>CM072923.1:183536053-184736053 GCA_036971965.1 Nyctalus aviator
GTAAAGAGGCATGGCTCGCGATGCACGTATGGCCTCCGGGGAGCCCCGGTGACCCCTGCCCAGGCCAGTGCCGGGGCCCCCCTCCTTCCCGTGGGGGTCTAGGCTGAGCTCCGTGGAGCTCCCCGCCCAGGCGAGAATCAAGCTCCGCTCCTGCGTCCCAGGTAGAGACATCGAGGCTGTCTGACGGGCCTGGCCGGGAGCGGCGCTGGCCCGGCCCGAGCTGACTCAGAAGGAACGGGAAAGGTTCAAAGCAGCTCACCAGCCCCGCGGGGGCCATTCCCCAGCCCTTGCCCCCAGCTCACTCCTGGCCCGGCCCCAGCCCACAGGGCCTCCCCTGGGGCCGGTCCTGGAACCCTCAGAAACCCAACCCCAGCGTGACATCAAAGTGGCTGCCAGGCTGCTCCCCACTGTCTTCAGCGCTGACCACAGTCATGCAGACCCCAGCTGCCCGGGGCCCGGCGGCCGGCGGCCCAGATTACAAAGGCCACAGCCGCCCGGGGAGCCGGGGCCCCGGCCCTTCCCACGTCCCGGCCTCCCTTCCCCAGCACGTGCCCTCGCCCTGGCCAGAGCCAGCTCCCTGCGGAGGGCTGCTGCCTCCCGCCCTGCCGCCTCTGCCTGCGAGACCTCCCAAAGCTGCCTCCCCCCGGCCAGGCGTCCTCGGCCCCTCCCTGGGGCCTGTCCCCCCTGGGCTCCAGCAGGTCCTGGGCACCCACCACGCGAGCAGACGGTGCTCCCCATTTCCTTGACCATCCGATCCATCACTGGCCTCATGCCAGTCAGGGGCCCTGCACACAGTAGGGGGGGGGTGGGGCTTGCACACAGTAGAGGCTCAGGGGACTGAATGTCCGTGCAGGCTATTCCCTGGCCCACCCCCCTTCCTGCGGCCTAGCTCTCCCATCGCCCTCCCCTGAAGGAAGGAATTGATTGATTACCTACCACACGCCATTCCGGTCTCTGATAGGCCATGTGAGCCCGCTGAGGTAAGAAGTATGATCACCCAGCCCCGGCCCCACCGCAGGCCGCCCGGCATCGGTCCCTGAACGGCTGGCTACCTTGTGTCTGGGCTTGAAGCTCTTCCAGATGTCGATGAGGTTCAGGCCGTCCAGCCTTGTGCCCCTGGCTTTCTCGTCCTGCTCGTACTCCACGTCAGTTCTGTTCTTGGGGTACATGTACTTCCGGCCGCCTCCCATGATCACCTGAAGGGGGCAGGAGCCGTCAGCACCCTGGGGTTCCCAGCTGTCAGGCAGCCCCGGGGGCCTGTGGCGTGGGTGTCTCTCCCCCTGGAGAGTCCCCGGTCAGTCCGTGCTGCTCTCGGGGCCTCCCCTGTCCCGGTGGGGCGGACAGAGTCTGCGGGCTGGTGAAATGTGGGGGCTGCGGGTCCCCGCCCTCACCTGCTCTCCAGACCCTGACAGGTGCCCCTCGGGTAAGAGCAGTGCCCCAGAGCACCCCAGACACATCCCCCTCGATTCACCCCAGGCTGCAAGGAGCCGTGTACTGCACCCACTTTCCCCATGAGGACGTGGCTGCAGAAATTGGCTTTCTTTTCCCCAAGGTCACACAGCCAGGAGGGGCAGAGTCAGGATTCGAACCCAAGCCTCCTCCTACCATGGCACCAGGGCCCCCCACTGTGCCCGCAGAGTCCTCGGTGGAGGCTCCAGGAGCTTCCTCTCCCCACAGCCAGGGGCGAGGTGCCCGCAGGCCGAGGCCTCGCCGGGAGGTCCCGGGGCAGCCCAGCGGGAGCCGGGCGCAGGGCGGCCAGGGCTGCCGTCGGCGGCGGAGCCACCGCCAGGCTAATTTTACCCACGCGGGCGGGGGGCACGGGGCTGTTTGTTTTCCTTGGGAGCCCATGTTTGAAGTCCTGACTATTTTTAAAACGGGGCCAAGAGCATAACAGCTGCCGCCCACAGCCACCACCACACCGGTGTCCCGTCACCGCAGGCGTCAGCCCAGGCCGCCGCCCCTGGCTGACACCTCCAGCCCCCCCACCTTCCGCTCCCGGCCTCCCGGGCCCGGCCGTGCGGGGAGGTCCAGATGGGCAGGGCGCCCGGGACCTGCCGGGATCACGGGGAACTGGTGGGGACAGGCTCTGAATCCTGACTGTCCCTTCCTGACCAAGGGCCTGTCCCTCTCCCCTCAGAGCCGCCGTGTCCTCTCCTATAAAATGGAAATAGCACGCACACACACACACACACCCGACTGGCCAGGAGCACTGCAGGCACCCAGGGGGGCCTCCGCGGAGGGGGGGTTCCCATAGGGGCACATTCTCTGGGGTGAGCAGGCTTTGCGAGGAGGAGGAGGAGGAGGTAGAGGAGGGGGAGGAGGAAGAGGAGGAGGAGGAGGAAAAGGAGGAGGAGGGGGGGGAGAAGGAGGAGGAGGAGGAGGAGGGGGAGGAGGAGGAGGAGGAGGAGGAGGGGGAGAAGGAGGAGGAGGAGGAGGAGGGGGAGAAGGAGGAGGAGGAGGAGGAGGAGGGGGAGGAGGAGGAGGAGGAGGAGGGGGAGGAGGGCCAGGTCACTGACCCCTGGGGTCTCCCCGCCCCCCCATTCCCACAGAACCTGACCCCTTGGTGCCTCCGGCGTGGAAGCGAAGCCCCCAATCTTCGTGCCGGAGCCTCCCGGGTTCCAGCCAGCAGAGGCTTCACACGGGCTCATTAAATCCCAAATAACAGACTTGCTGTTTGGCTTTGGGGTTTGGGTTTGCGTCTTTCTTTTCCTTGTTGTTTTTTTAGCCAAAGATATTTATTTTCAGGGCGGACACCGGGATTTTTGTTTCATGGGCGGCCTGGGGCCGGGGGCTTTGGGTGGCGGAGACGCGGGGCCGATGGGGGAGAAAGGGGCGAGGAGAGAGGAGGCCCGGGAGGAGGGGCGGTCCTCGCCCGGCCCTCCCGCCGCACGCTCGCCCACGCTCATCCCCCGCGGCTCCTGAGGACACCCCCTCGCCCCACCCCGCACCCCCACGGGAGAACCCTTCCCTGAAACTCCTGTCCCCTCTCAGGCGGCTCCTGCCAAATCTCTCCAAAGAGCAGCCCCATAATTATACCCTGCGCTTGTACAACAAATGTTCTCACATCATGACCTCATCTCGGCCTCCGGTGGCCCGAGGAGGGGGCATGCAGGCTCTCCGTTCCCGTACAGGTGGGGAAACTGAGTCGGGGAGGAGCAGTGACTGGTCCCAGGACACGGGTCAGGATGGCGGCCGGGCCTCGGATATAGGATCACTACACGGGTCAGCGGGACAGTGTGTCCTGAAAGGGTGTTACGCCACCAATAGGAGAAGGGGAGGCTTGGGCTGGTACAGAGGCCGGGGGGCACTTTGAAATTGGGGGAGGAGGACTCTATGGGGGCCAGAGGAGGGTCTGGGAGCCAGCGCGTTTGTCTGGTAAGGTTAGAAACAGGTAAGGGGTAGGCAGGACCTGGAGCTCCCTCTGAGCCTCACCGAACCCCTTCTAGGCTCAGGGGGGCCATAGTCCCCCCAACCTGATCCCCACCGAGAAAGGAACAAGCCTGAGGTTCTCATTTAGGGAGAGACGGTGGGGACCCCCCTGGACGTGTGCGGGTGGCAAGCATTCATGCACCTGCTCGGGGTTTTAATGCTTGCGTTCCGGGCAAGGACAAGTGGTTCACTCATCATCAATGCCACGGCTTTCTGAGCAGCCTCTTCAGGGACCATTGCATTTGGCTCTTGCAACGGGCTTGCTGGGCGACAGGTACATTTCCCCGAGGGGGTGTGGAAGGGAAGGCTCCGAGAGGTGAAGTGACTGACCCAAGGGCACACAGCCAGCAAACAGGGCAAGGATTTGAACCCAAGAAGTTTAACAGGGAGAGCTGGTGCTGCCCCGTCCACACCCCCTTGCCCCTGGGTGTGCTGGAGGAGTCCGTGGGGCACATGCCTGTTAGTGCACGTGGCCATGTGCGGGGCGGACTCTCCTCCGATGGCCACCCCACCTCCCCGTGCTGCGGGGGTGCCGTGCCAGGCTCCCATCGGCGAGATAATCCCTGGGCGCCTGGTTCTTAGTGCGGTGGCGGCCACATCGGGGTTTACCCCTCAGCCCCACCGGGGAGAGATCCTGCCGAGCCTCCCGGCTCCGACCACAAATCCTCTAATGGGCGGGGAGCCCTCCCAGGTGTTTGGGGAGCCAGGCCAAGCTGCTTCTCCCGGGCCAGCCTGTACCTGAGGCCTCAGCCTCCCCCCCCTCCCCCCACATCTGAGATCCTGCCTCCCAGCCCGGGGGCCCCTGCACTGGCTGCAACCCCCAGAACTCGCCTCGATGTCCCTGACGTTGTGCATGAGCTGGTAGGCAATGTCCTTGCAGCCCTGGCTCAGGGCCTCTGCGGGCATCTCGTTGTCCGAGTACCAGTCCCGGTCGGCGGAGTGGGCGTAGGAGGCGCTGGGGGTGGCGTGGTTCACTCGCGTGGTGGTCACGATGCCCACGGACTTCCCTGGGGGGGGTGGGAGAGGAAGAGGGGTTGGCTTCACCTGGAGACGGTGGTGTCCAGGCTGCCTCTCCCTCCCCCTGACTAAAGCCTGGTCTCCTGTTAGTTGCCATGACTGCCTGGGCCTCAGTCTCCCCATCAGTACTTAAGGGGGGGCGGGGGGGACAGGGGAGAGGACTTCCACGTACGCTGGCAGCTCAGACACTGCCTCCTGGAGGACCTGAGCTGTGAGCACCTGGGCGGAGTCCTCCCCTCCACCAAGGAGCCTGCAGGAGCACAGCGGGCCCCTGCGGGCTCTCAGGTGGTGGCGTCCCCTGTGCCAGCTGGCCTCGGACCCTGGACCCTAAAACTCCAGGAGGAAGGAGGAGGAGATGTTTCCTGATCCCCCCCCCACCACGGGCTGGCACCGGGTGGGGCCCTGGCCTCCCGCACACCGAGCCTCGGAGGGGCCATGTCTTCGTGCCCATTTCACAGCGGGAGGAATGGGCCCGGGGAGATGCTCCAGGACCGGGACCCACACCGGAGTGCGTTCCTAACCCACCACCCTCCCTGTCCCGGGCGGGATCCCCTGAATCGTTCAGACTCTCAGAATCGGAACTGGAAGAGCCCCGCAGAGCACCTTTTTCCTGCCCTCCCGCCATGGTACAGCTGGGAAGACTGAGGCCCCGGCCCCCCCACGCCCCCTCACCGGCGTCCTTGGCCCAGCGCAGGATGGAGGTGACTTCGTTGCCCTGCGTGGTGTTGCAGTGGGAGCGCTGGGTGGCCGCGCTCACGCCCACGGTGCCCTCGTTGGCCTTCACCCCGCACAGGTAGGCGGTGGCGGTGCCCGCGCTGTCGGGGACCTGAGCGTTGGTGTTGTATGTCTGCGGGCAGGGAGGGAGGGTTGGAAGGTGGCCAGGCCCCAGCCCGCCCCGCTGCCCACCCACCCCCACTCACACCACGGGGCCTCGGTCCCACCCTCCTGCGGGCCTCCCGTCACCCGCCCCCCCAGAAGCCGGGAGATAGGCTCTATCTCCCTCACAGAGAGATCTCCCCCAAGCCTTGGCCGAGCCCTGCTGTCCGCTGAGGTCCTCCCAGAGCCGCAGCACCACCATGCTGCCTGCTTTCTGCCCCCACTCTCTCTGTCCTGGCATCCAGGGTGACAAAGGAGCAGGAGGGCCACTCTTCATCACATGGAAGTGATTGGCAGAGGAGGGGGCAGGGCCAGCTAGGCCTCTGAGCCTGGGACTGCAGGAGCCAGCAAGGGGGAGGGGAAGGCAGGTGATTCTGGAGAAGGGAGAGAGGAGGGGCGGGAGGCTCAGCTCTTGAATGGGGGGCAAGGGGGGGAGGCAGGATCTAGAATGGGGGACATGGCGACGGGGCCTTCCCCTGCTTCAGAGTGTCGCAAGCAAGTCAAACTCATTTATTACACAGGCATGCGGCCCACCGGCCACGATGTGCTTGGTCTAGAGCTGTGGTCGGCTAACGGAGGCTCACGAGCCACATGCGGCTCTTTGGCCCCTTGAGTGTGGCTCTTCCACAAAATACTGCGGCTTGGGCAAGTCTATTTAGAAGAAGCAGCACTAGAAGAAGTTTAAATTTTAAAAATGTGGCTCTCCAAAGAAATTTCAGTCATGGTGCTGTTGATATTTGGCTCTGTGGACCAGCGAGTTTGCCGACCACTGGTCTAGAGGATCTTTGGTTCAGAGCACCACTGCCAACGATGCCGACACCAGTAACAGCAGCAGCCATCGAATTAACGGCCCAGGCCACCATGGGAGAGAATGAATGCAACAGAACCACGTGGATGAGTACGTAAATACGGCCGATTCCCTTTGGATCGAGTACAAACGCAGGGGCAGCTAGTCTACGGGTGGGAGGGGCGGGGGCTCGGGCTGTGACGGGCCTGCGGCCTCTGGTTGCTGTCAGTTCATCCACCCGGATGCCGGTTATACCGACACGGGCAGTTTGTAAAAACTCACGCTGTGCATGTGTGCACTTTTGTGCATGTTATTCTTCAATTGATTTTTAAGAATCCACGAGCTAAGCCCTCAAAAGAAAGTCTCGGGAAGTAGCTGCTGCTGCTCCCATTTCACAGAAGGGCCTCGGAGGCCCCAGGGCTCACCTTGGAGAGGGCCACGTGCGGGAACTTGTCCATCTCCAGCCGGGTCTCCTCGCCGGTGTTGTGGTGCAGCTGGCCCTTGAGGATGCGGGCGGCCGTCACCGTGGAGACGCCCATCCCTGCGGAGGGGAAAGAGGGCCTCGCCAGCCAGTCTTCTCGGGCACCCACAGCTCTCTAGTTTGGTGCCACCTCGGGCTGGGCACTGGGCACCAGAGAATGGCTCTGGAACTGTGACTGGGCATCCCTTCCCTCCCCAGACCCTCAGGGGACCGCCTGGTACAGCCTGGCCCCACCCTCTTAAAATGTTCCCAGGGCTCCAGCCTCTTCAGCATAGACCCCTCCACCTCTGCCTAGCCTGCGCCCCCCTCCCCCCGGTGCCCTGTCCAGCCCCCCCTCGGCCCCAGGCCTCACCGTCTCCCAGGAACATGATGGTGTTCTTAGCCACGTTGGTGTTGAGCTTCTGAAGGCTCAGGGCATGTTTCAGGGTCTGCTGGGCTTGGTCTCGCCAGTACTTGGGGTCTTTCTCTTTCTCTGTACAGACAGCAAAGCAGCGTTATTTGGCAGGGGGCGGGCCTAGCTGCTCATCCCCAGACTTGCAGGTCCCTCAGCTTCTCATACCCGAGGGCAGGGTGCCGGGATTGGGGCGGGAGCAGTAGATGCCCATCGGACAGTCATGGTGTGCTTGGTGAACCTGTTCCTGTCTAATCCTCAAACAAGCCTGTGGGCCCTGGGTCTTCTCCCCACATCTCAGAATGGAGAAACAAAGGCTCAGAGACACCAAGTGAGCATCCCAAGGCCACACAGCACTGGCAGACACGGGCAGAGCTGAGTTCCTCGCCAAAGCCCAGGCTCTTTCCTCCCGCCCAGCAGAGCGACATTTCTGCCAAGGCAGCAAGTGGATTGGGCTGGCGCGAGGTTAGGAAGGTAATGTTTAAGCCGTTCAAGAGAACAAACTACTTACAACGGCGGGAGTCCCCAGGCGTCTCAGTCATCAATTATAAACTCTGCGTGGCTTACTGATTAAAGCGGGCTCAGCAGGAACCCGGCTTAGCGCTGGAAAGTGAAACTTGTCTTTTGTGTAAAGACCTGCCTTTTGTTTAAGGAACCAAATGGAAATAGCTACGCACCACCTCACTCCAGTCAGGATAATTTAGCACCGTTCTGAATCCCCAGTCTTGAGATAAAACGGAGTCAGGAATGCTCTTTTCTTCCTCTTTTTCTCTCTCCCTCTCTCTTTCCCTCGCCTAGTAGTCAATCTCCAGGGCAGTGGTCGGCAAACTCATCAGTCAACAGAGACAGCTATCAACAGGACGACGACTGAAATTTCCTTTGAGAGCCGAAAACCGACGTCTGCGCACGGGCCACGAAGGGTCAATCGCACTGTCCGTGCGCGCCCACACGTGGTGTTTTGTGGGAGAGCCACACTCCAGGGGCCAAAGAGCCGCATGTGGCTTGCGAGCCGCAGCTTGCCGACCCCTGCTCCGGTGGAGAGGACACAGCTGTGGTATCTGATGAACCTCAATGGCCCCCCTTCCCCACGAGGCTGTGCCAAGTTCTGCTGTGTAGACAGGTCACCTCCCCGAGCCTCAGTTTCCCCCCCTTCAAATGCGTGGTCTGTACCTTCCTCTCAGGGTCTTATGAGGAGTGGATTGGGCAGTGACATACCTGGGGAGGAGAAAAATGAAAAGCCCCCCCACCTTGCCCCCCGGGCCTGGACTCCCATGTTTTTCCAGAGGCCCAGCTCCCTATCCCCCGGGTCTTCCCGTGCCTGCCGGGCTCCCCTCTGTACTTGGGCCCCTTAAATCAGTGCATTGGGGTACAGAAGCCTCGAGATAAGCTCTGTCTTCCAGTGCCTCCCAGTCATAGAAGGGAAGGCTGAGGCCGGGAGGAGCGGGGGGAGTCTTGTCTAAGGCTGAGGACTCGCGCCTCACCCCTGGGCCCAGCTCAGGCCTGCAGGGCTGCCAGGCGAGTGCCAGCAGCCTCGCACACAGCAGCCCGGTGGGCAGCCACTGTATTTCCTCCACGTTATAAAATGCCACACGGGGCATGGAGATTAGAGCTGAGAAAGAAAAACAGGAAACCCACACATCGAGGGGCTGTGCCCCTGCCTCAGGTGGGGGAGGGGGCAGAAGGAAGCCACTCCTGGCCTCAAGCCTGGGGCCCACCCACACTTCACTCCCTCCCCCAAGAGGTCTCCCCTATGGCACCCACCCCAGCCCCTTAGCCCACCACCTTCCCCAGGCAGCCCCCGGCTCTGCCTCTCTCCCGAGGTGTCTCCTGAAGCTCAGAGACTTCAGACCCCGGGCAAAGGGGGGGACACAGCTCCCTACAGCAGAGCTGGGACCGAATGAGACAAAGTCAGGGATCCCACTGGCTCAGGAGATCCCCCGCCCCCACCACAGCGCCTTCTCTGGGCATTTGGGTGCCACCTGGGTGGGGATGCACTCCTACCCTTCCTGGCCGCCCGCCGCCTGCCGCCCCCCTCGCCCTGCACCTGCTGCTCCTTCCCCACACACGCTCTGCTACCAGTTTGCCCAGTTCTCACCGGAGCCATCCCAGGGCATGCCCCTCAGTGCAGGGGTGCCCACGGCCCTCATTGTCAGAGAACCAGGGAGCCGTGACGGCCAGGAGGCCATTGTGTTCACAGCCCACCGCTTCCTCGGCTCTAATCACCGAGCAGTGCTACCCGTGTCTAACAGCACGTCCTGTGCGGTTTTGTAAATGGGACATTCACAAGGCACACCTCGTCTGGCGGTGGCAGGAATGCACCTGCGGGTAGTCCCCTCCTTCAGCGTGGGGGGTTGGGAGGGCAGGAAGTGTTCTTCCTCGATCTGGGCGGGGCTTACATGATCTAGAACCATATCTACGACTAACTTAGTGTGACACCAAAGTTTTTTAAAAAAAGGAAGAAAACACAGTGTACCACCCTGCACACTCATCAGAGTGGCTAAAACGAAACAGATCACACACAAAACTGAATTGCTGAATTTTTTTTTAAATTGCTGGATATTTGAAGGTTTTTCCTTTCATCACTTTTTCATTCTTTTTCCTTCTCATCCATCGGCTCACCTCTCACCAGCTGGGCACTGAGAAAGCAGGGACTCAGTCTCAGGTCCCCAAAGGTACCCAGTGAAAAGCATCATGGGGGTTGCAGAGGGAGCGACAGCCTGCGAACCCAGCAGCTCGGGGTCTCATCCCAGCTCGGCACTGACTCGCTGGAGGCCTGGGAAGGCCGGTCCTTCTCTGCACCTCAGTTTTCTGATCTGTTGAAATATCTTCTCCCTAATAGCCCCTCTCCCTGCTACACACTGTGACTGTGCCCTGTCCTTCCACAATAGCCTTGAGGAATTATCTCCACTGAGCGGATGGAGACATTAAGGCTCAGTGAGGGCGGTGCGGGGTGTGTGTGTGTGTGTGTGTGTGTGTGTGCTTCCAGCCACATGGGGGATGGAGCCGAGGAAGGCTCCCTGCTCTAATCACAGATACGGAAATGCTAAAAACAACAACAACAAAACCCAACTCAAAACAAGTAAAAACAGTACATAGCTTTAAAAAGAAGGAAAAGAGGGAAGGGGTACACCCAGAAATTTAAAACTAGAGAAGTAAACAGGAGTGGATGCTGAGGACCCTGGGATATAAAACAAGATGCAGGTCCAGGTTGAAGCTGTTTTAAATGTTTTGTTTTGTTTTGTTTTTTGTTTTTTTTTACAGAAAGGAAGGGAGAGGGATAGAGAGTGAGAAATATCCATCAGCTGCCTCCTGCACACCCCCGACCGGGGATGTGCCCACAACCAAGGTACACGCCCTTGACCAGAATCGAACCTGGAACCCTTCAGACCGCAGACCAACAATTACAAACCACAAGGAAATGCACTCACTGCTCCGTGAGCTAAGCAGACAAAAGTGACAGGAGATTGAGCATACCAAGCCTGGGAAGAGTTTATCGAATAACTTCTATTTCAGGTTACAGAGAGATGAGAGAAGAGAAACCTCAAATAAAGAACAAGAAAATATAAAGCAGGGCCCTAACCGGTTTGGCTCAGTGGATAGAGCGTCCACCTGCGGACTGAGGGGTCCCAGGTTCGATTCCGCTCAAGGGCATGTACCTTGGTTGCAGGCACATCCCCAGTGGGGGGTGTGCAGGAGGCAGCTGATCGATGTTTCTCTCTCTTCGATGTTTCTAACTCTCTATCCCTCTCCCTCTCTGTAAAAAATCAATAAAAATATATTAAAAAGAAAATATAAAGCAGGAAAGCGTGACCGATAACATGAGCATGTGGGATAGCCGAGCTGGGACTTCCCATTCTGAACGTTTGTTTCCTGCTCTTAAATACTCTGGGTGATATTGTGACCCTGAACACAGGCAATGCCCTCCTCCTACCCCACCTGCACCAGGTCTTCCCGCCCTTCGTCCGGGCCCCCCAATCCTACCTGGCACTAAGGAGGTGGTAAGGCAGGTGCCAATGGCCAGCACCAAGAACGGTGAGATCATGGTGAGCTCCAAGGCCTGCCCTCTCTCTGGAGCCAGAGGTACAGTCCACGTGGGTAGGCGGGGTGGGCTGGCAGTGGTCAGCCGTTAGCTGATGTTAGCTGATGCTCCGATCCTAAAAATGAAAAATACATAATTAAGAAAAAAAAAAAAGACACATGGGCCAGAGCTCCAGAGTTCATAGGTTCATTCACTCAATTCCTTTGTTGGTTCATTCATTCCCCAAGTCTTTGTTGAGCAGCACAGGCCAAACCTAGGGATGCCAGCCTAGGTGGTCTCTCCCTTGGGAAGCTTAGTCACACGGCGGTAGAGTTATGAAGGAGTGCCATGCCACAAAGTGGTTCCCACCCATTTCCCAGGCCACCTCGAACTGTCAGTCTGTCCATCGGAATCCACCAGCATTCGGGCACTCGGCGCCCTGCTCCTCAAATTGTAGCCTGAGTCAGAGCCTCCTTCGGGGCTTGTGAAGCTAGACTCTGCCCCCATCCCCATCCTGGACCAGAGATTCTGACCGCACTGCCAACAAGCTCCCGGGCGATGCCCCTGCTGTCGGCCCATGGGCCACCCCGTGAAAAGACTGTTCTAGACCATCAGTCTTCAGGCTCTTGATTACCTGTGACCCAAGAACATCAGAGACAAAAAAAAAAAAAAAAAAGAGCCCCCCCTTCTCTTCCAGAGCTTGTCCTTTACGGTGAGAGATAAAAACCACAGACGTGACCAACAGGAAAAGACTGGCCGAGAAAGGGTGGCCATTTCGGGGTAGTAACGTTACAGATGACTCCGATGATTTATTTTTTCTCTGAGTGTCCCAAGTTTCCTTCTGCGCTGAGATGCTACCTTTATACTTTTTTGAAAATGTGAACAGATGCTCGGGGGGTTCCACATCCTTGCCAACGCTTGGGCTTTTCTGCGCGCGCACACACGGGAAGGGTTTGGGGTGATTCTTTCCTTCCCTCTCCCCTCCCGCCTGAGAGCTCTGGCTTCCGACTGATGTAAAGATGTCATGTGCCAACCACGGGGTTCCGACAACAAGGCAGAGCCCCCAGCAGCCCCTAGCGTGGTGGGTGAGCCCAGCGGGGAGAATGGCTGCTTCCCACCCATGGAGCCAGGCACCTGCAGCGATGGCAATGGCATGAGGACCATCCTGGGGGCTCCCTGGCGTCAGCTTTAAACTATTTTGAATAACAATTTGCTGCATCGATATTGTATATTAATTTAACAACATATTTTATGATGCTAGGATTTACTCTAGAAATGTTTAGAAGCTACTGTAGAATAGAAACAATGATAAAGCACCCGAAACCCCGCCATTCAGTGCTGAGTGCCTGCTGTTAGAAGTTCCACGTCAGCTATTTCAGTTCCGCCCTCCCTTTCCCCACTGCCAAGATGGGTGTTTTAGGAGCCAGGAGGGGGCCGGGGTCGGGGGTGGGGGAGCACAGGGTTGTGCAATTAGACGGCGTGTCTGGTGAACTAGGGGTGTTTTGTGGGATGGTGCCAATGGACCCTCACCTCTGGGCACTGGGGTGCAGCATGTACGGTTTTAAGGTTGACTCGACCTCCCTTTTCCCAGAGGTAGAGTGCTTCTTACCAATCATAGAAGAGCAGGAGGCTAGGGTTGCCCCTGGCGATGGAGGAAGCCAAGCTTCTGCAGCCCTGGCTGGCCTACGCCTCTGCTCCAGCCATGCAATGTTGTGCACCACTGCTGTTTCCCATGTGGAAGAGACTATCAATGGGACCGTTTCAAAATGGAGTTGGAGCCGCCATCCCCGAGGGCCTGGCCTGCACGCCTTACTCCGCACACACGTGTGGAGCGTTAGCACTGGGCCAGGTAACCCCGGGTGGGGCCTGAGGCAGCGCTGTGGCGAAATAGCTGTTTGCAAAAAACGACAGGAAAGCAGACATCATGACTATGACGTCTGACTGAGAATTAATGGCACTCTTTCCAATTAGCATTACTCTGTCAGGTCAGCTGCACCTGCAGAGAAATTCCTTCCTTAGTTCCTATGACTCATAAAAATCCCTTCCTTCCATTCCTGTAAATATTCCCCCTCCCTTTCTCAGAAATCCTCCTTGCCATCAACTCCTAATGCTTCCCAGTATTGCAATTCTTTTTTTTTTTAATAGTAGGTTTTAATTGTTACTATTATTTTTAAAAAACATTTTTATTGATTTCAGAGAGGAAGGGAGAGGGAGCGAGAGAAACATCAATGATGAGAGAGAATCGTTGATTGGCTGCATCCTGCACACCCTCTACTGGGGATCGAACCCTGGATCCTTCAGTCAGCAGTCTGACTCTGTTCACTGATCCATTCTTTTTGGATCTCAAACGCTTGTTGCCTCTCACCTTGACTTTTTTTGTTTGTTTGTTTTTAGGTGAACATTCTCAACCAAAGGAAGAGTCATTTTAATCTTGGTTTTGGTGGGAATCATCACATTATTTCCTATCACTAGGGAATTAATTCAGAAAGGGTGGCGGTGGCACCTCCTGTAGCATTAAAACCAGATATCAAATCAGCGGTGCGGATGGAGCTCACACACAGGATGGGGTGAAGAGAGCAAAGAAGAAGATGCAGTTCCCTGTGGTCAAAGGTAGGCCACACCCTCCCACAGAGCACAGCCTCGTTCCGAGGACACACACACTCAAGGCCATGTTCACCCATTAGCATGAGGGCTGGGGGAGCTGTGGGGAGCGGGGAGCAGGATCGAGGAGGGAAATGAATAAGCAGGAAGTGAGCTCATGACAGCCCCCCATACCCTGAGGTGGGACTTAGTTAGCTCTCTCAGCACTGAGGGTCCATGGCAAACAGTGGGGAAGGAAAGGAAAGTGAAGGGTAACGGAGACAGGAGATGGAAGGCTTGTCCCGCCCCCACTGGTCGCACTCGCTTGTCTCTCTTCTCCGTTGGACTGACGGCTTTGTGACAGCACAGACCACCGGACCCATCTCTGAATTCCTGGCCCACACACAGCTCTGTGAATGCGGACTGAGTGGAAGACGCCAGGGTAATGGCCGGAGTGTTCTGGATGGGACATTGAGATGGGCTTGTGCTGGAAACGGACAGGTGCCTTCTCCATGGCCTCCCTCTGCTTGTAAAGGAGAGGGGGTGGGAATCCAGGAAGCCGGTCTCCCCTGCTGGCCCCCCTTTCTCATCCTCGCCACCACCCCAACCCCCACCCTCACCCCCACTCAGAGGCTCCAAGTCTGCAATCTGGCAGCCCCGGGTGACGGGCTCCGAGGGGCCCAGTCTGGGGCTGCGGGGGACCCGGCTGCCCACCACCCTCTGCCAATGCTCTGCCAGCTCAGAATGGAGCCTCCGGGTGTGCGCCAACCCCCTCACCCCCACTGCCAGCCGGTCCGTCTCTGCCAGGCTCCCAGCTACGTGCCCTGATTATTCATGACAGGCGTGCAGAAGTGCAGAAGCCCTGGCGGAGCCCGGAGCCCGAGGAGAAGGAGCAGCTACTTGGCAGGTCAGGGGCGGGAGCGAGGGGCAGGCCTGGCCCGGAGTCAGCATCCTGGGGCAGAAGGCACGGGAGCTCCGGGGGGTGGGCGAAAAGCCAGCCCTGGGCTGGGTCTCGAAAGGCCCAGGACAAATGTCAGAATAATGGAACCGATAAAAATCACTTCTGCTTCTCGGGCACCCTGTACCCGGCCTGTGCTGTGACCCGTGACCTCACTTCATCTTCCCAAGTGTCGTTAGCCCCCGTCCCCCTGTTTGAATTTAGGAAAGTGAGCAAGCTTGTCCACGGCCAAGTGCCACTCAAACCCTGGCTGACGCAACTTCTCTGAGCCACAGTTTCCCCGCCACGGAGTGGGGGGGGGGCGGGGGAGAGGCTAGTGCCTGCCCTTTCCCTGCCCCACAAAGCAAACGGAAGAGAGGAGTTCAGGCGGGAAGGCTGGCAGCAGAGCCGGGCCAGGCGAGCTCCCCTACCTGAGCGGCCTGGCCAGGCGGCAGGTGAAGAAGCACAGCAGGCCCAGGGCCAGCGCCAGCAGGAGGAGGCTGAGGACCCCTGTGAGGACCAGGTCCAGCGTGGGGGTCAGGAGGGCCATCTCGAGGTGAGGAGGGCTTCCAGCCCTCTACACGCCTGGCCACCCTCACCTCGGGCGCTCGCTGGCTGCCAGAGCCCTGGGTCGGTGGCCGGCCGGTGTGACCTGGCTTTGTCCCCAGGTTAATCTGGATGGATTAGCCCAGGAGGGAAGAAACGGGAGGGGACTGGCCACAAAGCTCCCCTCCCCCAGCCCAGTCCTGTCACACCGGCTGCTGGCTCCCTCATTCTTCATTCCCACACGTTCACTGAGCACCTGCCGTCTGCCCAGCTCTGTCCTAGGCACTCGGGGCTCAGAGGGAAGAGGGCAGACACAGCCTCTGTCCTCTCGGACGGTCCTGACCGGCCAGGGTAGACAAGCACCTACTGTGCACCGACGCTGAGCTGGCACCTTGTGGGATTAAAACAACAGCAGGAAAGGGACCCTTGTCTGTACCGCCTGGGGACTGGGGTCCAGCGAGGGTCAGTCAGGTCCCTGTCAGGTGCCAGTCCAGAGCCAGGGGTTATCCAAGAGGCAGGCTGCCAGTCACTGAGCAGCATGCCGCTGTCTGGAGGGGCCTGAAGGGCGCCCCCCCCGCAGATGCTGCCACCCTATCGGTGCCAAGGGAGGCCCTCTCTTCCCGGCCCCAGAAAGGCCACCGAAGTCATCGTGGGAACAGGAAAACCAGTGACATGACTCTACCAAACCTTTGTCTTTCTCGATAATCCATCCCATAACTGGAATCGCATCAGGTCCTCACCACACCCTGGTGATAAAAGGCAGGGTGGGGCGATTAACCTCGCTGGCACAGGAGGGCACTGGGGCAGAACAGTGGAGTCGTGCGGTCAGGTAGCCTAGCCAGCAGCTGAGGTCCAGGCCCAGCTCCATCACTTCCCGGCTGCGGGATGCCAGTGGGTCCCTGCACCTCTGAGCACCCCTCTCAGGTGTGGTGAGCTCGGTGAGACATCGCTGAGCTTGGTGTAATCCTCACCAACCGCCTGGAGAGAGAAGCCAGGTACGGCTGTCCCTCTTCTCAGGGGAGCGAATGGAGTGAAGGTAACCCAGGCCACAGAGGCGGAAGGCACTGAGCCGACCCCTGCACAGGGACCCCTGAGGAGTCACCCCTGCACAGGGACCCCTGAGGAGTCACCCTGCCACAAGCTCCCTCCACCACAGGCACACTCCCCTTTCCTCCCTCCCCCTCTGCTCTGCTCCTAGGCCTGCGCCCCCTATAAAGCTGCACCCCCGCCAGCCCTCTAACTCCATCTGAGACCCAGGGAGGGTCACCTCGGGCTTCCAGAGCGCCTGGGTGGGGTCAGAGGGAGCTCCAGCCCAGAGGTCACGATCCTGGAATGTCTGGGCTGGGGAGGGTCCTCTGAGACATGATTCCCTAAATAAATTCCCCTAACGTACCGGAGCACAAAAACCGCTGGGTGTGATTGGGGACACAGGCTGTTACCGGGGAGAGACTGGGAAGTGCATGAGGGAACGTCCCGAGGAGACGGCAGCGTCTTTCGAAGACCTGGGAGGCAGTCACAGGCCCATGTGCTGCCAGCAAAAGCTCATCCAGAGTCTAAGAACCCCACCGGCTGCCTCTCTGGGTGTCGTGAGGACCTGGTAAGAACTGAGTGAAGGGAGAGCTGGGGAGGAGGATAAGGTTTAGTTGAATGGAGTGACTGTACTCACATGTAAGAAGAGAAATTAAAGAGACATGACTCCCTAAGTAAATTCCTGTTCCTCCCCCCACCCCATGCCTACTCACTCGGCATCTCACTGCCTAGGCAGACTGTGCCTTAGAGATTCTCCCATTGGCCAGATGGTTAGACTGAGGCTCCCAGAAAAGGAAAGAAATAGACTTACCCCGGCCTCCCAGCTCCCAATCCGGACAGATACACACAGGGAACAGTCAGGACCAGCCCCGAGCCAACCGGGAGCCAGTCTCGGGGCTGTCGGCCGGGCCTTCTCGGCTCTGGCAAGGAGCTGTGGCTGCGAAGCGCAGAATGTCCTCTGTGCTCTCCGGGGGCGGAGCGGGGAGGAAAGCGGGGAATGGAATAGGGGTCGGGGGCTCCTGCAAGGCCGAATGGGGCTGCGGTAGCTGCCCCGGAGAGGGAGAGCGTGCTGCTGAAGACGGGCCCAGGAACGCTCAGCTCAGGGTCAGGGACAGGAGACATGCCCCAGGCTCAGCCAAGCCCAGTGTCCCTGGCAAGCCTGGTTGGCCGGCACTCGGTTCATTCACTGTCGGGATTATTTATGGCTGCCAGGAGGCAGCCTCTGAGTGCAGGGCCCAGAGGGAATGCGCGGTGGTCAGCGCGGGCTGCAGGTCAGACCCGAGGAGGGACTTCCCCCGGGGGCAGGGGGCCAGGTGCTGGGCACGGAGCACAGCGCAGGCCTCTGTGCTGACGGCCGGTCAGCAGCACACAGGGGGAGTGTCCAGGGCGGCGCGGTGGCGGCCGGCCTGCTTCCAGGCCGTTTTGCCATAAAGGCTCTGATGTGGTGCCAGCTGTCCCGCGTGCACCTCCAGCCTCTGCACACTGCGTTCCTGGTCTGGAATGTTCCTCGCCGTTCCCCGGATGAGGTCCTCCCATCACCCTTTCACCTCGACCTCAGCTCTGTGGAACTGCCCCACCCCAGCCCAGCCCAGCCCGGCAGCAATGAAAGCTCCTCCCAGGCGCCCAGAACCCCAGGAGGCGCTCAGCACCGGTTTGGATTGATCAGACCCCGCATTGCCTCCTCCCCTCGGTGTGAGCTCCTAGAGAGCAGGGATCTGGCTCTGAGGATGGTGGCCGCCCCGGGCAGGCGGGGCCTGGCGCCCGGCCCCCTGGGTGGGGGTGTCCGCTCGCCCAGTGGGGGTGTCCGTAGGTGGGGGGGAAGGGTGGCGGGATCCATGGTGACTGGCTGCAGAGGCCACTCAGCGGCAGCGAGAACGTGCTCTGGAGCCAGGCCTCCAGGTTCGGATCCTGCCTCCGCCCGTCTCAAGCTGGGGAGGGAGTTCAGGGCCAGTGGCCCCTGGCCTCTGTGCCTCAGGCGTCCCACCTGCAAAGCGGGAGAGCAGCAGACGCCAGGGGGTGCTGGAGGGAGTCTGCGAGTGCACACGTGGAAAGGCTCAAAGCAGAGCCCAGGTCAGGGTCAGTGCTCAGAGAAGGCTGGCCAGCGGCTAAGGTCACGGGGCGGGGAGGATGGGCTGATGGGCAGGTGGGCAGACAAGGGGCTGTAGCTGAGAACAGGCAGACCCTTCGCTGCCCACTCGGCCAGGTGGCCATCTGCCTCACGTGGGGAGGCCGCAGGGTCTCTCTAGATCTCCGATTCTAGGAATCTAAGGCTCACCCGCCTGCTGGGCACCTCCACTGGGTGAGGTGTCTGACTAAGGGGTAGAGGTCCCAGCTCTTACAGTCAAAGGGGTCTGTCTAGCGTCAGCCTGCGGACTGAAAGGTCCCGGGTTCGATTCCGGTCAGGGGCATGTACCTTGGTTGCGGGCACATCCCCAGTGTGGGGGTGTGCAGGAGGCAGCTGGTCAATGTTTCTCTCTCATCGACGTTTCTAACTCTCTGTCCCTCTCAATTCCTCTCTGTGTAAAATCAATAAAATATTTTTTTTTTTTAAAAAGGGGGGGTCTGTCTGTCTTTCCTGAGAGATCCAGATCTGTATGTCCGTCTCCGTGTCTCTCTCTCTCTCTCTCTCTCTCTCTCTCTCTCTCGCACACACACACACGCACGCACAGACACACAGATTTGCGTGGGAGGAAATAATCCACCAGGCAGCCTGATGCTTTCTTTTCCTCTTAACGGACAGACAGAGAGAACACCCAGTGTCAGCCTGAAGGTTCCATGGAGCGGGTGGGAAGACAGCCGGCTGGGCAGACTGAGAGGAACAGAGAGAGGGGCCGCTCCCGACAGGAGGACGGACCCACATGCGCAAAGGCGAGGAGGGGGCAATGCAGGCTTGAGGTCAGGGAGAAAGACAGGAGCCAAGAGCTAGCGACAGAGGGGCAGCCCGGGCTGACCACAAAGTACTCTGCTCCCCGAGCTCGGCCTGGTGGAGGGCAGCCCCTTGGCAAACCTGCCTTGTGGACACACCTCGTCGCCAGCCCATTTCACAGGTGGGGGTGTTGACGCTCAGCTCTCTGCCCCTTGCCCAAGGCCACGCGGCAGAACCGGAACCAGAAGCTCCAGGGGTCTGGATTCTGGAGTCAAAGATTTTTTTTCTGGAGCTCCCCGAAGGCAGAGGACTGGGAGGACTGGGCCTGTCAAAATTCAACTGGTGGGAGGAGAGCTGGCAGCCGGCGGGCGGGAGGCGGGGAGGGGAGGGCCGGGCCCAGGGACTGGGCTCCTCGGCCTGCGTGACTGGAGCGCCCACGCAGAGCAAGGTCAGGGACGCTGCTCTCGGACACACAGGCTCCCACCATCCCACAGAGAGGCCGTGCTCCGCTCCAGGCTGCCTGGCTCTGAGCCAGGCCCGGAGGCTGGGCGGGGTGGGGGTGGGGCGTGCACTGCGTTTCTCTGAGATGTTGGCCACCCCTCCCGCCCTGGCACTCCATGCTCCTAGTGCAGGACCCCTCGGTGCGAGATGTGGCTCTCCCACCCCCGCTCTCACAATCCACACTAAGTGAGGTCCAGAGAGGGTCCATGACCTCCCCAGGGTCACTCAGCACCTCCTGGCAGGAGGGGTCTCCCACTAACCAGCTAAGAGTTTGGGGAGCGTTTGCCGGAAGTACAAGGTCGCCTGCAAGGCCACGTGGATGCCGGTGTCTTGGAATTCCAGGCATTGAAGATGTGTGTCAACGGAAGAGAACATTTCAGACCATTCTAGAAAAGTCCTCATTTTACTTACTCTGCCATTGTATTCTTAAGAATAGCGAACCCTGTCATAGCTCTTACTGTGAGCCGGCATTGTTCTGAACACCATGCCTATGTTAACCCACTTGATCCCACCAACAACCTACGAACTACTAGGCAGTATTGTCTCTGGCTTTTTCTTTTTTTTCTTTCTTTAAAAAAAATATATTTTTTATTGATTTTTTTTTTACAGAGAGGGAGAGGGATAGAGAGTTAGAAACATCGATGAGAGAGAAACATCGATCAGCTGCCTCTTGCACACCCTCCACTGGGGCTGTGCCCGCCACCAAGGTACATGCCCTTGACCGGAATCGAACCTGGGACCTTCCAGTCCCCAGGCCGACGCTCTATCCACTGAGCCAAACCGGTTTCGGCGTCCCTGGCTTTTTTAAAAAGAGGCGCAGAGAGGGTTAAGTAGCTTGCCCAAGGTGACAGGGCCAGTGAGTAACTAAGCCAGAATCCGGCGGTACCTGAGGATGTCCCTGTCCCCCGAGGAGAGGGGTCACCTCCTAAAGCCGCAGGCCAGACCTGAACGGAAGCACACTGGTCTCGCCGCCACGTGTGTATGGAGTGTGTGTGTGTGTGTGTGTGTACGCAGAGGAATGGACTTCCTGTAGCTGCTTTTTGACTCACACTCACTGCCCTCTTCCCAGGTGGCACTTCATTGTGTGTGCACCACAGCCCCCGGAGGGAGGACTTCCCCGTGTCCCTACTTTATTTCACTTATTTATTTTTATTGATTTCAGAGAGGAAATCGGAGAGCTAGAAACATCAACGAGGAGAGAAAGTCGTTGATCGGCTGCCTCCTGCACGCCCTCCACCGGGAATCGAGCCCTCAACTGGGCATGTATGTACCCTTGACCGGAATCGAACCTTCAGCCCACGGGCTGATGCTCTATCCACTGAGCCACACCGGCTGGGGCTATCTCTATTTTACAGAAGATGAGGTGACTTGCCAGAGGCCACATCTAAGACTGACCGAGCCCAGGTTCCCGAGCGGTGCACCACCCTATGGGATCCTGGACACACTCCTCCCCGATGACCCCTTCAGCTGGGCTTTGCGCGGGACACTGGACCACCATGGCTCTCCCCGCTTCTGGCCCCCAGCGCCCACACACCCTCGCAGCCCTTCCAGAGGAGAGGAAGCCTCCGTCCCACAGATGGCCCCACACGGCCCTGGAAGAGCAGGCTGAGGCGGCTCTGGGCTGCGGGGAAACGGGCCGTGAACTTGTGGCTTGCTGGGTGGTGGCCGGCATGCGCGGCGTCCCTGGGTGGCGTGTGCCGGGCGCCTGTCCATGCTCTGCTCGTGTCAGCGCAGGGCGTGCACTGATGCCTGCAGAGATAGCGCGGCTGCAGCCGGGCCCGCGGTTAACGATCCCTCCCATCCCCAGAGAAGCTTCCAGAGGGCCGAGGCTCCCGGCTGCCGTGCCGCTGGCCTCCTCCGAGGCCCGGGAGGGAGGAGCAGGGCGGGGGCTGCTCCCCGGACAAGGAGCCGAGGGCGCACAGCTTGGCAGAGTCCCCCTTGCTTCCTGGCTTCTTCGCCTTTCCGGGCCTCAGTTTCCCCTTAGGGCCCGTGGGGACGATCCCAGGGCACGCCTGCCCCTGTACTATTGTGAGAAGGAGGGTTCCGTAATAGACAGTGAGCTGAAGGCCAGGGACCTGGCACATGTGGAACATTCAGTAAACGCCAGGCAGTTGTAATAGTGATAACAAGTG
Source organism: Nyctalus aviator (assembly GCA_036971965.1). Classification (NCBI taxonomy): domain Eukaryota; kingdom Metazoa; phylum Chordata; class Mammalia; order Chiroptera; family Vespertilionidae; genus Nyctalus; species Nyctalus aviator. The sequence continues at coordinate 183,557,644 of CM072923.1, forward strand.
AGCCAGGCACGGGCCTAAATTAATGTGACCAGACGTCCTGCTTTCGGCGGGACGATCCCGATTTTTAACAATTCGTCTTTCCAAAAATCGGGACTGTTTTAAAACGCCACGGGACTCGGGGGACAAATGGTTAAAATTCGGGACTAAGGTCTGGTCACCTCGGTCTAAATGCTTTACCTCCTCGCAACGACACTCTGCGGTAGGTGCCATCACGGCTCCCGGAGGCGCTAAGTAATGTGGCCACGGACACACAGCGGCGAGCAGGGCGCTGCTGAGGGGAGGGAGAAGCTCTTAACGGAGCACCCACCACGCGCCAGGAGCTTTCTGTTCGGCTCCCCTCCATCCCGGGGAGGAGGACTGCTCAGCTCAGGGTCAGGGAAAAAGGAAGCTCAGACAGGGGGTGGGAGGGCCAGGTCACACCGCAGCCACGTGGGAGAGCTGGGATCTGGCCAGGCCTGTCCGGCTGGCTCCGCATGCAGTGTGCTTGCTACCCACATCCCAGTCACGGGCCAAGCTCCGTCACGGCTGGAAGACCTGATGGCTCGGCCACCCCAGATACAGGAGGCCCGTGTCAGCGTGGCAGTGACCTCACTCCGAGAGAGAGAGAGAGAGAGAGAGAGAGAGAGAGAGAGAGAGAGGTGACTGCTGCCGACTTCCACTGTGCATGTGCCCACACCGTCTCATGACCGCCCTCGCCGGGCTCTTCCTGGGCCATCACGTGACCGCAGCCTCCCTGGGAACCTTCCTGTCTGGACACAGCGCTCCTCCCATGAAGGCAGGGCCTCCGTCACATGGGTCCCCGCCTCCCAGGTCAGCCGCTCCGGGATTCTAACTCTGCACAGCGAGGCTGAATGCTCAAGGGCCGTGTCCTCACCTGCAAACCAGGGGTAATTAATGCCATTCTGCCTCCAATAGGGGCTTCTTGGGTGGAGGGGGGTGGTGCAGGAAGGCACATGTGTCTATGGCTTTCCGCTGCCCCCTCTGAGGACTGTAGTGGGGATGTGCAGTAACGTAGGGCCACCCAGAACCCATTCCTCCTTCCCCAGAATACAGCCAAGCTCCCTTTGGGGAGTGACCCCTCCAGTACTCAGGCAATGAGTGGTTCAGGTGGGACTAATCCTGCCTCCAGCAGCTCCAGGTGGCCCTGGCTGGCTCCAGCTGGAAGGCTTTCTCCACCTGGATGGAGCGTTGTGGGCGTGTGAGGTGGCGGGGAGGGCATTTTGTGGGGCCTGGAGATAAAGCAACCCCCCAGCAGGTTGAATGGCAAGAAGCACAGAGTCTGAGTCTCAGGGGACATTGTCTGCGCTCCGTGGTGCGGCCATGCCGGAAGCCTACCTCGGAACATCACAGTTACGTGAGCTAATTCGTTCCCGTATCGTTTGCCTTGGACGTTCGGTTACTTTAAACGCAGAATCTGCCCTCTGACTCCGGTTCCGTTTCTCTCCGCCATGGTGGGCGAGCACATCCTGGCACGCTCAGCCAGCTGTTTGCACCAACGATAAGGTGACCAGACGTCCCGATTTTTAACAATTTGTCCCGCGTCCCCCTGGCGTTTTTTAAAAAAGTCCCGTTTTAAAAATGCCGCGGGACGCGGGACAAATAGTTAGAAATCGGGACTGCCCCGCCAAAAGCGGGAGGTCTGGTCACCTTAACTTGCAAACAAGCTCAGGGTGGGCCCATACGTTTCAAGTTCATGGGCAAAAAGGAGTCCAACTGAATACAAGTTAGGTTCTCTTCGAATCCATAAACTTGCAGACGTGGTGCAGAAGGGCCTCCTCGGAGAGACTCAGACCCTCCCCTCACAGCGGGCTGCGGTCGGTGGAGTTTAACCCCTCTGACCACCAGGTTCCAGGTGCCGACGGCGTGCCTGGCCCTGTGCTGGGGGCTGCAGGGACAAGCTCTGATCTAGGCGCGTCAGTCGAATGCCGATTGGTCATGACACACGTGTTTACTGGGTTTTACACAAAAGCCCTAGAAAGTCGGTGTAGAGGGGAATACTTCTGCGCCCAGTTCACAGAGAAGGAGACAGCTCAGGGCGGTGAAGGGACTTGCCCAAAGTCCTTCCGTTCAAGGGGGGCAGGGCCAGGCCGTGCCCACGGATCTACCGGGCTCCAAACAGTGCTTATTCTCTTAACCTTTGGGGTGGCAGGGGTGGCCCCCGTGGTGTCTTTGAGGTAGTTTGTTCCACGTGGGGGCAATCAGAGCAGTTCAAAAAGCCAAAGGAAACAGGGAAGCCAAGGATCACGGCCTTCTTGTCTCCCAAGGGTCTTGGCTCCTTGAGAATTCCCAGGGCTCAGGCCCTCCCAGCTCTCCTCCCCTACAGGCTCGCTTTCTGCGGACTGTGGCCAGAGAGGGGCCAGGCACTATCCTGAAGTCCAGGCCCCTGACGTGGGCAGCCTTTGGTACCCCAAGCGACCTGTCCTGGCTTCGCTCGTGCCTCTGCCCTCCACCTCTGAGATCCCGCGGACTCTGATTCAACACTCCCTACGCACCAGGGCCTTCCCTCTGTGTTATTCAACCAACATTCGTTTAACCGCCGTTTACTGAGCACCTACTATCAGCCAGGTGCTCTAGGTGCTGAACAAAATAGCCCAATTCCTGCCAGCGGGGAGAGCAGACAACAAGGAAAATGAGTAGAATGCCAGGTAGTGGTAAGTCTGATGGGAAAAGAAGGCAGCGGGGAGGAGGGGAAGAGAGGTGGCATTTGCAGTTTTAAGCAGACAGGTCGGAGAAGGTCTCGCTAAAAAGATCCTGCTGCCGTCGCCTTGCACTAATCCCAACCGAGAAGGTGATTTCCAAATTGCAGAAAAGGGAACTGAAGTCCCAGGATTAAATCTCAGGCTCCCGCGGGCCAATCTAACCCGTGCCCCCCCCACCCCCACCCCCCGGGCCATCTCCCCTCACGGTACCAAATGGCACAAGGAGCCCTTTGGCAGATGAAGCAGCTGAGGCTCTGAGAGGGGGAGCCACGTACCCAGACCCACGGGAATACATGGTGAGGCCAGGGTTCAGCCCCGGGGCCGCCCTCGGGAACTGCCTCTTGGCAAAACCCACATCTGCTCCCGCTCCAGCTCCGGGCTTGTTGAAACTCGATCCTCCTCTTTGCCGATTCCACGTCCTCCAACAGTCCTCCTCCCTCTCCCGGAGGCCCGTTGGCTCGCTCTCTCAGGTCATATGAGCCCCTCATTGTCCAATCCACCCTTGCTCTGCCTCTTCAATTACCTCCTGGCCCATCACTAAGCCCACATTTGCACGAAACCTACAAAAGACATCTTGGGCAGGCATGGCCCAGGGCGGGCAGACAGCTGGAGCCCACGTGCACGGGGGCAGGGAGCTTCCCACTGAGCTTCCCCATCTGAGTGTGCTCCGTGACCCCCAAACCCCCGTCTAATCCTCCGGCACACGGCGGCATTGTAGAGAGACCCTGGCCATGGAGTAGGTGGTCCGAGGATCAGTCCTGGCCAGGCAGCTTGGCGACCTCGAAAGGTCCCTGGAGCTGCAGACTGTTTATGTGTAAAAACAGTACTAGTTATCCCTAACTTGCAAGGTTGTTATAAAGATAAGAGGCAATGGAGAGCATCTGTCAAGAGATAACACTTAACGGACAGTATACTGAGAGAACCCTTAGCAGAGCCGGCAGGCAAACACCAAGAATTGGTTGAAGTGAGTGGAGAAGTCTGTATAACGGTGCACAACCACCAGCAGCAGAACAATAGCTGCATTCATCGGGCTCCTGCCCTGAGGTAGGCACTGTTAGTATCAATCCAACTTTACAGGGAAAAAAAGGGGGGTGGGGGGCACAGAGAGGTCAAGCCACTTGCCTACAGTCACACAGCAAGTATGCACCCAAACTGTCTGACCCCAAAGTACAAGCTCTTAGCCTTGATGCCGGGCTAGTACGCTGGGGCTTCTCGGGCTGAAATAACTGCTCCCGGAAACATAGTGATTACGTGCTGACGCAGGAGGGAGTCATGGCCAGTCCCACTCCAGAACCTCTGTCCTTAAGCAACCACCAGCTTGTCAGCGCTGATAGGGACTCTAGGAATAGTCTAACCCCGCGGTTGGCAAACTGCGGCTCTCGGGCCACACGCGGCTCTTTGGCCCCTTGAGTGTAGCTCTCCCGCAAAATACCATGGCCTGGGCGAGTCTATTTTGAAGAAGTGGTGTTAGGAGAAGTTCAAGTTTAAAAAAATGTGGCTCTCAAAAGAAATTTCAATCGTTGTCCTGTTGCTATATGGCTCTCTGGACGAATGAGTTTGCCGACCACTGGCTTAGCCCTACCCAACACCCCCTTCTTACCCCCACGGGAGCCTGCGGTCCAGAGGGGTAGCGTGACCTGCCCAAGGTCACAGAGCCAGTTAGTTGAAGAACCAGGGCAAGGACCCTAGTTTCCTCATTCCAGAACTCCACGCCATCCCTGAGTATCACACTGACCAGAGGGAGGCACCAGGACAGGGACCTTGAGGAGGCACAAGAGTTTTTCCAGCGGAAGTAAGAGAAAAGGCAGCCCTAGCAGGGGGAATGGCCCACGGGAAGGCCTAGAGGCCATGGCGGTCTCCTTTTTGAGCAGAGTGAGCTGTAAGATGAGGCAAAGGCTGGGGTAGGGACAGACGGAGGAGGAGGAGGCTAGTTTCACACTGAGCATCTCCCCCTGTGGTTTTATTAACACTTGCTTATTGTTTCATGTTGCTAGTCTCTTTCCTTATTTCTAAGGCTTATTTAACACTAGAGGCCCATGCACCGGAGTTGGGGGGAGGGGGGTCCCTCAGCCCGGCCTGCCCCCTCTCACAGTGCGGGAGCCCTCAGGGGGCAATGCCCCCATCACACCTCTGCTGCTGCCACTGCTGGCAGTGCAAGCCTTGACCGGCCCTGGTTACCTGAGCCTCGGGCGGCCCTGGGCGGTGGCTGGGCAGCTGCAGCCAACATCTGAGGCTTGCCTACACTTCGAGCCGGCCCTGGGCGGCTGTGCAGCTGCCATCTGAATCTGGCCTGAGCCTCAGGTGTTGGCTGGGCAGCTGCCATGCAAGGCTTGTCTGTGCTTGGGCAGGCCCTGGGGGGCTGGAGGGCGGAGGAGACTGGGGGGCACTGGATACAGGCGTGTGGAGCGGCTGGACCTGCCTGGGGGTGGTCCCGGCTGTGCCGTGCTCCTGCCACCCTAGCAGGGCTGAGAGGCCTGAGTGTCATCATCTTGTGGCTGTGGGTGCTGCCATCTTTGTGAGGACGTGGGCGTCAATCAGCCTATTCCCTGTTTATGAGATAGGACTCTTGGCCTGCTCCAGTGGCATCTGTCATCAGGCGGCCGGCTTTCTTCCTAAGCCATCGTGCTCTGGCTGAGGCAAGGGTGCAAGTGGGGCCGCAGGCACTCCGCCCTAAGACTAGCCGTGAGGGAGGACGAAGATAGACAGCTCCTCCCCCGCATCGACCCTGGAGTAATAGAGCAAACTGTAATTAAGCCTCGGAAAGGATGGAGCAAACAGACGGGAGCAGGAGGGGGTTTTAGACTGTGTGTGAGGGCGAGGAAGGTGCTGCTGCCAGGAGAGGGGTCAGGGAGCATTCTCCTTGGTGGAGAACACCGTGGGAGCCGAAACCGGTGTGGCTCAGTGGATAGCGTGTCGGCCTACAGACTGAAAGGTCCCAGGTTCGATTCCGGTCAAGGGCATGTACCTTGGTTGCAGGCACATCCCCAGTAGGGGGTGCGCAAGAGATGGATGTTTCTCTCTCAACGATGTTTCTAACGTTCTATCCCTCTCCCTTTCTCTATGTAAAAACTCAATAATATATAATTATATATAATACTATGCGAAAGAGTATAGGCATTGGTTTCTGCTCTTGTCTCTCTGCATCAGCCTTCCCAGGAACCTCCCTCTCCCCCCACCTCATATACACGTGCACGCAACGCCCTGGATCAGTGAGGCCAGTGCTGTTGGCCCAGGCCGATGGCAAGTGTCTGCTGGGGGAACTTCAGGGCAGGGCAGCCGGCAACCTGGAATCGCAGGCATCAGTCACGCCACCACCCCTTCCCTTCCAGGCCTCCGGTCTGGGGGGATCTGACCTGGGCAGGCAGCCCCTCCCCTGGCGGCTCCTTCCTGGGATGCTGAGTGTGAGGCCCGGGCCTGTGGAGTTGGTTACAAGGAGGGAAATGGTGATGCCGGCCCCAGGGAGAAGCTGGTGTCTCTCGTGCCCGGGGGCTCCGCTCTGGGACTGTCATTTCCTTGGGCTCGGTGCTGACAGAGATAGGGGGTCAGGCTTAGATTCCTTCCAGCACCAGAGAGAATGAAGACCCCCAGGAAATGAGCTCCTAGGTTAACAAACAGGAAGTCCAAGGAGCACAAAGGCTTCCAACGAAACAAACGGATTGGAGATACCAACTGGAGGTAGCCGTATCCAACAAGCGGACTGGGAATTTTAAATAAGCATTGGAAACAGTCAAAGGAAATAAGGGAAGACATTAGCAAAACAAAATAGAACAAGAAAGGATTCAAGGGCCCACATGGGAACATTCTATATGGAAAACCAGCTGACATAACAAACACACAGGCAGAAGGGACATGGCCGCTGAGGAACGAAACGGGGAACTGCGATATCAGAGGGACAAGCACGTCCATGAGGAAGCCCGGGAGGATTAAGAAACAGATAACATCAAAGAAACGGTAAAACATCCGTCAAAAGCTAAAACATCCACCCAAATCGTATTAATTTGAAATGGACCATAGACCACACTATGAAGCCAGATTCATATGGTTTCTAGAAGGAAACAGAAGAGGATATAATCTTCATGGCTTTGGGGTAGGCAGCAAGCCCTAACTTCATAAAAGAAAAAAAATTGATAAATTGGACTTCACCAAAATTTAAAATTTCCGCTCATTGAGAGATACCACTAAGAAACTGAATAGACGAGGCACATAATAAAAAAGAGTATGCGCTCTGGCTCAGTTGGCTGGGCGTTGTCTCTTGCACTAAAAGGTTGCCGGTTCTATTCCTGGACAGGGCACATGCCCAGGTTGTGGGCTCGATCCCTGGTGGGTGACATGCAGGAGGCAGTCCATCAATGTTGTACTTTCAAATCGATGTCTCTCTCTCTCTCTCTCTCTCTCTCTCTTTCTCTCTCTCTCTCCCCCTTCCTCCATCCCTTTCTCTTAAAAAAAAATCAATAAACTATTCTTAAAAAAAAAAAAAAAGAATATGCACAGTACATGTAGCTGACAACGGACCTGAATCCAATAAAGAATTCCTAAGTTGGCAATAAAATGACTAACAATATCCCCAAAACACAATGGGCAGAAGACTTAGCCACTTCAAAAAGAAAACATACAAACGACCAATAGTCAGTGGGAAGGGTGCTCCACATCATTATTTCACACCCACCAGGTGTGAAACCAAGTCAAAACTACTTACAAAATCAAACATTGTCAAGAATATATATATATTTTTAAATCACACAGGATCTCATATATTGATCGTGGGAATGTAATTTAGTAGTGACTTTGGCCATTTCTTATAAAGTGAAACATACTGCATGATCCAGCAACACCAATCCTAAGACTTTTCTCAAAAGAAATGAAAATATACCTGTACAGTAGCTTTATTTATAATACCCCCAAATGGAAACAGTTTAAATGTTCATTACCATTGAATGAAGAAACTATGGTGGTATGTCAATAAAATGGAAAACTACTCATCAACAAACAACAAAATGAACTGCTGACACAAGAGAGATGAATTTCAAAAACATTTTGTTAAGGGAAAGAAGCTGGATATAGAAGAGTACATGCTAAATGAATCCTTGTGTAGTTAACTCTAGAAAAAAACAAATGGTGAAAGAAATCAGAATAATTTTATATTTGGGAGGCAAATGGGAGGGAACTCGCAGGAGTGATAGAAATGTTTTGATTGTTTTTTTAAGTCTTGTTTTGTGGTCATGGTTACAAGGTAATGTGCATTTGTCAAAACCAATTAAATTGAACACTTAAGATCAATACATTTTATTGTAGGAAAGAATGCATCAACAAAGAAGAGATGGGGATTAACAAAAAATAAAACACTTCTTAATAAAAATCACACACAGGGAAGATTTTAAAAAAAAAAAGATGATAGAAATGGGCGTATAAGTGCCAACATCTGGATAATAGGAGCCCTAGGAAAAGAAAATAAATCAAGGGAGGAAATAATAAAGATAATTTTAGAAGTAAAAAAAGATGAAAGATCTCAATTTGAAAGGGACCCCAATATATCAAACAGGACAAATGAGGAAAAGAAGCACAATTAGAAATATTATAGTCAATATTAAAGACAACAAAAATCGCTCTATCCAGTTTGGCTCAGTGGATGGAGCATCAGACTGTGGACTGAAAGGTCCTGGGTTCAATTCTGGTCAAGGGTACCTGATCAGGTTGTGGGTTCAATACCCCATAGGGGGTGTACAGGAGGCAGCCGATCAATGATTCTTTTTCATCATTGATGTTTCTATCTCTCTCTCCCTCTCCCTTACTCTCTGAAATTAATGAAAATATGTTTTAAAAAAGACAACACAAACATTCTAAAAGTTCAGAGGAACAGAACTTTTAAAGGAATAAGTATCAAATTGAATTGACCAAAGTACCAAAGAAAAGAATTTGAACTGAGAATTTTATACCTAGCTAAACTGTCATTCAAATCATTTAAACTGTTTCCATTTGGGGGCATCCTATATAATAAAGAGCTAATATGCTAATGGTCATCATACCCTCATGTTGTGATGCCCTCATGCCATAAGTGCCGATCACCAGGAGGCTACACGTGCATCAGGCACATGTGGGTGGGCGGGGACTTGACACTGCTGCTGCCCAGGGCCAGCCCAAGGCTCAGATGAGCCGAGGCTCAGGTAAGCTGAGGCGGCCGGCAGTGGCAGCAGCAGAGGCGTGATAGGGATGGTGGCTTCCCCTGATCTGCCAGATCTCCTCCAGCAGAGGGAAGCCAGACTGCGGCTTAGGCTGGGGTCCAGGCAGAGGCAGTTATGGGCGATCAGGGCAGGCAGACAGAGGGGTTAGGGGCAATCAGGCAGGTAGACAGGTGAGCGGTTAGGAGCCAACAGTCCCAGACTGCAAGAGGTATGTCTGTCTGCCAGCATTCGGACATCCCCCAAGGGGTTCCAAATTGGAGAGGGTGCAGGCCAGGCTGAGAGAACCTCCCCCAACTCCTCCTCCCCTGCATGAATTTTGTGCATCAGGCCTCTAGTTATAAATAAAGCTCCTATGAACACTTATGTGTGAATCTCTGTACAGGTATATTTTCATTTCACTTGAGCAAAGCCTTAGGATTGGAATTGCTGGATCATGTGGTAAGTATGTTTCACTTTATAAGAAATGGCCAAAGCCACTATACTAAATTACATTTCCATGTTCAAGGGCCCATGTTTGTACAAAAAGACCATATTTTTTTCCAAAATAACTGCTTACTAAGTATAAAAACAAATTCCACAGATGATATTAAAGATATGTGAAGGTTGACCAAACAACTTAGTTTAAAGTTTACTGTTAACAAAATTCACAGATCAAAGAAAAGAACAAGAAGAACATCTATCTAAAATAACTCAGAATTAAAAATTGCAGATAATTTTAATCTGATGTCTAGGGGGCTGATGGCATTTTGATGAAGAAGAAGGGCTGAAGGGGAAGAGGGAGACCAGGGGGACTGAGAAAATGCTAATCTTGTCTTTGTGGGGGAAAGCTATAGCTATTTTTAAGTAATTAACATTAAAAATAAAACAGAAACATCAAGATAAATTGGAATAAAAAAGCAGGATGATAGAAACAAAGTACATACACACATTCTTTTCAGGAACATTCAAACATTTTATAAAAATTGACCAGGGCTCCAGCCGGTTTGGCTCAGTTGGTAGGGTGTCAGCCTGCGGACCGAAGGGTCCTGGGTTTGATTCCAGCCAAGGGCACGTGCCTAGGTTGAGGGCTCAATCCCCAGTGGGGGGCATGCAGGAGGCAGCTGATCAATGATTCTCTCTCATCATTGATGTTCCTATCCCTTTCTCCCTCTCCCTTCCTCTCTGAAATCAATAAAAAGATATTTATTTTAAAATGACAAGAGCTCAAGTCTCGTATTTTAAATAGCAGGGTTTCACATAGTTTACATTTTCTGACCATGGTACAATTAAGTTATGTACTTAGAACTGACTGATGGAATGTAGCAAAGAAAGGCTATAAATTAAGTAGCTAAGTGTCCAACACTTAGAAAAATAGAAACCTTCTCAAAATAAAAGGAGATTCTATAAAGCAGAAATGAACAAAACAGGAAACAAAGACTCAATTGAGATAAAAGCCACCATAAAAGATGATATTTTTAAAAAAGTCAATAAACTTCAGGCAAGAGTAATATAAGAAGAGACAGAGAGAGAGAGAAAGAACACAATTGTTATGGAAAGAATACTAAGGAAATGCTATAAGCAAACTTATGTCAATATTTGAAAAAGTAGATTAAATGTATATATTCCTAAAAACATAACTTACCAAAACTGATTCAAGAAGAAATAAAGACCCTGAATAATATATTTTAAACAGTAGTTAAAATTTTCCACGGAGAAAACATAGGCCAAGATTACTTTGTAGGGGACTTCTATTAGACTTCAAGAAACTCATTATCTCATTTACCCAAATATTGCAAAAGAACAGTAAAAGAGAAAATATTACCAACTAATTTTATAAAGCCATTATAATTGCAATTCCAAGGCAGAAAAGTACAACATTAAAAGTGAAAATTAGAAGCACATTTTATTCATGCAAATTTATATAATTCTAAATAAGATTATTAGACCATAACCAAATATCATATAACAAACAAATTAGGTTTATCCTAGGAATACTTTAACAGATTAAAAGAGAAAAGCCATATAATCATCTCAAGACACTTTTTGAATGCATTTAGTACAATTCAACACAAGTTATTACTTTAAAAACACTCTCAGTAAGTTATGAATAAATAAAAGCTTCCTTAACCAGAAAAAAAAGAAATTTATAAAAAATGCCGGGGCCGGTTTGGCTCAGGGGATAGAGCGTCGGCTTGGGAACTGAAGGGTCCCGGGTTCGATTCCGGTCGAGGGCATGTACCTTGGTTGGTGGCATATCCCCGGTGGGGGGTGTGCAGGAGGCAGCTGATCGATGACACTCTCTCATCGATGTTTCTAGCTCTCTATCTCTCTCCCCTCCTCTCTGTAAAAAATCAATAAAAAAATATTTAAAAAAAAAAAAAAAAAATATATATATATATATATCACATATATTCTAAGTGGGGAAACTTTAGAACATTCTCTCTAAAATAAAAATCAAGGAAAAGATACTTTGTACCACTATTTTTATGTAAGATTGTACTGCCAGTCCTAGACAGTGCAATAACATAAGAAAAAAATTAAAAGCATAATTAAAAACACACACACACACGTGCACACACACACAAAAAAGATATCATTATTTATAAACGAGAATCTACAAACAGATAACTGGAAAAAGAGTTGAGCAAGTTAGTTTGATAATATCAAAATGCAAAAACACCTACTGCATTTCTATATCTCAGCAACAAAGACAACTGAGGAAAAAGAAAAAATGGGAATCTAGAGAGAAAAAAAATTGAATTGAATGTCTCTCTTATTATATATGGATCAAGGCCTTAAATGTGAAGAAGAAAAAAAACCTAACACACACACACACACACACACACACACACACACACATTTAGTAGAAACTGTAGGTGAATAGCCTTTGACCTTGGGATGAGGCGCACTTTCTTAAACAAGACCACAAAACACTAACTGTTAAATCACACTCTATTAAGTTTTAGAATTCGCATTCCCAAAACATGATGAGACTCAGGAATATAAAGAACTATCACAAATTAATAAGAAAAGGCCCCCTCCCCAAAAAAGGGTGGCGGGGGTGGGGGTGGGGACAAACAGAAAAAGGGGCAAAAGAGAACTCACACACGTACTCATACAGACTTACTAAGCCTCACTGGTAATCAGGGAGCTGCAAATGAAGTCTATGATGAGAAATCCTTATCCTCATCTGGTTGGAAAAAATTAAGAAGTCCAACAATACTGTGTATTGCCGAAGATGCAGGCCATCAGGACTTCTCCTACATTACTGGTGGGAATGTAAACAGATACAATCATGGTGGAAAACAGTTTGCTCCTCTCTTGTTAACACTGAACCAATGTTCACAGACCCTATGACCCAATAATCCCACCCACTGGTATATATCAAGAGAAGATCTCTACGTTCATTCATTAGAAAGCATGTACATGAATATTCATAGGTGCTTTTTCCACACTAGGAAAAACTTGAAACCAACCCAAATGCCATTAACAAGAAGTTGAGCAAATAAAACAAGAAGTTGAACGGTTGCCCAGTGGAATATCAGACACAATGAAAAAGAATTACAACTCCATGCAACAATATGGATGGGTCTTAGCAACACCAAATTGAATGAACAAAACATGTCTCAGGAGATTGTGCATGACAACCTTTCATAGAGATATATATTTTTCACCTATATGATTTTTTTTCTCATTAAGCTTTGTTTTAATGGGTCTCAAAATTCTGTGACAGGTAAATACTAATCAAAAAAGGCAAAGGGGCCCAGCTAGCATGGCTTGACCTATGAACCAGGAGGTCACCGGTTCAATTCCTGGTCAGGACACATGCCCAGGTTGCGGGCTCGATCCCCAGTAGGGAGTGTGCAGGAGACAGCCAATCAATGATTCTCTCTCATCATTGATGTTTCTACCTCTCTCCCTCTCTGAAATAAAATATATATTTAAAAAAATAAGTAAACAAATAAAAAGGCAAAGAGAATGAGAAACTCCAAATACCAATATACGAAACATATATATTTTATAATAATACTAATAAAAATAACTTCAAAAGGCAAGAAAATGAGAACCCCAGATTCAGGCTAGTGGTTACCCCATGTGAAGGAGGGTGGCTGGGAGAAGGCTGAGGGCGTCCAAAGGACAATGTCAATTACTGTCACTATTCTAGCCCTGGATAATAGTTCATAGGTATTTTAAATTTATTTTTCATGGATCAATGATGAGAGTGCTTGCAACATGGATCATGAATAATCCTTATCTAGGCCCCAAGGTCCATCAAATAATTTAAATGAAAACAAAAATGCTCAGTAAGTATTCACATTTCGCCAAGCACTGTGGAAAGTTGTTGACATGCATTATAGCTCCCTCAATCCTCAACAATCTTTTAAGCCGAAAGCATTCAGTAATCCCCCCCTCACCGTGGCTCTGTCTTCCGAGGTTCTGGTTACCTGCCATCATTCCCAGTCTGAAAATATTAAGTGGAAAATTCAAGAAACAAACAATTCATAAGTTTTAAATTGTGCACCGTTCTGAGTAGCGTGAGCTCTCTCGCTGTCCCGCGCCAGCCTGGCCAGTGGTCACTGAGTGGCCACCTCAGTGACCAGACGGCCTGCAGCGGCATCGCCGATTTTACTCAATAGAGCGCTAAGTTAGTGATGCTGGCGATTCGGACTTGCCCAAGAAAAGCCGTGAAGTGCTTCCTTCAATGAAAAGATGAGTACAGGACAATAAGACAGTTTGAGAAAGAGGCCCCGTTCATGTAACATTTATTGCAGTGTGTTGCTGAAATTGTTCTTCTTCATTATTGGCTACTGTGGGGTAATCTCTCACCGTGCCTATTTTATAAATTCAATGTGACTATAGGTGTTCAGTCCACCCACAGTTCCCAGCATGCATTGTAATCTTGAAACCTATTCCCCGTGGGTAGACAGGGACTCCTGTAGGGCTAGCCCCGTTGTCAGAGCAAACTTGGCCAGGATAAATCCCAAAGACCCCATCCCTGAATGACCCTTACCAGGCTCCTGAGCCGCACCCTCCCCCTGTCAAACCAGTCAGGATGTGTACCTCTCCTGGCAAACAGCGATGATGCATGTCAGCCTGAGCCAGAGCGATCGGGAGGGCACACTGGAGAGAAGGTAGTTGGTGGCAGGGGACCTAGATCCCGTCCCGTCCCCTCCCATTGTGACCTTGGGAGGAGTCGCTTCCTGCTGGGCTCAGCTGCCCCGTCGGTCCCAGGGGAGGGTGGGAGTGTCCAGCTTCAAAGGCCATTCCTGCTCCAACTGCTTTTACTGAGTCATTCAACCAACGACGGGGGTTCACCCCAACCCTTCCTTCTCCCGGCCCCTGCTCCTGCTTCCAGAGCCCATCGGACGTCCACAAGCTCATCTTCCTGACATCATCCCCGGGCCCCGGCCCGGCCAGACCTGATGTGCCCCTGCTCGTCCCTCGGGATTTCCGTGCTGGCTGTTCCCTTGCCAGGAACACTTGCTTGGCTCGCTTCCTCTCATTCTCCAGCTCAAAGGCCACGTTCTCCGAGTCCTTCCTGCTCCCACCGCGTGAAGAAGCCCCCCCCACACACACACACACCCCAGCCCCTCACTGAGGCACAAGCCAGTGTATCCTCTTCCCAGCGCTCAGCGCTGCCTGGAACTAAGGACCGGCTGTCCAGCTCCTCCAGCGCAATGGGGCTCCGGGCGTCCTCTGGAGCCACGTCAGCTAGAAGATGCTCAGCAAATACTCTTTGGAGAAAAAGCAAGCAGACGAGACCGGATGTGCCTCCTCCAGAAACCCGTGGTGGTCACTCTGCCCAGGGAGGGCATGCAGGTGGCCTCCTCTGCCCCCACGGCTCTGGCCGTTTCCTGTACCCGACACCACCGGGCCTGTCTGGGTCTGCCAACACAGCCATCTCCCCACACACCGCGGCTCTTTGAAAGCAAAAACCGAACCAGGTCCATCTGTGAATTCCAGCACCAAGCCCTGAGCCCAGCTGGCACTGGGCTAAGGAAAGGTTTGTTGAATGAATGAATGAATGAATGTGCTCCTGTATTCACCTCCCCGCTTCCTGACTCTGCTTTCTCCTTCTCCCCCTCGACAGGTGCCAAAAACCACTACACACACACACACACACACACACACACCCTCCCCAGAGGACAAGAAAGGCCCCTCCCACAGGAACTTCCTAGAACAGGGGCAGCCCTATTCTTCTCCCGCCGAGAGCTACTTCCGGGCAAAGCTGGAGGCCAGCGCCGTCCTGTGTCACAGGGATCGTCAGGGTCCTGGTCCGTTTGTCCAGACAGGTGTCCTCCCCATGTTTTGCCCTCGCTGACGGGACAAGGAGGTGGACAGGCCTGCCTGGGAGCCCCAGCCCCAGCCCCAGCTAGAGGCTTCACACGCTGAGCACTGCCTGGCCAGGGGCCAATCGGGAAACACTCGATTATTCAAGGCGTGTAGCGACCCAGCAGGAAAGGAAGGCCCTCCTTCTAAAAGGGGAAGCCGGCCGGCAGGCCTGCCGGGGACCTGGGTGCGCAGGGAGGAAATTTCAGAGCAGAGTTGTCCCACGAGCCAGCGCATTGAGATCTTCCGCCCCAAGAAGACACTGGAAGCTTGAGATAGAGCCCAGGAGGGCCGGGCCCGAGGCCAGAGAGGCCTGGACTGAGGCCGGGGCCCGTCCGCCACGGAGGTGTCTGAGTGAGCAGCGGCTTCAGCCAGGCTAGCGGCTCTGGCCTTCCCCTGACCCTGGTCCTGGAGGCGCCAGGACTGCCCACCAGGCTCCCCGCCTCCGTCTCTCTCTCTCTCTCTCTCTCTTTCTTTCTCTCTCTTTCTCTCTCTCTCTCTCTCTCACCCCGGGAATTGCGCAGGGGACAGATAAGCTGCGCTCCTCAGCTCAGGGAGCAGGAAGTGTCAGAGTCCATCGCAGCCTGCTCTCCCCTCCCCGAGCCAACTCCGGGAAGCCGGCAGGTTCAAGAAGAGTTTAAGCATCTGGCCTGCAGAGATTTCTCTAATGAAGCGATTGCAGGCCCGCACCCTGGAGCCAGGCTGCCCAGGCTCCAGTTCCAGCTTCGCCATTTATGAGCCGCATGACCGTGGGCCAGTCCCTTCCCTCCTCTGGGCTTCTATTCACCTGTGAAAAACAGGGATTCCAGCGTCCACCCTGGGAGGTTAAGAGGACCAAATATCGAAGGGTGTGGAAAGCACTTACTTAGCAGGCCCCGCATAGCCATTCAATGGATTAAGACTGTCTGGACCAGATATCCCCAAGACAGACTCGTCCTCCCTCACCAGAGCCAAAAGGGGAAGACTCCAGGCTCCGGGTTCAAATCCCAGCGCCACCACCCACCAGCTCTGCAACCCCGGGCAAGTGACACAACCACACTAAGCTCCGGTTTTGGCTCTAGATACTACAGATGGCAGCGGTATCTCCCTCCAGCCTGGTATCTCCCTCCATGCTGCTGGGCAATGCCAAGGAACCAGGAAGCTGGCACAAGTCAGGGCTGCCCCAGACAGGGCAAGTGGACTGAGTGGTTTCCCTTCCTGGGAACCTTCACCTGGCCCCAGCTGCAGGCTTGATGTACCAGTGGTCCTTCCTTCACCAAGTGTGTGTTAAGTGCATGCTATGCACCAAGAAGCATGGTGCATACAGATGTGTCACTCCATGTACAGCCGTTGCTATTTTTTTTAAATATATTTTATTGATTTTCTTAGAGAGAGGAAGGGAGAGGAATAGAGAGTTAGAAACATCGATGAGAGAGAAACATCGATCCGCTGCCTCCTGCACACCCTCCACTGGGGATGTGCCCGCAACCAAGGTACATGCCCTCGGCCGGAATCGAACCTGGGACCTTTCAGTCCGCAGGCCCATGCTCTATCCACTGGACCAAACCAGTTAGGGCAAGCCATTGTTATTATTATTATTATTATTATTATTTTAAAAATTGAGGTTAGGCACTAGGGGTACGTTTGTGAAGAAAATGGACAGAGACTGGTCTGAGGGATGACACTGGGGGAACCCACACCCGACAAAGGGCTTGAGCCGTCGATGGGAAAGCTGGCTTGTCCTGCTGCCAATCACCAACAAAGCATTCATGAGTCGTGCCATCCACGGGAGATGAAGGCCCAGTGGAGATCTGGGCGGGGCAGGACCACCTCACAGGCCTCCCCCCGGAAACCAAGCCCTGCTGGGCGCAGACCCTGCCGAGCGTGGCAGCCTTTCACTCACTCAAACCTTTGGGACCCGGTGAGACACGGGCTTCCCGCCCTTCAGGAGCTCATGCTCAGAGCCAGGCGCGATGCGCATCATCAGATTACAAAGGACTCGAGATTTCTAGGCAAGATGGAGAAAAGCAGCCGTGATGCCAACCGGCCACTCAGGCAGGGAGGGCCCTGCAGGGGCGAAGGCAGAGATGCGAGAGGCCGGGGCACATTAGCAAAGATCTGGGGTCCTGACCAGAGGCCGTGGGCTGGTTGTGCCATTGATTGGACTTGAGCCTCAGCATCCCTTTTGCAAAAGGAAGAGAATAGCGTCCTGGGCCGCCTGAGGAGTCAGTGCGTTCATGAATGAGAAAGGGCTTTAAAAACTGGAAAGTGTGGTGGGGGGCTGTGAACTGAGGCTGGGGGTATTAGAGCAGCTCACCCAGCGTCTCATGGCTGGTGAAAACAGGAACTAGCCCTAAGTGGTTTGGCTCAGTGGATAGAGCATCGGCCTGCAGACTGAAGGGTCCAGGTTTGATTCCAGTCAAGGGCATGTACGTTGGTTGCGAATACTGTTCCTATTACTATTGATATAATTACTATTACTGTTACAGAGGGTGGGGGAGGGGGAGCCAAGCTCTGCAGGACCATCTAAACCACCCTCCTCCCTGCACTCTTACTTTCAGCCTGGGTTGTGACCGGCCCGGAAACCTTGAGGACTGAGCTTGAGCACAGCTCTGAGCCCTGGTGAGGGGTCCCCACCCCACCCCAGGGTGGGATCTAGGCAGTCTCTCTGGGTTCCTCCTGCTCTCCCGGACAAGACAAAGGAAAAGAAGACTCAGAAGCTCAGTGACACTGACCTGGGTGCCACCAGGGCCTGTCCCTCTTCTACCCCTGTCCACACAATAATTAAATCTAATTTGGTTCTGGGATGTCCTTCAATCTCGCGTGCCAACTCTAAGGAGTTGATAGTGGCCGCCTGGAGGACTGCATTTAGAAGGAATTTGAGGTTTAGAGGAAAAAACAGCCGTGGTTGATTAGTGATGTCTGCCATGAGTGTAGGACAGGGGTGTGGCAGCATGCATGCCAACTGTTTGCCACACATGAAGGGGAAAAGCCCCGAGGCCTTCCCTCATTCGGTACAAGCCGTGGTGGTCAGGCAGGGTAACCCAACTCCAGGAGAGGGAAAGGACTTGCCTAAGGTCACACAGCTTGAGATGGCAGATTCAAACCCAAGTCCCACTGGGTTCCTAAGGATGCTTCCCGACGAGACTATTATTTCTTTTCCTTTTCTTTCCTTTAATATATTTTATTGATTGTTTTTTCTTTTTCTTTTTTTTACAGAGAGAAAGGGAGAGGGATAGAGAAAAACATCGATCAGCTGCCTCTTGCACACCCCCCACTGGGGATGTGCCTGCAACCAAGGTACATGCCCTTGACCGGAATCGAACCTGGGACCTTTCCGTCTGCAGGCCAACAGTCTATCCACTGAGCCAAACCGGTGTCGGCTATTTCCTTTTCTTTCTTTTTTCTTAAATATATTTTATTGATTTTTTACAAAGAGGAAGAGAGAGGGACACAGAGTTAGAAACATCGATGAGTCATTGATCAGCTGCCTCTTGCACACTCCCCACTGGGAATGTGCCCGCAACCAAGGTACATGCCCTTGACCAGAATCGAACCTGGGACCTTTCAATCTGCAGGCTGACGTTCTATCCACTGAGCCAAACCGGTTTCGGCCTATTTCCTTTTCTTGATGAGAAGAGGTGTCCAGGCTCAGACCCACGGGGAGAATAGATGCTTCTGCTCAATCAGGAGCTCCTATACTTGGTCCCTCCCTCTGAGACCTTTGACCCACATCACTTTGCTAACCCCAAGGACAGAGGGATGGTTTTCATTGGGAACAAAGGTACACATCGAAGTTCCCTGAGGGCTGATATGCAAACATAAAAAATTTGAATCCAGTGGCCAGTCTGGTTGAGCAAGAAAGCATCTCCACTTTCCAGCTGTGTGACACCGAGAAAGTTACTCGGCTCCTCTGAGCCTCAGTTTCCCCTTCTGTAAAATGGAGAGGATCACAAGTGAAATACAGAAAGGTCATTCACAGAGATTGGCTCCGTTCCTGAAAACTGAGCAAGACCTTCAACGTTGATCACGAGGATTAAGTGAAGAGGAAAATTTAAAGCACAGCCTTCCCACCTGGGAACGCTCAGGTGGTGCACGCAGGGGCGTGGGCCCGCTGTGGAGCGGAAGTCTGTCCGTCTTCGACATCTTGATAACTGAGGCTGAAATATGAAGCGCTCTATTCTATGACTTCAACACACAAGGAAGGAATTGGGCTCTTCTGGGAAGCTGGCTTGTGGAGAAGGAAGCAGCCTTGGAGGGGCGCAGGGGCAATGGTGGGGGACAAACGGGGATGTTTCCGCTTCCCGGCTGACTCAGGGCCTGTTTCCTCGTCTGTAACACGGAGATCATGTTACACACATGCAGTGCTGGCTGCTCTGAGACTAGGGATTCCAGGTGAGGCACTGAACACCACACTCGACACGGCTAGGTTAGCTGTGTGTGCCGGTGGGAGGGGTAGCAGAGAAAACAGCAGGTATAGAAGGTCGTGCAGGTGGGAAGGAGGGGAGAGGCCAAGAATTAGCTGAGACACTTTGATCCAGCATGGTGGCAGATGAATAAGTTATTTACTCTATGTATTAAGAGGCCGGTAAGTCAAAGTGGGAACAGGTGGAAGGAGAAAGACAAATGATAAAGGCCAAGTCTGGTTCAATCCAGGGGCAGCCAACCATGAGGCCTAGGGGATGATGGGATGGAAATCTGAGAGCCTCGGCCTGCGGCCTGAGAGGGTCCCCACCCTGTGGTCTCTCAGACAAAGAAAAGGTGGATCGGCAAAGGCAAGCGCTTGCCCTTCACCGAAACTCACCTGGGAGAGCCTTTTCAAGGTCCTCCCAGCCTCCCCTCTGCTCTCCTCCCTTCCCTGGATCAGGGCGGGGTGCCAGGGGCCCCTGGGGGAGTGGGTGACACCCCAGGTGTCTGCCCTCTGAGTCTCAGTCTCTTCAACTAAAACAGCCTGGTGGCCAGCGTCCTTACAAAACGCTGCTTCCCACGGGGGCAGGCATGTCTCTGAACTCTGCAAGCTCTAGACCCTGGCTACTGTCAGCAATCCGAGCTCCCCTCGCTTATACCTTGTACCCCCGGGGCTGTTTGTGGAGCCCTCCTAGACTCTCCCATCTAAGCAGCTGCCCCGGAGCTCGGTTGTAGCGATTTGGAGATCTGTGCTGCGGCCACAGTGCCAGCTGTCAGCGCCAGGTCCGCTCCCGGCGGAGGGAGGGGAACAGAGAACTGTGATTCAGAGCGCAAGGTGGTGTTTCTTGTCTGTGAAGTGGTGACATATGACTACGTTCTTCGGAAGTATTAGGTAAGATGGCAGATGTCCAGGGAGTCCCTTCCCCCAGGACTGAAGCAGCCAGCACTGCCTGACTCCCCAGGAGTAGGCCCCAGGCTCTGCTCTCTGAGCCCCAACAGGCTGGCGCTCTGTCACCCCCAAATCTCTAGAGCCTGTAGACTATGCCTGGGACCCCCCAAAACAGGAAGAAAGCTCCCTCCGCCTAGCCAACATGTCAGAGACTCTGCCAGGCCACAGAAGGACGGATGTCCATGCATCCCATGTTCCCATCCTGAGCCCCAGGGGGCTGGCCCACGCTCCTTGCAATCACCCAGATGAAGTCCGAGTCCTCCTTCCTCGGCCTCGGGCACTTAGCTCAGAAACTGCAAACTCAGAAGGCAGGTAGCTAGCGTGGAAGAGCCCAGTGGGCTGGAGGGAGGGAGTGGTGGGGACCGTGGTCAAGTGGACAGAGCAGTTGCTGATGAGTTTTGGCCCTGGTGGTGGACAGCGATGTGGCCCCCTGTGGCTCAGCCATCCACCTCATCTGTCTCTGGCCACTGGGGGAGGGCAGTGTGTGACTGACCCGCCATAATCTAGGCCGTACATGTTCAAGGACCAGTTGACAAAATTAGACCCATTTCAAATCGTAGGTCCGTCTCATCCTCCCACTCCTGCTCCTCCGGCGTCCCGGTTTGCAAACGAGGAAGCGGAGGACCAGAGAGAGGAAATGACTCCCCCAAGGTCACACAGATAGCGCATCCACAGGTCAAGGACTTAAACTCTACTCTTCAGAGCTGAAGATCTTTCTCTACCAACCCACACTCTCTCTGTATCTTCCCTTGAACGATTCTTTCTTTTCAAAAATAGACATAAGAATAGGTTCATTAGGCAGGATACACACCCAATTCACAACGGTGGTTACTCTGGGGAAGGTCGTGGCGCCTGGAGCTGGGAGACTGAATCCGTAGTCCAACGCTGCCCTCTGCGGCTGAGTGACCCTGCACGCATCCTCCCCTCCGGGATCCCAGCCTCCCGGGTCTGCTGCAGAGCAGCCAGCAGCCGGAGCCAACCTCTAAATGCCTTCCAGCCCTGAAATCCTAGGCATCTGTGAGGTCTCCTTTCTGGCCAGGCGCGGCCTCAGAAGAACATAAAATAGTAATAATAATAATAATAATGGGGAAGGCAAGTCCCCACGAAGCAGGAAGGAACACTACAATTTTTAGTGAAACCCGACTCCCGGTTACTGGAATTCAGAGGGGACGATGGTAATACTTGGGCAGTTTTAACCACCAGCCTACAGTTAAACAAAAACACATCTGGTTTAACTTCAATTTCCTCATCTCCTCCCCCACCCCCTACCCTCATCTCAAATGTTACCCCTTCATTTGAGAAGTCAAATTAAATGCAAACAATTGATTTCAGGCCACAGCGAGGCTGAGGATTCCAGCATGGAAAACTTTAAGTATGAAGCTTTTCTGGGAGCAATTAGGAAATGTTGGGGGGTGGTATGGGGAGGTGGAAAAAACATGGAGACTGTTCTGGAATGTTCTTTGGACACCGAGCATCCTTTAGAAGTTGCCGAGGGCCTAGTGGGAACCTAACCGTCAGAGAGGCCACGTGACTTGCCCCAGGTCATCCAGCTTAGGAGTGGAACCCCAGGTGCTGTCCCCCGAGCCAGCATGTCCCTTGCTATCTCTGGGCCTCTGTGACCTAAGCAGGGCCTCCCCTCCCGCCTCCGGGATCACCTGTATGGCCAAGGAAAACGCTGCTGACTCTGTCCCACAAGGAACAGCTTCTCAATGACAGTCACTCACACAGGCTCAGGCCGGTGCTGAAAAACCATTAGTGGTCTTGCTGGCCCCTCATCGCAATGCTTCAGAGTTCGTATTAGTAACCACATTACATATGGCTTTCTCAATCTGAGGCCCAGAAGGGAGAGTGACTCGTCCAGGGTCACAGAGCCGCGCTGGGCATGAACCTCCAATCTACTGCCCCGGCTGCCCTCTCAAAGTGAGGACATCTCTAGAAGGAAAAAGAAAACACACACACACACACACACACACACACACACTCTCTCTCTCTCACACCGCACAGCCCAGCCTCAGCCAGTGCCGGGGCGCTGAGTCAGCATTCCTGTGGCCGAGGGGAGATTTCTGAGCGCCCGGTTCTCAGCCCAGCTCGCTCACTCTCCCCGCAATGCCGAGCGCTGGCGTTTGTATTAATAACTCTGGCTTCTATTCCAAGGTGAGAACTTGAGGTTATGCTGCTGGGTCCTGCCCCCAGATGAAGAGGCCTCATCCCCAGAGATGAGTGCAACAGGGAGGTCACGAGACTTGGAATTCTAGACACCCATCCATCCCCAGCTCCCCCAGGTAGCGTGTGCATCCTGGACAAGTCGTTCCTCCTCTCCAAGACCTGCTTTTTCAGGTGTGCAGTCAGGACTACATCTAGCTTGCCGGGAGTGTCGGTGTGTAA
The DNA here is from genome assembly GCA_036971965.1 of Nyctalus aviator. Taxonomy (NCBI): domain Eukaryota; kingdom Metazoa; phylum Chordata; class Mammalia; order Chiroptera; family Vespertilionidae; genus Nyctalus; species Nyctalus aviator. Next base: position 183,580,551 of record CM072923.1, read on the forward strand.
GCCAGAGAACACGTAGGGCTTGAGTTTGAGTTCACCCCATTTCCAAGCTGGGACACTTGGAGGCTCAAGAACAGGCGACCCTCCTCCCCCCCCCTGCCCCTGCAGAGATAATAGCCTCAAGCACAGAGCCAGGCTCCTGGCCAAGGCTGTGTTTAGGATGGTAGGCATCGGAATGTGGGCAAGGAGGGTGCCAGCCCATCAGGGAGTGGGCAAGAACCTCCACGGAGGTGGGTGATGGGTTCCAGGGCTCAGGGTCAGTGACATAACCATCTACCGAGGCTCAGCATGGCGTTTTCTGCCAAGATTAGAGCTGATGACAGCCAATATTTTCTTAAGCACAGACACTGGCCAACCACCTGGCATACATTAATCTAGACCTCCCCACCTGAGGGTACTATTCACCCATCGCCTCAGCCTGAAGGAGGGGACCGCGGCATTGTGGGGGACAGAACTCTTCCAGGTCACACAGCGAGGTGGCCTTGTCTATTCGTGAGGACCAAAATCCCTTTCCTTGGGAATTGCTTGATTCCAATTCTGTACCATCTATTTCAAAGCCTGAAATTAAAGTTTGTTATGCACATGTCTGAATGTCCGGGCTTTTGTCTGCTTAATTTACTGCTCTATCCCCAGGGCTGTTAAATTTTGTTCCTTCCCTCCTTACATTCCTCACAATAGTCTAACGGGAGAGACTTACTCCCATTTGACAGGTGGGCCATGGACACAGACACCAAGCCTGTCTCCGCTGGGAAGCTGTGGCCAGGAGTCGCTTTTGCTTATGGAATCCAGAGGCACGGAGTTCAGGGAGGGAGAGGGCGGCAGAGGGGCAAGGGCAGGGACATGGAGTGGAGTGGGTGGGGGGCTGGGACACACAGGTGGGGAGGACTAGATTTGGGAGGGTGGTGGGGGGCAGGACTGAGCCCTGGAAGGGCCAGAAGGAGGAATACAGTTCCACCCCTCTTCTCCCCGGTGTGAGAGTGGGAAGTAGGAGGCTAAGATTATAGAGTTGAGAGTCAGGATCAAATCCTGATCTCTGCTTAACTTCCTAAGGAGTGGGTGTACCGGCTTAACTTCTCTGAGCCTCACTCCCACCATCTGCAAACACGCCAGGTGTTGGAGAAGGTCTGGGCTCGGTAGGCACTCAGACAGTTGCTTCCTCTTTTTTTTTTTTTTTTTTTTTTTTTGGGGGGGTGGGCACACCTGCCCGTCGGGATACCCCGCCCCTGGCCCGGTCCCACCGGAGAATCACCCGTCTCTGGGTCTTTGGGGTCCTCCCCCTCCCACCCCCATTAAGTGTTGGGAAGGATCAGAGAGACGCCGTTGGGGAAGACTGGCTTCCTCAGCTGCCCGTCCCACCAGTGTAGACCATGCATTGAACCCTTTGTTACCAGACCGGGCCCGGGAGCAGCCCTGAGCGACCACTCACCGGCACACGGGACACCAGAGCTGGACCCGCGGCTGCTGGGCGCACCCCCCAGACACCCACCCGCCCGCCGAGAGGCCCTTTCTCCTCCCCTGCGGCTCCCAGACCCTGGCGCCCTCCCTCCACTGTTCCCGCTCTGCCCCAATCCCTTTAGACCCCACGAGGGCAGCCCAGCCCTCCCCCTCCCCCGCTGCTGTGGGGGGGCTGGGCTGGGAGGCGGGAGGCGGGAGAGGGCACCGGGCCGGGGCCGGGGCCGGGGCTGGGGCCGGGCTGGAGCCGGAGTCTCCGGATCTCCGGCCAACGGTCCACGGTGGGCTGCTCGGTCCCGGGCGCGGGGGTGGGGGCGGGGGCGGGGTGCCGGAGCCTGGGCCGAGGGAGGAGGCAGAGGAGCCCGGGACGGGGACCTCCAGTCCTCGCTTCGCGGGAGCCACGTCCAACCTCGGGCCGCCGCCGCCCAGCGGCCCCCCGGGGGCCCGGACGCGCGAGGACCGGTGCCCGGGGGTCCCCGTGGCGCGGAGGCGCGGCCCGGCCACCGACACCCTCCGCGCCGCCGTCCGGGGCGAGCGGAGGACGTGGGAGGGGCCGGGGAGCCACCACGTTCTCGGGGTCCCGGGGTCCCCGGGTCCCGGGGGGCCGGGCAGCCTCGAGTCCTTACCTGGCAGAGCCCCGGGTGGGTCTGTCCGGCACGAGGGACGCGGGTGAGGACGCGGGGCCCGAGGGCGCGGAGCGGGCGCACGATGCTGCCCGGGCCACCGCCCCCGCGGGCTTATAAAGGCGGCCCCGGGCCCGAGCTGCCTGGGCAGCCCTCACCCACCCCGGCCCCGGCCCTCCGCCCCCATCCCGCCCCCGGCCTCCCCGCCCCCGCCCAGCCCGGCCCGGCCCGCCGTGCTGACCACGCGTCCAGGGCGCCCCCTGCCGGGGATCGGGGCGCACCCCGACTCCGCTCCCTCCTTCCCCCTCCCCCCTGCGCGGGACTGGGGCTGGAGCTGGTGTCCCGCCGTCGGTTCCGTTGGTTTCGTGGGCTCCGCCGCTCCCGAAGCCCTCGGTCCCCCTCCAGCTCCGGCTCCCGGGCTCCCGGGCGCGGCGCCCCCTCTGCCCGCCTCTCCGCGGGGCCCTTCTGGTCTCTGTGCCTCCAGCTCCAACTCGGTTCCGTGTGGTTGTGGGAGTTTGTACGGCGCTCTCTGTCCTGTCTGACCCTCTCTGTGCATCTGTCTCTGCCTGTCTCTCTGCTCTTTGTCTCTCTCCATCTCTGTCCACGTGTCCCTGTCCCTGTCTCTGTCCACCTGTGTCTCTGACCCTCTTCCTCGGCCTCTCTCCTTCCCATCCACCCCTGACCGTTAGCCTCTTCTCTCCGCTGCCCTGGCACCGTCTCCTCGGCCAGGGTCTGTTCCTGCTTTTCTCCTTAGAGGGGGAAGGGGCCGTCATGATTCCTGCTGACTGCTCCCCGCCAGAGCCCAGCCGGTCACTTGCCCTCTGTGGACTCACCTGCCCCTTAACAAGTGGACAACATCTCCCCCCCCCCCTTCCCTCACCACGTGGTGCCAGAGTCATGTGAGACTGAGGTTGAAAAGTGCACAGGAAACTAAATTTCTAGATAAAAGGGGGAGAGAGGAAGAACAGGAGGCTGCAGCCAAGGCAGAGGGGGGAAGGTTATCGGCACCAGCAGAACCGATGCCAGCCCAGAATTCCCAGGGCCAGGCATCCTGTATCCCTTCTCTCCCAACAACCCCATTTTACGGAGGAGAAAACAGAGGCCCCGAGAGAGCTCACACGTGTCTTGTCGGTGTGACTGGATCTAGAACTGGGGCCTGGCACCAGAAACTAAGACAGCCTTTGAATTTATTCTTCTTTCTTCTTGAATTCTTAACAATTGATTTTGTTTTTACAGTAGTGATGTAAAGTTTTCTTTGCCCGGGCATAAGATTATATTTTCAAAAAGGGACTCAAAACATGGTGTAAATATTGATATACGAGTGGTCCCGTGCACAGATCCGTGCACATTGAAAGGAAATTAATTAGAAGGTGGCTGGCAGGACGGGCTGGGCGAGAGGATCCGGGCACCCCCTGGAGCGAGCCTCCCACGGTCCCTCCCCAGCTGGCCACCCCTGGGCTCGAAAGGCATCTGCAGAGTGAGCAGGGTCCCTCGGCAGGAGGGGTCCCTTGGCCTGGCCTGTGGAGATCAGGCCGAAACCAGATCTCCGACATTCCCGGAGGGATCCCAGCGTGCGAGAGGGCACTCTGCACAGTTGCTGTCACTCGGCGGCTCCTGCATTGAATATCTGCCCCCCGATGGTCATTGCACATCATAGCTACCTGCCAGCCGGTCACTTAGACTTTTATATATATATATACCAGACCCCAGACCTGCTGTGCTGTGAGACCCATCAATGCAACTCTGGGTGACCAGTCGTTTGTTCGTCATGGCATTACGGCGTTACAGCCGCAGGCCTTTTATAATATAGATTTAATGGGTCAGGTTATTATGGCAAAAACCAAGGAGGTGGTAAATGAATGATATTTGCATAGGAAATTGTGGGTGAAAGCGTCCACAGCCCCTAAATCTGGGAGAGGCTCTGTGACGGCTCACAGCTCCAAGGAAGGATTTAGGGGTACTAAGATGATGTCATCATCAGTGAGTCAGGGGCAAATCCCCAGGCTGAGAGGCTGAGCCTACAGGGAGTTGGGGGGACCCCATCCCACCTATCACAGGCCCCTGGCACCTGCCCCCCACTGCTCATCTCCCCAAAACTACAAGGGATGGGCACTTCTGATTGTGCCACTCGGCCAGTATTGGGCTCCCTGTGTCAGGTTATTTCCCCTCGCTACCCTTCCACCTGATGGGTCATCAGCACGAGGGTCTGCTGCCTGGCCTGCCGCTCTCCTCCCTCACCCCTGCCACCTGCTGCCGGGCTCTGCCCCCAGGTACCAGCCCTCCTGATGGCTCCGCCCAGCAGGAAGGAGGCCTCACTGGAAAGGAGGAGCCCCACCTCCAGCTGAGCTCTAGCTTCTTGGCTGAGCTGAGGAAGTCGCAGAGTCCCTCTGGCTGGATGACCTGGACAATCTCTAAATCCAGCCCAGACTCCAGATCTCGGGACCACGCGGCTGGTAGAAGGCAGTTCGTCACATTAGGTTTGTCCGTGTCTATGCTGCACATGCCTTGCCTCTGGGGATCCGGTGCTTTATTTTAAAAAATGAGCAAATTGGACTGCTCCCTTGGCCCAAAGAGCTGATGATCTCGTTTGGTTCGCACAGCGGTTTTGTAAGGTGGACGGGACAGGCCTCTATAAGCCCCATCAGCGATGAGGAAACTGAAGGCCAGAGACACTTGTTACAGTCAGGTCCGAGTCAGAGCTGGGGCTTTTCCTACTCCTTCATCCGTCCCATTCAATTATGAGGTGCCCCCTGCCTTGATCGAGGCCTGAAGTTCACCAGGAATGAGAAGATTTCTAGTTCTCATCTCCACTGGCCGGTGGGGAGACTGCTACAATGAGAAGTGCTGGAATGGTGAGCACAGGAGGCCAGGCCCTCAGTAGTGAGGGATAAAGGAGGAAAGACGGAGAGAAGAAAACGCTAAGGCCTGTGTACAGGGAGCAGCAGGAGGGAAAAGGGACCGGGGGGGGGGCGGGGAGGGGGGGGAAAGACACTCCCTAAAAAGTCTAGGTGGATATTTAAAAAGGAGGGGTTACCCAGTCAGAGTGGCTTAGTTGACTAAGTGTCATCCTGTGCAACAAAAGGTTACCAGTTTCTGGTCAAGGCACATACCTGGGTGTCCGGTTCAGTTCCTGGTCAGGGCAGGGCACATACAGTATCTCTCTCTCTCTCTCTCTCTTTCTCTCTCTCTCTCTCTCTCTCTCTCTCTCTGCATGTCCTCGAGTGAGGTTTTTGTTTGTTTGTTTGTTTGTTTGTTTTTTAAAGAGGGGTGTGGAATCCCTTTGTCTGTTTTTGACCCATGGATCAGAAGGATCATTTATTTGCAAGCCTAGGCATAATCAGAGATTCAGCTTTTGACTCTGAGCCACCTCCATCTCCTCCTTCAGCTCAACGATGCGAAGGAAGGGGCTAAGAAAACTGAGGACACACACACACACACACACACACACACACACACACACGTAATATGCAAATTAGCTGGGGGGTCACAACTGGCTTGGGGAGGCTACGTCACAGCCGCTCAGGGGAAGCTGTGCCACAGATGGGTGGGAGGGGACTGCGTGCCGCCCCACCCCAGCGAACACCCCCACCCCAGACACACACACACACCCACACACACACACACCAGGGTGGGGGCATGCTCCGAGCGGCTACACGGTGAGTGGCCCTGACCATGCCCCTGGAGGGCGGTGGCAGCCGCTGGAGCAAAGCAGCCCAGGTCCTGGTGCCAGAGGGAAACGGGTGCCAGCAGCCAGAGGAAGGAAGGCCTATGCCTGCACGAATCTTCGCGCCCCGGGCCTCTAGCTCAATTACAACGACACTGCCCAGCATGCTGGACACTGACTTCATGGGAGGCCTTGGTCTAAGTGCTTTGTATGCATTAGCCCATCTAATCCTCACCACAGCCCTACAGACGAGGGCCTTCTATTCCCACTTTACAGATGAGGAGCCCGAGGCAGACACCAGCTGTCATGACACCGGTGTCCGCCTGCCTGGTGCAAAGCTCTCTACAGGTGAGATTGCACTCAGTCCTCTCTGCAACAGGGAAGCAGCAACACTGATGTCACCCTCACGGATCGCTCAGCTCAGAGAGGCTTCACAACTTTCTCCGTTCAGCACTCTCCGTTGCGTGCCCGCTCTGGGCCAGGCACGGCTTTAAGAACCGGGGACACAACTGAACAAACCAAAGGTTTTGTCCTCACGGAGCTGGCCTGCTTGTTAGGGCAGACAGATAACACACAATAAACATTCTAAATACGTAAATTATATGCTCAGGTAGAAGGGAATAAGGGATGGATAAAGAGCTAGAGCGGACGTTAAGGGGAGCAGAAGTGCCGAGGGGGCAGTTTGTGGCATTAAGTAGGGTATTAAGGTGAGATGAGATAGGCGTGAAGATCCAGGGCAAGAGAGAGAGAAAGAGAGAGAGAGAGAGAGAGAGCGCCACCTGGGACCACCCAGAGAGTCAGGGAAGGGTCCAGGCTGCCCGTGGGGATGCCCTCCCAAGAGCAGCTCGGACCCTCAGCCTCATCTCAGCCCTGGCTCAGCCCCAGTTCCAGGGTGACTCCTTCATCCTGTCCCAGGCCCTGTCCTTAGCCCATCTTGAGCCCTTGCTGCAGCCCTCATGTCTCTCTCTCAGTCCTCTCCCTTATAGGCTGGCCCTAAGTGTGTCTTCACACCTGCAGCTCCGACCTGTCCCAGGCTGGCCCAGCAGTCAGCCCTGTGCTCGGGCCCTAAGAACTGGCCAGCCCCTGGCCCAGAGGGCGTCCCAGCCCAGCTGCCATTAAGGGAGCCCTCCTCACCGAGGCCCGGGAGCTGCCCTGTGAGAAAACCCCATTGTCTAGGGAACAATGTCCCCGTTTTGTCCTTTATGTCCAAAGGGACTCGTGAGCAGGCTCCAGGCTCCGAGAGGGAGCTTGTTGCTCCCTATTCTTAGCCCAGAGAAGGCTGCGGGCCAAGTGGAAGGGTCAAGGCCCTCACCTGGGGGCTGGATTCCAGGGGCCAGAGCAGATTCAGGCAGGTCTCCTCCACCCCTTCCATCCCTCCACCAGCCTCCCCCCCTTCCTCCCCCCCCCCCCACACGAGGACTTGCATCATCTCTGAGAGTTTTCCTGAAGATTCCTCCACCCCCTGCCTGTGCGTCAGCCTGTCCATCCATCTCCTTGTCTTTGACGGACACATCTGAGAGGGGTCTTGGAGATGCTCCCCTGGGGGCCGTACCATGTTAGCATCCCACTTCCTGTTAGATACAAGCTCAGGGCTGGGAGGATGCTTTCAGGCTTGTGCGCTGGTGGGCTGATATTATGATATAACATAACTGGGGGTTATGTTAGCAATATTCTTAAAGGCATAGTAGGTGTCTAACCTTCTAGTATTTGCTTCCAGTCAAGTACATGGAGACTTTGCCACATCTTTGTGTTCAGAACATGACTTGGGGATATCTATCTCCTGACAACTGGCCTTGGGCGCTCACCAGTGTCATAGATGGCCTTGACCTTGGCATGTCAGAGCCATAGCAGGAGTGGGGCGATATTGGGTTTTTTGTTTTTGTTTTTTTAAATATGTTTTATTTATTTTTTACAGAGAGGAAGAGAGAGGGATAGAGAGTTAGAAACATCGATGAGAGAGAATCATCAATCAGCTGCCTCTTGCACACACCCCCACTGGGGATGTGCCTGCAACCAAGGTACATGCCTTTGACCGGAAACGAACCCGGGACCCTTCAGTCCGCAGACCAACGCTCTATCCACTGAGCCAAATCGGTTTTGGCAGGAGTGGAGCGATATTGTTAATTGGCCTCTTCCTCTCTCTTGACCCCAATCTCACCCAGGTGGGGTTCCCAGGTGGCATATGGAAGTCACCTATGATATGTCAAAAACATGGAAATCCATTTCCTCAAACAAACACAAGTATTGGAAGGGAGTGTCAAAGACCAAACACCCCTCATGGGCTCCCGGATCCAGTCACCACACTGATTGGCTTAAGCCAATCCAGGCCACCAGGGGAGACAGGCTGGGAAACAGCTCACTCAGTCCCCTCCAAAACGGAGGCAACTCACCGTGTCCCAGCCCAGAGGGCAAGTCCCCACACTCCTGCACTTGCAAGCTTTATGCTTGCCTGAGCATTTTGAGGTAAAAATAATACAAATACTTTATGTGTGTAAAGTACAATGTTTTTAAATACCTATATCATGCCGAAACCAGTTTGGCTTAGTGGATAGAGCATCAGCCTGTGAAATGAAAGGTCCGGGGTTCGATTCCGGTCAAGGGCACGTACCTTGGTTGCGGGCACATCCCCAGTGGAGGGTGTGCAAGAGGCAGCTGATCAATGATTCTCTTTCATCGATGTTTCTAACTATCTCTCTCTCTTCCTCTCCGTAAAAAGTCAATAAAATCTATTTTTAAAAAATATCTAAATCATCTGTGTTCGTGATAGAATGTTTAAATGCAAAGAGAAAGAGTATTTTAAAATGCCATGTAGTCTCTGTAAGGTTTGAGGCGCAGGAAACTGACCACCAAGGAGTTTTAAAGTAAAGTTTATTCCCAATAATGAGCGGGACTCATTACGGAGGTAGAGAAGTCAGAACTGAAGGAGTTGGGAGGGGGGATGGGCCCAGCCGGGCTGCCGCCTGGACATGGAGGACAGCAGCAGGTGGCTGGTCTGGGGTCTTTTTAAGGGGAGGAACAGGAGAGGGCTGGACCCAGGGCAGAACAGGAAGGGGTGGGCTCCAGGACACTTTGGCACGCGCTGATGGATGGCTCAATGTCTTGGAGATGTCTCTGTGACAGATGCCAGTAATGTCATAACTCCGCCCACCAGTTGGGAGGAGGGAGAACCTTAGAGTCTCATTACATAGAGATAGCCCATTGGAACGCCTTGGAATTTATCTTTGCAGATTTCAAAACCATACAAAAACCCTAAAAGAATGGGATTGTAGGGCACACACTGGGGGCCCCTGCTTTTCTCAATGCATAAACATTTTTCCCAATCCTGTCCGGATTTGTAAGTCCTCTGAATACGGTACCTCGTTTTCTCCTCTGGGTAGGGGTTATCATGATCCGAATCCCCCAGATAGCGAACCAGAGGCTGGGAGATCCAGCCAAGAGCAGGCAGCCAGGATGGGACTCCTGGCCCAGGCCCTAACAGTCTCCACGTGGGAGAGGGAGGATACGCAGCCGCTCACTCACCAAGAGCCCAGCAAGCACTTCTGGAAGGTGCGAGGGGCCACTGCCGCACATCCAGGAGGGCAGTCCCATTCCCAGCCTCCTCTTAGGTGGTTCCATGCCAGAAACCAAACATTGTCTCACTAATAGAAAGAGGCTGGTCAACCTTGGAGCTCTGAAAGGTCAGAGCCAACCACACCCTATCTAATTGAGACAATGGTAACTGAGGCAACTTCCCCATCTTGTAATCATGTAAATCCTTACTGATATGATAATCTGCTTGTTACCTGCCTAAGGGCTATGGGTGTTTCCCAAAGCTGCTTAAGGGTAATAGGTATATCCCATAGCAGCCTCCATAAAAGGGATAGCAAGGCCAAAGCCTAGAGAGTCTTTTCACTAGAGGTTGACTCCCGCCTGGCCCCCCATTTGTCCCAAATTAACTCTTTTCTAGTCTCTCTCTTCATTTTAGTGTGTGGCCTCCTCCAGAAACCGGACCCTGAGTGGGCCCTAATCACGCGGGTCGTGTTAAGGGTTCCCACAGTTCCAGAGGTCTCCGTGCTCTCAAAGAAAGGAAGACCCGTGGGTTTAATGTTTAGCACCCTGAAGTGCTGTGTCATGGAAACCCAGGGACTCCGGACTCTCCCTCCGCCCCTGGGTGGGTGTCCAGGGCAGGATGAGCAGAGGGCAAACAGTCTACCTTGACTGCCAGATCCTCCAGTTTTCTGTGTGTGTGTTTGGGGGGAGAGGGGAGAGGGGAGGGGGGGGTTAGGATTGGTATGAGCATGTGGAGGATGGACTCAGGCCTTCTCCCAGCAGTCTCAACCAAAAAAGCTGTGGTAATAGACTCTGAGGTCAGCCCTAACCGATTTGGCTCAGTGGATAGAGCGTCGGCCTTCGGACTGAAAGGTCAAAGGCATGTGCCTTGGTTGCTGGCACATCCCCAGTAGGAGGTGTGCTGGAGGCAGCTGATCGATGTTTCTAACTCTCTCCCTTCCTCTCTGTAAAAAAAAATAAATAAAATATATATATTTTAAAGTTAGGAAAATTATTTTTCAAAAAAGAATATGGAAAAATTGATACCATTGAGATAATTACTGATAGGCAGTCTGGAAAGAAGAGAGGCTTTGGATTTGTTACTTTTGATGACCATGGTCCTGTGGATAAGATTGTGTTGCAGAAGTACCATACTATCAATGATCATAGATGCAGAAGTAAGAAAGGCTTTGTCTAGACAAGAAATGCAGGAAGTTCAAAGTTCTAGAAGTGGAAGAGGAGGCGACTTTGGTTTTGGAGACTCACGAGGTGGTGGTGGAAATTCTGGGCCAGGACCAGCAAGTAACTTTAGAGGAGGATCTGATGGCTTTGGAAGTGGTCGTGCGTTTGGGGATGGCTATAATGGGTATGGAGGAGGACCTGGAGGAAATTACGGAAGTGGAAATTAGAATGACTTTGGGATTATAACCAGCAACCATCTAACTATGGTCCAATGAAGAGTGGAAATTTTGGTGGAAGCAGGAACATGGGGGGCCCATATGGTGGAGGAAACTATGGAGCTGGAGGAAGTGGAGGAGGCGGGGGCTGAGGGAGAAGCCAATAAAGAGCTTCTTCCTATTGCCATGGGCTTCACTGTATAAATAGGAGAGGATGAGAGCCCAGAGGTAACAGAACAGCTTCAGGTTATCCAATACCAATGTTAAGGAAACTCTTATCTCAGTCACGCATAAGCACGCAGTGATATGGCAGAAGACACCAGAGCAGATGCAGAGAGCCATTTTTAAAAATATATTTTATTGATTTTTTTACAGAAAGGAAGGGGGAAGGATAGAGTTAGAAACATCGATCAGCTGCCTCCTGCACACCTCCCACTGGGGGATATGCCCGCAACTAAGGCACGTGCCTGCAACCAAGGCAAATGCCCTTGACCGGGATCGAACCTGGGACCTTTCAGTCCATAGGCAGATGCTCTATCCACTGAGGCAAACCAGTTAAAGGCTGCAGAGAGCCATTTTGTGAATGGATTGAATTATTTAATAACATTACCTTACTGTGGAGGAAGGATTGTAAAAAAAAAAAAAAAAAAAAATGCCTTTGAGAGAGTTTCTTAGCTTTTTAATTGTTGTTTATTTCTAGTGGTCTTTGTAAGAGTGTTCCTTCTTTGATAATGTTAAATTTGTAAGTTTCAGGTGACATGTGAAATCTTTTCTAAGATTTTTCTCAAAGTTTTGAAAAGCTATTAGCATGGATCATGGTGTAATAAGACATAACATTTTTCTTCTAAAAAATTTAAGTGCGTGTGTAGAGTTAAGAAGCTGTTGTACATTTATGATTTAATAAAATAATTCTATTTTAAAAAATATATTTTATTGATTTTTTACAGAGAGGAAGGGAGAGGGATAGAGAGTCAGAAACATCGATGAGAAACATTGATCAGCTGCCTCTTGCACACCCCCTATTAAGGATGTGCCCACAACCAAAGTACATGCCCTTGACCGGAATCAAACCTGGGACCTTTCAGTCCACAGGCCAATGCTCCATCCACTGAGCCAAATTATTTTGGCTAAAATAATTCTAAAGGGGAATTAAAAAAAAAAAAAAAAAAGGAAAGGTTCAAATAAGATAATCCATATAAACCCCTTGGAAGAGTGTAGGGCACAGGAGAAGCATTCAGTAAATATCAGCTATTGCTATTATTATTTTCTTGGGCATCTGCTTCAGTGAGAATTCTAGTTGCAGGCCTTAGACAACGCCGCTGCTGGACTGACAGCCAAAGCTTCAGAGAGCCTGGAAGCAGGGACTTGACCAGTGACCAATTCAGACCCCTTGGTTTCTAAGTCTCCACTCGCTACTCCTGCTTCATTCTCTTCTTGCGGCAGATCCACTGTGTCCTCCCGGTGTTTGCAATGGGACCGGGCCTCCCCGGGGCTGCCTAGCAAGTAACCCGGGAGGCATTGCAGCTCCCAGGAGAGCCAATGGGATTGGCCCAGCTGGGTCACATGTCCACTCCTTGTGCAATCAACTACAAATGGGGGTGAGGTTACGCAATGCCAACATGGAAGCTCCCAAAGAAAGGACAGGCACGTGAATGGGACTGAACCCCCAGATGAGGAGACTCCATTACCTGCTTCCTTCTGCCATAAACCACTTTTACTCCTTGGCTCTCAAAGTTACTGGGAGCGCCTGCTGCTGCTACACCTGCTGTTGCTACATCCCCAGACACAGCGGATTGGACCAGCTGCAGCCAATTCCTGCACTTGCGTCCTGACTCCACAACCAGAAGCCCAATTAAGAAGCTCTGAGGGGAGGCAGTTTTGACCAAGAGAGATGACAGGTCAGCTTCTCCTGGGTCCCGTGGAGCCCCGTGGAGCGAGGACGTTGAGCGTGCCACCTGTGAGAGGAGAAGAGAGCCCTTCCTCAGAGGAGCCAAGGAAGAGCGACCTGCAGCCAGCACACTGAGCAGGTAGCTCCAGGCTCTGCCGCCCGGTCCCCCTCCCGCACCAGAGGGTCCCGCTGAGTGTCACCTTCCGGGCCCAGGGAGAGGCCTGGCATTTCTAAGTCACAGCCCCACAGCCTCTCCCCACCCACGGTTTTTTTTTTGTTTTTTTTTAAAAATATATTTTATTGATTTTTTTACAGAGAGGAAGAGAGAGGGATAGAGAGTTAGAAACATCGATGAGAGAGAAGCATCGATCAGCTGCCTCCTGATCGGAATTGAACCTGCGACCTCCCACACCGCAGGTCGACGCTCTATCCACTGGGCCAAACCGGTTTCGGCTAATTATGTAATTTAATAATTTAATAATTTAATTTGTTGAAGATTTGCTGAAGGAGAGAAGAGGATGGAGCCAGATCTTGGTTGAACTCCTCAGGCATGTCGGGGAGATGGTGGGAGCACCTGCGGCAGATTTTAACCCACCTCCCTCCCAGGGGATGGTTGCCTGGTCTGCGAACAGCTTCTGTATCTCACTAAGGGCAGAAGCACGGAGACTGGCGCTTTGGGGGAAATATTTTCCTGGAAGTCCTACTCCAGCCCTGCTTGGACATACCATGACCGGCCCAGGCTAGCAGAAGGCCCTGCCCGCCACTAGGACCCTCCCCGACTGCCCGCAGGGATGCGCGCCCACGCTCTGGGGTCAGCGGCCACATAATTGTCTCTACAGGACGTGTTGGGCCAGTTGCCTTCCGTTTCTTCCCTCTTGGGGGAGGGAGGTCAGATGATATTGGGACAAGGAGGGTATTGTGGTGTCCACCAGCGTCAAAAGTGTCCTTACATGGATGTGATGCTGGTGCCAGCTCTGGGCACACACCTGTGAGCCTTAGGAGAAATCAGGGGGGCGGGTGGGTTGGGCCTTCGCTCCCAGAAGAAATAAGGAAGTTGGGTTACTTTGCCGCTCACTTGAGGGAGGAATAAAGAAGAGAATTTTCCTCAAGAGGGTATTTTTGTATCTTTGCTAACACAAAACAAAAACGTGGGTGCGGCCGAAACCGGCTTGGCTCAGTGAAAAGAGCGTCAGCCCGCAGACTGAAAAGTCCCGGGTTCGATTCCGGTCAAGGGCATGTACCTTGGTTGCAGGCACATCCCCAGTGCGGGATGTGCAGGAGGCAGCTGACTGATGCTTCTCTCCCATCGATGTTTCTGACTCTCTGCCCCTCTCCCTTCCTCTCTGAGAAAAATCAGTAAAATATATTTTAAAAATTACAGAATTAAATTACAGGAACCTCTGAACTCTTATTTCCTTATTTATGAAATGACCAGGTTGGACAAGGCCTGGTCTTGGGCCCCGCCCTGCTCTGATGGACTAGGAATGTGGTGCCTCATCGCTGTTGAGTGCTGTGATAATGGGTGGTAGGTTATTGTATTCCTTACGCTTGGGCTGCTACCCACCTGTGTTTCCTGATTTCTCCGTGTCCTCAACAGAGAGGGTCTGTGTGGAGTGAACTCTCATAATGGCGAGCTGATGCCAGGGGGTGGGACAGGCTCCTGGCCCGCTGGCTAAAAGGCTGTCAGATGGACAGCTGACACGTGACACATCAGCATTCTGAGCCCCAGCTTGGTGACAGCCCCGCGGCTGGGCCGGGTCATCCTCCCACCCTCCCTCCACCCTCCCTTAGCAACCGGTTGTTATGCTAAAACAAGTGCCCAGGGCACCGGGAAAGTGAGGGGGAAAACCCAAATCCAAACAAAGCGCGAGAACAAAAGTTTATGTTGACAGTCTTACCGAGAATTTTGCAATTGGTACATTTTAAATCCAGATGTATAAACTCGTTTTAATTTCCGCATCCCTGTTAGGTATATATTTGTGCTTTGGTGGTATTTATATTTCGGATTACAGGGGAAGAGGTCTGTAGGGGCACCACAGTGCTCAGGCATCTAAAGGTCTGCAGTGGGCCCTGGTGCTGGTAGTCCGGTGCCTCTCTCTCTCTCTCTCTCTTTCTCTCTCTCTCTCTCTCTCTCTCTCTCTGTGTGTGTGTGTGTCTAGGTGGAAGGCTTTGTTCTTTTTGATCACTGTCCCTTAAAACATCTTAAGACCTTAATGCAAAAACAATACTCTACTCATGCATCCCTAACTGAGTCCAAGAGGTTTTGTTTAGATTAATTTCCCCCCCCAAGGGGATGGGTGGGAGGGAAGAAAAGTTTTTTCCGGAAGACCGTATCAAGGTTGTTAATTGCTCTTTTATCTTAAGCCGGTCTTTGCCAGCTGACCCCTGGCCAAGAGGAAAATTGTGTAATCTCCGGGGTATTTGGGAAATAGGTGGGACAGGGACTCCACAGACCAGGCTCCTGTCCGTGGTGCTGGGCGGGGTCAGGGAGCTTCCTCTTGCCTCACTGGAGATAGCCACTGGCCAGGCCTCGGCACCGCCTGCACTTTCAGCTATTGATATGCTTCTCCTGGTGAATGCGCTCTTCCTTCCTCCAAAGCTCTGATAGATTTCTTTTAGAATTAAATCACTGTCGTAAATGGAACACCAATCTCATTTGCCATAAATAGAAGGTAACGGAATTCCGGCTTGCATCTGCTGCTCGCCAAAGGCTTTTAGCAAGTGGGAGGGAGGTGCTGGAGATAGGCTGGCCCAGATGGCTTGAAATAAAATTGGAAAAGGAAGCCTTCTGCATGTGTTATTTGAGGTAAAGACCACCCCCAGTTCCACTGGTGGAGAGTGGGAATATTTGAGCATGCTTCCAGAGAGGCCGTGGACTGTGCCCCAGATGGAGCTGTCAGTGCTGACACCAGGCCAGGCCTTGAGACAGGGTCTCATGGCCCCTTCCCAGTACGTGGGCTTTCTTTCACAGATCACTGACAGCTTTCTTGGGAACAGGATGACCCTGTGAGTAACATGGTCGTCAATGGCGTGACTCTGACGTTGCTTGGGGGAAACTGTTTTGTCTAGGGTTGCTTGCTCTGAAGAACAGGATGCGGTTAGTGTGCTTAAAAGTGGTCCTACACAAAGGGTCGCTGCTGCTCTCTGGTCTCCCTGCGTGGAGAATGGCAGAGCAGTCGCCCGGCTAGTCGCTCACCCAGCCGGCTAATAAAGGCTCTTTGCATCCTGCCGCTGCATCGATAGAGGCGGACGGACAGACGGGGCTCGAGCTTGAATAAAGGCTCTTTGCTTTTGCATCAGACTCGGCTCCCTGGTGGTCCTTGGGGATCTTGAAATCTGGGCATAACACCACACCAGCTAGTTTCCTCCTCTGGGTTCTAGGAGGCTGTGAGCTCCCTCGGGGAGAGGGATGGCAGGTGTCCTTTGTTACCCACAAAACACCTAGCAGAATGTCTTACGTATATCGAGTGCTCAGTGAACACTGCAAGTATTCTCAGTGAAAGAGGAAACAGAGGGCCGGAGACCAGGACACAGGCTTTATTAGAGGAGAAGGACCCTGCCAGGCTGCCTTGCAAAGGAAGAGAGCACAGTGCAGGGGTGAACCTCCTTTTGAGGGGAGGAAAGGGAAGGGGTGGGGCTTAGGGTACTCGGCACATGCTGATTGGTGGTTTCATATCAGGCACATGATTAGCCACTTAGGAACTTAGGAATGGGGGCAGGGCTTAGGGTATTTGGCAGGTGCTATTGGTGGCTCAATGTACAGTCCATATATGGTGCTCGGTTAGGTGCTCAGGAAATGCCCGTGCTGCAGGTGGAGTTTACGTCATTCTCCCTCCATCAGTTGCGGGAAGGAAGGCAGGATCTGTCACTTAGCACCTGCCAGGGCTGAGGCAGACCCACCCAGGGGCCAGCTCCTCCCACAGACAGACTGACGTGGAGAAATCCTGTGAATAAGCGTGGGGGCCAAGCTCACTGTCTCAAATGCTACTGGATTCTGGGGTCCTGCAAGCAGGTTGGGACGAGAGTGTGAAATATAGTGGCAACCATACTTTGGTAAAAACTGCTGTTTGAATTTTAACCTTTCTTGTGTGGCCCCTGCATCTGATTAAAACACAGGGTACTTACCTCAGCTTCCAGGCGGAGACCTGGAGGCTAAGGCAATTTTCCCTTGCCAGGGATCAGGACCACAGGAGAGTGATTCCCACTGACTCAGTAGCTTCAGGGATAGAAACTGTAGATAACCTTTAGAGACTAACCGCTGAGCTCTGCTTCTGTGTTATCGGCTATCGCAAGATAGGGCCACATTCCAATGTCCAGCAGGATGTGACTGGGAACCAACCCTGCGGGCTGTCCCCAGTCTTTAGAATTTAGTCTTTAGGATTGAGAATTTAAAACAAAGGAAAATTCCTGTGGTTTGAACCTTTAAAAGGGACTGCCTACCCCTAAAACGGTGCAGTCATTTGGAGTCCACCTGCGTGTGGTGCTCTTGTGGCTGTCCTGGACAGTTCAATAAATCCTTGCCTGCTTTTTTTAATTAATTAAACAGCCTCCGGTGGTCTTATTTTTTTTTTTTTAAATATATTTTATTGATTTTGTACAGAGAGGAAGGGAGAGAGAGAGAGAGTTAGAAACATCGATGAGAGAGAATCATCGATCAGCTGCCTCTTGCACACCCCCTACTGGGGATATGCCCGCAACCAAGGTACATGCCCTTGACCAGAATCGAACCTGGGACCTTTCAGTCCCCAAGCCGATGCTCTATCCATTGAGCCAAACCGGTTTCGGCCGGTGGTCTTATTTTGAACCCAGGGTTCGACCCCACAACAGGTGAAAGTGCCCTGCCCCGGCCCGCGGGGCCACAACGGGGGCACGCAGGAACCACCTAAGAGAATGAAGCAAACAAGGAACGCGAAGAATGGAGGCAAGACAAAGTTCTGATCAAGCCCCCATTTTTATTTGTTGCAGTCACAATATATGTACACGGGTTGTAGGGGGGAGTTGCCAAGGAGACATTCCAGGGCGGGGAGAGTTGTGTATCAGCAGGATGTGCCTGCAGGGGAGGATACAGCAGACCCTCCAGGGTGGGGCGAGTTATCACAACAGGTGTGCCTTGCTCAATGGCCAGATATGCTGCTAGGCATTTAGATTGTTTCTAGTTAACTGCCAAACCTCAGCTTGTCACAGGAGTTCTGGTAAGTCAGAAACACAATGTCTAAGATGGAGGTGTCTTTTAAGATGTAGTCACTAATTCTTTTTTGGCTCCCGACAGTGCCCGACCCGCCACCCCTAGTCTGGCCCAGAGGGCCGCAGAGAGCAGGGGAGAGACAGATCCCTTTGGGAGAACAACAACCCAATGTAATCCACGAATTGGCATGTGGGTATTTGGAACAACCTTTATAATTCTAAGGAACAGCAATTTGTAATTCTAAGGAACAACCATTTGTAATTCTAAGCAAAACCATGGCCCTCAGCCAGAGTTTGCTCTCTCCCTATTTTCAGCAGTCAGTGCTAATTACCTTTTGCAGCCAAATGTTTAAGTTAGATGTCATTGTTTTCCCAGCTTGAGAATTTTATCCACCCCACCCCGCCCCCAGGAGGGGAAGGTGCTTTGGGAATGGAAATGCAACTTGGGCCACGATATCAGCATCCATTCCACGTTCTCAAATGCCTGACACCTGGGGGCTTCAGAACTTTCCTCCACCTCCTTGTTCTGACGCCTGGTTCCTGTCTCGCTGCAGTGGAAAGGGCTCAGGCTGAGGGGTTGGACAACCAAGCTAGACCTCACCCCTGCCACTTGCTGGCTTTGTGCCCTTAAGCAAAAGTACCCCCTTCTCTGACCCTTAAATGGGAATTCATTTGCTCTTCAAGTCAGTCTAGGAATTAAATCCTCCCAATAGGTATAAAAGCCTAACACAGTCCCTGGCACATAGTAGATATTCACAAAAGCTCACCTTCCCTTTTCTTTTTCTTCTTCTTCTTCTTTTTTTTAAAAATATATTTTATTGAGTTTTTACAGAGAGGAAGAGAGAGGGATAGAGAGTTAGGAACATTAATGAGAGAGAAGCATCGATCAGCTGCTTCTTTCACACCTTCTACTGGGGATGTGCCTGATGCCCTTGACCGGAATCGAACCTGGGACCTTTCAGTCCGCAGGCTGACGCTCTATCCACTGAGCCAAACGGGTTTCTGCTGAAGCAGGAATTTTAGGCGGATATAGGCAGGCGGAGGGATTTTGGGGGGTTGGGGTCCATGGGAAAAAGTGGGAGCTGCAGACTGGGAGAAGGTACATTTCCACAACATAAGGAAGCAAAGTGCAGTCACAATTCCATAAGACAAGGAGGCAGCAACAAGTATATTTACATAAGACAGGGGAATTGAAAGGAGCCAAGAAAGGTCATATTTACAAAATAAAGAGAAGGAAGCACTTCATTCCGAAGCAGGAGAAGAAACCCAAAAGAAATAGGAAAACAGTAGGGAAGGAGGTGGGGGGAACCTCTTATGTCCCATGTGACCTTTGACCTTTGAGCCTAAGAGTTACTATAGTAACCAACTTGAAGGGGAATAGTGTCCAATCAGACGGGATACCAGGATCTGCAGCCTATATGAGCCAGAGGGATAGGGAACCCAGTGGGACCCTTTTCCCCCTCCCTACGTGGGCGTCTGTACTTGTTCTTTGATAAATCTCCGTCTTTGCTACACCACTTTTCTGTCCATGGATTCATTCTTCAATTCTCGCAGACATAGAATCCGGGTTCCAGTCCAAAAATTCCATATCAGATGGTGCATTGGCCGGGAATGTCTCTGTAAATTCATCAGCCCTCTTCATGTCGAATGGTGAGTAACCACGGATTTATAAGTTATTTTCAGTGCTTAAATGTGCCGTCTGCAATAAGCCACGTGCCACCTGTTACGCACAAATTGTTTGTCGTACTAGAAAGTTGTGGTCTCAGCAGAGGCTTTATCAATGCATTTTAAGCAAATCTAGAACCATGCCGCTTTGGGATTTGGTCATTGGACAGCCATTGCCTTAACTCCGGTGCATTTAAGTGTTTAGAAAACCCATTAAAAGAACCGACTCTCTCGAAAGTGCAGGCTTCTAAGTAGGTCATAGCTGAACTCAAAGGTATTTTGTAAAACTTTGGGACGTTACGACACCTCTTTCTTATAAACACTGGAAGGTGTGCCTTTGTAATCCCCTGCAGGTCCCTCTCCCAGCAGGTGAAGCAACCACATTGGTTGCCCAGAAGGTAGCATTCTTTTTTAAAAAATTTTTTTAAATATATTTTATTGATTTTGTACAGAGAGGAAGGGAGAGAGATAGAGAGTTAGAAACATCGATGAGAGAGAGTCATCGATCAGCTGCCTCTTGCACACCCCCTACTGGGGATATGCTCGCAACCAAGGTACATGCCCTTGACTGGAATCGAACCCGGGACCCCCCAGTCCCCAAGCCGACGCTCTATTCATTGAGCCAAACCGGTCTCGGCAGAAGGTAGCATTCTTAAAGGTTTGAAAATAAACAGCAGGAATGAAGGGTCAGTAGAAACTAAAAGTTAAGCTAGTGAGCACGAAGTTTAAAATATAAAATCAGGTAGAGACTAAATCACTTAATGACAGGGGGCAGGGGAGGGAGGCATGCTAGGGGTGGGGACTGGGGCTACTAATACTTCACTCGGATCACGGGATGCTGGCCAGACCGGGGTTCCGGGTACTGTGTAAACTCTCTTAAGTCCTCATCCTAAAGTACACCTTTCGGCAACACAGTCCAGTAGGTACTTAAATATGACAGCCGCCTCAGGCACCTTCCATCATAAACAAGGGGCCTGAGAGCACTGGTTATTCACGCCACCGCCACCAGGAAGTCACCAGCAGCATCAGGTGAGCGCGGGTCACCGGTCCCGGGGTAAGTGAAGTTAAGTCCACCTGTCCACCTTGTCCGTGATCCCACGCCGACAGGGTGGGTCATCCATACAAGGATGGCAGGCATCCTTGCACGTTTTTTTAGTTTACATTTTTTCCAGTTGGGAAGCATGCTATCTACTCTACATAAAGACAGCTCTCTAGAATGTATCCTCAAGAATTGGGATAAGTCTGGCCTGCAAATCTTAAAAAGAAAACGCCTGATTTTTTCCCCCTGCACTACAGAACGTCTCAAATTTAGGAACATGAAGCCTGTTAATTACTCTAAATTAACCGCCATTGATCAAGGGGATAGCAAACCCTTTTGGTTAAGCGTACCAACATTGCCCCAGATCTAGAATTGGGACAGCTAATTTTAAAGGATAAATTTATCACGCAGCCTAGCCCAGATGTCAGGAGAGCCTGCAAGAATTGGCTATTGGTCCCAAGAGTACTTTAAAAAAAATCTCCTGAAAGTTACCATCTCTGTGTTCTATAAGAGAGACCAGAATGGGGGAAAGAGAGACCAGGGAAGCCAGGCCAAAGCCACGGCTCTCAGTGCCACCCTTCGGCAAGGCAAGAACCCCCGGTCAGAGCCCGGGGGCGAAGGGCTAGTCCCGGTCACCTGCTACACTGAAGACAGGTTGGGCTTATGCCCGGAGTTGCCCCAAGGGGCGTGGCGGGCTCCCGAAGCCCTGTCCTGCCTGTGAAGGGAGCCACAGGCAGTCGGACTGCCCCTGGAGACTAGGTCCCTTGGGGCGGGGCTGGCGACCAGTTGGCCCAACAGGACTGGTGGGGCTGGGGTCTCTCAGTCTGGCTCATCTGAGGACTGCCACCTCCACCCAGGAGCCCCAGGGAAGCCTGTCAGTGGGGGAGGCAAGGAAATTGATTTCGTCCCCGATGCTGGAGCCACCTTCTCTGTGCTCCCCCCAAACCTGGTAAACCATCCTCGGAGGCTGTGGCCGTTGCAGGCAGGTCTGGGAAGGCAAGGAAGAGATCTTCTCCCATGCCTTCCTTGACGCTTCCAAAAGCCTCCCATTCACATCAGAAACACTGTCCCCAGTCCAAAAATTCAGCATCACTATGGCCTCACAGAACCTCAGCTTCTTCCACTCACAATGGAGATGATGGTACCCAGCTCCTCCCCACCCCGATCCTGGTCCCCTCTGGGAGTTCCCATCTCAGTGGCATTGCCTTCCTCCACGGCTCCCAAACCTGAGTGTCCTCCTTGTTCCTCCCTCCCCGTGTCAAGACCATCTCCAAGCCCCAAGTTCCTAAATTCTGGATTTCCCCTCCTTTTCCACCACCACCATCCCACTCCAGGCAGCACCAGGATGACGATAGGCCTGTGGCCTCAGGATGTGATCCTGCCCTCTCTTCTAAGGCAAATCTGATCACATCATGCTCCTGCCCCACCCAGCTGACGAGGCATCCACGGGTCCTCCTTGCTCTTCTGATTCTGAACCATGGCTGTCTGGGCCACAAAGTCCAGTTCCCACCATCTTCAGCCACAAATGATCCCTGGCTAAGCTCCCTGGGCCTTCCTTTCGCTCCTGAATGCACCGTGCTCTCTCCTGCCACAGGGCATTTATCTGCACGTCCTATCGTCCTATCTCTTCTACCGGGAAGCCCTTTCCACTCCCTAAAAGTCTTGCTTTGTTCTGTTCTATTTACTGTTTTCAGCTAAAGGGCCATCTCCTCTCAGATGCCCTCCCTGATCAGCAGCCAGAAAGAGGGCCTACATTACCCCCTCTCAGAGCACTGGATATGCTTCTTGACTTACTCTAGTATGGTCTATGATTAACACCCATCTATGATTATCCCCTCTTGACAGTAACCTTCATGCAGGCAGGGTCAGTGGCTACTTTATTTATTTATTTATTTATTTTAAAAAAGATATATATTTTATTAATTTTTTACAGAGAAGAAGGGCGAGGTAGAAACATCGATGAGAGAGAAACATCGACCAGCTGCCTCCTGCACACCCCCTACTGGGGATGTGCCCACAACCAATGTGCATGCCCTTGACCAGAATCGAACCTGGGACCCTTCAGTCTGCAGACTGATGCTCTATCCACTGAGCCAAACTGGTTTTGGTGACAGCGGCTGCTTTAATTGTTTCCCCAGGGATTAGCTGCTGACGCACAGAGGGTATCGATAAGCATTTGTTGAGTACATGGTAAACGATTGAATGAAGGTTGTATAGAGTCAAATAAGGAAGAGAGAAGAGGAAAAGGAGAGGGAATTCATGTTTGGTAGGTGTCCACATGGTGCCTCAGATACAGTTCTAACTGATTTTCAGCAGTGACTCATTTTACATTGACTCAGAGATATTATGTAACCTGCCCATAATACACAGTTTATAAGCAGTAACACTGGAATAAGCATAGGGTTTGCTTAGCTCCAATGCTCACGATCTCCCCCCCTTACCCAGTCTTCCTCCAAGTTAAAAAGTGTATGTTTTGCAGTTTCTTAAGTTGAAATAATATTAGTCTTTTATGGCCATCTCCAGAGTTTCCATTACCAAAATAATAACAGACGTAGAAGGAGGTGGAGGAGTGGCTGGAAAGAGAAATTTTCAGGGACAATTAGTATGTTCTATATCTTGTTTGGGGTGGTGGTAGCACCGTTGTGTATATTTTTTGTAATTCATTGGAATGTACCTCTAAGATTTGTAAATTTCACCATACGTGAATTTTACCTCCATTTCAAAAACAGCCATAAAGGGCATTTTTAGTACGATTGGGGAAATTTGAATATGTATATGTCAGATAACATTATATTGTATCACTTTTTAAAAATATATATATTTTATTGATTTTTTACAGAGAGGAAGGGAGAGGGATGGAGAACTAGAAACATCGATGAGAGAGAATTATCGACCAGCTGCCTCCTGCACACCCACCACTGGGAATGTGCCTGCAACTAATGTACATGCCCTTGACTGGAATCGAACCTGGGACTCTTCAGTCTGTAGACTGATCCTCTATCCACTGAACCAAACTGTTTCAGCATATTGTATCACTGTTAAATATTGAGTGTCAGAGATTAATCTTAAAGGTACATGTCACCCAGCAATTCACTTCTAGGCATATGCCCAAGAGATCTGAAAACATATGCACACAAAAACTTGTACATAAATGCTCATAGTAACATATTCAGAATAGTCCCAAAGTGAAAACAACACGAATGTCCATCAGGTGATGGATGGATGAATAAAGTGTGGTTTTTAAAAAACATGTAGAAAGAACATTAATAAATGATTTTCAAAGACAAGTAAAATCTCAACCTGAAAAATAAAATGTGGTAAATCTATCTAATGGGATATTATTTGACAATAAAGAAAAATAAAGAGATACAGTAAAAGCAGTGCTCAGAGGGAAATTGAGAACTGTAAATCCATACATTAAAAATTAAGAAAGATCTCAAATCAGTAATATAACCTGCACCTTAAGGAACTAGAAATATCCTGGCCAGTGTGGCTCAGTGGTTGAGAATTGACCTATGAATCAGGAGGTCAAGGTTCAATTCCTGGTCAGGGCATATGCCTGAGATACAGGCTCAATCCCTAGTGTGGGGCATACAGGAGGCAGCCGATCAATGATTTTTCTCTCATCATTGATGTTTCTATCTCTTTCTCCCTTTCCTTTCCTCTTGAAATCAACAAAAATGTTTTTTTTTAAAAAAAGAACTAGAAATAGTGATGCAAACTAACCCCAAAGTGAGCACAAGGAAGGAAATAGTAAGATTAGAGTGGAGATAAATGAAATATAGAGTGCAAGGATATGAGAGAATGAATGAAGCCAAAAGTTGGTCATTTGTCACAAGGTTGATAAACTTTTAGCTAGACTGATCAAGAAAAATGAGAGAATACTCAAATTATTAATATCAGAAATCAAAGTGGGAACATTACTACCGCCCTTAAGGAAATAAAAAAAGGATTATAGGAGAATACTATGAACAATTGTATGCCAATGTATTAGATAACATCGATAAAATAGGGAAATTCCTAGAAAGACAGAAGACTGCCAAAATGAATTAAAAAGAAAAGAAAATCTGAATAGACATATAACTAGTAAAGAGATTGAATCAGTAATAAAAATATTTCCAACAAAGAAAATCTCAGGACTAGATAACTTTACTGGTGAATTGAATCAACTGTTTAAGGAAGAATTAAAACCAACCCTTCCAAAACATTTCCAAATAAAAGTGGAGGGGACACTTCCCAACTCACTCTATGAAGCCATCAACCCCGACAGTAAATCCAGACAAAGACTTTGTATCTAATACATATCTAATACAGACCAATATCTCATATGCAAAGATCCTCAATAAGATACTAGCAAACCAAACATACCATGACCACGTGGGGGCTTAACCAAGGAATGCAGAACTGGTTTAACACATGAAAATCAATCGGTGTAATACACCATATTAGTACAATGAAGGAACAAAACGAAATGATCATCTCAATTGATGAGGGAAAACAAACATTTGAAAAGACCCAGCCAACATCCTTTCATGATAAAAACACTCAACAAACTAGGAAAATGGGACTTTCCTCAGGCTGACAAAAGCCATCGATGAGAAACTCACAGCTAACATACTAGTTGTAGCGGGCCCCGTGGAAAATACCTGGACACTCTTTAGACTGTTGTTGACTGAGCCTAGGATATTGACAGAATCGTGTCAGTTACCTTCCTGCCCTGGAAGTGCGGAGATGTTCTTAGTTCCTGGCTTGTGTTTGTCAGGCAGGAAGGAGTGGATGGGACCTGGCCCCTCCCAGGCTCCTTGTTTTTCCTGTGAAAACCCCCCCTTTGTGTATTGGAGAATAAATAGTGTGCTGTGTGGCTCAGGGGTGGTCAGTCTCTCCAGCAGAGGAGGTCTGCGACCCACCTGGGGCCCAGCTTAAACGTATTTCTGCATCGACTCTCTTCATTTCTTTATTTCTCAATCCCTGGCTGCCTCTGAGAAGAACCAATTTCATCTCTCTTTCTGTGCTGGCCACGGAGAAGGGAGATCCCCGGCTGTGTCAGGCCCCCACAACTGGTGATGTTTTCCCCCTAAGATCGGGAAGAAGACAAGGGTATCTAACCACTTCAACATTTTACTGAGGGTTCTAGTCACAGCAATTGGGCAAGAATAAGAGTTAAAAAGCATGCATATTAGAAAGGAAGAAGTAAAACTATCTCAATTCTCAAAAGACGATCTTGTACATAGAAATTCCTAAGGAAACCACTAAAAAAAGTATTAGAACTAAATAATTCAGCAAGATTGGAGGACACAAAAATCAACATACAGAAATGTATTTCTCTTCACCAAGCAGTGAGCAATCCAAAACTAAAATGAATGAAATAATTCAAATATGAATAAAATAATTCAAAATAATTTGATGATAATTTATATATTCATTAAATAAGATCCTTGGGCATGAATTTACCAAGAAGGTATAAAACTTGTACATTAAAAACTTTCTTTAGAAGTTAAAGTTCCCCTAAATAAATAGAAAGATATCCCATATTCATGTCCATGCTCATGGATTAGAAGACAATATTTATAAAATGGCAATACTCCCCAGATTGATCTACAGATTCAATGCATTCCTATCAAAATTCCAACTGCCACTTTTGCAGAAATGGACAAGCCGATCCTAAAGTTCCTATAAAGGGATCCAAGATAGTCAAAACAATCTTGTAAATAGGAAATTGGAAGACTCACAGTTCCTAATTTAAACACTTTTACAAAGTACTCAAGACAATGTGGCTCTAGCATAGAGCTGGACATAGAGATCAATGGAATAGAATTGAAAGACTAGAAATAAAACCCATAAGTCTATGGTCAATTGATTTTCTATCCGAGTGCCAATACCATTCAACAAATGGTGCTGGGATAGCAATATCCACAGGCAAAAGAATGAAGTTGCTCTCTTATCTCACACCATATACAAAAATGAACTGGAAGTGGGTTAAAAACCTAAATGTAAGAGCTAACATTATAAGATTCCCAGAAGAAAACATAGAGGTAAACCTTCACAGCCTTGAATTGGGCAATGAATTCTTAGGTTTGACAACAAAAGCACAAGCAACAAAAGAAAAAATAGACAAGTTGGGCCTCATTAACATTAAACACTTATGTGCATCAAAAAGACAATCAAGAAAGTAAAATGACACCCCACAGAATGGGAGAACGTAATTGCAAGTAATATATCTAATATAGGTCTAATATCCAGAATATAGAAAGAACTCTTACAATGCAATAATGAAATGACAGACAACCCAATTTTAAAGTGAATTGAAATTTTTATACACACACACACAAATGGCCAATAAATATATGAAATGATGCCTGATATCATTAGTCATTAGGGAAATGCAAATCAAAACCACAATGACATACTACTTCATACCCACGAAGATGGCTATAATTAAAAAGACAGAAAATAGCCCAGCCAGCGTGGCTTAGTGGTTGAGTGTTGACCTATGAACCAAAAAGTTCGATTCCTGGTCAAGGGCACATGCCCGGGTAGCGGGCTTGATCCCCACCCAGTTGGGGCATATGGCTATTTGACTAACAGGAGGAGGCAGCCGATCAATGATTCCCCCTCATCAATGATGTTCCTTTTTTTCTTTTCTTTTTTTTTAATATATTTTATTGATTTTTCACAGAGAGGAAGGGAGAGAGAGATAGAGTTAGAAACATCGATGAGAGAGAGTCATCGATCAGCTGCCTCTTGCACACCCCCTACTGGGGATATACCCACAACCAAGGTACATGCTCTTGACGGGAATCGAACCCGGGACCTTTCAGTCCCCAAGCTGACGCTCTATCCATTGAGCCAAACCGGTTTCGGCATCATCATTGATGTTTCTATCTTGCCCTCTTCCTTACTCCCTGAAGTCAATAAAAAGACAGAAAACAAGTGCAAGGGTGTGAAGAAATTGGAACCCTCATCCACGGCTCGTGGACATGTAAAATGGTGCAGCTGCGAAGGAAAACGGTGTGGCTGTACCTCAAAAAAATAATGCATCGAATTACCACATGACCCAGCAACTCTACTCTTAGGCTTATATCCAAGAGAATGGAGAGCAAGTATCCAAACAAAAATTTGAACATCAACGTCCATAGCAGATTAATCTCAACAATCAAAAAGTGAAAACAGCCCAGTTGTCCATCACCTCACGGATGGATAAGCAAATGTGGTTGATGCATGCAGTGGAATATTGTTCAGCCATAAAAGGATGGAGTGCTGGTATATGCTACCAATAGGGTGAACCTCGAAAACATTATACTGCGTGAAAGGAGCCAGACATTGAAAGCCACTTATTATATGTTCCATTTATATGAAATGCCCAGGTCAGCAAATCTATAGAGACAGCAAGCAAATTAGTGGTTGCCTGGGGACGGGGGAATGGGGAATGGGAGTGACTGCTTAATTGGTATGGGGGAATCTTTTGGGGGTGATGAAACTGTTCTGGAACCAGTGGGAATAATTGCCTAATATTCTGAACCTACTGGGAGCTGCTGAGTTGCACACCTTCAAATGGTTAAAATGGTGAACGTTGCTATGTGAACTTTACCTTAATAATTAAAAATAAATAAATGCAATGCTGATAGATGCTACTGCACCGATGGACCTTAAAAACATTGTGCAAGCTGAAACCGGTTTAGCTCAGCAGATGGAGCATCGACCTGCGGACTGAGAGGTCCCAGGTTCGATTCCAGTCAAGGGTCTGTACCTTGGTTGCGGGCACATCCCCTTGGGAGCTGCTGAGTTGCACACCTTCAAATGGTTAAAATGGTGAACTTTGCTATGTGAACTTTACCTTAATAATTAAAAATAAATAAATGCAATGCTGATAGATGCTACTGCACCGATGGACCTTAAAAACATTGTGCAAGCTGAAACCGGTTTAGCTCAGCAGATGGAGCATCGACCTGCGGACTGAGAGGTCCCAGGTTCGATTCCAGTCAAGGGTCTGTACCTTGGTTGCGGGCACATCCCCGGTAGGGGGTGTGCAGGAGGCAGCTGATTGATGTTTCTGTCTCATCAATGTTTCCAACTCTCTATCCCTCTCCCTCCCTCTCTGTAAAAAATCAATAAGAAATATTTTTTTAAAAAACACCATTGTGCAAACTAGAACAAGCTATCTACAAAGGACCGCATAGTGTATGATTCTATGTATATGGCCTGTGCGGAACAGGCAAACCCATGGAGACTGAAAGGAGACTGTAGTTGCCGAGGGCTTCGGTGGGGGTCAGGGGAAATGGGGAGGGACTACTAATGATCGCGGGTCTCTTTCTAGGGTGACAAAGATATCCTAAAACTGATTGTGGCAATGCTTTCACAACTCCGAAAGCACTTAAAGTATTGAATTATATACCTTAAGTGGGTGAACTATATGGTACGTGAACTATAGCTCAATATGCTTGTTATAAAAAAATTCTTGGGTGTGATACGTATTCTGGCTACATAGGAAAATGTCTTGCTCTGAACAAACAGAGAGAGCCTGGAGCAGGTAGGGCTGGTGTCTCATGATGTATACAGCTTATTTTCAAGTCGCTCAGCAAAACAAAAGAATGTATTGACCTGCAGCTGCGCCGTTCAGTACAGGGGCCGCTAGCTACATGGAGCTCTTTATGCTTAAATTTAAATTAATTAAAAATAAATAAAATTTAAAGTTCAGGTCCTCAGTTCTGGGCCACATGCTAAGTGCTCAGTGACCACACGTGGCTAGTGGCTACACTCTTGGCCAGTTGGCATAAGCCTGTCTTTCATCACCGAAATTTCTATCGGCCAGCACTGCCATGTACAGAGAGAAGGCAAATGTGGTACAACGTTACATGCGGTGACTCTTGGGGAAACATACAGGCCTCTGTATTATTCTTTCAGCAGAGGGATGGGAACATGGCAAACAGTCCCAGTGTGCATCCTGTGGGTCCAAGAACCATGTGAATCCAAGTTCCTTTGGAAACTTCCAGATCCTTGTCCAACAGTCTGTTCTGCTTGTTAACAAATACAGGGTGAGGCAAAAGTGCATTTGTAGTTGTGAGTATGCGATACACAGAGTTTTATTCTTGTATTATTAGTTGTTAACTAGAGGCTTGGTGTATGAAAATTCATGCACTGGAGGGGGGTTCCTCAGCCTAGCCTGCCCCCCTCTCACAGTCCAGGAGATTTCAGGGATGGGAGGCGACCTGGCGATCAGGGGAAGGTAATGCCCCCATCACACCTCTGCTGCTGCCACTGCCGGCAGCGCAAGCCTCAGCTGGCCCTGGTTACCTGAGCCTCGGGTGGCTCTGGGCGACTTGGGCAGCTGCCATCCAAGGATTGCCTGCACCTCGGGCTGGCCCTGGGGGGCCTGGGGGACTAAGGGGACTGGGTGCCGCCATCTTGTGGCTATGGGCACTGCCATCTTTGAGGGCAGGGCAGCCAACTAGCATATTCCTTCTTTATTGGCTATGGATGCTGCCATTTTTGTGATGGTGTGAGGGTCAATTAGCATATTCCCTCTTTATTTGATAGGATTGTTGTATTATTTTTCCATACAAATAACTGTAAACTACTTTTTCCCCACCCTGGAAGTTTTCCCAGGGCCCTCTCCCTGAACTAAAGTCTGTGCATAGTCGGTGCTCTTTGTATCCTGCTCACCCATGTTTCTCTGAAAGGTATTACGGGATTACGGGGTTGTGGATTTGGAGCTAAATGGACTCAAGTTAAATACCTGCTCTTTCACGTCGGTCTGCAGACGGTCCCGGGTTCGATTCCAGTCAAGGGCATGTACCTTGGTTGCGGGCACATCCCCAGTAGGGGGTGTGCAAGAGGCAGCTGGTCGATGTTTCTCTCTCATCGATGTTTCTAGCTCTCTATCTCTCTCTCTTCCTCTCTGTAAAAAATCAATAAAATATATTTTAAATACCTGCTCTTTCAGTTCAGTGGATGGATGACCTTGGCCACATGACTTCACCTCGAAGCCATAGGTCTCTCCGCTGTGAGTGAGATCGGGAATCATGATTGCCTCTTATGCTATGGCAGGCACGGAGCTCTGGTCCCAGCCCAGAGTGAGCCCAGATCACGGGCAGCTAGAATTGTTCTGGAATGAGAGAGAGTCGGATTGGCTGAGGCTGAGGGTTACACCTGTGGGGCTTCTTACCTGGAGGACTTTCCCGCATAAACAGAGGTCAGCCAACTGCTGGGGGACCAGGATAGCTGCCTTGATGATTAAAGGCTAAATGTTGCCCACAGAAAAAAAAAAAAAAGCTAGTCTCGTGAAGTTAAGTGTGCCTCTGGCATTAAAATGCCCTTAATTTCTGGAAAGATGGGGCTGGTATGCTGGGAGTTGTGGGTTTTTAATACCCTTATGTGGTAATTCTGCACCAGTCCCTGTGTCTGTGGACACCCTGCAGGTGTGTGAAATCCCAAGTCTGGGAACTACTGCCTTAAAAGATACTCAACAGGGTGATGATGGGACGAGAGAGCCAAGGAATCAATAAATGGAATTCCCAGCATCTGCATGTCCATGACCAGTCATCAAAGCAGAAGCCAACACTTGCCTGTGGGAGTGAGATTCTGAGAAGCCATTTGCTCGCTCACGATTGTTTCTCTAGGGCTGGCATGTCCTTCCTGTGCTTATCTGCTCCTGGAAACCTAGGTTTGGGACAAAGAAGGGAAAGGGTGAGGTGAGGCTCTGCAAAGCAGGAGGGTCAGAGGCAGAGGCAGAGGCAGGGGCGACCGGGCTGGGCTGGCCCCTGGGCACTGGATTGCCCTCTTTCAAAGGAAACTGCGGGGTGCTCAGAATCATGCCCACCTGCTTCCTTGCTTTTGAGCCAGGGCAAGTTGCTTCACCTCACATTTTCTCATCCATTAAAATAACACCCCTTCCCAGTGTCAGATCGTTTCTGCTCTTATGTCCACATTTCAGGCTCAGTTTTCTCAGCTGTGAAATGGGCATGAAAAGCACACCTAACTCATGGCAGGAACTTAGCACAGTTCCTGGCACATAGTAAGTGCTCAAATGCTAGCTAATATTGTCCATTAGCTTTCACTGCAGACCTACAATCCCTTATCTGCATTCTGAAATTCATAAAGCTCTGAAAACTCAATTTGTTTTATAACTTTAACACCTAAACTCATTTGATGGCAAAACCTGGTCTGAACGGATGCCAAGCTATTTATAGTCTACACTAGAGGCCTGGTGCATGAAACTCATACACGGGTGGGGTTCGTAAGCCCGGGTGGTGATCAGGGCCTATCAGGGCTGTCTCACCCAGTCCTGATTGGCATCCAGACTGGTCTGGAGGCCTGCCAGCTGCTGGGTGGGGCCTGATGGGGTGGAGAGACAGGGGGAGGAACTGAAGGAGATTTGCCGGCCCCGGGAAGGATCTGAGGAGGTTAGCTGGCTGTGAGAGCTCATTGACCACCAGGGGGGAGCTCCTGCATTGAGTGTCTGCCCCCTGGTGGTCAGTATGCATCATAGCAACCGGTCCTTACACAGATTAAATACCTGCTCTTCGTGACGGGTATTTATTACACCAATTAAATACCTGTTCTTTGTGACTGATTTGCATATTAGCCTTTCATTATGTAAGATGGGACAGCTCACTGGATATATGAATATATGAATGTAGGGATTATTGGGCGTTGCCCCAAAATGTGCACTGAATCATCTTTCTAAAATCTGAAAAATTCTGAATTCAGAATCACCTCTGGCCCCAAGAGTTTTAGATCAAGAATTTGGAGCGTGGAGTGGGGGAGGTATAATAGAGACATAAAATGATACGACTGGGCTCCAATCCAAGGCTTGCTGGGTGCAGGGAGTGGGGAGACCCTGGGTGCTGCAGGAGCCATCCCGGTCAGAGAGAAGGAGGAAGACCCTCCTGGAAGGGTCTTAGTTACAGGCGAAACCAACTCTGGCTGATTTAAGCAGCAAAGGAACTTTCTAGGAGGGTACTAGGTTCATTCCAGGGTATTGGGAGGTGGGAGAAATAGGCTTAGAGGCCTCAGGGCCCAGAGGCCACCAAAATTACCCACAGGTCAGGTGAGAACAGCAAAGCCCCAAAGCCACAGCCCGCAGCCAATCCTGACCCACCCTGGCACCAGAGGGAGGTCCCTCCCAGCCCAGCTGCTCTGTCCCTGCTTCAAATTCAAAGTCTGCAGTGGGAATGTCTGATTGACAGACCCAAGGTCACATGACCATGTCCAGGCTACAATGGAAGGTGGGAAAACAAACATCTGTAGATTTTTGCTTTTGTTTATTTATTTTTATAATTTTTAAAAACTATATACTTTATTAATTTTTTACAGAGAGAAGGAGTGAGGGATAGAGAGTTAGAAACATCTATGAGAGAGAATCATGGATCAGCTGCCTCTTGTACTCCCCCTACTGGGGATGTGCCCGCAACCAAGGTACATGCCCTTGACCGGAATCGAACCCGGGACCCTTCAATCCACAGGCTGACACTCTATCCACTGAGCCAAACCAGTTTCGGCAATTTTTGCTTTTAAAGTAGGAGGCAGTTCTGCCTGCTGCCAGGACTCCAAAGAAAGGGATTTCTCTAGAATAGGAACAAGGGTTCAGTTGTCAGGCAGCAAAACCAAACAAGAACGGGCAAAGGCTTACCAGAGGCGCTGATCCTGCCTGAGCCTTAAAGGATGATCAGATTCAGGCTGGAAGGGGGATTGGCGAGTAAATTCAAAAGGAGCCTGGAGGCTTTGCCTGGAAATAAACGGTAAAGATTTATTCAAAGGTCTTTACTCAAAGGTTCATTCAAAGATTTATTCAAAGATTTATTTACAACCCAGAAACACAACGAGGCAATGCCCAGAGTGTCCCGAAGAAGGAAGAAAGGCTAAGAATTCTTACAGTGAAAGGTACATTCTTGGAAAGAATCAGCCCCGCATTCTTAGCCTCTGCGTTGATCTAAGACTGGGATCCTCTGACCACAGGGCTGGATGCAGGAACATTCTTTCCTCTGTCCTTCAGGTGTAGCCCGAGAGTTATCTGGAAGTTTGATGTATCTCCAGGCGTTGACGCAGGACTGAAAAGTTCAGACGCTGGAGTTCCCAGGCTAGTTAAAACAAGAATGGCATTGTTTCCACATACCTCAACCTACTTGACTATAGTGACTGCCTTTTATTTTTTTCACTCTGTTCCTTGGGGTGAGGTAGGCTGGAGGACTCCAGCCCAAGGCAAGGGCCTACATGTCTAGCTGGAGTGTGCTTACTAAATGACAGTCATAGAGCTAACCACTTTATTCTCCTTTAATCCTCAGAACTACAGGCAGCAGGGGAGCTATTATCAGCAGCAGGAGGATCAAAAAGGTTAGGTCAAAAGGACTTGTATGCATGCATATAAGCCTAACCAGTGGTCTTGGACAACAGGGGGAGGAGGCAACTCATTTGATGTCAAAACCTGATCTGAACTGATGCCAAGCTATTTATAGTCTACAGTAGGGCCCTGGTGCATGAAACTCATGCACGGGTAGGATTTTGGGATGGGAATAGGGGAATGAGGACAATTATGTGATACCATAACCAATAAAATAATTAAAAAAAAATAAAAATAAAAAAAGGTTAAGTCAACTTGCTTAAGATTACACAGGTAGGAGGTGGCAGGACTAAGAACTGAATGCGGATAATCAGACACCTGACCTGTAATCCGAACACTCAACAGGAAACAGGTATTGATTGCCTATTCCTGTCAATTGATAATGGCTGCTTGGAGTCCTATGTTGAGAAGAACTCCGAGGTTGTCTCTGGCATATAATGTAAGAAGGGTTATTATCAATTAGAGATGTCATCTTAACAGATTTGACCTGAAGACTCAAAATACACATACTTTCAAGTGAATGTAACATTTATCAAAATTTCCCATATATTAGCCCATAGAAAAGATTAAACACATTTTAAAAGATTGAAATTATTTAGTTTGTGTTCTCTAACCACAAAGGAACTAAACTATAAATTGAAAACTAGAAAATTCCCAGCTGCCTGGAAATTGAACATTACAGTGGTCAAAGAAAAAATCAAAATGGGTATCAGAAAATATTTAAAATGAATGATAATGAAGATATGACATAGTAAAACTTGTGCGATGCAGCTAATGCAGTTCTTAGAGGAAAATCTGCAGCCTTCCAATGCATATATTAGAAAAGGATAAACCACCCACCTAAAGATGCTGAAAAAGAAGAGTAAATCCAACTCAATGCTAAAAGTTGGTTCTTTGAAAGAATTAATTTGATTGTTAAGCCATATCTAACATAGGCAAGGTATTGGGACTAATTCCTGGAATCCTATACCTTTTATGTGGTACATGCTCATAAAAGTATTAGTTAAATTGAATTTGAGCAAGAGCTGAGAGACAATATTTAAGGGGTAATGAGTAATCCAGTTAGGTTAGAGTTAAAATACTGTAAGGAAGCCCTAACTGGTTTGGCTCAGTGGATACAGTTTCGGCCTGAGGACTCAAGGGTTCCAGGTTCAATTCCAGTCAAGGGCATGTATCTTGGTTGCAGGTACATCCCCAGTAGGGGGTGTGTAGGAGGCAGCTGTATGATGTTCCTCTCTCATCAATCTTTCTTTCTCTTCCTCTTCCTTCCTCTCTGTAAAAAAAAAAATCAATAAAATATATATTTTTTAAAAAATACTGTAAGGGCCAAAACCAGTTTGGCTCAGTGGATAGAGCGTCAGCCTGTGGACTGAAAGGTCCTGGGTTCGATTCCGGTCAAGGGCATGTACCTTGGTTGCAGGCACATCCCCAGTGGGGGTGTGCAGGAGGCAGCTGATCAATGTATCTCTCTTATCGATGTTTCTAACTTTTCTATCTCTCTCCCTTCATCTCTGTAAAAGAATCAATAAAATATATATTTTAAAAAATACTGTAAGGGAGATGAATTACTCAGGATTCTGTTGTAAATGACAGACGATCCAATCCAACTGGCTTAAGCAAATAAAAGTTTATGTTTGCCTAATTGGAAAGCCCAAGGGGGAATTCTGGCTTTAGGAACAGTTGGCTGTAGTTGTTCAAACGGTGCTGCACAAGTGGCTCTTTATGTTTTGTGTGTTTTTTTCTCCTCCTTTTTTCTGTATTCCTGCAATTCTCGGACAGACTCTCCGGCCTAGGCTGAAGGGCAGTGGGACCCTCGGTGGTCTTATGGTGATGGGAGGGCAACAGAATCAACACAAGCTCGTTTCCAGCATCCACATGTCTCACTTGTCAGCACGCTCTTGGCCAAAGGAAGGTGCATGGCCAAGCCCACAGTCTCGGTGTGGGGAGATTCTCTCTGCCCATCCCGAGGCTGTGGCAAAGAGAGGGAGCATAAAATGGGGATCGTTAGTCAGTCTGCACAGGTACTAACTCAGTCCTGAGCTTCCTGGGCCATAGAGTATATGCATGCTTCCTTTCACCTACAGACTGCGAGACTGTTCTCCAGAGCGGCTGCAGTCCCCACCAGTGATTCACAAGGCTCGGAACTGTCCGGCTCTCATTCCGGCCAGCCTGATGGGTGTGAAATGGCATCGCAGTGAAGTGTCTCTGATGACGTTTGCCTCGAAACATCTCTTCACATCTTGATAGTCATTTGGATTCCCTTTCTGGGAGTTGCCTATTCATGTCCTTTGCTCGTTTTCCCTGTTCTGGTTCCTTTCCTTGTTGATTTGCAGGAGTTCCGTGTATAGTCTCGATATCACCCCCCTGCCGCTTTAGATATTTAAAACATCTTTTGCAAATCAGTTCTCCATCTGTTAATTTTGTGTAGAAGGTCCTTTCTGCACAGAAGTCTTTGATGTGATTAATAAGCCCAGCATTTCTTGCCTTGTGGTTTGTGCTTTTGGGGTCTAATTTGAGAGTAACTTTTCCCATCTCTGGATGGATGGTCTATGCCTTCTTCTTTCGCATAGGTTTGTGTGTTTTTGTTTGTTTGTTTGTTTGTTTTTTACACAGAGAGGAAGGAAGAGGGATAGAGAGTTAGAAACATCAATGAGAGAGAAACATCCATCAGCTGCCTCCTGCACAACCTACTGGGGATGTGCCTGCAACCAAGGTACATGCCCTTGACCGGAATCGAACCTGGGACCCTTCAGTCCACAGACAGACACTCTATCCACTGAGCCAAACCGGTTTCGGCTCGCATAGGTTTTTAATGCATCTGGAATCCGTGTTTGTGGTAGGCAGGGTAGGGAGCCAGTTTTGCTTTGTTTCTGTATAGAGAGCCAATTTTCTCAATATCATTTACTAAAACGTCTGCTCCTTTCCTTTTTGGTTTATGGTGCTATTCCCGTTATATAGCAAATCTATCTATCTACCTATCTGTGTACTTATCTATATATCCATGTCTCTCATTTATTTTTTAAAGTCCCCACCTGAGGATATGCTTTTTAAAATTGATTTTAGAGAGAGAGGAAGGGAAAGGGAGAGAGAGAAATATTGACGTGAGAGTGAAACATTGATTGGTTACCTCTTGTATGCACTCCAACCGGGATCAAACCCACAGCCTGGGTATGTGTTCTGACTGAGAATCAAACCCACGACCTTTTGGTATATACAGGGTGACACTCCAGCCAACCAAGCCACACTGGCCAGGGCTCTATCTGCCCATTTATGTATCTGAGAAGGCCCCTTCTCCCACTTAATTATCTTTTGACAAATTGACGTAGTTCTGTGTAGAAGTCATTCTTCCGTATATCATCCTTGCTCTCCTGGGTACCAAACCTGAAGGCTTGTACCACGTCCTTACCTGCAAGGGCATGCTGCCCCCTGCTGGTCAATGGCTTTCCAGATAAACCCAGTGGACATTCTTCAGGCTGGGGACACTTCCTCTCTCAGCAGCACCTCTGGAAACATTCCCTCAGCATATTTCTGGTTTCTGGCTCTCCTCCCAGCTCTCGGCCTCCCCTTGCTGGTTGATGGCCTGTGGTAATTTATCTGGCCGTTAATGCTGGCACCCACACTTCCTCCCGGATCCTCCTCTCCCTCCATCTCATTCTCTCTCCCTGGGGAACATCACCCATGCCCACATAGGTGCTGATGGCTCCCAGATGACCTCTAGCCCAGGGAATTACAGCTGGAGGCACTGGGCCCTCCAAGGGGCACTGGGCGATGTCTGGAGATGTGTGTGGAGAGATGTCTGGAGATGTGTGTGGAGAGCTGCTACTGACACCTAGTGGAGAGAAGCCTGGACTGCTGCTAACACCCTAGGATGAACAGGACAGGTCGCCACAGCACAGTCACCCGGCCTCAAGGGTCTGCAATGCCAAGCTTAAGGACTTCATTCTCTCTCAGCTTCTCCCTGAACCCCAGGTGGGCACATCCAACTGCTTGTACCACATCTGCACTTGGATCTCCCAGACATCCCTCAAACTTCACCTGTCCCCGTCAAATGCATGATTTCCCCCACCCGGTCGGTCCTCTTACCGTCCTCCCCACCTCAGCTGCAGCCTGCTGCATGAGCCGGCACCTGGGAGACCCCCCTCCACCTCCCTCTCCCTCACCTCAATATCCATCCATCACCAGGTTCTGCCCATTCTCTCTCCTCAGCATCTTTCCAACACCCTACTGCAGGTGCGTCATCTCTGCCCGGGCTTGGTTCTCTTCACCTCACAGCAGCCAGGGTAGGCCACATCCAAACACAGATCTATTAGGACATCTTGTTTGAAACACTGGTGGCTCCCCACTGCTCTCAGGATCAAGACCCAAAACTTACACAGCCTGCAAGGCCCTTCTGGTTCCCCCACCCCCCCACCCCCTCCACTCTCTACACTCTGGCCACTGAGGCTCTATTTCCATTTCTTCGATTCCTTCCCGCCCGGGAGCCTTTGACATGCAGGTCCCTCTCCTTCCTGCCCCCGCCTCACCCAGATCTTTTCATGCTTTAGATCTCACGTCAGAGGTCCCCTCCTCGGGGAGACCCTATGGTCTAGGCCAAATTCCATGACCAACGCTCTCAAAGAGAGGCTCTCTCTCTCCTGCAGGAAACGTAGCTTGGCTTGTCATTTCCTTACTGGTCCATGCGACGCCTGAGGGATGTCCGTCTCTCTACCTGACTAAGTGCCCACCGAGCAGGAACACACTGGTGCATGCTCACCGGCCCCACGTGCAGGCTGGGCACCTAGAGAGACCAATACAGTATTCAAAGAATAGAGCGAGTACCACCCTATCTTCCCATGTGGCCACACAGCACATGGCCTGAAGAAGAAGCATCTGAGTCATTACCTCTTCTTCCCCCTCCCGAAAGGCATTGCTCTCCTTCCTTCCTTTTGCACAAGCCATCCGTGCTGGCTGTGAAAAAGCAGAGAACACAAACAGGCGGAGGAAAACACTTACCGTGTTGCGACTCCTCTTCACCAATGCCGGTCAGCACAATGTTTCTGTCATATTGTTTCTCCCGTCTGACCTCCCATTCTGTGCAAAGAGCTCCCTTCTCAGGAGGCCGCTGCCTCAGACACCTGGGGAGCTCTTTCACCGACGGCTCTCGGCTCCACACCCAGGAGGGTCTGATGCGGGAAGACGCGTGTGGATCCCAGCTATCGCTCCTTTTTCAAGTTCCCCTGGAGATTCTTAAGGGCCTGCCGGGATTAGCAACCACCCATGGAACCCAATCCTCTTTTCTCGGCCACAGTGTGCATCCTGTGCCGCCTCAGCAAACGTCCTCCATCTCAGAAAGAGGGCCCTGGGCGGCCTCACACTCGGGCAGGCGGACTGGGCCAGACTGCCAAGAGCTTTGAGTTTTCAAGCCCCTGGCACCCCGTCAGAGCCCTTCTCCTGAGCCAAGTCACTATGGACTTGACCTGGAAGCGAGAGGGCATGGGGGATGGTGGAGCATGAGTTTCATCTCTCTGTGCCCTTTTGGATGGTTTGATTTGGGGGTGACTGGCATGTCTGACGTTGGCAATTTAAAAAAAGGAAAGCCAAAACCGGTTTGGCTCAGTGGATAGAGCATCGGCCTGCATACTGAAAGGTCCCAGGTTCGATTCCGGTCAAGGGCATATGCCTTGGTTGCGGGCACATCCCCAGGAGGCAGCTGGTCAATGTTTCTCTCTCATCGATGTTTCTTTCTATCCCTCTCCCTTCCTCTCTGTAAAAAAAAAATCAATAAAGTATATATTTTTTAAAAACCAGACACTTATTTAAAAATAAAAATTTAAAAAATTAAAAATAAAAAAGCCGAAACTGGTTTGGCTCAGTGGATAGGGCGTCTGCCTGCGGACTATAGGGTCCCAGGTTTGATTCCGGTCAAGGGCATGTACATTGGCTGCAGGCACATCCCCGTTAGGAGGTGTGCAGGAGGCAGCGGGTTGATGTTTCTCTCTCATTGATGTTTCTAACTTTCTATTCCTCTCCCTTCTTCTCTGTAAAATTTCAATAAAATATATTTTTAAAAATAAAAATTAAAAAAGGAAAGCTAACAGGATTCTTTGGAAATGTCAGCCAGGCTTTCAGCCCAGATCTCATTTTCCAACCTCCAGACCCTGCTCTTCAGCTCCTTGATTGGCATTC
The DNA here is from genome assembly GCA_036971965.1 of Nyctalus aviator. Classification (NCBI taxonomy): domain Eukaryota; kingdom Metazoa; phylum Chordata; class Mammalia; order Chiroptera; family Vespertilionidae; genus Nyctalus; species Nyctalus aviator. The sequence continues at coordinate 183,620,489 of CM072923.1, forward strand.
CCTCCTCGGTGGTTGGACACACGTCGCAAAATTAACCCCCATGAGAATGCACAGACCCAGCAGCTCACTCCTCTCTCCCCTCTCCCCACCTCGTCCAGCTCAGCCCATGGCCCCTCTGCTCACCCCACTGCTGGGAACCGAAGCAGGGACCTCAGCACCCTCTCCTCACCCCCAGCCATCTCCCCAGGTCCCGTGATTCTGTCTACATTCCACTTCTCTCCGTCCCCCCACCATTGTCCCTCTCCTGGACTCTGCATTTCTCCCCAACAAGCCGTTCTTGCAGCCGCCACGGTGACCTTTCAAGACCTAAGTTAGACCAAGACTCAACCCAACTCAGGACACTGATGGCTCCCTCTTATACGTTGGATGAAACCCAAATCTTAGAGGCAGCCAATGGCCTGTGGGTCTGCCGATGCACCTCTGCTGCCTCCCCTCCCCTCACCTCTTCCCTTCTCGCCGCCCCCCCCCCCCCACCCCGGCTCAGACAGCCCTGGCCTCCTTGTGAGTCCATGAGCAGACCTTCGCCTAAATGCCTTCACCTGTGTTTGGAACATTCTTCTCACCAAGCCTCGCTCTCCCCCTTTCCAGAGGGGGTTCCCTGGACCTAGCCTAGAGTAGAGCCCTCTCCATCCCCTCTCCCAGCAGCTGGTCCCCCTTCATCGCCCTCAGCTGCCCTTTGTCAGGATACGTTGGGTATGGGATGGCCGGCGGTGATGGCTTTGCTCACGGGAACATTAGCTCCCCGAGAGAAGGGACAGGCTGGTTATTCCCTGTGAACCCGGCACAGCCAGCACCTGACACACAGTAGGTGCTCAGCCCCTGTTCACTAAAGGGGGTCAGAGGAGCAGAGACAAGAAAGGCCAGCAATCCGTGTGGCTCCGGGATGTCACCCAGGCCCGCAGAACCTGGCGAAGTGCTCCCTCGTCATCCGGAGCCGCCTGCCCACCATCTGAACCCTGCAGGACTCTGAAAGGAGAGGGACGTCCTCCTCATGTCACAGGTGGCCACAGAGGTCGTGTGACTTACCCAAAGCCACAGGGTGGAGAGAACACTGGATCCACACCTTGGCTTCTCCATCTATTCTTCCTACTGCACATTTTTATTAAGCACCTACTAAGTGTCAGGCTCAATGCCAGGAGCTGGGGAAGTGAATGAGCCAAAGGACACATCCCTGCCCTCCTGGTGCCCACATCCTTGTGCGAGGAGACAGGAAACAAGCAGAGGAGAACTCGGCAATAACTATGAACTCTGATAACCCCAGAAACTTAGCAACGTGTCCCAGGCACCGTCCTTGGCATCTCCTGTCACCAGGCAACCGGCGGTTTCTTCTGCCCCAAGGCCGCCCCAGCTGGCTAAGGCTTGCCCTTTTCCCAAGCTGTCAGCCTCCACCACGTTCCCAAGTGCTCACTTCACTTCCACCAGGGGGCAGTCGTGCTCCATCTGATGGTTCTATCAGCCCGGCTTGGGCATTGGCTTCCAGAACAGGAGACCCAGGAAGGGGAGAGAAGCAGGAAGAGGGGAAGCGAAGGGCCTCTGGCTCACAGGCTCCATCTAGACGCAGGGAAGAGTTCCTCCTTTGTCTTCCTCCTACTTTATTTTCTCATTCACTCCCCGCCCCTCTTCCCCTTCTCTTCCTCCTCAACACTACACACCACTACTGCCTGTCTCTACAGACAGCAGTTCCCAACTTTATTTTGGCCATGCCCCACCTAAGCGTCTCTAAAATCCTGATTCCCACCCCCTCCCCACCGACATACAATTCTTATTATTCAAAAGGAGAACTCCTATTCACGTGGAGGAAGCCTAACGGGCCATTAACTTGGTCTAAACAAGCTTCCGAAGAACATGGCATCCATGAGAGAGAGAAATAAAAGAACGAAAGGACAATTGAAGTAACTGAGGAAGGAATCACTGAGAAATTGTTAAAACAAAAAACAAAAAACAACAACCATGAGGTGAAATGAAAAAATAGCAAAGTTTCGAAACATACGAGAACTGAAATGCGTAAATGTCATTGTACATGAGGCCCCTAGGACCATAGGAAATGCAAAAAAAAAAAAAAAAAAAAAGGCGGCTAATAACTCATTCTCGAATTGCCCCCCTTAAAAATCAAATTGCCTCCCTGTGGGGCGTGTGCCCACGGTGGGGACCGCTGCATAGCTTCGCTGATTCTGTAAGTGTCACAGACCAGGCCAGCTCCTATGACTGGCTTCTTTCAGGATTCACCTGACTAATATTCCACTGTATGGATAGATCACACTTGGTTTATTCACTCATCAGTGGATAGACATTTGGGTTTTTCCTACTTTTTTGGCTGCTACGAATGGTGCTGCTATGAACATTTGTGTACAAGTTTGTTTTTTAAACTGAGATGTAATGCACATTATCATCAAATTCACCCTTTTAAAAATATAATTCAGCCCGGCGGGCATAGCTCATTGGTTGAGCATCAACCTACAAACCAAGAGGTCACAGTTCCGGGCTCTATCCCCAGTGGGGGCATGCAGGAAGCAGCCAATCAATGATTCTCTCTCATCATTGATGTTTCCATCTCTCCCTCTCCCTTCCTCTCTAAAATCAATAAAAATATATTTAAAAAAAAATAAAAACACAATTCAATGGTTCTTGGTATAGTCACAGGATTGTGCAACCATCACCACTAATTCCAGAACAATTCATTGCCCCCAAAAAGACATTAGCGGTCACTCTCCATGCCCGCCTCTCGCCAGCCCCCAGAAACCACTAATCTACTTTCTGTCTGTGTGTTTATTTATTCTGAACCTTTCCCATAAATAGATCATTTGATATGTCGCCCTTTGTGTCTGGCTTCTTTTATTTAGTATATGTTTTTAAGGTTTGTCTGTGGTATGACACATCATGGCCGCATTCCTTTTTGTTGATGAATAATATTGCATTGTAACCATGTGTTACTTGTATATTTGTCAGCTGGCAGACATTGGGTTGTTTTCACTTTGGGGTAATTATGATTAGTGCTGCTATGAACAGGCATGAACAATGTTTTGTGTGGGCATATGTTTTCATTTCTCTTGCATATGTCCCTAGGAGTGGAGTTGCTGGGTCATATGGTAACTGTGTTTATTTATTTCTGTTTTTTTTAGGAGCTAGCAAATTTAAATGCTCCGAGATTTTACACCCCTATAAAAAGTATGGACGTTCAAATTTCTCCACATCCTCTCCTTTCTGATGACAGTCGTTCTAACTGGTGTATGTGTTATTTCATTGTTCGCTCAATAGACTTGCCCAGGGCCTCCTGGGTGCCAGGCCCTGTTGTAGGTACTGGAGGCTCAGCCGTGAGCAAGATAGAGATGGCCCTGCTCTCGTGGGCGCCCAAGAGCTACTGCAGATTTAGATACAGAACACAGGGCACTTCACCTGCTCCTACAGAGCATCTGTTGCTTCTGTTAGTAGGAAATAAGAACTAGGTGATGGTGAATGGAGATCGCTTTGTGCAATTCGCACAACGTATGCCCTTCCACCTCGTGGACAACATCTTTGTCACCGGCCCTGTGGGGCTGACAGACTTCAGTTCCCAGGACACCCGTGCTGTCTCTGTCTAGAAGACGATCTCTGAGGCGCAATCCAACCCCAGTCCCTGTGGCTCACCTGAGTCCGAAGAGCAGAAACCAAAACCTCCAAGTTATTGGCAGGCCACCGAGGCTTCCGTTAAGCAAACTATCACCCACACGGTGCAGATCACCTCTGGACAAACGTTCGATTATCCCATAATTCCGCCCCCCTGAGAGCCACCATCTTGAAACAGCAAAAGCCAACCCCTCCTTTGAATTAGCTAATCTCGAAAGACTATGCACCTGAGCTCCAATCAAGAGACATCTTAGGGATTATAGAGCCGAGCAGACCACCTGCTTGGTGTGCCCACACCCTTCTGCATAGAAGTAAAGATGTTTGCCTTGAAAAAAAAAAAAAGAGAGAGAGAGAGAGCACTACTGCAGATTTCGATGGGGAAGGAGTCATGGCTGCACTGACGGACTGTTCAGGAAGTGGCGAGTGTGCCGAAGACTTGAAGCGGAGCCATGGGTGGTGGGGGAGGGGCAGCGGTGGTGTCTCTGCATCATCGGGAAAAGGCCCTTGTGGGAAGGTGACGTATGCGATGAGACTTGGCAGGTGAGAAGGCGCCGCCTGCTCAGCCCTGGAGGACACTCATGCCAGGTGCAGGGCGTGTGGCTGGAGCTAAGTGAGCAAAGCGGGGAGGAGGTGAGAGGTGGTGGTGGGAGTGGGAGGAAGTCCATCCCTCAGGCTTTGAAGGCTACCACGAAATCAATAAAAACGTATTTTAAAAAATTTCGCCCTGCACTCCCGAGGCTTCTGCAGGCTGTGCCGGAATGCTGTTTCTTGTTTGCCTGTTGCTGTCGCTTGGCGCTCCTACCAGCTGGGCGGGCTGACTCAGTCGCCCACTTCTCTTCCCACCCGGGTCCGGGGAGACCTGTCCCTGGAGCACACGGCGGTCTCTCGGCCTCCCATGCTCTGGGCACGTCCACCTCTGTTTTAAGGACCTTCCTGGGCCCCAGCATTCTTACTTGGGGAGATTCTACTCACCCCTTTCCTCAACATTAAAATTCACCCCTTTACTCAACATCGATGAGAGAGAAGCATCGATCAGCTGCCTCCTGCACACCCCCTACTGGGGATGTACCCGCAACCAAAGTACATGCCCTTGACCGGAATCGAACCCGGGACCTTTCAGTCCGCAGGCCGACGCTCTATCCACTGAGCCAAACCGGTTTTGGCTTGAAGTATATATTTTCACTGTTTAAATTTCAGTTTTCCCCATATATATGTTTATATTAACAAAAATGTAAAGAATGTTGTTTTCAAATAAAATCTCCCTGCAGATTTTCCTATCCTTTTATTATTTTCAAAGGTTTTAAAACATCACACAGGTAACACATGTTCCCTATAGGAAAAATCAGAAACAAACAAACACACACCGAAATAATCAGTAATCTTGTCGCACAAAAGTAACTGTAGTTAATTGACACTTGAAGTATATATTTTCACTGTTTAAATGTCAGTTTTCCCCGTGTGTATGTTTACGTTAACAAAAATGTAAAGAATGTTGTTTTCAAAGAAAGTACCGTAAGCAAACAAAAACACAGGCATTTCTACTCGATACATTCACACTCACAGCTGGGTTTCGACAAACCTTAACGTTTTTAGCATGTTTACCTCGGGTCTTTTTTGAAAAAGTAAACAAAACCTGAAGCCCCACATACTTCTTTACAATCCCTCCCTTCTCTCTTCCCCTGCCCCCAGGGTCCACCTCTCACAAGTTCGGGGCTCGTCATTCCCACGGCTGCTCTGGCTGTTAAACTTCCCGTGAATTGCATGTTCTGCATGCAGCCTTCTGCAGCTGCGTGTGGGATTGACATGTTCTGCAGGAGAGTTCGTGTCGAGCCACGTCACCGGAGTTTGTTCGTCCACACTGCTTGCCGTTCAGGACTCCGTGGGATGAATAGACCAGTGGTTGGCAAACTCATTAGTCCAATATCAACAGGATGACGATTGACATTTCTTCGGAGAGCCACATTTTTTAAACTTAAACTTCTTCTAACGCCACTTCTTCAAAACAGACTCGCCCAGGCCGTGGTATTTTTATGGAAGAGCCACACTCAAGGGGCCAAAGAGCTGCATGTGGCTCGAGGGCCGCAGTTCAACGACCACGGGAATAGACCACGGTTGCTGTATCTATTCCACGGACGATTGCTTTTGCAGACTGTGCTACAGCACATCCCGGCGAGGCCTTCTTGTGTATGGGAAGTGGGTTTCTCTGGATAAACACCCGAGAGAGAATGGCTGAGCTGCAGGGCGTGTGCACTGGCATAGCCTTCCTTTTGCTCAATGCAATCCCAACTCGTGAACTTTTTTTCCATTCCCATAAACACCCTACATCAATATATGCTCAATGGTTATGGAAACTGTGCCCCGAATTTTTCAACACTGATTATGATGGGCATAATTAGTTCTTATTAAAATCTATCCTGTAAGGTAGATATCTTTAGTTATTTCTGGAGGAGACATTCCTAAAGGTAAATTCCGTCAGTTCACTCCCCTTCCATACCTCTGATTCTATTATTATTTCTGGATCAAAAGCGATGTGAGTTTTCAAGACCAACTTCCCTGGGGATTCTTGAATGAAGTGCTCTTTCCATCAGCTTACGACTCCTACGTGAGGGGAAATTCCCCAGAATCTGGCCCCACCTCTCTCCTTACGATCGTGTCCGTCTCTAGAATCCTCCCTGTCCTTACCCCCTCATCTCTCCCGTCCCTTTTCCCTCGGCCAAATTCCCGGCTTTGGACTCCCATAGCCCTTAGCAACTCCTGGTTGGCATTCGGCACTTCCTCATTTCCTCTCCAGCTGTGTGCGTGTGTGTGTGTGTGTGTGTGTGTGTGTGTGTGTAGTTGATCTTTCCCTCCAGATGTTAGTGGTTTAATACCAGGAACTCTATTTCCTTTGTTGTTATTCTGTCACAGTTTATACATCACCCAGCAACGTTTACAATATCCACAGTAATCTGCACACACAGACTGTTTAAAAAAACATACGGAGCCTTGGAGTCCATGACGTTACTGCTTTTTCATTTCATCCCGCCCATCGAGCGTTTTCTTTTCTCTTTTTTTAAATATATATATTTTTGAGTTTTACTTATAGTCAGTTTTATTCTAATTATTTCTTTTTTTATCTTTATTTCTTTCCATTTATTTTTTAAAAATAAATCTTTAATGTTCATATTGTTACAAAAGTTCCTCATTTTTCCCCCCCTTCACCAGGTTCCCACCCCACCCTCTGCCCTTTCCCCAACTCCCATTGTCCTCATCCATAGGTGCACAGTTTATGTTCAGTCTCTTCCCGCACCCCCCACTCCTCTTTTCCCTGAGAATCGTCAGTTCACTCCCCTTCCATACCTCTGATTCTATTATATTCAACAGTTAATATCGTTCATCAGGTTTTTTAATTCCCTTGGTTTTTAGATTCACTTGTTGATAGTTACATATTTGTTGTTCATAATTTTTATCTTTATTTTCTTCCTTTTCCTAAAGAACCTCCTTTAGCAATTCATATAATTCTGGTTTGGCGGTGATGAACTCCTTTAATTTTTTTATTTGTGAAGCTCTTTATTGGCCTTTGATTCTGAGTGATAGCTTTGCTGGGTAGAGTATTTTTGGCTGTAGGTTCCTGCTATTCATCACCTTGAATATTTCTTGCCATTCCTGTCTGGCCTGCATGGTTTCTGTTGAGATATCAGCTGACAATCGTATGGGTGCTCCTTTAAAGGTAACTACCTGCTTTTCTCTTGTTGCTTTTAATATTCTCTCTTTGTCTTTTGCTCTTGGAATTTTAATTACGATTTGTCTTGGTGTGGTCCTCTTTGGATTTCTTTTGTTTGGAGTTCTGTGCACTTCCTGGACTTGTAAGACTAATTCTTTCACCAGGTGGGGGAAGTTTTCTTTCACTATTTCTTTCAATATGTTTTCTGTATCTTGCTCTCTCTCATCTTCTGGGACCCCCATAATTCTGATGTTGGTTCGCTTGAAGTTGTCCCAGAGGTTTCTTACATTATCTTCAACTTTCTGGATTCTCTTTTCTTCTTGCTTCTGCGGAGGAGTGTCCTCTGGCTCTTTGTGTTCCAAATATTTGACTTGATTCTCGTGATCTTCCATTCTGTCTTTAGGACTCTTAGGCTTTTACAGCTTCTCTGATTTTCCTTCTGGTTTTCTCTTTCCTTCTAGTTGTAGAATTTCCAGTCAGTCAACTTTCCTGTAGTTCTGGATGATGTCCACTTTATATTTTAGTTGTATTTTTTGAAATTGTTGTGTGAGGCTGCAGTTAGGCATTTACCTATGCCGCCATCTTGGTTTCTCTCTCTAAATATATTTTACTTTTATTTTTTAAATATATTTTATTGAATTTTTATAGAGAAGAAGGAAGAGGGATAGAGAGTTAGAAACATCGATGAGAGAGAAACATCGATCAGCTGCCTCCTGCACACCTCCCACTGGGGATGTGCCCACAACCAAGGTACATGCCCCCAACTGGAATCGAACTTGGGACCCTTTAGTCCACAGGCTGATGCTCTATCCACTGAGCCAAACCCTCTCTGGGATGAGAGCTATGCTTAAACCCTGGGCAACTGGAGGCTGAAGGCCCTGGTCCCTGCCCTCCAGTTCACAGTCAATGCAAGGCTGCTCTGAGCCTCCTGTCAGCCAAGGCAAAAAGGGAAACATGATGTATGGCACCTGGCACGGGATTAAAGAATAAAGCCCATTTCAGCTGGGAAAGAGCCTTAACTGGTATTAAAGTACAAGAAGCCTATGTCACGTAGGTGCTGCTGTGTGACCCTGCATTTTGGATGACCTTTTTATCGGCCTTTGACAGCAAAACACAGAGGGGCTTTGCTGCACGTGGAGGGAATGGCTCATGACCTTCCAGGAGGGTCAAAGCTAGACTGGAAAGGCGTCAGTCAGCAAGGGTCTTTCTGGGAGGGACTGCCAGTGTAGCCTGGGTGTAGCATGTTCTGCGGGTTTTATGTTGGCCCCCGAGGAAGACAGCCACTGCACACACAGTCCCATGTTGTGACTGTATGTGAGTCCTGGTAGGGGCTTAACCACAAGCTGCTCATTCAGCCAGTATCTATCTATCTATTTATTTATTTTATTGATTTCTTAAAAAGAGGAAGGGAGAGGGATAGAGAGTTAGAAACATTGATGAGAGGAACACCAATCAGCTGCCTCCTGCACCCCTCCCCCCCACTGGGGATGTGCCCGCAACCAAGGTACACGCCCTTGACCGGAATCAAACTCAGATCCTTTCAGTCTGCAGGTCGATGCTTTATCCACTGAGCCAAATTTGTTTCAGCAGCCAACATCTATTTACTCATTCATTTTATTGAGTTCTTACTTTGTGCAGGGAATTCAGGCTAAATCCTGCTGATATTTTGTTAAATAAAAATCATGGTGACACGTCACATATTGCTAGTGGGAATGTAAAATGACATAGCCATGATGGAAGACAGTTTACAGTTTCTTAAGAAATTGAACATATACTTACCATACAGCCCAGCAATTCCACTCAGAGGTAGCGAGGTGTCTATTTTAGCGAAATGAGAACGGATGACCATACAATAACCTATAGGTGGATGTTCATAGCAGCATTATTCTATAGACAAAAACTGGGAGCAATAAAAAAAAATAAAAAAGGCGAATGGGTAAATAAAACATAGGACATCCACACCAGGAATACTGGTCCGCAATAGGAAGGAAGAGACTGTGGGACATGCACATGGATGGAGCTCCACAGCTTTGTGCTCAGTGAAAGAAGCCAAACACAGATCATGTATTCTAGGTTCCATTCATGTGACATTACAGAACAGGCTAAACTAGACAGACAGGAAGCAGATCAGCGATTGCCTGGGAATGAGGGTGAAAGCAGAGATTAGCTAAGGGATCTTTCTGGAGTGATGGTCCTGCAGCTTAAAATGAGCGAATTTTGTGGCATGTAAGTTACACCTCAATTAAGAGACATGACAAAATAAAAAAGTCACAGTCCCTGCATCTGTGTGCTTTACAACCAAACTGGGGAGAGAGATAATAAGTACTGTATGTAACCAAGCAACTGAATTACAGAATTATTAATGGCCTGGTGCACAAAATTCATGCACTGGGGTGGGGTTCGGGGGGAGCGGGGGTTGTCCCTCAGCCAAGCCTGTACTTTCTCCAATCTGGAACCCCTTGGGGGCTGTCCAACTGCCGGTTTAGGCCACAGCTCAAACCGGCAGTCAGACATCCCTCTCACAATTCAGGACTGCTGGCTCCCAACTGCTCACCTGGCTGCCAGCCTGATCACCCCCTAACCACTCCCCTGCTAGCCCAATCAACGTCTAACTGCTCCCCTGCTGGCCCGATCGCCCCCAACTGCCCTCCCCTTCCAGCCCGGTCGCCCCCAACTGTCCTCCCCCGCTGGCCTGATCACCCATAACTGCCCTCCCCAGCCAGACATCTTGTGGCCATGTGGGCAGCCATCTTGTGCAAGGGCATGATGGTCAATTTGCATATTGCATCTTTATTATATAGGACAAATTCTGCCTGGCTGCTATGGCTTGATGGTTGAGCATCGATCCATGAACCAAGAGGTCACAGCTCGATTCCCGGTCTGGGCATATGCCCTGGTTGCGGGCTTGATCCCCAGTGTGGGGTGTGCAGGAGGCAGCCAATCAGTGATTTTCTCTCATTATTGATGTTTCTATCTCTCCCTTCCCCTTCCTCCCTGAAATCAATAAAAAAAAATTTTTTTTAAAGAATTCTAAATTCTGACAGAATGAAGGAGATACTGTGGGTACAATGATAGGGGATAAGTAGAAAGAAGAACCTCCTTAGAGACCGCGGCTAGGGAAGGCCTATCTGAGGAGGTGACATTTGTTTTTTGTTGAATTGTGGGTTTTTTTAGGAGGTGACATTTGGATTGAGGCCTCGAGGAAGAGAGAAGGGGTGGGCACTTCCGTGAAAGCTGTGCTTATGCATCCGCGTTGTAGTGTTTCCAGGAGGTGTGTGACCTGCCAAGACCACATGGCACGTGAGTGATGGGGCGGGGTTTAAAACAAGGTCTGCTTGTGGCTGACGTAGGCATCAGCCTTCCTCTGTATGTTTTTGTAGCCGAGGCCAACACCAGCCCCATACCAGCTGACCGGCATGTCCACACTGGCCTGCCTCTGCCCAGGGCTTGGGACACAGTGGGTGGCAGAGGTGTCTGGGCGTGTGCTAGGTGAGAAGGCAGCCGAGGTGTTGCCCCAACCCCTGCCCCACCCAGGCTCAGGCTGTCCAAGGACCTGCCTGACCACACCCCTCCTCTCCCTGTCCAGGACCTGCGTGCAGAGCTGGATTGACTCAGGGAATCTGACCCGAGTAAAAGCTCATCCACAGCTCCCACCCTAGTCAGGCGGGGTCCTCCAACCAAGGGTCTCAGCCCACTCACCGACCTGGTCGAAGCCCTGAGTTTTTACCCTTGGCCCTGACTGGCTGGGCAGCCCCTGGCCAGTTCCCACGTGGGTCAGTGGAGCTGAGCAGCCTGGTTCTGCATCTGCCTCGATGCCTTTCCCAGGCCCTTTCCTGCACTCCCACCCCAAAGAGTGTCGCCGCCTCCATCCGGAAGCCCAGGATGGGGGATCAGCCCCTGGTCTGGGACTGCCAGGTGCAGCCCTGTCCCTGAGGCCAGCTCCCCAGGAGAGCTCCTAGGAACATGAAGGTTCAGGCCTCAGGATAAAAGCCACTTCCTTGAATGGCAAGGCCCTGCCAGCCACCTGCCCAGCTCACCCAGGTCCTCACTGCCCTAGGCACGCCAGCCACTGCCACCTTCTGCCCGCCTCCTGCTCTCTCCCCACGTCCCCAGTCTCCGTCCCCCTTTGCACGGGCTGTCCAGAAGAAATTTCAATCGTTGTCCTGTTGAATTTGGCTACCTTGACCAATGAGTTTGCCGACCACTGCCCTAGCCCGTTCCTCTAGACCTAACACGAGCTGTCAACCAACACATTCACACCTCCATTTACAAAAATGCTCAGTGCTAAAGCACGCATTGTAAGACATCAATTTAGATAGAAAGCATTAAAAACAGGAAGGAATCTATGAGGCATCTGTACTAAATTAGTCACTGAGGTGGAATAACTTATCAAAGAGCTTCCTGGCAGCCATGGCAAAAAGGGAAATATATTGTTAGAGTAATTTGGTTCTGACATGAATTGGTCCTTTGCAAAAAATAAACAAACAAAAACACACACACATCCTTATTCTCTTAGTTGAGAGCTGCTGGGTATGAAACAGCTACTATTAGCAGGAAAGGTCTTTAAGGACATGGGTTTCCACTCTCCCTGCACTCCTGTTCCTTCTGGCGGTTCCCAGGTAATTCTCAGGTATTTTTTTCTTTTCTTTTTCTTTTTAAAATATATTTCATTGATTTTTTTTACAGAGAGAAAGAGAGATAGTTAAAAACTATCCCCTACAGGGGATGTGCCCACAACCAAGGTACATGCCCTTGACTGGAATCGAACCCGGGACCTTTCAGTCCGCAGGCCGACGCTCTATCCACTGAGCCAAACCGGTTTCGGCTCTCAGGTATTTTTTGCATCTCCAGCCTGGCCTACTTTCTCAGCTATCTTTCTGCGGCTCTGGGCTCTGCCAAAGTAGCAGGTCTCCCGTCAGCAGAGGTGTTCAGACGTGGGCCAGGTGACCCCTGTGGGGGAAACTGCAGAAATCCATAAATCTAAAAGAGGAACTAGAGTGGATAACTTTTCATATCCCGTTCGGGTCCAGCCTTCAGAGCCTGTGAACTTGCCTCCGGGAAACGGAGATGCAGCCTGGACCACCGCCACCCCTCCAGCTCCGGTATGTCCTCCGGAGAACACACAGCTAAGTTCAGATCGCACGACACAACTTAAAATCCAGGCATCTCCCCGGTTAGTGACCGTGTCCCACTCAGCTTCGGGGTTTTTTTGTTTTGTTTTGTTTTTTAAATATATTTTATTGATTTTTTTTTACAGAGAAGAAGGGAGAGAGCTAGAGAGCTAGAAATGTCGATGAGAGAGAAACATCGACCAGCTGCCTCTTGCACACCCCCTACTGGGGATGTGCCCGCAACCAACGTACATGCCCCTGACTGGAATCGAACCTGGGACCTTTCAGTCCGCAGACCAATGCTCTATCCACTGAGCCAAACCAGTTTCGGCTCGGGTTCTTAATGTAGGAAAAGGTGAGGATGCTGACCACAAGGCCTGTGGGGTGGGTTCCATGACAGCGCATGCTGGGCTTTTATTTGTCTGTCCCTACTTGGTCACACGCAGAGAGGGATTTGAAGCTGCTTACAAAAAATGAAATAAGACTACGTTTACCAGGAGATTAAAATTGTAGGTGTTACCTCATCCCAGCTCCCCATTTGCTGGCTGTGTGATCTGGGGCCAGTTGCTTCACTTCTCTGAGCCTCAGCTTCCTCATCTGTAAGATGGGATAATGGCAGTACCTGCCGCCAGGGGGCTACTGTAGCAGTAAATAAATTAATGTGGGAGGGTACTTAGCACAGGGTCTATAAGTAGGCAATACATTGTAGTAGCTATTATTATGGAATCTCATGTTTTGTTTATCAAAAGTATCCTGGGTAAAGCTGTGCCCCTTGGAGGCCAGGCTCAGATCTCTGTTAGTTAGAAAGAAACACCAGTTCCTCCTTTCTTCAAAAAAAAGAAAAAAGAAAATTTGAAAAGCAATTTAAATATTTGTTCAGTCCTCTTGAAATGTTCAAGCAGGATTCATTCATAACCTCAATCACACGCTTAGCATTCTTTTTCTTCTGTTTCTTTTTCTCACCTTCCCCTCCCACCCTCTGCCCACAGCTCGCAGCCCCCGAGTCTGGGTCCCGAGCCCCTCAGGAGCTCTCCAGGCTCGGCCTGCACTGGCTCCTCCCTCCTCGGTCCTCTCCCCCAGCCTCTCCTGTCTTTTTCCACCAGCGACCTCTGCCCTTTCTCTCCTCACCTCCTCTCCCTCTGCCCAGTACCCAGACCCACAGGACAAAGCCCAGCTGGAACTGCCTGAAAGTTTGCTTCCCCAAGGAAGGGCAGGGGGCCCGGAACCAGTTTGGCTCAGTGGATAGAGCATCGGTCTGTGGACTGAAGGGTCCCGGGTTCGATTCTGGTCAAGCGCATGTACCTTGGTTGCAGGCACATCCCCAGTGGGGCGTGGGCAGGAGGCAGCTGTTTGATGTTTCTCTCTCATTGATGTTTCTAGCTCTCTGTCTCTCTCCTTTCCTCTCTGTAAAAAATCAATAAAATATATTAAAAAAAAAAAAAAAAAAGAAGGCCAGGGGTGCTGTACACAGTTAAAAATGGTTTCCCTCTCACAAAACAGACACATCTGTTAATACCGCTCAATGCAGAATCACATCAAGGCCTTGGCCGTGTCTAATATCAAGAGTGTGACTTTTCCTGCTGTATTCATTTTCGTTCTGTTGACATCATCTTACAGGGAGCGTGTCTCAATTACATTTGAAATCAGAAAATAAACAGGCTTGTTTTATTTTGCTTTTGAATTTAAGTATGGAAATCAGGGCAAGGGGAGAAAATAGTAGGGAAATCAAAGCGAAAGCAGGAATAATGGGAGTATCTGAAATATATCCCATTGGTCCCGTATGCAAGCCATGTAAAGTGCCCAGCGTGGCGCCTGGCACGCACTCGATAAACAGCAACTATGATGGGGCAGGGCTCCCTGAGCCTCACTCAGCCCCTCACAGAAACTCAAACTGCCCAACTGGGTCAGAGTCACTGGTAGCCGAAGAGGAAGGAGCTCAGGCCGAGACACGCTGGTCCCCAGCTTCACCCAAGGTGACGTCCCTGCAGGGGTGATTCTCTGCAGGGGTGGATGAGTCAAGCAATAGTCTCATTGGGTCTGACAAGCTGCCTGCTCCCTTCCTACCAGCCCCCGAATGGGCTCCTTCTGATGCCTTCCTGACCACATTCTCGGTCTACAGGCTGGGGTGTGTGTGTGTGTGTGTGTGTGTGTGTTGTGTGTGTGTGTGTGTGTGTGTGTGTATATATAATCTACTCCTAGAGAGGGTGAAGATTCCCTGGGAGCTCTAGACCAGTGGATCACTGGTGGACCATGAGGTCCAAAAGGTTGGCGACCGCTGCTCTAGACTGTAGTTTCAGTTTAGTTATGGAAGACACAACAAAATTTAAAAATTAAATAGCTTTTGTAAGGCATCTTGTTTGGTCTGCATGCCTGTGGGCTGCTCGGTGTATTCTGGCTCTATCTGACTTGGTTACATGGCAACAGTCCAAAAAGTACTCGTTTATCAGTCAATCACCTACTGCATACTAGACATTCCCGAATATCTATTCTCTACAGGATGATGACATGGCAAAACAAAGGATCCCAATAAAAACACTTGCCATTTACTGAAGGCCTGTATGATGTAAGCCTTTCTGCACGGTCTGGGGGCTCTTCCTGGGCCCTGGTGAACCCTGAGGCTGGATTGGCTAGAAACCACATCTAGACTCAAATGCCGGGTACTTCTGAGGCTCTCAATCTCTGCGGCCTTGGCCACAGTGACTGGCTGAGCAACAGCCACAGGTCCCAGTAAGAACCAGCGAGATCCAATTTGGGAAATGAATGTTGTTGGAACTGCTGATAAAACAGTCTCTGTTTCTGCAGTGTTGCTGAGAGACTAGGAAGTGTGCCTGGTGCTGTGGGCTGCCATCTTGTGACCCCAAGGAGAGATCCTGCCAGAGAATGAGGCCAGCAGAGAAGGGAAGCAGTCTGGACAAGCAAAGAGACTGACACTGAGCTCTGATGACATCATCTGAGCTCCTTCGTGGAGCCAGGCCTAAAGCCTAGCTCTACCCCCTGTATTTCCCAGTTTAAGTTGCATTTTCTGCCAGTTTGAGCCCAAGTGCTCCAACTAAGCAATTTCCAATCTCTCCAAGCCCCCTACCCCACATGAGACCTGAGAATTTGGAAGAAGCACTCCTTACCACCCAGTCTTTAGGAATCTGACAAGGGAAACGTGTTCTCTTGCCACACAGCCACCATGCTTCACCAGAGAGCAGAGTCCACCAATGCCAACAGGAAGTAGCATGATCCCAGGAGTGAATCCCCTCAGATGAACGGTGCCGCCTTAGGGAAGTCACTTTCCCTCTCTGAACACTCATTTTTCTCACTTGCAATCGGGGGTGGGGTGAGAATCACAGGACCTACTACATAGAATTATTCCCAGAAGGCTGTTTGGAGGAGGCAAGTTATGAGGATCCCTAAGGAGTTGGAGGTTGGGTCAGAGTTGGCAGCCAACCTTCTCACTTGTTTTCCCCTGGGGAGCATTAAGGCCAGGGATGGCTTTTGCTGGGGCAGCGTGGTGGGATGGAAAAGACTCAGCCTACCATCGGGAGGCCTCAGTTCTAGTGCTGGTGCCAACTCCAGGGAGTGGCTTTGGGCAAGCTTCTCCCCTACTGACAACATGTCTCTTTCATTTTGATTCTCTGATTGAGTGATTTTTTTCAACTCTGTCTTCTAATTCGCTGATTCGGTACAAATCTTTCCTAATCTGCCGTGTATTCCTTCCAAGGTGTTCTTTATTTGTATTATGTCACTCTTTAAATCTGATTGTTCTTTTTTCATAATTACTATATCTTTTTTCATGTAGTTGAGCATCTTTACCATCATTACTCTGAACTCTGTTTCAGATAAATCCTCTGTTTCAGATAAATCCTATGTTTCATTTACCTTTTCTTCTGGAGAATCCTCTCTTTCTTTCATTTGGGGGTTGTTTCTTTGTCTCCTCATTTTGGGTTTGTGACTATGTATTAGGTATATCGTCTACATCTCTCAATCTCTAGTGCAGGACAGTGTCAAATGCTGTTTTCTGACTAATTAGACCAGGCAAAGACTCAAATCCTCCAGAGACCACCTGGGCCTACAGACTGATAGGATTCCTACTTGAATGGCCCCCAGGCAACTGTCCTCGGGTGTGGGGAGAGTTTTTCCTCAATGTGGTGGGGTAATTGCTTTTGCCTGGAGGCTAATTGTTACTTTTAATCTCGTAAGTGGCCTCAAGGCAAGGTGTTTTCCAATAGGTTGGGTCCACTGTCTTTCAGATGTCTGTGTGGGAAAAATGTCCTCTGCTGCATGAGAGAATGACTCAGCCCAGGAAACTGGGGGTGTCTATCTTCTGAGTTCTAACCCCTCACCCAGCTCCAGTCCACTCCACCCTCCCTCTGCCAGAGCACAAGGTGAGCGGCTCCACAGGGAATTTTGTGCATTGGCCCTTTAAGAGGTGCTTGAGTTTTCAGCCCTTCACTTTCTGATAGACAGCATCCTGCTGCTTTTCACAGCCAAATGTTATGTGGGTACCCTTCTCAGGAGGGGGGGTGTAACTTAGGGGTTGGGGCCCAGCTTGGGGATTAGATCCCAGAATTCTCAGTGGCACCTTCCCGCAGATGAGGTATCTTTCTGGGACTTCAGCTGCTGTCTGTGGGCGCCCGGCCAGTCCTTTTGCACCTCTGCCCCTCCTACCAGTCTATGTGGTCTCCACTTTCCATCCTCTGGTATCAAGGTTCTTTCCTGCAAGTCTTCCTTGATTATTCAGGAAGTTTTTCTGTATTTTAGTTGTGATTCCAGTTTGTTCCTGGGAGCATGTCCATCTAGCATCTACTTACTCTGCCACCATTTTTAATCTTCCATGTCTCTTTCAGAAGGAAGAAAGCCACACCTCTCTCCTGTTTTCTTCATAGAGCCAGGATCACATCTTAAAATATATATCTATATATCTATCTATCTATATATATATATATCTATATATATCTATATATAGATATATATATATAATGTTTTTATTGATTTTTCAAGAGAGAGGAAGGGAGAGGAATAGAGATAGAAACATGGATGAGAAAGAAACATCATCGATAGATCTGCTGCCTGCTGCATGCTCCCTATCGGGGATCGAGCCCACAACCTGGGCATGTGCCATGACCAGAAACTGAACCAGTGATCTCTTGGTTCATGAGTTGAAACTCAACCTCTGAGCCACACCAGCAGGGCCTGGCTCACATCTTGCTCACTGCTGTACCCCCAGTACTCAGTCCAGTTCCAACCTTGCTGATGGAGGGTTCCAGAATGCCCCGTGTGTGAGTGAATAAATGTGGGTAGGATGTGTGGCTTTTCTTTGGGGAACATGTAAGAGGAAAACACACCCAGGCTCTAAGGAGATTTCACAGACTAAGACACCCTGTGCCCAGACAAGCCTGCTAGGACCCAGAAGTGCCCCTGGTGCCCCCTTTCAAGTCATTCCCTCCACAAAGGTAGCACCAGCCTGACTTCCGATAGCATAACGTAGTTTTGCTTATTTTTGAACTTTATGTAAACGGCTGGATGTTTAAAGTTTTCCAGTGCTTTGAAGTTTACCAAGGGCCCACACGTATAGTAACTCACATCTTCACGTCAGCACAGGGAGGTGGGCAGGCATTACAAATCCCATTTTACAGAGGAGAAAACCGAGGCTCAGACTGGAGATGGGATCCCTGACTCCGTTTTTAGCAAATGGAGAGCAGGATGACGGGGCTCCATCTCCGTGTTTTCCTGGATCTCAGAATGTTCCCCCAGGTGTCAAGCTGGGGTTCTCAGGAAGGTACATGAGGAAGGATCAGGAATCTGAAACCAGCCCTGGCCTGGGCAGCTGGAGTGTCGGCCAGAGAAGATCTGTTACCTTCAGGGCATGGCCCAACCCTCCATTCTCCACCACGGCTTCCCTGTTTTGCACACAACGTGCTTTGTGGATTTCGATGGGTGACCCTCCTCCCTGTGTCTCTTCCTCCACAGTGAAGAATCCAGAGGGCTGCTGAATGGAAAGGGGAAGAATAATGTCCACAGAACCCCTCCTTGCTCTCCAGGTTGCCACACACACTGCCCAGGAGCACGTGGTCCCCTTTGGCACCTGGCGCAGTGGGCCTAGACCTCTCTTCTGCATGCCCAGTCACCCCAAGTCAGCTCTGAGAAGCAGCTGAGCCAGCTGCTCCCCCGTGGCTGGTGGGCAAGATTCCTATCCTTCTCCTCTGGCCTCGTGAACTCCTATACATCCTTCAAGGCCCCACCTCGCCCAAGATGTCTCCGTCTCTCCTGAACAATCATTTATTGCACATTAGTTTCATTTTCTTTTTAAAATATGTTTTTATTGATTTTTAGAGAGAGAGGGAGAGCAAGAGAGATAAATATATATATATATATCAATGAGAGAGAAACATCACCGATCAGTTGCCTCCTGCACACAACCTAGACATGTGCCCTGACTGGGAATCAATTGGCAACCTCTTAGTACATGGGGTGACCCTCAAGCAACAGAGCCATACCGGCCAGGCTAGTTTCTCTTTCTTTTCTTTTTTTAAAAATATATTTTATTGATTTTTTTACGGAGAGGAAGGGAGAGGGAGAGAGAGTTAGAAACATCGATGAGAGAGAAACATCAATCAGCTGGGGATGTGCCCACAACCAAGGTACATGCCCTTGACCGGGATCGAACCCAGTACCCTTGAATCCGCAGGCCGACTCTCTAGCCACTGAGCCAAACTGGTTTTGGCTAGTTTCTCTTTCTTAACGTAACACAAATATAGATGACTGCAGAGTCACACAAAGAAAACACACATGCCTTCACTGCACACGATGTCTGTGTCTCTCTTCCTTGCACACTGGGGCTGCATGCACAGTGAACCGAATCACAGCCGCCCCTCTCGTGTGCACACCTGCGCGTGCACACAGGACACCACACGGCCGCAGGGACTTGGTCTCTACCTGTTCACATCAGGGACACAGAGTCTCTTCCTAACACACAACATGCATGCACAGTGGGCCCCAAATATGCAGGTCACACATCATGCAAAGACTACATCCACACACATTCTTTTCTGCGCCTTCCTCCTGCACTCAGCGTACTTACAGACACACCTGTAGAGAGAGTTTCTCCCCTGGACATGCAAACACACAGGCAGAGAGCTGGCGGCCCTTCTCTCTTCTTCCCTTCCACCCCTTCTCTCTCTCTCTCTCTCTCTCTCTCTCTCTCTCTATCTCTCTCTCTCTCTCACACACACACACACACACACACACAGAAGCACTCAGTAACAAACCCCATATATAGTCAATTGGTCTTTTCGTCACACATAAACACTCAGGCACACGGGATCCATCCCTCCCCTGCTTTTGCGATCTCTCTCTCTCTGTACACACACACACACACACACACACACACACACGCAGCTGCAGCGCCCTGGTCACGCTCCGGTGCTGGCGCCAGGCAGGAGACAAAGGTCGCCGAGGCTCCGGGTGCCGCGCACCGGGCACCCCGGGCTGCTCCCGGGACCCGCCTTTCCCCAAAGCCTGTGTCCCAGAGGCCCGGACCGGCTCCCGGAAGCCGGAGACCCCGCCCGCGCCGGGGTCCGCTCCCCGCTCTGGCTGCAGCCCGGCGCGCCCAGGGTTAAGGGGCCGGGGGCGGGGCGGGGGCGGGGCGAAGGCCGCCTCCGTACGTGATTGGCTTCGCGGCCGGGCCCTGCGCCCCGCTATTGGCTCCTCGCCGGGCCCGCCCCCCGCCCCCGGGACGCGGCGCCAGAGCCCCGCTCGCCTGGCCGCGGGGAGCCGAGAGTCGCCGGGCCGCCCGCCGCGCGGTCGGAGGAGCAGAGCGCGCCCGGGAGCGGAGCGGAGCGGAGCCGGAGCCGCGGGGCGCAGCGCGCTATGGTGAGTGCGCGGCGCCGGGCCTCGACGGTGCGGGCCGTGACGCCGGGCTCCCGGGGGCTGGGCGCTGGGAAGGCGGGGAGCCCGGGGCGCGCGGGCGGCGCCGCGCTCGGCTCCGTCGGGGCGGCCGCGTCGAACTTGGTTCTGGGCGGCTGGACCCGGCTGAGTGCGGAGGGCTGGACCCGGCCGAGTCGGTTCGGTTGCGGTTCTGGGCTGGGGTGTCCGGAGGGAAGCCCCCGGACCCGGCTGGGCTCGGAGACCCGGGTATGCACGCTGGGTCGGAGCGGGGTTCGGGGATCCTCAGGCTGGGTCCAGTCGGATCGGAGTGTCCCGGGACGCCGGGGGTGGGGGGGCCGGACCCAGGCTCGGCTGGGGGCATCGTGCGCGGCCGGGCTGGCGCGTTCGGAGGGCTGAGTGGGAATCCTGGGGGTGCGGTCCTCCTGTGCCCAAGGCGTGGAGGGGGAGGTGGAGGCTGGGCGGACAGGCGGGGTGCTGCCGGGGCCCCGGGGCCATCTGGGGACCCTGTGCCCAGCAGCCCGGTCTCCCCAGCACCACCAGTCCCGGGTCCGCGGTGGAGGAGGTGAGCAGCGGCATCAGGAGAAGGGCGCAGGGGAGGGAGCTGTCAGGGCGGGGGGGGGGGGGCGTTCTGAAGCCCCAGGGTAGACACCCGTTGGGTCCGGGCTGGGCTTGTTGGGGTTGCTTTAGGGCGGGAGCTTGTATCTGGAAGGAAAGCCAAACCCTTTAAATCACCTCTCTAGGGCCTGACGTCTGGCTCTCCATCATGGGGGCCAAGGCCAGCGACTTCTCTTTGGTTTCCTCCTCCCTGGACAGGCCCTGCTCATTCCCTCCTAGTCTGCCCTGTGCCCTGTGGTGCAGGGCCCGAGGAGGGCATGTGCCCGAGGAGGGCATGTGCCGGCACTAGGGATGCAGCCACCGCTTCTCTGTGCCAATGCTGCCCAGCCTGAGGGGGCCCAGGTGGGGGCGGGATGGGACCCCCTGTAGACACGAAGAATTCCCCAGTGACTCCTCAGGGCCATCTCCTGCCCAGAGCTGGGGTCCCCTCAAACACCCCTCTCCTCTCTCCTCTCCTCACTAATACCTACCTCCCCCTCCACCAGGACTTGCCTCAGAGTCCGTACTAATGAAGTCACGCCTGGCTCCGCACCCAGAGGTGCTTGTGGGTCATTTTGGGCTCGGGCGACCTCCTTGGTCTAGAAGCTCTCCCCGGATACGCTGCTCGGACAGTTTGGGTGGCAGAGAGCTCACTCACTCCCCGTGGGCCGGCACTTAAGGTCTCAGAATTTGGGGCAATAGAAGGGAGGTGAGACTTTGAGGTCATATTATCCACTCTGCCTCCGAGTCCAACCTAACCTATTTGCTCAGAGCAAGAAAACGTCTTTCTCCTTAAAACCCTAAAGAGGGTTCACTTGGCCTTAGTGACATTTTCCAGAGCCTTACAACCTGAGCCCCCCCCCGCCCCCCCCATTGGCCAGAAGACCCCAGACTTAGCCATCAAACAAATTCAGGCTCAAATTCCATCTCCTCCACCTCCCCACAGAGACTTCAAGTGGCATCCTCACCTCTGAGGATCAGTCTCCTTATCTGTGAAATGGGATAAGTCTTATCTCACAGGGGTGCTGTGGGGATTCGGTGAGAGATAACCCGGTGAGCATGCGATGCTCTAACACAGCCTAGTTTCCCTTCCGGGGAGAAGTTCTGCCTGACTTATGCTAATCTGGGAGAAAGATTAAAGTTCATCCGTGTTGTGGAGCGGAAGAAGCGCCCAGTGATATTTACCTGCGTAGATTCACTTGTCGCGTCCTTCAGCCAAGGCTTACGGAACGCTTGCAACATACGCTATGCCAAGCCCTGGGCGAGGGAGGAAAAACCGGTCATAAACACCACGTTGAGGGAGCCTCTGCCAGGCCACAAATATCCGCGTGGACCGTCAGACTGAGTGGCATCTCTTTGGGAGAGGAGCGATATCGCGCCAGGCCGGGGATGCCTCCTAGCTGGGCAGATGCAAGAAAGCTTCCCTGAGCAGGTGGCATCTGAGTTGGAGAATATCGAGGTAGGAAGACCTGTGTGAGCAGAGGAAGGCCAGAGTGGGGCTTGCCTGGCACCTGGGCATGAGAGAGCCCGGGAAGAGGAGAGAGAGTGGGCCAGGGGCATTGCTGGGGCCAGAGAGCCAAAGGCTTAGGCTGGCTGAGGAGCTGGCGCTGCCCTCTGGGTTGTTGACCCGTGTGTGTGTGTGTGTGTGTGTGTGTGTGTTTGTGTGTATGTGGGTGGGGTGGAGGCTGACGTCAGGCCTTCCCCCCTTCCTGTGGTTTTCCTTAAACACGAGTCCCTGTGCTCATTCCTGAGGCGGGGGTGATCGCGGGCTGCCAGAGTGTTTATTCCTTGGACCTCCTGTTCCGCGGGTTTTAAACAAATCCAGCACTCCCTCCCCTGCGGCGGGGCCAAGTTTCCCCTGGCCCCCGGGTTCCCAACAGGACTCGCTGGTGTTCTGTTTCCTGTTGTCGTGGCTGAATCTCCCTGACGGTCCCCAGCTCCCCCACCCAGGTCTCTAACCCCTTGGCGGGTAGTCAGCACTGTTCTTAGAGGCCCCAAGTGGAACCTTCCCCTCCCCCTCACTCTCCGCTCCCCCCACCCTGCAGTGCAGGCTTGGGTGAGGGTTCTGAACAAACTTTGTATCTTCTCTCTCCAGTTGTCCTCATGCCAGCCAGCAGCAGGCACAGAGAGGTGAAGGAGCCTGCCCAGGGTCACACAGCAAGCTAGTGTCCGAGAGGCCACAGGCCTCCTGGGTGTTTGGAGGGTTGCCAGGTAGACGGGTCTCAGGGAGAGAAGCCCTAACCCGTGCTCCCCAGTCTGCTGCTGGGACCTTGAGAATGTGCCTTCGCATTCCCAGCTAGGGACTGAGCTCAAAGCCAGGCTGAGGGTGGGCATCCTCGTTGCTGTAAGTGGCTCGGTTGGGGACAGGGTCCAGCACTTAGATTTGAATACTGGATCTACTTCCTCTCCTGCCAGGTGGTGCAGATTAGCTCTCTTCTCGGGATATGACGAGGATGCCATCTAGCATGCCATGTAGATGCAGACTGTTGAGAATTTGAGGGAAAGCGTTATTATTGGAAGATGGGAGTCCCCGTGGCAGTCTGGGGGTCCCCCAGAGCACCGGAGTACCTTTCCCTGGGCAGGCGGGTCCGGGCTGTTAATGGAGTTAGTCACATGTTCCTCGCCTTGCTACGATTTTTTTTTTTTTTGCAAACAGGCATGTTGTCAGCTCTTGTTAAAGATAAAGACATTGTTTTCCAGAAAGGATCGGAGAGACCGGGCCCTGTCAGAGGAGGGTAAGAAGGCTGCAGGGTGGGTTTGGCAGAGAGGTTCAGGCATTCGCCAAGATAACCAGCGTGGCTAAAGTCCACACATTGCTGTCTGTCGTGGGGGAGGAACCATCAGCAGCTGTTTTTGACTTTTTGTATTTCCTCTCGATTTTTTTTTTTTTCTTTTCAGTTAGCCAGGTAAGCACTCCTGCTGTCGTCAAACGGCTTCATTCATTCATTCATTCATTCACTCACTCACCAAAGGAGGCACACCCTAAGGCTTCGGGGCTGGTCAGTGTGGACGAGACCCAGAGGTCTCCCTTCCACAGCCTGGCGACAGGCAGATAGGGAGCAGGAAATTGCGAGCGCAATTACTGTTGCCAAGGAGACGGGCAGGGTGCTGTGGAGCAGATAGGCGAATCAGGCCCGGGGCTCAGAAGAGGCTTCCTGAGGACATGACATGAAAGCCGTGGCCTAAAGAATGGATGGGACCCGGCAGGACCTTCCAGGCCGGAGCCGCTAGCTGTGTGCAAGATGAGCCAAAACATTCGAGAATTAACTCATCTGGAGGCTCTGAGGACAGCGCTTGGGAGGTGGCCAGGGGCAGGTGTATGGGGGGCGGGGAAGGTGTGTGTATGTTAAAGATTTGGGGCTCCATCCAGGGGCAGTGGACAGCCACTCAGGAGTTCAGAGTGAAGGCAGGGACATGGCAGGTTTGCTTTTTTTTTTTTAATAAGATTTTTTAAAAAAATATTTTTTATTGATTTTCCACAGAGAGGAAGAGAGAGGGATAGAAAGTTAGAAACATCGATGAGAGAGAATCATATACCAGCTGCCTCTTGCACACCCCCCACTGGGGATGTGCCCGCAACCAAGGTACACGCCCTTGACCGGAATCGAACCCGGGACTCTTCAGTCCGCAGGTCGATGCTCCATCCACTAAGCCATACTGGTTTCGGTGCAGATTTGCATGTTGAGATGGTCACCCAGGCTGCCGTGTGGAGAATTGGGGGAGAGGAAGGGCGTGCTGGGGGCTGGGAAACCAGTTAGGAGGGGGCCTGGAGAGGCATGGGGGTCTGTCCTCCCCAGTCACTGCCCTGTTCGCCCCCATCGTGCTGCCCAAAGTGGGCAGTAAGGAGAGAAGGAGGCTGTGACCCCAGAGATCCCTGTGGACACTGACCGTTGGCCCTGCATCCTTTCATAAAATAACCGGCAGGGCTCCTGGCCTCATGGAGCTTCAATCTACTAGGGGCGAAAAGGCCACGTTCCTGAATGCCTCTGAGCAAGGCAGAAAACGACAGACCTGAGGATGCAGACCCAGAGTCACCATGGCCGTGTGGGTGTGTATCAGGGAAGGCTTCCCGGAAGAGATGGCTTTCGAGCTTCAGTTAGTGCAGTGGTCGGCAAACTCATTGGTCAGCAGAGCCAACTATCAGCAGGACAACGATTGAAATTTCTTTGGAGAGCCAAATCTTTTAAACTCCCATCCAAGTACTAACCAGGCCCGATCCTGCTTAGCTTCCGAGATCAGACGAGATCGGGCGCGTTCAGGGTGGTATGGCCGTAGATTGGAGAGCCAAATCTTTTAAACTTAAACTTCTTCTAACGCCAGTTCTTCCAAATAGACTCGTGCAGGCCGTGGTATTTTGTGGAAGAGCCACACTCAAGGGGCCAAAGAGCCCTGTTTGGGCTCACTGAGGGCTCCTGGGGGTTTCTGAGGGGGAGATGTAAACGAAGGGGTACGTTTCTGGAGAACATTCAGGAAATTATCTGAGGGAGGATCTAACTTCAGGACCCAGGGACAGGGCGGTGGGCCTGCGGCCAGGTCTTCTTAAACCCTTTGAGCACTTGCGTTGGAAGGGGATTCAGGCCTGGCCTGGGTAGCTCAGTTGGCTGGAGCATCATCCCGATGTGCCAAGGTTGCAGGTTCCATCCTCAGTCAGGGCACCTACAAGAAGCAACCAATGAATGCACCAATAAGTGGACAACAAACGGATGTTTCCCCATCCCTCCCTCCCCGCCCTCTGCCCTCCCTTCCTCTCTCTCCCTCTCTAAAGTCAATAAATAGGAATCTAAAAGGGGGGTGGACTCACAACCACCTAATTCAAATCCCCCATTACGAAGATGGGAAGAACAGGGGTGAAATGAGCATCCAGCGTTTGGCACTTACATGTAACCACTTCGGTCTTCACACCAACCGAGGAAGCAGGCTTACCTCCACGCTAGAGCTGTAAAAGCCGGGTCTCCGAGGTCCCTTAGGGCAGGGGTCGGCAAACTCATTCGTCAACACAGCCAAATATCAACAGGACAACGATTGAAATTTCTTTTGAAAGCCAACTTTTTTAAACTTGAACTTTTTCTAACGCCACTTCTTCAAAATAAGACTCGCCCAGGCCGTGGTATTTTGTGGAAGAGCCCCACACTCAAGGGGCCAAAGAGCTGCATGCGGCTCGGGAGCCGCAGTTTGCCGACCACGGACGTAGGGGATGAGGAGGGACTGCAGCTAGGCAGTGGCCCCCTGCTTCCTCCAGATGCTGGCTTCCGTCCCAAGCTGCCACTCCGCCTCCCAGAACTCTGCCTTCCCGGGAAAGGCCCCTGGGGACAGGGACGGACCCATTAGGCAGTAGGCCAAGGCCGTGGTTGCTGATTGGGGCTGTAGGGTGGCCAGGCTGAAATACTTCTTTGTCTTTCACCTTCACATAGCACTTGACAGTCAAGCCCTTTTCTCCCTATTCACCACCAACTGGTCTTGGGACTTAACCCCGAGCCTGTAACTCCCAACCAGACCCCCAGCTCCCCAGCCCCTTGGCTGGAGATGCCCCCGTGGGCATGAGGAGCCGCCCCTGGTCCAGAATCCTTCTCTCCCCCCTCCTCCCTCCTCCCTCCTCCCTCCTCCCTCCTCTCCCCTCTCCTCCTCCCCATGGCTCCTCGCCTCCTTGGAGAGGAAGGCGTGGGGTGACAGCCAGGAGAGGAGTAGGGTTACAGTGTAAACACCCACATGTCAATATTTACCTCTGCCTGGAACCAGAGCCTCCCCCGGGGCTGCCTGCCGGTCCAGGTGCCCGTGGCCTACTCTGCTGCTATGATCTGGTCACTGAGAGCAAGGCCAAGGGCGGAGGTGGAGTTTCCAGCCGGAGCCCTGCCATTAACATGTCATTTGGCCTGAGCGAGCCATCCTCCTTCCCCGGGCCTCTGCGTTCTCCAGGCGACACGCCTGGGACAGGCTGACTTCGGGGGGCCTTTTCAGCAGCAGCAGGGAGGATGAAAGCAGAATTCTCTGGCTCGGAGCTCCGCCTGGCAGTTGGCCAGACCCGGGTTTGAATCCCAGCGCTACCACTTCCTGTGGGCACGTCGCTGGCCTCCCTCTGAGCTTTGGTTCCTGCGTCGGTAAAACGGGAACCTAATAAATCTGTTGCGGAGGGTCATTGGTGGGGATTAATGAGATAACTCCGGGCCGTTCTTGGCGCAGGATGAGAACGGAATAAACGGTGGTGGTTATCCCAAATAAACATCTTATGATTCCCTGAATCGGGACTCGGGGTTGCGTCATTGGGGAGCTAGAGCCAAGGGTGGGGACTGGAGCCTCAAGTTCTGGTGCTCGGGGGTCACAGGCCGGGCTGGGGGAGCCTGGGGTTTGAGAAAGCCCCTCGGTCAGCACAGGCCCTCAGCCCTTCACCCCCTCTCCCCCCTGCGCCCCCCCCCCATACACACACAGCTGCCTAGCCCCGGGGCTTCCTTCTCATTGGGCGGAGGTCCAGGGCTGAAGAGGCCTCAGACATGGCCGTGGCGGTGACAGGGCTGAGGGAGGGTGGGGAGGCGGAAAGGAGGGGACGGAGGCATTTCCTTAGGAGCTTTCACAGAAGCACCCCGTCTGGGGCAGCGCCTTTTCCTCCAGGAGGCAGAGGAGGGGCGCGGGGCAGGGACTGGCAGTCTTGGGGGGTAGAAGGGGCGAGGGGGAGAGAGTCAGGGAGGTGGGGCTGCCCCTGTAGCAGAAGTGGGTCTTCGAGACCAGTGGGCCCGGGTTCAAGCCCAGCTCATCACGCTTTGCTGTGCCTCCTTGGACATGTGTATTCCCGTCTGTCCGCGCTTTGTTCTTCTCCTCGTTCCCCTGGAGCTGTCGGGGCCTGTGTGCGCTGCGGCTGGGAGGGTCCCTCCAGGTGCTCCTTCCGAAGGACCAGCTCCGTCCCCCACACACAGGGGCGCGGTGGGGCTCAGCCTCTCTTCCTAGCGTGGCAGCGAGAACCGCAGGCCAGCCCGGTGCTCCTCCGTGCCTCTGGGGAGCGAGACCGTGCGTTTGAAAAAACAGCGGTGCAGTTTGCTTAGGTAAGACGCACCGATCTCGTACCGCTTGGTTTTTACAAATGTGCACGCCTGTGTGGCTGCCACCTCGATCAGAAAAGAGAACATTCTCGCCGCCTCAGAGTTTCCATGTGCCACGACCATTAAGCCTTCTTCCAGGCGGCCACTGGCCGCTCTCTTCACCCTGGTTTTGCCTGAACTTGATCTGCATGAATTCATATACTCTTGGTCTGGTTTTCCTTTAAAAAAAAAAAATAAATAAAAAAAAAAAAAAAAAAAAAAAAAAATATATATATATATATATATATATATATATATATAATAGATCTTTTACAGAGAGGAAGGCAGAGGGATAGAGAGTCAGAAACATAGATGAGAGAGAAACATCCATCAGCTGCCTCCTGCACACCCCCCACCGGGGATGTGCCCGCAACCAAGGTACATGCCCTTGACCAGAATCGAACTTGGGACCTTTGAGTCCCCAGAGGCTTTATCCATTGAGCCAAACCAGTTAGGGCTGGTTTTCCTTTAAAAATATATATAATATATATATTTTTTTATTGATTTCAGAGAGAAAGGGAGAGGTAGAGATAGAAACATCAATGATAAGAGAGAATCATTGATCAGCTGCCTCCTGTGCACTCCCTACTGGTGTGTGCCCTGACTGGGAATCGAACCGTGACCTCCTGGTGCATAGGTCGACGCTCAGTCCCTGAGCCACACCAGTCAACTTGGGTTTTCTTTAGCTTCAGTCAACACTGAATATTTTTCAGTTTGCCCTTGCTGCCGCTGGGACCAGCGTCTGCTCCTTTCTTAGGCTGCCTGGCCCCCCGCGGGGTAGGGCGTGTGTCAGTGTCCACGGGTGACATCTGGGCGGATCCCGTGGGGACTGCTGTGTCACTGCATGTCTGTTTGTGGAGCCGCTGGGTCAGAGGGTCGTGTGTGTTTAACTTGCACAGACACTGCCTCTTGGTGGGAGGGGGTCCATGTACAGAGCATATTGTTCACCCCTTTGCCCACCCCCTACCCAAGGCTACAGGAAGCTCTTGATGAGTGTTTTTAAAGGAAGGAAAGAACTTGAGTGTTTTCTTTGTCTTAAGGCTTCAGGTCCTCTCCTGTGAGCCCTGCCCCGTCCTCAGGGCCTGGCAGCTCTGGGCGGGCCCTCTGCCTAGACCCTGGGCTTTTCTCTCCTGGCATTTGTCAAGGTCAAGGGTGGGTGGAGGTTCTGGCCCTGGAGCTCCCGGGGGCCATGTTGGGTGTGTGGTGGTTGGCAAGTCCTTCCCCTCCCTGGTCCTCAGACTCCCCTTCAGTGGAACCCCGGGCAGGTTGATGGTCTCCCCGTTTCCGGTGGTCTCCCCTCATCTGGGAGCCATTTGCTCTGTGCTTCCCCACCTCCAGGGTGACACTGCCCCAGTGGTGAGCCCCAGCTGCCCCATACCCCCAGGGAGGACCACGTGAGTGAGTGGTAGGCTCTTCTCTTTTGGAACACCCCCTGCCCCCCACAAGAACCTCAGTGTGAGTAGGTTCTCCCTGGCGGGAGCCCCCAGCATGGGCCCCTGGCTGTGGGAACCCATCCATGGAGAAGGCTTTGCAGAGCTGGCCCTGACGCCAGGGAGACCTGGGTGTGAATTCTGCCGGTTCCCGGCTCTGTGACCGTGGGCACGTCACTCCACCTCTCTGGGCTCCCACACCCTCGCCTGCAGGGCTGTAAGGATGAAACCAGGACCGGCCGCACTGTGGGCACTACAGTGGATGGGACCGCAAATCCTTGCTCCCGAGGAGACACATGCTAGCGGAGGAGGCCACAGACTACAGGCAAACCCACCCACCGCAAGATCGCTTCAGAGAAGGAAGAAAATGAAAGAGTGAGCCCAGCCAGCATGGCTCAGTGGTTGAGCATTAGCATGTGAGCCAAGAGGTCACTGGTTCGATTCCTGGCCAGGGCACATGCCCAGGTTGCAGGCTCGTTCCCCAGTTGGGGGCGTGTTCCCCAACCAATCAGTGATTCTCTCTCATCATTGATGTTTCTGTCTCTCCCTCTCTCTTCCTCTCTGAAATCAATAAACATATATTTAAATAATGATAATAAAATAAAATAGTGATGCAGTGGAGAGTGGCTGTGAGCTGGGGAGGGGACTACCCCACATGGGTGGACAGGGGAGGCAGTGACCTCTGAGCGGAGACCGGAAGGCTGAGGAGACGGCAGTCGGGCAGAGATGTGGGAGAGGAGAGTTCTGAGCAGAGGACCAGCCCGTGCTAAGGGCCTGAGGCAGGACGAGGGGTTTGGCATGTTGTGGGTGGCAAGAAGGCCGACGTGGCTGGGCAGAGGGAGCAAGGGAGGAAGGTGTGGGAAGAGGTGGGCAGGGAGGGGCCAGGTCATTCAGGGCCCTGCCAGGCATGGTGATGTTGGCACTTCACCCTAGGAGTGAGGGAAGGCACTGCAGCAGGATTAGTCTTGGTTTGTTTTTAAAAGGCCCTGGTGACTGCACCAGTCTGCATTCCCACCAGCAGGGCACGAGGGTTCCCTTTTCTCCGCATCCTCACCAGCACTTGTCGTTAGTTGGTTTGTTGATGAAAGCCATCCTCACAGGTGTGAGATGCTACCTCATTGTTGTTTTGATTTGCATCTCTCGGATGATTGGTGACTTTGGCTTTCTGAATGTCCTCTTTCGAAAAGTGTCTATTACGATCCTTTGCCCATTTTTTTTGATTGGGTTGTTTATCTTCCTTTTGTTAAGTCGGTCACATCTGTCTTAACACTTCCGCTTGAACTCAGACTCCCGGGGTGAGCTCAGGGCTCCCGGGGTGACCACATCCCCACCACCAGGCCCTGCCGCCCAGAGACGGGCGGGTGGGCGGGTGAGCGGGCGGGCACAGAGCCAACGCCTGCCTCCCCTGCTTCCTCCCAGCTCAGAGGCGAGGGTGGAGGAAGTGACAGCCACGGGGATGCCCAGCTCCTCTGCCCCCTGGGCTGCTGCTCCCCACTTGGCTCCAGGGAATCCTGTGGCTGTGGTTTCGGGGTGCCCCAGGCTGAGTGGAGGCGGGGGCAGCCACGAGAAGGCGCCACTTCATCTTCCCGTGCCCCTGAGTGTCAGGTGGTGGTTACTGACATCCTGCTGGGCTTCCGAGGTGGTGGGCGGGGAGAAGGGGAGAAGTTCTCAGAGCCAGAGGTCTGGGGGAGGTGAGACTTAGACGTCATCACACCACGGAGACCAGCCTCCTGCCGGGGCACAATGGCTCAGGAGGAGAAAGAGAAGTGCCTCTGGCTACAAGGTGGTTCGCAGCACGATGAGACCCCGATCTCTGGGGCTCCTCAGCCAGTGCTCCTTCTGGCGAAAATGTGGGTTTGCGCTGAAACCGGTTTGGCTCAGTGGATAGAGCGTCAGCCTGCGGACTGAAAGGTCCCGGGTTCGATTCCGGTCAAGGGCATGTACCTGGGTTGTGGACACATCCCCAGTAGGAGGTGTGCAAGAGGCAGCTGATCGATGTCTCTCTCTCATCGATGTTTCTAACTCTCTATCTCTCTCCCTTCCTCTCTGTAAAAAAATCAATAAACTATATTTAAAAAAAAAGAAAGAAAAAAAAGAAAAGAAAAAGAAAATGTGGGTTTGGGAGTCGGGCGGACCTGGTCCTAGTCCAGCTCTGCACTGCGTCCCCGAGGGGCGGCCCTGGGACAGCGCCCCCCTCTGAGCCTCGGGCCTCCCCGCGTGGGTGGGTGAGGGCAGCCCTTTCCCGCGGTGTGGTGGGGAAGAGGGGCTGGAAGATGGGGGTGCAGCTCTAAAGCTTAGAGGGTGGCGCACGGAATAGGCTCCAGTCAGTGGAGCTCTTATTCCCGTTATTCCCGTTGTGGTCCGTCTTCCTGAGCCTTCAGGGAGCGGGAAAGAGCACCTGTGCACTGGCCTTCCCGAAGCGGTTCTTCAGTTCTGGTGAGTGCAGTTAGGCAGGGAGGTGAGGACATTCTCTCAGCCCTTCACTGCTGTTTGCGTGTGTGTGTGTGTGTGTGTGTGTGTGTGTTTGTGTGCGCCTTTTCAAATAATAAAACTTTCAGTGTTATTTTCTTCTGCACCAGATTCCCCATGTAAGCCCACAAAGGAAGGAAAGGCGAACGCTGGTAGCTGGCAGGGCAGAGGGCTCTCTCTGGAAGAGGTGCCAGCAGGGGAGGTGACGGGATCTGACTTGCCTTCCAATGACCTCGCTCTGGCTGCTGCGTGGGGAGGGCGAGGATGGAGGAGGCAGGTGGTGGCGAGGGGGAGACTGAGGGGGAGCACTGCCAGGGCCTGGTGATGGACCGGGAGGAGGCAGGGCGGCCGGCCCGTTGCTTGGCCAGGTAAGAACAGAGCGCAGGAAGGTGTGTGAGCTGATGTGGGTCAGGCCACACATCTGGTCAGTGGCAGGGACTCCCGTCTCAGGGCTTCCAGGTCACTGCTTTGTCGAGTCCCTCTTCTAGGCCCTACTTCACCCCCCAACACACACACACACACACATACACACTCACACACGGAGTCTGGTGGCGTCAGGGAAAGGAGGCTTTATAGGATTCTGCCTGAAGCATCCTGCCAGGGAGGGGCTGTGCTCTGACCTCAGATTCCTTCTCTGTGACCTCTGGGTCTGAGGCCTCCCCAGGCTTTGAAGGAGTCCACGGTGGTGGGGCTGGAGCCACTGTGCACAAACAGCCCCGCACTGGCAGGGGTGGGGGTGGGGGCTGCCCAAGGACTGAGGAGAGAAAGGAGCCTGGACCAAGCCCGGGCCTGGCCAATGGGGTCTCCCCAGGAGGAGGGCGGCGCCCCCTCCTCCAAACCTCGTCAACTGGAAACTGCCATTTAGATGCCCTTTAGTTCCCCCAGCTAACCCTGCCTGGCAGATAAGACTGAAATGTCCCATGAAATGGGCTTGTAGCTCCCCAGGCCTCTCCCGGCCTCCCCTCCTGGTCTCAGCCACCCCCTCCTGGGATCCAGGATGGATATCACTCCCGGTCGTGAATTTCTCCTCTGTATTTGGATCCACGTTTATTTTCCTCTTTGGGGTTCAGGGCCCCCTTTTTCTCCTCGGGTTCCAGAGCCTGTGTTTCCCTCAGGACCCTTCTCCCCGGCAGTTGCCCCTGAACCCTGGACCCTGGCCTGACTCCTGTCTGGGACTGGCTCCCCTGGAGACCAGCCCTCCCTCCCCTGTCCCCCCAAACCACTGTCTCCTGAGGTTCCGTACCCTGCCCCCACCCCAGCCCTGAGCCCTTCTCCCCCTGACACACACGAGGCTCTCCAGAAATGTGATCTCTTCCTCCCGCCCCCCTCCCGCAGCCCCCACTCCGTGGCCCCCCTCTGCTTCCCACGCGGGTGCTTTTGCTCAGGGAGCTGTGTGCTGTGATGATGGAGACCGGGAAGCGGCTCACGCTGGCTGAGAGCACGGAAAGGGAGAAAGATGAGGGCTGAGAGGGGCAGGGAGACCCTCCGTGCTACCGGCTCAGCCCGCCCCCCACTCCGGGCCTCCTACTCCGCTGAGTCAGGGCGGGTACCTTTGGGACACATCGGAGTAGGGACTCAGTCACGGAGACCATTGCACTGGTAGGAAGTGGACATCAGGTTGGGAACAAGGTAGGCGGGCGAGAGAGCCACTGCCGGCCGCACAGAGCAGCAGGCGGAGATGCTGAGGGGTGATTGGTGGGGGTCTCGTGGAGCCTCCGGCTGATGACAGCACAGCACCAGGACCCTGTGTTCGCTCTGTAACACCCACCCTCCGTCCTCTCCCCTGTCTTCTCCATGGAGTCCTACCATGCAGGGAGCAACCTGTGCATTGACTCATTTCATAGTCAGCTCTAGAGATGGTCCAGTTGTGTCCCCATTTAGCAGATGAGAAAGCTGAGGCTTGCCGAGGCAAGGTACTGGGCCAAGGCCACACAGCTCCGAGCCAGGATTCAGGCTGACGCGAGCCAGTTTTTGCAGGGTCCTGGGCAGGGTCTGACCTCTGGGTGGAGGGGTGGGTGCGCCTGGGGCTCAGAAAGGCTGTTTTTCGGCAGCAAAGAGAGAGGAGGCCAGCAGAGGAGAAGAGAAGAAGGTTGCTCTGGAACCCCATCCCGCGGGAGCAATAGCACGTGGTACCCTTTTGGGAGGGGCCGGGCAGGGTGCCAGCTAGATGAGGAGCTGGCACTGTTCTGTCCTCCGGACACTTACGTCCTTTAAGTGTGACTGTTACTTCTCTGTCCTGGAGGGGCCGTCCTCCAGGGCAGACCCTGGTTTTCTTGGCGTCAGCAGCTGCCCAGCAGGTGCCTGGAGGGCGGGCGCACCTCAGGGCTAACACGGATGGAGGACAGGCTTTCCTGGGTAGTCCTGGCCTCGGTATGGTGTTCATATTGTCACTAGGGACACTCTGTAAGCATTAATGCCAGCTAACGGAGGAATAAAATTTAATACAGAAAACTGCACGTCGCAGCCCATTCTGATCCCTAGCTATTGTGCAGTGTTTCTTTAAATAACAAGAACCACCACCCACCTCACCCCATCCCCCCAAAAAAAAGAAAGAAGAAAGAAGAACAAGACCCAGAACAAAACACACGTGAGTGTTTCTGCTGGTGACCTGCTCCCTCGTTGAAGAGATTTCTTCATACACCTCGCACCCCGTGACTGGTGAGTTTCCCGCTGTCCCAGGAGGCAGTGGGTCAGGAAAGCCCGGAGGGTTTTCCTTCTCCACCAGGTTCCCTGTGAGCGGCACGGGGTGACCCCAGGGACCCGCCAGGGCTGGGGAAGGAGAGGCAGGCTCACTCCCTTCCATTTTCCCTGCCTTCCTGGGCCCAGAGCCGTCCCAGCCAGGGCGGGCGGGCGGTGCCCGGGGCTCCTGAGCCTGACTCAGCCGGCCTGGCCCTCTCTAGGGAAAATGAGTCATCTCTTCAGCCCTGCGTGTTCCTCTCCCGTGGGAAGAGGGAGAAAGGAGTTGGGGGGAGAGCTGACTTGTTTCTGAGCTGGGAAAAGCACCCTGGTCCCGGAGGGAGGGATTCCGGGGTGACCGCTGGTGGGGCAGCCAGGCCCAGTCAGGTCACTCACCGCAGCTGTGACCACCGTTCGGCCACCCTGGCCGGAGCCGTGCCGGTCTGATCAGGGAGCGGGTCCAGCCCCTTGGGCAGCCGCCCTCTTCCTCTGCCCGCCCAGGGCCCTCAGTCGGGCGAGAGGGTCCATTCTACCCCTCGTTATCTCTTAAATGCGATCAACTTAAGAAGGCGTGGGGGTAGCAAAGTGCCCCTTATTTATATCCTGGCAGATGTGCCCTCCCCACTTTGCCCCCCAGGCCTCTCCTTCTAAGACTTTTCAGCCACCTCCAGGGGCTTGTGCCAACCCTACTGATTGGCTCTTCTGAGGACTTGGAAGTCTGGCTTCAGCAGATGGATTTGATCTATTAGTGATGTCTGCTGGGGTCTGGGGAGTTGGGGGGCGCGGGCAGAGTTGCTCCCAGTCATCTTCCCCAGAGGAAGCGATGGCCTGGGCCCAGCCTTACACTCTCCCCCAATCCCCCCACTGTTTTCTCGGTGACCGTGAGTAACCCATGCTCCCTCTTGGAGACTCACTTTTCTCATCTGGGAAACAGGGATCATAATATCCCTCCCCCACCCCCCCAGCTGTGAAAAATGAATGAGGAAACATCTGCAAAGCAGCCTCCTCTCCTTCTAGTCTCTGCTCAGATGCCACCTTCTCAGAGAGCTTTCCCGCCTCCCTGCCGGAAACTGTCCCTCCCACGTTCTGTCCCCCCGCCCTGCTAGGCTGTCCTCCTTAGCACTCACCACAGCCCGGCACACTCCCGTTTTACTGGGTGGTGGTGGTCACCGTCCCCTCCCACCGACAGAAAAGGATGTCGGCCTGTCTTGTTCCCTGGCATTTCCCCCTAGAACGGTGCTGGCGTACAGCAGGCACGTAAACGTGTGTGAAGAGAACGAGTAAGCCCTGGCCAGTGTGGCTTGGTTGGTTGGAGTGTCGTCTCGCACACCGAACGGCCACGGGTTTGATTCCCGGTCAGGGCGCATCCCATCCCGGTTGGGGTGTGTATGGGAGGCAGCTGATCGATGTTTCTCTTTCAAATTGATGTTTCTCTCTCACATCTATGTTTCTCTCTCTCTCTCTCTCTCTCTCTCTCTCTCTCTCTTTTCCCTCAACTCTCTCTAAAATAATAATAATAATAATAATAAGTGAAAAATACACACAAAAGAATGAAGCAAGCACCTGGTGCAGGGACCAGGTACACTAGTTTCCCTCTCCTCCTCCTCCTCCTCCTCCTTCTCCTCCTCCTTACTCTTCAGCTGTTATTCTGAGGATTCAGTCCTTTCTTCTTCCCACTCTCTCAAGGTCAGTGTATGCACTCTTGAGGTGCCACACTTAATTTTTATATTTGGGCATTTCATACGAGTGCCTGAGATTGCCCCGGGGGTGTAGTGGGAGTTGTAAAATTAAAAGTGCTGCTTCGGAGTAGAATGCAGAATTGGCATCACTTTTTAGGACAAAAATAAACGAGGCCTCAGTGAAGGTTTTTGGCCATGTCCTCAGATGTCCCTGCGTACCGATCTCTCTCCGGGAACCCTTGGGAAAGTGCGAGGAGCCCTGGAAACGATCCCAGCCTCAGCGCCAGGGCCCGCCCTCCCTCCTGAGCCCCCGTCAGGGTCCCACAGGGTACAGATCCGAGCACATCGCATCCTGGGCCCCGCCCACTCGCCTGCTTGACGCATCCTCCCTGTTTCTTTTTCTCAGGAGAGTCAACCCTGGGACCAGGAATCCTAACACCGTTTTTAAAATGAGCATTTTATTTTGGAATCATTTTAGGTTTGCAGAAACATTGCCAAGATGATACAGAGTTTTTATATGTCCCTCACGCAGTCCCTCCGAACAGTGATGTCTTCTTACACGACCAGGTACATTTGTCAAAACAAAGAAGCCAGCGTTGGTACATTGCACTTAAATCTCACACTCTGTTCTGATGTCTCCGGTTTCTGCACAGTGTACGTTTTCTGTCCTTAAATCCCTCCCGTGGCTGCCCGTTCCCCTGGGAGCACGTCAGACTCCTCCACAGCAATGCTAGTCTTGTCCGTCTCTCCAGCCTCATCTCTGGCCTTTCCCGGTCCCGTCCGCTCTGCTTCAGCCAAGCTACAGTCCCCTCCCCCAGCGCAGCTCACTTTTCTTCCGCCTCCACCCCTCTGCGTATGTTGTGCCCTCTTTGTTTCCTGCCGTTAGAATGTGTCCCATGAGTGTAGAGACCTTATCTGGCTTGACCTCCACGGTCCCTGCAGCACCTTGACAGTGCCTGGCGCATAGTAGGTGGTTGATAAATACCTATTAATCCATACGAGGCAAGTATGGGGGCAAGGAAAATCTTTATCAAATAATCTCAGCCCTGGCTGGTGTGGCTCAGTTGGTTGGGCATTGTTCTTGTGCATCAAAAGGTTGCCAGTTCAATTTCCAGTCAGGGTACATTCTGGGGTTATGAGCTTGATCCCCAGTGGGGGGTGTGCAGGAGACAGCTGACTGATGTTTTACTCTCAAATCCATGTTTCTCTTTTCTTTTTTTTCTTTTTTTCTTTCTTTCTTTTTTTAAAAAAAAATATTTTATTGATTTTTTACAGAGAGGAAGAGAGATAGAAATATCAGTGAGAGAGAGACATCGATCAGCTGCCTCTTGCACACCCCCCACTGGGGATGTGCCTGCAACCAAGGTACATGCCCTTGACCAGAATCGAACCCGGGACCTTTCAGTCCGCAGGCTGACGCTCCATCCATTGAGCCAAACCGGTTTCGGCCCATATTTCTCTTTTCTCCCTCTTCCTTCCTCACTCTCTTAAAAAAAAAAAATAAATAAAAAATAAAAATAAAAATTGATTTTTCAAATTGATGTTTCTCTTTCACATCTATGTTTCTCTGGGACCAAAATGGCACCACCTCCTTGTCTCCTATGCCAACAGGTGGCACTGCCACATTTGTCATAAGATCTGAGGCCTCAGAGTGGGACATATGGGAGGAGGGGCCCTGTCACAGCCCCAGCTTGTGCCCTTGGCCTGCTCTTTGCACTAGCCAGGTGAGGAAGTCTGGCTGGTCTCCTGCCCTCAGAGCATCCTCTGGTGTTTCCATGGCAACTATGCAGCCAGAATCCCTTGGCTTCTGCTGGGTGAGGGGCCACCAAATTCCCCACAGGATGCCTACAGTCAGAGGAAGCATCTGCTAGGAGGCCAGAGGAGGGGCCGCACTGACCTGTCCCAATCCTGAGAGAGGGGAGCAGCATGCTAGGCTCAGGTGAGGTGGTTTCATCCGCACACTCCATCTCACTGGGAAGCTACCCTGTGACTCTGAGCCTCAGTGTCCTCATCTGTAAAATGGGGATGTAAGCCTGCGTGAGCCACGTGGGGGAGTGGTCAGGGAGCCGGGGAAGCCATCCTGGGAGCCAGAGAGGGGAGCAGGAAGGCAGGACTAGACCACTGAGAAGGGGCCAGGACACAGCTCTGTTTCACTGGGACTTGCGACTCGGACGGATCTGCCCCTGCAAGCAGCATGGTCTTAAGGAAGCCTCCTCCCTCTCAGCCTCGGTTTTTCCTTTTCTAAAACAAAATGATCCATTGTGTCGGTCCCCTGTGAAGGCACTGACCAGCCACAATCAATCACAGGGCATTTCCACAATCACAGGGCATTTCCACAATCACAGGGCATTTCCTGCCTGCCTAGACCTGGGTCTCTAGCACACCCTTCCCTGGCATGGCTGCTGGGCACCCCCGGTCGGGCCCCTCCCTCCTGGGTCACTTAGTCACAGACCCCGGAAGGCCGAGCCCCCTCTGTAAACGCCCCTGCCTGTTATCTGGCCTTCCTGGCGGCCCTTAAATTGGTTTCTGGGATGTGTTAGGTTGTTTGTGTCGGGTCTTATCTCCCCTGTGGAGACAGGAGCAGCCTGGTGAGTGCCAGGATTGTGGCTTCAAGTCAGCGACTGGGTTTGAGTCACCAGCTCTGCCTCTCACTGGCTGCGGGACCCTGGTTTCTCCTCTGTAAAATGGGGATGATAATTGTTCCAGCACAGGGTGCCCATGAGGGTTACACAAGAACATGTCCCATGTTGCCTGGCATGGTGTAGGGCAATGGTCGGCAAACCTCGGCTCGTGAGCCACATGCGGCTCTTTAGCCCCTTGGAATGTTCTAATGCTTAGCTGACGGGGAAACTGAGCCCTGGGAAATGCACAGAGCCAGCCCTGTCAAAAGCCCGTGGGGTGCTGAAACCGGTTTGGCTCAGTGGATAGAGCGTTGGCCTGCGGACTGAAGGGTCCCGGGTTTGATTCCGGTCAAGGGCATGTACCTTGGTTGCGGCCACATCCCCGGTTGAGGGGTGTGCAAGAGGCAGCTGATTGATGATTCTCTCTCATCCATGTTTCTAACTCTCTGTCCCTCTCTTCCTCTCTGTGGAAGAATCAATAAAATATATTTTAAAAAAAGAAGAAAAAGAAAAGAAAAAGCCCGTGGGGTTTGATCTGCCGAGAGGATGAGTGTGTGAACGTGTAACTTAGACCGCGTTCCTTCGCCTCTGCCTCTGCCGATGCCACGCTTTCCACGCGAACTCCGTTCGGACCCGGGTTCATCTTCTCCGCCGCCTGTAGCTGGAGCTCTCGTTGGAAGTTGCTGCCTGGTCTGCCCTTTAGCTCTGGCTGGGCTGCGGGGCCAGGCGGACGGACTCGGGCTGGCTCCCGTTCCGTGGGCTTGTGGAGCGTGTCTCACAGCTGGGTGAGGCCTGAGGGACTGCCCCACTCCTTTTCCAGGTGGGGAAGCTCAAGCCCAGGGAGGGGAACTGTCTGCCCCGAAGACTCCCTGCGGATGGCCGCGGCAGAGCCGGGGCCCGGTCTCCAAGGACACCCTGGCCCCGCTGGCCTTTGTGAACGGCGGTGGGACAGGCTTGGGAAAGGACAGGAACGTTTCCCAGAAGCGTCATGACCTGAAATCAGATGTCCCAGCCAGCCCCGCGCCCTGCTGCTGCCCGCCCTCTCCGAGCTGTGCCCCAGAGGTGCCCTTGGGCCGTCGGGAACACGGGCAGATTCCTGTGCTCCTGCCAGCAGGGTGTTCTGGTAGGGTTGGGGTGGCCGAGAGCCTGGGCAGGGCCCCCTGCCCCCACATCCTGCTGCTCTTCGCCCCTGGTCCGCCCTGCTCTGTCCCCACACTTTCCCCCTCCGCCTGGGTCATCTTCGAGCGCAGCAGAACTGCCGTGTGGGTTGTGCAAAAGCCAGGGTGGGGGGTGGGGGGATCGTTTAAATAGAACAGCCGTCCGAGCCTGGGTACCGGGACTGTGCCGTCTGGCACCCCTGCCCTGCTGAGGTGCAGACCCTGTTGTCTGCAGGGTTCTTCACCGCCACTTTGAGAGGGACATGCCAGTGGCCTCTGGGACCCCCACTTCATAGAGAAGAACATGGGGGTCACACCCTGAGCCTGGGTTTGAACCGGAAGACAGACGCCTGGGCTTCACGCTCAGCCACCCCTGCTGACGCCTGGGACCTGCTGACGTCTCCAGCAGATGCAGTGGGATGCGAGGGGGCTGAGCCTCCGCCTCCAGAGTGAGGAGCCAGCGTCCAGGAGAGGCCAGGAGCACTGGGCGGGAGGAGAACCCAGCCTTCCCCGCCCAGCCCGGGGCAGGGAGGGCTCCGAGGAGGCCCGGAACAGGAGTCGGAGGGGGTGAGAATGGTGGAGGGAGGCCAGCCAGCCCTGGCCGTGACTTCACGGATTCTGGTCGAGGGACCAAGATTGCCCAACTGCCAGAGCCCAGATGTGTCGCTGGTTTCACTGAAGGCCAGCCTGGCCTTGGAACCAGTAAGGCCGCCCTGAGGCCTGTGGACTGGCCTTCCTTCCCCATCTGTTCTTTTTGGGAGATTCCCCAACAGCAGCGAGAACAATAGCGGCTGCTGTGCACCGCCCCCACCCCACCCCCCAATTCTCTGCTCCCCAGGCCCCCTCCCCTGTGCTCCAGGCCCTACTGTGCGCCGGCTCCTTTCAGACATCACCATGTTTGCTTCTCAGAAGAGGCCTGGGAGCTGGTGGTGGGTGTTAACGGTCCCCACTTCACAGGGAGAACACTGAGCTCACACAGCGGCATGGCCCGGGTCTGGTTTGGAATCCAAGCCCACGCCTTTCGGTGCGTGGCAGCGTATGCCAGACATACAAAAGGCATAGAGCTCGGTAAAAACAAACACCAGCCACCCAACTTAAAGATAGAACATTCCAGATGCGATTGAATTTCCCACACGTGTCTCTTCCTGCCCCCATTCCCCACCTCCCCCTCTTCCAGAAAGTAAAAACAAAACCTGCTTTCTTGAATGACCGCCTTGCTACTTGCATTAGACATTTCTGCTTTCCAAATGAGACTATGGGATTGCTCAGGAGTTTTTAAACTTTAAGGGGTTGCCTGGAGGCTTCGAAGCTTGCTTTTCTCTCTTCGTGTTGCGTCTGCGTTGTCTCCAGCTCATGGTCGGTGCTGTGTAGTATTCCACCCCGTGGATCTGGCCTGCTTTATCCAGACTGCCAGAACCAGCATGGAGGTTTTTCTCGTTCGCTGTTGAAACAGCACTGCGGGGCTTCCTGGCCTGTGTCTCCCGGTGACCCAGGAGAGCTCCCAGGTGTGTGTGTGTGTGTGTGTGTGTGTGTGATGTAGGTTAAGGAGTGGAGTCCGATAGGCCCGCTGTGTCTTAAGATTGCCAAGAGGATTGGCCAACCATTTCAGGGGTTCCTGCTCAGTGTTAAAAACCTTCAAGGACAGCCAAAACCGGTTTGGCTCAGTGGATAGAGCATCGGCTTGCGGACTGGAAAGTCCCAGGTTCAATTCCGGTCCCAGGTTCAATGTACTTTGGTTACCGTCACATCCCCAGCAGGAGGTGTGCAAGAGGCAGCTAGTCGATGATTCTCTCTCGTCGATGTTTCTTTTTTTTAAAAAAAATATATATATATATTATTGATTTTGTACAGAGAGGAAGGGAGAGAGATAGAGAGTGAGAAACATCGATGAGAGAGTCATCAATCAGCTGCCTCTTGCACACCCTCTACTGGGGATATGCCCGCAACCAAGGTACATGCCCTTGACTGGAATCGAACCCGGGACCCTTCAGTCCCCAAGCCAACGCTCTATCCATTGAGCCAAACCGGTCCTGGCTCTCATCAATGTTTCTAACTCTCTGTCCGTCTCTCTTCCTCTCTGTAAAAAAAAAAAAAAAAAAAATCAATAAAATATATATTTTTTTAAAAACCTTCATGGACAGAAATGTTACTCTGCTTTGCTGCCGTGAATTGCATCAAAAGCCATATCAGGCGCACCGTAGGTGCACAGCAGTGTCTGCTGGTTGAATGAGTGGACGTGAGTGGAAGGCACTTGCCATGCAAGATCTCAATCAGTCTCGGTGAGGAGGGTTCTTCCCATGTCGCAGCTAAGCCAGCTAAGGCTTTGAGGAGGTTAAGTCGTGTTCCCCGAGTCCCACAGTCAGTCCCGGAGTCAGCTGTCTCCAGAGCCCGAGTCCTTCCTTCCGGCGCCTGCCTCCCTGACATGGCCCTTGTTGACAGAGGAAGCGGGCTCACAGAGGCCTGGAATACGGGGAAAGGGGAGAGGGGAGTGGCCTGGAGACAAGTACTTGGGGCTTTTGAGGCTGTCCTGGAGGCGGGGAGGCAGGCTGGGCCGCCCGGTCAGTTACCTTTGGCCTGGAATGCCACCGTGGGGTTGGGGAGGAGTGACATCTCTCT
Organism: Nyctalus aviator; assembly: GCA_036971965.1. Taxonomy (NCBI): domain Eukaryota; kingdom Metazoa; phylum Chordata; class Mammalia; order Chiroptera; family Vespertilionidae; genus Nyctalus; species Nyctalus aviator. The sequence continues at coordinate 183,663,090 of CM072923.1, forward strand.
TCTGGGGCTGGTCTGTGAGGGAACCACAGAGCTTGGGACCGAGCTAGGCGCAGGATTCAGAGGAAGTCGGTGGGAGACCCCCCCCTCACAGGGGAGTCAGCCTGACCCAATTGAAGAGCCATTAGCTTGCGGCAGGAACAGGCTTAAGTTCACATCCCAGGCCGGCCACTTGTTAGCTGTGGCTTTAGGTAAGTTTTTCAGCCTCTCTGAGCCTTATCACCCCAATCCGTTGGATGGAGAGAGCGACTCCCTCTTGCAGAGTTATTGATCGATTTAGAATTGAGTGTAGCTGTCTTAGCACAGGGCCTGCCTGGCTAGTAGTTAATAATCACAGAGCAGGAGGAAGGATATTCTACTAGAGGTACATACAGATGGGGCAGCGTAGGACATGCAGGAGGACTTCATGGAGGAGGTGGCATTTGATCTGGGTTCTAATGGGTGAATAGGAGTTCTCCACGCCAAGGTGTACACTACGGATCAAGCAGCTTTGGTGTGTCCTGTACTGGGCTTGGTGTTGACATGGATATCATAGTGTTGCTTACCAAAGACAAATTTTCAAAGCAAATGCGAGTTGCTCACAGTTTGGTAGAGATACAATCCTATGACGGTGGTACTGACGACTTAGACAAAGAATTGACCAGTGGTACTGGGGTCAAAGGGACATGTGAAAACTGTGGGCCGGGGCAGCCAGGAAGTCTCCCTGAGTAGGATTTAAATGAGAAAGGAAGGCAAGAGGCTCAGAGGCTGCCTGGTTCTTGATTTCCTGGCTGGACTGGGGACTTGGGGACAGACCTCGTGAATTCTGGTACGAGTCCTGCTGTGTCCCCGTCCCTGAGTCCTGCGCTGTTTTCTTCAAGGGAAGAGAAGAAAAGTTGTTCCCAATTGTTAATTGTGCAATTGCCGTTGGCTCCTGAGCTGGGCTGAGCAGCAGCCAAGCCCCAGAACGGGGAGGAGGAGCCCGGGCTGGATGCTACAGCCAGGAGGTCAGGGGCCCGGGAAGGGGTTTGGGAACGCCACTGTGTGGGTGTCCCAGGCATGGACGCCGGCCTGGCCTCGTCAGGCATCTCTTCCCAGAGCTCCCATTCCACTGGGTGTTACCGAGGCGTTGGGTAGACCTGGGTTTGAATCCTCTCCTCTCCCCCGCTGTGTGACCCTGGGCGGATTGCTGAACCTCTCTGGGCCTCTACTCCCACCTTCTCCTTCGTGGTTGGTCATGATGGTTAGCGCAGAGAGCAGTCGGCACAGGACCCGGGATGAAGTCACGGTCCAGGTGATGGCTTTTGTCGCTCCTGCCCTCGTTTCTCGGTGGCAGCGGCCCCGCCATCATCGCCACATTGCTACCACCTCCGGGCCCCAGCCCCCCCCCCCCCCCCAGGCTCCGGATGAACACAGGGTCATTCCAGCAGCAGGTGTCGGCTCTCCATCAGCCAGGACATTCAGTGCCATCCCGTCAGCGGCCAGCGTCCCAGCCTGTCCCCTCCGTGCTCCTCTTGGGAGGAGGCGGGACTTAAATTCCGGTGTGCCTTTCCTTGGTTTGCCTCCTTCATCCTCACCACAGCCCCATGTCCCCATTTTAAAGACGAGGGGACGTGTGCGGAGAGGGGAGGCGACTGGCCCAGGGTCCCACAGGGACGCAAGCCCAGGCCTGTCTGCTCCAAAGCCCTTGCTCTTCCCAAAGATGGGAGCGGCTTTGTTCCAGGAAACCTGAGCCCCGGCCTCCTCCTCCTGCCTTTTAGTTACCCCTCCGGTCCCTTTTCTGTCATGTCCCCCCGTCCCTGTTCTCCAGCCCCCTCCGGCCTGCTCTGCACCTAAGGTCTGCTCCGGGCCTTCTGTCCCGTCTCCCCGCCAGGCGTTCCTTCCCGGGCTCCCCGGGCCCCGGACAAGCGTGACGCGTGTGAGGAGGTAATGGGGACCAGATGGGAAGCTGAGCCCGGGCGGGGCTCTGCGAGGGGAACATTCCTGGTCACTGAGGCAACGCCAGCCCTGGAGAATCCGGTTTGGACGAGGGTCCACCCTGATTGGCCGGGGCTGGACGTGGAGAGGGGTCCTCCCTGAGGTCGGGGTCCTCCCCGAGGTCCGGGAGAGGTGGCAGGTGAGGTGAGCACTCTTGCTGAGACAGGGTTTCAGAGCCCTGGAGGGAATAACGGGGGCAGAGTGCCAACAGGGAGCTCAGAGCCGGCCAGACCCTGCATCCAGGCCCCGCTCTGCCGTTCTCCGGCGCGGTAACCCGGGCAGGTCTCTGCCCCGCTCTGCAAAACGGGAGGCAGGGATGGTCTGGGGCCCATCTCCTCTTCCCGAGGGATGGGTTCCGGTCTCCTTGTCAAAGAGTTCTTACAGGAGGATTTGGATGATTGTGGGGAGAGGGAGGAGCCCGAAGAGCCTAGACCCCTGGTCGGCAAACTGGCTCGCGAGCCACATGCGGCTCTTTGGCCCCTTGAGTGTGGCTTTTCACAGAATACCACGGCCTGGGCGAGTCTATTTTGAAGAAGTGGTGTTAGAAGTTTACGTTTAAAAAATGTGGCTCTCAAAATAAATTTCGGTCGTTGTGCTGTTGATATTTGGCTCTGTTGACTAATGAGCTTGCCGACCACTGGGCTAGATTAAGATTCTCATCCTGGTTGGCCCCTTGAGTGTCCCCCCCCCCCCCCCGCTACTTATTGAGCCTCACTTTCCTCATTTATTAAAGCAGGTTATGGCCAGGGAGCAGAGCTGAGTGCCGGGGGCCGCGCTGACCAGAGCCAGGCTCTGTAAGACTTTCTGGGCCTGCGGGCAGGACAGCCATGCACCCACCCAGGAGGCTGTGGTGGAGGGAGTGCAGTGCCACGGGGCACAGCGGAAGGAGAGCTCGCAGGGCCGAGTGCAGGGTGTTGGCATGGACACGGGCCCTGTCTGTCACATTGCCCTTTCCCTTCCTCTTGCTAACAGCAACCCCACCCTCCGGGTAATGCCTCTCCCACCTCCTCATGGTATTAGTGGGGTGCCAGCATAGGCTCCTGCCCCTCCTCTTCGCAGGGCACATAGGAAGCAGGCCTGGCCAATCAGAGTTCTTCCCTGGGACTTTATAATTCAAGAGAGAGTGAGAGAGAGAGAGAGTGAGAGGGAGGGAGGGAGAGAGGGGCTCTTTTCCCTAAGGCTCTCTGCTGCCAGATGGTAAGCCGGGCCCAGTTCTCCAGGCACGAAGGACGTCTAAGCTCGAGAGATGCGAATAAGGGTGACGCACACGGGGAGGTTAGGGAGGGGAGAGAACCAAAAGCATCATCAGAACTTCTGGAACTCCTCCCGCCTGAGGCCTGATCCTCCCTCTCCGTTAGGCAGTGCAAGTCAGGCTGTTTGCCCTGTTGCAAAGCCCAGTGAGAGCCGGTTCCTGTCACGTACAGTCCCGAGGGTCCTGACCAGGGAGGCTTCACAGAGGGGGTGGCATTTGAACCACAACATGTTGAAGGAGTGCTTCAGGGTAGCAGCAGTGCCAAGACTGTGCCAGGCAGAGCGGGTTCCTGGGAAGGGCGTGATCATAACCTGCCTGGGGAGGGGGGTGGTAGGTGTTGGTGTCGGGAAGATCTTGAAGGGCCCCATGTGCCTGGAGCAGAGCTTGGATCCGTCCGTCCATCCATCCTCCATCCATTTATCCACCCATCCAACCAACCCAGCACTCACTGTGCACCGGGCACTGCTGTAAACACTTCACAGAAAACTAATTCAACCCTCTACCAGCCTGGTGAGGTGGGCACCATTATTTCACCACGTTACCTTTGTGAAAAAACAAAGGCACAGAGGATTTAGATACCTTGTTCAAGGTCACCTAGCTGCTAAATGACAGAGCCAGGATTTGAACCCAGGAAGTCTGGCTCTAGGGGTTTATTTTCCTGGTGGTATATTTATTCTCTTAACGACAGGCTGGGGGTGAGCACCCCCTGAGCTCTTTCTACGGAGCACCATGCCTCACAGCCCAGAGGGGGCCGGATTGCAGGCCCACGCCATGCCTCACAGCCCAGAGGGGATGGACAGCAGGCCCACGCCGGGATGTGGCCTGGGGGATGCGGAGGGGAGGGAGGGAGAGTGCTCTGGGTCCTCGCAGAGGAAGTGGGTGCTCTCCTGGCCCAGTTTCAGCCCGAGCCAGGCTAGGAAGGAGCGGGTGGGTTCCTGCCAGGTGCCCGCTGTTTCTGCCGGCTGGGATAATCTCCAGAAACTGTGACTGATGGGCTCTGGCGGGGTCCAGCTAAGCCCTCGGTGGGAGGTAAGTAACTTTAAGAAGCTCTGGCTTCCAGCCAGGTGCTGGGGAGCTTTAAAACCGCTCCTGGTAAGGGAGGCCCACAGGGAAGGGGTGCTCTGAGCTGCTGCCTTTGCCAGTGGAGCCCGGGGGACGCCCCAGGCTCAGGCACCTCCCGTGTGCCCAGGCCCTTGCCCTCCATTCACAGCCCTAGGGAATAGCAGCCCCAGGTTATAAGTGGGGGGGTTTGAGGATCAGCAAGGGCAAGTCACTTGCCGAAGGTCACACGGCCAGATCTGAGTCCCAGGCTCCGGACAGCCTCCCCCGCCTCTTCAGCCTCGATGATCTGAGGGGTTTCTGGAACACACTCCAGAGCGCCCGGAGGCCCCTGGCCCTTCCCACAAGGCACCTTTCCTCTTCCCACCACCAGTTCCGCGGAAGGAATGTCCCCCCAGAGAGAGAGAGTGCTTTTCCATTCCTCTAAGACTGTGGTCGGCAAACTCATTAGTCAACAGAGCCAAATATCAACAGGACAACGGTTGACATTTCTTTGGAGAGCCAACATTTTGAAACTTAAACTTCTTCTAACGCCACTTCTTCATAACAGACTCGCCCAGGCCGAAAACCGACTTCTGCGCATGGGCCCCAAGGTTTCAATTGCACTGTACGTGCACGTGGTATTTTGTGGAAGAGCCACACTCAAGGGGCCAAAGAGCTGCATGTGGCTCTCGAGCCACAGTTTACTACCGACTATTACGGTTCTAAGCGAAGGCCCCTGCAGCGCCCAGGAGCTCTGCACAGGTGGCTCTGCGGCAGGGGCTGGGGACTAAGGCGTTAGGTTGTGCCTGAGCCCTGGCAGGATACCTGAGCGAGGAAGCCCCCGAGAACAGCAGGGGACAAGGCTCTCCAGTGGAAGAAAGCATAAGCGAAGGCCCTGAGGTAGAGGAGTGGACGCATGCTCCAGGCACAGCTCCCAGGCGGGTGGGAGGAGCTGGATTGGGGGTCCCTGCAGGAGTGGGGCAGGCAGGTTTCTGGAGGTGACCACCCAGACCCTCCGGGGGGTCCAGAAGGGATGTGATCCTTTGGGCTATTAGGAAAACTCTGAGCCAGGCCTTTCCCTTCTCCCCCGCCCCAGATCTCGGCCCCACAGGATGCTCAGGGGGCTCAGGGCCTGTCCCCTCAGCCTGCCTGGCTGCCCTCCACAGGCTCCTCTGTCCTGTCTGGGGCTCTTCAGAGGCACAGAGAGCCCCAGACCGGGCAGCCGATGGAGCTGCCTCTGTCCACAGCGTCTCATTTGGCACAAGTAGCGGTTCTCCGGGAAGCCACTCTGTCCTTGTGTAGAGGGGGAAGCTGAGGCTCAAGGACACGCGGTGACTCACCCAGTGTCGTAATTACTAACAGCTGAGCCACGTGTGTCCGTCTTCACCCTCTGTCTTTCCATCTATGACGTGGAAGTCCTTAATCGGACCCCTCCCGTTCCCCAAAAAGCCGACTAAGGGGCGGGGCCTGCATTGGGAGTGAGGAGGGCCGGCCGGTGTATGCCGCCCTGGCTGGGGAAACAGACGGGAGTCCTGAGCAGCACCCACTGGACCGAGAGGGAAGGGGGATCTGGGTGCAGGGAGATGACGGCCCGTCACTGCCCTCAGTCATCCTCAGCCCAGGATGGCTGAGTCCTCGCCACAGAGCCCCTGGCATTCAGGCACAAGCAGGCCAAGCTCTGGAAGGAGCACTAGACAGAGTCCAGCGGCTTCTGGTCCCGGCAGGGCCTCTGGTTCCGCTTTCTCGGGGGGCTTCCCGTCTCTGAGTGTCAGTTTATTCATCTCTAGAATGGGCTGAGGTGGGATCCCCTTGTCTCACTCCCCTCCAACCACACGGCCCTTTTTCCTGCCCCTTGAGCCCTCCACTCGGCCCTAGGCCCTACCTCGGGGGCTTTGCTTCTGCTGTCCCCCCTCCAATGACCCCTCTCCCCAGTGTCTTTGTCGCTGGTTGATACCACGTCCTCTGGCTTCAGTTTACATGTCACCTGCTCACAGAGCCTTCCTGGACTCCTCCCCCGGCCGTCTCTACCACTCCACCCTGCTGAACTTGCTTATAACACAGATAGGTCCAGAGTCAAATTAGCCGTGTTCAAATCCCAAACTCGGCCCCTCAGAGCTGGATGGGGATGATCCGGGCCATAACCTCCCTGTGCCTGAGTTTCCTCACCTATGAAATAAGGCCAATAAATAATACATTTTATTTTCCTAGGGATTAAATGAGAAACGTATTAAAAAGCACTTAGTACAGTGCTCGGCACACACTGAACTCTCAATAGATGTTGAATGCTATTGTTGTTATAACTCAGCAACATGCTTTGTTGTCTGTCTCCCTATTAAAGTTCAAGCTCCTGAGAGCAAGGGCTTTGTCCTGTTCACCCATGTATATCAGGCATGGAACTCATTTCCTGGCATACAGTAGGTGCCTAATAAATACTTTTTTTAATGAATGAACGGACAGATGGACAGTGGCATTCCTAAGAGGCTCCATAGGCTGATATGGAGGACGGATACTGGGAAGACAGCCCTGGGCCTTCTTTCTCAGCATCCAGCCGGCCCTCTGGGCTCCCAGCAGCCCCCAGGATGGGTCCCCTTCTGGCCTGCCCTGATAGGGAGTTCATGCCCTATGGGGGGTGTCTCTTTGGGGATCAAGGTGGCTCCTTGTCCAGCCACTTTGACCACCGTGGTGTCTGAGGCTGTTGCCCAGCTCAGATTCCAGCAGCCAGGCGTGGGGGCTGACGTAGATGTTTCCCTTTGCTCAGCAGCCCTCCCTCCTGAACCCGCAGAATTGGGCCCGGCCGGCTTTATCCTACCACCTGCCCCTGCCCCCCTTTTCAGAAGCTACTCTCACAAAGAGAAATGCCCCCAGCCTCATCCCAAAAGGGAGGAGAGACCAGCCCCGGAGGCACCACGGTGGGCGTTGGGGAGGGAGGCCCAGGTTTTACTGTTGCTTCCCATGCCTTTGCTCATTCATCAGCTCACGTTCACTGCGCACCTGCTCTATGTCAGGCGCTGCACGGCCGTGACCATGGTGCCCTCCCTGACAGCGGACCCAGAAGCTCGCCCACGGTCACAGCCGGGCGTGGACACCAGCGCTGACGAGTACAGCTTCTGTGAAAATGCAGGTGTTCTGCGTCTGTGCTGTCCGCTAGCCGCAGGTGGCTCTGGAGCACTCGGACTGTGGCTGGTGCCGATGAGGAACTTACTTTTTGATCAGATCGTTTGCGTTTTAATAGCCCCTGTGGCGAGTGGCCTCTGTGTTGGGCCTTGTGGATCTAGACAGCTCTTGCTGGGCAGTCATTCCCGGCCTTAGACTGTCGGTCTCAAACTCAAACTATACAGGGCAGCTGGGGTGGTTTCCCAGGGGCCCCTGGGCTGTGACTTCTTCCACAGTTGTCAGCGTGTTAAGCTCACGGGCATTTCCTTCCCACCCACGAGAGTCAGCCACTGTTTCGTTTGAAGCATCAGACCCTCCTGACCTATTTCTCGCGTTTCCACCTTTTTTCTCTTATTGAGGCGTCTCATGCATAGAACAGAACGCACGGGCCGGAAGCAAGCAGCTCGATGAGTTGGGGCACACCCGTGCCACCACAGGGGCATCGGGAGAGAGGACATTTCCATAACATTCCCGTTTCCCAGAAAGCCCCGCAGGCCCCTCCCCAGTAAGTCCCGTCCGCAGGGCAGTCATCACACCGAGTGCTGCCCGTGTGTAAGCCTCACACAGATCACCTCCCACCAAGACAAGGGTACAGGAAAGGTTTGTTACCAGCACCAGCACCAGCATGAGGAAGTGGCAGCCGACGCTCGGCCCCAGAGGGGGGGAGACAAGGAGGGTTGGACTGGGGTGGCCGTGGTGCCGGGGACTCTCGGCCTATCCGGGGGGGGCAGCCACTCCTCGGCTCCAGCTGGCGGTTGCCACTTGAGAATGTGGGCCCAGCATTGTCAAGTGTTTGTTTTGGTGGTTCATATGCTTTTTTTTAAGGAAAGCTGACAATCCTGGCTTTGGTGTCCAATCTTCTAAATGTTGGCATTTTACCACCTCTGACAGCACCTCGGTGAGCCAGACCCGAGCTGCGGCCTGCCGGCTGGGAGTCCTGTCTCGGGCTGATCAGAGGGTTGGGAATCGCAATAGCTGGCGTTTGTTGAGTGGGTCCTTTGTTTCAGGTCCCAGGCTAAGTGCTCAGTGTGATTAAGTCATTTAATCCTCCTAACAATTTGTTAATAATCCATTTTACAGATGAGTAAGCTGAGCCATAGGGATGGATTAAGCGACTTGCCCAAGGTTATAGAGTCAGTTCTTGGCTGGGACTTGAACCCTGACTGGTTCCAGAGTCCGTGCTCCTAACCACCACACATACTCCCCCTGGGGGAGAGAGGGAGGCTGCCAGGGATGGTTATGCTACTTGGGGTGCAGATTTGCCAGCTGTTAAGGGTGCTACCCATCTGGACAAGCGACGAGAGCCTCGGCCCTACCCGCTGTGATTGCCCTGGCACCGTGGCTGTCTGGCAGGTAGCAGAGCCCCATTTTAGGAAAGCAGCCCGGGGCGGGGTTGGGAAGGGGCAAGCCCGGCTGATGCTTGAGGAGGGTGTCAGCGAGCACCGGGCAAGTAGGGGCAGAAGTACTAGCAGGAACCTGGCAGAGGGAGAGCCCAGGCCCAGAAGGGTGGCAGGGGAGAGGGAAAGAATCAGCAGGCAGGGCCAGGCGGCTGCACCAGGGGAGCTGGTGGCTGGGGCATCCCCACCCCTTGGTGTTTGGTCCAGACAAGCCTATCACTTGGGAAGGAGGAGATAAGGATCACCTGGCAAAACAGGACTGCATTTCCATCATCCCCTCCCACCTTGGGGGTGGGGGCACAGACAGGACCCAAACCTGCGTTCCTGGCTCCCACTCCGGTGCTCCTCCTGCTGCGCTTGGCTGCGCTCCTCAGGACAGGAGCTCCTCAGGACAGGAGCTCGTGTGGAGAAAGGGGGGGTGCGGTCACTGGCAGGGACAGCTCCCGGGCCTGGCAGGGAGAGGCCAGGCTCCTCTCAGCCCTTATCGTGTCTGTGCCACCGGGCCAGGCTCCCATCGGAACTGAGTGCTCAGTGCGCGTTTACCGTTGTTATCCTTGTTGTTTTTTGAAGCCGAGGCTCAGAGAAGCAGAGATCGGCCGGGAAAGTGGTAGGCAGGATTACGTAAGTGATGTGTGGAGTGTTCTGGTGCATAGCAAAGGCCTGTGGACCGTGGGCCAGAGGAGCGATGAGGTGGCAGGACTGGTCCAGGAGGACCTCCTGGAGGAGGGAGCATGGCACTGGGCTTTAGGGCACTCGGCCACTCAGGACCGCTGCTTCCTCTCGGGTCACGGTTGCTTTTTAAGTAAGACCTAATGCCATTTGGGTCTCCTCACCCGGAGGATGCCACTTTCTGCCAGAAGGCTAAGTGATGGGGGCCGGTACCCCAGGCCCTCACAGGCCTCCACACCAGAGAAGTCCTCCGGGCCTGGCTCCAGGTCCTGTGCGTTGAGAAGGGGCACCCTGGCCCTGTGGTAGTCACATCACCTCTCTGAGTCTCAGTTTCCTCATCTGGCAAATGGGGACAGTGCTGCCTACCAGGCAGGGTTACGGTGAAGGCCTGGCGGATGACAGATGTTCAGTAAACACGAATCAGTGGAATGGCATTGGTCTTTTTAAGGACGGGACAGGCATATCCACAGTGTAGCCCAGGGAAGCTGGAGCCACACTTTAGCACAGAACAGAAAGATTCCAGCTACTGCCTTTGCACCTGCGCACTCCCCCTCGTCAGCTATGTCTGCACTGGACACGGGCCCTGGGGAGCAGGTTTGCCCTTCGTTATTGTTCCCCCAGATCCAAGAGCAGCAAACACTGTGCTAAGTCCTTTTCGTCCCTGTTCACAGGAGGGAACAGTTCGATAACTGAGCCCTGGCACAGCCAGTATGTGGCGCAGTTGAGGCTTGAACTTCATAGTCTGGCTCCAAACTCTGTGCTCTCAGGAAGGGAGAATAATCTACGAGAACAGGTGAACATATGAACGCGGGGCAGTCTTTCACAGTCGCACAGCCTGCACATGCATGTGACTTGGTTTTGTCCTGTCATCCTCACCTGACCGTGAGGACCGTGAGGCCCAGAGAGGTGGCCTGAGCTGCCCGCGGCCACGTGGCTGGGCTAGAATGTGGGTCCATCACCTGACCGAGTCCATTGTTTTCCTTCTGCCGTCAGCTGCCTCTCAGGGAGATGGTTATCTAGCTTGAGTGGTGGCCGCCAGCAGGCCCAGGCCTGTCCCACACCTCCAGGTGCCCACCTCCACCTCCGCTGGGCAGCTCATTTCCTGCCTCCACCGTGCCTTCCTTATCAGAGCCCTAGAGCCATTCACTAGTTCTGAGAGGAATGTGGAGGAGTGATGTTCACACTCCGTTTCCTGGAACCTCTGAGGAAGCCAGCTTTGGGGTTAAGGAATGGGCCGTTGAATACGTAAGCAGCAGTCCCACTTATCTCTCTCCTTTTTAAAAAATTGATTTTAGTCCTAACCCCTGTGGCTCAGTGAATACAGCATCAGCCTGCAGACTCAAGGGTCCTAGGTTCGATTCCGGTCAAGGGCATGTACCTTGGTTGCGGGCACATTCCCATTCCCAGTGGGGAGTGCGCAGGAGGCAGCTGATCGATGTTTCTCTCTCATCAATATTTCTGGCTCTCTATCCCTCTCCCTTCCTCTCTGTAAAAAAAAAAAAAAAAAAAAAAAAAAAAAATCAATAAAAATTTTTTTAAAAAAAAATAATTTATTTTAGCTGGGACCGATTTGGCTCACTGGATAGAGCGTTGGCCTGCGGACTGAAAGGTCCCGGGTTCGATTCCGGTCAAGGGCATGTACCTTGGTTGCGGGCACATCCCCAGTGGGGGGTGTGCAGGAGGCAGCTGGTCGGTGTTTCTCTCTCATCGACGTTTCTAACTCTCTATCCCTCTCTGTGAAAAATCAATAAAATATATTTAATAATAATAATAATAATTTATTTTAGAGGGGAGGAAGGGAGAGAAACATCGATATGAAAGATGCATAGATTGGTTGCCTCTTGTACACGTCCCGACAGGGGATCAAACCCATAACCCTGATGAGGTATCAAACCGCGACCTTCTGGTGCATGAGATGACACTCCAACTACTGAGCCACAGCGGCCAGGGCCCCGCTTGTATCTCCGTTATATTTGGGTTGCCATGTTAAGTTTTTTAAATAAAGGGCTTAAAGGTATTTGCTGTCTAATTCAGCAACTGCCTTCCCATTTTACAGATGGAAAAACTGACTCCAAAGCCCATATTTCCCCCATAAGGGATAATAATAGTCATTATTCTAAGTTTTTAAACATATTTAACCCTCACAACCCTATAAGGGCAACACTTACCTCCATTTTACGGACAAGGACACTAAGGCTCAGATGGTGGAGTAGCTTTGCCCAAAGAGTAGGATCCAAGGAGCCTCGCTCCCAAGTCCACTCTCTTAGCCACTCCCAGTCTGACAGCCACACCTTCCCCTTGTGTTCCGAGTGGGAAGCCACTTGCTGAGGCCCAGGGTAGGGCAGTGTCCAGCTGGGACAGAATATAGACCTGGTTTCCAGCCCAGGCCCCGCCCACCTCCCGCTGTCCACGGCATCCCCTGGGCTGGAGCGGGAGGTGGGCAAGCCTGTGTGAATCTTGGCTCCGTTCTTCCCTGGCTGTGTAGCCCTGGGCAGGTGCACGGACGTCTCTGAGCCTGCTTCCTCACCTGAGAAAAGGGGAACAGGACCCCCATCACGGGCGTTATCACGGGGTTACCATGGGCGTTCAGCAGGATGGTCCACATGAGTCGGTTGGCACAGGGCCTGGCACAAGCTGTGAGGGCCCTGGCCACGCTCCGTTCTGGATCCAGGGAGTCCTCTCCCTGCCCTACCTGCTTCCTCCTCCCTCTTCCTCCTCCCAGCCCTCACCTGCCCTGTGCAACACAAATACTAATTACAGCCATTGCCACGCGCTGCTTCCAGGTGGAGCCTAATTACTGGGCTGCTCTGTCACCATCGTCCTCCTAAGTATCGCTAAGCGAGACAGATTAACGTTGTCCTGAGCTTTATGTCAGCACGTTGAGATTAGGTCAGCACGTTGGCACACGGGGTCCCCTCGGCCGAGGACTCACCGGGCTGTCCTGCAAGTTTCTGGTCTGCCTCCAGCGTGGTGCTCAGAGGTCAATGAGGCCAGAGAAAGGAGCAGAGACTAAGGATGGAGGCCTGAGCATGGAGAGGGGGAAGGTGGGCAGAAGTTATGGGGAGGAGGGGAGGCCTCCGTGGTAAGGATGGAGTAGGCGGGGGCTGCCATTTTACGTGTTGTCATGGCGAAACCACAAGCTTTGTGGATAGATACAGGCTTGGTTATTTACCAGATCTCGGACTTGGGCAAGTAACTCACCCTCCCAAAATGGCGATCGTTTGCCAGGATGCAATGGAAAGAGTCAGGCGATGACAGGTGTCAGCAGGTACCAGGTCCGGCACCTGGTGTGTCTTCGGTCCTCCGCGTTTTTCCTTCCCTCCCCGTCTTCCGTCATTCTCAGTGTGACTGGGAGAGCCAGCCCTTTCTGAACCACCACCACACACACGCGCTAGCATTTACTCAGGGCTGCTTCCCTGTGAGCCACGGGGCTGAGGACTGTGTGTGTCTTGTTTTATTTAATATATATACAGACCCGAAGGAGTAGGTACCATTATCATCTTCATCTGATAAACAAGAAAACCACAGCCCAGAAAGGAAGGGGTGCAGGTCCCACAGCTGCACTTGGCTGAGGTCTGCTGGGGTGAGCCGCTAGGAGGCCATGCAGGTTGTGGCTGGGAAGCCAGCGGGACGGGTCACGGTGAAGTCTGAGAAGGCTGCCTGGAGGAAGAGGCACCTGAGCTGAAGAGTCAGCCGGAGGAAGGAGAAGAAAGTCCTCACAGGCAGAGGGCAGTAGATACGCAAAGGCCTGGAAGCAGGAAGCACACTCGTATTTTACCGAGGCTCCAACGTGTGAGGGAGAAGTGGTGAGAGAGCAGCTGGAGAGGAGCCAGGAGCCAGGAGCCAGAGCCTGGGGGAGGGGGGAGGGGGCCGGGAGCCAGGCCAGGAAGCGGGCTTGCTTCTGCCAGTTCCAGGGAGCCAGCGTGTGAAGGAGACTGACTGGATCATATGAGGCAATTTAGAAGGTTCTGCTCGGAGCCAACTGGGCATGAGGGACTGGGGAGTGTGAAGGGAGGTTTGGGGGGACGGGGGTGGTAATTGGAGATCGGGGGGCCCCAGGGCTATTCGGGAAAGACGCGGCTTCGAGGGAAGGGGACGGAGTCGGTGGGCCTGGACAGAAGGGCAGAGGTGACAGATGGAAGCTGCCAGGCGGGTGGGACGGAGAGAGGCCTGGTAGGAGCCATGCACGGGGCTGGACGGTCAGCGGTGTGATGGGTGGCCTGTGTCGGGGAAAGGGAGGCTTGCTGGCCAGCTCTGGGTGGGGGGTGGCCTCCGTGAGCCCTGAGGCTGGCAGCTGGCAGCACCAGGTCAGGCTCTCAGTGCCTTCCGGGACCCCCGGGCAGGTGAGTCAACACCTGGCCGAGTGGCTGAGTGTTTTCCCGTTCCCTGCGTGTGTGGGCGCGTCTCCCACGGCCTGCACATCACGGGGAGCCCAGCCTGGGACGCTGGTCCAGACCAGAGCGATTGACTCATTGGCTGGCAGGGCTGCCACCTTCCCCGACGAGGCAGTTAGCAACCTTGACTTCCATGGACGCTCTGTGCCCTTCCAGGCTCCCCTGAGTCTCACCTTTAGGCCAACCCTCTCCCGAACTTCTGCCCCCCTCCCCCCTCTCCATGCTCAGGCCTCCAGCTCCATCTGCCCCCCCGGGTGCCACAGAGTCCCCCTCCCCCACCCTCGGCCATAGCCTCCCAACTTCCCACCTCTCCCCTTGGGCAGCCTGTCACCTCTGAGAGCCAGGCTCTAAGGTGGCATGAGAAAAGAGGGGGGGCCCTGAGAGGTTCAGGTCGATCTGGGGTTGAACCCCACTCTGCCGCCAGCTGGCACGCTGCCTCCTTTCTCTGGCCTCAGTCTCTGCATCTGTAAAATGGGCATCCCAGGGCTTACTCCACAGGGCGATCGTGGGACACAAATGAGTGTGTAAAAGACCCGAGAAACAGGCGGTGCTGGGCTTGTGTTGGGGTTGACGACTCCTGTTTCCTGTCTCAGGGGGCAGCCAGTTTTGTTTTAATAAACGTTTTATTTCAGAACAGTTTTAGGTTTTCAGCATCATTGGAAAGGTATTACAGAGACTTCCCTCACACCCCACACCCAGGTTACTAACGTCTTACACGGGTTGGGGCAAAAGTAGGCTTATAGTTGTTTGTAGGGAAAATAATATAAGAATTAATAAATAATAATAATACAAGAATAAACTGTGTTTCACATACTCACAACTGTAAACCTGCTTTTGCCTCACCCTGTATTTATGGTACATTTCTCACAGTAAATGAACTGATATTGATACATGATTGTGAACCGAAGCCTATCATTATTCAGATGGCTTTAGTTTTGTTTTGTTTTGTTTTGTTTTTATATATTTTATTGAGTTTGTACAGAGAGGAAGGGAGAGAGATAGAGAGTTAGAAACATCGATGAGAGTCATCGATCAGCTGCCTCTTGCACACCCCCTACTGGGGATGTGCCTGCAACCAAGGTACATGCCCTTGACCAGAATCGAACCCGGGACCTTTCAGTCCCCAAGCCAATGCTCTGTTCATTGAGCCAAACCGGTTTCGGCCAGATTGCTTTCGTTTTTACCTAATATATTCTTTCTGTTCAAGGACACCCCATTACATTCAGTCGTCATGTTGCCTTAAGCTCCTCTTGGCTGTGACAGCCCTCAGACTGGCCTGGTTTTTGAAGACCTTGGCAGTTCTGAGAAGTGCCAGGCAGGTATTTTGTGGAATGTGCCTCGGTTGGGACCTGTGTGATGTTTTCCTCGTGATTGGGTTGGGGTAATGTGTTTTTAGGAGGACGGGAAAGTACCACGTACATCACATTTATCGGGAGTGCATATTTGCTCTTAGTGAGTTGGATTAGACTTCTCACTGTTGACATTCACCTTGACATTCAGCCTGTTATTTTTGCCCTGAGTACAGCAGCAGGGCTAGATGAATGCCAAGTGTTGGCTGAACTAAGGCCAAGGTCAGAAAATACGGACAAGGGCAGAAGCAGATGGAAAAGCAGTGAAGGAGAATAAAGAAAAGCAGGTAGGGGCTGGATGCTTCAGCATGTCCATCGGGTACCACTTCACTTTGGGATGGGATGTTACATACCAGGAAGTTCATGTTTCAGCTCATTTACTCTTTACAACAACCCCTTTTACAGATGAGGAAACTGAGGCCTGGAAGGAAAAATGACGTGGTCACATGAGCCAGGGAACCTGGGGTCAAACCTGGGTCTGTCTTTACTGACTCAGGCTCCCAGTGTTGGGTAAGGACCTTGAAGCCACCTTCCCAGGAGAATCAATCAGAGAAGGGGCATTCCTAATACATTTTTGTTTTCCAATTCACTTTATTCAGGATGTGTGATGATTAAAATGCATTCCATAAAATGACACGAAGTAGAAAAAGAAAATAGGATAAGAGGAAATACAGTGGAAAATGTGGATTTAAAAAAAAGCTGAACATAAAGACCAGGAAAATGCCCATACGTGAGTTTCTGATTTGGCTATGTTCTTCCTGGCAGCCAAAGGGGAAAGGGATAGGGCCAATGCCTATGATTCCTGGTATCAGAAAGCAAATCAGCAGTTTTCCCTCTCAGGAACTTTGTGGCACATTTAAAAAGAAATTAACCACATAGAAATTTCACACGTGAAAGACACTGAGCAGTGTAATGGATAATGTAACAGCAGTAACAGATGTTGCGTGGTGTCATGCTCAGGAGGGATGGCCATATTTTTACTATCTTGCTGAGTAGCCATGGTTGTGCTATTTGAATCCTACTTGATTGTTATCGAGCAACTAAATTCTATTTTTTGTGGAAGTCACAGATGTCTATGCCCGAGTGACAAGCTGGGATACAGATTAACCAGTTATGTAACAGCTCTGTGCCAGGCACCAGGGTAGGGGGTAATAAGATGATTGTTGCCCATCCTTTCTATTCCAGGATAAAGACGCCTAGACAGAGGCCTGAATGTAAGGCAGGTGCTATCCTGGGGCCCGCCAGCAGGCAGGGCACAGTTCCTTCAGGCTGGGGAGGAGGTGGGCCAGAGGAGGAAAAGGGTAGTTGGGGTGGAGGACTCACAGTCTTGAGAGGCGGAATATCAGGTGCTGATCCCTTGAGGGTGCGGACCCTATGCAGGGCTACCCCCTCGGCGGGAAGCACAGGGCTTGGCAAGCATCAGGGCCTCGGTGAACTCCTGTGGAGCCCTCAGCACCCCCTGCAGAGAGAGATCTGGGGTCAGAGTGATGACCACACACCTGACGGGTCTGTGGAGAGTGAGCCTCGGAAGGTGGGTTCAGGTTAGATAGGGGCGTCCTTGAATGCCACGCTAAGGAGTTTGTATTTTGTTCTTCAGGAGGTCGAGGTCAACTGAAAGTTTCTGAGCCTATGTTCTATAAAAAACAATTACACACAGCCTGGACCGGTTTGGCTCAATGGATAGAGCGTCGGCTTGGGGACTGAAGGGTCCCGGGTTCGATTCCAGTCAAGGGCATGTACCTTGGTTGCGGGTATATCCCCAGTAGGGGGTGTGCAAGAGGCAGCTGATCGATGACTCTCTCTCATCGATGTTTCTAACTCTCTATCTCTCTACCTTTCTCTCTGTATAAAATCAATAAAATATATTAAAAAAAAAACACAAAAAACAATTACACACATAACAACTGCTAACACTTAGCAGTCACTTGCTGTGTGCCTGTTCTAAACGCTTAGCAACTCATGGCAGTGTCACCACAGTCCTGCGAAGGAGGTTCTGCTGTTACCATCCCTGTTGTGCACACGAGACAGCTGAGGCCTGGAGAGGCCGGGTCACGGGCCCCAGGTCACACAGCCGGGGAGCGGCAGAGCGGCGATCTGAGCTGAGGTTTGGCTCTAGAGCGTTTACTACCTTACTGTGTCTATGAAATGCAAGTATTTAACTAACCTATGACGTGAGTGGTTTATGAGATGGCCTATGACTTAACAAATCTCAGCTAATTGCCGGCACCAGAGAGGCAGGCACGGACAGGGCCCTCGGCCACAAAGGGCCGTGCCCCTAAGAGCGGAGGCTCAGAAACCCGCCCTGGAAACAGGCTGGAGGGTGTGGCCACCTGGTCCCGGGCCTGCGAGTTTCACTCGGGAGCTGCTCTTTCCTGCCTCCGACACGCTCCGAAATCCGGTGCAGATCCCCTGCCCGGGGCACACCACCCGCAAGAGCCATCAGGCCTTTGTGGTCAGAGCTACGTGAGCATCTCGATTCCTCATTTCTGTTCACCCCGGGCCTGTGATTTCCACAGGGTGGGGTTTCCAGACCTGGCAGCGTCACACCCCCACCTGACTTTCATCACCTTCTCGGGAACATCGGCCAGATTATCCTCCCGCGCTCTGAGGGGTGGAGCGGGACAGCAACCAGCAGATCAAGGCACAGGCTCCACAAAACAGAGGTTGTGTGTCTCACCCCCTTCACACACACACACACACACACACACACACACACACACACCCTCCCCGCGGCCAGGCATGGCACCCACAGCCACAAATGAGGCCATTAGGGCGATGGAGCGCCGGCCGCCCTGCCAGATCAGTGCCACCTAAGAAGCAGCTGCCCGCTCCGCGCTGAGCGATGAGCGATGAGCGTGGGACCGGGAGGCAGGACCCAGGTTCCAGGCCCAGCTCTGCCATCGGCTAGCTGTGCCTCTGGGTGGCAGAATCCTGAAGTCGGGGTGCAGGGAGTCACCTCCTGGCTCCCTGGCTGTCTAGCCGGGTGACTTGGGTGAGGCCCGGGGAGGAGTGAAGACGACAAGTCCCATCTCCTCCCTAATCCTCAGCCTTCTCCTCGGAAAAGTGGGGGTGCTGGTTCCCACTTCGCAGAGCACCGTGGGGCCAGGAGAGAGTTTGTCAAGCAGCACTTAGTGGTGTTGGGTCTCCCCCTCCGCCCCCTTTCACTTCTCTTGTAAAGCGTAAGCAATACGGGCTGAGGCTGAGGCCGAGGCCGGGGCTCTAGGTGGGTGTGGGGACCGGAGACCGAATGGAAAGCCCTGCCCTGGCTGTGGGCGGGCACAAAGATAGGGCTGCCATTGTTGCTGGAATGTCACTCACCTGCTGGGCCTACGAGCTCCCACCTAACAGCCCACTAAGCCATTCCCACACCTGCCTTCCGGGGTTCAGGTTCACCTCTGGGCCCCCGGCAGGCGTTCCAGGAAGGGCCCCTCATCTTTTGTTGAGAAATAAACAGCTCTCCATCTCTGTGGATTTCTGCTTGGGAAGTAGTGAGCTTTCCTCCTTCTCTGCAGACAGGCTGGTTTGGCTCAGTGGATAGAGCGTCGGCCTGCAGACCGAAGAGTCCCGGGTTCGATTCCAGTCAAGGGCACTTACTTTGGTTGCAGGCTCCTCCCCGGCCCAGGCTCTGGTTGGGGCTCGTGCAGTAGGCAACCAATCGGTGTGTTTCTCTCACATCGATATTTCTCTCCGTCTTCACCTCTCTCTTCCACTCTCTCTAAAATTCAACGGAAAAATATCCTCAGGTGAAGATTAAAAAAAAAAATTCTTGCCATAGTACTGTGCTTGCCCCGGACTTGTGCCCCTTACACAAGTATCCTTTGTCCTCGGGCATTGCAAAGTTAGATGCAGGAGGATTTAAAGGATATTTGTCACTTCCGGTCCACTTGTTCCATCACTCACTTTCACTGTTTACTGAGCCCCTGCAGTAGCCAGGTGAGGCCCCAGTCCAGATAAAGCTCACAATTCTGGGGAAGGGGCAGGAGATAAATGTAATAATAATAATAATAATAATAATAAAGAAGTAGTAGCAGGCTGCAATAAACACTAAAAGGGAAATAATGGGGCGCTGTGATACCAAATTTGAGGGGCTACTTAGGGCACCAGAAGGTCTCAGGTTCAGTTCCTGATCAGGGCACACATATGCCCAGGCTGTGGGCTCCCTCCTCAGTAGAAGCATGCAGGAGGCAGCCGATAGGTGTTTGTCACATCGATACTTCTCTCCCACTCCCTTCCTCTCTAAGAAATCTATATAATCTATAAAAATGTATTCAATCAATCAATAAGTGTCTGGGTGGGGGGAGGAGAAAGTTGGAGAATCTGAACAACCATGAGGGCCGCACAGCGATGGTGTAGGAGAGTGAGGTGGGGAGCAGCACAGGTGAGGATCGGGCGGGCAGGGTCATGGGGAGACTGTCCCTGCAGAGCTGTAAACCAGGGGGCGACAGGGTTCGCATCCCCCTTTGAAAGCCCCGCTGTGTCTGCGGAGAGGATTCGGGGCGGACAGGAGTGGACCAGGCGCTGTCGGGGTGGCTGGGACCCTCTCTGAGCCTGTGGCTTCATAGGAATCAAATAGGGACATGAGCAGAAGTGCTTTGGGGGAGCTGGGGAAATGTAGGGGAGTCCAGGTCTCACTTGCAGTGGAGGGGTTAGGGTCTTGGGTGCAAGGGAACATGGGTAAAGTCCGGAGTCTTTACTTGAGCACCCGCATCGGGAGAGCCCACTTTTCCAGCCGAGGTCCCGGGGCCCCTGGGAGGCCTCCGGCTGGGGAGAGAGACCTGCTTGAAGCTTTTGTCTCCTTGAGAGACCTGAGCTGAGGGGAGGGGGGAGTCATACCTTGGAGCTTGGGGGCAGGCTCTGGATTCCCCTCCAGCCACCCAAATGTGCTCTCAGCTTTTCTTTCTTTCCATGTCAGGGGAGTTCTCTGGAATTTCTGAAATCATTCACGAACTCTGGCTTAAAGAGCTAGAGGACGGGGAAGAGGAGGTACCTGTCTTTTTCATTCTACCTCTTCTTTCCCGCTCATCTTTGCAGCTCA
Source organism: Nyctalus aviator (assembly GCA_036971965.1). Lineage (NCBI taxonomy): Eukaryota > Metazoa > Chordata > Mammalia > Chiroptera > Vespertilionidae > Nyctalus > Nyctalus aviator. The sequence goes on from CM072923.1 coordinate 183,683,333, forward strand.
GAGGAGGGGACCCCCGCCGAACGGTGGGAGGGACCTCACACTGTTGTGGGCCAAACTAGGGGCACCTCCCTAACACCTGGTTCCTGGTGGCTGCCATCGGGCATTATTGACGGGGCTTAAGGTAAGGTGACCAGACGTCCCGCTTTTGGCGGGACTGTCCCGATTTTAACAATTTGTCCCGCGTCCCCAAAATTGGGACTTTTTTAAAACGCCGCGGGATGCGGGGGGGAAAATGGTTAAAAATCGCGACGTCTGGTCACCTTAGAAGGTTCCCCACGGGGAGAGGCTGCTGCCAGGCCCCCTTCTGCCACTGCGCCCTGATCCCCAGGAAAGGGGGTCTCCCCGGGGCCTCGGGGGTCTCCTGGTGGGCGGGGAGGGGACCTGAGCTGTGCACTGACCTGGCTCCGCCCGCGAAGGTGGCGCAATGCCGGGCCCGCAGCCCAGCCGCCCAGACCTGCCGGGCGCGCAGCGGCGGCGGCGGCGGCGGCGGGGACCCGCGTCTCGGGGGCGCAGCTGTGGGCACCGGGGATGAGGGCGCTGGGCGGAGGGCGGAGTTGCAGAAGCGCTGGGTGCAGGGTGCTGGGAGGCGGGACCCCTCCCCGGCGGGCTGTCGGTGGGCTGGTCCGGTGTCCGGGCCGGGGCGGGGCACGGCGGAGGCGGAGGTGGCGGTGGTGGCGGTGGAGGTGGCGGCGGCGGTGGCAGCCGCGCGCCCGGCCGCTTCCCCATTCGGGGTGAGAGCCATGGAGGCGCTGAGGGAGTCCGTGCTGCACTTGGCCTTGCAGATGTCGACCTACAAGCGGGCCACGCTGGACGAGGAGGACTTGGTGGACTCAATCTCCGAGGGCGGCGACGGGTACCCGAACGGCCTGCAGGTAGGAGCCCGGCCCCCGGGAGACTCCCCCGTGGGATGGGGGGGACTGGGCATGCGCACTGGGGCTCTCCTTCTCTCCCCCACCTCCCATCCTCCCCCTCCCGCGCACCTCCGCCCCATCCTGCCTGCCCCAGAGGGGTCCAGAGCCTTTCTGGGGCAAAAGTGACCCCGGGGCGCTGAGCTTCCCCACCAGCCTCCCCTCATCAGCTCTGCCTTCCCGAATCCTCCAGAACCCTCCCCGCCAGCTGGGGAACTACAGCCGCGGTGGCAGAGGTGAAGCCCGCACTCCCCTGCCCTCCGAGCTGAGCTGGTCCGGTTCCCTTTCACAGGGGAGGCCGATCCCGGGACCTGAGGGGCTCCCCTGGACCACACAGCCTGTGTGACGGGCAGAGTCTAAAACTGCCGGCTTACCCTCCTCTCAGCCCTGGGCACCCTAGGCAGTTTCACCCTGTCTGGTAGCTTACTCTGTTCTTCCTCTTTCCACCCAAATACCTGAAGGATGTTCTTTCCCTGCCACTTCTCAGCAGCGGGTCTTCACCACCTCCCTGTCTGTGGCTCAGCGGTGAGCAGGGCTGCTTTCCGCTCTTTCCCGGCGGGGCCTGTCTTTCCTCCAAGCTGATTAGATCGGTCCCGGGAGACCCGAACTCATGACCCTGCCCTTACCTACATCCTCCTCCTTCCCCGTCCGGGCCACCCCAGGAGCTATGGGGGTTACTTTTCCCACTTCCCCGCGAGGGAGCTGAGGCTCTGCCAGGGAAGCCTGCCCTGTGGGTCCCAGAGCCAGGAACCTGGGAGCGAGAAGTCAAACCCAGTCCGTCCAGCACCTCCTCCCCGCGGCCACGTCTTCAAAGGCTAAGTCCCGCCGGAAATGAGATTCCTGTGGCAGGCACTTTTTCCTTCACCAATCAAAACAGAATCTAATCAGCAATCTCTTCGGTCTCATCTTCCACAGCAGGCCCTAAATATATCAGCACAAAAGCATATGGAATGCACAACAAACTAATGTGCCGTGGCGTTACGGTCACAATGGCAGCCCACGTGGGTATGGCCCTTTTCAGGTCACGGAGTGCGTGTGTGTGTGTGTGTGTGTGTGTGTCCACCCCTGGCTGCCTGGCCTGAGTTGAAGGCAGCTCTGTCCCGGAAGCCGGGGGCTCAGGTTTAAGTTCTGACTCCATTCTCAAGGTCTTGGGGGAGCTGCTTACTCTCCCTTTAAACCACAACTTCCTCATCTGTAAAATGGGCGTAATGCACAGGACCGGCCTGCTAGGATGGTTGCTTTTATGACCTATGAGGTAAGCGCCCCTGTGGCCATATTGCACACGATAAAGCTGAGGCTGGAGAGATTAGGGAGATTCCAGTGGTCGCAGAGATGTCTTGTAGGTTGGAGTGCAGTATTGGTGCCCTACACCAAACTGGATGCGTTGCTCCCTCCTTATACAGGAAAAGCCGGAAAAGTTGCCCCAGGGATTCGGGGCATTTCTATGGGTACCCAGTCTGGCTTGCCTTAAGCCTCCACAACCGCCCCAATCCAGTGCTTTTTCTCCTGAGACTACCCACCCGCCTCTGACAAAGCAGAGCTTTCTATGAATTTTATGGTTTTTGTCTTTTGGGATTTTTTTGTTGTTGCTAATCCTCACCCGAGGATATTTTTCCATTGATTTTTAGAGAGAGTGGAAGGAAGAGGGAGAGACAGAAGGAAACATGGAGAGGCACATTATTGGTTGCCTCCTGCATGCACCCCAACCAGGGTCCGGGGAACCTGCACCCAAGGTATATGCCTTGGACCGGAATCGAACCTGGGACCCTTCAGTCCTTGGGGCCGATGCTCTACCCACTGAGCCAAACTGGCTAGGGCTAATTTTATGTGTTTAGTCATTGGTTTTTTCCCCCCAGTATATCGACTTTACATGCTCATTTGTGGGGGGTAGAGGGGAATCCAGTATTAAAAAAAAAAAAAGATTTAAAAATAAACAGTAATCCCACTGCTCGCAGATAACCACTTCTGGTTATTTATATTTGCATGTATGTATTTTTAAACATAGTTGAAGATACAAAGTTGCATCCTGCTTTTCTCACTGAATGCCACTGAATAAGCATTTTTCTCTTTGGAGGTTGTTAAAAACCTCCAAAACATGCTGCCATTACAAAACATAGTACCTCAGCCTGACCAGTGTGGCTCAGTTGGTTGAGCATCATCCTTGCACGGAAGGGTTGCCAGTTCAATTCCCAGTGAGGGCACATGCCTGGGTTTTGGGCTCAATCCCGAGTTGGGGCATACCGGAGGCAGCAGATTGATGTTTCGCTTTCACATCATTGTTTCTCTTTCTCTGTCTCTAAAAATCAATAGAAAGTGTATTTTTAGAAACCATAATACCTCTTGGCACCAATGTATAAAAATACGGTCAATCACTATAGTTGGACAATAGGCCCAAACACTGTAACACTACTGGTTTTTTGTTTGTTTGTTTTTAAAATATATTTTATTGACTTTTTACAGAGAGGAAGGGAGAGAGTTAGAAACATTTGGTCAGCTGCCTCTTGTACACCCCCTACCAGGGCTGTGCCCGCAACCAAGGTACATGCCCTTGACTGGAATCGAACCCGGGACCTTTCAACCCGTAGGCTGACACTCTATCCATTGAGCCAAACCAGTTTCGGCTGTAACACTACTGTTGACCCTCTTTTAGCCTTTTGGATAACTTCCTATGAGTTGTTTTCTAGAAACACAACTGTACCCTCCAGTTTAGGCTTTTTAAAATGGACCCGGTCCTTCCTAATCTTCCTCTCTTGACAGGCAGCTGTAAAAATAAGCTGCTTGGTTTTTCAAGACTTTGGAGTCCATTGGTTCTACCGACTCCAGTGACTGATGCGGATACTGGCCAATGAACACTCGCATCTTCCAGCCAAACTTGCCACCTCCATTGCTGAATACACCAACGAAACGTCGACTTTAGCCGGAGCCAACTTCTCCCTGTACCTCATCTGAAAGGGGTTTACTTTGTCCTTTACCTCACATTTCAGTCACAAATTCATTGTGAGTCCCCCAAATCAGTCACTGTGGCCGGCGTGCAGAATTCACAGTCGGCTGGCTCTGACCCGGAGCCCCGGCCTTGCCCCTCATGGGCCCTCAGACCTGGAAGCAACTCACTTAGACAGCTTTTTTTAAATTTTATTTTTTATTTCTGTGCAACGTGGGGTTAATATTATTAATCCGCCTCTCAGCGCTATTGCAAAGGCTGGCGTGAGACAGTGTAAGGACAGCCTTTGTATAGGGCACAGCGATGGACGTGGCTGTTCTCAGCAGCAGCATCGAAACTCTCTGGGCGCGATGTCTCCGTGATGCCCTACATAGAGGAGCTGTTCTCTGGGAGCCTGGGCGGCCGGCCTCCCCTCCCACCGCGCACTCCCTGTCTGCGGCTTAAAGCGAGAAAGCCAGCGCTACTCCTCAGCCTCAACGGGGGAGCCATGGCCGTTGACCAAAACCTTTAAAACTCACCCAGTGACTTCTAAAAATTCGTTTTTTCATACCAAAAAAGAAAGGCTTTTTGAAATACTTATATTTTACATTTAATTCTTAGTGGTTTTTCCTTTTTTTTTTTTCTTCCCCTGCCGCAAACACATCTATCTTTCAAGCGTGACTTCAGGGGCAGTCCCACTCAGAACTTTGAAAGACCTCTCTGCTTCTCAGGAGGTTCTTTCCACTCCACCCCCCTGTGAGGGACTCACACTGTTGGCCTTAGCATTGTTCTAGAATCTGAGGCGGTCAGACCTGGGACCTCCTCTGGTGTACTCATTTTACAAAATATTTTTTATTTATTTCAGAGAGTAAAGGAGAGGGAGAGAGAGAGCTAGAAACATCAATGATGAGAAAGAATCATTGATTGGCTTCCTCCTGCACATCCCCACACCGGGGATCGAGCCCGCAAACCGGTCCTGTGCCCTAACCGGGAATCGAACCGTGACCTCCTCGTTTGTAGGTTGATGCTCAATCACTGGGCCATGTGGGCCGGGCCAGCGCACTCATTTTAAAGACAGGGGACCCAGGCCCAGAGGCTGCCCAGGGACGCCTGTGGGGTCTCGATAAAGTCCAGGGCAACCTTTTCTCTTGCTCCACTGACATCCTCCTGGGAAGCACAGGGAGCTGGAAAGAGCTTCTCTGGATACCAGACTTCGATTTCTGTCTAAGATGCAAGGTCTGTCTCCTGCAGCAGGTGCACCTTTAAGCTGTTCTCAGTCGCTGAAAGGGTCAGGCTTGGCGGCCGGGGGCTGGGTGGGGCTCAGAGTAGAGATGGGGAGGACCAGAGGACTTACAGTTTTGCTCCAGACTGGCCTCAGTGTCCTCAGCCAGAAGTCTGCCATACGGAAACTTCTAGAAGAAACCTCCCCAGCCTAACACCCTCACGGAGACAGAACGCCACCCAGGGCCAAGCTGTCATGGTCTGTCTGCTCTGAAAGGCTGGCTCTGGGGCAGGCAGCCTGGCCACTCTGCCAGGCCTCAGAGGGTGGCCGAGCTCTTGGGCTGCGGGGGGTGGGCTCCCCGCCAAACCCTTGGCCAGTCCGACGCCTCTTCTCTGCTCCATGGAGCCCAGGTCGCCGGGGGCTTGGTGGTGGTTCAGCCACCGCCATCCCTCCTGACCCCCTGCTTGGTCTGAAAAGCGGGCTTTGCCCGCCGCCCACTCCTGCTGCTGGCCTGTCTCCTGGGCCCCGGGCAGCGATGGCCTGTCCTTGCCCGCACAACTGCCTGCAGAACCCGTTCTTGCCGTAAGCCTCGGCGAGCCAGGCGCCCACTTCTGTAACCGAATCTTTATCCCTCCTCAGGGCTTTGTTCCCTTGGCTGTGGAAACCCTGGGAACCTGGCCTGCACGGCTCGGCTGCTCCTCTTACTCCCGTCTGTCTCTCTGGCTCTGCCCGTCTCTCCTTCTGTCTCCCTCTTTGCCTCTCTCTTTCGAGGGCCTCCTTTTCCTTCTGTCTCATTCTCTCTCTGCCTCACCCGGCAATCAGTGGGATAGGAAGCCCCCCGACTAGCGGAGCATTTACAGCGATTCTCAGCTCTATCATCTGAGCATCCGCTCTGCACCGGGGCAAGGTGGAGTGGGCCGCCTGCCGCTAACACTCCTCCCCGGCCAGCCGCCGCCGCAGACTGGTGATGGACAGGCCCTCCTTTCCCAGAGCAGCCTGAGAAACCATGTGCATCCTCCCCTGGCTGTGAACCATCTTGCCGGGTTCTCTGAAGGAGGCGGGGCAGGAGCCCCGGGGGCTCGGCCGGGAGAAGGACTGGCCAGCAGCTCAGCGTTACCCCCAGGAATGGGACAGGCCTCCTGGAGAGGTCTCCTGACCGGGGATGCCTCTGGATTCCTTCCACCCTCCGAGGTGGGATAGGGTTGGTCCAGAAGCCAAGAGGCCCTCAGCCGGGCAGTACAAGCCCCGCGAAGACCGTTACAGAAGTGAAAAACCCTATTTTCAAATTCCGGGTGCCGTGTCTGCCTGGCACCGTGACTTTCTAATTTAATTCTGACTGAATTCTTCTTGGATTTTACCGTGAACACTATCTGCATGCTTGTCGTTAAACAGAGAGGCTCAGCTCGACTCTGCTCCTGGGGGCAGCACAGCCCTCGGCAGAGGCTGTGGGTTCCGGTGAGAGGTGGCCTCTCTCGCCGTCTCCCTCCTCCACCCCCGTCACGTCCCGTGTTCCTCCTGACCTAACGCTCATCCCTGCTCTCAGGCAGGATGGCACCATCTAGCAACAAAGTGGAATCAACCCAGTGCCAGGCACTCAGGAAGCACTCAGATATTAGCCGCCTTGTTACTCTTTTTTTTTCTCCTTTCCTCCCTCCCTCCCTCGGTTCCTTTCGTTTCTTCTCGCCCTGCACCTCCTCAGACTCCCCACCTGTCCCGCCTTTGCTCTGTCCACCTAAGGGCAGGTTTCCCCGCTCCCTCCGCTTGTCGCCTGTGCTCCCCGGCTTTTGAGAGCCTGCATCTGGCGCGGCGCTCCCTGCCTCTGCCTTGCACGCCACCCCCACAGGCTAAGCCTCGATCCAGCTGAGCCTTGATCGTGGGGCTCGGAGAGGCAGAATGTGGCACAAGCCCCGGGGGCGGGACAGCAGGGAGACGGAGAATAGATGTCCCGTATCCTTTGGGGCCCCTCCGAATACAAGGTGAGCTGTGAGAAAATGGATGCCTGGGCAGAGGCACTTCTACTAAGGTGACCAGATCATCCCGGTTCGGGCGGGACAGTCCCGACTTTTAACAATTTTTCCTGCTGGTTCTGCTTTTTTGGAAATCGGGGCTTTTTTTTTTTTTTTTTTTTAATATATTTTATTGATTTTGTACAGAGAGGAAGGGAGAGAGATAGTTAGAAACATCGATGAGAGAGAGTCATCGATCAGCTGCCTCTTGCACACCCCCCACTGGGGATATGCCCGCAACCAAGGTACATGCCCTTGACCGGAATCGAACCTGGGTCCTTCAGTCCCCAAGCCGACGCTCTATCCATTGAGCCAAACCGGTCCCGGCGAAATCGGGGCTTTTTTTAAAACGCTGCGTGACTCGGGTAAAAATTGTTAAAATTCGGGACTGTCCCGCCCAAAGTGGAAGGATCTGGTCACCTTCCGGTGCACGGACGTGTCGGCATCATCCCAGGCTCTGTCTCCGCACCAGGCCTCCCAGCCCGGTGTGACCTTCATGGTAGCACCGTGGTCAGAATCTTCGTTTCTCACCTTTCAGAAAGGTTCTGAAAGGAGGTTAGAGGGCGGCCTCCCTCCCCCACTGGTGCATCTGCTTCGGTTTCGGAGCTTCCTGGATCTCCATGGAAACGGTGACTGGGCCCCAAGTTCCTTTTCTCGTTTTCAGAAACCAGTTTTCCTTTCACGAGAAGTTCGTGTGTTCCTCTTTCTCTGGTGCGGCAATTCCTTGTCATTTCCTGGCCAGAAAATGCCCAGCGGTGACCAGGAAGCCACTCAGTGCCCTTCTGTCCCCGGGTGACCAGCCCGAGGTCCCCCAGGGTCGGTGTGAGGCCCTGGCGTGGCCTGGCTGTTGGTGGGGCTCCCCATCTCCCCTGGCGACTCCTTTGCCTCCCCACCCCTGGCAGGCTGCGGGTGTCTCTGCCACCGAGCCTTGCTCCCTTCACCTGGGCCTTTCCAAAGGGCAGACCCAATCGTGTCACTCCAGTTTGCATTCTTTAAACCAGCTTACAGGCTCTGGCCGGTTTGGCTCAGTGGATAGAGCGTCGGTCTGCAGACTCCAGGGTCCCAGGTTCGATTCCGGTCAAGGGCATGTACCTTGGTTCTGGGCACATCCCCGGTAGGGGGTGTGCAGGAGGCAGCTGGTCGATGTTTCTCTCTTATTGGTGTTTCAAACTCTCTATCCCTCTCCCTTCCTCTCTCTCTAAAAATAAAATGTATATATATTAAACCATCTTTACAAGGTGCCCCTTTGGATCTTGGCCTTGCCACTCTCCAGTTCCCTCCCCCACTCACCTGGCCAGCTCCTACTTATTCTTCAAGACCCCACCCAGGCGTCCCCACCTCCAGGAAGCCTTCCCTGCCCACCCAGTCTGTGTCTATCTGCCTTTCTTCTGGGCTGTGAGCCCCTGAACAGAGGGAGTCTGTCTTCCTCTCCATGGTTCCACCATGGCCCTGAGTTGGTGCTCAGCCGTTGGCACACAGCCATGAGGTCACTGAACCAAGTGACCCCGCCTTCAGGGGACCCCCTCCTGCACTGTGGCCCTCGCTTTTGCCCAAAGTACCTCCTGGAACGGAGGGGAGCCCCGAGGGCTCCGCCACGCCCTCCCCTTCCTCTCATTGTGCCTCCCTTCCTGTGTAGGCTGTGGGGCTGGGGACATTTTTCCTCCCTTTGAGGCCTGCCTGGATGGAGCTATTTCTCCATGGCGCCTCTCCTGACATCTTCCCAAAATGCGAATCTCTGACCCGCCGGTGGCCCCAGAATCTGCACACTCGGGGTCAGATCCCGCGCCCTCTTGGGACTTTCACGTCCTCCTTTGTGAAAGGAGAACTAGTAACAGCCCTGGTGGGGCGGTGGGGAGTCAGTGAGCTCAGGGCGCCCACAACCCTGGGGTGTGGGAGCTGGGGTGGCACCCTCCTTGTGGCATATTGTTCCAGCCAGACGGTGCTGGGCCTCCAAGAGAGCCAAGCTGGCCACCCGCTGGATTCCTGCAAGTCCAAACATCCTGTTCTTTTCTGAGCTCCTTACTGGAAAAGCAAGAGAAAGCTGGGTGTTTTTTTTTTTTTTTTCCTCCTGCCCATATCGGGTGACTCAAAAAAACACACAAGCCCAGCTGGGCTGAGCTACTTGGCTCTCTGAAGTTCAGGAGCAAATCGGAGCTGCCGAGCAGGGTGGCTGGCGGTTCCTGTCCTGGATTAGGACCCAGGCCGTGGGAACCGGACCACCCCTGAAGCAGGAGAGCCACCCCAATGTCTCCCCGGGGCCTGGGCCTGCCTCGGAGCCCCTTCCTCCTGGGGAGGGGGGGCCCTGGGCTCATGCCCTCCCCACCCCTCCTGCCTGCCTCCCTGCAGGTGAACTTCCACAGCCCCCGGAGCGGCCAGAGATGCTGGGCCGAGCGGACCCAGGTGGAGAAGCGGCTGGTGGTGCTGGTGGCGCTCCTGGCGGCGGGACTGGTGGCCTGTGTGGCCGTGCTGAGCATCCAGTACCGGACAAGTAGGTGCCTCTGGGTTTCATTGTGGGCTTGACGCATCCCTACCCTCAGCTCTGTCCACCTGTGCGAGGGGCCCCCCTGGGACTGGCCCCAAAGGCCCCAGAGGGAGCCACAGCTGGCAGACTCTGGTCGCTGAGACCTGGAGGGTAGGTGGTATGGGTGGCGTGAAGGTTTCCGTGTCCAGAGGTCATGAGTCTAAATCCCAGCCCAGCAACTTACAGCCGTAGGATAGCCTCGGACAGGGCACTCCATCTCCCAGAGTTTGTGTCTTCTCCACTTGCATAGGGACAATGGTGCCCAGTCTGGAGGTGGCTTGGAGGGTTAGAGGTCACGTGTACACGGACTTGGTGCCTGCCAGGAGGACCCCTTAACCTCAGCGGTGGGTGCTGCTGTCGCTAGGGTATGTGGGCTGGTGAGACACCCCAGGCTGGCATTGCCTGCCATCCTTAGTCCCAACAAAACAGCCATCATGACTTCCGTTTACTTAATCCTGCTCATGGACCGAATGCCGCACCTCATCTTTAGAGTAGTCTCATTTCCTCCTCCTGACAGCAGCCCCGGGCGGTGTGGTTACTGGTGGCCCGAAGCTGAGGCAGCGACTTGCCCGAGGTTATACATGGGCACGGGGAAGTGGAACTCAACCACAGGCCCTTGGGCCCCAGAGCCCAGGCTCTGCCTCCTTTTGTAACCTGGGCGCACCAGTGTGAGGATTCCCTGAAAAGCCGCCCTCCCGTGACCCAGCTCACCTCTGTCATCGCATCCCGCTGTCCTATCTTGTGCAGCGATGTGATTGGGGCCCTTTCCGTCCTGCTGGGCGGGGCCCCAGGCTGGTCCTCTGTGGCTGAGAGGACCCAGCCCAGTGCCTCACACAGACTCGACGTTCAGTCGGCGTTTATGGAGCTGGAGAGGGTGGGGAGTCCAGCTGGTCTCACTCCCTGGGCCCCGGCGCCTCGCCTTCCGGGGGCAGATTCTCCACTTTGTTGAACAGCCTCGGTTGACCTGAGGGCCCAACCCCACAGACTTGGTCACCTGGTCACTCATCCCATCAGAGAGATTGTGAACCTTTTCAGGATCTGGGGATGGCCACCCAGGCCTTGTCCACTGCGAGGTTGCTGGCCCACCTGGTGGCCCTGCTGGACTGGGATGAGAAAAAGGTTTGGGGGCCTGGAGAGAGGGCAGGACTTATCTGAGTCTCACCTAATCCCTCCTGTATCAGGTTATGTTCACTCATTCATTCATTCATTCATTCGCCAGGAGCTTCATGCACATTTGATTAAAGATGTCCATGCTCTTAAGCATATATACTTAGTTAGCATAATGCCTGCACTGCCATAGGTGTGCAAGTCGTTTGCAAATTGAATAAATAAAGGACACAATGGACAAGAAGGAGGAAAAGCTGGAAACAGCCTTTCTCTACCAATCACTCTTGTCCTGTAGCCGCCATCTTGCTTGAGGCACTATCTTGCCTAAATATCAGCTTCGGTTCAGAACACTCTGCCGGGTAATGTGGACTCTGCCCACCCTCCTCTGCTCAGCTCCTGGCTCTGTACCTGGGGAGCAGGCGAGGCTCCAGCAGCCAGTGTCACCCTGAGACTGGCCCAGGAGTTCCCAAGATGTTTCCCCACCAGAAACCAGAAGGGACGCCCAAAGGGTGGCTCCTTGTGATCAGGCTGCAGAGGGGCCCACGGGAAGGAATCCTGTTTCTGCCTCCATCCCAGCCTTCTCAGGGACGTAGCAGGGTTTTCCCAGCCTGCACCTGGGTGAAAGGAACTCTGGGTGGAGCTGGGTCAGGATCAGGTGACCCATAAGCCAATCCATGTGTTTTCGTTAGCTGCCCGGGCCTGGAAAGCAGTGGCCACCCCGGATATTGACTGTAACCTCATTACCCAGCAGCAGGTGCTGGCACCGGCCACATCTGAGCAAACATAAGGCCAGACAAAGCAAATTCTCTGTACATTCTGAAAGACCCACCTATAAGTTATGTCTGGGCTCTTAAATACATATTTACCCACCTCCCTGCTGCACCCTCCCTTCTAGAAACGTGCAGGTGCTTCACAAACAGCAGCAGCAACACAAACTCAGTGTGGAGGCCAGCTGCTGTCCAGACAAGTGCCTGGGACCTGCTCTCCTGAGTGACGATGCCCATCCTAAAGGGAAGAAATATTTTCTACTCCTACAGGTGGTGACCAAGTGCTGGACAAAGCTCACTCATTCATTCATTCATTTTTCAAATATGTATTGGACAGTGTTAGGTGCCAGCAAAGGAAATATAAAAGCTGAGCAATGCTGAGCAAAGGAAATATAAAAGCACATCAGATGCTGCCCTCCCCTCCAGCTCACATTCCAGTGGGGGAGGTAGACAGGGAGACGGCCATGGCACCCCTTAGTCTGTGATCAGCTCTCAACAGCCAGGCAGCCAGAGAGGGATGAGGGTCTGGGAAGGTTTCCCCAAGGAGATGGAGCCTTGAGTATTGACCTTGACGCAGATGAGGAAGCAATTAATTAATCAAATATGCATAAAGTGCCTTCTGGTTAGGAATGGTTGGTTGGTAAAGGACCTACAAACCATCAAATAGTTAAATTATCAAAGCTGATTGCTTAAGCACCACCTAGGGACCTTGCCCTGTGCCTAGCAGAATAGGTGCTTAAAGTGCTATTAACTCAGGCCATTCCTGGGAACTGATTTCTTATTTTGTTTTAAACCAAGTCCCCCCTTGATAACTACAAATATCTCTCTCTCTTTCTTTCTCTCTCTCTCTCTCTCTCTCTCTCTCACACACACACACACACACACACACACACACTGGTGGATCTTGCTCTCTGAGGATCACCCTCTCACGCTGACTTCTGGGCATTCCCAGCAGCCAAGAGTTTGTCAGGCTTTACTTCCTGTAGTTGGTTGTACAAAAACAATAAGTATTATTTTCCTCTTATATCATAATAGTGAATAGGTTTTTTCAAACCACACGGAAATTACCCCCCCTCCCCGCGCCTCCCCAGCTCCAACTCCCATAAAGATTCCGGTGCCTCCCCTGGTGGGCAGTGGGGCAACTTTGCTTAAGATGATCAATCTAGACAGGTTCCTACCATCTTCTCCTCTGTTTTCATGCCTAATGGCTCAATAATTTTTAATTGTTGTATAGGCATCTCAAAACAAGCAATTACCTCAAAATAAAGTCACCCTGATTTGGGGGCTGTTGCACAGCTCCTCCGAGCCCTTGTTCGACCCGGAGGCCTTTGCATTTTCAGAAGATGTTAGACACCTACAGGCCACTCAACCCGGTGGGCAGTCTGTTTCCGGGTGAGGTGACTGCCCCGGCCAGCCGGTGCCTTCTGTTCTCCTCTCTAAAGATCGGCCTGGGAGCCTGGCACCCTAAGACCCGAGCGAGCTGAGCCCCGTGCCCGGCCCTGAGGTCATTGCATCATCTCTGTGAAACTGGTCCTGCTGTTCCCCTCGTTTCTAGATGGAGAAACTGAGGCTCCGAGAGAGGAGGTCACATGTGCGAGGCCCACAGCCAGAAGCAGAAGCTGGGAATTGAACCCGGTCTGAGCTCACAGTGCCTGCCCTGACTCACTCCTCCCTGTGTAGGGGGGAGATGAACTCACCGGAGGTCGTAGTAGCCCCGCTGCCCCCCATCCACCTCACGTTCCCGGCAAAGAGGCAGCGAGGGGAAGCGGGAGCCCCCGGCCATGGAGTTGCTGCAGCAGCACGGGCTGGGTTCAGTCTTGCTCTGCCTGCAGCTGTGTGACCTTGTCCCCCTCTCTCGCTCAGAGCCTCAGTTTCCTCATCTTTAATCGGGCCATGACGCCTGTATCTGAGGCTTGTCCTGAGGCCTGCATGCGATCGCGAATGTGCGTGAAGTACCCAGCGCAGAGCTGCGATCAGGAAGCGGTCCCTCTTGTCGCCGGCACAGCTGTGTCAACAGACAATTCCGCGGGGCCTGTTCTTAGTCACCAGCTTGGACCACGGCCTCTGTCTCCTGTAGTCAGCTTCCTCTCGCTACCTCGGCCTGGGTCACCGCTGAGGCCGCCCGCAGTTCGGTTCCTTTGCTTAGAGCCCGCGGATGGAACTTGAGGCAGGGGTTCGGCCCGCTCCTCTTGCCCTTGGCCTTCAGACAGCCCTCTGCCCACGTTTGTGAGAACCGGCTCAGAGGAAGCTGACTTCTCTGCTCGTGGTGTTTTGGGGGCACTTGTAGGATTTGCAGCCCTGCTTGCTGCCCACCTGTATGTACCAACTGCTGTCCCTCCTTAGGCCACACCTCACCAGGAGAGCTCCCTTGTAGGCCCAGAGCAGACAGGGAGAGGGTGGGCTTCAGATCCCGTTGGCCGCTAAGCAGGGTGCTTAGCTTCTCTGTGCCTCAGTTTCCTCTGCAAAAATGGCCTTACGCAAGATGATCTCAGGGTTGTTTCGGTTTTGGTTCTTTTGAGGATTCAGTGAGGTCACCCTCTTTGCCTCGTGCTCAGTGGGAATGATTTTTTATAGTTCCTTCTATTCTTGAAAGTCTTCCTTCTTCCTGAGTCCCGGCACCACAGAGTCTGTACTTCCCGTGTGGCACATACTAAGTACACTCAGCCTGTGTTTGTAGAATGAATGATAGATGTTTCTCCCACTGTTGTCTTTTGACTTTTCCTTTATGATGTGTATCCCCAACTAACTTACTAGCTCTTGAAGGAAAGAACTACACCGTTCATATCCCTCACCACACACACACACACACACACACACACACACACACACTGCGCTCAGCAAGAACCTGAAAGGTACTCAGTCATTATCTTGTTGAACAAATGAATGAGTGAATGAGTTTGCTGAACACCAGGGAACAATAAAAAGTCAGTGAATATTTGCAGAGGGGAGGACTTGTAAAATCTTTTAAGCTATAGAAAGGATTTTAGGCAGCTAAACCGAAGTCTGATTTTATAAGCCAAGAAATAGAGAATCTACTGAGATCATTTCTCAGGAGGGGTCTATGGACCATCCACCTCGTCATCTGTTTGGTCAGGACCAGAGTGGGGCATGGGGCACCAGGGCTGGAATCAGAGACTCCTGCAACCTCCTCCTGCCTGCCCTTCACTGGCCCCCTGTGCTTGGCCCCTGCCAGGAGCGCCCCCGGTGTGCCTCAGCCAGGCCTGCGTCTCAGTGACCAGCTCCATCTTGAGTTCCATGGACCCCAGGGTGGACCCCTGCCAGGACTTCTTCACCTATGCCTGCGGCGGCTGGATCAAAACCAACCCCGTTCCTGACGGCCACTCGCGCTGGGGGACATTCAGCAACCTCTGGGAGCACAACCAAGCCATCATCAAGCACCTCCTCGGTAAGCATCCTGCAGGGGGGCCGTCAGCAGGACCTACCTGGCCAGGCCAGTCAACGGAGGCGCTTGGCTGGAGGGGAAGAGAGAGGCTTTGGAGTACGTGGAAGTGGTTAGAATGCCTGTCCTATCACTTGTGTGCCGAAGTCACTTATCTCTGAGCCTCAGTTTCTTCATCTGTACGGCAGGACTAATCATACCCCAACTGCAGAGTCTGTAAAGTGTTAGCACGGCATGTGTGCACATAGTAGGTGCACAAAAACTAGCAGCGTGGTCTTTGCTTTTGTGACTTCAAGCTGCAACTCAGCTGTTGACTAGTTTGGACTGATTTTTTTTTTTGCAAGTTGTGAGTGAAAGGAATCAAGGCTGATTTTAAGGCTGTGAGCAGATAAAAGTCCTAACAGTTTATCTGAGAGTTACTCATTGAGGCAGCAGCCTTCCTTGGCCTCCTGATAATTGATAAGCCTCTAGCCAAAGTTCTCTTTGCTCCTTGCGAGGCCTCCAGCACCTCTAGTTGACCTTGGTGTTGATGGTTTTATGCTTAGATTAGAATCCCATGTCTGTCTTGTTTGCAGCTGTATCCCTAGATAATGTGTGTTGAATTAACTGCCCGTTGGGGCCGTCCTCAGCGTGAAATCACGATACGCAAGTGCTGTGACATACAGAGGTCCTGGCTTGAACCCCTTAGCAACCGAAATCTTGGCCATCATCTCTCTCTCTCTCTCTTGCTGACCCCATCCTGGGGCCCCAAATGGTGGGAGAGGTTAGATCATGAAAAGCCAGTCAGTTAATCCATCAGTAAGAGAACTTAGATTTGACAAATACATATTAAGTTTAAAAATAACCAACTCTCAAGATACTCAAAAGTAGGTAAAATACAATGAAATTTTTGAAAGTAGGTAAAATAGAAGAAGATGTCTAAAAGGAGACAAATCTCAAAAGGGCCCGAAACCTCCTGGTGGGAAAGTTTTCTAAAAGATAAAAGATTCTAATTTGACGGTTATGGATTTCAGGCAACTGTGCCTTTTAATTTAAACTTATTTTTAAATATCTTAATTGATTTGAGAGAGAGAGAAACATGAATTTGTTGTCCCACTTATTTATGCATTCATTGGTTGGTTCTTCGATGTGCCTTAACCGGGGATCAAACCTGCAACCTTGGGGTATTGAGACAATGCTCTAACCAACTGAGCTACCTGGCCAGGGCCGCAATTGTGTCTTTCAGATGAAAGGAGACCTTTCCTTTCTTTCCCACCCCAGGGGGCGCCGCCGCTGACCCCGCTGAGTGAAACCCACCCACCACTCCTTCCTGGCCCCCAGCAGCTCCTGGACAGGGTCCCTAAGTAGCTCCCTTCCTAACACACCTCCTTCTTATGTTCCTGAGGATCAGAACACGGTTCGCTGCTCTGTATGTCGGGACAGCAAAGCCCCCGCCTGCTTTATGCTACCCAAGTGCCTTTCCCTTCAGAAGCTGGGGCTTAAAAGGCCAGTTTGTCTGTGGTAGCCAGACTACAACTCAGGGACGCCCTTTCCCAGCACCTAAAGACACAGCCGGGAGCTGGGCAAGCACAGTCAACCAACGAGGGGGATCGTCCCCAGGCAAGAGGACAAGATGGGTTCGAATTCTGCCTCGTCCTCTTGCGGTGTGATCTCGGGTCAATTCCACAACCTCTCTGGGCTCCGTCTCCCATCAGTACGATGGGAACTATGCCTCCTTTCGGTTATAAAAATTAGAGGGGAAAATACATACAGACACAGCGCTTTGTTTGAATCGGCCTGGCACATAGTGGAGGCTCCATTTATGATGGTGTCACTGTTTTTCACACTTGCCCTTTGCACAGCACGTCAGCGCGTACGGAGGTGTTTTTGTAGATATGACCCATTGGGTCCTGCAGGGGAGAAGCGAGGAGGCGCGTGGTAATAAAGAAACAGATCCTCAAGATAGAGGGGAAGGTGGCGGAGCTGGGACTTGCCTGACTTCCGGGCCTGTGTCTTTACCCCTGTCTACACCGCCTCCTTCGGGGACAAGGGGCAGTTGTGGCTTCCTTCTCGCCTTGGAGAAAGCCTGCAGGCAGACCGCTCAGAGCATTGGGGGCATGAAGGAAAGAGAGAAAGAGACGGACGTTGACTCAGTGTCTGCTATGTGCTATGCACTGCACCGGTCTCTTTAACCCCCTTCCCCGCCCCACCTTGTCCACACAGCTGCCCTGGGATGTAGGCACTGAGCTTCCCATTTTATAGATGAGGAAACCGAGGCTTAGAAGTCTTAGGTAACTTTACCAAGGACACACTGCCAGTCAGGATGGGGAGCCGTTAGCCCTGAGAGGGGACAGGGCAGAAAGGCATAGGCTCAGAACGGGCCCTTGTGTATGGTGCCCGCGATCCTGACCCTGCTGTTCTGGGGCTGGTTCTTCTCAGGAGGACCTTGGGTCTGCGTCAGGACTGAGGCCACCCCCATGTGGCAGGGCCCATGAGGAGTGGCCTGCAGTCCTGGACTCTGGCCTTCCCATCCACCCAGCCCCTGAAGGTCAGGCATGGGTGGGGAGCTGCACTGAGCTGGGCACGGAACAGCCAGAGCTGTGTGTTCAAGCCCCTGTCCTGGTCCAGGCGCTGGTGATATCAGGAGGCCGCACTGCAGGGTTTTGGGGTCAGGCAGCCCTGGCATGCGAGCCTCTCACCCGCGTGGCCTCCAACTGATGAACCAGCTTCTCTCCAGCTCCGTTTCCTTGTCTGTAAAACGGGGGTGTTGATGCCACCTCACCCACCAAGTTCCTGAGAGGTTTGACTGGCACGGGAGGGTCAGCGTGCTTAGCACAGAGCCTGGCGCCGAGGAAGCGCGCTCAGCTGCTGGTGTGGCAGGTGACTCCCTGCCCGGCTTCTGCCTAGCCAGCGGTGACTGCAGAGCGGCTGCTCCGCCCTCCCGGCCCCAGCTCTCCACCTAGAAAGGGGGACTAGCTCAGAGCACTGGGAGAGGCGTCCTAGGGGTTCCCTGGGGTTTGAGGGTAGTTATTGCTCCTGTGATTGCTTACGGAAACACTGGATGCACCAGGTACCAGGGCATGCCCACGATCGTGCTGAGCCGTTTACTTGTATTGTATTAAAGCCACGGCGTAGGCTGTATCTGCCCATTTTATGGATGAGGCTCACACACACAGGGGAAATGTATTTCCTAGGAAATGAGGGAGCTGGGGTTCAGCCCTGGGGCTGAGAGGCCTCAAACCCACATGCTTTCTCCACTGATTCTGCTGAGTCACCTTCACCGCGCAGAGGCTGCGGAGCGGCCACAGTGGTTCAGGCTCTTGTGTGGTTGAGCTCCAGGCCGGGGAAGACCTGGCCCAGGCCTGGCGAACACAGCAGCTGGGGCCACCCCCATGTCACACTGACCAGGAGCTTCCCCGGGAGGTGTATCCTGGGGTCCTCGCCCCCCAGGCCCATTCCTGGGAACTAGCTGGAAACGGCCCTTCACTTTGGGCCTTGGTACCTGGCAATGCCTGAACAGCCAGGAGACAGGTGAGTGGGTGACAAAAATTCAGGAGCGTGGGCCAGTGCATTCTTGGGCTCCAGGCCAAGCTGGTCTCAGCTTCCCCAAGACAAAGGGGTCAGCCAACGGGCTTCAGGAGGGAGCTGAGGCCCATGGGGAGTGGACCAGGCCAGGGGGGGTGCCAGGCTGTCCCACCTGGCCTGGGGTGAGCTTCCCCAGATGGAAGGAGGAGAGGGCACAGGCAGAGTGCCGGTGAGGACTGTCAGCTGGCCACGCAGAGCAGCTGTAAGGATCAGCTTGCACGTGACCTTGGGCAGACCTCCCCTGTCTGACAGTGAGTTCACCCCAGCCCCTCAGAGGAAACCCAGGCAGACGGGTAGCAGGTGGGTTGAACTAGGCCTAGTGCCACCATGGCATGTCCTTGCAGTCTGCTGGCTGGAGGGCAGTGACCTCAGCGGCATGAGACAGATGCCTCATCCGTGAGACGCTGCCGCCCACCCAGCTGCCAGCTCGGGCTGTCCTCCTAGGAGACAAGAGTGCGCCCTCCCTTTATCAGGGCAAGGATCGCCGCTTGGGCTGGGCTTGCCAGCGTGTGCTGTTAGCACAGACTGTTCTGCCACCCAGAGTGCCTCCCCCACCCCCTTTCAGGCCTGCGAGACTTTTCTCAAACGTATTCCTCCCTTTGGGCCTCCCCGGCTACAAGCACATTTTGTGTAGCTGTCATATTTACTGCACCTTATATTGTGAGAGTGATAACATGCAAAAAAAATAGTCCTGCCTGTTGTAACCATTCAGGCAATACAGATTCCATAAAGAGAACGTTAGTGGTCTTTCTTTCTCCTCCCCCTGACCCGTCTCCCTGAGAGACACAACCAGGGTTATTCCTGTAGCATTAAATTGGTCCGTGTCAGTAACTGGGCAGTTAATCCTGTCACCTGTGACAGCTCTTGTGTTTTTATCCAGATTTATTTTCCCAGGATTTACTGTCTAATGGAGTTTCATCTTCCTGCGTAGCCTGGAACCCGTAGGAAATGCTTTCTGTCCAAGACCGTGACCGCGGCCGCCGCCCTCCCCTCACGTCTGGGGGACCTGACCCCCGAGGGTGGGAGGGGGTGTCCAGCCTGCAGGCAAGGCAGGGAAAGCGGAGAGAGCTCAGGCTCTCATCCGGACAGCCTCGGGAACTCACTTGGGTGACCTTGGACCGGTTACCTCATCCCTTGCCTATCAATGGGGCGTGATCCTAACACCCACTGGGGGAGATTGTTATGACGAGAGGCACACACACTGCCCACACACAGGAAGCGGCTCATTTTCCCAGGGAGGCTGACGGTGCTGGGCCCCAGTTCCAGCGTGCTGCCCGTTTATTCGCTCTGCTTCCCCAGGCAGGCTCCGTGACAGGAGGTGATCCCCTGCACCTCGGGGTTCCGGGTGCTGGCGAGCAGGTCTCGGCGCAGGGCCTGGCCTGAAGTAGGCGCGGGAAACGGTGGCCGTGTTGTTATTCTTTTGATTCTTCTGCAGCAAAAGGCACCTCCTTTATCAGGTCCCCACACCCCCTCACAGGATGGGGGGGGGGGGCGGGCTACCAAGGGCTGGGATTGTCAGAGCGGAGTCTGTGGGTTTATCTAAGACAAACATGGGGCCTGCTCTGATGTGGAGCAGGGGCCCCACATGCTCCCAGCCAGAATCCCCAGGAACTCTCCTTTCTGCAGCCGCCCGGGTGCCTGGGCAGGAGGGAGAGGCTGCGCCAGGATAAACTCCCAGAGGGGGAAGCAGGACGATTAAAGGGTGTGCTGTCTTTCCTCCCTGGGACCTTGGGGGAGCGACTGAGGAAGTTTCTGGAACTCTGGTTCGCTAGGAGGAAGGACCCAGGCAGTTGGGAGCCCTGTGGCCTGGCCCTGGGTTACCGCATTATCTCCACTGGGGCCTCCATCTCCTGACTCAGTCCTGGGAGCTGCCCTGTGGATTCCTCCCTGCTGGTCCTTCCATGTAGGGTGTCTTACAGGAAACCGAGATTTCTCTAGAGAGGAAACTGTCTGTGGCTCCTTTCAGTTTGCACCCAAGCCTCCTCCCTCGGGCCAAAGTGGTCGACACCTTTTCTTTGGAGCTCCCAGAGCACTCATTTATTCATTCACTCACTCACTCATTCATTCACTCATTCATTCATTCAGTGATTCTGTATTCATTCAGTGATTATGTGCCAGACGTTGAGTCAGGAATATGACGGTCTTTTCCTGTGGAAGTTCATTCCAGCAGGAGAGACAAACAATAAGCAAATAAATGAGTAAATAAGTAATATGTGAAGAATTAGAGCTTTGGGGGGAAAAAAAAAAAAAAAGCAAAGACATGTGGGGCCTGCCAGGGAGGAGGAGGGAAGAAGCGGTGGGCTTTCTGAGGAGGGGACATTGGAGCAGAAACTTGAACTTAGTGAGCCAACAGACCCCATGGAGGTGAAGGGAAGAGTGTGGCAAGCAGGAGGAACAGTGAGCACAGCGGCCCTGGGGCGGGACCGTGGGAGCGAGAGGGAGAGGAGCAGGAGCAGGAGTCAGCTGGGAGGTGCAGGGCCCAGATCCGCCTGCCAGTGTTCCTCCACCCTTTTCAGTATTGCCCCCTCCTAAACGTGTAATACCACACATGTGCTGTATTCCTCTTACGTACCATATGTGCACATAGAAAGAGCAAGTTGGGCCCGGCTGGCGTGGCTCAGTGGTTGAGCACCAACCTATGAACCAGAAGGTCATGGTTCGATTCCCGGTCAGGGCACATGCCCAGGTTTCGGGCTTGATCTCCAGTGTGGGACGTGCAGGAGGCAGCTGATTGGTGATTCTCTCTCATCACTGATGTTTCTGTTTCTCTCTCCCGCTCCCTTCCTCTCTGAAATCAATAAAAATATATTAGGGGAAAATATATAGTAAGTTGTTTCTACCCCCTAAGAACGAATCCTCTCCCCCTTGGGGGCAATGCTGCCCCTGTCGCAAATGAGTGGTCTGGGCTCATGGCCAAGTGTAAGGTGTCTGTATACTCCAGGGTCCATCCGGACTCCAAGTCATTCAAGACGCGGCTCTGTAAACTCCCTCCCGAAGAGAGGTCCAAATAGACATCTCGGATGCCGTAGGCATGTGGACAGCCATTCCACTCCCACCCCCGCCCCACCCAGCCTTCCGAACCTCAGTAGCGTCCCCCTTCTCAGACCAAGAAACCTGGGCAGAATGCCGCACTGACTGCTCTCTCTCTCCTTTCCTGCTGCCACTTGGCCCCGCCCTGCCCCGTTCACTGTTAACGGTGGCCCCCCACCCCCACCTGGCCATCTCCCTTCAGCTCTTGTCCTGCCAGGTGGTAGGTGCCCTTGAGGAGGTGGGTGAGCAGGGGAGGGGCTTTCCTTTCCCCAGGGCTCCTGCCCCGGCCAGGCCAGAGAGGGAATCGGGGGGGTATGAACACTGACTCCTGGTGGGACCCTCACTCCTGTCCCTTTCTGCCCCACCTGCCTCACTTCCTCCTCACCCTCTCGGCCCCTGGATGCTGTGCCCTTCCTTGTCGGCAGCAGACACTGGGCTCTGGGCTCTCAGCAGACATCGCCGATGGCTGCTGTGTGCCCACCGGGCACTGGGGAGCAGGGATGACCGGCCTCCAGAATAGTGGGCGAAGCAGCCCATGTCCACTCATCTTAGAGCTCCAGGGATCCCCGCCTCCCCGGCCATCCTCCCCCAAGGCCTCCCGGTCATTCTTATCACATGTGCCCCATTGTGTAATCCGAGGCCTTTGTGACGTCTGTCTGTCTGTCTGTCTCGCCCTGGTTTGGGCTGCGGGCCTTGTGCGGGCTGCAGGCCTTATGACAGCAGTCTCGTGTCCGTGTTGCCTGTGCCACCTCAGCAGCTGCCGAACCATAAGAACTTAGTAATATTTGTGGGGAAATGGGTGGGGGGACACCCGGGGCGCGGAGCTGGGGGGATGGGGAGTTTCCCGCCCCTCCCGGAGGCCCTGGGGGGTTGCAAACAGGTGGGGGAGGGGGCCGCCTGGAAGTTGCTGTAGGGAGTGCAGCGGCCTGTCCCTGGAGCCTTCCTGTGGGCCTCTTATCTGGGTGGCCTTGGGGCCCTGGGGGAGGGAGCTGCCGGCCCCCTGATGGGCCAGAGCGCACAGAGTGTGCCTCCCCTGACGCTGGCCCCGGCATCTCAGGGTCACGGCCAGAGCCAGATGTGGCCAGCCAGACATCTGCGAGGATCCGTGCTCCCCCTTCCCCGAGCCTCGCTGCTGGGAGGTGTTGTCATAGAAACGCAGCCCCTGGGAGGGGGTGGGGAACACGTAGCTTTTCCTGCTTTGCTGCTTTCTGAGTCTGAGTCCCTGCCTTTCCTCCAGGGAGCTCTTCCCCTGCTCGGAGGGCAGGGAAGGACGTGCAGGTGCTGCCCTGCGGGGCTGTGTGCCCCAAAGCACCTCATCACTGCTCCCAGCACTCTGTCACCCCATCGCCCTGCAGGCTCCCCTCCCTGTGGGCGTCCCCCTGACTTCAGCCAGGCAGGGCTGGCGCTCTCCTGCCAGCGGGAACCAGGGTGCCGTTCAGGGTAAGAGCTGGGGCGGGGGAGTTCAGGATGAGGGCCGGGCACGCCGATTAGACCAGCAGGAAGTGACTCGCGTCCTCTGTACCAGCCGGCCGCGAATGGCTTTCTTTCCTCCAAACCGCAGGCCCTTTTAGGCTTGTTTTCCTCACACTCTCCAGCTCCCCCCAGACCCGGTGCCCTTCGCCCTCATTCCTACCCAGTGAGTAACTGCATCTTCCAGGACCTCCCGGGAGGCCCCCTGGCCCCGCCCGGCACACGTGCGTGACTTCTTTTCTGGGTCCCAAAACCATTTGCGTTTAAGCACTTTGGTGTCGTGCGGTTCATTTCTTTGTACGTCTGTGTTTACTCTTGGACCTGAGCTCCCTGGGGGGCGGGAGGGGAGAGCAGGTCTAATTCCTCGTAAACCCTGGCCCCCAGCCCCGGGCCTGGCCCCCAGAGGTGCTGAATGCTGAGAACCTACACGAATGAACCGCTTGGGAACCCCCTGAGAGGGGCCTTGAAGGCCGAGGAGAGTTGGCAGTGTCCCATGCAGAAGGGCCAGGGCGGGCTTTTTCTTTTTAAAAAATCTTTATTGTTGAGCCCTAACCGGTTTGGCTCCGTGGATAGAGCATCGGTCTGTGGACTGAAGGGTCCCAGGTTCTATTCCGGTCAAGGGCATGTACCTTAGTTGCAGGCACATCCCCAGTGGGGGGGGTACAGGAGGCAGCTGATCAATGATTCTCTCTCATCGATGTTTCTAGCTCTCTATCCCTCTCCCTTCCTCTCTGTAAAAAATCAATAAAATATGGGGAAAATGCATATAAAATCTTTATTTTGAAAGGATAACAGGTCCTTCTCTCCCCCCATAAACCTCTCCCACTCTCATCGCCCCCACCCCACCTGGCTTCTCTCCAGAGGACGGGGGTTTGCACCCCCAAAGCCTGCCCAGAGGCCTGTTTACCAGATGAACGGGGAACCTTCTGCCCAAAACGTCTGCATGGAGGACGTGGGGCTTGGGGTGTTTTTGGAAGGAAGCAAAGGAAGGAGTTTCAGGTCCAGGAAAGACAAACATGAACTGAGGCAAAGTGGCCAGAGCAGCGAGGAGCTAGCTCCCCAGGGAGCTGGGCAGAGGGAACGGAGGGAGTCGGGGACCCGGGGTCTGGAGCGGGGAGGAGGGGAGGGAAGGGCCTGAGACGAAAGAAAGCTCAGGAGCATCGTAGATCTGGAGACCGAACAGCAGGAAGGGGTCGCCTTCCCTGGGCGCATAGTAGGTCCCGTGACCTGAACAGCAGGAAGGGGTCGCCTTCCCTGGGTGTATAGTAGGTCCGGTGACCTGAACAGCAGGAAGGGGTCGCCTTCCCTGGGCACATAGTAGGTCCGGTGACCTGAACAGCAGGAAGGGGTTGCCTTCCCTGGGCGCATGTAGGTCCGGTGACCTGAACAGCAGGAAGGGGTCACCTTCCCTGGGTGCCCCCGGGACCCTGCTCTGTGCTCTCGCACACACAGGAGCACAGCCCTCAGCAGGTGCCATCTGGACCAGGGCCCCAAGGACAGGGAGGAGGGGCCGTCGCCTGGGGTTCGAGTGTAAGGGGCTGCGATGCTGCTCGCCGGGGTTGGGTCGGGAAATGGCAGACGGCCCCGGAGTCCGCTGTCCGTCCGAGGAGCGTCCCGGGCGCTCGGAGGAAGACGCTGAACGTACATTCCCAGAATGAATGAGGCCGTTGAGGCTGCCGCCCTCTCCAGTCTTTGTCACCGGGAAGGCCATCTGGGACCTGCAGCCAAGACAGGCCTCTCGGGCGGGGGGTTCGGGCCCCGCGGCCAGCGGGGAAGCAGACCGCCCTCCAGCCGGGCGCCCACGCTGCCAGCGGGGACACGTCTGCACGCCCGACCACCAGGGGGGGGAGCAGTGTCTTCTCTTCTTGTTTGCGGGCAGCTCCGAGCAGGGGCACCTCCAGTTTGCCCGGCTGTGCCCAGGGGCGGTCCCGTACCTGCTCTGACAGCTCCTCACCGCCGCCCCAACAGGCAGGGCCCCCGCTCGGGGCACACCTCACAGCCCCGGCCCCAGAGGACCACCCAGGCTCCCAGCGGGACGTGGGGGCGTGTCGCAGACGGCTCTCCTGTCGTTCCAGAAAACTCCACGGCCAGCGTGAGCGAGGCAGAGAAGAAGGCCCAGGTGTACTACCGCGCGTGCATGAACGAAACCAAGATCGAGGAGCTGAAGGCCAAGCCGCTGATGGAGCTGATTGAGAGGGTGAGTGCCTCCGGCAGGCTCTCCCGGTCTCCCCGGCCTGTGCCCCCTGCCTGCCCCTCTGGCTTCTGTCCCAGCGCCAGCTGCCACCACGGCCGGCCGTGGATGGTGGAGCCGTCCGCTGACATGTGTGCGTGTGCGTGTGCGTGTGCATGTGTACGCTCATCTCCCTGTGGGGGGGACTGTCCGGGTGTGTATTTGTTGTTATTTTTTTTTAACATATTTTTATTGATTTCAGAGAGTAAGGGAGAGGGAGAGGGTAAGAGAGATAGAAATACCAACAATGGGAGAGAATTATTGATTGGCTGCTTCCTGCACGCCCCCTATTAATGATCAAGCCCCAAACCCCGGTATGTGCCCTGACCGGGAATCGAACCATGACCTCCTGGTTCAAGGGTCGATGTTCAACCACGGAGCCACCCCGACTGGACATCCGTGTGTGTATTTGTGTGGGCATGTCTGTCACACACATGTGCCTCTGCCTCTGTGGACGGGACGGGGCTGTATTTACAGAGAAAGTGTTCTCTGTGTTGCTGCTTTCTTGTCCTCAGAGAGGGAGTCTGTGTGAGCAGGGTGTGTCCACAGGACCAACAGGAAGTCTTGGAGAGAAGCAGAGCCCTCCCTCTGACCAGGGCCTTCCCGGGCACCTTCCGGTCAGCCTGGGATGGCCTCCTGGGCCGCCCGGGGCCGCCAGGCTGCCAGGCACACACACCAGGGTGGCCAAGGGTGTTTTCTCGCTGCCCTTGCTCCCTCCAGGCCCCGCCTCCCGGCTCGGCTCAGGGGAGGCATTGGGGCAGGTGGGGAGCTGTGGGCACCCGGGACTGGACCGTTCCTCCCTCCCCTCTGACAGCATGGGCCCAACCAGCAACACCAAGGAGATTTTTAAAAATCTAACTCTGGCCGAAACCGGTTTGGCTTAGTGGATAGAGCGTCAGCCTGTGGACTGAAGGGTCCCAGGTTTGATTCCGGGCAAGGGCATGTACCTTGGTTGCGGGCACATCCCCAGTGGGGGGGTGTGCAGGAGGCAGCTGATCAATGATTCTCTCTCATCGATGTTTCTAACTCTCTGTCCCTCTCTCTTCCTCTCTGTTAAAAATCAATAAAATATATTTTTTTAAAAAATAGGAATGACATTCATGGGACTTAGTGTTAAAAAAAATAAAGTGTTCTGGAAGAGTCTTCTTCCCATCCTGCCCCCGGCCGCCAGGGAGCAGCCGCCTTGTGGACCCACGGCTCCTTGTCCAGGGTGCGTCTGCTCCATCCGTGGTCTCTGGCTGATGGACACCGTCCCCTCCGTTTGCTCTGGAGGCTCAGAGAGGCCGGTGGCTGACCAGGGCTGCGGAGCGCATTTCGCACCCAGGTTTCCCGCCATCTCCTCCCCTCCCCGTGTCCTCCCTCCCGCAGCTCGGGGGCTGGAACATCACGGGGCCCTGGGACAAGGACAACTTCCAGGAGACCCTGCAGGTGGTCACATCCCACTACCGCACCTCGCCCTTCTTCTCCGTCTACGTCAGCGCCGACTCCAAGAACTCCAACAGCAACGTGATCCAGGTGAGCGGCCGGACTTCCCGGAAGGAGGCGCAGGACCGCGTGGCCTGTTCGGAGTTTAGCAAGCGCCGCCTCGGGGCAGGTGGGGAGGGGCCTTGGGGCAGGTGGGGAGGGACCTTGGGGCAGGTGGGAGGGGCCTTGGGGCAGGTGGGGAGGGGCCTTGGGGCAGGTGGTGAGGGGACATGGGGCAGGTGGGGAGGGGACATGCCCTGGCTTGGCAGACAGTCTCAGCTCCCAGTGGTGAGAGCTTTCCAGGCCGGAAGTTTTGGGAGAGCAGGCTACCTCCAGGGCAGACGGGGTTGCTGTAACACCAAGGAATCTGGGTTCTGATCATCACTGTGGGTTCCAGAGAGGATGTCAACCCCGAGGCTCAGGTGGAGCCACGTCTTGGTCCCCCCCACCTCAGCCTCCAGCCTTTGTACCTCCGCCTGGAACGGCTTGGAGTCCATCTCTCTCTCCGCGAAGGCTGAATTTCCATTATCTCTGCCATTCACTCGCTGTGTGTCCTTGGGCAAGTGCCTCCACCTTTCTGAGCTCCCATGTCCTTACCAGTGAAATGAACTGTGCACTTGATCTTAACCGGAAGGCTGGGAAGAGATCACATGCACTGTAATAACACCTGCTCTAGGTCTGACGAGGTGAGGCCATAACGGTTGGGAATCGATATTCCTCACCAGCCCCCCACGCACCAAGCCCTTTACTGGCACTCCCTCCTGAGGGTTAGCTATTGCCCTACCCCCCCCCCCACCCCCCATTTTGCAGATGAGGAACCTGGGATCAGGCAGGGTCAGTACCTTGACCAAGGTTACGCAGCTTGAGTGGCTCCTAACCACCGTTCCTTCCTGGGCAGTGTATGGTGAACCAGAGCCGCTCTGCTGGGCCTGGGAGGTGTTGGGAGCGGAGGGGGGCTCTGTCTGGCCCTCTGGAGGCCCGCAGGGTGCGCGTGTGCAAACAGGAGGTTCCCTCTCACCCCCGCCTTTCTCCCCAGGTGGACCAGTCTGGCCTGGGCTTGCCTTCCAGGGATTATTACCTGAACAAAACGGAAAACGAGAAGGTGAGTGGGCCTCTGCGAAGAGAGCGGCTCCCGCCCCCGCTCTCCGTGGCGCGTCCCCCACCCCGGCTCCCCCGAGCCTGCAGGTCTTTGAAGTTAGAGAGGGACCCAGAGGTGTCGCTTACCTGACAGGCGACACGCAGCCCCTGGCAGGGAGGGTGCCCCATCCCAGAGGGAGGCTGACCCACGTCCCGGCATCGTGGGCTCAGCAGGCAGGAGCAGGTGTCGTGTGTCCCCGTTCCAGAGCGATGCAGCGGGACAGCCTGCCGTCGGGCGTGCTGGGCCTCTCTCCCCTGAGGCCCTCTGGTGACCCTGCAGATCCTGGGCGTCTCCTCTGACCTTCCTCCGCCCCATCCGTCCCTGGGTATTATTTCTACCTCGCCTGTGTCAGAGGAGGCCATACGGCTCGGAGACAATGCGTGCTCTGCTCGAGGTCACTTAGCCGAGGCTGAGACTCCTGTCCGGACCCACTGACGCTAAACCCCACGCCTCCCCATCCCCCCTGCCTGCGTCCGTGGTGTCCCGGGGAGACCCGGCCTGAGGTGCGACATCTGTCTGCTCCTCAGCCCACCCACGTGCCCACTGTGCCTGGTGCTGGGGAGACGGCGGTGAGGAAGGCAGCCTGGTCCCTGCCCCGCGGGGCGTCCGGTCTAGCCGGGGAGGCAGGTGTTCATTCACCACCAATTAGAGGCAGAAAGAATGACACATGGCGATGAGGAAAGGCGAACGGAGGAAGTAACCTGGGGACCTGATTTAGATGGGGAGGGAGGGCAGTGAGAACAGTTGAGACAAAGAGAGTTCCAGGCCCTGAAAGGTGGCTCTGGTGGGCCGAGCATGCGGGGGGGGGCGGGATGTGGATCTGGCAGCAGGGACCGAGCCTCCGGCCACCTGTGGCCTTGGGCCCGGGGCCGCGTGGAGCCATGAAGCGGTGCACTGCCCAGCTCCTTCTAGAAGCTGTTTGCGGGGGGCGCCCGGAAGGCACCGGCCCCTCCTCCCCGCGCTGGGCCACGGGACAGCGGTGGCCGCCGCTGACGGGGAGGGGGTCCCACAGGTGCTGACCGGATACCTGAACTACATGGTGCAGCTGGGGAGGCTGCTGGGCGGCGGGGACGAGGAGGCCGTGCGGCCCCAGATGCAGCAGATCCTGGACTTTGAGACGACGCTGGCCAACATCACCATCCCCCAGGAGAAGCGCCGGGACGAGGAGCTCATCTACCACAAAGTGACGGCCGCCGAGCTGCAGGTGACGGGGCCTCCGGGGGGGCAGCCAACGGGGCCGGGGTTCCACACCCACTTCGTCAGCCCCTCAGAGCACCCTCTGAAGCTGGGCTGGTTGTTCTGCCCACTTCTCGGGTGGAAAAACTGACGGGGGCTCCGAGAGGTGGGGTTTGCCGCTGAAGGCCGCACGGCTAGATTCCAAAGCTAGTAGTCTCTGCCTACACCAGGCTGCTTTTCGGTAACAGCATTTGCTGCTTTTCGGTAACAGCATTTGCCCGGGGGGGCTGTGGTCTGGACAGTAGCTCACATTGACGGGGCATTGCCAATATCTCAAGCACCAAGCTATCGAGCCTGGGACACAGTAAACAGTAAATGTGAGAGACAGGTTCTGTCAACACCTCACACTTTTTCTTTTTTTTAAATTAATATACCAGAGGCCTGGTGCATGGATTCGCGCACCGGTGCGGTCCCTCGGCCTGTCCTGCGCCCTCTTAAATCCGTGACCTCTTGGGGGATGTCGGAGAGCCAGTTTCGGCCTGATCCCTGCAGGCCAGGCCAAGGGACCCCACCAGTGCACGAATCCATGCACTGGGCCTCTAATACGCATAAAATATCTTTGGTTAATCTCTTCCCACCCTCCCCACTTCCCTCCTGAGATTCATCAGTCTGTTCTGTGTTTCCATGCCTGTGCATTGAGCGTCTGCCCTCTGTTGGTCAGTGTGCATCATAGCTACCAGCTAATCTGCCGGTCAGCTGGTCAGGTGGTCAGTCAGTCGTCTTGTCTTAGGCTTTAATATATAGAGATTTTTATTTTCAGAGAGGGAAAGAGATAGAAACATCAATGATGAGAGAGAATCATTGATTGGCTGCCTCCTGCACACACCCCACTGTGGATCGAGCCAACAACCCGGGCATGTTGCCCTTGGCCGGAATCGAACCTGGGGACCGTTTGGTCCCCAGGCCAACTCTCTATCCATTGAGCCAAACCATCTCACCCTTTTTTAAGCCTGGAGGTTAGGGGGCATGTTGAAAGCCATGAGGCTCCTACCTAACAGGGAAGCTTGGCATTGGAATCAGGCCTGGCCAACTGAAGCTCTGCTTTTGACCGTGACCCCGGTGACCCCGGTGGAATCAGATTAGGGTCCAACTGTGAGGCTCTCTGTACTGAGCATGACTCATCTGAGAAGATCCCTCCATAGCTCAGCCTTTGTGAAAGGCTGCCCCCTGCTGGCTGCCTGGGACTTGCAGGTCACGAACCTGCCTGCCAAATTCCTTCTTTCCACTTCATGGGGTGTTCGCGTCCAGCCTTACCCCAAACCCCCGGGTCACCGAGGGAACCAGCCGAGTGGCCTCAGCCCATCTTCCTGTTCCCTGCCATCGCCCAGGAATGCTTGGCTGGGCCTTGCTCTCGGGGCAGGATGTCTGGGACAAGCTGACAGGTCTCCTCCCTTCTCTACCCTCTGACCAGCCCGGTCCTGCCCCTGCATTAGAGTTCGGCTCATTTACTCTCTTTTCTGGAAGAACACGGAGGTCCCTGCCCTTTTATCCTCCATCCCTCCCTTTGACAGGGGTCCATGGGGCCACCAACAGGGGAACAACCCCAGACTCACCGCTCGGTGCTTTGAGCAAAAGAAGCGGGGCACTAGGGCAGGGCAGGGCGAAGCCGGGGAAGGCGAGTCTGGAGAGGGGTGAGCCTAGCCCAGGTGGAGGCAAACCTGGCCTCCTGGGTGCCAGCTGCCCTCTAGGTGCCCCGAGAAGCTGGCATCAGGCTGGGGGCGGGGAAGAGGGGGTGTCAGGAAGATCAACAGCCCATGATGGGCACCATCTGGCACTGTTTTTCCGCTCGAAGGCCAGGCCGAGGGAGGAGCTGTTTGTGCACCGTAATTTGGTTTGCTCCAGCTGCCCAGTTCTCAGCTCAAGGGGGGCCTCAGCCCCCACTGCGGCCACGACGCCAGCTGGCTATGTGCGAAGGCACAGTAGCCCCAGCCTGGCTATCAGCTTCTACCCCCTGGCATCCTGTCGCCATTGCTCTCGTTCTGTCCTTCCTCCCTCCCAGCTGCAGAGCGTTCCCCAGGGGAGGACTCGGCAGAGGCCGCAGCCTGGAGTGGCGTGAGCCCCCGGCGGGGTCAGAAGGCTGCTCTGGCCCAGCCTCCCGCTCGCTGTGAGACCTTGGGCAAGTCACACAGCCCCTTCTTTGAGCCTTGGTTTCCTTTCTTGTGAAATGGGGCTTTGCCCACTCACGCACCCCTGCCGTGTGCCAGGGAGACACGTGCGTGGCAGCCCCTGTCCTGGCAGCTGGGCGTGGCAGAGCCCTAGGAGAACAGGCTGAACCTGTGCAGTGTCTCTCGGGGGAAATGGACATGGGAGACAATTAAGTTTCAAGCCGTCCGGGGCCCCTGAAGCCTGGCTCCCGGATAAGAATCTCTGCCTGGGGTTGCAAGAGGGTGCGATGAAACGAGGGATGAGATTTCCCTTTGTAAACTGATACATGCAAAGCAGAGAGATCTCCGTCCCCGGGATCGGTATTATTCCTTTGTTACGGTGATCCCAGCCACGGCTCCGGCGCTGAACTCATTCGATTCCTTCCCCCCTTGGACAGAGAGTGCCTTGTGTGCTGGCTGCTGGAAACTGGCTTCCTTCCCTCCCTGCTGGGGCCTGGCGGGCGCTCCAGCCCTCCATGTGGGGCTGCCCCGCTGAGCCCAGTGGCCCCAGACCCGCGCCCAGCAGAATCCGAATTCAGAGCGCTGAATCCAGCGTCCTCCTGCCGCTTCTCTGGGGGCCTGAGGACCCTCCCGTTCTTTTCCGGGACCTTCCACACCCAAAGGTGTTTGGGAGTGAGTCCCATCCCCTTTAAATCCTCCCGCGGAGACAAAGGCTGATAGCATCTTTCTTTTCTCTCCCGCTTTGCAAGCCTCCTTGAGCACATTGGCCAAAAGGGGACCGGCAGTCCTATCCGGCTGCAGGTATGGAAAATAGAATTCATGGGGCGTCCCAAAGGATTTGAGCCACAAGCGGAGTGTCCTCGTGGACCTAGGCACGCATGTTCAAGTTGGGCGTTCTCTGTGGGAATCCTGGCTTTCCACACGCACCCTCCCTCGGGGTGGTGGGAACTGGCCGCACAGCACACCGGCGCCCTAAGGACCAGGACCGGGTCTGTGTTGAGCAGGTGGGGGTTTATCTCCCGATAGCTGTGCCCCTGTCGGAGGGTTCCAGTCGCCTGCCGTTTAGGAAGCTCTTGATAACTGTATAAGCAGCGACGCTTTGCAAACGTGGCCGATTTCCCAGAGGTCTTTGCCAGCAGGCCATGCAGACAGGTGGCTGTACGTGCGGAGCCCTATGTGAGCGTCTCACTAAACACCTCCAGCCTTCGCAGCCACAGGAATGGTAAGGGGGAGCCCCAGAGGTTGCCTGCCCGAGGGGCCGCTGCCAGGACCAGAGGGCAGGGCGGACAAGCTGGGGAGAAAGGAGACTCGGGTTTGTTGAGCAAGCTGTCCCGAGAGGCGCAGGGCAGCCAACCGTGGAGGGGGAGCGGGGATCGCTGTCCCCGTTTTTAGAGAAAGACGGGGTCTTCTCAGGCCAGCACGGGCTCCTCCCCGCCATCCCGCTGTGGGGCGGGCGGACGTTCGCAGGAGCGCACAGGGCACAGCTCTCCCCAGCTCTGAGGGAAGTCTGAGTAGGTCAGGGTGGAAATACAAGCCACGCAGAGAGCCAGTTGTCAAGCCCTGGCCCGCGGGAGCTGCCCTCCTCCAGCCTCCGAGGTCCTCGTTCCCCAGCAGCTGAGCTGAGCTGCCCTTTAAAACCAGACACATGAGCACACCCCGGTTTTAGACCTGCACAGTCACTGGCTCACCCTGTGACCTCCGCAGAGACACTGTCGCTCGTCTGCAAGCTCGGTGTCTGTTACTTGGAGGGTTTCCATGGCTGCCTCTCTCGTGGAGAACTCCGCAAACGTTTACCAACACGTTATAGATCCAGCTGATGTTGCAGACTGAGGTTATGTTTTATATATATATATAGTTTCAGTGAGGAAAAGAGGGAGAGAAAGAAACATCAGTGATGAGAGAGAATCATTGATTGGCTGCCTCCTGCACGCCCCCTACTGGAGGGTCAAGCCCAAAGCCTGAGCATGTGCCCTGACCGGGAATCAAACCTTGACCTCCTGATTCATAAGTCAATGCTCAACCACTGAGCCACACCTGCTGGGCAGCGTTTACGTTATTGATTCATACGCAGGTCATTTATAACGCCTCTCGCACCTGCCTACGTCTTGCATTTTGCCCTTTCTCAAGGGAACAGAACAGAATGTGGAATTGAATGAGCCCAGGCCCACTCGTGGGAGACCGGGAGCAGTGATCACAATAGCCACAGGCACTTTTGCTGTAGTCCCAAACAACACTGCACTCTGTAAAATTACAGGACAAAAAAGGTAACTAAAAATAGCAAGACAGCTAGCAAGACAGCCGGGACCTGTTTGGCTCAATGGATAGAGCATCGGCTTGGGGACTGAAGGGTCCTGGGTTCGATTTCGGTCAGGGGCATGTACCTTGGTTGTGGGCAGATCCCCAGTAGGGGGTGTGCAAGAGGCAGCTGATCAATGACTCTCTCTCATCGATATTTCTAACTCTCTATCTCTCTCCCTTCCTCTCTGTATAAAATCAATAAAATATATTTTTAAAAAATAAATAAAATAAAATTAAAATGTTTAAAAATAAAATAAAATAAAAAATAAAAATAGCAAGACATATGGGAAAAACAGGTTTAAAGCAGACCATTCCAACGTGGTGCAGCTTGCCCTAGCTGGTTTGGCTCAGTGGATAGAGCGTCGGCCTGTGGACTAAAGGTTCGATTCCGGCCCCGGGCATATGCTGGGGTTTCAGGCTCGATCCCCCCAATAGGGGGCGTGCAGGAGGCAGCCAATCAATGACTCTCTCTCATCATTGATGTTTCTATCTCTCTCTCTCTCTCTCCCTTCCTCTCTGAAATCAATACAAATATATTTTTTAAAAAGTGGTGCAACTTGTCTCGAGGACATTACTAAGTGAAAGGAGTCCGCCTCCCAAGGTCAGATACTGTGTGATTCCACTTCCCCGTGTGGTCAGATGCGCAGAGACGGAAGGTGGCGTGGGGGTTCCCGCGGGCTGGAGGAGTTACTGTTTACTAGGCACCGAGTTTCATTTCTGCAAGATGGTGGCGGTGATGGCTGCCTCACAGTGCCACTGAAAGTGTGTGCCCACTTAACAAGGGTTGAGAGGGCTCGTTTCAGGTGTGCATTTTTACCACAGTTTTTTTTTTTTAAAAAAAAAATGTTGAGTTAACTTTGTAATCAAAACACTCACAAAGCAATCACTGGAACCTGCAGAGATCACACAGCTTGGCTGGAGGCTGCCTGGTGGGAAGCGGAAATGCTGGCTGTAGACAAAGGGAGCTTCGGAGGGGAGGAGGGGTGGCCCACAAGGTGGGCCAAGAGCAAGTGCAGCCTGCCAGGCGCGGAGGTGCACAGAGCTGGCTGTGCCTCTGTGGGGAGGGAGCCTGTGCAGGTGCTCGATTTAAATCACCTTAAAATAGAGCTGCCGGCTTCCTGCGGGCATCGGCTGAGCTAAGGGCTTTTCCTTTCTTGCTGAAGGTTATCATTCTACACGTGATTTTTTTTTATTTTTTATTTTTTGAGGAAGTGAAAGGGAGGGAGGCGGGGAAGAGAGAGAAACATCAATGTGAGAGAGATGCATTGATTGGTTGCGTCTCTTATGCCCTGTCCGGGACCAGGGATCGATCCTGAAACTCAGGTAATTGAACCCGAGACCCCTTTGGTGCTTGGGCCCTTTAAGGCCCGTCGGAGGCTCAGTTTCCTCATCAATACACTAGGGATAGCAGTATCTACCTCCTAGGCTTGTCATGAGGACCAGTTGGGAGATGTGTGAGTGTTTAGCATGGAACCTGGCATGGGAGGGGCTTGGTCAACAGTAGCTTCTTGCTGCTGTTGCCGTGTCTCCTCTCTCCCATCCTCATTCCACATCAAGTTCAATTTTTGGCTCTTAGAATCCTAGGTGCATACCTCTTACACTCCTGTGCATTTCTCTCTTTACCTAACCAAGGTGTTAAGCGTGACTCTCACACTGTTGTTTTCCATTAAACCAGAAATACTAGTTGCTGTTTACCTTATATTTGTAACCTGAATTTTGCCACCTAAATGTCATGTTCACATGTTCATTTCCTACATGAAAATCCTTCTGGTTAGGAATTTGTCATGTTGAGCAACATTTTAATATGGCACGTTCCAGCCGGGACCGGTTTAGCTCAGTGGATAGAGCGTCGGCCTGCGGACTGAAAGGTCCTGGGTTCGATTCCGGTCAAGGGCATGTACCTTGTTTGTGGGCACATCCCCCGTGGGGGGTGTGCAGGAGGCAGCTGGTCGATGTTTAAAAATATATTTTTAAAAAAATATATGACACATTCCACTAGCCATGTGAGTTTTAACATGTTTCAGAGAGGCCAGTCCATAAAATACCACGTGAGCATTTTTTTTTTTTTTTTAAAAAGAATTCTACGTACAGCCTCTCCGATGAAAGCCAGCCAGCCTTGGCTTGACATCTGCCCAGTGCATTGTGGGACAGCTCCCAGCTCTCTGCGCTGTCCAAGGACGGAGGCACCGTGACCCCATGGAGACCTGGGCTCTGCATCACCCTGTCCTCTTCTCTTCCAGACCCTGGCGCCCGCCATCAACTGGCTGCCCTTCCTCAACACCATCTTCTCGCCCGTGGAGATCAACGAGTCCGAGCCGATCGTTGTCTATGACAAGGAGTATCTCAGCCAGGTCTCCACCCTCATCAACAACACCGACAAGAGGTGAGGCTGCGCGGGCTGGGGCCGGCCTCTCGCAGGAAGTCTCCGGGGCCACCCCGCTGCCCTCTCCTCGGGCAGGATGGCCGCACGAGGGCGGACTGGCTCAGGGACGGGGGCCCTGGCGTTGGTGTTTTTTTACGAGAGGCAGCAGGGCACCATGGTTCTGAGCGCGGGTTCCAATCCCAGCTCCCCCACCTGCCAGCTTTGTAGCCTCGGGCACATGTCTTACCCTTTCTCGGGTTCATTTTCCGAATCTATAACATGGGGGCACAAGTGGTCCCTCCCCTGTAGGGTTGTTGGGAGACCTGAGTGAGATAGCCCACGTGCAGTGTTTTAATAGAGTGCTTGACGCGGAATGGACTCAGTAAACGTTAGCTCGTGTTATTAGTACGTATGTATGATGTTTTCTTAAATTTTAAAGATTTGTTGTAGGCATTTTTGAAAACTACAGGAAAAGATTATATTTAATCCAAATACGAAGGCAGATCTTGTGGGATGTGTGTGTTTGTGGGTGTGCACATGTGGAGAGAGAGAGCGTGTATGAGAGAGGAGGACAGGGATGGGTTTCTAATGCACATCTTTTCCCCCCGCCATTGTGCTAGAGAGATAAGGTCTGCTTTTCCCTGGACTGGTTTTTAATTGATTTTTTTATTTTTTATTTTTTTTAAAATATATTTTATTGATTTTTTACAGAGAGGAAGGGAGAGAGATAGAGAGCTAGAAACGTCGATGAGAGAGAAACATCGACCAGCTGCCTCCTGCACACCCCCAACTGGGGATGTGCCCGCAACCAAGGTACATGCCCTTGACCGGAATTGAACCTGGGACCTTTCAGTCCTCAGGCTGATGCTCTACCACTGAGCCAAACAGGTTTCGGCTAATTGATTTTTTAGAAAGAGAGAGATCAATTTGTTGTTCCACTTATTTACATGTTCACTGATTGATTCTTGTATGTGCCCTGGCCGGGGATCAAACCTGTGACCTTGGCAAATGGGGACGACGCTCTGACTGAGTGGACTGCCCGGCAGGGCCTCCCTTGACTTTTATCATAAGCATTTACCTATGTCCCCCCACGCCCACAGCAGACCTCCTTTTTCATAGCTACATGGGATTCCATGGAGGAAATGGAAGGTTATGTACTCCCCGCTCCCACGTTGGTTCCAGTTCGAG
The DNA here is from genome assembly GCA_036971965.1 of Nyctalus aviator. Classification (NCBI taxonomy): domain Eukaryota; kingdom Metazoa; phylum Chordata; class Mammalia; order Chiroptera; family Vespertilionidae; genus Nyctalus; species Nyctalus aviator. Next base: position 183,720,269 of record CM072923.1, read on the forward strand.
GCTCACAAGCACTTACTGAGCATGTGTGGGGTACAGATTGTTGCACTAGGCGCTGAGGGCCTTTCAGACCGAGGCTCTGCCCTGGAGGTGACAGCCCAGAGCCCGTGGGATCAGAATGTTGGGTGTGAGCGCACCCTGGAGGTCAGTGGGGGGAGTGCTGCGACATTCCCAGCCCGGGGCACCTCTGAGCTCGTCCTGTCTCCCCGCCCCCAGCCTGCTCAACAACTACATGATCTGGAACCTGGTGCGGAAGACAAGCACCTTCCTCGACCAGCGCTTTCAGGACGCCGACGAGAAGTTCATGGAAGTCATGTACGGGACCAAGAAGGTGAGCCTGTCCCTCTGCACGCCCAGACCGGGCTGAGAACCTGCTGTGTGCCAGGCCTAAGATTGGGGGATGGCATGACCAGGGTACCCTCCAGGGGCATGGAGCCCATGAGGGAGGTGGACAGAGACAGAGAATACAGAGGCCCCTGAAGAGGTCTGCCCAGGTGTCCCCGAGCTCGCAGGAGGCCTTACCCCCGGGAAGGCTGGGTGGGGTTGGGGGGATTAAGACGGCCAGGCAGACACTTTGGGCGGGAAAGTGTAAAAGAACTTGGGCGACTCGACTTAGAGAAGCTAGCATGCCTTCGCCTGCCTTCCTCCCTTCTGGCCTGGGAAGAGGTTTTTTGTTAATGAGGGTATAACTTACATGCAACAAGATGTACAGAATACACAGCTCAGTGGGTTTTGGCAAGTGAAATCACCCGTGTACCCACTGCCCTGTTTACCCAGCCGTTCTCCGAGCCCCTTCGCGGTAGCCCCCGCCCCCCACCCCCAGGCGGGTGTAGAGGGTGAAGTCGGAGTCAGACCCCAGGTGCCCTCTGTGCCTGGCTCCTGCCCGGCGTGTCTGTGAGATGCACGGTGTTGTGTAGATCAGGAGCGGGTCCTTGTGGCCGCCGAGCAGAGTGCTGTTGTATAAAAACACCACGTTTTGTTGTCCGCCTGCCTGCGCGGGGGGGAATGCAGTGCTTCTCCGTGGACGGCTGATAGGAAGCAGGCGGCCTGGCACGGGCGGCTCTTACCACCTGTTGTCCAGGGTCCAGAGACTTGGCTTCCTCTGCAGCCAATAGGTCTGCGGGAGCGGCGCCCCCTCTTGGTCATGCAGACTGTCCACAGGGGGCTGCTGGGCAGGGAGCGGGTGAGGCCAGAGGGAGCCGTGGTGCTTTCTTCCCGAGCCGCGCTCTCCCCGCGGGGCTGCCCGGCTCAGCGGCACGGGCGTCCTGCAGGCCCCTGGGCTGGCGGGGGAGGCCGGACCAGGGGCCGCGCAGAGTCTGGCAGGGCGGCTGTGACATGCTTCCTCCCGAGGCTTTCAAGGGGGCTGGTCCCGGCCTCCTGGGAGGGTCCTCCTGCTGCTCAGTGACAGGTAACTTCCCAAGGTTCTTTGTCGCCAGGATCCTTATCCTCCCCCAGGAGGGAGGACAGGTAGAGCGTGGCTGTGGGCTCAGGCGTGGCAGAGTTCGGGTCCCTGGGACCCTGGGCCAGAGGCTCCGCTGTGCTGAGTCCGTTTCCCCGCCAGGCCAGGGCCCGCCCCCGCCTCCCAGGTCATTCCGACGGCCACACGGGTCCCACCTGCCAAGTGCTGTGTGCGGAGCCCGCACTCGGGAAAGAGTAGATGGCCGAGACCAGTTTGGCTCAGTGGATAGAGGGTCGGCCTGCAGACTGAAGGGTCCCGGGTTCTATTCCGGTCAAGGGCATGTACTTTGGTTGCGGGCACATCCCCAGTAGGGGGTGTGCAGGAGGCAGCTGGTCGATGTTTCTCTCTCATCGATGTTTCTAACTCTATCTCTCTCTCCCTTCCTCTGTAAAAAATCAATTAAAAAATATCTACATCTAGCCAAAACCAGTTTGGCTCAGTGGTAGAGCATCGGTCTGCGGACTGAAAGGTCCCGGGTTCGATTCTGGTCAAGGGCATGTACCTTGGTTGCGGGCACATCTCCGGTGGGGGGTGTGCAAGAGGCAGCTGGTTGATGTTTCTCTCTCATCGATGTTTCTAGCTCTCTATCCCCCTCTCTTACTCTCTATAAAAAATCAATAAAATATATATTTAAAAAATATATATATCTACATCTATATCTATCTATCTATATCTATATATCTATATCTATCTATCTATCTATATCTATATCTATCTATCTATATATATATATATATAAAGAAAGAAAGGAAGGAAGGAAGGAAAGGAATGAAGGAAGGAAGAGTAGATGGCCATGATGAGGGCCGTGCTCTGGCCCCTTGGTCCCGTGTCTGAAATAACCGCTATGGGGTCTGAAAAGCTCTCCCTAAAGTTCTAGAAGGAAGCAGGGGCCCCAGCGGGCGCTGCCTCCCAGACCATCAGGGGCTGGGAGGGCGGCCGGGGCCCCAGTAACCCCCCTCCGCCCCCCCTGTTTCCAGACCTGCCTTCCTCGCTGGAAGTTCTGTGTGAGCGACACCGAAAACAACCTGGGCTTCGCCCTGGGCCCCATGTTTGTCAAAGAGACCTTCGCCGAGGACAGCAAGAACGTGGTGAGTGCCTGCCCTCGGACGCGGGCCGTGGCCTCTCGCCGCTCGTGAACTTGGCGGCCACACTCTGGTCCTGGTCTGGTCTGGTCTGGTCTGGTCTGGACCGTCCCGCCCCCGGGGCTCCAGCCCGAACTCCGAGCCTCGTTTCCCGAAGCCCTGAATCACGAGAGTCCCTCGTGAGCGTTGCTGCTCAGGGCGCAGGCCGTTTGGCTGTATTATCTCGCTTCCCCTCCCCACGGTCCGCCCCTCCCCTCCCCTCCCCGGGCTCTGCGGACCAGCGGCATGGTGCTGCCAGCGCAGCTCTGGGCCTGCGGTTGGCGCCTTTCTTACTCTGAGGGGGACGGTGTGTGCCAGGCGGGCAGAGGAGCATCGTGGCTAAGCTCGTGAAGGCAGGCAGGCGCCACATCCGAGCCCGATTTACCGGTTCCTGGGGGCAGGGCCTGGGACCGTAGTCTCACCTCACCTGTGATGTGGGGGTGGAGGTGTGCACCCCCCCAGGGGAGATGAATGAGATGCTGCGTGTAAGAGCACCTGGCACAAAATAAGGTCCCATAAAAGGTGGCTGTTCTACCGTTTTTATACGTTTTTATCACTGCTATTAAACACATGGGTGATACCTGCAGTCAGAGGTTAGCAAGCGGAGACTCCGACCCATGGAGTGGCTTCCCTGGTGCAGAATCAGAGTCCGGTTCTGTCGGCCGTCGGCCCTTCTGCTCTTCCTGCTGCAAACCCCGCCTTCCCCTGGTCTGGACGCTCCCGCCCCCTGGCCTGCCTGCCTGCCTGTGACATTGCCCTTGAGAATGTACGTTCCTCTCCAGCCTGAGCAGAAACACTTCTAAAACTGCTGCTTAGGACGCGAGTTCTCTGGATTGTGAACCCGTCCCATCAGACAGGGACTCTGGGCCCCAATAAGCCTGGGAGAGGCCGTGTGGTCCAGCCTTCTCCACTAAGCAGTCCACTGCGTGGTGCCCCCCGAAGGCTCGGACAGGTCCTGCAGCCAAGAGGCTTGCCCGGCGTTCTCAGAACGTGCTCTCGCCGTATTTGACCTTGGAGCCCTGTCTAGTCTTGTCTGATGGGACCTCAGTATGCTGAGGAGCAAGGCTGGGGAGCATGTTTGTGCCACCCCCCGTTCTTAGCCCAGCACCAGGAGCCTGAGGCTGTGAGCCAAGACCAGAGTTCAGTCTTTGCCTGCCATCCTCCTCCCCCGGGGGTCCCCCATCCCCGGCCCGCCCTCGAGGGTCAGCACTGTCTCCGCAGGCCAGCCAGATCATCCTGGAGATCAAGAAGGCGTTTGAGGAGAGCCTGAGCACCCTCAAGTGGATGGACGAAGACACGCGGAAGTCAGCCAAGGAGAAGGTGAGGCTGCCAGGAGCTTGACTGGGGAGGGGAGATGCAGGAGAGACCACGGCCAGGCGCTGCCCTGCCCTCGGGGTGGTCAGTGGCGGGATGGAGGGGCGGCCTGAACACACGACTGCATGCAAAGGACATGCCACGAGTGCGAGGGAGCGTGCAGGGAGACACCGCGTGTCCAGCGCAGAGGGAAGGGCCTGAGGTGGTGGTGGGGGATGACGAGGGAAGGCCTCCCTTAAGACGTGACATTTAGCCAAAACCGGTTTGGCTCAGTGGATAGAGCGTCGGCCTGTGGTCCGAAAGGTCCCGGGTTCTATTCCGGTCAAGGGCATGTACCTTGGTTGCGGGCACATCCCCAGTGGGGGGTGTGCAGGAGGCAGCTGATCAGTGTTTCTAACTCTCTGTCCCTCTTCCTTCCTCTCTGTAAAAAAATAAAAAATCAATAAAATATATATTATAAAAAAAAGAAGTGATATTTAAGGGATATCTAAGAGATGAGTGGAATTTAGGCAGCAGAGGAGTCCTTCCAGAAAGAGAGGAGGGAGCCCTGGGGTGGGAGGGGCCTGGCCCTGAGTCCCCCTTGGCCCTGACCCTGAGCTCGGCCCCCCACGGGGCATGGCTGGGCACTCACTGTCTGTCCTCTGTGTCTCCCCCAAACAGGCAGACGCAATCTACAACATGATAGGTTACCCCAACTTCATCATGGACCCCAAGGAGCTGGACAAAGTGTTCAACGACGTGAGTGGTTCCTGCCTGCACCCTTACATTCCCAGATGCCCCTGGGGTCCCCATTTGGGGAAGGGGGTTCCAGGTGGGGCGCTGGCGGCACCAGGGCAGTGAAGACATCTTGAGATGGTGAACTGTGGGCTTTGGGGCTGCTCCTCAGTCTCCTGGGCCAGCCGGCGGCCCCCTCCCTGGAGCCACCAGCAGCCAGGGCCCAGCAGTCCGTGCCAGCCCGGTGCCCCGTGCCTCCTGATCCTGGGAGGAAACACCCAGAGGTGCAGAGAGCATCGGCGCGCCCCCCTAAAACATCAGTGGGGTACGGCGTGGACCCCTCGTACCGTCTCCTCCTCCCCCGCAACTCCAGAGTTCCCTCCTGTCCCAGGACCCTGCCCACCTCCCCGGAGAAACCTGACCCCCGGTGTGGCCCTTGAAATGCTAGCAGGAAAGAGGACGCATAACTCTCCAGTGCATGCTGAAGCTTCATTTAGGCAGCAGGGGTGGCTGACGAGTCCCTGGTAGATAGAACGTTTGGCAAATCGCTCCTTTCCATGCGTCGTGCTTCTGCCCGGGAGAGGTAACAGTTTGAGATTTTTTTTTTTTTGTGACTGAGACTCATCAACGCGGGCCTTTTTGCAATTGTAATAACGTCTCATCGCGGTTCTATTTTAAAACCCAAGGAGGTTAAGATCAATCCCGAGAATGCGAGGTGCCTTTTGCTTAAGGTGGCCAGACATCCGCTTTTGGCGGGACAGTCCCAATTTTTAACAATGTGTCCCGCTTCCCCCGGCGTTTTAAAAAAGTCCCGATTTTCTTTTTTTAAAAATCAGGACTTTTTTAAAACGCCGCAGGATTCGGGACACATTGTTAAAAATCGGGACTTCTGGTCACCTTACTTTTGCAGCCTTTTTTCCTTGAGGGTAACTTAAGGTGCTCCAGAGTGTCAGGCCAGGAGACCGGGGCCTCCTGGGAACGGGGACGGAGGCCTGCGCAGGCCCAGCGTTTTCTCTCGCTCCCGGTGGTAGAGCTAGAAAGCCCGGAGGGATCGGAGGGAGAACCTGGCACCCAAAAGGAGTGGGAAGGCCGGGCTGAGGGCGAGGAAGATGCCCGTCCCTGCCCCCTCAGAGCTGGAGCCAGCCTGGTTTCTGAGAGCTGTGCTGTCTGTCCTGTGGGGTGGCCACTGGCCAGAGATGCTAATTCACCCAAGTCTAATTACTTAAGATTAAATTAAATTCAAAAAGGAAAAAGTTTAGATTACATTTAAAAGCCACTCGAGCCACATTTGAAAAGCTCGGCAGCCGGTGGCCAGTGTCTAACAGGAGAAGCACAGGCACGGAGCATGCCGGGCACCCCGGGGTGTCTGCCGGCATCAGAGGCCTGGCCAGGCTCTCTGTGTCCTTTGGGGGAGGGGGGCAGGCCCCAACAGGCGGAGGGCCGAGGAAAGAGCCAGGCCTGCCGCCTCCAGGCCCCGTTCTGGCCTCTGACAGGCAGACCAATCCCTTAACCTCGCGGGCCCTCCGTTTCCTCGGTCCCGGGAGGGGCCTGGGCTCCAGGGTCCGAGGCCTCGGCCTGGCCGCGCTGACCCTGTGGCTCTGCTCTCCCGCCCAGTACTCCGCAGTCCCGGACCTCTACTTCGAGAACGTCATGCGCTTCTTCAACTTCTCCTGGAGGGTCACTGCCGACCAGCTGAGGAAGGCTCCCAACAGAGACCAGTGAGTGCGGCCCCGGGGAGGTGCTGGCCCCGGCTCCCAGCTCCCGGGGTGCTCCGGGCTGAGCTCCCCTTTGTGGACCGGGTGCCGACATCACTGTCCTGAGGGCCCTCGGCCGCTCTCCAGACGAGGGGCCCAGGGATGAAGAAGGGGTTCCCAGGCAGGAGCCGGGGCCGGCTGGCCTGGGTGCCCCGGCGCCAGGCCATTGGCAGAGTAGCCCGGCCTGGAGTGGAGCAGCCCTGGCATCGCATCCCAGCACCACCTCTGCCCGCGGAGCTGGTGTGACCGCCAGGTGCGAGGACCCCCGGGAGGGTCCCACCGAGGAGGCCCTCCGCTAGGACTCATTGCCTCCAACTCCTCACCAGCAGGAGCGCTGGGTTCCCAGGGCGGGTCCCCGGAGGCTGGGGAAGGTTCCAGAAAGGCCCTAGCAGCTGTGCTTCCCAAACCTTACTGCACATCAGGAGTCTCTGAGGAGTTGTTTTTTTTTTGTTTTTTTTTTTAAAGACAGCTTTCTGCCCTGGCCGGTTAGAGCATCGACCCACAGACCAAAGGGTTGTGGGTTCGATTCCCGGTCAAGGGCACGTACCTCAGTTGCAGGTTCAAAAATCCCTCGCCCTGGTTGGGATGCATGCTGGAGGCAACCCATGGATGTGTCTTTCTCACGTCGATGTTTCTCTTTCTTTCCCCCACTTCCTCTCTCCCCTCCATTCTCTCTCTAAAAAAAATTAAAAAGTAAAAGAATAAGATACAAGACAGCTTTCTGGCCTGTCCCCCAGACGCTCTTATATTAACGTTGCCTGGAGTGAGGCCTGGTCTCTGTTGTTGTTGTTGCTTTAGTAGTCTCTTCAGAAAACCCAGGTGCAGTGAGCCCAGTGCTGGTTCTCAGACCAATCTCCCTCTGTGCCTAACGCATGGTGCAGAATAAAGCTTACCAGGCGGCCGGCAAAAGCAACGCTTCTGTGCCTCTGGTGCCCCCTGGTGGACAGCAGGGCTTTGAGCATCTGTTTCTTCTACCTTTTCCCTTCTGCAGCCAGGCAGGGTACCTCTAAAATGCACAAGAAGCACTCTTTTATCTCCAGAACACAGCACAGGTACTGCCACAAGGTCCTGAATGTATCTGGTCTTTTACCGTTAGGCTACAGTTTTCCACTGAAGCGTCATTTCCTACCCAAGTATGCATTCATCATTATTTTCATATAAATACGATGTTTACAGGTTCTCGGTATCCTATCACTCAGGGTCCCTTACCACATCTCCGTGGGGCTCGCCTGGAGAGCCAGAGGGACTGTCTAGGCCCTTAGAGAGAATGTCCTTCCTGTCTCGCTCTGCCCCTCCTGGTCCCATCCCCTCCACACCAGAAATGTCATCCGGGGACCCACTGTTTCCGTACCAGATCCAATCAAGGACCCAGAGAGCTTATTTTTTTATAAAAGTTGCATCAATTTTTATGCACACTTTATTGGGGGGGGAAGGGGACTTTTATAAGTTTAATGAGGAAAAAATAAGTATTGTTTGACTTCTTCAAATTTCTTTAATGTCTCTGGCTTAATCATAGACATCTGGATTCTCATATCTGTTTATGATGTACAATCTGGTTATACAGTATAATTCTATATTCAAGCTATTACAGTGTATTGTCTTTTGAACTATACAGAGAGCAAATCTAGTCTCACACAGATACATAGATGGAAAAGGGGGGCTTAATTTAATCGTCTTTCCTCATTCGAGGGCACGTTCTTTATTGATGTTAAACCAAGATTCATGAAGTGGTAATTCCTTCAAGGCTAATTGCCCTGTGGAATCGTAAACTATCTCCGTGAACTTTTCACACTTCATTATAGGAAACACCATCCATCTGTCTGGCCCTTTGATCCCTCTTTTTTCCCCACCCGTGATTTTTAACATCACGCACGAGTCGAGTCGTTTGGCAAACAGTGACTCGCTGGGTTTCGTATATATCTTCCAAACAGTGACACTTGGAGACACAATATCAAAAAAATAAACACCCACATCTGATCATACCACCACGGAGCTGCTGAGAAAAGCTTTTATGGGTCAGGAAGCTGGCTGACACAGGCTTTTTAGGATTTTAATTTTCGCTGGAAGCATCCAACTATGTTTTACCTTGAATTTTTATCGGTGGCGCCAAGGGGTGTCGATTCTTTTCCTTGAGGTGACAAGTTCATTTTATTCAGTTTCAAGAAAACGGCTGCCAAGGACCCACATGCCTGACATGTCAGCTCATCATTTATCCTCTCGGGTACAGATGTGGTCACATCGTATTGAAGGTCTTGTCCTCCAGGGTCTGGTTTTAATTAAATGAATGACTAGGCTACATCACTAAAGATATCCTTTGTAAAAAATATTTTTTATTGATTTCAGAGAGAAAGAGAGAGGGAGAGATAGACACATCAATGATGAGAGAGACTCATTGATCGGCTACCTTCTGCGCATCCCACACTGGGATTCGAGCCCACAACCCCGGGCATGTGCCCTGACCGAGAATGGAACTATGGTTTCCTGGTTCATAGGTCAATGCTCAACCACTGAGCCACACCGGCCAGGCTTATGTTCTTCGTCAGAGTCTCGGTGTTGCATTGGGTGGTATGATGTTAGATTTATGGACATTTAGGTGTTACCGTGGATGTCCCCATACGTGTGTGCATTTGGGCCTAGGGTCAAGGGCATCCACATTTTCTCGGCTCTTGGTATCCTCCCGGCGGGCTGCCCCCGGGCCCTCCCCAGGCCGTCCTGACCGTTCCCATGCATGTTGCTTGCAGGTGGAGCATGACCCCTCCCATGGTGAATGCGTACTACTCGCCCACCAAGAACGAGATCGTGTTTCCAGCTGGGATCCTGCAGGCCCCGTTCTACACCCGCTCTTCACCCATGTACGGACGGTGCTCCCAGTGCTTCCACCCCATCTCCCCCCACTCCCCGGACCCCCAGCCCAGCCCCAGCCCACAGCTGACCACGCCATCCAGCCAGCCTCATGGAGCACCCTTCGCCCCACTCGCCCAGGGAGCCTGGGGCACTCAGAGCCGTCTCAGAGGACAGCCTCCCTCCCCGGCTTCCCTCCGGGGCCTCCTGGTTCTGGGGCCTGGGGGCGGGCGCCTCGGTCAGTGCTTTAGGGCAGTCGCAGCCGGGGAGCTGGGAAGGGCGAGGGCACTGTCTCGGGAAGGTCCCCCGGGCTGCGCCCTCGGGCAAAGGGGTCGCCCCATTCCAGGCCGTGGTTGGCTCATCTACAGGGTCGGTGGCTCACGCCTCACTCTTCGGCGATGACCAAAGAGGACAGTGCAGGTCTGCGGAGCACCTAGCCCCGTGCTGGCGCCCAGTGGCCACAGGCTGGCCACACCCCAGGCACCCAGCTTCCGACTGGCTTCAGGCCCAGGCTGCGCTGCGTCCCCGCAGAGCGCTGTGGGTTTCTGCTGCGTCCCCGGGCCTCTCCCCCCTCACCTTCATGTCCTCCCCTCCCTCCAGGGCCTTGAATTTTGGCGGCATCGGGGTCGTCGTGGGCCACGAGCTGACTCATGCTTTTGATGATCAAGGTATGAGCTCCTTGGGGTTCCCTTCGGGGGGCTGGGGGAGGGGTGGGATCAGCTTCCCGGCCCCACTCCTTCTGCTTTTGCTTCTTTCACGTCTAAGCATCTTACTGAGCCCCGAGACAGAGGCTCTGGCTTCAAATCCTCCTGCCAATCGTATGAGCTTTATATAAAATATATTTTATTGATTTTTTTTTACAGAGAGGAAGAGAGAGGGATAGAGAGTTAGAAACATTGATGAGAGCCGAAACCAGTTTGGCTCAATGGATAGAGCGTCGGCCTGGGGACTGAAAGGTCCCGGGTTCGATTCTGGTCAAGGGCATGTACCTTGGTTGCGGGCATATCCCCAGTAGGGGGTGTGCAAGAGGCAGCTGATCGATGACTCTCTCTCATCGATGTTTCTAACTCTCTATCTCTCTCCCTTCCTCTCTGTACAAAATCAATAAAATACATTTTTTTAAAAAAAAGAAACATCGATGAGAGAATCATCGATCAGCTGCCTCTTGCACACACCCCCCGCTGGGGATGTGCCCGCAACCAAGTTACATGCCCTTGACCGGAATCGAACCGGGGACCCTGCGGTCCCCAGGCCGATATCCACTGGGCCAAACTGGTTTCGGCGGATCGTATGAACCTCAGCAAGTCCCATCGTTTCCCCGGGGGCCTCTGTGTCCTGGTCTGTAAAGTGGGCGCGATGGTGATTGTGAGGACTGCCAGGCGCACCCTGGAGCACCCTGCCCCTGGGAGGTGTCCAGTCCTCGGGGGTGGGTAGCGAGTGGGAGCGTACGCTTGTCCGCTGTTCCAGAGGCTTCTCTGGTCTGGCCACAGCCGAAGGAGGTGAGGTTCCCCTCCTCACAGACAAACATTCAGAATTCCCCTCGTTCCCTCTTGCCTGGGGGACCCCAAGGCCGAGACGCGGGAGGCAGGGCCTCGGGGGCCGTGGCGCTAGTGCCACCGGCTCCGCTGACCCTTCTGGGGCTCAGGGTCGGCGGCCCTCAGCGGCCATCTCCCCAGCGCGGCGGCAGATGGGAGGAGAGGCCTCCCCTTGACCTGACCCCCCCTCGGCCCCGCAGGACGGGAGTACGACAAGGACGGGAACCTGCGGCCCTGGTGGAAAAACTCGTCCGTGGAGGCCTTCAAGCGGCAGACGGAGTGCGTGGTGCAGCAGTACGGCAACTACAGCGTGAACGGGGAGCCGGTGAACGGCCGCCACACCCTCGGGGAGAACATCGCCGACAACGGGGGCCTCAAGGCGGCCTACCGGGTAAGAGGCCCGGGCCGCCAGGTCAGGGTCACCGCAGCCGCTCGGCGAGCCTCCGCCCCCTCCTCTGGGACATGGGTGCCCTGAGGGCCCCTGGAGAGGGTGCCCGGAAGGCAGCCGGCCCGGAGCCGGGCGCCCGTGAGGCTTTCTGCTCCTGAGTCCAGGCCGACAGAGAGACCCGGGAAAGGGCCTGGACTGGACCCACCGGAGGCCTGCCTGTTCCTCCCGGGGGGGGGGGGGGGGGGGGGGGGGGGACTCGCCACTAATTCGGGAAGCAGCGGGCCCCGAAGGGAGGGCAGGGACCCAGGCCATGGAGCCAGGTCCGGGAGTAAGTCCCCTGGCCGCCGAGCCCCGGAGTGCTTGGCCGAACCCTGTGTCCTGGGCTGCGACAGGTGACGGCTGGGCACGGCCTGATCCAGGGTGCGGTTCAGGAGTGGCAGCTGATCGGGTGGGCGTGACGACAGGCCCCCGGAGAATAAGAGGAGGCGGCATCTGTCAGCGCGGCCGCCGCCCCCTCCCCAGGCAGTCAGAGCAGAAATACTAAGAGGCCTTACCGCGTACCCCAAACCTTTACGGGGCGGGGGGTGGTCTCACAGCCCCCATGTGGCAGTTGAGGAAAGAGCCCAGAAACGTCGGTCGCCATGTGAAGTGCACTGGTCAGCATGGCCGGCCTTCCCCCGCGGGCCCTGCTGTGGACACTGGGGTTTCTGTGGCAGGACACGGTCACCCGCGCTCACAAAGGCACCGGGGTAGTGGGACAGGGAGGGGACCGAAAGGCCACGCTCACCGAGACGTGTCCAGGAAGGGGGGGGCACACATGTGTGTGTGTCAGGGACTGACATCTGAATGAAGACCTAAATGATGGGGAAGAGGCAGGGGAAGGAGAGTGAGTGCAGGGGCCACGAGCTGGACACACAGCCGGGCAAGTTCAAGGGCAGGAAGGGCAGTGGGTGGAGGGAGAGCAGGGCCGAGTGGGGGAGGGGAGGTTGGAGGAGCAGCTGGGCCCAGAGCAAGGGGCTTGGGTGTCGTTCTAGTGACAGGGGAGGTCGCTGCATGGTCTTTGTTTTTATTGATATTTTATTGATTTTTTTTTTTTTTTTTTTTTTTTTTTTTTTACAGAGAGGAAGGGAGAGGGGTAGAGAGCTAGAAACATCAATGAGAGAGAAACATCGAACAGCTGCCTCCTGCACACCCCCTACCGGGGATGTGCCCTCAACCAAGGTACATGTCCTTGACCGGAATCGAACCTCGGACCTTTCAGTCCGCAGACCGACGCTCTATCCACTGAGCCAAACCGGTTTCAGCTCGCTGCATGGTCTTTAAATAGAGGAATGACGTGGGCCAATTCATCCTCTAAAACAGAGGTCAGCGAGCCTCCAGACTCTGGGCCACCCGCGGCCCTCAGCCGGGTTCTGTGAATATTGGGGGGGCTGCAGCCAGGCCCACCCATCGCCACGTTGTCTGTGGCCGCGTTCACGCCACTGGGGGCAGGACTGAGGGGTGGCAGCAGAGACCAGTCCGCCTCCAGAACTGGAACTGTTCACTCCCTGGCCCCTCACAGAGAAAGTCCGCCAGCCCCTGCTTTACAAGGACGGCTTGCTGGCTGTGTCGGGAGGGGGTTGGAATTGGGCTGGTTTGAGTCAAGGAGCCGAGTGAGAACGCCGTGGGAGGCTGTCCCGGCAGGAAATGGGAGGGAGCACTGGGAAGTGTGAGGAGTGGTCAGATTGGGGTGTGTGCTTTGATTGGAAGAAGCATCAGAGGAGTTCTGGAGTTTGGACCTCAGTACCACTGTGTGTGCGTGTGTGCGTGTGCGTGTGCGTGTGTGTGTGTGTGTGTGTATGTGTGCCCTTTCATTCTGTCTGTGCCGTGTTAAGTTGGAGGTGCAACTTGGAGGTCCAGCGGGGGTAGTTGCATTGGAGGGCCTTTGGCATGAAGCTGGTATTTAAAGCCATGGATTGAATGCACTCGCCTCAGAAGGAGGGCAGGTAAAGAATAAGGTGACCATGCCAAAACCAGTTTGGCTCAGTGGATAGAGCGGGACTGAAGGGTCCCAGGTTCGATTCCTGTCAAGGGCATGTACCTTGGTTGCAGGCACATCCCCAGTAGGGGGTGTGTAAGAGGCAGCTGGTTGATGATTCTCTCTCATCAATGTTTCTAACTCTCTATCCCTCTCACTTCCTCTCTGTAAAAAAAAAAAAAAAAAATCAATAAAACATATTTTTTTAAAAATAAGGTGACCAGACGTCCTGCTTTTGGCGGGACAGTCCCGATTTCTAACAACTTGTCCCGCGTCCTGCGGCGTTTTAAAAAAGTCCCGATTTTTCAAAAAATTGTTAGAAATCGGGACGTCTGGTCACCCTCGTGCAGAAGCCAGCGCCCCTGGGCTGAGCTGGGCCGGCAGAGCTGACGCCAGACCTCAGAAGCCCGCTCTCGGGGTGAACCTCCCTCGCGGGCCCCTCCGCCGCCCCCTGCTGGTGTCGGGCGCTGAGCGCTCTCTCTCCTCCAGGCCTACCAGAACTGGGTGAAGCAGAACGGCCCCGAGCAGACGCTGCCCACGCTGGGGCTCACCAACGACCAGCTCTTCTTCCTGGGGTTCGCGCAGGTGAGTGCGAGAGGAGGAAGCCAGACTCGGCTCCTCCTGGCTCCGTCCCGGAGCTCTGAAGGCCTGAGGCGGAGCCCACCACCACACACACACACACACACACACACACGCACCCCGGCCATCGGGCCATCTGGGGGCAGCTGCCCGGGAGGGCGGCTCCTCTCGCGGCAGAGATGCGGGGACGGGCCAGGCGTGCTAGCGAAGGGACTGCTGCCTCCGGTGGGTGAGCGGAGCGGACAAGGTGGCCACGGAGGGCCCTTCTGGCTCTGGGTTCCAGAAGTTTCTTCCCCTCAGTATGCACCCGGCTGTCCCTTGAGCCGGCGGCATTCAGCGTAGAGCCTTCCGTCGGCGCTGCCAGGCCTTCGGGCAGTGGTTCTGTCCGGGAAGTGAGTGACATGGACTCAGTCCAATTTTCAGGATGGTTTGGGGGCCAAATGCTCTGTTCAGATGAGACCTAGGGGACGGACAGGAGCACAGCAGCCGAGGATGCTGGGACGGGGGACACGCTGTCTGCGCTCTCTCTCTCTCTCTCTCTCTCTCTCTCTCTGGGCCCCCTGGCCGGCCTTCCTGACCAAGGACCAGGCGGGGGCTCCTTGCTCTGCTGTTGGACACGGGGCAGTCCGGCCGCCTCCCGGCCCGCAGTGACCCCCGCCTCTCCCTTCCCCCCCCACCAAGGTCTGGTGCTCCGTCCGCACGCCCGAGAGCACGCACGAGGGCCTCATCACGGACCCGCACAGCCCCTCCCGCTTTCGGGTCATCGGCTCCGTCTCCAACTCCAGGGAGTTCTCGGAGCACTTCCACTGCCCGCCCGGCTCGCCCATGAACCCGCGTCACAAGTGCGAGGTCTGGTGAGGGGCGAAGAGAGAGCCGCGGCGGCGGCGGCGGGCGGCGGAGCCACGGGCTGCCCCCTGCGGCCAGTGCCCAGGGTGCCCCCCGCCCCCCACCCCCCGGCCGCCCGGGCCCCCCGCCCCGCACTGGAGGGCTTTCGGCTGGAACTGAGCTGTGATGGGGGTTCTCAGCATCATCCGAGATGTGGTCCCCCGGGGAGACCCTGTCACCCCGGCCCCACGCGCGCGCGCGGGCACCCACTCCGATGGGCATTTGGGCGTCAGGCCGGCTGCTCGCCAGGCCTGGGCCCCACGCTGACAAGGGCAGTGGGCACGGCCCCACGCCCACACCCGGCGCCAGACACACCACAGATGCCACTGTGTCAAATGCTTTACGTATATATTTTTGGGAAAACTTATTTTGTAAACCTTGTGGAATACACTGGAAATCTTCAGGGAGATGCTACATCTAAAACACTTTTTTTTTTTTTAAGGAGAGGATTGGTATATTTATTATGTTCTGTGTTTCTAAATAACCTGTGGACGAGGGAAGCCCCACTGACGACCCCTCCCCCTGCCTCCCTGGCTGCGAGGCCGAGCTCAGGCAGCCATGCCCAGGCCCCTGGGCGGCCTTCAGCCCCGGGAACCACAGTGGCCGCCCCCATCGCCTGGCTTAGGGAGGAGGGGCCTGGGGCCAGCCAGGAGGGGGCCGGCTCGGGGAGGCCCAGCTCATGGGCACCACCCGTCTTAGCGCCCCTGACTGTCCCCAGAGCCCGGCAGCGGGAACGCCAGCGAGAAAGGTCTGATCCCAAAGTCGCAGCAGGAGGCCCAGGGCAGGCCCTCGAACCCCATCGGGTGCCCACGCGCCTGGATCTGGACCACAGGACCCTGTGACCACCCCTCCTCCCCATCAGATGTGCTCTCCTGTGCTCTTCTCATCCCTCTTTTGTCACCCCGCTCCCATGTCCGTCCTGGGAGCCCGCTGCCTCTCCAGTTTCCCCACCCCCGCCACTACCTTACCCTCCCTCTGAGCTCCGTCCTCCACCCCGGCCGGGCCTGGCTCCCGGCCGCAGCCCTCCCGCCCTCCGTTCTCTAGTGCCTTATGGAGGCTTTGACCCTGGGCGCACCCCAGGGGGACAGCCCCTCACCCCCAGGGCCCCTTGGCCTCCTCAGCGAAGCCCCCAAGTGTCCTGACCGGAACACAAGGCCATACCCCCCACTCCCGGTGCCCCCCGAGCTGCTTCCCACCGGCACCGAAGCTCTGCCTCCAGGCCAGTGCACGGGGTCAGGGCCAGGAGCCCCTGACCTTGCCCCGAGCGCCGCCCCACCCTCAGCCCCGTGGGCTGAACCCAGAGACACACCTTGTAGCTCTCTGGACTCCTTCTTGGGAAATGCTTTCAGCACGGGAGGCTGTGAGGGGGGCATCCCCCAACCCGGTCAGGCCGAGGCCACGGTTCAGAAGCCCCCAGAGGGACCTCCTTGGAGCCCCGCGCTGGCCATCCGGGGAAGCAGTGCCTGGGAGCGGGCAGGAGCAGCCGGTGCCCGCCTGCAGCAGCCCAGGCCGCCTGGCAGGCCCGCCCCGCCGGCACTCTCCTGGCCCAGGAGCCGGGCCCTCCTTGCCCAGCAGAAGCCACAGCTCAGCCACTGCCTCGCCCTCCTTCCCATCAGCCCAGAGCTGGTTCTAGCCCCGCAAGCAACTGCCCTGGGAGCTCGTCAGAGGAAAGCTCAGACAGGAGCAGAGCAGGCTGCCCAGTCCTGCTCCCTCCCTGCCCGCCGGCCTTCCCTGCGGTCTGGTGTCTGTCAGCACCCAGGCCTGGGACCTCCCAGCCCAAGCCAGTGTCCCAGAGCTGAGGGCCAGCCCAGAGTGCCTGTCATTGGCACTCATTGCTCCCTGGTGCGCTGTGAGTGTGGGGGTGGGGGAACGGGGGGGACCCTGCCCCTGAAGCCCAGGGGGCCTTGAGGCTGGCTTGTCTGCAGGTACATGGACGTGGGTTTGGGGCCGGGAATCTGGTTTTTGTATTCTTAACGTTTTGTGCTACTGTAGTTCTGGTGTGGCACTATTGTAACTGAAATAAAGTACTTGTACCGTGGGCCATGTGACTGCGCGTGTGACTTCTCAGGGTGACGTGTGATGGGTGGGCTATGGGAGGGCACACACACACACACACGCACACACACACGCCCCGTGTCGTCAAGGCCAGCTGCACCTCCTCCCAGAGCAAAGCCCCGATCCTGGCGCATGCCAGTGGCCACACAGGCTGAAGGCACAAGAGGGCGGCTTTTTGTTCCTGCAGAGGTGGGTCCTCCCGAAGACCACGTGGACAGGCTCCTCCCACTTCCCTGCTGTGGAGCCCCCACCCGCTTTCCCTCCTCCTCTTCCCACAACTCATGCATGTCCCTCCTCAAGCCTGTACGAAAATCCAGCCGGTCCTTAGGGGTTTACCCTGCAGTTAAGAATGGGAAACAGGCCAAAACCGGTTTGGCTCAGTGGATAGAGCGTCAGCCTGTGGACTGAAGGGTCCTTGGTTCGATTCCGGTCAAGGGCATGTACCTTGGTTGCAGTCACATCCCCAGTGGGGGGTGTGCAGGAGGCAGCTGGTCGATGTTTCTCTCTCGTCAACGTTTCTAGCTCTCTATCTCCCTTCCTTTCTGTAAAAAATCAATAAAATATATTTAAAAAAAGAAAAAGAAAAAAAAAAAAGAATGGAAAACAGGCCAAAACCGGTTTGGCTCAGTGGATGGAGCATCGGTCTGTGGACTGAAAGGTCCCAGGTTCGATTCCGGTCAAGGGCATGTACCTTGGTTGCGGGCACAATCCCAGTAGGGAGTGTGCAGGAGGCAGCTGATTGATGTTTCTCTCTCATCAATGTTTCTAACTCTTCCACTCTGTAAAAATTCAATAAAAAAAATTAAAAAAAAAAAAGTGGGAAGCACTTGTAACTTGAGAACCACTGGGAAATGTGTGTGCCCTGTGCTAGTGACTGGGCAGGCCAAGGGGTCCTCAGAGGCGCTGTCAGGTCCAGGAGCTGCGGGAAGGAGGGAGGGATTAGAGAAGGCTCTAAACATGGAAGAATTGGGTGCAGTGATTACTCCGTTGAGAAATGGGGGAGACCTTTACAAAGAAAACTGTAAAGCTGGAGAATGTTACAGAGAACCTGAGCAAATGCAGGTGAATACCCCGATCACGGATGGAAAGGCTCCATATCACAAAAGACGCCATCTCCCCCAAATTAACCTGTCATTTCGGTGACACTCTGAGTTCATTTTTCACGGGACTCGAAAGCAGGCTCGCTGGAAGAGAAGATGCACCATGGCCGAGGCAGAAAGAACAGTGAGTGAGCTGGCCTCTCCAGACTGTCACAAAGCTGCAGGGAGTAACGCAGTGCGGTGCTGGCGTGCTAACAGAGACGCTGGACAGCTGGCATAGATTAGGGAGCCAGAGACAATTCTCCGTGTCTGTGGGACTTCGTGTAGGATCAAGGGGGCCCTTCAAATCGGCTGAGAAATAAAGAACCATGAAATAAGAGGTGTTAGGATATCCACGTGGGAAAAATAAAAGAATCTAGAGCCTGCCTCCCTCACACAGTTCTCACACACGTTGTTCACAACAATAAATTCTACATATCCTAGGGAACTAACAGTGTGAAAACCACAGAAGTCTCACAGCATACAGGGTGAGGCAAAAGTAGGTTACAGTTCTGGGTGCATGAAATTATTGTGTTATTTTTTTAAAATATATTTTTATTGATTTTGTACAAAGAGGAAGGGAGAGAGATAGAGAGTTAGAAACATCGATGAGAGAGAGTCATCAATCGGCTGCCTCTTGCACACCCCCTACTGGGGATATGCCCGCAACCAAGGTACATGCCCTTGACCGGGACCCTTCAGTCCCCAAGCCGATGCTCTATCCATTGAGCCAAACCAGTCTCGGCAAATTATTGTGTTATTAATTACTGTGGCCTGGTGCACAAAAAATTCATGCATGGGGGCGGGGGAAATGTCCCTCAGCCTGGCCTGCACCCTCTCCAATTGGGGACCCCTCGGGGGATGTCTGACTGCAGGTTTAGGCCCAATATCCCTCTAGCAATCTGGGACCGTTGGCTTCTAACTTCTCACCTGCCTGCCTGCCTGATCGCCCCTAACCACTCTGCCTGCTGACCTGCTCCTCCCCCTACTGTCCCCCCACCCGCCTGCTCACCCCAACTGCCCCCCCTTGCCGGCCTGATCACCTCCAACTGCCCTCCCCTCCTGGCCTGATGGCCCCTAACCACCTCTGCCTTGGCCCCACCACCATGGGCTTGGTCTGAAAGGTCTTCTGATCTAATTAGCATATTACCCTTTTATTAGTATAGAAGATTTCATTATTCATTATTTTCCATATGAATAACTGTAACCTGTATCACAGAATGTGGCAAACCTGTCTTTAACAAAACAAATGAAAGGAAAAAAAATATGGAAATTTAATACATTTTATTTATTTTTTTTTAAATATATTTTATTGATTTTTTACAGAGAGGAGGAGAGAGGGATAGAGAGCTAGAAACGTCGAAGAGAGAGAAACATCGACCAGATGCCTCTTGCACACCCCCTACTGGGGATGTGCCCGCAACCGATGTACATGCCCTTGACGGGAATCGAACCCGGGACCTTTCAGTCCACAGACCGACGCTCTACCACTGAGCCAAACCGGTTTCTTTGGAAATTTAATACATTTTAATACATGTGAAAGAGAGCAAAATATTTAAGAAGAAATACAAAAAGACAAAAAACAATTCAGAAAGACGATCTCACTAATAAAATGAGCAATATATTTAAAACCACAATGAGGTAATGGTTTTCACCCATCAGATTGGCAAAAACGATGGAGTTTGATATTGTGTTGCTGAGGATGTGGGAAACCGGGCACTCGCTCACTGCCAGGCCCATTTGGGGAATTTACTGCATTAAAAGGCATTTACCAGGACTTTGTGCTGCGAGGGAAACGCGGTCTTCCTGATTTCTTGACTCGTCCCCCCACCCCCACTCACAGCCCTGCCCCTTTTCCCTTAAGCCCCCTCTCCGCCGCGTTCTGAGTGCACAGGCTTGCGGCAGCACACACGGGAGTTCTGTTGGATTCTGAGTTATTTCTCTACTTCAGGTAATTTCAGGTTCATGTGTGGTTTTATTTCCTCTCTGTGTTGATTTACATTCATGGCTTGATTCCCGGTTAGGGCACATGCTTTCCAGTGGAGGGCATGCAGGAGGCAGCCAATCAGTGATTCTCCTTATCATTGCTTGATGTTTCTTTCTCTCCCTTCCTCTCTGAAATCAATTATATATATATATATATATATATATATATATATATATATAATTTTTTAAAAGAGATATTGTGAAAACTGTTAAAGGGGCACAGCAATGTCAGATGGGCGTGGACGAAATCACTCTCAGGCTGCCCCTGAGAGTGATTAACTATTTTAAGCTAAAATAGTTAACCAAAAAAAAAAAATTATATATATATATATATATATTTAATAGTGAACACCGATGGGGCATAGTAGCTACCAGCAGGACCAGCAACACGGAAGTCTGGAGAGTGGACAGGGCACCCTTGGAGAAGCACTGATCCTTGGGGAGAACCAGTTTATGGTGTAAAGATGACACCCTTGTGGATGTGGTAGTGAAAGGAAAGTTAAGAATCCTAAAAAAAAGCAAACCCGAAACCGGTTTGGCTCAGTGGATAGAGCATCAGCCTGCGGACTCAAGGGTCCCAGGTTAGATTCTGGTCAAGGGCATGTACTTGGGTTGTGGGCACATCCCCGGTGGGGGGTGTGCAGGAGGCAGCTGATCGATGTATCTGGCTCTCTATCCCTCTCCCTTCCTCTCTGTAAAAAATCAATAAAAAAATATTTAAAAAAAAAAAAAAAGATTCCTAAAAAACCAACAAACGAAAGCCAACTTCCCCCCTCCCCTCTCTACACCATTCATGAGGAACAGCCAGGTGGACAGCAGAGGGCGCACTTATGTGGGGAGTTTTTTTCTTTATTGATTAAGGTATTAAATATGTGCCCTTATCCCCCTATACTCCCCCCACGCCCCCACTCATGCCTTCACCCCCTGGTGTCTGTGCCCAGGGGTTAGGCTTATATGCACGCATACAAGTCCTTTGTTGATCTGTGTGTAGGAAGTCTTATCCGTGAATGAACGGAACCAGAAAGGGCAGATCACATGCATTCAAAACTTCTGTTAGAAAAGAAGTGTAATTCATAGCATCTCAACTGATACAAATTCTCCCTCAAAAAATCAAGCATAAAGCTGAAGAAAACTGCCGGACAGAAATTGATAATATATTTTGGACACAAAGAAAACATTAGCAGGTTCCACCATGTAAAATCAATGTTCTCTTACCAAATGCAGTATGACTGGACATTGGAAACAAAACAAGCCCAGCCGACACGGCTCAGTGATTGAGCATCGACCTATGAACCATGGTCACAGTTCAATTCCTGGTCAGGGGTTACGGACTCGATCCCCATGGTGGGGTGTGCAGGAGGCAGGTGATTCTCTCTCTAAAATATATATATATATATATATATGTAAGTATTTTTTAATTGATTTTTTACAGAGAGGAAGGGAGAGGGATAGAGTTAGAAACATCGATGAGAGAGAAACGTCGATCAGCTGCCTCCTGCACACCCCCTCCTGGGGTTGTGCCCACAACCAAGGTACATGCCCTTGACCAGAATCGAACCTGGGACCTCACAGTCCGCAGGCCGACACTCTATCCACTGAGCCAAACCAGTCAGGGCGGCAGGTGATTCTCATCATTGATGTTTCTTTCTCTCGCTCCCTCTCCTTTCCTCGATGAAAGTGTATTAAAAAAAAAAAATGTTGAGAACCTATTATGTGTTAAGAATTGTGCTAGGTGCTGGGACTATAGCATTGAAGATCAAGCAATCGCCATTGTAACGAGCTCTCTCCACCCGGAAGTGCAGGGAAATACACAGTGTCACGGAGGAAGTCCCCTCGAGCTGAGGTTTGAAGACTAAGCAGGAATTTGCCAAGGGAAGGGCACACCAGGCAGAGGAGGCAGCACGTGTTAGGGAGAGCTGAGTTCGGAGAAGCTTGAACATATAAACAAGCAACTGGCAGGTCAGTGAGGCTGGAGATGAGGGAGAAGGAGGACGGAGAGACAGACAGAGAGAGAGGCAGGCAGTGGCCCCTGGCAGAGTCCTTTGGGCCATAAGGAGGACTGTCTGGGCTTTCTCCTCAAATCCATGGGAAGCCTTTGGTGAGTATAAGCTGGGAAGTGACATTGATCAACTTTTGGGTTTTTATTTTTTATTTTTTATTTTTTTTTAAATATATTTTATTGATTTTTGTACAGAGAGGAAGGGAGAGAGATAGAGAGTCAGAAACATCGATGAGAGAGAGTCATTGATCAGCTGCCTCCTGTACACCCCCTACTGGGGATATGCCCGCAACCAAGGTACATGCCCTTGACCAGAATCGAACCCGGGACCCTTCAGTCCCCAAGCCGACGCTCTATCCATTGAGCCAAACTGGTCTCGGCAACTTTTGGGTTTTTAAAAAGAGGCTCTGCTGCCTGTGCAGAGACAGGATTGCAGGAGGGCTGGAGTGGAAGCGAGATAAGTCAGGACGCAGAAAAAAAGGGGAGCATGATGCATCCGGGGCAGCAGAGAGCCTGCACGGGAGGGAGGGTGGGGGAGCATGTACCATTTCCATTTCCTTCCCCAGTGCAAAAACCCAGACTGGGGAGGGGGTTTGCCAGTAGTTCCAGCAAGTCGGTTCTTTCTAGTTTTAAGATATGTCCAGCAGAGGGCGCAAACCCCTAAGGAGACGCTTGGAATCAGCCTAGATCCACTTCCCTGCGACCGAATTCTGGGACTCAGGGCCGCCCCAGGGGAGTCCCCTCCCTTGCCCAGTTAGAGGGCCGACAGGAACCAGCCTTCAGTTTCTTCGGAGTTTTGTGAGAAGGCAGCGTGTAAATCTGAAGAAATTCTGGACTGGCAGCCTGAAATGTGAGTTTTAGTATCTTCCCCACAGCTCCCTGACGTACACGAGTTTCTCCACCTGTCTGAGCTCTCAATCTCCGCTAACAGCTCCTGCCAGTTTCCCCTTTTGCTCCTCCATCGGGCCCCGGCCCTGCGTCCTCATTCCAGAGAGAGGCTGTGAATGGCAGGGGCTCAGAGCTTGGTGTTTGAGACCCAGGTTCCACTCTGAGCCCCGGTGTCCATCTCTGTCCAGTGAAAACCCTAACACACCTGTGCATGGCTGCTCATTAAGGGAATGCCCGCAGTCGCTGGCACAACATCATTGCTTAGTGAGTGTTTGTTATTCAGATAGAAATTTGACTCCACGTTCGTTAAGTGCTGACTTAATGAACCTCCCAGGCCTGGGGCTTGCAATCCTTTTTTGCAGCTTTTGGCAAGATTCCTTCCCTTCTCTGAGCCCCAGGTTCTCCAGCAGAAAAGGAGGGGGTTCGATTAGGTCGGTTCCTCCCTAGAAGCCATTCCAGCCCTGACACTCCAGGCTGCTTCTGTCTTCCTCCCACTTACCTCCCCCCTCCCTTCCGTTCTTCCATTGATCTATCGTTTATTCATTCGTGCAACGGTGATGATTATGGACCATCTACTACAGCGTTCCAGGTGCAGGAAACAAAACAGGTGTACACCAGCGAGGGCCAGGCCGTGGCAGGCGGGTTTAGACAAAGCCTCCTTTGTCCTCTCCCCCAGCAATCAATCCTCGCAGGTTATTCCACGTTTGGAACAGAAAGAGAGAAAAAAAAAATGTGCCAAGAGTTTATTTCTGTGCGTCTCCGTGTGGCTGTGTACACACACACACACACACACACACACATTTATATATAACATTTGCAGCAGCGTTGTCATGGGAACCCTTTTTCGGTGTCTCTGGCCAGGAGGGATGCCTGTGCGTGCGGGAGCTTTGATGAAACACCCTCCCCCCCACCCCCCTGCATGCACTTCTGTGCGGCGCCAGGGCCTGCTGGGAGAGTCCCCCCCAGAGCCTTTGTGGGCCCTTTTGATCATGGCTGCCCGTGCTCCTCCTTGATCTTGTCAGATGTGAGTGGATTTGACAGAGGGAACTGAATGTCAAGCTCGGTGACTGGCAGAGTAAGATGCTCTGGGACGCGTGCCAGCTAGCAGCGTGGATAGGCCAGCTTGGGTTTTGGTCTTTTTAAACCTGGATGTAGGCATGCGGAAGGCTTTGGGGAAGACTTGGATGAAAAGACCACAGCAGCCAGGGAGTGTATTTTCAGACATGACAGCTGCAGCAGCAGCTTTTGAACTTGGTAGGCAGTGCCAGGGCGGGGAGGGGGCGGAGTGCCAGTGAGAGGGAGGCAAGGGACGCACTCTTCCCCGAGCAGCCACTCGGGGCCTGGCTGCGTCCGGGGTGCCGTGCGGATGGCATCTCCTGTAACCCTCCAACCCACCCTCTACGATGCACACCGTGGTTCTTAGCAGGAAACTGGGAGTACTGGGGGGAAGTGGGCCAGCCAGGAAGTGACAGAGCTGGCATGCAAACACAGGTTGGGCCTGACTTCAGAGCCAGGGCTTTACCCCCGACATCGTGCCCCTGGACCACTTCAGCAGCCGGGTTCCGCTCACCTCCAGGCCAGGAGTTGGGGCGAAGGGCGGCCAGGAATGGCAGTCCAGGAATTCAAGTCTCCACAAACCCCCAGTCGCTGCGGCAGACCCACCGTGAGCGGCTCTGAGGAGGGCCAGATAGAACCTGTGTAAATAGTACCTCCACTCTGGGAACAGAGAGGTTACATGTTTTGCCCAAGACCACACAGCGAATGACCTGAGGTTTGAACCCAGAACTGGTTCCAGAGCCTGAGCTCTTAACCACAGGGGTTTTCTGGTCTGTGAATTAGTCCCACGCGTGTGCGGCTCCACAGTCGGCCGTGTGGACACAAAGAGGGTCAGGTGTGAGAGAGAGAGAGCAGTGGACGAGAGAGGGAAGAAACCCCCGCTTACCGATGACCTCCCGCGTGTCCAGGACTGTGCCACCCCGCAGGTCTGCCAGGACACGGGAACCACCCTCACGCCCTTCACCCCGGGGAGGGAAGTCAAGGCCCAGGAGGTGGAAGCCCAGCAGCACTGCCCGGGCCCTTCTCTCCCACTTTCTCCCGGGAGCAGGGAACTCCTGTTTGGAGGACTTCATTCCCCCCGCAGTAGAGGCTGCTCCCCCAAATCCACCACAGTAGGGTTACCCTCAGTCACCATCCATCCCTCAACTGTTCACAAAGCGCCTCCCGTGTGCCGGACTCAGCCCGGGCACTGGACAGGCAGCAATGACCGGGCCACGGTCCCTGCCGCCCGGAGCTTCCTTTCTAGCAAGGAACGGCCACGGCATCGTTAGCACAAAGTGGACCCGAGAGAAGCCACGGGCCAGGCTCCGTAACTGAGGGGGGTGCTGACATTTATTTGAGGGGGGGGGACTTCTTGACATTTTGGCCAAGAACATTGTGCTTTTGGCATGCTGTGGCGTGAAATGAAAGTGGTTTCTGGCCGGGACCGGTTTGGCTCAGTGGATAGAGCGTCGGCCTGCGGACTGAAGGGTCCCGGGTTCGATTCTGGTCAAGGGCATATACCTTGGTTGCAGGCACGTCCCCAGTGGGGGGTGTGCAGGAGGCGGCTGATCGATGATTCTCTCTCATCGATGTTTCTGGCTCTCTGTCCCTCTCTCTTCCTCTCTGTGAAAAATCAATAAAATATATATTTAAAAAAGAAAAAAAGAAAGTGGTTTCTGCTTGCTTTATGTTCAGAGAGCAAGTTGTAAAACTTTGCTCCGAGTCCTTTCCAGCTCCATGGAAGAGGTAAGTCCACGAATACTTATTGAAAATGGACTGTGTGCCAGGTACAAGGCTGGGTAAGCCCCTTCCCAGTGCAGCGTGATAGAATTACAAGAAAATAATGTCCCAGCACGAAAGAAGCAGAAAGCAGGCAGCGATGAAATCTAGGGGACCTGCCCCGCTGGTGTGGCTCAGTGGTTAGCGTGGACCTATGAACCAGGAGGTCACGGCTCGACTCCTGGTCAGGGCACATGCCTGGGTTGTGGGGCGTGCAGGAGGCAGCCAATCAGTGATTCTCTGTCATCATTGATGTTTCTATTTCTCTTCCTGTCCCTTCCTCTGTGAAATCAATCAAAGTATATTTAAAAAAGCAAATCTGGGGGATGAGGCAGGGAATCAAGGGAAGGTGGTCTCCTAAAACGATGGCTAAGCTGGGCTTTGAAGGATGAATAGGAGCTTCCTAGGCCATCCGGGAGCAGCACACACGCCACGTGCAGGGAAGGGTGTACGGAAAGACATGAGACATGAACATGCGTGGCCTTTTGGGGTGCGTGTCCGTGGGGAAGTGGAGGGAACTGACGGTGCAGAGACTGGTAAGAACCCTGGCTGAGGAACCCGGTCTCCAGCCAGTCCCTACTTACCCTGCATAGGGTGAAAACCAAGCATCTTCACACTTTCTTTCTTTAAAAAAAAAAAAATCTATATCTATATTTATATCTATATCTATATCTATCTATCTATCTATCTATATATATTATTGATTTTTTACAGAGAGGAAGAGAGAGGGATAGTTAGAAACATCGATGAGAGAGAGACATCGATTAGCTGCCTCCTGCACACCCCCCACTGGGAATGTGCCTGCAACCAAGATACATGCCCTTGACCGGAATCGAACCCGGGACCTTTCAGTCCGCAGGCCGATGCTCTATCCACTGAGCCAAACCGGTTTCTGCCATCTTCACATTTTCAATTCAAGTGAAGAAAAGGGTAGAGGGGAAAGCATATTGCCAAATCTGGGGAACTGGAAATGTTCATTTGCAGAATTAACTCTAAATTGCTGCTATTTTCATCGCGTGCCATTGAGAAAGGCAGAGCACAGCAGCCAGGTGTCTGCAGCAGCAGGCCGGGCTAGGCCGGGCGGCGGGCTGGCTCCCACGGAGATCATCGGAGCCAGCGGCGGGCCAGGCACCAGCTGTGGGCATCTGGAATTCCAGCTTCCTCTCCCAGGCACCGGATAGGGGGAAATCAGAGTCCAGCGTTTTCCCAAGGCGGCAAACTTGGCAGGATGAGTCCATGGCAGCGGGCTTGCAAAGGGCCCGGGGAAGGCTGGGCCACCCAAGGTAGACGGATGTGGTTTCCAGATTCAAGATGGGATGGGCCGTCATTGTGGGAAGGCCCTTGGTTTAGAGAGAGCTGGCAGGAGAGAACTTTCCCCAGGCAGGCCCAGGGAAAGATCTCAGCAATGGGGGACTCAGTAGATTTGGTTGCAGGGGGAAGGGGGTGGGGGGATGTGTGCGAATAAGGCCTGGGACAGGCAAGGTCAAAGGCTGCCTTGCCTCCTGGCCAGCAGCCACCTCTAGTCAGACACGGGAGGAAGGAAGTCCTGTAGTGATTCACCTGTGATGTGCAGACAGCTGTAGTACTCAGAGCTCCAGGGGGGTGTTTTGTGGATTAAATGAGTTATTACCTGCAAAGGGCTTTGCCCAAGGCCTGGCACATAGTGGGTGCTCAGTAAATCTTAGCTATTGTGGGGTTTTTTTGTGTGTATGTGTGTGTGTGTTTTGTTTTAATCAGCCAGACTCGCAAATGGTTGGTTTCTGTTTGAATCCTCACAACAGCTCTAGGAAGTAGGAGTGAATAGGTTTTTTAAAAATTGTTTCTTAGCTGAAACTGGTTTGGCTCAGTGGATAGAGCGTCAGCCTGCGGACTGAAGGGTCCCAGGTTCGATTCCGGTCCGGGACATGTGCCTTGGTTGTGGGCACATCCCTGGTAGGGGGTGTGCAGGAGGCAGCTGATCAGTGTTTCTCTCTCATCAATGTTTCTAACTCTCTATCTCTCTCCCTTCCTCTCTGTAAAAAATCAATGAAATATAAAATAAAATAAAAAAATTAAAAATTGTTTCTTATAGTTGAGGACACTGAGGCTCAAGGTACATATGTCACTTGTTCAAGGTACGTAGTTAAAAGTGGCACAGTTGGAAGCTTCTACAGATCCACAAAAGTAAAAAACCGATGTGCAATGGACTTGAAAAGACATTTCTCTAAAGAGGGTATCAAATGGTCAAGAAGCTCCTGAGAAGATGCTAATCATTAGGGAAATGCAAATCAAAACTACACAATGCTGTACCATTTCAAACACATTAGGATGGCTGCTATAGAAAGATGGGAAGGAGGGAGGGAAGGAAAAACAAGTGTTGGTAAAGATGTGGAGAAACAGAAACCTTTGTTCATTGCTGGGGAGGAGGGGGCTGTAAAATGTGCAGCCATGTGAAAACAGTATGACAGGCCCTAAAAAAGCTAGAGTATTAACCATAAGACCTACAATTCTTCTAGGAACTCGAACAGATACTTGTGCACCCATGTTCACAGTAGCCAAATGTTCACAGTAGCCAAAAAGATGGGAAGAATTCAGATGTCCATTGCTATGTGAATAGATAAACAGGATGTGGCGTATCCATCCGATGGATTTTTATTCAGCCTTAAAAAGGAATTAAGTCAGGCTCAGCGGTTGAGCATTGACCTACGAATCAGGAGGTCACAGGTTTGATTCCAGGTCAGGGCACATGCCTGGGTTGCAGGCTTGATCCCCAGTAGGGGGCGTGCAGAAGGTAGCTGATCCATGGTTCTCTCTTATCATGGATGTTTCTATCTTTCCCTTTCCCTTCCTCTCCAAAATCAATAAAATAAAAAAATTTAAAAAAGGAATTAAGTTCTGATACATGCCAAGGTAAACTAACCTTAAAAACATTATGCTAGCCCTAGCTGGTTTGGTTCAGTTCATAGACTGTTGGCCTGCAGACTGAAGGGTCCCGGGTTCAGTTTTGGTCAAGGGCACATGGCCAGGTTTTGGGCTTGATCCCCAGTAGGGGGCATACAGGAGGCAACCAATTAATGATTCTATCTCTCTCTTTTTAAATATATTTTTTATTGATTTCAGAGAGGAAGAGAGAGGGGAGAGAGAGAGAGAAATATCACTGATATGATAGAATCATTGATTGGCTGCCTCCTGTATGCCCCACACTGGGGATTGAGCCCACAACCGGGACATGTGCCCTTGACCGGAATCAAACCTGGAACCCTTTAGTCCGCAGGTTGACGCTTTATCCACTGAGCCAAACCGGTTTTATATATATATCTCCCTGGTTAAAGGCTCAGTCCTAAGGGTAGGGTGTCACCGGTGCCTCTGACCGACTGACTGGCTGCAGATTAGAGGTTCCCAGGCCCCTCCTTGGGTTGGGTTAATTGGCTAGAGTGGCTCACAGAACTCAGAGAAACATGTTACTAACGAGGTCAAGGTTTATTGTAAAAGGAAATGACTCAGGAACAGCCAGATGGAAGAAACTCGGAGGACAAGGTGCAGGGGAAGGGGGCAGAGCCTCCATGCCCTCTCCCAGGCCCTCGGTGACGTGCTCACCAACCAGGAAGCTCTCAGAACCCCGTCCTCTTGGGGTTTTATGGAGGCTTCCTTACATAGTCGTGATTGCTGAAATCAGTGGCCGTTAGAGTCCGAACTCCATCGCCAGCCCCTCCTCCCCTCCCATAGGCCAGTGGTCGGCAAACTCATTAGTCAACAGAGCCAAATATCAACAGGACAACGCCTGACATTGCTTTTGAGAGCCAATTTTTTTAAACTTAAACTTCTTCTAACGCCACTTCTTCAACATAGACTCGCCCAGGCCGTGCTATTTTGTGGAAGAGCCACACTCAAGGGGCCGAAGAGCCGCATGTGGATCTTGAGCCGCAGTTTGCCATAGGTTAATGGGTGGGACTGAAAGTTCCCTGTAATCAATCACGTGGTTGGATCCCTGGGCCAATACCGCCCCCACATACACACCCCCCCCACACACATACACACACCCCTCCCCCCAGGACCTACAGATTCTCCAAGTCACCCCATTAATGTGACAAAAGACACATTTTATTCCAACTGAGAAGGGAAGACAGTAGGGGGCTCTGAGCCCAGATGTGATACCATCTTAACGTTTTAATGTAAATAATTATGGGGAACCCTGGCTGGTTTGGCTCAGTGGAAGGATCTTGGGTTTGATTCCAGTCAAGGGCACGTAGGTTGGTGGCAGGCTCGGATCCCTAGCCTCCATTAGGGTGCGTGCGGGAGGCAATCAATCGCTGTGTCTCTCTCTCTCTCTCCCCCTCCCTTCCACTCTCTCAATGGAAAAAATACCTTGGGTGAGGATTAACAACAACAAATTTATAGGGAGCACTTACTTTGAAGGTGCTGTCACCTCCCTCTCTTCCCCATCAGATGTGGTCTCCGCTTCCTCTCCAGGAGCCCGCACAGCACATGGCTGTCACTCCATAAACGCTTGGTAAGTGATTTATGAGACTGGCTGTGACCCCAGAGGGAGCCATACAGGGGAGGAAGGGCCAATGCCACCGGCGGGGAGGGGTGTGTGTGTGTGTGTGTGAGGGGGGGTTGGGAGGGAAAGACCAAGGGGAGTGGCACCCTACTTCCCGATGGGCCAATGCTGCCAGATGGAGAAACACCGCTGCCCAGCAGTGAAGGCAGGTACTGATTCAGTGAATTTCAGTCCTGGTTCTGCTGCCAACTTGCTGTATGACCTTGAGAGAATCCTTCCCTATTTCTGGGTTCTATCCCTAACCCCCGGTAAGGTCACCCCTACGCCACCCTCAGTCCTGACTAGACGCTATTATAGCATCTTGGTGATCGGCAGCCATGGCTGGTGAGGGCTGGGGTCACCTCCAGCGATACGGAGAAAGGGAGAGCCATTACCCACCCTGTGGGCAAAGGGGTAGGACAGTGAGGCCCAGGAGAAGTGACAGAGGCAGCCAGTTAGAAAAGAGGCAGCCCTGCCTCGGAGGGAGGAGGGGTGTAATTGCTCTCTGCAGAGGGCTCACTGTGCTCTGCTTTAATCCTTTAGAGGCGGACTCCGGTCTTCATTTAGCGCATGGCCCAGAGAGCCAGGAGACTTACTTGAAGGTTGATCGGTTAGCCTAAAGTTATACTCCAGCTCGGTCTTAAGGTTTACAACCTTTGAAAAGAACCACCACCCCCACAAGCCACTGGGCTCGGGGGTTTTGGGAAGGGCCTGCTGGGAAGGGCCAGCTCTATCCTGAAGAGCCTGGCCCATTAGGAACATCTTGCAGTAGAGGGATGGGGTAAGGAGGGGTAGGATATTTCTTTCTTTCTTTTTTTTAATATATATTTTTTATTGATTTGAGAGGAAAGAAGGAGAGAGATAGAAACATCCATGGTGAGAGAGAATCATGGATCAGCTGCCTCCTGCAGCTGGGGATCAAGCCCACAACCCGGAATCGAACCTGGGACTCTATCCACAGAGCCAAACTGGCTATCGAGGTAGGATATTTCTTTACTTTTCCCATCGGGGCTTCTCTCTTTCTCTTCTGTTTACATCTACTTTATTTAATTAATTATTTTATTTTATTTTTTTATTGATTTCAGAGAGGAAGGGAGAGGGAGAAATAGAAACATCAACGATGAGAGAATCACTGATCTGCTTCCTGCACACCCCCTACTGGGGATCAAGCCTACAACCCAGACATATGAACCCAGAATTGACCGAAATTGAACCCAGGACCATTCAGTCTGCAGGCCACCACTCTATCCACTGAGCCAAACCAGCTAGAACAAATCTACTTTAGAAATGTGCCCTCTGGTCTCTCCTTCATCAGTCTTTCTTCTTCTTCTTTTAGTTTTCTAAACCCTGTTGGCCTCCCATCTCTATGTCTTCCCTGTTTGGAGTATAGATCTTGAGCCACCAAGGTCCATGCCCAGCTACCTCATCAGGCCTTGGGGATATTTACATGTCTCCTAGTGGAGCATCTTATACACACCCTCTGGCTTCTGTTGGCATAACACGGTTTGTCTTTGTGCTAGAAGGCCAGGAAAGAGGAGGAAACATGAAGGGGGCAGAGAACTCCAGCTTGCAAAAATATATCGAAAGTCTTAATTAAAGAAATTAGGATCCCCTGAGCCTAATCTCTATTTTACACAGAGAAACAGAGCCATGACCCCACATGATCACATATAAGCAAAGCACCTTCATACAGCCACAAGGAGGTGTACAAACTGAATCTTCACCTGTCTGCAGCTCTTTGAATGAGGATAGAGAGGTGTCTTTTTTTTGGGGGGGGGGGGCGGGAGGCGGGGCAGAGTGGTGGGCCCTGGGAACAGTGGATGGCTGGTCAAAGATACAACACACCTGCTTTGGCCGGGTGGCTCAGGGGTGATGAACCCACACATCAAAAGGTTTTGGGTTCCATTCTGGGTCAGGGTGAGTACGAAGGCAACCGAACAATATTTCTCTCACATCAATGTTTCTCTTTCTCTCTCCTCCTTCCTCTCAAATCAATAAACATATTCTTGGGTGAGGATTTAAAACCAAACCAAACCAAGTACTACACTCCTCTGAGGGCTGCACTGCCTGCTCCAGAGTGCTCTCTCCCTTCTCGCTCCCTAAACAGTGAGATCAGGTCTGGGCTCTGTGGTACCTGGGACTTCTCCAAGGAAACATGAAACCCTCTGGTCTTCAGCAAGTTTCATATTCTATTTATTGTGAGCTAGATATCAGGGATACTTAAAACAACAATGTTCCCATAAACTGATGAACAAAAATAGATCCAGAAATATGGAAGCATCGAACAGACCACCGATCCTCAGAGGAACATCAATTGGTTGCCTCCTCATGCACCATGACCAGGGTCGGAGAACCTGTAAGCAAGGTATGTACCCTTGACTGGAATCAAACCTGGGATCCTTCAGACCACAGGCTGGCACTCTGTCCACTGAGCCAAACCGGACAGGGCTCAGCTTTGCTTGTCACCTGTGCCTCTAGTTGCTCTGTTGGGGATGTGGCAAATGAGGTACCTTGGTGTATCAGCATTTGCACTGAAGTTAGACCTAAGTCACTTCTTCATATCAGTGGACCTGTTTATTTATTTGTAAATGGGATATAATAACACTTTGAAGAATTGTTGAGGGGAACAAATGAATCAAAGCAAAATGTTTAGCGGAGTTGAAACCTGGCAAATAGCAGGTGTGTAGGAGATTTAAGCCGCCTTGCATTGATGACTTGGGACCAGAATCTTATCAAGGACTTTTATTTTGTCCAAGGTTTATCCATTTTAAGAGAGAGAATGCTTATAAAGTGCTCAGCAAAGACAAGGCACAGTAATTCACCAAATGCTTGTACCTATGATTAAGTTAGAACATGTGACTAGTTCAGAAAGGAATAAAAAACAAGCAATTGTCAGTCTGTTATCATCACAGTGCAAATGAGAAGCCAAATTCTTTTCTGGTACCACTTATTTCAGAGGAGTGAGATAAATATGAAGGTTTTTGAAAAAATATATAGTATTTTGCCGGGACTGGTTTGGCTCAGTGGATAGAGTGTTGGCCTGCAGACTGAAAGGTCCCAGGTTCGATTCCGGTCAAGGGCATGTACCTTGGTTGCGGGCACATCCCCAGTAGGGGGTGTACAAGAGGCAGCTGATCAGTGTTTCTCTCTTATCGATGTTTCTAACTCTATCGCTCTCTCTTCCTCTCTGTAAAATATCAATAAAATACTATATATTTTTTCTTTTTTTATTAAAATATATTTTATTGAATTTTCAATAAAATATATATATAGTATATATTTCAATAAAACATATATATAGTATAAAATATATATATTTTATATATATATAGTATAAAAATATATATATAGTATAAAATACTATATATTTTTTCTTTTTTTATTAAAATATATTTTATTGATTTTTCACAGAGAGGAAGAGAGCGATAGAGTTAGAAACATCGATGAGAGAGAAACACTGATCAGCTGCCTCTTGCACACCCCCTACTGGGGATGTGCCCGCAACCAAGGTACATGCCCTTGACCAGAATTGAACCTGGGACGGTTCTGCCCGCAGGCCCACATTCTATCCACTGAGCCAAACAGGTTTCGACTAAATATGAAGGTTTTGATTGGTATCAGGAAGCCTGGGGAACACGGAAGGAGAAACCTGGGAACTGAGGGATCAGTTGGGGATTTTCCCTGGGGGCAGTTAAAGAAGAGCAGCAAATCCTGGGTTATGAGGTACAAATCCAAATGGTTTAGGATTCCAGAGTATGAGAGAAGGGGGATTCCCGTCTTCCAGGCTGGAGAAGAGGGATGTGGCTTTCTTTTGGGACCCTCTCCAGAAAGATGTGGTGGTGGTGAGGTGGAGTGGTACCATCCTCTTCCAGGCGCTCCTTTCTCCCAGAGGGAGCAATTGGGGTTCAATTGGGAGAGAATTAACTCAGCACCCATTATGTGTAGAGCTTTATTTGAATTTTTAAAAAATTGAACTGGCTGGTGTGGATCAGTGGTTGGGCATGGACCCATGCAACAGGAGATTCGATTCTTGGTCAGGGCACAGGCCAGAGTTGCGGGGCTCGATTCCCAGCTGGGGGCATGCAGGAGGCAGTCAATGGATATTTCTTCTTTTTTTAAATAAAAAAATATATGTTATTGATTTTTTTACGAAGAGGAAGGGAGAGAGATAGAAACATCGATGAGAGAGAATCATCGATCAGCTGCCTCTTGGTCACCCCCCACTGGGGATGTGCCCGCAACCAAGGTACATGCCCTTGACCGGAATCAAACCCGGGACCCTTCAGTCCGCAGGCCAACGCTCTATCCACTGAACCAAACCGGTTTTGGCGCCAATGGATATTTCTATCTCTCTCCCCACTCCTTTTCTATCTGAAATCAATAAAAACACATTTAAAAAATTAAAAAGGCAGTGTTAAGCAGTATAGCAAGAGTCAGAACTGGACTGTAATTTTGTCTGTCACCTACACTCTGCATGTGATCCTGGGAAAGTCTCTTGTCCACCTGAGCTCCTGTGTGATGTGATTGAGCCTCTCTGAGCCTCAGAGTGTCTTCATTTGCAGAATAGGTATTTCCTATTTCAGAAGACTGTGTGAGATAATAAACATGAAGTGCTCAGTACCACTCTCACCGGACTGACTGCTGCGTGATCCCTGGGGTTCCTTGCCACTCAATGGTGCTGTGCCTAGGACAGGACCCCAGCTGGGGGAGTGTGGGGGAAGTGGGTGGGGTGCTCTTGGTCGGTCCAGCTGGGGAGAAAAGGAACTTATTAAAAAGTGTTACCCAGCTGAAACCGGTTTGGCTCAGTGGATAGAGCGTGGCTTGGGGACTGAAAGGTCCCAGGTTTGATTCCAGTCAGGGGCATGTACTTTGGTTGTGGGCACATCCCCGGTAGGGGGTGTTCAGGAGACAGCTGGTTGATGTTTCTCTCTCATCGACGTTTCTAGATCTCTATCTCTCTCCCTTTTTCTCTGTAAAAAATGAATAAAATATATTTAAAAAAAAGTGTTACTCAGCCAAAACCGGTTTGGCTCAGTGGATAGAGCGTTGATCTGCGGACCGAAAGGTCCCAGGTTCGATTCTGGTCAAGGGCATGTAACTTGATTGCGGGCACATCCCCAGTAGGGAGTGTAGGGGGTGTGCAAGAGGCAGCTGATAGATGATTCTCTCTCATCGATGTTTCTAACTCTCTATCCCTCTCTTTTCCCTCTCTCTTCCTCTCTATAAAAAAAACAATAAAATATATTTAAAAAAATAAAAATAAAAAAAATAAAGTGTTACCCAGGCATTGGACACTGGGAAGCTGACCAGTGGCTGCCGGTCACAGGATGCTCTAGTATTGGGGCAAGCTTTGCAAGAATCTGTCAACCGAACCGGCAGTCAAGGCATCTGATTAGGTAAGGCAGGTTGGATCAGGTCCTAGGTAATTAATTTGTGAGGTAGCAAGATTTATCCGGATGAAAGAGGAATCCAGATCCAGACTTTCCTGTCCGAGTGACCTCGGGCCAGTCACTTTTCCTTTCCCGGCCTCTGTGTGCGTGGGGGGAACGGGGGCTCCTCCGCCCACACCCCTCTGAACGCGCACGAGGGCGAAATGTCGACACAATGGACGGGAGGTGCGTAGGTGCGGGCCGGCGAGGGCCCTGTGCGATGCGGACCGGCGCGCGCGGTGGGTTCCCAGCCCGCGGCTTCCCTCCGGTCAGGCGGTTCCGCGCCCCGTAACCGGTCTCGGGCCTCGCCGCTCCCGCCCCGGGGGCAGGGCTCTCTCCGCAGACCGTAGGCTCCGGGGCCGTTACCATTGTTCTGAGGCTGGGCGGCCGGAGAGGACGCTCCAGGCCGGACCTCGCCTCCGGTCTCTCCTCCCGCCCCGCAGCCCGGCGGCCGCGAGCGAGCCTCGGGAGCCCCCCGCGCCGATCTCTCCCGAGGAGGCCAGCCAGCGCCGGGGCGCTCCCCCGAACGGCGCCGAAGACGCCCCCGAGCGCTCACGAAGGTTCCCGACCGCCCGCGGTCTCCGGAAAGAGCCGAAGGGGCCTCCCACCCTCGGCCCGCCGAGCCGCTCCGGAAACGCCCGAAGTCTGCCGAGCGGCCGTCCTGCCGGACTGCTGGAGGCGGCCGTAGCGCCATGTTGGATGCTCTGCTCGTTGAGTGAAGAAAATCCGCCGGCATCGCTTGAGCCCCGCTCCCGAGAAGGGCGCCGCTTCCCCCGGGGAGGGGGACAGAGACCCCCCGCCGCCGGCCCATGAGGATATTGCCGTGAAAGGTCCGGTCTCTCCGCCTCCTGCCCCCGCCGGGTCCGGCCCCCCCCCCCCGGGGTCGCGTTGTCACGGAGACCGGCAGCCGGTGGTGCTGGCCCGCGGGGCGGCTGCTGCTGCCGGCGGCGGCGGCGGCGGCGGAGGCGGCGGCGGGCGTGTGTGACCGGCCCCGGCCCCCTCCTGGTCCTCCTCCTCCCAGCCTCCCCCCGGCCCCCCGCTCCCGCCGCCTCCCCGGGTCTGCCCCCATCCCGCCCCTCCGCCGCCCCCGGCCCCTGCACCCCGGCGCGCCTGGTCCCGCTCTGGGGGGGTTGGTGGCTTCGCTTTGCCATGAGTTTACCGCAGAAACCGGCTCTGAAATCAGGCTCAGCGGCTGCAGCAGGAACCGGACCCGGCACCGGAGCGGCGGCGGCGGCGGCGGCGGTACCGCCTCCTCACCCGGCGGCGGCGGCGGCGGCGGCGGCAGCGGCGGCGGCGGCAGCAGCGGCGGCGGCGGCGGCGGCAGCGGCAGCGGCCCCTCCTCACCCGAACATCAGGGCCCTCCAGACCCAGGCGCCCCAACAGTATCCTTTTCACCTTCCTGCCGGCCCTTCGGCTCCGTCCGCCGCAGAGCAGGGGGCGGTGGCCTCTCCGGGGACCCTCCTGCCGGCTGCCGCCCCGGCCCGGCCGGGGAGGAGAAGGGACTGCCGCTCTGCCCCCGCGCCGGGGCTTGGCTGGAGCTTTTGGGGGTGCTCCCGCAGCAGTCGTGCGGGGGACCCCGGCATCTTCTGCAGCTCTGTGAAGCCAGCTCCACTCGGCCTTGCTTCTGCAGCCCTTCCCTTGTAGAGCTGGGGGACCCTTCCCCCTTCTCCCCACTCCTTCCCCCCAAACCCCCAGCCCTTTATCGCCGTAGGCAGAATTGGCTGGTGCCTGGGATCAGCCCTGCAGGCAAGGCTTTGCTCTGATTGTTGTGAGGGCTACACCCTCCTCCTCCTCCTCCTCCTCCTCCTCCTCCTCCTCCTCCTCCTCCTCGCTTCCCTTCAGCTCCCCCTGCAGCGGGGCTTGGTGGGCTCCCTAATGATGACTATTGCTACATATTAAACTTTATGGGTACATTCCCCGTTTTTGAAACCAATCAATCAGCTCGCTTCAGAGGTAAGTTGGATTTTAAAGTCTACGGCGAAAATGTACATTTCCTCTGGTTATTTATTTATTTTCTTAAGCGATCGGGGGGAGTTGTGATGTGGTTTGTGGTGGAACGTGATCTAAGGAGGAAATGTTACACCGGACGCTTCCCAGTCTTTGACCTTTTTTTTTTTTTTTTAAAAGGAAGAGGAAGTTAACTGACATTACCCTTCACCCCCAAAAGTCTGACTTCTCTTGGGAGACTTGTGCTATGCCGAATACCGCTAAAGGGCTTTAGTTTACTTTTCACAGGCCTGATGTCTAGAGGGGACCAGGTGTAAAGCCTAGTTATTGATCGTATCTAATTCCATGTTATTTTCTCGATTGTAGTGTTTGGTTTTTTTTTTTTTTTGGTTTTTTTTTGGGACAGCTTTGGTGGCTAGATTGGAAAGATTTGGTGACGGTATTTTCGTGGGAAACTAGCTGGCGAGGGTCAAATGTTGAATTCGTGAATTCCACGGGGATTTAGAGAGGTATTACCGACCTGAGAATTCACATTTCATCATGCACTCGCCGAGCCGCTGTACTTGTGCAAGTCAATAAGTAATCATCGGACGTTAGCTGGGCTGTGTTTTCTGTGTTTGTCGTCGTGTTTTGACGTGTGGAGTGTGAGCCGGGTGTTTGAGCAAATAAACTAATCGCTGTGAGGGCCACAGATTATTTCACAGTGTAGTTTGATTCTTGTCTGTATCGATTACTTTGAGAAGGGAAAGTTACGTATCTCCTCGAGTCATTTCAGGTCATCCTTTCCGTTTCTGTCAAATGTATTAGTTAAATACGGTTAGTCCCCATTTTTTTTTTTTTTTTCCAGTCCAGGCAATGTGTGTGTGTGTCGGAGTAAAGATAAATTCCATTCCAGTGTGATGTGGGTACTGATTTCATAATGTTTTTATCCTGCATGATTCTGTTCAATTAAGAATTGTTCACCGATGACAATGCTTATTACCGTATGTTTGTTACTCATGGGAAACCTGGTTTTGATGAATATCCCTCGTTTTCCTGTGGAGGAAAAAGGCTTGGCTAATTTGTGTACTTTAAGGTTTAAGGTGAAGTTCGGTGTTGGATCTCTTAAACATATTTAGTGGTTTGTGAGTTTAAATTCCTTTATAATTTGTCCTTTTTTTGGGGGGTAAGGTTGTAAGTATTTATACAGTGCCATCAAGTAACTTATTTTTTAGTTGCATCTTTGAGCTGTTTTGGCAAGTAAACAAATGAAAGGAAGTCCATAGTTTGTGTTCTTGATGTACAAAGTGATAAAAAGGCGTGCACAGAGCTTAGTGGATTTGGTGACATTATTTGGCTGTTATTTATATGTTTCAAGTAGGCTTTTTCTCTGCATTTTGCAAAGGATGGCCTTTAAAACGCTTTGAATTGGCTGCAACATAAACTAGTTACTAATACTGCAGCAATTGTTAAAGAGGATACATTTAAGATGTACTTTCCAATGGTTGTATATAACTTAAAGTTTTTACTTTGCTGTATGTCATTGAAGGTAAAATTAATTTTCTTGATGTATTTCACAACCATATTATCTTCTGCTTGTTTTACATAGTGAAAAGTTGCAGTTACTAAAATCTAAGTTTGAATAGTCAATGAAATATATGTTATAGAGTTCTTTAGGACATACCTATGGTGCTGTATGTCATTGAAGGTAAAATTAATTTTCTTGATGTATTTCACAACCATATTATCTTCTGCTTGTTTTACATAGTGAAAAGTTGCAGTTACTAAAATCTAAGTTTGAATAGTCAATGAAATATATGTTATAGAGTTCTTTAGGACATACCTATGGTGAAATGTTATCAATGGTAATGGGCATTTGGTTAAAAATGAATTAAAACAGCAATTTTGATGGTCTACTCTGAGGGAGTGTGTTACAGACATACAGCGGTCATTGTGTGATAAATTGATATACATTGAAATAGCAAGACTGGTGTACAAAGCTGGAGTTGCTCTTTCTTTTTTTTAAAATATATTTTATTAATTTTTCACAGAGAGGAAGGGAGAGTGACAGACAGCTAGAAACATGGGCGAGAGAGAAACATCGACCAGCTGCCTCCTGCACACCCCCCACCAGGGATGTGCCTGCAACCAATGTACATGCCCTTGACCAGAATCGAACCTGGGACCTTTCAGTCCGCAGACCGACGCTCTGCCACTGAGCCAAACCGGTTTCTGCTGGAGTTGCTCTTTCTATGGCTTAAAACATTTTATGTATTTACTAGAGGCCGGGTGTATGAATTTGTGCGTGGGTGGAGTCCCTCCACCTGGCTGGTGATCTGGGCCGATTTGGGCCAGCCAGCAAGGGGGGAGGGACTGTTGGAGGTTGGCTGTAGGAGTGCACTGACCGCCAGGGAGCAGTGTCTGCCCCCTGGTGGTCAGTGCATATCATAGTGACAGTTCGTTTGTTTGATCGGTCCCAACAGTTGCTTAGGCTTTTTTTTTATATATATATATATATATTCAGATTTATTGACTGATTTTTAGATAGAGAAACATTGATTTGTTGTTCCACTGATTTATGCATTCACTGGTTGAGTCTTGTATGTGGCCTGGCTGGGATTATCTGCAACCTTGGCATATCTGGACGACGCTCTAACCAAATGAGATGCCTTGACAAGGGCATCTATGACGATTAAATCTGTAGCTCCTCAAACTATTCAAGTGTAGTGTGTTTGAATTCAAGTTCAGCTAGTATTTTAAAATTGTAAAAATGCTAGAAATGGATTCACATGACAAGGTGTTCTTTATTTGTACTTAGTGTTCAAGTGACAAATCAGAAAGGAAGGGAAATATTAGCAATAATGGATTTAAATAGAAACTGGAACCTGCTTAAGGTAGGCATCATACTGCATGGAGGCGCATAGGCCATATCAGGTATGATTGCTAAGAGGCAAGGATGGGCCGGAGCGGTGGGTGGTGAAGGAAGATAAACAGTGATGTGAAAAATGCTAATGGCTTCGAGTTTTCATAATGTAATCCAATATGAATAGTTTATGAAATTGGCACTTTAGAATACTTGGCTTGAGATATGATCACCCCAATTTACCAGTCTGAGGTTCCAAGAGGCTCTGTTGAGAATTTTAAGAATGATTCTGAACCTTTTTTGGTTAAAAAAACACACACACAACTTTGATATTTTGCTGAAAGCTTATAGACACTCTCCAACAGAAAACTGTCCATGCACAGAAAACTTCTCTTACATTTTCGGTTGTCTTTTTTGTGCCCCCACTCTATTAAAAGCCTAGCCCTTTAGAAGGAAATTGCTTACCCTTCTGATAAGTAAAGATAAATGAGTTTGAATTCAGGTGCCCAAATGGTTCTGACTTAATAGAACAATTTTGCAGTCCGTTATGAACACACAGTGCTCTCTCTATTTATATGGAAAGACTTCAGAGTGTAATTTTTTTCCGGGCTGCTGACACTTCTAGGGAGTCTAATTACTGTTTTGGGGCAACCAGTTTGGTTAAGAAAATCAGGGCAGTGGGTTCTTTGAGGGAACTAAATTTGGTAAAGGCCTGTGGTGATCTAAAAATGACCTATGTCCTTAGCTATTTTGTCTTATATATGGACATATTAAAATAAATATTCCTGCTGAAACTGGTTTGGCTCAGTGGATAGAGCATCGGTCTGTGGACTGAAAGGTCCCAGGTTCGATTCCGGTCAAGGGCGTGTACATTGGTTGTGGGCACATCCCCGGTGGGGGGTGTGCAGGAGGCAGCTGGTCGATGTTTCTCTCTCGACGTTTCTAGCTCTCTATCCCTCTCCCTTCCTCTCTGTGGAAAATCAATAAAATATATTTAAAAATAAATAAATAAATATTCCTGCAGGGCCAGTGTGGCTTAATGGTTGAGCATCAACCCATGAACCAAGAGGTCACCCGTTTGATTTCCAGTCAGGGCATATGCCTGAGTTTTGGGCTCATTCTCCAGTAGGGGGCGTGCAGAAGGCAGTCTATTGATATATCTGTCTCATCTATGTTTCTCTCTCTCTACCCCTCTCCCTTCCTCTCTCAGAGCAATAAAATAAAATATTTAAAAATATATGTTAAAATATTCTCCTTTGATTTTAAAATTTTTTTGGCATTGCAATTTAAAAAAATATATATTTTGTTGGTATTTTACAGAGAGGAAGAGAGAGGGTTAGAGAGTTAGAAACATCGATGAGAGAGAATCATTGATCAGCTACCTCTTGCACACCCCCCACTGGGAATGTGCCCACAACCAAGGTACATGCCCTTGACCAGAATTGAACCTGGGACCTTTCAGTCCGCAGGCTGATGCCCTATCTACTGAGCCAAACCGGTTTCGGCAACATTGTAATTTCTTAAAATCTTTTCATTGTTGATATTTCAGTTTTATAGGCTGAAGTCAATAATGTTTGCTTTCTTTTTGCCTCCTTACCAAAGCTAAATCTGAATAATAGTAGTATCCATTTAATAAGTGCCTACTGTTCTAGGAGCAAGACATACATGATTTTAATTCTCACAAGAATTAAATGAAGTAGGTCTGTATTTTACAGATGAAAAAACTGAAGTAACGTTCCTACTGTTGTTCATTTGTAAGTGGTGGTCTGCAGTTCAGACTGTGATATGGCTGCCTCCAAAGCAATGAATGTCCTTTATACTGTGCGACAGGACTCCTTACCAAGTCTGCATAGGGGAATGGGAGGAAAGATCCTTTCCCAGATTGGATAGCTGGGGGAAGGTCTAGAATACAGTTGAGAAGCTCTATGGAGTAATCTAGAATGCAGTGATACTGTACCTTGTTTTAGTTAGTTCATCCCACATGCTGCTAGGCAAGTGGATTATCTTTACTGAGCCTTAAAGCATAGGAATAGGCCTGCCGCATTTGGTTTAGTGCATGTTTCTGCTTGTTCAGAAGTTAACAAGGCCTCCAGCAAAACACCATTATAACTAGCAACTGGAACTCTGGAGCTCATGTAGTGACCAGCAGTCTGTCTACTCCTTAACCCCACCGTCAGCAAAGGCGGATCTGTGCTCCTAGCGAGCAGATTCTCCTGGGAAAGAGAGAAAACCTATGTCAGATGGAGATAGCGAAGAAGAAAGTTGTTTAAATGCCTGAGTCACTTAGGCTCTTGCCTCTCCTGCTGCTACTCCTTGTCCTAGGCTTATTCATCTTAAAGTGAGGTGTTTTTGGTCAAGTTGAGAATTTAAACTATGTTGCTTTTCCACATTTGGGTTTTTGATAAGATTTTTACAAAAGGGTCTACTGCTTGAGAACTGTTTTAACTCATAAATAGGTTTGCCACATTTTAGCCATTTATATTTGGACTTCAGTATAAGTGGCAACTTTTATTTTGTTGTTAATCCTCACCAGAGAATATTTTCCCCCTTGATTTTTTTTAGAAAGAATGAAAGGGAGGGGGAGAGACAGAGAGAAACAGCTATTGGTTGCCTCCTGCATGCATCTTATCTGGGGTGCCTGCAACTCAAGGCACGTGCCCTTGACTGGAATCGAAGTGACAACCTAAGTGACAACTTTTATTGATTTATTCAGAATCTACTGTGTGCAGACTAAGTGCTAGGACCTAGCAGCTAGGTCTAAGGATTGAAAAGCTAAGATAAAATCTTTGCCCTAAAAGAACTTGGTCCAAAAAAGGTAAGGAGACAGAATATCACGACAGTATAATGATAAATGCTGTAAGAGCCTGCTCTGGAATTTGGGCTTCCCAGAAGTTAATTCCTGAGCCAAAATAGGAGGATGTGTAAGAATTACCTGAGGTTTACTTATCTTTCTCTGTCCTGCTAATTTTCCCCAATTTTTTCTTAAATGGATATGATACATATATATCCATTTATATATATAAAATTATTGATTTTTAATGTTTTTTAAAATTTTTACAGATAGGAAGGAAGAGGGATAGAGAGTTAGAAATATTGATGAGAGAGAAACATCAATCAG
Source organism: Nyctalus aviator (assembly GCA_036971965.1). NCBI lineage: Eukaryota > Metazoa > Chordata > Mammalia > Chiroptera > Vespertilionidae > Nyctalus > Nyctalus aviator. The sequence continues at coordinate 183,763,552 of CM072923.1, forward strand.
CTGCCTCCTGCACACCTCTACACCTCTACTGGGGATGTGCCTGAAACCAATGTATATACCTTTGACCAGAATCAAACCTGGGACCTTTCAGTCCGCAGGCCGATGCTCTATCCACCGAACCAAACCTGTTAGGGCTATTTTTATTGATTTCAGAGAGAAAGGAAGAGGGAGGGAGAGATAGCAACATCAATGATGAGAAAATCCTGCATTCCCTCTACTGGGGATGGAGCCCACAAACTCCGGCATGTGCCCTCGACCGGAATCGAACCTGGGACCCTTCAGCCCGCAGGCCAACGCTCTGTCCACTGAGTCAAAACGGTTAGGGCTAATTTTCCCAGTTTCATCGCTGTTGCTGCTGCATAAGACTTTAGTAAATTAATGTCAGTCACGTTTCAGGGTTTTATTAGGAGCAGAAAGGCTAGAGGAGTTACCAGGGAACATGTCAATCAGAATAGTTACTATAAATTCAAAGTTTCTTCTGCATTATAATCTGAGGAATTTGAGAGGATCCATATCAGATCTGACTGGTCCTTGTCTCTTTTCCACTCATCTCATAATACTCGTTTACCCTTCTGCTGTTAGACTTTGGCTTGGAAGGCATACCTGCTAGTCTTGAAATATAAGTAGATTTAGCTAGGTATATTGAGAAGTATACCTGATTTGGAGTAAAAAAAAAGATCTGGATTCGAATTCGGTCTCCCATTCTAATAGCTGTGTTATCTTGGGCAAGTCACATAAGTGTTCTGGGTATCAGTTTTCCCTTCCCTAAAATGAAGGAGTTAGACTAGTTTATCACGTGACGCTTGAATTATAATGGCTTATGATTCTGAACATTATAGTTCGAGCTTTGTTTTGTTCTTGCAAATAGAGGGAAGGATTTGTAGCAACCTATTAATTGTTTCTAAGTCTGTCTGATGTGATGGTCAGTGATACTTTTCTTTGGTGACTTACTGATATTAGAAGCATGCTAATTTAACATTTTATTCAACAAATGTTTATAGACCTTCTGCTTACTGCTTTAGGTTCTGAGGGAAGGCAACTGGTTTTTGGCTTACTAATGTTAGATTCAGCCAACAGTCTAAACATCTCCATAACTAGTAGTGAAGATTTTATAGTCTATAATGGGCAGACTTGAGACTATATAATAAGGTTACCATGGTCAGTTGCTGGCTTGTTCTGGGTGATGATGGTATAGTTATTAGTTCGTTACGAAGAATGAGGAAAATCAGGTTCTGGGATAAAGTGTGATGACACACCATCTATTTTTACTTTGGGAATAATACTTTGAACTGATATAATATGAAAATAACTGTTTTCTGATTATTAGCCAGGCAGATGACTTCAAGCAATGTATAAATTGCACCTGAGATTTACATCCATAACATACTGCAGGATTCAAAGCTACTTTTGAATTCTCAAATGACTCCTAGTTCTTTGGCTTGCTGCCAGCGAGTTTTTCACTCTTGTGTAGCCTCAGCTTAAATTGGAGGTAGTTTAAAGTATTTTAAGTACATTTGAAATTTGTTAGTTTTTATGACATATAATAGTTTTTTAATTGATTTTTTTTAAGGGGGAGAGACATCAATTTGCTGTTCCAGTTACTTATGCATTCATTAGTTGATTCTTGTATGTGCTGTCACCAGGGATCGAATCTGCAACCTTGGTGTATGCAGATAATGCTCTAACCAACTGAGCTACCCAGCCAGGGCTACAGTGTTTTTAAAGAATTAAATTTTTTGGGTAGCCTGGCTGGTGTGGTTCAATTGGTTGAGCATTGTCGGGTTCAAGAGGTCGCCTGTCAGGGCACATGTAGGGTTTGTGGCTCAGTCCCCAGTAGGGGGCATTCAAGGAGGTAGATTTATGTATATATCTCCCTCCCTCCTTTTCCTTCTCTTCCTCTTTCCCTTTTCCTCTCTTTAAAATAAATAAGAACATTAAAAACATTATTGGGGTAACATAAGTTAATAACATTTTATAAATTTCATGTGTACAACATTTGTATACTTCGTTGCAGCGATTTTCAACTGGTGTGCCACTCCCGTCTGGCGTCTGGCCTGCATAGTTTCTGTTGAGAAATCAGCTGACAATAGTATGGGTGCTCCCTTGTAGGTAATTAACTGTTTTTCTCTTGCTGTTTTTAATATTCTCTCCTTGTCTTTTGCTCTTGGCATTTTAATTATGCTGTGTCTTGGTGTGATCCTCTTTGAATTCCTTTTGTTTGGGGTTCTGTGCGATTCCTGGTCTTGTAAGTCTATTTCTTTCACCAGGTGGAGGAAGTTTTCTGTCATTATTTCTTCAAATAGGTTTTCAGTGTCTTACTCTCTCTCTTCTTCTGGCACCCCCATAATTCTGATGTTGGTATGCTCCAAGTTGTTCCAGAGGATCCTTACACTACCTTCATATTTTTGTATTCTTTTTTTTTTTTCCCCCCCAGTAGGGTGTTTTTTTGCTTCTTTGTATTTCAAATCTTTGACTTGATTCTTGCGATCCTCTAGTCTGCTGTTGGATCTCTATATATTCTTCGTTTCAGTTAATGTATATTTAATTTCTAGTTGGTACTTTTTCATATTCTGAGGGTCTCATTAAGTTTATTGCCTTTTCTAGAAAAATTCTTGAAAAACCTTAGAACTGTGGTTTTGAACTCTAAATCCATTCTTTTGCTTTCCTTTATTTCTTTCATTTGTGATCTGTTTCTTTGTCTCCGCATTTTGGCTGCTACCCTGTGTTGATAGAGTGGCTTTGTATGCTAGGTATTCTATAGGGTTCAGTGGCTCAGCCTCTCCAGTTACCTGAGGTGGACACTCTTGCTGCTCCCCTTTGTGGGCTTTGTGTACAGTCTTGTTGTATTTAAGCCTTGATTGTTGTTGTTATCACTGGGGAATTGACCTCCAGGCCAGTTGGCTGTGAGGATCAGCTGAGTCTATGATGGGAGAACTTCTGTGCTGGAGACACCCTTATGAGGCTAGACTTGCTTCAGTGGGGCTTTGGTGCTCACTGAGTCTGCCCCCTGAATTTGTCACTTATAGATCTGAGATGTTATAATCTGGATTGTCCTACTCTGACCCCTGGATACACTGGCTCTTGAATTTCCAAGGAGGTGATAATTTAGCCTCTCCCTGAGGCCACCTAGCAAGAGCTATGGAGAGATCTGCAGATTCCTCTTCTTTGTTTGGGTTTCTGAGGGGCCCAGATGAGGCCCAGCTGTGAAGCAGTGCAAGCTGCCGTGGGGCCTTGGGCCTTCTTTTGGATGTTCTGGGTCTCACTGACTCAGCTGCAGTTTGTTAGGTAAGTTTAGATTTCAAAGGACCAGGCGATTCATATGCAAAAACCTCTGTGCACAGCTTGATGGGGTGGAGTCTCAGGGCGAAGCAAACAGCAATGGCTTCCCGTCAGCCCTGCCCTAAGAGGCCCCCGGGTCTCAGTGTCCCTCGGTAATCACTGCAAGCACCTCTGAGAGAAAGCCGCCCTTGAGTTCCGCCCGCTGCCAGAGAGTCCCGTTTCTCCCCATATGAGTCTGAGTGCCCAGAGTCTCGCCCAGAACTGAAGTTCGAAGCAGTCGGGAGCTTGTGTCTCCCTCCTGATTGAGGAAGACAGCCGTGTATTTAGTTGCCAGCCCTCTTTGCGTGCACGCCCCTGTACCTCTGCATTTCACTTCCACAGCTCCTCTGAGTCTCAGTGTGCTTTTCTCTTTTCTTCTTGTTGTAGAATTTCCACTTAGCCAACCTTCCTATGGTTCTGGATGATGTCCATTTTGGCTTTTGGTTGTAGTTTTGAAGTGGTTGTGCAAGGCAGCAATTTCAGGTGTTTACCTATGCTGCAGTCTTGGTTTCCTGTTTGACCGTGATTTTGATTTGCGTTTCTTTGATAGCTAATGATGTTGAACATCTTGGATTCTTATTGGGTATTTGTCTTGGGAGAAATATCTGTTAAAATCCTTAGTCAAATTTTTAATCCTTTGTCTTTTTATTACTGAGTTGTAAGAGTGCTTTATATATTATTTTGTATACAAGTCTCTTATCAGATATGACATTTGCAAATATTTTCTCCCATTCATTGGGTTGTCTTTACTCTCTTGATCAAGAGTTTTTTGAAGCACAAAAGTTTTTAGTTTTGATAAAGTCTAATTTTATCTTTCTTTTGTCATGTGCTTTTCTGTTGTCTTAGAAGGCTTTACCGAATCCAGGGTTACAAAGATTTACTCCTTTGTTTTCTTCTAAGGGTTTTATAATTTTAGGTCTTTGATATATTTTGAGTTAATTTTTATATATGATGCAAAATAGGGGTTCAACTTTATTATTTTGTATGTGAATACCCAGTTATCTCAGTACCTTTTGTTGAAAAGACTATTTCTTTATATTGAACTAGTAGCCTGGTGAATGGATTCATGCACATTGAAAGGAAATTAATTAGAAGAAATTTAAAAAAAATATATATTTCATTGATTTTTTTACAGAAAGGAAGAAAGAGGGATAGTCAGAAACATTGATGAGAGAGAATCATCGATCAGCTGCCTCTTGCACACCCCTTACTGGGGATGTGCCCGCAACGAAGGTACTTGCCCTTGACCGGAATCAAACCTGGGACCTTTCAGTCCACAGGCCAACGCTCTATCCACTGAGCCAAACTGGTTTCGACTAGAAGAAATATTTTAATATTACTATTCGCCCTATATAAGTGTCAACCAAATTCACCATCAACAGTGACAGATTGAAACACGCATTCAATTGGCGCCAGCAAAAGCTTTATATATGTGGCGCATGTGTGAGTCAACTTAGCCTTTTATATATATATATATGTATGTATATGTATGTATGTATATACTTAATTATACATGCTTTCTGATTCAACTGAACTTTTTCTAGCCCAAAAGCACCCCTACTTCTCTTTCAGGTAATTATCAGCAACACACAGCATTAAATGTCAACACAAAGGAGATTATTATGGTAGATCATACAGGGAGAACGAAGGGTAAAATATTTAACTTCAGCAGTGTTTGACTATATGCTGTGCAGTGAGAAAACCTGAAGGCATTTTCCAGGTCCACTATTGCTTGCTTCTTTTCAGTCAGGTCAAGATTTTAAACTTCCTTTTTAAAAAAAATATATTTTATTGATTTTTTACAGAGAGGAAGGGAGAGAGATAGAGAGCTAGAAACATCGATGAAAGAGAAACATCGACCAGCTGCCTTTGGCACACCCCCTACTAGGGATGTGCCTGAAACCAACATACATGCCCCTGACCGGAATTGAACCTGGGACCTTTCAGTCCGCAGGCTGACGCTCTACCACTGAGCCAAACCGGCTTTGGCAAGATTTTAAACTTTCTAAATCTTTGTTTTCCGGCTAATAAAAAGAAAATAGGATTCTACCAAGCCTCCTACTCCTATCTACCTACTCCAGGATTTCTGTGAGGGTCAAATGAGACGAGGCACAGGAAAACGCTTCATAGACATTTGGTTAAAGTGTAAAATGTTTGCACCTGGCTATAAAGCAAGTTGTGTTCCTGGGCTGAAGAAACGCCAAGGTGGCTAGTTGCTAGGAAGAAGAACCTGGGTGTTGCTATGTGACATCATTACCCAGTGCCCATAGTGATCATTTCCGGGCTGGGCTGGGCTGGGCTGGGCTGTACTGTAGGCTGCATTTTGCGCCATGGTATCTGGGCATGTCAGCTGGGATTTGGTGGGCTGTCACTCCAGGGTGGCGGTGGGCCTGTGTCTCACTTGGGGAAAGCCAAGTGTTGCTTTGTCAGTGCCAGATCCATATGGTGCCATTTTTTTGTAAATGACCAGTGTGCGTCAAGGCAGCTTCTGCATTGAGCATCTGTCTCCTGGTGGTCAGTACGTGTTTAGCCATATATATGTGTGTGTGTGTGTGTGTGTGTGTGTGTATCAGTCAGTGCGTGTTTAGCCATGTGTGTGTGTGTGTGTGTGTGTGTGTATTATATATATGTGTATATATATATATATATATATATATATATATATGTTGGTCAGTGCGTGTTTAGCCATACACACACACACACACACACACATACACACACACACTGTCTTGGCACCTTATCAAAAATCAACCACTATTTGTTTTTTGTTTCTTATTTATTGGAAAACTGACATGATTAAAAACAGTATTTTTGAAGATTTATTTGGTGGAGGTGTGCAAGTTAAAATAAGGAACGGGAATGATTTGGCGAGTTGGAAAGGCATCACAGAACTGACTATCTGTAATGTTTGATATCCGTTAAGTGCTTGAGATGGAGTAAGGTGTGCTGTTTATCTTTTGCCCTAGCCAGTTTTGCTCAATTGATAGGAAGGGTCATGGGTTTGATTCCTGTCAGCAGCGCATACCTCAGTTGTAGGCTCGTGTAGGAGGCAACCAATCGATGTTTTTTTTTCACTCTCTGTCCCTTCCCTCCCTTTCCCCTCCTTTCCACTCCCTTTCTCCTCCTCCTACTCCTCCCCCTTCCCCTCCCTCCTCCCCCTTCCCTTCTTCCCTCTCCCCTCCCATTCTCCACTTTCCCCTCCCCTTCTCCTTTCTCTAAAAATCAGTGAGAAATAAAAGCTTAAAATATGGTCTATTGGCTTTGGCCATAACTACATTTTGCACAATGCCTGGAAAACAGGAGAGCTACTCAAAAGAGATTTTGACTGTTTCTGTTATTAATTCCTATTAGGCAGTGATAGCTTAGTAAAAAATAAAATATGGGCATTTGACTATTTGCTGTCCTGTGAAGAATTGAAATTGTGGGCAAGTTATAAATTCTTGGGTTATTGTATTTCACATAGAATGTTACTTCTGTCCTAAAGCATTTATATAATTTTCAAGTTAAATTTAATTTTTTTTCATTATGTTATACCCTTGGGCCATTCTATTGTATTATAAAGAAGTATTGCTAACCTCTGCCTAACAGGATTCGTTTTGCTATTCAGGAAAGGACCACATTAAAGAAATCTTTTTATAATCATTCAGGTCTAATAAAAAGATTTATTTGCTTTGGATGGAGATTTCCCACACACCAAAAAAAATCTCTTCAAATGACTTGAAATATTACAGTGTTGGAATATGGTTGCCGATTTTTAAAGATTATATCCATTTTTTTGTCTTATAAATTATGCATATCTTTAGTTTAGCTCTTACTAAATATGTAAAGTAGGTCTTAATTAACCTTTGTAGAATTTTAATGACATCAAGTACCTGATTAATATTGAGTCTTTGAGGGTGTTCTATTAAGCTCATACCCTCATTATTACATTGTTGATCTTTTTCAGAAATATTAGAATTTGGAACCAGTCCAAGTTCCTGAGGTAACTGCTGTTTCAAAAGCAGAAAGCAGAGTACTTGACCTTAGCTTATTACTTTTATATTGTGACTGGGTGAGTGTACTTGAATATGGTACATGTTAGGTAAGTCAGTGATTTCATTCTTGACATTCTTTAAAAAATCTTAATGAAAAAATCCTAGTTTATAAGTTTGCATTAGATTACTTCCCCTTTACATTGCTTAGGGGGTTGTCTGGCTCCTTCTCCAAGGGGCGCTTGCTTTTAAGGCTGAAGGAGGTGGAGGTGATTTGCCGAAACATCAAGTTTATTCCAAGTCAGACTAATTTGAGGTCTTTTTTTTTAAAATATATTTTATTGATTTTTTACAGAGAGGAGGAGAGAGGAATAGAGAGCTAGAAACATCGATGAGAGAGAAACATCGACCAGCTGCCTCCTGCACACCCTCTACTGGGGATGTGCCCGCAACCAACATACATCCCTTGACCGGAATCGAACCTGGGACCCTTCAGTCCGCAGACCGACGCTCTGCCCACTGAGCCAAACCGGCTTCGGCCTAATGTGAGGTCTTGGATTGCAGTGTCCACTTTGACTAGGAGGAGGGTGGTTCCCTACATAGCAGTAGGTTCCCTTCGGCTATGGTCCTGTTTGCATGGTAATTATGTGGTTACTGTAGCTAGTAACCATTAAATGGCTTAGAAAATTTCTACTACTTATGCTATTTCTACTAAAATACTTTGTGAAGCATCAAAACACTTTATAACCCTTGGCCAAATAATTTATGTTTGATCATGTCAGCTATAAAGGTCTTTGACATTAGCATGTGAACTACATAGGAGCAAAGTATTGTCAGCCACCTTTAAATAAAAAAAACCCTTTATTTGAACTAAATTTAAACTTACAGGTAACTTGCAAATACTAGGAAGAGTTCCCTTTTATCCATTACCTCCTTCCCCTACTATTAAACCATCCATAATTATAGTACAATTATCAAGAATAGGAAATAACATAGATACAATAATTTCAACCAAACTACAAACCTTAAGATTTTTATCAATTTTCCTACTGTCCTATTTCTGTTCAAGGCTCCCAGATTGCATTTAGTTATTTAAAAAAAAAAAAAAAAATATATATATATATATATATATTTTTATATATACATATATATATATTTGTATTGATTTCAGAGAGGAAGGAAGAGTGAGAAAGAGAGAGAGAAAGAGAAAAACATTAATGATGAGAGAAATTCATTGATTGGCTGCCTCCCGCATGCCCCACACGGAGGATCAAGCCTGCATTCCAGGCATGGAATTGAATCGTGCGAACTCCTGGTTCATAGGTCGATGCTCAACCACTGAGCCATGTTGGCTGGGCGTTTTATGATATTCTTTTTTTATTTTTTTTTAATTTTATTGAATTTTTTTTTTTTTTTTTTAACAGAGAGGAAGGGGAGGGATAGTTAGAAACATCGATGAGAGAGAGACATTGATCAGCTGCCTCTTGCACTCTCCCTACTAGAGATGTGTCCATAACCAAGGTACATGCCCTTGACCAGAGTCGAACCTGGGACCTTTCAGTCTTCAGGCCGACACTCTATCCACTGAGCCAAACTGGTTTCAGCTTTATGATATTCTTAATACATTTTCTGAGTAGTTAAGTTTTTGGGAAGTCAAAAGTTATATTTGGATTTTCTGAACAGGGGGGTTAGTGCCCCTAACCTCTGTGTTGTTCACGGATTAACTATATACATTATGTAAGTGAATATATGTTTGTACATATTATGCACCTCTATATCCATACCTCCTTGTTAGTTCACTAGGAATTTCAAATATTAGGTTAATTTGACTGCTTTTGAAATGAAAAGGGAAGTTATTTAGGTGTAATGCTTACCTGTGCCATTGGATATGAAATAGAAAGCAGTAAGGTGGTGTTTTTTTTAGGTCCATCCTTCATTAGAAATCATAACTTTAAAAACTATATTTGGAGGGGACTTTTCTTATGACTGAAGGTTGAAACATTTCAGTTTTGGAAAGTGAAACTGAGTTGAAAATATTCAAAACCAGAACAAGAGAAGGTAATTTCATTGAGTTTCAGGTTGCTGGAACTCTGGCTTTTTCATAAAAGGTTAGCAATTCATAGTTTATTTGCTTATTTTCAGTTTCTTTCTCTGTGCTTCACATTGTTAACTTCATTGTATGTTTTTTTTAAAGCCCTTACTTGTTTTTCTTACTGGGAGCACTTTCTTCCTGTGTGAGAGCATGTACTACTCGAACATTACTAGTCTATGTAGAGACTTGGGTTATTGCAGTCAAAGGCACATTCCTAGTCGCAAGAATGGTTTTTGACTTTTTTTTTTTAAAGCCACTTACATTTTTTTCTGCTTTGAGAAAAGAGATTGTTCACTGTGCTTTAGGAGCTGGTAGCTAAGTTTGATGCTTCTTAATGCTTAACTAAGAAAAATGGGGCTTGCTGACAATAAATGGTTTTACAGGCTGTGAAACCGGACAGCATGTTCATCAATGTCAACAAAGGCAGCTGTTTTTTGATGGTTTTTCTGTTGTTCAAAGTGTAATGAAACTGCTTCTCACAAATCGCTTAACCTGCTGACTCATCTCCCAGCCCCTAACCAACTGTAGTATCCTTCATTATTTAATTCTGGGATTGAGAATAAAAAGAACCAGAGTCTTAGAATGTGAGGGTTGGAATGGATCATGGAAATCCTTTAACTCAGGTGGTCTCAGTTATCAAAAAATGTCACTCTTGGCAGATACCGTAGTTGATGAGACTAGTGATACTACTGTTTAGAATGCTACTAGAATCTTCTGAATGACCAAGTATTTTTTTCTGTATACAAATCCTTAAGGTATACTTTTTTAGCTTTCCTTCAAAAAATTCTGAAGAGTGGCTGTAAGCGATGTACAAGGCAACACACTTAATGTTTGCTGGTTAGTCAGGAGGACTGTAGGAAGAAGTAGAAACACTGGCATTGTCCCTGAAATTTTTCCAATCTAATTAGAAAGTAGATATGAAAAAGTGTGGAACATTTAGGAGTGAAATTATTAATAAGTGTAAATCTCATCACTTGATTGACATTGTGAAAGAGGCTTTTATTATGTGGGGTCTTAGAGCAGTGGCTTAGATTTTTGATGCAAAAAAGTCTCCTGCAGAAATGAAAACCCACCATAGATTTTAGTTCTGTAGGATGGAAACTACACTCCAGGAAACTGATGGACATGTTCCACAGACAACTCAGTAAAAACCACTGACTTAACACAGCAGTTCTCAGATTTTTTTTAAATCTCAGGAATCCTTTATACTATTAAAATGTATTGAGAACCTTACAGAGCTCTTGTTATATAGGCTGCCCCTGTTGATGTTTACAGTACTAGATGTTAAAAATTTTAAAAAGATTCACTGGATTAAATAACTTACCCCAAACAAAAGTTATTGAGAAGAGTGTTATGATTTTACTAGTAGCCCTGTGCACAAATCCGTGCACCAGTAGCTCGCTGCTGCCCTCCTGTAGCTCTCTGACCACTGCCCTACATGTAGCTCCTCCTCAATCCTACCCCTTTTCTCCCCCCCACCCCCCATAGCTTGCTGCCCTGCCCCCTCTTGTAGCTCTCTGCCACCTGCTTGTAGTTCACTGCCTTACTCTCCTGCCGATCCGTGATCTGGTTGTTACGCAGTTGGTCATTATGTGCATGGTGTAATGGGTAATCAGCATATTCCTCTCTTATTATATAGGATATTTTTGTAAATTTCTTTAGTGTCTAGCTTAAGAGAAGACAATTGGATTCTCATATCTGATTATACACTCATTCTGCTGTACATTTTTTGGGAAATAATATGGTCTTACTCAGATACATTGTAGAGAAGGGGAGCAGTTTTAAAAAGTTTTCTCAGATAATGGTCATTATTTTCTATTATTATACCAAAACTTGACAAGTGGTTTTTCTTAAAGGTAGTTTCAATTTGGAACCTGAAACCATATCCACTAACATTTCATGCACTTAAATTTGTTGGTCTCTATTGCACTTAAAAAAAAAATTGAAGTATAATTGACTTATAACTGTTTCAGGTGTACAGTGTAATTCAGTATTTTTATATATTGGGGAAAAAACCAAGATGGCAGCATAAGGTAAACACCTAAATGTAGCCTACCACAACAATTTTAAAATTACAACTGGAAAACAGAGCGGACATTATCCAGAACCTACAGAAATCTGGCTGAGTGGAAGCTCTACCAACTAGAAAAAAAGGGGAAAGGACGCTGAGCTCAGGAGCTGTGGAGGTGCGGAGACCCGTGAGCCGGAAAGGGTGGGTGGCTGAATATGCTGCTGGCTTACTCGCCGAGCGCATGGAGAGGGCGGGCAGCTAACGCGTGGCTAGCTTTCTCGTTTGGGAGGAAAACAAAACCTCCCTGTTGCACTGCTAGCAGCTCCGGTCAGGGAGAAACTGACTGTCAGGCAGTGGGCAAAACCCGAGAGCAGCCTTCTCTCAGGGGTGTGCGCGGCCAGCAGCCATTGCTGCGGGACTCCGGGAACAGGACCCCCTTAGGGCGGGGCTGACGGGAAACCAAAGCTTGTCTGTGCTCCCTTGAGACTTCCCCCATGCAAGCTGAGCACAGAAGCCCTCCTAGCTGAGACACTGCTGATCCTCATAGCCAATTGGCTTGGAGATCAACTCTCCCCCGTGATACCAACAACAAGCAAGGCTTAACTACCACAGGACTGCACACACAGCCCACAAAGGGCTGCACCAAGAGTGTCCACTTCAGGTAACTGGGGAAGCTGAGCTACTGGCCCTGCTAGGACTTCTAGCACGCAAGCCACTCCATCAACTCAGGGAAGCAGCTAAAATGCAGAGACAAAGGGGCAGGCTACAAATGGAGGAAATGGAGGAAAGCAAAAGAATGGATATAGTGTTCAAAACCACAGTTATAAGGTTTTTTAAGAATTTCCTAGAAAAGGCCCATAAATTAAATGAGACCTTTGAGGATATGAAAAGGGATCAACTAGAGATTAAGCATACACTGACTGAAATAAAAAATATTATACAGAGACCTAAAAGCAGACTAGAGGATTGCAAGAATCAAGTCAAAGACTTGGAATTCCAAGAAGCAAAACTCCACTGGAAAAGCAAAAAGCAAATAGAATACAAAAAGTTGAAGATAGTGTAAGAAGCCTCTGGAACAACTTCAAGCGTACCAACATCAGAATTATGGGGATCACAAAATACTAAAAACCTATTAGAATAATGACAGAAAACTTCTCCCACCTGGTGAAAGAGATAGACTTACAAGTCCAGGAAACACACAGAACCCCAAACAAGAGGAATCCAAAAGAGGACCACACCAAGACAAATCATAATTAAAATTCCAAGAGCAAAAGACAGAGAATATTAAAAGCAAGAGAAAAGCAGTTAGTTACCTATAAGGGTGCACCTATACAATTGTCAGCTGATTTCTCAACAGAAGCTATGCAGGCCGGATGGGAATGGCAAGAAATATTCAAAGTGATGAATAGCAAGAACCTACAACCAAGATTACTCTACCCAGCAAAGTTATCATTCAGAATTGAAGGCCAGATAAAGAGCTTCACTAATAAAAAAAAAAGCTAAAGCAGTTCACCACCACCAAACCAGAATTATATGAAATGCTGAAAGGTATTCTTTAAGAAGAGGAAGAAGATAAAGATAAAAATTATGAACAACAATATGTAACTATCAACAAGTGAATCTAAAAACTAATAAAAATCTGATGAACGGTATTAACTGACGAATATAATAGAATCGGTATAGAAAGGTAGTGGACTGATGATTCTCGGGGAAAAGTTGAGTGAGGGGTGCTGGAAGAGACTGAACAAAAATTGTACACCTATGGATGAGGACAGTGGGGGATGGAGAAAGGGCAGAGGATGGGGTAGGAACCTGGTGGAGGGGAGCTATGGAGGGAAAAAAGAGGAACAGTTGTAATAATCTGAACAATAAAGGTTTATTAAATTAAAAAAATATTTTTATATGTTGGGAAATGTTTACCTCAGTGAGTCTAGTTAACGTCTGTACATCACACCCCATGGCTTATTTAATAAATGGAAGCTGTACCTCTTGACCATCTTTGCCCATTTTATTACCCTCCCTCCCTCCCTCATGTGTTGTGCTTCCAATGGATCTTTTACCTATGCATGATTTCCTAATATGCCTCAGTCATTTGGAAATAATGGTTCACTAAATTATGCAGATTTTTCAAATGTTGATATACTTCAGTATGCAGTTAATATTATAAAGTTAATATCACTGCTGATCTCATAAGAGAAAGTCTTTTGGGAAGTTCTTGAGCTCATGGTGATAGGTACTAGCTTAACTGTGACTCGTGAAGGGTGGAAAGGTGATTGAGTTCTCTTTCTAGGAACTAGTCTTGGGTTAGAGGGAAGTGGATTTAATTTTTATAAAGAATCTCCAGCCAAAACCTGTTTAGCTCAGCGGTAGAGCATTGGTCTGCGGACTGAAAAGTCCCAGGTTCGATTCCGGTCAAGGGCATGTACATTGGTTGTGGGCACATCCCCCAGTAGGGGGTGTGCAAGAGGCAGCTGGTCGATGGTTCTCTCTCATCGATGTTTCTAGCTCTCTATTTCTCTCCCTTCCTCCCTGTAAAAAATCAATAAAATATATTTAAAAAAAAATCTCCTTGTTGAAGGCCTTGAAAAGGGGGAATTTTATTGTTCTGCTTCATTTTTCTAGTGTTTGACTAATTCTAAGGGGCTACATAGGCTGAAGTAGGTTGCCTTTTCAAATAAATTTGTTAATCCAAAGAAATGTCTGTGATGGGTTGTGTGGGTGTATTTTTGAGTATGGCTGTCCTATCTAAGTGTTTGGCTCACTGTCATAGATCTAGGAATCTCTGGAACTGCTTTCCGAGCCTTTTAATGCACCCATCCTCCATTCCGAAGATAGTCTTCACAATATCCCATTAGAGACGTGACTCAGTTTCCCCCCATTGAATTGCTTTCACTTCTTCCCCAGGCTCTGCTACTGTCTTTCTTTTTTTTTGCACTTACTGGTAAGTCTTTTACAAAACCACTATCAAGGGTAGACATGAATCCCTTCTCCCAAGCGTGGTGGCTAAGACAGTTAGACCTAGGATTTTATTTCTCAGGCCTCTAGGCAATGTTATAGAAACTAGACTGTTGTTATACTAAATTTTGTTAATATTCTAAGATATTGCTTCAACATATATCCAAGGATATTTTGAAATCAGCTTGCTTTTTTTCCCTCTTATGCCATCTGCTTTTACAGAATTATACTTCGAAAGTTGGCATTCAAATAAAATTCTAATGGTTGTTATTATTTATAATAGCAAACATTTTGAAATGTGCTAAAGGCCTAGTTATAGGGTTCTGGGAAAATTATGGGCTGTCTGTGCATTGAAGTACTATATAACCTTTTTAAAATGTTGCAAAACATTGACATTAAAAAAGTTCATATTCTATGGAAACTAGTTAATAGCATGTGTGATCAGATTTTACTTTATTTTTTTTATTTATTTAAAAAATATTTTTATTGGTTTCAAAGAGGAAAGGAGAGAGAGATAGAAACATCAATAATGAGAGAAAATCACTGGCTGTCTCCTGCGTGGCCCTTACTGGGATTCGAGCCCTCAACCCTGATATGTGCCCTTGACTGGAATTGAATTTGAGATCTTTCAGTCACACGCCGACACTCTATCCACTGAGCCAAACTGGCTAGGGTGATCAAATTTTATTTTAAAAAAATATGTAGAAAAAGTGCTTGCTTATACCAGAGTTCATAGGGGTATCGTTGGTTGCTAGTGAAAATGGGTGATTTTTTCTCCCTCTGTGCTGAGTGATTTTTTGTTTTGTTTACATTAACCAAGTATCACTTTAATAAACAGAAAAATAAAGTTCTCTTTTGTAAAATGAAACTATGCTGAAATGTGACTGCAAGTTCTTCATTCATCAAAGACAAATTAAGTTATAGTCATCATTTTAAGAGAATTAAGAGTTAAAATTTTCAACAGGGACTCAAGGGAGAGAGGGCATTTTTTTTGGGGGGGTTAACTATTAAGTAAAAATTGAACTGATTATGAATTGGGTTCCCAAAAGATTCTGATAATCTTTGTTTTACTATTATGTCAATATTGATGCCAAAATCCCCAAATTTGTTTTCCTGTCACAGTTTAAAGTACTTGAAAATAAGTATAATTAAAAAAAAGAAAGCCTTATTTTTAAGGCTGTGGCAGCATTTTTAGGATGCCTCTTGTTTTTACAGAGTTAACTTTTTGAAGTCCTTTGCCATCTTATCCTTGCTGTCCTGGCTTCCAGCTGGGGCTGCAGCCAAGCTGAGCCAGAAATGGCTGCTGCTGCATCAGGGGTGGGCATAGGACAGCACGGCCTGCTGTGGCTCCTGTGACAGAGCAGGAGAAGACGGGAGTGCTCCTGGCCAGGATTCTCCTGTGGAAGAGTTACTGTACTGCAGAGTCTCTATTGGGAGGAAATGCAGATGAGTATCAGGATTTCTAGCCTCAGCCAGGGAACCACCTATTCTCTGTAGGAGTCAAAAGTTTTAGCATATGCTGTCATTCACTGAGCAGGATTGGCTGGGTTTCTAGACAATAGCAAGGCTTACCTGTCTGTCTCAGTTGATAACAGAGAAGTAAGTGTCCAGCGTGATCGTGATTTTGGGGTTAGCAGGTGAATTTACTGGAATGGGTAGCATTTTCGTCAGGGACAGAGTGGGGGAGTGTACAATGGGGGATTAAAAAGGTCTGCCCCTGTGTGCAGCTTGTGTGAGGAGAACTGTGTCACATGAAAAGTAAACCTGATGCTTTTAACATGTTAAGGTGAGAGATGGGGAGCAGTTTGAGGAGAGAATTGAAATTGCCCTATTGCTGCTCAAGCTACTCCCTAGGGTGAATGCACTGCCATTTGGATGGGACATGTTTGTGCCTGAGCTTTTGTCCAGCCTGTGATTAGAGATGGTCACGACGTGGGAACACTGGATATGCTGCATAGCCACCAGTAAGATATGGGATATCTGAAGGGGCTGTAACACTACTTCATTTCTCATTTAATGTGGTGAAGAGAGAAGGCTTTCTATTAAAAAAAAAAAAAGGAAAAGCTCCCATTCTCAGAAAAGCCATGTATGGGATCACTGTAAAAAAACACCACCAAACATCTTTTTGTATGCATTTACAAATTGAGAGGGAGAGGAAGAGGGAGAGGGAGGTATGTGAAGATTTTTAGAGGATGAACTTTGGAGCTAAGTGCTGGAAATGTGAAATGTCATCTTGGGAGATTTAGAGTCCCATAGATCATAGTCCCAGCTCTCATGGCTGTGTGCCTTGGGAAAGTGATTTAACCGTTTGTGCGCCGGTGTCCTCATATGTAGAAAGGGCTGGTTATAAACTAGTGCTTCATGATTGAGGATTAAATGAGTCAGTCATAAAAGTATTTACCTGGCACTTTGTGTAGTAATAGCTATTAGTATTATTGTTGTATTATTATTGATTTCAGAGAGGGAGGAAGAAAGGAAGAGAGAGATTTATTGATGGGCTGCCTCCTGCAGATTAGGGATCGAGTCTGCAACCCGGACATGTGCCCTGACCAGGAATTGAACCCTGGACCCTTCAGTCCATAGGCCAGTGCTCTATCCACTGAGCCAAACCAGCTAGCGCTGTTGTGTATTTTTTAAAAGAACATAAGTGGGATTTAACCATGTTTAGTGGCCACTTTTTCATGTGTTATATAAATCTTTGCTATGTCAGTACATATAGACTGTTCTATAGTTGTAACATCATTTAACTCCTTTGCTATTGGTGGATATTTGTGTAGTTTGCAAGGCTACTTTTTGTATTAAAATCTGTAGTGTACAAATTGGTATGTATGTGCATTTTAATAGGGAATAGGGTGGAGTCCTATTGAATTTATTTTCAAGAACTTTTCTTCTTTTGATAGCAATTTTATTTTATGATGAAAATACTATCTTTAATTATTGCTAGATATTAATTACACTTTTAAAAATATCCTCTTCATTTTCTTGCACCATCTCCTCCAAAATTGGTCCTTCTATCTTGACTCTGTTATTTTTATCTTTTTATAACCTGCTGCATAAATAAATCTGCTGATGCTATTGGGATCTTGAATTTTAGTAAGAGGAAGAACATTTTGCCCTTGCTGGTTTGGCTCAGTGAATAGAGCATTGCCTGAGGACTGAGAGGTCCTGGATTTGATTCCTTTCAAGGGCACATGCCCAGGTTCGATTCTACCGTTTCCCCGAAAATAAGACAGTGTCTTATATTAATTTTTTCTCCCAAAGTTGCGCTAGGTCTTATTTTCAGGGGATGTCTTATCCTTCCATGCACTAGGTCTTATTTTCGGAGGATGTCTTATTTTCGGGGAAACACGGTAGTCAAGGGCACATGGGGTTGCGGGCTCAATCCCCAGTAGGGGGTGTGCAGGAAACAACTCATCAATGATTCTCATCATTGATGTTTCTATCCATCTCTCCCCTTCCCTTCTGAAATCAATAAAAATGTATTTTAAAAAATTAAAACAGGGAAGAAGAACTTTATTGTTTCTATTCTGTTATTTTAAGTTATTGCCATCTTTCCAATTGGGAAACAATTTGATAGCTATTTTGTCATTGTGTTGATTATCCACAAATGTTTATAGAACATTATATCTTCCTGACAAAGACACTTGGTGATGCACTTTAAAAAAATGTATATATATATATATTTTATTTCAGAGAGGAAGGGAGAGGGAGAGAGTGACAGAAACATAAATGATACTTATCAGAATAAATTTTTCAATTAAAAAAAATATAGATGTCTTCTGAATCAGATTTTGGAGTTGGGGTTTTATTTTTAATTTTTTTCAAATGTGTTTTTGTTGATTTTAGAGAAAGAGGAAGGAGAGGGATAGAGATAGAAACATCCATGAAAGAGAAACATTGATCGGCTGCCTCCTGTGCACATTCTCCTGGGGATTGAGCCCACAATCTGGGCATGTGCCCTGACCAGGAATTGAACCCGGGACTTCTTGGTTCCTGGGTCAATGCTCAACCACTAAGCTATACTGGCCAAGCTGAAGTTGGGGTTTTAGATATGCAACTAAAGTTAAGACTGTTGACATTAAATTGGAATGATTAAGTGTGAGTTAATGAGGCCTTGCATATTATATAAGGGGTACTGTTTGGATAATACATTTTGTGAGAGCTTTGAGTACTAGCACAATGTTTGTTCCTTCTTAAGATTCTTGATCTATAATGATGAAGAAATGAGTGATTACTCATTACTCAGTGGACATGCCCTTTAAATTTCTAGATTAATACTGAAATAGGGATTGGCAAATGACTAGAGGAAGATGTTCTTTCCTTTCAAAGTAGGTGAGTTCTGGGACCTGGTAAAGTTCAAGTGCAAAGCAGGCACTTGTACCTGACGTATGTTAGAACTTGGGATATTATATTAGTCAAATTGACAACTTAATGGACAGCCTTTAATCTGTTTTCTTTCCTATTATGAAATTCACTTTTTAAAAAAATAAACTTTAAATTCAGCACTTTATTGTGTGTAAAGCTTTGTGCTAGCCGTGTGCAAATGAGTAAATTATAGTTCTGCTTTTATTGTTATTAAGGATTATTAGGATTACTATAAGCCACCTAATATTTTTTAAAAAATGATATATGCTACAGAAATAAATGTGCTAACGTATTCTTTAGTGTATAATGAAAGGACTCCTTGGTTTTAATCTGAATTTTTTCACTAACTTGCATTTACCAGACTCTGAGACATGGCACTTAGTGGTATAAATTTCTATCTTTTGTATTAAAACTTTTTTTCAATTACAGTGATATTCAGTATTTTATATTAACTTTACTGTACAGCATAGTGGTTCAGTGGTTAGACAATAACATAATTTGATAACTATTTTGAATTGATTGATTCCCCCCATAATTTTAGTACCCATCTGGCACCATAGTTATTTTAATATTATTGACTATACTAAGAAGCCCAGTGCATGAATTTGTACATGGGTGGGATCCTGAGGGGAGGGGTGCTGGGATGCGATTGGCCCTTCAGGTGGGCGGTGGCACGCCTGGGATCCGGATCTGTCCAGCTGACATTCACGCTGGTTGTCGGGAGCCACCCGGCAGCCGCTTTTATATCCTTCCTTCCTTGTGGAGCATCTAGGGAGGGGAAGTGGCTGTGGTGCCCAAGGCCAACATCTAGGAGGCCAGTGGTGCTTTCGGGATCATGGGGATGGCGCTGGTCCATCGGTGCCAGTCCATTGGTGCCTGGCCCGTTCTTGGAGATTGGACCTGTGAGACTATTGAGGGAGTAAGAGTAAGTGGCTGCCACTGGCTGGTGGGCTGCTGGGATGGGTTGGTCAGCTGAAGAGTGTTCCTGCATTGAGCATCTGTCTCCTGGTGGTCAGCGCATGTCATAGGTTGTTCGGTCGCTTAGGCTTTTATATATAGAGATTCCCTACACTCTACTTCACATCCTGGTGACTGTTTTGTAAACTACCAAATTGGTATTTCTTAATCCTGTCACCTTTTTCATTTAGCCAACCAACTGCCCTCCCATCTGGCAACCCTCAGTTTGTTCTCTGTATCTATAAGTCTGTTTCTATTTTGTTTGTTTATTGTGTTCTTTGGAACATATAAGTGAAATCATATGGTATTGTCTTTCTCTCTGTGACTTATTTCACTTAGCATAATACCCTCTAGGTCCAATCCATGTTGCCACAAGTAGTAACATTTCATTGTTTTTTTTTATGCCCAAGTAATTGTCCATTGTATATACACTGAGTGGCCAGATTATTATGATCTCTGAACGCATAATAATATGGCCACTCAGTGTATCAGTGTATATATACTACATCATCTTTATCCAATTGTCTATTGATGGGCATTTGTGTTGTTTTCGTAGCTTGACAATCACTCTGCTATGCCCACCAGCCAATCAGGAGTGAGTATGTAAATTAACCCAACAAAGATGGGGGCGGCCACAGCTGGAGCCAGCAGGAGGCTTGCGTTGCCCCTGGCAATGGAGGAAGCCAAGCTTCCCACCCACCCTGGCCGCTGCTGAAGGAGGGGTTGGGAGCCTGGGTCCCCCAAGGGCATGGCCAGCCTGAAAACAGCCCTCAGCCCCTTACCCAGGCTGACCACACCACCATGGAGTAAGAATCCCTGCTGGGGGGCGTGGCCAGCCTGCAAATAGCCCTAAGCCCCTCACCCAGGCTGGCCATGCCTCTCCCTCCCCCAGCAGGGACCCTCACCCCATGGGGGTGTGGCCGGCCTGAAAACAACCACAGGCCCCTCACCCAGGCGCCTCATGCCCCAAGGGAGCCCCCACCTTGATCTGGGACACCCTTCAGGGCAAACCAGCTGGCCCCCACCCGTGCACCAGGCCTCTTATCTATACTAATAAAAGGGTAATATGCTAATTAGACTGGGAGACCTTCCAGGAAATCTTCCGGATGTTCTTCTGGACATAACCATGGTGGCAGGGCCCAGGTGGAGGCGGTTAGAGGCCAAGAGAGGAGGGCAGTTGTAGGTGATCAGGCCAGGATGGGATGGCAGTTGTGGGTGATCAGGCCGGTGGGGAGGGCTGTTTGGGGTGATCAGGCCGAGGGGGACAGTTGGGACTGAGCACACCAGCAGGGGGCCAGTTGAGGGCGAGCAGGCCGTCAGTGGGGTTCAGTTGAGGGTGATCAGGACAACTGGGGGGGCAGTTTGGGATAAGCAGGCCAGCAGAGGGGCAGTTGGGGGCGAGCAGGCTGGCAGGAAGTGTGGTTAGGGGCAATCAGGCAGGCAGGAAGGTGAGTGGTTAGGAGCTAACAGTCCGGGATTGTGAGAGGAATGTCTGACTGCTGGTTTAGGCCGATCCCTGTAAACTGGCAGTAGGACCTCCTTTGAGGGGACCCAGATTGGAGAGGGTGCCGAATTTCGTGCACTGGGCCACTAGTTGTTAATAACACTGCAGGGAACATAGGAGTGCCTATACTCTGTCAAATTAGTGTTTTGGATTTCTTTGGACATATACTCAGAAGTGGAATAACTGGATCATAAGCCAGTTTCATTTTCAATATTTTGAGGAACCTCCATACTGTTTTTCATAGTAGATGCACCAGTTTGCAATTCCACCAACAGCGCACGTGGGTTCCCTTTTCTTCACATTCTCACCAACACTTGTTTATTGATGATAGCCATTCTGACAGCTCATTGTGGTTTTCATTTGCATTTCTCTGGTGATTAATGATATTGAGCATCAAACATCTTTTGAGCTTGCCCTTTGTAGGTCAAGTGAACCTTGTGATTCAAGAGGGCTGCTCAGGCTTCAGTGTAAGTTTGCATTCTAGTCAGCAGGAGAGGGAAGGGAGAGGACAAAGATGCTTCCTCTCTTAAAGGGCACGTGGCAGAAGATTCATATGCCTCTCTAACTTTCATTGAGGAGAGAGAGGAGACACAGAAATTGGGGGGCAACTAGCAGCCTCTAGCACATGGGATTTTTATGAGGATATGCCCAGCAGAATGATGGGTTTATAGTGAGTGCTTTGTCACTTGGTAATTTATAATGTTTTAAAATTCAAACTTTGAGTACATTTTTCCTAGTTCTTTGCTTTACTATATCCACCCTGGAGCTTAAAGGAAGAGAGGGTGACAACTATTCCTGTTAAGACAAACAACCTCTTTCTAAATTAGCTTTAATCTTTTTGAGCACACAGATAACTCAATGAGACAGTTAAACAGAAATACATTAAAACTAAAACAAAAGAAGTCTGTTATATATCTGCTAGCTGTTGAAAAGGAAGGTTGTGAATGAAGTGGGTTTCTTAAGATGTAGGTTGGGCTAAATGCTTCTTATAACAGTCCACACACCCACATGTAAAATAATTTTAAACAGTGTGAGTCATAACCCAAATAACAGAATTATATTTTAATAGTATGTTATATTCAACTTTAAAGTACTCAGTAATTCACCAATAAAATCTTTGTTAGATATGTCAAAGAATGTATAAATCTCTAGTAATGAACTCAAAAAATATTGGAAATGAATATAAGGTGAATCTTTATAAGATTTTTTCAGATCTTGTTTCCTCTGGGGTACTTTACTTCTCTGTGCCCAGTTTCTTTCTTTTTTTTAATTTTAAATTTCTTTATTGATTAAGGTATCACATATTTGTCCTTAAATCCCCCCTTCCACTCCACCCTCCTATTGTCCTTGATCCCTGTTAGGCTCATATGTGTGCACACAAGTCCTTTGGTTGATCTCTCTCCCTTTTATCCTCACCCTCCTTTTAAGATCAAACAGTCTGACCCATGGCTCCTTATCTCTGGGTCTGTTCATCAGTCTGTGTTGTTCGCCATTTACCCTAGATGAGTGAGATCATTTACCTAGATGAGTGAGATCATGTCCTACTGGAAATATACTTATAAGAATAAAAAATGAGACAAACAATAATCATTATGCTGAAAGGCATATGAATCAGTCTGTAGTGAGTTTCTTTCTGGGCCACTAGTTCTTTTGAGACCCAGTTTCAATGTCAAACAATTCCTATGTGTACATGTCAGCAATGATATTTCAGTTCTGGATGGTGGACAAATGGTGGTAATGTAGGTCCAACCCTTTCTGGTTTGATCCTGGGCAACCTGCAGTGATACACGGCTGCTGACTGCTATTATGGTAAGGCGTCATCAGCGACTTCCATCTCTGGACTGCTTCTCTTCTGTCTTCATGGTTGGAGTAGTCCTGCCAATTCCTCTCTGTTGCCAGAATCCACATGGTCTCGGAGTTGTTGTCTGAAAATATACAAACATATTCTTGACCAAAAGTTAATACAGGAATATATATATATATATATATATATAAATTTTTATTGTTCATATTATTACAAATGTTCTTCCCCCCCATCATTGCTCTCCTCCACCAGGTTCCCACCTCACCCTCTGCCCTTTCCCCACCCCCCATTGTCCTCATCCATAGGTGCACAGTTTATGTTCAGTCTCTTCCCACATCCCCCTCTCCCCTTTTCCCCAAGAATCGTCAGTTCACTCCCCTTCCATACCTCTGATTCTATTATATTCAACAGTTAATATTGTTCATCAGATTTTTTTTTTTAATTTCCTTGGTTTTTAGATTCACTTGTTGATAGTTATGTATTTGTTGTTCATAATTTTTATCTTTATTTACTTTCTCTTCTGAAAGAACCCCCTTCAGCAATTCATATAATTCTGGTTTGGTGGTGATGAACTCCTTTAGCTTTTTTTTTATTAGTGAAGCTCTTTATCTTACCTTCGATTCTGAGTGATAGCTTTGCTGGATAGATTATCTTTGGCTGTAGGTTCTTATTATTCATCACCTTGAATATTTCTTGCCATTCCCGTCTGGCCTGCATGGTTTCTGTTGAGAAATCAGCTGACAATCGTATAGGTGCTCCTTTATAGGTAACTACCTGCTTTGCTCTTGCTGCTTTTAATATTCTCTCTTTGTCTTTTGCTCTTGGAATTTTAATTATGATTTGTCTTGGTGTGGTCCTCTTTGGATTCTTTTTGTTTGGAGTTCTGTGCGCTTCTTGGACTTGTAAGTCTAATTCTTTCACCAGGTGGGGGAAGTTTTCTGTCACTATTTCTTTTAGTATGTTTTCGATATCTTGCTCTCCCTCATCTTCTGGGACCCAATAATTCTGATGTTGGTTCGCTTGAAGTTGTCCCAGAGGTTTCTTTCATTATCTTCAATTTTCTGGATTCTCTTGCCTTCTTGCTTCTGCAGAGGAGTGTCTTCTGGCTCTTTATGTTCCAAATCTTTGACTTGATTCTTGTGGTCTTCCATTCTGTTTTTAGGACTCTGCATAATATTTTTTATTTCAGACAATGTATTCTTTATTTCTTGTTGATCCCTTATTATTTCTTGTTGACCCCTTATTATTTCTTATTGATTCCTTATTAATTCTAGTTGATCCCTTTTCATATCCTCATAGGTCTTATCGATCTTTTTTAGGAAATTCTTGAAAAACCTTATGAGCGTAGATTTGAACTCTATATCCAGTCGCTTTTTGTCTTCCATTTCTTTCGTTTGTGATCTATTTTGTCTCTGCATTTTTGCAGCTTCCCTGATGGGGCGGGGTTTCAGGGTGGAGTCTACAGCCTTGGCTTCCGTCAGCTGCAAGCACCTCTGAGAGAAAGGTGCCCTCAATTTTCGCCTGCTACCAAATAGTCTAGGCTCTCCCCCAATGAGCCCAGAACTGGGGTTCAGTTCAGTTGGAAGTGGAGTTGGAGGTGGTGTTCAGAGCAGTCTGGAGGCCCTGTCTCCTTCCCGCCAGGGCAATCCAGTGGCACAGCCAACCGTCCCTTCTCTGCGTGCAATGTGCGCGCCTCCGGGACCTCCTCTCGCCGCTCCCCCGGGGTTCCGCCTCACAGCCCAGCTCCCTCCGTGTGAGCCTGGGTCCCCGGGGTCTGGCCTAGAACTGGGTTCAGAGCAGTCGGAACTGGGGCCAAGCACAGTCAGAGTTTTATCTCCTTTCCGCTAGGGAACGCCAGCCAGGCACTCAGCCTCCCCTCCTCTCCGGCTCTGTCCTCTCCGCGCGCTGAATGTCTCGGTACCTTAGGCTTTTCCAGCTCCTCCGCTCTTCCTTCTGGTTTTTTCCTTGCTTCTCGTAGAATTTCCAGTCAGTCGACTTTCCTGTAGTTCTGGGTAATGTCCATTTTATATTTTAGTTGTATTTTATTGAAATTGTTGTGTGCGGCTGCAGCTAGGTGTTTACCTGTTCAGCCATCTTGGATTCTCCAATAAAGGAATATTTTCTATAAATTTGACTTGGGATCCCTTTTCATTTTTTGCCCACATGATTTTCCTCTGGCTTGTTTGACATCATGTGTGTTTTTCATAGGTGTCTTGCTGATAGCATTACAATTTCCTAAAGTCCAAATTTTTTAGATGTAATTTACTTTCAGGATATTTTTCCTTACGTGATATTCTTCTACTTTCCCCCTTTTTTGATTTAAATATTAGGCTTTTGAAAATTTTATAATGTAGTCTTGATAGCTTTTAAATTTTAATTTTTTGTACTATAATATGACTGCTTTAGGTTCATTTCCTGTTGTGAGATTTTATCCTTAGATGAACTACCAATAAAAAGTTTAGTTAACACTCTAGGAACAACTTTTTGTCAAGTGCGATTAGTTTTTCTAGGATATTCGCTTATTTCAATTAGCAAATTTAAATTAGCCTGAAAACTTGTCTACTATTTTACTGTCAAATTTATTACTCTAGACAATCTTATTTTACCATGTAAATTTTAGGGGAAAGTATTATTTGCCTTCTTGAGTAGGCCCTGAGCATTCCTGGTGGTAGGCTGGATTTAGATATGAAAACCCACTTCCCCACACCATGTTTACAAGACAACTCAAACACGTCTTGTAGTGCGAGGTCAGCTGCTGTCGGCCAAGTCTTTTTCTGTTACCTGGGTCCCGATTTGAGCTGGGCATGGGGAGTTAAGCAGCCATGGGGGCAGGAGACTCCCTCAGCAGGGGTGAGGTTTCAGGCCCCTGCAAAGTTTTGGGGGTGAGGGTCTGTGCACCACCTCAGTTGACCCCCAGGTTCTCTCCTGATGGCCCCTCTTCGACTGTGCCGGTCTTAGGTTGTTCCTTCCCTGCGGAATCTTACCCATAACTGGCTAACCAGCCATCCTCTGGGGCCAAACAGGGTGATGTGAGGTTCAGTTCTGTCTCCTTGGTATCCTATGCCCCTGTGGCCTCCACGTCCAGCTCCTGCCTTAGGATTCCCATGCCTGCTGGTGGGGCCCCAGCACTGATCACTTATCTTGGGGAACCCTAGTTTCTTCAGGGAGGGTCTGCCTAGTTTCTTGCCTCCAAGTTCATTACTGTAAAATTTGTATTCAGTATACTACAGGCTTTAAAGTCTTGTAGTTGTGACTAATGTTCCCTGAGGAGTAGAATCTATTGCTTCTAACTTGGTGTTAGGATTGTGGTGGAGGCAGTTATCCTGGTCCTCCTCAGTCTTATGCAGACCCTGTCTACTTGCGCCTCTTAGATGGGGCTTTGTTAATTGTTCTCTCTCTCCTTCGCTGTGTCAGCCAATGTTTGCCTTGTATTTGTGTTTGTTCTTGGAAAGGATTTCCTGGCCTGCTCAGCTTTAGGACACTTGCTTGGTGTATCAGCGTGGAATCCTAGGCTCAAGATAGTTTTCTTCTCCCACAGGGTAAAGGGATATGCTTTTCTCCTTATCTCAGCAACCAAAGATGTTTGCCAGCCTTCTGGGAGAGGAAGGGTTTATTCCCCCTTCCTCTGTGCCCTGAGTGAGGCCTCTGCTTCAGATTAGAAAACGATCTGGCGGATCCGTTGGGGTTTGTGCCTGTTCACAGCAATGGCCGTGGCCTCCTCACTCTTGTGCCAGTGAACGGGGCTGACTTTGATCTTTGAATTCATGAATCCAATCTTTCTCATGAGCTCCCTATGAGGTTTGTAGAAAACAGGCCTTCGAAAGTGAGCGCAGACTCTGGTTGTGTATTGGAAGCCCAGGTGAAAAATATGCTAGCCCACACTTAGTTTTAGGAATTTATTCATTTTGTTAGATTTTTTTTACTCGCTGTATTATAATTACCCCTTTCTCTTGAAGTCTGCCATGTGTATTCTGTCCTTTATCAGAGGTTCTTGCCACTTTTTGGAATTTAGTTTATTTGGTTGCCTTGCAACTTTAGCAATCTCTGATGGGCTCAAGAAAAGTTGTGGTAGCTGAAACCTGTTTGGCTCAGTGGATAGAGCGTCGGCCTGTGGACTGAAAGGTCCCAGGTTTGATTCCGGTCAACAGTATGTACCTTGGTTGCAGGCACACCCTCAGTAGGGAGTGTGCAGGAGGCAGCTGATCGATGATTCTCTCTCATCGAAGTTCCTAACTCTCTATCCCTCTCTTCCTCTCTGTAAAAAACCAATAAAAATATATTTAAAAAAAGAAAAAAGAAAAGTTGTGGTGTTTTAGATTATCTGGCCTTTTCTTCTTTAGTGTGAGTGCCATGTCCTTTGCAACCTTTTATATCCTAAGCAGAAACAGAACTACATGGGGTGGTGAACACACCATATAATATACAGATGATGAGCTGTAGAATTGCACAGGTAACCAGTGTCACCCTAATAAATAAAAAGGAATAACAAAACAAAAGAAAAACCAAATGTAATAAGTAATCTTTAGAGTTATTAATCTGTACTAAACTTTATTCAAGAAGGATTTAGAATGGTTTACAAAAATACTTGAAAAAGTAGATAAGGAGATCAAAGCAAAGGGAAAACAGGATAAGACTTGATAACACAAACAGGCGGAGCATGAGCATTGCCTAATGAATGCAAAGGCCCCGACAGTCTTCGTTGGATGTGGTTCGCTGACTTGCATCTCCACTTGCATCTCCATCAAGACCAAAGTGAAGTCACGTGATTGACAGCGCTCAAACTCTTAATGTAAATCTGTTTCCACGAGTGCCTTTTAAATGTAAGAAAGAGTATTTTTTATTTTTACTGACAGATCTAGTGTGTAAGATGTTTATTTTTAATATAGATACCTATCTTCTTTCACCTGTCCTATTCTTTCTTTAGTGTATTATATATACTTTTTAAAAATTTTCTGCTGGAGTAGCTGGATAATTTCATGCAATGCCAGATATAATGCAAATGGTTTATGAGATAGTTGCTGTTTGAATCTCAGCATCCTCAAAACTAGTCATTAACATGTTACTGTTAGGAAGCCAGGATAGCCTTATGTATAGGCAGGGTTAAGAAATCATTCATTTGTTCATTTATTCAACAGACATTTATTGCATATCATCTGTGTCCCTGGCATTGTATTAAGAACTCAGTGAGGATAGAGCGGTGAATAAAAATAAGCCCCGTTCTTACAAAATCTATATTGTAGCAGGTGTAGATAGGTAGTATCAAAAGTGTAAAGTCATCTGTCTATATATATAAAAGCCTAAGCGACTGGCTGATTGGCCAGTAGCTATGACATGCACTGACCACCAGGGGCAGACACTCAACACAGGAGCTGCTGAGCTGTGGTCACTTGGCAGCGGTGGTTCTTGGGTGCCATACCCAGAACCAGGGAGGAGGGAGTCTGATTCTGGGGTGTATCACCCGAGAACTACCCTCTCGCAATCTGGGACCCCTCGGGGGGATGTTGGAGAGCCAGTTTTGGCCTGATCCCTGCAAGCCAGGCCGAGGGACCTCATCGGTGCACGAATCATGCACCAGACCTCTAGTGATGGTATAATGAGCTTAGGGCTTTTTTCTCTGGTCAGTTTTTTCTGCATCTTGGGTTGATCTGGTTTTAGCTTGTCTTTGTTCACTTCTGCAACCACCTTAGAGGTTTCCGGCCATAAACTGTTTCCGTTTGATCATGTGTATAGTGGTGGTGGTGGCAGCAGGCGGCTCTGGTGAGAGAACCTGGTGGCTCATGGTCTGGATGTCGCCTCCTACTTCTTCATTCCACTTGTTGGGAGTATTCCCTAATTTCTTTCTACCCTGCTTCATGGGGACATCTGCATACCTGCGGATAGTGTCAGAGGCAGAGAAAACAGTAGATACAAGATTCTTTTTAGGAATATACTTTGTTAACAGGCCAAAATGAATGCATTTTATCCTTATTTTTAAGAAGGACTGTACAGAAAAATGTAAAAGCTAACATACTGAGATTTCAGCTAATGGTGGTTGTGACAGCTAGAGAATATTTCAAAATTTTGCCAAGAATCTTGTCCTCCTATAAGCACATAAGCCTTCTTGTTTGTACACGCTTTAGTGACTTGGCTTTCTATAGAAGCAGAATAAAGCCTACCCTTTAAATTTACTCAGTTAAGTTTGTTTGAAGCCATTAGTGCCCATATAGCAAGCAATAGCACATCTTTACTTAAGGTTCTTAGATAGCAGTTTGAGTGTTTCCCAAATGAAATATACCTTGAATTTGAGGAAGAGATATGTAATATTTGAGATATTTGAAGAAGAGAATATAGTATATTTCCAATTCTTGGATTGATTTCTCAACTATCAGAAAGCTATTGTACCACAGCGTTTCATTACTGTATTGTCATAGAATGTATGTTATTTGTCATCACTGGAATTATACCATTGAATAGCATTTCTATTTTTTTCCATGGGATTTTAAAAAATATATATATTTTTATTGATTTCAGAGAGAGGAAGAGAGAGACATCAATGATGAGAGAATCATTTATTGGCTGCTTCCTGCAAGGGGATCGAGCTCATAATCTGGGCATGTGCCCTGACCGGGAATCTAACTGTGACTTCCAGGTTCATGGGTCACACGGGCCAGATATTTTTGTGACAGAATTTTTCTTGGTTATAATCTAGGAGTGATGATTATAATCTAGGAGTGAAATTTTTATGCAGATAACTTTGTTTTCTGCTGTTTAAAGTAAAAAATTGTCAAATTTGCCCCCCCCCCCCCCCCACTTTATTTTTAGTTTAGTGACTAAGTTTTAAGCCAAATTTTTGGCTTAAATGTTCTCATCTACTTCAGTTTAGGTACTGAGGGCATCAGTTCCTTCTTTTTCATTGACTCTTCTTTCCCCTCCCTCACCCTTTGCCACACGTTTCTTATCTTAAGTCCACCACTGTTTCAGAGTTGTGGACAAGGGGCAGGTAAAAAGGATTATAGCAGATATATTGAGATTAGATAAATGTCTTACAATCTTCAGGTATTTTCATAATTTATCCTTAAGAGAGAATGAGGACATCATGAAGACAGCACATAAGAATAAAAGCCTGGCCATCAAATGGAATAACTGGAGGATTGGATTTTATTACTCTTATGTTTACACTAGAGGCCCGGTGCATGAAATTTGTGCACACTGAGGGGGGGTGTCCCTCAGCCCAGCCTGCACCTCTCTCAGTCTGGGAGCCCTCGGGGGATATCCTTAGTGCGGCCGTGAAGGAGGAGAGGCTCTGGCTTTTTGCTGAGTGGTGCTCCCCCTGTGGGAGCATCTGCTCCCTAGTGGTCAGTGATCATCATAGTGACTGTTCGGTCGATTTGCATATTAGCCTTTTATTATACAGTGGTACCTCATATACGAGTGCCTTGAGATACGAGTGTTTTGAGATACGAGCCGCCGAGCGAGCAATATTTTGCTTTGAGATACGAGCAATTTGACATACGAGCAAGGTTACGGAACGAATTAAACTCGTATGTCGAGGTACCACTGTACGTATCCTGAAAGGGAGGAAGAAACAAACCTCCTTGGACAGTTTTTTTAAACGATCTGCAGGTGAAAATGAGCAAAGAGTGACGAAAAAAGCGAAGACCAGTGACGAAAATTAAGTGCTTCCGTAAGCACTTCACTTTTTCTTTTATTATGTTTTTATAGAATATGTATTTGTTATTTATAAATGTTTCTTCTTGTAAATACATTTTTCTTATTCAAAAACACTTAACAAAAACAACTGAGGTGGTGTTTTGGGAGCTGGAACGGATTAATGGCATTTCAATTAATTTAAATGGGGAAAATTGCTTTGAGATACGAGCAAGGTTACGGAACGAATTAAACTCGTATGTCGAGGTACCACTGTATAAGATTTATCTTTCCAACTGTGCAGTTTCACCTTCATATATGATTTTGGCTTGAAAATCGCTAGCCTTCAAAATCATTATGATGTAGGTCTTGCCCAAGTCTGAACCTGTAGTTGATGGAAACTTAGCATTGCTACCAGTTTAAGTGCAATTACAAATCATTCACAAGTGTAATGAAAACTGGCAGACTTAGCCCCCAGCTGATGTGTTAAATGCTCTGGAAAAAAGTTTTTCACACATTTAAGTTGTGTTGTTTTCCTGCATGAAAGTGCTTGATATTATTGACCTGGACTACTGTAATTCAGTCACCACTGAATTTGAATTAGCCCAAACTGAAAAAAATCTAGTGTTTTGATCTATCAGGATATTTGTACTCTATCTGGATATTAATTGATGAAAGTATTGAACCATCAAGTATGCAAAGAAATATTAAGTAATGAGATGCTTACCTAAGTAGCAAGTTTTTATTTATTTGTTTGTTTACTTATTTATTAATATATTTTATTGATATTTTACAGAGAGGAAGAGAGAGGGATAGAGAGTTAGAAACATCGATGAGAGAGAATCATCGATCAGCTGGCTCTTGCACACCCCCTACTGGGGACGTGCCCGCAACCAAGGTACAAGCCCTTGACTGGAATCGAGCCCGGGACCTTTCAGTCCGCAGGCCGACACTCTATCCACTGAGCCAAACCAGTTTCAGCATAAGTAGCAGGTTTTAAAAAAATATATATTTTATTGATTTTTTACAGAGAGGAGGGGAGAGGGACAGAGAGCTAGAAACATCGATTGAGAGTGAGACATCGATCAGCTGCCTCCTGCACATCCCCCATCAGGGATGTGCCCGCAACCAAGGTGTATGCCCTTGACCGGAATCGAACCCTTCAGTCCGCAGGCCGTCCCTCTATCCACTGAGCCAAACCGGTTTCAGCAGTAGCAAGTTTAATTTTGTAATTCATTTTCTAACTAATTTATGACTTTTCAAAAAATGACATTTTCTCCTCTCACCTTGTACTTCATAATTGATACTCAACAGAAAAGTAAGTTACATGTTTTGAATTAGTCATTGTTTTCCAGTATATGGGAGGAAAGAAATTATTTGGCTTCTTAAAAATATTTACATGATTTTCTTTTATTAATTATAATTTATTCTTTGATATGAAGGAGTTTTTATATAATGTAGTGGAAGAGGTATTATATTGAAAGCTCATTTGAGCTTCTTTATCCTTTCAAATTGAAATAATAACTTTGTTAAGCTTCTCTTCAGTTCTTAGGTTAATTGCTTATAAATCATTACATTTCTTTCAGGAGGAAAATAGAGGGTGGTGGCCGCAGATTTCTTTGGAATAGAGGTCAGGTGACTTGGGTTGAGCCTTTGCTCTCCCACTAGCTTTGTGATCTTCGGAAAGCGACCTAACTTTCTGTTCCTCAGCTTCCTAATCTATAAAGTGGATTTAACAATAGCACCTATTTCACAGGTTGTTTTGAGTCTTTTTAAACATTTTTATTTTAGAGAGGGAGGGGGGAAAAGAGGTAGGAGAGAATCATTGATTTATTGTTCTATTTATTTATGCATTCAGTGTTGCTTCTGTGTATGCCCTGACCAGTGATTGATCCCGAAACCTTGGCATATTGGGACAATGCTCTGACCAACTGAGCTATCAGGCCGGAGCTTGTTTTGAATCTTTTTTTTTAAACATATTGATTTTTTAGAGAGAGGAAGAGAGAGGAATAGAGAGTTAGAAACATTGATGAGAGAGAATCATCAATCATCTGCCTCTTGCACACCCCCTACTGGGGATGTGCCCGCAACCAAGATACATGCCCTTGACCAGAATCGAACCTGGGACCTTTCAGTCCACAGGCCGATGCTCTGTCCACTGAACCAGTTTCGGCTTGTTTTGAATCTTAAGTGATAAGTGCATATACATGCTTAGCATGAGTCAATAGAGTGCTCTGTAGTGTCTGCCATTATTGTTGTGTTTAATTTTATTATCTTTCCCCCGATGCTCTGCCACTGCTGAGAGGCTCCTTTTCAGAGCGCTGCACCTCTCTCTCCCCTTACCTTGAGCACGCCACTTCATCCCAGGAGCATATAAGGGTGTAGAAATGAGCCTTTGGTTTTTATAGTATAGACGTTCTTTTTGAGCTTCAAATTTTTGAATGTGAAATTCCCCCTCTTCCCTCATCCCCTTTTATTCTCCTCACCTAATTCTCAGGTGGGGTATTGTAGTAGCACTTTGGAGTGATGGAGTAGTTACCAGTGACCACTGAAGTACAGTATTAGGAATATCTAGAGGATCCCTGGGCCAAATACAGTAGTTCCCTCTTATCTGCAGGGCGGTACTATTCTAAGACCTCCCTCCCCCTCCCCGCAGTGGATCCCTGAAACTGCGGGTAGTACCAGCCCGCACATTGTTTTTATGTATACATACATTCCTATGATGACGTTTAATTTATAGATTAGACGTAGTAACAGATGAACAACAATAACTATTAATAAAATAGAACAATTAAACTAATAAAATTAATTTAACGTGGCATTATTAAGTCAAATTTGGGTTACCTGAACACAAGCATTATGATCCTATGATCTGATAACAGAGATGCTCGGGAATGATTAACAGCCGAGTAGTGTGTGTACAGAGTGGATATGTTGGACGGAAGGTATGATTTACATTTCAGGTTGGAGAGAGTGGGATGGCATGAGATTTCACCATGCTAAGCAGAACATTGTGCAATTTAAAACTCACGAATTGTTTATTTCTGGAATTTTCCATTTTTGGACCGCAATTGACCACGGGTAACTGAAACCACAGAAAGTGAAACCATGGATAAGGGGGACTACTGTATTTTAAAAATTCAACTTTGGTTATTGTCTTCTCTCTATGCATTAGGAAGCACATGGGGAAAGTGAAATATGGTTTTTTTAATGTAAATAAAACTTACTTATGTATATTATATTATTTAGCTGTTTTGTTTATAAATACAGTTTATCTTTTTTAAAAATATGTATTTTTGTGGATTTTAAAGAGAAAGGGAGAGGAAGAGAGAGATAGAAACATCAATGATGAGAGAGAATCATTGATTGGCTGCATTCTTCGTGCCCCCTACTGGAGATCGAGCCCGCAACCCAGGCATGTGCCCTTGACTGGAATTGAACCCAGAACCCTTTAGTGTGCAGGCCAACACTCTTATCCACTCAGCCAAACCAGCTAGCAGTGGTCAGCAAACTCATTAGTCAACAGAGCCAAATATCAACAGTATAACGATTGAAATTTCTTTGGAGAGCCAAATTTTTTAAACTTAAACTTCTTCTAACGCCACTTCTTCAAAATAGACTCGCCCAGGCCGTGGTATTTTGTGGAAGAGCCACACTCAAGGGGCCAAAGAGCTGCATGTGGCTTGCGAGGCGTAGTTTGCCGACCACTGAGCTAGAGCAAATGCAGTTGATCTTAGAAAAGGGAACTTGAAGATAGTCATAAAATACTCTGTCAGAGAAGGATTTAAACTTGGTCTTGAAGAATGGCTACTATTTGGTTGAGTATGGAGGAGCTAGATGATGATAGTGAGGCAAAGATTTAGAAGAGAATATGTTACATTTAGAGAACTGAAGAAGCAACAGTTAACTGCTTCTCTCCCACCCCAAAACTAGTATTTATTAAGCACTGATTATGCCAGCTACTGTGTAAGGGATTAACTCATTTAATCATCACTATTCCATTTTACATATGAGGTTTAGAAATTTGATCAGGGTGGCCAACTGGAAGAGACATAATGCTGCCACTGCCGCCTAATTTTGTGACAGTGGAAGGATTGTATTTGTGGATAGATAAAAGTTTATCTGTTGCTGGTAATACTCTTAAAACAGTCATAAGTGAACATCACAGTAAATTTTACATCCTGAAAACACTAATATGAAATATTAAGCTATATGATGATGATAATGAGGCAAATAGACTATTACCAGAACCTCAGAAGACCCTTTAGTCCTTTCCAGTCAGTGTCTGTTCCCACTGCCCTATTTTGAACAACATAGATTATTTTTTGTCAGTTTTTGAACTTTATTTATCCTCACCCGAAAATATTTTCCCCCCATGATTTTTAGAGAGAGTAGGAGGGTGACGATACATGTTCTTGACTGGGAATAGAACCTGAGACCCTTCAGGTTCTAACCATTGAGCAACCTGGCCAAGGCAGTTTTGGAATTTTATATGAATGTAATCACATAATTATCTTTTTTTTTTTAATTCAACATTGTGAGATTCATACCGGTTGTATATAGTTCTAGTTCATTCATTTATTGCTTTAATGTTGTTGTTGTTTTTTTAAACTTTTAAAAAAATATAAATATTTTATTGATTTTTTACAGAGAGGAAGGGAGAGGGATAGAGAGCCAGAAACGTCGATAAGAGAGAAACATCGACCAGCTGCCTCCTGCACATCCCCCACTGGGGATGTGCCCACAACCAATGTACATGCCCTTGACCGGAATCAAACCCAGGACCCTTCAGTCCGCAAACCGACGCTCTACCCCGGAGCCAAACCGGTTTCGGCAATGTTGTTATTTTCAATTAATTGAGTTTACCCCCCTTGTTTTTTTGTTTAATTCTCATTTGAGAATATTTCCCCATTGATTTGGAGAGTGGAAGAGAGGGAAAGACAGAGAAACATCGATGTGAGAGAAACACATCAATTGGTTGCCTCCTGCACAAGCCCTGACCTGACCCAGGCTCAGGCCAGGGAGAAGCCTGCAACCAAGGTATGCCCTTGACCAGAATAGAACCTGGGACCCTTTGGTCCACAAGCCTATGCTCTACCCACTGAGCCACACTGACTAGGACTAATTGAACCTTTCAAAAAACAAAGTTGAAAGTTTTTGTAGCATAATAGAAATACAAATGTTCTTAAACTTCTTTTTTGGAGAAACACATTAAAAGTGTCTAACCTGTTTGGCTCAGTGGATAGAGCGTTGGCCTGCAGACTGAAAGATCCCAGGTTCGATTCCTGTCAAGGGCGTGTACTTTGGTTTTGGGCACATCCCCAGTAGGAGGTGTGCAGGAGGCAGCTGATTGATGTTTCTCTCATCGATGTTTCTAACTATCCTTTTTCCTTCCACTTTGTAAAAAAAAAAAAAATGAATATTTTTTTTTAAAAGTGTCTCTGAATGTTCTATGATTATATAATTAAAAAATAATTTATGGAAGCAAAATATTACTTTAAGGGGTAATTTTTTTTGAGTTCATTGTTGACATAATCTGAGGTATCCATCTTTTAAAAATTCCACTCATAGTTGGTCCGAAGATTGTGGGTTATTGTTAAGCTGATAAAAATTCCACTCATACAATTGTGGTCAGTATCTACAAAATAAGTTATCTTATTTTTCCCTTTAAATATAAGCAATAGACAATTTATGACTCTGGAAGATGAATAACTTTTTGAAGTAGTACAGGGCAATACGTAAATTCAGTGGTGTTTTGATCAGAGAGGAAAATCTAAACTAAGATTTTAATTACCGTAACTTCATCTTCAGCCAGAGAATACCGAAACGGTTTTGTGTTATATGAGCGAATGATTCTTAATTAGCTTGGTCTAGGTTCCCCAGACTTCATATTTTAAAATGTATATATTTTTCACCACAGATGTGTGTGGGTGGTGCCAAACTTTAGAGCGGTGGAGTTGGTGCCTTTGGTGATCTTGGCTAAAAAAATGAAAAGTGAGAATAACTATATGTGGAAGTATGTACACATTATTATTATTATTTTTTTTTTAAATGTGTATGGTTGGGAAATCAATGGTAGAGGGCAAAGCAAAGGAAACTTTGCAATATTTCCCCCTCCTCGGTTTTCTATGTTAAGACATTTTACATATACTTTAAGCTTTTAGTTTCCTCTCTGTAGTTCTTCCTCTATTTTTTAACCAGTACAGATAATTTCCCTGACTTAGCTGAGAACAGCATTGGCAATGTAAGATGACTCTGATATAATTCTGGATGGATTACAAACATCTATGACTGCATCCAGAACCTTGCTTGAGCTTGAGGGTGATGTCACCAAGGAGTGTATGAATGGCATGAATTCGTGCACCAGTGCGGTTCCTTTGCTTGGTCTGTGGGATTGGTTTGAAACCAGCTCTCCGACATCCCCCGAGGGGTCCCAAAATGGGAGAAGGCGCAGGCCAGGCCCAGGGACTCCACTGGTGCACAATTGGGGCCGGTGAGGGACTCGAGAGGTTGGCCAGCCAGGGAGGGACCTTGGGAGGGCTCCAGGGAGTGTCCGGCCCATCTTACTCGTCCTGATTGGCAGGACCCCACCAGCAAGCTAACTTATTGGTCAGAGTGCCCCCTGGTGGTCAGTGCACATTATAGCAACTGGTCGACCAGTTGACTGTCTGCCCTCTGGTGGTCAGTGCTTATAGTGAGTAGCCTTAGCATATCATTAGCATATTTTGCTTTGATTGGTTGAATGGCCTACTGGACAACCAGACGTTTAGCATATTAGGCTTTTATTAAATAGGATAGATTGCCTTGGCAGGTTGTTCAGTGGTTAGAGCATTGGCCCATGGACCAAGGGCACATTGCTTGTTCAATCCCCAATCTGGGTTGGGACATGTGGGAGAGACAACCAATGTTTCTCTCCTTTCTTACTCCCCACCTCCAACTCTGTCTGAACAATGGAAACAATATCCTTGAGTGATGATTTTTTTAAAGGGGTAAATAATATTTACTTCTTCCTTTTATTTACCTAATAAATTTAACTGTTGTACCTTGTTTTTATCACATTTCTTTATTCTCACTGAAATACCATTTCATTTCAGAAATCAGTATGGTTTTCAGAAAATTGTTTAGAGGCCCTTTGGGACTAGTAGAAGATTTATTCATTTGCGAATCATGACCTAATAAAAATGAGGTTGCAAACTGTATGTGAATTTGGCTTTTTATTCTCTACTTCCATTATAAAGGAATTTAGCTGTGTGACCTTCAGCATGTTCCTTAATTTATGAATCTTTTTCCCCTCTTTATTCAGTTAGACATTCATTTTTATAAGATTACTCTCAGAACTTTTCCAGATTTCTTATTTTACAATTCCATACCCATTTCAACTAAGAAGATGAAATTCATTAATTCTTAAAGTAGTATTAAGGCCAAATTTCTTGTTAAACAATATCTACATAACCATTAGAATAAACTTTAATAAAATGCATTTATAGCCTGAGTTGTCTCATAAATGAGTTCTTATATAGTGCTGCATAATGTCAGTCACATGTATACATAAAATCTTAGTCATGAGGTGGGATTTTGAAATGAACATTTCCAATAAGACATATTAACTTTCTTTGTATGTGTGTGTTTGTGTTCATGCTATATTTGTACTTTTAAGGCAAATCGACATTTAAATTTTATTCTTAATACTAGAGATTGAGCCTTTTTTTTGGTTTAGAATCTGAAAGGAAATGATGTCTCACGCCAACTGTATCTCCAGAGATAATTATGCAGTGAGTTATCAATCAAATTAATTAAACTATGACAACTTCTTTCACTAACTTCCCTTCAGTTGGTGAAATTATGGCCGTGAGGAAATGGTTATGATCCACATCCTGATATTGTACTGAAATGTGAGGTCTCTTTTGTGAACTATGTTAAACATTAAACTGTTGTTGCCTTCATTAGAAAAATCTCCTTAGGTTACTGGCCTTTTGAAAAACAGGTGAACAAAAAGTGAAATGTGTTTTTGAATGTAAACTTTTCTGATGCAAAGGGGGCGGGATTATAATTTCTAGAGTCCAAATTGGAAACTAAAAGACTTCCTTTCCTCTGTAGTTTTCTGAATGAATTAGATTCAAAGGGTCACTGTGCAATAGAAAAGCAGTTCTGGAATTTTGTTTAATAGTAAAATGAGTTGTAGGGTAAGCAGGGTACAGTAGTCCTTTTGCTGGTCTGTGTTTAATAGACAAAGCCTGAGTAGCTGCAGCTTGGAAAGCTTTTCTGTCCTTGCCCTCCTCGTCTTTAATGTAGCCAGGCAGCTGAGGCGATATCCCCTAAAGAGCAGAGCTCCCCATCCTCTCTCTTCTCCCGTCTTTAAAAAACAAACCTATATCCTGGGACATTCAATGGCCTTGCATTGACCGGAAAGACAAAGAGTGCTTTCACACTCAGTGTAAGCCATGGCCAGAGTGCGGGCCTTTGTTAGAGCTTGCACCAGCTCTTTCTCTTTCACCTCCCCCAGTCTCATTGTTCTGACTTTACAGCGGCAACAGTATCTTTTTTAGAATTTTACCTCCTTACCTAAAAACAAACAGTTGCAAAAGAACATTCCAATTTCTTTTAAGGAAAAGTGCAAAAAAGAAGCTTACTTCCCTCTTGTGTTTTTGATAAAGTAAGTATGCCCTGCTACATCTAAGTGCCATAGTGCAAGACCTGACCTTGTTGAAATTATCCTTTGTCGTTTAAAGAGTAAAGTAAAAATGAACTGTATTTACTTCTTGTGTAGCTGTATCCCATCGAACTCATTGTTGGTGATATTCATAATGAACTACAGATAAGATTCTTTTCAGCAGTGTCAAATGGGTTTTAAATGGCTCCGTGTTTTTGTGTTGCTAGATGATATAAAGTGGAAAATTTAGAGAGTTATGTGGATCGTTCAGAGAACGCCTTCTGCCTCACTTAACGGAAAAGTTAAGAGTGTTGGCCTTTGTCCTATATTTTGCTTATATAGAAGTAAACCATCGAGCTAAATAAGCAAAAGTTATTTTTAAAAACATGCTATATTTGCATATGTAAACTATCAGGTAGAGCTGGACTGTATTTTACAATTTAAAAAAAAATTCACTAAAGAGTTTTGTGTTTGTTTTTTTTTTTTAAATATATTTTTGATTTTTTGCAGAGAGAAAGGGAGAGAGATAGAAAGCTAGAAACGTCGATGAGAAAGAAACATTGACCAGCTGCCTCTTGCACACCCCCTACCGGGGATGTGCCCGCAACCAACGTACATGCCCCTGACCGGAATCGAACCTGGGACCTTGTTAGTCCGCAGACCGATGCTCTACCACTGAGCCAAACCAGATACGGCTCTTTGTGTTTTTTTTTGTTTTTTTTTTTAACACAGTTGATTTATCTTGTAATGACATATGCATATAGAAAATTATAGAGAATAATATAACAAACACTACTGCATATACCACCCATTTTTGTTGTATTTGTAGTCTTTTTTTTTTTTTTAATATATTTTATTGATTTTTTACAGAGAGGAAGGGAGAGAGATAGAGAGCTAGAAACGTCGATGAGAGAGAAACATCGATCAGCTGCCTCTTGCACATCCCTACTGAGGATGTGCCCGCAACCAAGGTACATGCCCTTGACCGGAATCGAACCCGGGACCTTTCAGTCCACAGACCGACGCTCTACCACTGAGCCAAACCGGTTTCAGCTGTATTTGTATTCTTAAGAGAGATTTGGAAGACACTAAAAGTCTTTATCTGTGTCTTGTGAAAGTTTCTGAGTTTTTTATTCCATCATCTGTTACAAATTTTCCTCCTGGACTAGTAATTCATTAAGGCAAGCCTATTGTGCCACACAGTGCATTATCCTTGACACTACACAGAGTCTCCTGGAAAAGAATTTGTGATTTTAAGTTCTATTTAATAACCTCAGTATTAATCATGTGCCGGATTTTGGTCAATGATAGATCACATGTATGGCGGTGGCTGTGGAGTATTATAATGGAGATGAAAAATTCCTGCCACCTGGTGACATTGTAGTCCTTCTAAGGGTGTAGTGCAGTGCGTTACTCACGTTTGTGGAGATGCTGGTGTAAAGAAACCTGCTGTATAGCACATACAGTTATGTACAGTACATCATATTTGGTGATAATAAGTGTTATTGGTGTATATATTTACTGCACAATACTATTTACTGTCATTTTAAAGCAGGGGTGGGGAATGGCCAGCCTGCGGGCTCTGTATGATAGCAAAATCATTTGGTCTGGCCCTGCCAAGGCGTTAGGGGTGAGTTAATGAAACATTTGACCAAATAAACAGGCTAATTTTTAAGTTGGTAATTTTGTATGGTCTCCGAATGATGTTATAAATATCCAAATGGTCCCTGAAAGAAAAAAGACTCCCCACCTGTTGCAGAGCGTACTCTTCCTACTTAGAAAAAGAAGTCTGTGGTAAAACAGTATGCCATCAGCAGCCGTACACACATTTATTTACTGCGCCTCTAAAGAACTATGTATATGGATTTCAGAAAGGAAGGGAGAGGGAGAGAGAGAGACATAGAAACATCAGTGATGAGAGAAAATCTTCAGTTGGCTGTCTCCCGCACGCCCTCCTCCCTGGGGTGGGGGAAATCAAGCCCACAACCCAGCATGTGCCCCGACTGAGAATCGACTGTGACACTGGCTGGGCTGCTCACTGCCTATTGATTGCATTATTTTCTCTTGTGCTTGATTTAAACTCATGTTTTGTTCGTCATGACCCCTGAGTGTACAGAATCCATTCATTGCTAATGTTGCCAGTAAGGGCCGTGTTGAGTAAGTGACTTGGAAACAAAAATAAAAGTGAATAAGAGCCACAAAGGCGGAAAATCAATTCAGTTATTGCTGGTGAGTCAGGCTTGTCTCATTCTACCATAGCTGCGATCTTGAAGAATATAGTAGCTTTTAAAAGATCTGCTTCATTGAAGGCAGTGAGACTAATTTTGAGGAAACTCTATCAGACATGGAGAAAGGGGATGGATTCAAGACCAGACACAGAAGCATCTCCCTTCTGGCACCATAACAATGTTGGCCAAAGCAAAAAGTTTGTTTGCATTCAAAAATTTTATTTATTGAATTTATTATGGGACATTGGTTACAACATTTACATAGTTTCAGGTATGCAATTTTATAATATATCATCTGTATGTTGCATTATATTTTCACCACCCAAAGTCAAGTCTCCTTCTGTCACCAGTTATGGCCCCTTTACCATCTTCTATCTCCCCCGAACCCCATTGTTTACATGTTTAAAGAAAAGGCTGGACTACACCAAGAAGTTGAATTTACTGCTAGCTCTGGATGGTTTAAATGACTCAGGAATCACTATTCATTACATAATGTGGAGGTGAGTGCTGAAATGAAGGCAGCTGAATTGGAAACTCTAGATAAGGTGATTATGAAGGAAAATTACTTGTCAGTAAATATTCAATATGAATTAAACCTTTCTGTAATGGAAACGGATGCTTAACGGGACTTTCATCTATAAGGAGGTCAAATCATTGCTGGGTTTCAAGGCTTGTAAGGACAGGATCACAGTCTTGCTTGGGGGCAATACTGCATGCTGCAAATTAAAAACCTTTGTGATTGGCACAGTGAAAATCTCTGGGCCTTCAAGCATATCAACAAGCACACACTCTTTAGTGTACTGTAGGAGCGATAAGGCGTGGATGGCCCAGCTCCTCTTCCAAGATGTCCTCCTGACTTGCTCTGCCTAGCAATATGGACAAGTACTTTGGAGAAGAGCACATCATTTAATACGGATAATGCTCTTGGACATCCTCCTCTTATTGGTGATCTTCATCCCACTATCAAAGTAGTGTTTCTTCCTTCAGACACCATCTCTTTGATCAGACCAATGGATCAAGAAGTTAGAGCAGCTTTTAAGGCCTACTACATGAGGAGGACCTTTGCCCACACCATTGCTGAAACTGAGGAAGACACTGAGGCAGTTCTGGAAGGATTATAAACAACATCTATGACTGCATCCAGGACCTTGCGTGGGCTTGGGGATGATGTCACAGGAGTACCTGAATGGCATCTGACAAGACATTTAGGAGGTTTGTCTGTGACTTGAAAGGATTTCCTGAGGATGAGGAAGTTGCAAAAATCTAAAAGTTTAAAAAGCAGCCCTAGCAGGTTTGGCTCAGTGGATAGAGTGTTGGCTTGTGGACTGAAAGGTCCTGGATTCGATTCTGGTCAAGGGCATGTATCTCAGTTGCAAGTCCCTCCCTGGCCTGGTCCTCTTTGGGGCGCATGCAGGAGGCATGTTTCTGTCTTTTCCTCTCTCTTCCACTCACTCTCTAAAAAAAAGGAAAAATTCCCCATTTGAAGATTAAAAATATAAAAAGTAAAATAAAATTTAAAAATAGAAAAAAAGCTTACAGAATAACGATATAAAAAAAGTATTTTTATATAACTGTACAATGTGTTTGTGTTTTAAGCTAAGTTTTATCAAAAGAGTCAAGTCTTGGCTGGTGTGGTTTGGCTGGGCGTTGTCCCATGCACCAAAAGGTGGTTGGGTTCATTTATAGTCAGGGCATGTGCATGGGATTCGGGCTCGATCCCCAGTGGGGGTGTGAGGAAGCAGGAGGCAGCTGGTGTTCCATTCTCACATAGATGTTGTTCTCTTTCTCCCTCTCCCTTCTACTCTCTTTCTCTCTCTCTCTTCCTCTCTCTCAAAATCAATAAGAATTATTTGAAAAAGAAAAAGGAAGAACACAGATGAAGGTAACATGCTACCTGTTAAGCTGTATTACAAGGCTATAGGAACAAATTGATGGTCACCAAATAAAACTATTTTTATTAAGTCAAAAGTTTCAAAAAGTTTTAAAGCTTATGAAGTAAAAATGTTACATTAAACTAAGGTTTATTATTGAAAAGTGATATTCTAAAAAAATAAGTTGAGTGTACCCTAAATGCCCAGAGTTTATAAAGTCTGCAGTGGTATCCAGTAATGTCCTAGGTCTTTATACTCACTCACCTCTTCTCACTCCCTCTCCCAAGCAACTCCCAGTCCTGCAAGCTCCATTCATGGTAAGAGCCCTACACAGGCATACCACCTTAAAAAACATATTAAAATGTATTTTTACTGTACCTTTCCCATGTGTAGTTATGTTTAGATACACAAATACTTAACCATTGTATTATGGTTGTAGTACAATGCACGCTATTCAGATTTGTAGCCTAAACGCAATAGTTTATTCCACATAGCCTACACATGTAGGCTATTCCATCTGAGTTTGTGTAAGTTTGTATGCCATCTAAGTAAGTGTTCACATAATGATGAAATCGCCTAATGGCACATTTCCCCCTATCATTAGGTAGCACATGACTATACTACATTTTTATTTATTCATTTAAAAATACGTTCTTACTGATTTTAGAGAGAGAGGGGAAAGGAGAGAGAGAGAAAAATAGAAACATTGATGAGAGAAATACCGATTGGGTGCCTCCTGCATCCCCTCCCCCGACTGGGGATCAGACCCACAACCCAGGCATGTGCCCTGCTTGATCTGGAATTGAACCGGTGACTTCTAGGTGCATGGGGTGGTGCTCAGCCAACCGAGCCACACTGGCCAGGGCTATTAAATTTTTAGATGCTAGAGCTCTATTGTCTTACATTGTAAGAAGAGACTATAACATACAACATGGTGAAAATTTATTCATAGTTATTGTATAAGTTAGCATACAAATATGTGATTGAAATATGAGGGAAAATTTCTGTTATTTTGTCATTGATTCAGCTGCTTTTGGTACCTTATTTGACCTTTACAGTAGAAAGATAAATTTCACTTAGATGTCTTAATATTAGCAGTCATTTATTATACCCCAATGTTCATAAAATACTGGGTTATATACCTTAAATA
This sequence comes from Nyctalus aviator, assembly GCA_036971965.1. Lineage (NCBI taxonomy): Eukaryota > Metazoa > Chordata > Mammalia > Chiroptera > Vespertilionidae > Nyctalus > Nyctalus aviator. Next base: position 183,808,054 of record CM072923.1, read on the forward strand.
AATTCTTTAAACTGGACATCAACTTCCAAAGTAGGTACTATTATTTTAGTAGATTCACTTATTTTATAGGTGAAGAAACATATGCTTAGAAAGGTTAAATGTAACTCCCCCAGAAATTGCACAGGTAGTAAGTGGAAGAACTGGAATGCTAAAATCAAATTTGTACTCTAGATTGGTGCTTTGAATAAACACTCTTTGGAGTTTAGTGTTTTCTAGAACGGTTATAGTAAGCCTCTTTAACAGTGCACAATTGATCTGTTTCAGTTTAAGTCTGACCTTGAAGGTGAAGTATTTTCAAGTTTTTTGAAATGTAGGTGTTGGCTGGAATTATTGGTTCAAGTTTATAGGTACAAGGACTTGCTTGAGGTGTATTGGACTTAACTTGAGCCCTTGGCCTGTATTGGTGTTACTGGCTCAGCTCGTCACAGTTGCTGTGCCCATTTCAGACAGACGTGTCATGAGGTGGGTGCTTAGCTGCTTCAATCTGAAACTAAAGAAAAGGAAAAAAGGCTTTGAAAAAGGTAGATAAGGAGTTTTAATTTTTTCTAATGGTTTTAGCTACACTGATGAGCCTTGTTGGATGGGCCTGAGTGTAAGATTCTAAGGATGAAGTGAAGGAGAACTAATTACATGACTGAGTTGAGGCCCAGATGGAATTGCCACAGTGCGATGACAGTAGAGAAGGCTGTTTTGGCTACATTGATTTTCGAACTTTACTAAACATGGGTTAAAGGAATGCAACCCATCATACATACTAGTTTGATCTTTTTTCAGGCAGCACATTAATGAATATATATCATTTTTCAAATGGACAGTAGTTCTCTATCAGTGTGAATGAAAAGCTCTTTGATTTTTTTCATGATCTCATTTGATGATCCTTTTTCCATTAATTTAACATAAGTACATTTATGAGATTCTCTGGTGCCCATATGGGCAGCACTGTGCTTCTGGTCTGTTTACCTAGATTTGCTCTGTTCTAGTAATTGATATTGGCAGTGGAAATTCTAATCCTGGCATCAGGGGGTCCTGTGAGAGAGCATGGCTTTCTTAGGGTAGCATACCATTTAGAGGAAGAGATCAGAACTATCTTAATAAGATATTTTATGCCTTTTCCACTTTATTGACATTTTCACTAATGGTGCAGAATCAGTGGTGGGTCAAACTGCTGGTACCTTAGCATGAATCAAGTACCAAAATATACTAGTAATGAATGTGTTATTCACCAATCTACAGTCTTAAAAAAAAAAACCCACCAGTTTCACTTAAATATCTTTGAAATAGTAAAAATTACCAATCTCCTTGATAGTTGGCATGGTGGGAACAAGTATTTTCTGTAACCTGACTTTCGGCATATGGCAGTTGGGTGAATTAATTTAGCTAAAGGCACTAGTTGGTCAGATGTAAATAAGAAAAGCAGTTTCCTCTTTTGAACACTTTTCCGTGTAAACTACTTTGAGGTGAAAACTGTTAAGTTAATCTGAGAAGCTGCTCACTTGGGAAAATAGTTAAATCAGAATTAAGAAGTTTCATAACAGAAATTCTGTGTATAAATTCACTGAAGTGGCAAAGATCAATCATGATCTTTTAGAATTTTGTCAGATATGGGACAGATTGCATTTTTGTGTTTTTTGTTATTCACATGTAGGAAATCTTTGTATATTCTGCATACTAATCCCAGACATGATTTGCAAATATTTCCCCCCATTCTGAGTTTTTTTTTCCACTTTCTTGATGGTATGGTGTCCTTAGATGCACAAAAGTTTTTAATTGTTGAAGTACACTTTATCTCTTTTTGTTGTTGCTGTTGCTTTTGATGGCATATCTAACAATCTCTTGCCAAATTTGAGGTTATGCAGATTTATCCTAGTTTACTCCTAAAATTTTACAGTTTTAGCCTCTACCTTTAGGCCTTATCCATTTGAGTTAATTTTTATAAGACATTAACCCTAATGGGTCAGAACTGATAATATTAAAGGCATTATAGCCATTTCCAAAGCAACTGTATTTTAAATACTGTTTCTTTTGAGAAGTCATGTATAGTGTCTTTGTGAAATAGGGTATAGTTTTGAAATTCTGTCCTTATTTTTATGTTACATAGTTTCCTTTTTCATTATCAAAAACTTCGTTGAAAGGAGAAAGTGGAGAAGGCATAAATTGACTGACATTACTATATTGCCCTAAAGCTTAAAGAAGGCATACTGCAGAAAAATATATTTTTCATTCATTTGTTTTTATCTCCTGAAATTAGTTGCCTGTGTCGTCTTTAAAGCAGTAGGCGAAATGGGTTTGTACTTTCACTTTCCCTTTCACTGAGGCAATGATAACTCGAGGCTGTCACTTTAAGAACATTGCTTATGCTGAGCGTTGGCATAATAGCTTTTCTTGTAGTGGAGCGGGGCAAAGTTTAGGACATTCAGCTGGGAGTTGTAAATGGAGCATAAGTGTTTCAGCGAGTTGGAGGAAGATCACTCTGGACTTTCACTACTTGCTTTCTCACTTGTCAAAATCTACGTTTCCAGGAGTTACTGACTGCGAGTCAAACCCAAGGTCAGTTATGATTGCCATCGCTCCAAAACTCTCCTCAGGAGAGTTTATCATTCATGAAATTTCAGTAAACATTTGTGCTTTAAAAAAAAAAAAAAAAATTGGTCCTTTCTTTCCTTCATGGTATAACTAGGAAACATTCAGATCCTTATGTAATCTCCCCAGAGATCCTGGGTTTCTCTGATGAAGTTTAGTTGCTGAATTTTTTTGTCAGCCTAATTGACATTTAATGTGTAGCGTATATAGTGAGTACTTTAATAATCCACTTAAAGTCTATTGTACTTTCATTCTCTTTAAACTTCAAATTTTATTGAATTCTGAAAGTTGTCTTGTTAATTTTTTTAGAAAAAGTGTGTAGAATTAGAATTTTTTTGCATTCATACTTCTAGTTAGTTTTAATTCAGTTATTACATACTATCTAATCTTAACGATTTTCCTTATATTTCCTAATGATATGTAATTCAGCAATTTGAACCAGAAGTGTCAAGTGGTTGTGCTATTGTATTTCAGTCATGAGGTTTTAGAAATAAAAATGTGTTTTGGAGCACAGCACATGCATATTACACTGCTCATTGATTGAATTCTAAGTGGTGCTGTGAGAAGCTATTTATTTGTTACCCTGAGCTCTAAGGGAAATAAGTGTCCAATGATGTATGCTTGAGATACAGAGGCTGGTGAGAGCTGATAATAAGCTTAAGGATTGGCAGAATTAGGAGGAAGTATGCTGTAGTCTAAGAACTCTACATGCGTATAAATTCTTTGAATTGACCTGTGTTTGGAGAAAATGCCTAGCAGTGCCAATTTCATATGATTTATGTGGATTTTTTAAGTGGAAAAGGTGATAATCAGCCAAGTTGCAAATGACTATAATATTATTATTTTAAAATTAAAATATAATTCACATATATAATTTATAGTATTCAATTGTATAATTCAGTTATTTTATCGTACTTATGAAGATGTGCAGCCATAACCACTAAGATTAAAGGAGAAAATTGCTCTGTAATAGTGAGTAGTCATTTGCCATTGGGAAGATGATTCAACTTGGGCCAAGAATTTGGGACTTTTCAGTTTTAGAGCCACACCCTATTGATTCTATTATGAGATGAAATACTATTTTAGTTTTGTCTTATAGATAGGGGCAACCATATTTTGATCAGTTTTGTTTTTTTTCATATAAGTATTCTGCCCTTGTATACACTGCTGTAATAGAAGAGCATGGTCTTTAGAATACAGGGAGAGCTGGCCTGGTACTTAGCCTTGTTAACTTGGGTAACTTACTTCATCTTGCTGAACCTCATTTTACCAGAGTACTAGAGAATGAGTCAGTAAAGATAACCTGGTTGGTTATGTTGTGGTACGCTTTACATTCAGATCTTCTGACTTCTATTTTTAGTTTTCTTTTTATAGGACTATGTTTTTGTTTTAAAATAATTATTTTTACCTAAATGTTCTTTCAAGAAACAGTTCATTTATCAGTCCCACACAATATTCTGTTGGTCGTTTTCAGAGAGTGAAGCAAATGAAATCAATGTTCTTTATCTGTTGCCAAGGAAAAAGAATGTTACTGGATTATTGGCCAAATACATGATTGTCTCTTTAGAAATCTTACAATTAAATATTGTTTGCCAATAAAGTAACTAATAGTAATCAGAAGCCCTAACCTTCCCTTTTGAGGACATAGTACTGATAACTTATTTGAGAACTTATTCTCACATAGTGAGAGAGCTTTAGCTAGAAAAAGCAGTAGCAGTTGGCTTTGCAGAAGAAAGAATAGCCTCATATTTTTTCATTATTTGTGTGACCACCATGCAGAACTATAATTGAAAGGAAGTTTTATTTCAGCCAAGGGTAATCTTATTTCTGAAATAGTTGACAAGGACTTGTATCCTGAAACTTGTTAGGCTTATGTTTCTGCATTGCAAACATATATATAGTTTGGATGAAGCAGTTTGTTAATGACCTGCTTTAGCTTTGTTATTTCTCAATGTGGTATTTAAATCAGTTCTTCATGCATGGGGGTGCATTGGCAGTGCATTGAATTGTTGTCTGAGGTGGCTAAAGAACTGTCAAGAGACTATTTAGGGTTATTAATTTTGAATGACTAAAGCATAGGATTTCATTTCATTTTGTTTTTTCTTTAACCTCAGTAAACTGTTGCTATTTAGATATAAAGAATTTCACGTTTAATGATTCTTTCAGACTTCTGCAACTTGTGATCATTCATATAAAATTATCTGCAGCTGTCACTCTGTCTTTCAAACTTGTTTCACTGAATTAGAAAGGAACATAGTGCGAGAAGTATTAGTGTGAGTAGAATTAAATATTAGTTACAATGAAGGAAGGATTCTCTCATTTTTGGGTTTACTGTAATTACATAGTCATTCTTTTAAAAATACATTGAAATTAGTATGTAAATAATTTATATTTATTGCAGAAAAAGTACATTATATAGTTGTGTAATCCTACCATCCAGAGATAACTGCTGTTAATCTTTTGTGCCAATCTTTGGTTATCATTCTTTATATATTTTTAAAAGAATGATAACCAAAGATTGGCACAAAAGATATATATATATTTTATTGATTTTTACAGAGAGGAAAAGAGAGTTAGAAACATCGATGAAAGAGAAACATAGATCAGCTGCCTCCTGCGCACCGCCCCCCCCCCGCCCCCCCCGGGATGTGCCCGCAACCAAGGTACATGCCCTTGACCGGAATCGAACCTGGGACCCTTCAGTCCTTAGGCCGATGCTCCATCCACTGAGCCAAACCGGTTAGGGTATGGCTGTCATTCTTAAAGAGTTAAAAGAAATATCACCTTACCAGATAGAAGAACCTATTAAATTTTTCAAATTTCAGAGCTAAATAGAATAATAGTCTTTTGTCTTTTAACAGAATGTCTTGACAACATGCTGACACAATTTAAACTAAACTATGATGGAGAGCTTCTTTTTAAAATGGTGGGTGGATATGAAGGGAAATAGCAGCTAAAATAGAAAAACAGGGAAACAGTTGTATTCTCTATTCCTTAGCGAAAAGACTGGGCCTTTGTCAGCAATTTCCTGGTTGATGAATTAGTCTTATCTTTCTGAATATCCTGCTTATATTTCCTAGTCTCTTTCTATGGAAAGGAAAGGTGGTAGATTTTCACCATAGGCCTAAGGTTTGGAGGCTTGTTGTGTAATTGTATTTGTTTTGAGTTTCCATGGAATGCTTTATCATGGGAATCACTTTTGGAGAGGTTGATCTAATTACATTAGGATATTTGAAATACTTTGTTTTCCAGTTTGTGTGGAGAATTAAGTGTTTGACCCCTTGGTGACAGAGGTTGGGCCATTGACAGCATTTGGTGGTGGTAATTTTCTCTTACTGCTAACATGTCCACTTTTGAGGTCTCTTACCCTTAACTCGCTCTGTAGAATCCCTAGAGGGCCTGGGCAGCAGCCCCTGGAGGACCGGATCTTCGCACCCGCAGTCTCGGCGGTGTACAGCACGGTGAGTGATTCACAACTGCTCATGGTGTGTGTCTGCTTCCCCACGTGAGCCTTTGACACTACAGGCAATGCTTGTTTGATAGGCATATGATAGATTTTTTTGGCAAAAGGTTCAATAAAATCCCAAATAGAATTAGATGTATATAATTTAATGCAGTGAATAGACCTTTCCCTATCTTAGTAATTTAAGAAGTGATTAAATAAAAATGATTAAGCTAGATTGGCTCATACATCTGTCTTTGTTAAAAAAATATTTTTATTGATTTCAGGGAGGATGGGAGAGAGGGAGAGAGAGAGAGACAGAAACATCAGTGATGAGAGAGAATCATTGATTAGCTGCCTCCTCTATTTCCTCTACTGGGGATTCAGTCAGCATGTCCTATTAGGGAATCAAGCCGTGACCTCTTGGTTCATAGGTCGTCTCTCTTCTTTTTTTTTCTTTTCTTTCATAAATATTTGCCTTTGGCCTTATATTGTGATTTTTTTTAGGACATTGTGAGGTTTAATTTTCTTTTTGGGTATCTTTTCTTAAAATTACTTTTTTTTTTTTTTTAGCACATTTTTAAATTTTACTTTTTCCCCTCTCTACATGTAAAAATACAGAAAATTTGGGGGAAAAACATGGGAAGGAGATTTAATTTATGTTAAATGATTGGTTCAGATTCATAAATTGAAGGGATTTAAAAGTTAGAGGATGAAGGTAATAGCATTAGATGCAGATTTCAGTGAGCCTGAGAGAATTTTGGGGAGAATTGGGGAGGTAGACATATCTTTTAAATATTTTAGTTCATTATACTGTTTATTCCTAGGAATATGACAGGGTGCTTTACAGAAACTCACAGTGTAGTGAGGAAGATGAGTAAATAAATAATTATAATCTTAAGGTTATATGATAAAGCAATGATTCTTATCCCTTTGGGCTATGAATTATTTTTAGAATTTGAAAATGGTTACAATGCTTTCTCCTCAAAAAAGAACATGTACAATTTTTTATAATATAATTTTAGAATTTCACAGATATCCATCAGGTTAAGAATAGGATTAGATATGTGAATGTGCTATTATATGGTAAAGGAAGAAGTCACTTTGCTGTGGAAGTGACACTAAGCTGGAAGGGACAGAACTCTATGCTTAACTCCTCACCTAAATAATGTTTACATATATTAATTTTTCTCAACAAAATCCCATTCCTCACCCAGTATTCATTTCTATAAATAGTGCCACATTCTCTCCGTTGCTCAGTCCAAGATCCATGACATCATCCTTTGGTCTTCATTCTCTCACATCCCACACCCAAGATATCATATTCTACTTTCAAAATATAGATCACATCCATTACTCCTCTCTTTTTACTACCACTGTAGAGCAAGCCATTATCTTTTGCCTGTATTATTACAATAATTTTCTTAACTGGTCTCCTTGCTTCCACTTTACCACCACAAATACCCGCCCACCCTAAACATAGTATACTCTTTCTATAGTAGCTACTTCCTTTTAAAGGGAAATTCAGCTCTACTGCTCTTAAGTTTCCATTGGCTTCCTGTTACACCTAAATTAAAATCCAGAATCTTTACCATGGTCTATAATGCTCCACATACTTCTTGGATTTCTGTCTCTAACCTTTCTATATTCTAGCCACTCCGGCTTCCTCACAGTTCTAAGACCACATTCAGCATGCTGCTATCTCTGGGACTTTGCACTGCTCTTCTTTGTACTGGAAATGCTCTTTCTCTAGAAATCTGCAAGGCTCACTTGCTCACTTTTTAAGTTTCTACTTAAATGCTACTTTTCCAGAGAGCCCTAGTTAAAGTAGAATGTCCACTCATTTTCCATCTCTTTATTCTGCCTCATTTTCATCAAGGCACTTATTACTACCCACTAATATATAGCTTATATATATTTTTCCTATCATTTCTAGCTCACACAAAGGTAAGCTTTATGAGGACTGAAGGTTTGGATTGCTCACCATGTTACCAACACCTAGAATAATGCTTGACATGCATTAAAAACAAGAAATACCCGACAAATGTTGAATGAATATTACATTCTAATAATAATGTACAACCAATTATTTGAGATGTTTCAAATAGCATAGATAAAGCTAATATTATAAAGTGAAAAAATTAGAATAAAATAGCTTATATAGAACTTTAAACACAGAAAAAAAATAATACCGATAAGCCCTGGCAGGGTAGTGCAATTGTTTAGAGAACCATCCCAATATGCCAAGTTCCGTCCCTGGTCAGGGAAGATACGAGATTAACCAATGAATGTTTGAATGAGTGAGCATGAATTCTTCTCTCTGTCTGTCTGTCTGTCTCTCGCTTTCTCCCTCACAATTAATAAATACACAAAAACCCTGAAATATGATAGTCTATTTTTTGATCAGTTGTTTTCATTCTTAATAATTTTAGTATCTGCTGCACCTTTACAATGTTGTGCACTTTAACTGAATGTAGGACAGTGGTTGACCAGGTGTTTGTTTTGACATTCTTAGTTCCCCTTTTTCTAAACCCCGAGATGATAAATTGACTAGAGGCCCAGTGTATGAAATTCGTGAGGTCCTTCGGTCTGGCCGGCAATCATGGCCAATCAGGGTTGGGCTGATCGGGGCCTGCCAGCCCGAGGGAAGGACAAAAGGTGAGGGACCCCAGGAAGTTGGCCACCGGCCCCAGGAGGGAGCCAGCCCTCGGCCCCCCTGGGAAAGGGACCCCTCTGCTGCCACCCACTCTTGGTTCCCCATCCTAGCCGGGGGCCCAGCCCTGATTGGGTGATCAGGGTCTGCTGGCTGGGGGGAGGGACCACAGGAGGTTGGCTAGCCAGGGGAGGTTGGCTGTGGGAGTGAACTGACTACCACGGGGCAGCTCCTGCATTGAGCATCTGCCTCCTGGTGGTCAGTGTGCATCATAGCGACCAGTCATTCTAGACATTTGGTCTTATTGGTCGCTTAGGCTTTTATATTATAGATCGTTATTCCTCTAGTGTCTCGGTCCATTAGTATCATTTCTGTGTCATAAAATAAAGGCTAACTCTCAATTCACCTCCTCCTGCCTCAGCATGTCGTGTCCATATGTTACTTTAATTGAATTGGTTAAATTATTTGAAAGCAAACATACCTCCTGTCTAGTTGTAAAAAAGTATACAAGCAAGATTTTACTGAGGTCTGAATTGTGGCTTTATGCCCTGTGTCAGCCATTTTAGGTAGGTTCTCTGCTGATACTCAAAGAAGTATAAAAGTAGGACTCTATAAAGCCTTCGTGTTACGTTTTTATTTATTTACTTATTTAGCCTGGTTTATATAAGTTTCTCCTTGAATCATTAATTAGAGATGAGTAGGATACTTTTGTCATTATCCCTCATCCTTTATAATAAGAGGCTAATATACAAATCAACCAAACAGTGGGACGACTGGTCGCTATGACATGCAGTGAACACCAGGAGGCAGATGCTCAATGCAGGAGCTGCCCTTGGTGGTCACTGCACTCCCACAGGGCGAGTGCCGCTCAGCCAGAAGCCGGGCTCACGCCTGGTGAGTGCAGCAGCAGTGGCAGGAGCCTCTCCCGCCTCCATTGCAGGCAGGTGGTGAGAAATGAGGGTCCCAGACTGCAAGAGCCCCGGACTGCGAGAGGGATGTCTGACTGCTGGTTCTCCCGTGAGGGGTCCTGGACTGGAAGATGGCACAGGCCGGGCTGAGGAACCCCCACCTCCAGGGCACAAATTTCACGCACCGGGCCTCTAGTCCTATATAATAAAAGGGTAATATGCAAATTGACCCTAATGGCAGAAAAACCAGAACGACCAACCAACCAGTCACTGTGAGGCATACTGACCACTTCTTGGTACTTTTCCCTGGGGCTCAGGCCTAAACTGGCAGTCAGACACCCCTCTCACAATCCTGGACGCTGGCTTCTAATCGCTCACCTGCCTGCCTGCTTGGTTGCCCTATCTGCCCCCTGCTGCCGACCAGGTCACCCCCTACTGCCCCCTCCCTGCCAGACTTGATGCTCCTAACTGCCCCCCCCGCCCCCCCGCTGGCCTGATCATTCGGTACTGCCACTCCTGCTGGCCTGGTTGCCTCTAACTGCCCCCATCTGCCAGCCCAGTAGCTCCTAACTGCCCCCCCCCCCCCCACTGGCCTGGTTATCCCCAATTGTCCCCTCTGCCAGCCTAATTGCTCCTAATTGCCCCCCTCCCACCCCCCGCTGGCCTGGTCACCTCTTAGCCCATTCTCCCCCCCCCCCCCCCAGCTTGGTCACCCCCAACTGGCTCCCCCCGCCCCACCCCCCCACGCTGGCCTGCTTGCCCCCAACTGTCGGCCTGGTTGTAGGCAGCCATCTTGTGATGGTGTGAGGGTTAATTTGCATATTACCTCTTTATTATATAGGATTATATATATTTTTAGCATATAATCTTTGTTAAATATTGTGGGTCTGTTTTTCTGCATTTCTTGGTATCTGCTGAGTAATGGCACTTATGAAGTTAGGATTTCTTGTTAATATTTAATGTGGATTTGCTCATTAAATGTTAAATCACATACCTAATTAAAATATTATATAATACGTGCTTACTTGATTTTGCGCCTTTGAAAGAGGGATTAACCTTAGAGATACAGAGGATGTTCTGATAAATGTCAGCTATAAATGGCTTTTGAATTTCTCAGATAAGAAAATAGTAGAAATAATAAGTCGTTTAATGATAGAGGACTCTGAAAATGGATTACTTAAAACCCTGGGATATTCCCTTCAGAGCCATGTCACAAAGCCCTTTATGCATATTTTTAAAAACTAACTGGTAAGGGTCCGCTTTAAAATAAAATGAGTGATAAGAAACTGAACTGTCATAAGTAATTGTGTAGTAAGTGGAGTTGTAATTATTTTAGGAAAAATGAAACAGAACAATATTTCAAGATGTGCCTTTATTATTGTTGCAAAGTTGATGACATATAAACTCTGATAGACATGGAAATATTTAACATCCGTTTCATACAATTTTCTTTTTATCTTTTCAAAGCACATTCTGGCTGTCACAGGATTGGCATCTTTGTCCATTGTGTCATTCTGTAGTTGCTTAATTGTCATCTAAAATGCAAATATTAAATAGAAGGGTGCTTAATGTCTTTAGATGTTACAAATCCTAGAGAAGCTTGACTATGTTAATTTTTAATTTGTAAAAACTGCAGCCTTTTAAAATTACTTATTCAATGAACATTTATGTAGTAACTTTGTAAAAGAAAAAAAAAAGTTCAGAATAATTAATTAGGAGCATGTGTCAAGTATTTATTTCAAGGCCAAGTCAGAGTTTTTCTTGCTAAAAACATAAAAAATGACCAAAGATTCTTGGTAATCAGCTAGGTTAGGTAGAAAGCTTTATGAAAGAGATCTTAATCTCATTAAAGTCTTTCTGAAAATTGATCAAACATTTTATTAGGATTTAACTTTTCAGGAGATGCTAATAAATAACATCACAGAAATTTAAGCCACACCATGTTCGGGGCAGCTTTCTTCCTTTTCGGTAGTTATGTGTTGGGCTCGGTTCTGTGGGAGAACAAAGTAGTAGGAGAGAGGGTTCACTTCGTTGTGCTAACACTTTGGCTGAAAAGACAAAATGTAAACAAAAATCAGTGAATAGTTAAAGGGGTTAGAGAGAAGAAAGTGTTTAACATTCCAGCGGAGGGGAAGAAAGCTAAAACCTCTCAGTAACACTAAAGAAAAGCAAACTCCTCAAACTTTGACGAAGCCCAGATTGTCAGCCCGTCAAAGCCCAGGTGCTTTTCTCTTAAGTTTTTTTTTCTTCTTCACACCTTGGCTTGTTCATTCATCACACATTTTTCAAAAGCATCTGCTGGCCAGGCATTGCATAGAGCACAAGGGATAGAACCAGTGCTCCCTTCCCAGAGATGCTTCCAGTCCAGTGGGAAAGCTGAAGCCGGCGGTAGTTTAAGTGCAGTGTGGTAAGCACTGGCAGAGATAGGCTGAGAATGTCTTGCAATTCTTGCAAGTGTGAATGAAACTCAGCAAGGGAGACAGGGTGTTGAGAAGTTTTATCTCATAAGAGGTAAGGTTTGGGTTGTGTTTCTGAGGATAAGAAGAACCTATTCAGGTGAAAAAGGTATATATGTTTGTGTGGTTGGAGGAATATTAAAGACTAAAAAAAGTACAAGGATATTTGTGATTCATTTCTTTTTAAAAAAAATATATTTTATTGATTTTTGTACAGAGAAGAAGGGAGAGAGAGATAGAAACATCAATGAGAGAGAGTCATCGATCAGCTGCCTCTTGCACACACCCCCTACTGGGGATATGCCCGCAACCAAGGTACATGCCCTTGACTGGAATCGAACCCCGGGACCTTTCAGTCCCCAAGCCAATGCTCTATCCATTGAGCCAAACTGGCTTCGGCCTTGTTATTCATTTCTGAAGCCCACCTAAGATTATTAGAATGAATTACAAGAGGGTAAAATTTCAGCTTCAGACTGTAATGATGGTAATAGCTAGAAGTCATAGCTAACCAACCACATGACCACAAATGTAGATGCAGAAAGGTGTATAGACTGATTAAGGGCTTATTGACACTTTGTAATATTATTTATTTATTTTTTAATCCTCACCCGAGGATATTTTCCCATTGACTTTTAGGGAGAGAGTGGAAGAGAGAGGGGAAAGACAGAGAGAAACATCGATGATAGACACATCAATTGTTTGCTCCCAGCATGAGCCCTAACTGGGGCCTGACCCAGTCGGGAGGAGCCTGCAACCTACATACGTGCCGTTGACTGGAATTGAATTTGGGACCCTTTGGTCCGCAGGCCGACGACACTCTGTCCACTGGACAAAACCGGCTAGGGCGGTAATCTTTTTTTTGTTTTTTTGTTTTTGTTTTTTTAATTAATAGAGAGGAAGGGAGAAGAGAGAGATAGAAACATAAATGATGGGAGAGAATCACTGATTGGCTGCCTCCTGCTTATCCCCTACTGGGCATCGAGCCTGCAACCCAGGCATGTTCCCTGACTGGGAATCGAACCATGACCTCCTGTTTCATAGGTCGACACTCAACCACTGAGTCACACTGGCCGGATGACACTTCGTAAATCTTAAGTATACTTTTGTATAAAACTTGCTGTTCCCAATAATGAATTTGTGTGATTAAAAATAAAAAATTTAGAGCTCTGGCCTGTGTGGCTCAGTTGATTGGGCATCATTCAGTGCACCAAAGGAAAAAATTAGGTTACATTGGATGCATGGTGCTAGATTTCATTCGAAAATAGTTCCAGGAAAAAAATTAAGTTTTGTGTAATATTTAAAGAGATTCATTTCTAGCTGTCTGGAAAATCTGGCATTGCAGAATGAATGACTTCCTCCCCAGGGATTCTAAGAAACTGAGGATGTAGCATAGCCTAGCATACGATGATCCGTAAGTGTGATGGGAATGCAGGGTAAAGAGGAGAACAATAATGACGTTAGTGATTTTTACTTGTATAGGAAAGAAAACATATTAGGGATGCAGATATTTATAAATTACAGTGTTTCTTTGTACCATCCTACTCAGCAATAATATGGCATAGCTGTGTATATCTCCAGTACTTTACCTTCTAATTTGTGTTGTAACTTGTACTACAATCAAGCAATCAAAGCAGGTGCTGTGAATAGTAGCAAAAACTTGTTACTGTTGTATTTAAGTCAGTGGCTGTTAAACTTTAATTGCAGCAGCGTCACCTGGTGGGGCTCCAGAAGTTACTTAGTAGGTCTGGGATGAGGCCCGTGAATGTGCATTTTAAAACAAGTTCCTAGGTGATGCTGATGCCACTGGCCCAGGGACCACATTTTGAGAACCACTGCTTTAGGATTAGTGGAATTGCTGCCTATTCTCCTTCCCCATTTGTACAATGAAAATCAAATTTGTAATAATTTGATCCTAGAACTATTTGGCTTACCTAATTATTAAGTAATTATTATGCCTAATACTAGGATCTTAAGCTAAACGTTTAAATGTTTATAAACAAATATTACAATAGCAACCATTTTTGAATTATTTTTCTATACGAGGCATTGTGATGCATTTGATCTCATTAAGTGTGTTCAATGAACTGCAGGATATTTATTTATTTATTTATTTATTTTATTTTTATTTTTATTTTTGTAAAATATATTTTATTGATTTTGTACAGAGAGGAAGGGAGAGAGATAGAGAGTTAGAGAGAGTCATCGATCAGCTGCCTCTTGCACACCCCCTACTGGGGATGTGCCCGCAACCGAGGTACATGCCCTTGACCGGAATCGAACCCGGGACCTTTCAGTCCCCAAGCCGACGCTCTATCCATTGAGCCAAACCGGTTTCGACAAACTGCAGGATTTAAAAATTTTTTTTCTTTCACAGAAGAAGAAACTGAATTTAAGTAATATGCTTATATAATATCTGCATAGTGGAGCCAGAATTTAAACTCATGTCTCTGAAAAACCCATGTTCTTTTATTAATGTCATTGGGCCTGCTTATAAGATAACCTGAATCAGGACACCTTCTGCTTTTGTTCCTTGTTTCAGACTTTTTGCCTGGAGAGTGATGACCAGTGACTGACTCATCCTTAGTATATCACATGTCTCACATGACTTAGACCTGTGTCAGAGCAACTTAATATTGTGACTTTGATAACAAAAATTTATGCTTATTTATAGTTGAATACTAAATTCACAGTTCTACTCCTTTGGAATATGAAACAGTTCACTTACCTTGATTAGTTAGATAAATGGTTCATTAGCAACTGAAGGAAGATCAGAAAAAAAGCAAACCATAAGTTTGCAGAAATTAAGTTATAAATTGGAAAATGACTAATACCATTGTAGTTGTTCAATTTATACCAATAATCTCCCGATTAACGTACAATTTTGTCCACAGTGGAAAGCTAAGAACTTTGATAGTGAGGCTTTTGAACATATAAAAAGAATGTGAATATCTCCGTTAGAAGCTCTCACCTTCAGGTCAGTTGTCAATTGTTCATCTACTGACAACTGGGACAGCAAATGGCCTACAAAATATGTATTCCTTGAAAAATAAGGCATTAATTTCTTATGCCTTATTTTTATATGTGTAAAGTTAGTTTTACTAAAATGATTGCATTTAGTATAATATATTCTTTACTACTATATTCCTTTTCCTAGTTGATTAGGATTTTACTACTAAATTGGAAAGGTCCTTAGCATCTTAGGGCACAATGAAAGAAATAAAAATCTTTACCATCTTGGCCTGTTCTCTTAAATACTATAAGGCAGCCCTGGCCACCTGAGCTGTTCCTGGTATTTGAGTTGATATTCTAAGTTCTAAACTACTGATAACCATATTATAAATGGAGAGACTTGGTAGAATTAATGATATACTAAAAGTTTTTTTTTTTTTTTTAATGTATTTTATTGATTTTGTACAGAGAGGAAGGGAGAGAGAGAGTTAGAAACATCGATGAGAGAGAGTCATGGATCAGCTGCCTCTTGCACACCCCCTACTGGGGATATGCTCGCAACCAAGGTACATGCCCTTGACCGGAATCGAACCCGGGACCCCTGAGTCCCCAAGCTGACGCTCTATCCATTGAGCCAAACCAGTCTCGGCAGATATACTAAAAGTTTTATGCATAACTGTCTGAGAAGCCATTTGCCTGTAAGTCCTGTCGTAAGTATTCCTTACGTCCTGCCCTGTCCATAAGGACTGCAAGGACTTGAACAGATGAGAATCGCAGTGATGATTACTGTGTGGCCTCGGTTACAGAGAGGATAAATGTGAACCTTGCTTTTTCAGCTACATCATTGGCTTAAACAGGAATTTATAGGCCAGTGCGGAAACCTAACTACCAAGTTTCAAGTAGCAGACTTTGTTTACTATAAAATAAATGTGCCTGCTAGAAAAAAAAAAGAAACTCAGAGAAAAACATAACAGAAATAAAAAAGATCCATGAGCCTGCTACCAAAGGGTCATGCCTCCATTTTGATGTTTCTTATAATTTTTTTGTTATGCACTAAGAAAAAGTGAAATTAGTGTATTGCAGTTTCATACTCCTCTTTCTCAAAATTATAAGCAACTTCTCATTAAGAAATCTTTCTAACGATCTATCTTGAAGGTTGTAGTTACCTACTCCCAAAGGGGTATATATAACTTTTTTGTTATAATAATATAATATTCAAACAGCTGACTCATAGTTATAATTTTTCTGCTTAAATAATACCAGTTAACAAAAATATCAGGAAATAACATTGTGAAGTGAATGAAAAGCAGCCATTCTAATGTTTTCCTGAGAAACACGTATATGTAGAAAATTCTTCCAGCTGCTTTATGTTTTTATAAAAATATAAAATGCATACATATAACTTTAAAAGTTATATATATATATAAAACTTAAAAATAATTTTATTGATTGAAAGAAGAAAGTGTTTTTAGGGTTGGAGATGTTTATAAAGATCAGTTTACCTTTAACGTGTGATTTATATAACTAGTCATCTCTTATGGACTTTTAAGTCTGGTTTTATAAATAATACTGCATTGAACACCCTTACACATTGATCTTTATCTTGGTAATTTCTTTATGATGATTCTTAAATAGCTGGTTAAAATTTATCCACCTATTTTTAAAAAAATATATTTTATTGATTTTGTATAGAGAGGAAGAGTTATAGTTAGAAACATCGATGAGAGAGTCATCGATCAGCTGCCTCTTGCACACCCCCTATGGGGATATGCCTGCAACCAAGGTACATGACCTTGACCGGAATTGAACCCGGGACTTTTAAGTCCCAAGCCAATGCTCTATCCATTGAGCCAAACCAGTTTCTGCTTATCCACTTATTTAATGAAAACAGAGCAATAGAATACTATTTATGGTTTTAAAAAGCAAGTAATTTTTAAGGATTTACAATGAAAAGAAACCACCCTGGCCCACTCTTCACCCTCCATTCTTGTCCAGAGTAGCTCCTTTTCACTGTATTTGTTTTAGTTCCTGTGGCATTAGCTCTGTATCTCCAAATAATATGGTTTTCCTACCATTGTTAGATTTGTCATTATCCATTGAATCTTTGCTTTGATGGATGGTGTTTCAGTTCTCTTACAATCCTTCTTTCTTTTCTCTATTTCCTCTCAATATAATAAGGTCACTGTTCTTGGTCCCCTGACAATGAACTAAGAAAACTTTTAAAGGACATATAATTTGGACTTTTGATGAAAATAATATTTTAAAATGAAAGTTTCTTTTTACTAAAACCCCTTCCCTTCTTAACTCTTGCTTTTTGACCTCTTACTCTTTTTTGTCTGATTTTTTTTTTTCCTGGTTTCACCTGTCAGAAGATTTATATTGTCAACTTTTATACTGAAGGAGAATGATAATCTCCATGAATCTTTCTTGTGAGACTCTCAGTACCTCCCATGTGTTTTTTTTTTTTTAAATATATTTTATTGATTTTATACAGAGAGGAAGGGAGAGAAATAGAGAGTTAGAAACATCGATGAAAGAGAGTCATCGATCAGCTGCCTCTTGCACACCCCCTACTGGGGATATGCCCGCAACCAAGGTACGTGCCCTTGACTGGAATCGAACCCGGGACCCTTCAGTCCCCAAGCCGACGCTCTATCCATTGAGCCAAACCGGTCCCGGCCTCCCATGCGTTTTTAAGTCTGTCTTGTCTATTCTAAATATTGCTACCCCAGGTTTTTTTTTGGTTTTTTTTTAATTTGCATGAAATATCTTTTCCCATTCCTTCATTTTTTAATCTGTGTATGCTTTTTGATCTGAAGTGGGTCTTGTGTTTGTATCCATTCAGCCAGCCACCCTGTATCTTTTGATTGGAGCATTTAGTCCATTTCCATTTAATGTATTTATTGATAGTTATATATTGTCATTAATTGTTTTCTGGTTGTTTTTTAATTTTTCATGCTTCCTTCTCTTGCTCTCATAACATTGTGGCTTTTTAAAAATATTTTTTTATTGATTTTAGAGAGGGAGGGAGAGAAACATCAATTATAAGAGAGAATCATTAATTGGCTGCCTCCTGCACGCGCACCCCTCCCCCTCCCTCCGCCCTCCCCCTCTAGGGGTTGAGCCCTCAACCTGGGCGTGTGCCCTTCACCAGAACAAACTCGGGACCCTTCAGTCTGCAGGCTAAGCCTAACCAGCTAGGGCTGATGACTTTGTTTTTAGTGATTTGTTGGGGTTCCTTTCTCTTTATTTTGTGTGTGCACCCATTACAGGATTTGGGTTTGTGGTTACCACAAGATTGCAGCAAATCAGTTACATCTTCAGGCTCTGCTCCTAATTTTAGTTTTCTTGCTATTTCAACCTCATCTGCAGTTATTCCTCCACTGAAGTCTTGAGCTCTCAAAATCATCCCTGAAACTTGGAATCAACATCTTTCAAACTCTTGTTAATGTTGATATTTTGACCTCTTCTCATGAGTCATGAGTGTTTTTAATGGCATCTAGAATGGTGGATTCTTTTCAGAAGGTTTTTTTTTAACTTGGTCCAGATCTATCAGAGGAATCTATATGTATGGCAGCTGTAGCCTTGTGAAATGCATTTCTAAAATAATACTTGAAAGTCAAAATTACTCTTTGATCAGTGAACTGCAGAATGGCAGTTAGCAGGAAGAAAACATTAATCTTATATATCTTCATCAGAACTCTTTTTTAAAAAAATATATTGATTTTGTACAGAGAGGAAGGGAGAGAGATAGAGAATTAGAAACATCGATAAAAGAGAGTCATCGATCAGCTGCCTCTTGCACACCCCCTACTGGGGATATGCCCGCAACCAAGGTTCATGCCCTTGACCGGAATTGAACCCGGGACCCTTCAGTCCCCAAGCCAACGCTCATCCATTGAGCCAAACTGGTCTTGGCTTCACCAGAACTCTTTAATGATCACAGCTGCATTGTTAATGAGCAGTAATATTTTGAAGGAAAAAAAAAATCCTCCCTCCTAAGCAGTAGGTTTCAACAGTGGGATTAAAGTACTCAGTAAAGCATTTTGTAAACTGATGTGCTGTCATCCAGTCTTTGTTGTTCCATTTATGGAAGACAGGCAGAGTTTATTTAGCATAATTCTCTTAAATATATTTATTGATTCAAATTCTTTTAAGTATATATTTTTTATTGATTAAAGAAGGAACATTTGATTCTTCCCTTTCACTTAAACTCTTAGAGGCCATTGTAGGGTTACTAATTGGCCTCATTTCAGCATTGTTGTGTCTCAGGGAAAAGTGAAGCCTGAGGAGAGGTAGAGAAATAAATAGGCAATTGGTGAAGCAATCAAAACATACAAATTTTTCGATTAAGTTCACCATTTCATATGGACATGTTCATGATGCTGTAAAAACTATTGCAATAGTGACATGAAAGATCATTGTTTACAAATCACCATAACATAATGAAAAAGTTTGAAAGAGTATGAAAATTACCAAAATGGCACAGATACAAGTTGAGCAAATGCTGTTGGAAAAATGGTGCTGATAAACTTGATGGACGCAAGGTTGCCACAAACCTTTAATTTGTAAAAAAAAGAAAAACAAAACAAAACAAAACAAAACCAAAAAACCACCACATGATTTCTGAGGGCAGAAATGAAGTATGTTTGATCGGAAAATACTTTCTAAAGAGTATGGGCATACCTTTTGGAACCAGTGGTCATTTCCTTAAAGGATCTTTTTCAAAACATACAGGAATATATTTTACTAGAGTCATTGAATTTGTCACTTTTCAATAGCCAATGATTTAGTGTTAAGATTTTATTTTATTTCATTGTCTAACTTGTTTTTGTGGATACAACAAAGCAGATATAAATGAATTAAAGAGCTTTGTTACCTCATGCATATCCTTCAGCTGGTAAAATCTTTGATGTTTTAATCTAAGCTCATTTATTCTTTTTTTTTTTTACCAGAATTTTTTTTTTTAAATATATTTTATTGATTTTGTACAGAGAGGAAGGGAGAGAGATAGAAAGCTAGAAACATTGATGAGAGAGAGTCATCGATCAGCTGCCTCTTGCACACCCCCTACTGGGGATATGCCCGCAACCAAGGTACATGCCCTTGACCAGAATCGAACTCGGGTCCCTTCAGTTCCCAAGCCAACGCTCTATCCATTGAGCCAAACCGGTCTCGGCTAAACGCATTTATTCTTAATTTAATATTTTATATTCTAAAAATAGTCATTGATCTTGCACATATGAATTCATATAATCTGTGGTTATAGATGTTCTAGATACCAAATTTTCAAAACAATTTGTATATATCTATCTATCTATGTAAAAGCCTAATATGCTAAGTGTCCAATTGATCATTTGACCATTCAGTTGACCACTCAGCCAGTTGCTATGATGCTCACCAACCACCAGGGGGCAGATGCTCCAACCGGTAGGGTCCGGCTGATCAGGAATGGGAGCCAGATACGCCCTAAAGCCCTCCCGCAGTCCCTTCCCAGCCAACTGGCCCCCATTGGCCCCAATTAGGACTGGATGAGATGACCCCACTAGGCCCCAATTGCTGGCCAGGCTGAGGGACCAATACTGGGGCATGTATTTGTGCACTGGGCCTCTAGTGTTCTTATAATGGTCTTCATGAACCTAAAGTTTAATTTGTGGATATAAATACTAGTAGCTTCCAATTGTTGTGTATCAAGCACTATATTAGTTACTTTCCAAAATTGATTTCTAATCTTCATTATATCCTTCTAAGATTTTATTTTATAAGGCAGGAAAGTGAAAAATCCTGAGTTATTTCCCCATAGCAACACTGCTGTTAAATATATAGCTGAAATTAGATATGTTCATGTTCTCTCCTATTGTGTCTTCAGTAACTCACCTTCCAACATATGGAAGAAGAATAGAAAAAAATTAAAGTGAATAGTTAACTAAGATAGAAATATTATTTGCTGTTGTGTCAGCAAAGCCAATGATCTTAATGAAGTTCAGGTTAGGTGAGTAGGATAACATACGTCTAAGTCTTCCATGTTTTTTCTTATAGCCAGAAGTGAATCTTCATAGGTTTCCTGTTGATGCCTTTAGGTAGAAACCATAAATCATCTCTGAAGCCCGTGATTAAAGTGGTTTAATCAAGTTGGCTCTTTTAAATTAATTCTCAATGAAAATCATCTTTCTCATTCCTAGGCAGCTTGCCTCCTCCGCGTTGGCTTCTGTGTCTGTCTCTTTATTTGAGATAAAGTTAAACCATACATAGTTCATTCATTTAAAATGTATAATTCAATGGATTTTAGCATATTCAGAGTTGTCCAGCCATCACCACAGTCAATCTTAGGACATTTTCATTACCTTAAAGAGAAATCCTGTGTTCCTTATTAGCCCATCACTTCCCAACTCCAAAGCCCGAGGCAACCACTAATCTGTCTGTCTCTTACATATTTGCATATTAGTATGGATATTTGATTATAAATGGAATTATACCATGTCTGGTACTTTGTGAAGACTTGTTTCTCTTAGCATAATATTTTATTGCTGAATAATATCTGTTGATGGAGAATACCATATTTTATTGATCTGTTCATCATTTGGTAGATATTTGAGTTGTTTCCAGTTTTTGCTCTTATGAATATGCTAACAACATTCAGATACAAAATTTTTTTGGTGGACATTCTAGTCTCTGTCTTACCCTCATAAAATATAAATGAGGAAAGATTTCATCCCATTTAAAAATTGTGGCTTCCTTTTGCTGAGAGTAAAGGAATTTGTGTATTTTCACATTGCTGTCTCCAATTCTTGGTGTGATGCTACCAAACCTCAGACCTAATTACCCCTGGTTTTCAGCAATATTTTAAACTTTCCGGAGCATTTTCCACATGCTTTTATTTCTTTATTTCCTGTGACTTCTTTCTATTGGAGCCTTTAAGGACAAGGGCTATTTTATCTTTGTAGCTTAATGTAGATAAGCATTGAGGTTTGGTCAGTGCTAACTGTGTGGCAGAGGAGGCCAAGTTAGGAGTCATATCAAATTGTATGATTTGTACTGTGGTTTGTACTGTGATCACTGTGTGGTATCTCTTCTGTCTAAGACTTGAACCATCAACCTTTGACCTTTTGGTGCACTGGATAGTACTCATTCAACTAAGCCACATAAGCCAGGACTTATATGCTGGTTTTTGTTTTCTTCTAATTTATTTTTTATTGATTTTAGAAAGGAAGGGGAGGAGGAGAAAAACATCAATAATGAGAGAGAATCATTGATAGGCTGCCCCACTGGGGATCATGCCCTTATGGGGCAATCAAGCTGGTGACCTCTTGATTTATGGGTCAGGTCTCACCCACTGAGCTACACCAGCCAGGTCATTTGCTATTTTCAATTTTTTAAAAAATTTTATTTACTTTTTTTGGTACTCATCACAGGAGGATAGTTTTCCATTGATTTTTAGGTAGAGTGGAAGAGAAAGGAAGAGAGAGAGAGAAACATTGACGTGAGAGAATCACATCGATTGGTTGCCTCCTGCACGAGCCCAACCAGGGCCCAGGCTGTGGAGGAGCCCGCAACCGGGGTACATGCCCTTGACCGGAATCAAACCCGGGACCCTTTGGTCTGCAGGCCGATGCTCTATCCACTGATCTACACTGGCTAGGGTATTTTGCTGGTTTTTATAATTCACTTAGAGACTACCCTGGAACTTTGATAATCACCTACCTCTAAATTTATTCTCTCTAGCCCTGACTCCTCTCTTGTGATTAGATTCATAGTACAGTATATGGCATACTGTATGTTAACTTTTATACCTAGACATATTTGGAGGACAGGTATTTTTATTTCATGTCAGTAGCATTGTTACTGATTGGTGGTAGGCGCTCAAATGTTAATCATTGAAAAACAGCTAATCTTTCTTTTGTTCCCATTGCCAGTTACTAAATATGAAAAGAAATAGTCCTCAAAATTGAACCCTATGATAATGAAGCCCAGTGTAGAATTGTGCATGATGACACATGTTGCTTGAGTATTTAAGCATTATTTGAATAATAGGAAATTGCCTTTTTAAAATTGTTAAAAACACTTGAACAGATTCTTTAATATTAGATGACTGGAGAATTGCCCTCCATTCATGGATTGCAGTGCTAGAGTGGTTTAGACTATGATAGAGAGGAGCTGGTTAGGATTGATTGCTTGACTCTAGAAAGGAGCCTGAGTGAAGTGGTCTCAAATCAATCACAAGCTGATGGGCAGTTTATTGCCAGCAAAAAGTGGGGAAATGTAATTGTGTTTACATAGAATGCTAGTTATTCTGTTTTACAAGTTATGGCCATTGAACTATCCAATATAATAAAAATGAATATGCTAATTAGACTGAATAGACCGACTGTCCAGACGACCTTCCTGATGAAGTCAGGGCTGCGAGGGGCGAGCTCCTGGAATGGATTTTGTGCATCAGGCCTCTGGTATTAGAAAATAAAAATGAGGAAGAAAAGAAAACACCTCTATCTCCTTACAAGTCTTTTTAATAGGATGTATATACAGGGTGTCCCAAAAACTGTATACACACTCAACACCTGATGGCTGTTTCTTCCTTTTCAGATTTAATCCATTGGAATTAATTATTACTCAAAGTATGTATACCATGGGACATCCTATATGTATGTGTATATATGTAAACATATATATAGAAAGTTAAACATACAGAAACACATATACATGTACATTACTTTTTTGAATTAATTGATTTTAGAGGGAGAGGAAGATAGAGAGTAGGATATTTTGCTCCTCTTGTTTATGCATTCATGGGTTGATTCTTGTAATTGCCCTGTCCGGGACCGAACTGTAACCCTGGCATGCTGGGATGACGCTCCAACCAAATGACCTAGTTGGCTAGGGCTGTACGTGTTCTTTTCAAAAACAAAACTGAGATTACACTCTGTAAGTAGCTTTTCCTTTTTTAGGTTTAAGGTTTATTGAAATTAATTTGCACGAAGTGAAATTAACTTTTTTTAGTTTATTGTTATGTGAGTTTTGACAAACACAGAGCTATATAACTTCTACTATAATAAAGATATAGAAGTTGTATCACTCCCCCAAATCTCTTTGTCTTTTTGTAGTTATCCTCATCCCCTTGCAATCATTTTATCTTTGTAAATCCTCTTATAAATGTAATCATT
Organism: Nyctalus aviator; assembly: GCA_036971965.1. Taxonomy (NCBI): domain Eukaryota; kingdom Metazoa; phylum Chordata; class Mammalia; order Chiroptera; family Vespertilionidae; genus Nyctalus; species Nyctalus aviator. Next base: position 183,832,200 of record CM072923.1, read on the forward strand.
GTACATTATGCAATTTCAAGTCTGGCTCCTATTATTTAGCATATTTTTCCTTTTAGGGTTTTGGTTTTAGATTATGCTTCAAGAATCCTCTATCAAATAAATGGGGATATTCATGTTTATAATTTTTCTAAGAATTTCAGTGCTTCAGTATTGAAAATTTAAGCCTTTCGTCAGTTTGGCATTTACTTTAGTATAAACTGTGAGGCAGAAAATTCACTTTTAAAAAGTTTGCCAGTCTAGTTATGTTTATTAAGCTTCTGTTACTATTACAATACTCTTACTAATGTAATAAATGTTGATTTCCTCACAGGTAGCAAGACAGCCGGGACCCCCGACCCCTTCCCCTTACGCAGCACATGAAATAAACAAGGGGCATCCAAATCTTGCGGCAACGCCCCCGGGACATGCATCGTCCCCTGGCCTCTCTCAAGTAAGAAACACTATACTGAAGAGATAACGAATCGCCATGTGAAAGCATTTCTGCTTTTCTAAAGCAAATTTTAATAGTTCCTATCTTGTCTTTTGAACTTAATGGTGGCTACTAATGATTTTATACATTTCATTTATGGGGGCATTCAAAATGAACAGCGACACTTTGTTCTTCTTTTTATTGTTTTAGAAGTAGAATGTATTCTGAAATTTGTTAAAACCACAAAACACTTGTTTGCTTTTCAGTGCGTAATCTGTAGTCTCCACTCTTCTCTCTCTCTTGGTGGAATGTTGGTGGTTATCTTCTAGTTTTGTAAAAAGTGGTGTATCTTTCCGTCTTGAGTAACTGTGGTTTTTTTTTGTTTGTTTTGGTTTTTTATTTTGTAAATAGATTATTTAAATTTGTTAAGCTTAAAATTTTGTTAAACTTTTAAAAAATAATGAACTCCCTAATGTATTTCCAGTTAAAGGCACAGCAGACAATAAAACACAGTTTTAAAAAGATAGCACTGTGGGTTCCCTGCCTTTTAAGCTATTTCCCAAGATACTGTTTTGCTTGCACCAAGCCACCATCACATGCTTATTTGGGGTTCCTTGTGGTTAAGAGCTGGCCAGAGTTAAAGTCTTGTACTGGAATGAATGTGTAGAAAGTTAAGCCAATAACCTTGACCCATGTTATTTGACAGTGTTATTTATGCTTAAGAACTGCTGTTAGTAATGAAAATTAATTTTATAACATTATCTTCACTTTTGCCTTCTATATTTTAGGCCTTGTAAAACTTGAATAATAAGAAATAAGCAATTACTTATCTTCTATATATATAAAAGCCTAAGCAACTGGCCTACTGGCTGGTAGCTATGACACACACTGACCACCAGGGGGCTGATGCTTAACACAGGAGCTACCAAACAATAGCACCTTTGCAGAGTGCTTTCTTGCACTCTAGAACCCCATGGGGGATGCTGGACTGCCAGTTTCGGCCTGATCCCCACAGGCCAGGCTGAGGGACCCCACCAGCTGGAGGGACCCTGCTCACTCCACAAACACCCTTCTAGCCCCGGTTCCGCCCCAGGCTGGCCGGGGAGGGACCATGTGAGGTTGGCTCCAGGGCGTGTCCGGCCCATCTCACCCAGTCCCACCGGCCACCATCTAATTAATTTACTTTCAATGTGCACGAATCCGTGCACCACACCTCTGGTTAAAAACAATGCTGAAGGCATGTGATTATAAGTTATGGACTGGGACTGATTAATGCTAGTTTAGACTATAGAATGTTTGAAGAAGCAATATGCAGTTTGGCAAGCCATTATTGAAATAGCCCTAATAAGAAATATATAAATTAATTTGGACTTAATACTGTGCTTAAACTCAGTCTAAATAATTCCTATTTAATTTTGAATTTTAAAAGTAAAATGTCAAAATGAATTCTTGTTTAAAATAAGGTTCTTGTGTTGGACTTCAAGTCACTGAAGCGAACCACTCACAGTGTTAATAAGGTATATTAGCCTGTCTCTAATCAAGAGAGAAAAGCTATATATTGTTTAATTTTAATTTTAATTTTTTAAAGTTTTTTTTATTGATTTTTTTACAGAGAGGAAGGGAGAGGGATAGAGAGCCAGAAACATCAATGAGAGAGAAACATCAATCAGTCGCCTCCTGGGGATGTGCCCGCAATCAAGGTACAAGCCCTTGACAGGAATTGAACCTGGGACCCTTCAGTCCACAGGCCGATGCTCTATCTACTGAGCCAAACCAGTCAGGGCTATGTACTGGTTGGTCAGTTTATTTGTTTGTTTATTTATTTATTTCTATTATGTACTGTTTTAAATAGGGAAAATAAAAGAATATTTTGTAATAAAAGAATAATATGCAAATTGACCATCATTCCAACACACAAGGTGGTGGCCACAAGATGTCCAGCAGGGGAGGATAGTTGGGAGAGACCAAGCTTGCAAGGAGGGAAGTTGGGGACAACCAGGCCTCCAGGGAATGGCAGTTGTGGGGGAACCCAGGCCTGCAGGGGAGAGCAGCTGGGAGGACCAAGACTGTAAGGGAGGACAATTAGGGGCAATCAGGCTGGCAGGGGAGTGGTTAGGGGGTGAGCAGGCTGGCAGGCAGAAGTGGTTAGGGGCAATTAGGAAGGCAGGCAGGTGAGCAATTGGGAGCCAGCAGTCCTTGATTGTGAGAGGGATGTCCGACTGCCCGTTTAGGCCCAATCCTGTCGTGATGGGCCTAAATGGGCAATCAGACATCCCTTGAGGGGTCCCAGATTGGAGAGGATGCACGTTTTTTGTGCAATTGGCCTCTAGAATATATATAAATATATGGCTAATATGCAAAGTGTCCCCTCAGGAGTTCGACCTGGATACCATCAGTTTGCTTGCTATATTGTGCACTGACCACCAGAGGGTGGTACAGAGCGAAGGAAGCTCCCAGGCAGCAGTTGGAAGGCCCTAATTGGCCCTGATCACTGGCCAGACCTAGGGACTGGGCCTCTAGTTTATTATAAAGTTTCATTAAATATAACAGGGAATTGGCGTAATGAAGTGTCAATAATATAAAAAGAGAACTCTTACAGAATACAGTCCTAATTCATTTCTTGAATATCTTCCACCCATCTTGAACAATTTGGTTCTTGACCAAGTTATTCACAGAAAAAAATGTCTCTGTTGTTGAACCAAACTTCATAGTTTTCCAAATGGCAACCCTTTTAAGCTGATATACCTCAGCATGACTAAAAGCATCTCTCTGGCAAAGAGAGAATGCTTTTGTTGCTGGGGAAATCAATAATTAGCACAATTTTAAAACATAAAGAGGCCATCAAGAGTGCTAATGTTGCTGAGGGTGTGAAAGAAACAATGATAATAGGCAGTTGAAGAGATAGAAAAATGTGTTGATTTGGATAAAGGAAAAGCAATTAACCAGTGACAGACATGTAGGAGGTAGTGATGTATGTACCAGCAAAGATGCTGCATGCTGACATCCCTGGATCAAGTGCTAATAGTGTTTTCTTTAAGGCTAGTCGGGGATGGTTTGATACATTTAAGAAAAGGAGTGTTTATTTACAGATTAAACAGTATATTAGGCATGTACTGTATATAAGAAAGGTCAAAATAGGAAATCATTGGGGGAGTCTGGAATGGATTGATTCAACTTACAGGATATTAATGGGGAAAATGATTTGGTTTTTGAACAGATCACTTCTCAAACAGCCTGCCAGAACAAATTAAGTTCAAGAGCCGAGAATCCACGGGATAACAATAGCAAATATAAGAATCAGCTTCCTGTCCTGGGGCTGATAGAATACCTATGGAAGAGCCTTCTCCATGGCTGATAGTGGAGGGTACACAGCCCTGGCTCACCTAATAGTAGAGAATTCACTATAGCACCATTGCCGTGGAACATGCTAGAAATCCTTCCTGTGGAACTTCCTGGAAATTGCCCCATGGAGTGTTGGGCAAGGCTGGCTTCTTTAGTATCAGTGTCCTTTAACCAAGAGCTGTGGCAGTGCACAGTGACAGGTTCCTTATGCATCTGTTTGGCATACACCTCAGATGACCTTCTCACATAGGTCCCACCTGATAAGCAGCTTACATTGCAACCCAAACGTGCTCCATAGTCGTCTTTTGTTGAGGTCATCACTCAAAGGTGGAAACCACCCAGGTGACTGTAGGTAAGTCACGGTGTAGCCACCTAAATGTAATGTACCAGGTGTACCGGTTAATAATGGTGGATTTTGTAATAAAAGAAAACAATAATTTCAAGAGAAACATCAAAAGTGCTTTGTTCAAAGTAATGTCCATCACTGCCTGCACATTTCCCCCATCTTCAGGTAATTTGTGGATACCGTCCCAATAGAACTTTTCTTGTTTTGAGGGAAACATTCAAAGACCCAATTTTCCATTTCGTATGTTTTGAAGTGCTGCTCAGAAAGTGAGAGTGCTATCGATCAGAACCAAGTGGTAATCTGAAGGAGCAAGGCGTGGTGAATATGGCGAGTGGGTTAATACTTTCCAGGCAAGATCTTTTAACGTGTCTTTAACTGGTTTTGAAATGTGTGATGGTGTGTCATCATGAAGTAAAATTACTTTGCCGTGTCTTCCGGCCCATTCCGGTCGTTTCATCATTAAAGTGTGGTTCAAATTGATTTGTTGTCGGTAGCGATCAATATTAATGTTTTCACCTGGTTTTAGAGTTCATAACACACCACACTTTCCTGATTCCACCGAATGCAGAGCACTGTCTTCTTTCCGAAGCGATTCGGCCTTGCAGTCAGTGTTGATGGTTGACCTGGATCAGCCCATGATTTTGTGCATTTGGGATTCTCAAAATAAATCCTCTTTTCATCGCCAGTCACAATTCATGCAAAAAAGACATCCTTTCATGCTGTTGAAGCAACATTTTACTGATGATTTTTCGTTTTTCCATTTGTCTTTTGTTCAGTTGATGTGGCATCCATTTTTCTTCCTTTAAAATCTTTCCCATTGCTTGTAAATTATTATAAATTGTTTGTTGAGCCATGTTTAATCTTTCTGCAAGTTGTTTTTGAGTTTGACACACATCTTCATCCAGTAATGCTTATAATTGTTGGTCTTCAAACTTTTCCTGTTGACCTGGACGTTCTTTGTCTTTCACATCAATATCATCACTTTTAAAGCATTTAAACCAGCGTTCACAAGTATCTTGAGATGGAGCATGTTCACCATAAGCTTCCTGAAGTATACGATAACTTCCAGCAGCACTTTTCTTCAAAATAAAGTAATGAATTATAACTTCCCGCAAATGCTCTTTTTTTTTGGCATGAAATTCGACATTTTTAAGTGTAAAAATATCTATGATGTTAACACCTTTAGCAAATTTGACATATGAAGTTTTGAAGCTTGCTGTCAATACAATAAATAGCATACATAACAAATCCCATATATATCAACATATGTGTAACTCCATCTATTAAAAAAAAATCCGCATTATTAACTGGAACAACTAGATGTTGTCTCTGAAACTCAAAAAAGGCCTACCAAACTCTTTCCTCCTTTTTTCGTGGGAGTAGTTAGTGTTAGGTAAGGGGACCCCCTCCCACTCACCTGTAAAGGAAGTTTTGAAAGTTGTTTTCACATTTCACTTTTGAAATGGATGAGCGTTTATTTTCCCTCACAAGTACAGTTGACCGTTTTTATCCTCCCCTTCTCCCCATGGAGCACCTTGCGGCTGTGTCAGGTGGCCTGTGAGCTGAGTGGTGTTCGGAAGCTGCAGTCGTGGCTCAGGAGGGTTTGATATTGGCCCGTCAGCCGGCAGACTGACTGCATTGTGGGGGCACTGTTGGCGCTAAATCTTACTCACTTTGTTTTGATTTAGTTTTCAGCTGATCGTATGCCTATTTACTTAAAAATTTATACCTTGTTGACAATTTCTTCAACAAATATTGCCATTAAACATTTTACAAATTAACATGCCAATACAAATGTCATTAGTATGAAAGTACTAAAAAATACTCAGATCATTTATGTTTATGGTTTAACCTAATATGTGCTAAACAGTCCTAAAAGCTCTTTTCTCTAACTATTGAGATTTATTTTAATTTGGTCATATTTGATAAGAGAATTTGAGCTCTTTTGTCATTGTTTTGTTTTTATTAACAAAAATAGTTGCAACCATGTTTATAAAGTAAGATTTTATCAAATGTTTCAACCTATTAGGTGAATTTCATCTTTGTTTTTTTTTTGTTTTTTTTGTTTTACTATCATGAAATATTCCTAAAGTAATTTTTATATGCTTGCTTGACTGTGCTTTTCTTTGTGTTACATATAGCTAGAAAAAAAATCACAGTGAATTTTTTTCAAAATTTCTGGGGTTAAATTTTTAAGTGTTATTGCAAGAATAATTTAAGTACAATTATTATTCAGACTTTCCTCGCCATATATTCCAAGTTGTAGATTCCATTGGGCAAATCTACAAACTAGAACCCATATTTTGAAATACCTAAGTATAAAGAGTGAAAGTTTTAAAAATCAAAAAATCAATTATTCAGCACTGTTTCAGAAAGCCAAATAATTTTGTAAAAACCAGTCATTAAGAACTGATTGTGATTTCACATATGCTTCTTTCGTTGTCTGTGATGTAGGCTCATTTTTGTTGTTGTTCATTTTCATTTGAATTCTCTGTGTGTTTGGGGGGAAGGGTTAGGATTTGTTACATTTAAAAATATATGTATTTTTATTGATTTCAGAGAAGAAGGGAGATAGGAACATCAATGATGAGAGGGAACCATTAATTGGCTGCCCCCTGCAGGTTGGACCTAGCCCACAACCCAGGCATGTGCCCTTGACCGGAATTGAACCTGGACCCTTTGGTCCACAATATGATGCTCTATCCACCGAGCCAAACCAGCTAGGGTGGGATTTGTTACATTTAAGGAGTTGTTTCCTCTGGACATACCCTGGAGGCTCTTCTTGATTTCTCTGGCTACTGCTCTCACTTCTTATAATTGATAGTGCAAAACCTCTCTTAGAGTTTCCCTTGTAAGTTTATATATCTTTGGAATTTCACACTTCACTACTTTTCCATAGGTCTAGAAGAGAAACTCACTAGATAAAACTCACTTTTTTTTTTTTTTAATCTAGCTATAACATTCAAATATGTTAGATTTTTATGGTTCTAAAAATTGCAACTTGAATTCAGTTACAGAAATTAGCATGTATCATTACATCTTGGGATGGGAAATCAAACAGGTAAGTTTTAAGGAGAATCAGGGAATGGAGCAGAGTCAGTTGTTCAAAGTGCTTGTGATATTTCCTGCAAAAATGTGTAGTTCATCTGTCTTAATCTGCTTGGGCTGCTGTAACAAAATACCATAGGCTGGGTGGCTTAAGCAACACACATTTATTTATTTTTCTTTTCTGGATGGCGGGAAATCTAAGATCAAGGTGCCAGCTGATTTAATTCCTGGCAAGGGCCTTCTTGGTTTTAGAAGTTCACCTTCTTGCTGTGTCCTCACATGGTGGAGATAGACAGACAAACAAGCTCTCTGATGTGTTTTAGAAAGGCACTAATCCCACCATGAGGGCCCCACTCCCATGGCCTCATCTAATCCCCATGTCCAAATACCATCACATAGGGAATTGGAACTTCAACATGTGATTTTTTATTTATTGATTTTTTACAGAGAGGAAGGGAGAGAGAGAGAGAGAGAGTTAGAAACATCGATGAGAGAGAGTCATCGATCAGCTGCCTCTTGCACATCCCCTACTGGAGATGTGCCCGCAACCAAGGTACATGCCCTTGACTGGAATCGAACCCAGGACCCTTCAGTCCGTAGGCTGACGCTCTATCCACTGAGCCAAACCGGTTTCGGCCAACATGTGATTTTTTGAGGGTGTGGGGGTAGTGGTGGGAGGGAGCACATCTCATTCCATAGTACCATTTATGTGATTCAGAAAGTTGTGGGGAAAGTGGGAACGTAGGGCTATGAGAGAAAGGTCATTAGAGGAGAGAAGTACCATAGACATGCAGAGTATTCTGTATTAATCTGATGGGGGCTATGGGGTATATGGTCTTATACATATTTGCTTAGATTGGGTAGGGTTGGGGTTGTTCAATTGGTAGGCATGTGTGAGAAGAGAGGGCAGGCTTAATGCAGGACTATTTATTTATCAGGAGGCAGATGAGAAAGTTTACTTGGAAGTATTTTGCGAACTACAAAGTATAATATATAAAAACTAACATCTTTATAGAACTGAGAATTGTGAATTTCAGTGACTAAACATTCAATGAAAAGCAGACTATACAGACATCATGAAGCTTTGTGGTAATAATAAATTCTGTCAATGATAATAATTTAATAAAAAAATGTAAAAAAAAATTCTGTCAATGAATAGTGAAGGAGAGGTTAATTTAAATTTAAAGCAAGTAGAATCATTTACAGCAAATAGAATCAATTAACTGTAAACAATGAATATTGTAGATTGATACATAGAATGATTGATAGGAAAATAAATTGTTACACTTGCCAAATAAGCAATCTTTTTTTCTCAATGAAATACATTTATTGTTCCTTTTTCTCAGATATCCAGTCAGACTGATAACTGGGTAACAAGAAGAGCTATATCTGATCATAAACTCTCCAACCATTGACAGACCTCCCTTTTTTTCCTGTGAGAAATGATAACACACAAGCTATCTGAATTCTCTCTCCCAAATGCTGGCTTTTCTGTCTGCCTTATTTTATTCCATAGCTATCTAAGTAGGTGTTACGTAGAAGAAATAAATTATCTTGCCAATATTTTATTACCCTTTCATAGGCAAAGTAAATCTTTTTAGTTACCTGTCAGTGGTACTCCATTTTCAGGTACTACACTATATTATTCAGGACTATATTACTACTCTTGATCTCCATTAAAATTACCCATCTTTTATGTTTAATTCTAAAGTTTCGAGCTTTCTGTTTAGTACAATTGATTGCATGGCAACCTAATTAGTTTAGCAGTATAGCTGTTGAAGCTTTGTTAAGGAAAAAAGAAACCATACTAAGTATTTCAAGTAGAGGGGAATTAACTACATAAATTTGTTATAATAACTGATTAGTATCAAGGGGATGCTAAGGTAGGAAGCAGGTAGAGAATAAAAGAGAAATGGTGGTGTTCCAGAATCTAGGAGCTAGGAGGAAGGATCCTTTCGGACTCTTGTTCAGACCTCTGAGAAGGAAGTTGGTCCTTGAACATCAGAAACTCAAGTGAGAGAACCAAGTGAGGGTGAGGCTGGCACTTCGAATATCAAGTATGCATGCATGCCTCCCTTCTGCCTGCATCTCTGAAAGGCTTCGAGAGGCCGGCGAATGCGAATGAAAATAATGTCTGGAACCATACTGATGGTTAAAGCACCCTTCTGCTACTTACAGGATGCGTCGGAGCTGAAAGACAATAGGTGAGTAACTGGCACAAACAATAGTAAAAGGAAGTAGAATTTTCTTACAAATAAAGAATAAGATGGGACCAATGGACCCCAATGATTTTACAGCCAGAACAGGGAATAATAAAAAGTAAGTATGGTAAAATAATAGGGATGTGGATATGTTGTAATAACAATGAAATGAAGTTTCCCTATTAAATATGACACAAATTGGTCAAAAACTAAAATCCAGTCCTGGCCTGTTTGTTCAGTGGTTAGAGTGCCACCCTGAGGTCTGAAGGGTCATGGGTTCACTTCTGGTCACGGGCACGTGCCTTGGTTGCAGGCTTGATCCCAACCCCAGTTGGGGCACGTGTGGGAGGCAATCAGTGATGTGTCTGTCACATTTATCTTTCTCTCACCCTCTCTTTCTCCCTCCCCTTCCTTTCACTCTAAAAACCAGTGGACCCTGGCCAGTGTTGCTCGGTGGTTGAGTGTTGACCTGTGAACCAGGAGGTCACGGTTTGACTCCCAGTGGTCAGGGCATGTGCCTGGGTTGTGAGTTAGAACCCCAGTGTGGGATGTATAGAAGGCAGCCAATCAATGAGTATCTCTCATCATTGATGTTTCTATCTCTCACTCCCTCTCTCCTTTCACCTCTGAGATCAATAAAAACATTTTAAAAAATCAATGGAAAAAATATCCTCTGGTGAGGATATATGCACTTAATCTAGATATATGCACTTAAATATAACACAGAAATATTGAAAACAAGAGCATGGCCGAGACTGGTTTGGCTCAATGGATAGAGCGTCGGCTTGGGGACTCACGGGTCCCGGGTTCGATTCCGGTCAAGGGCATGTACCTCGGTTGCGGGCATATCCCCAGTAGGGGGTGTGCAAGAGGCAGCTGATCGATGACTCTCTCTCATCGATGTTTCTGACTCTCTATCTCTCTGCCTTCCTCTCTGTACAAAATCAATAAAATATATTTAAGAAAAAAGAAAACAAGAGCATGGAAATGTTAATAGGAAAATGCTAATAAAAAGAAAGCAGGTATAAGCAACTTTTAGTAGTTAACATAGAATTCAAGGCAAACACATGTACGGGAGAACAGTAATTTCCACAATATAAAGATTTAATTTCTGGAAAATGTAACATAAATTCTTATTTACTTAATAATTGGTTTAGAATATATATATGTAGTAAAGGCAAAAAAAATTGAAATTGATAACTAGTGTGGGAGTCTGAATCTCAGAGAAATAGATCAGTAAGTTTCTCTTACTGGTTTCTCTTATGGTTTTGGTAAGTAAAGTTTTACTGGAATACAGCCATATTAAATTAATTATGAATTTTGCTTTTTTACTACCTAAGTGTTGAAGTGTTGCATTTTTACTACCTAGAGATTGTATGGTCTACAAAACCTAAAATATTATCTTGACATTTAGAGAACAAAAAAGTGCCAATCTCTGACATAGATCAGCAAACTATAAAGACCAAGTATTTTGGGTTTTGTGGGCCAGATTATCCTTTGCATATTCTTCATTATTTAACTCTTTTAATATGTAAAATCCTTTCTTACCTGGCCTTATAAGAACACATGCCAAGGGCCATTGTTTACCAACCCCTGATATAGATAAGTGACAATAATAGTAAACTTGTTTTATATGAATATATAAATCAGCACAAGCATATGTATATGAAAAAAGAAAATTTCCCTGGTTTGCATTGCTGTGTTTAGAGGCAAGCATGTCAAACTAGTGGCCTGTGGGCCACATGCCCACCAGCTGTGAGTTTGACATGCTTGTGGGTCATGGGTTCAGTTTCTGGTCAAGGACACACGCCTAGGTTGTAGGTCTGTTCCCTGTCCACGATTGGCCCATGGTGATATGGGAAGCAGCCAATTGATGTCTGTCTGTCTCTCTCCTCCTCCCTTCCACTATCTTTAGAATTAATGGGAAAAATATCCTCAATCAAAAAAAAAAAAAAAAAGAGGAATTTTATACATATTCAATGAAAAAAATAGTAATTTGAAAATCATAATTACCATACTTTAAAAATATAAAGAGAACTTGTTATTCAACAAAGATAAAAGATTTAAAAGGCTATGGGTAATTTAAAGTAATTAAAACTTTGTTTTAGTAATTTTCTCATTTAAGTAGGCCCTTTTTTGAAATACACAAGGAGCATTTATAGAACTTGATCAGATGTTAGACTATAGAGAAGAATGTTAAATTCTTATATTTTCTGAATATACTTCTACAGAATTAGAACTTAATAAAATTGCAGTTATGTTTACACTGAAACTTTATAGAATATAATTACTGTTTTAAAAAGTAAATCAAGCTTATAACTTATTTTATTGAATTTAATTTTCATTATCTTAAACATAATACATGAATAAAAATATGAATACTAAAATCTATTGATTTGGAAACTTAAACTCTTGGCTTAAAGATAAAATCAAAGTAGAAAATGCTATCTTTAGAAATTAATGACAAATAGCATTTTATATCAGAATTGGCCAATTTGTGTCTTCAACAGAATGCTACTTTTGGTAATAGTAAACTTGATGGTATCAGAAAATGCATATGTGTGCATGTGTGTGTAAAACATTTGCATGTCACTTATGATTAGTGTGTTGAGCATCACTTTATGTGCTTATTGGCCATTTGTGTTTTTGAGTTCTTTGCCCACTTTTTAATTGGATTAATTATTGAGTTAGGAGGTTTTTTTTTTTTTTAAATATATTTTGCATCTCAATTGCTTTCTCACTCTGTTGATATTGAACAGAAGTTCTTAATTTTGAATGAAGTCTTATTTATGTTTTTTCTCTCATTGCCTACACCTTTGGTGTCATATCCAAGAAACTATCGCCAAATCAGTAGTTATTTCATTATACCAAATGCAGCATAAACTATTGTGTCACTTCTCCACTTTTAAAATTTTAAACACATGGAAATTTTATCCTTTTAGAAAACAGTAGCAGGTTTAGAGAAAAAAGTCTTAAGTTACCAAGAGGACAGTCCATATTGATTGATGTTATAGAAATATGTGATCAACACCTGCCAATAACAACCCCAGCTGAGTGAGAAAAAAATCACTGAGAGTCCACCTACCATGTCCAAAAAGACACTAAGAAATTCCAAAGACTGTTAAGGGTTCATGTCAAGAATATATACCAAAGTGCACATTGGGAGTTAGAGAAGTTGGATACTGAAGTGATGACTCAGGAGCAGCTGATCTATTTACATAAACATTTGGCAACATTTAAGAAGGGAAGGATGTAGCAAGAGGAATGGAGGCTGGCAACGGCAAAGCAAGTAAGTATCAAGGATTAGAAGGCATTACTGTTTGGTTTTGAGAGTTACTATCTTTTAACTTCAGTAACAAGGAAATGAGGAAGCATAAAACCAAAGGAGGGGAAAACCCTGTTGAGGTTTGTGTTAGAAAACGGGATTATATTACTTTGTGCAACTGGTAGAAAAGATGAAAGCAATAAAAAAAAGCTGGCTGCATACAAAAGACATCCTTCACCAGTTCTTTGGGTTCTGCGTTATTTACTCCAAAAACAAGGAATACAGATTTCTTGAAGAAAGGCAATTTTTAGAAGGTCTTTGAAAAAGACAATCTCATACTATTTCTATAACGTGCAATGTTAAGCTAGTGCTATAAATAATGCTCTAAAAGTAGATCTAATGCTGTAATAATCAGAATGACAAATTCTCATAAAAAAAATAATAGCTCTTGAACAAATAAGGGACAGTCAGTGGTGGGAGAATCTGATTTTGGAAACATTTAGAAATAATATTTAAAATATATTTTTGTTGGTTTCAGAGATGAATAGAGAGGGAGAGAGAGATGGAAACATCAATGATGAGAGAGAATCATTGATTGTCTGCCTCTTGCACACCCCACACTGGGGATTGAGCCCAAAACCTGCCCTGTGCCTTGATCGGGAATTGAACTGTGACCTCTTGGTTCTTGGTCAGTGCTCACCCACTGAGCCACACCAGCCGGGCTATAATTGACCCTTCTAATACAAGCTTAGTAAGAGTGTGTTGCAGGTGTCTTTGACTTTAATACAATTTAAATCTTCCTAGATTTAAAGTCATAGTACAGTGATTTTCAAATTCTTTAAAATGGCTTTCAACCCCCATGTAATTAGTACTGTGCCTCAACCATAAGTAAATTCTTAAATCTTGCATGGATAAAATAGCTCTACGTGAAATTTTCCAAAAGTATTACTTTGGGTCTGTTTGTACAGTGCTTTATTTGACCAAAACAGAGTTTTCTGACTGGTATTGCTAATTTTTTTTGTACAGTTTAGTAAAAGTTTATTTTACAGGTACAAGTTTAACTAAAAAAAGAACCAAATACTCTATTGTTTCATTTACAGAGAACTTGTTCTGAGGAAGTCTTATTTTGAGGAAGGGTCTGGGAATCGTAATGTTCAAGCTGTCATGAATTAAACAATTAAGTTCGGATTCCTAAGCCAGTAAAGTCTTCTGTCAGGATACCGTGGCAGAGATTTAGTTATCTAAAAACAGTCTGGTGCAATTTGAATATAGAACTTACTACCTTTTCTGCACAGGTGATCTAATTTTCTGTTCTGAATATTTTCAGGATATAATCCACAAATAAGCTTTTACATAGAATCCGTGGCAGTTAGGTAGAAGAAATGCTGTCCTTGAGTTACTGATTTTATATGTTAGGGTATTTTTTAAAATCTAGTATAAGAGAGAAAGGTTCATCATTTTTTTGTATGAAGTATTTCAGTTAACAGTATGATGTGCAATCAGTTTACTTGTCAAATTTTTGTTTCATTCTAGAACTCTGTTTATTATGGTAAATATTTTTAGAGTTGGATTGATTTAAAAAGAGTGGAATGACAAGTACAGCTATTGAGATGGGTGATGAATGATATTAAAATACACTTTAATTTATGTGGAGTGATGCTCATTAAGTATCTGTTTTTGAGGTAACAGAGAGTAAGAGTAATTGGATGGGCCTAATGCAAATAAAATATGTATTATGATTTATAATGAACGGTTGAATTGCCTAAAACATTCATCTAAAAATGTCCAAAAGCCACAATTAAGTAAAAGCAGTATTTGTGTTAGATAACATTTAAAATACAACCCCTTTTAATTTTCTAGCAGTCGTATCTCTGGTGTTGAAAAAATTCCATTCAAAATGAATAACCTCTCTACTGGAGTAGTTCTTGAAGAAACTTCAATTACAGCGCAGCAATTGAACTGTGATAGAAATCCCAGAAAGATTTTCTCTTTATTGATCTAATTCAGTAGCCACCAGAGCCATGTTTTTTAAACTTAAACTTCCAACGCCACTTCTTCAAAATGGACTCGCCCAGGCGGTGGTATTTTGTGTAAGAGCCACACTCAAGGGGCCAAAGAGCCGCTTGTGGCTCACGAGCCACAGTTTGCCGACCATGGTCTAACTTAAAAATGAGAGATTGATCATACAGTCTTCCCATATTTTTTCTGAGGCAAAGAGCTCTATATCCAAACTATAAACCATAGAAAAGAATTCTCAGTTGCTATAAAACTACGTTATAAAAAGTAAAATTGTGGGTTTTTGTTTTTTTTTAAATAGAGACTTGGTTGTGAATCTCAGTTTTACCACTTATGAACTATGAAGTTTGGGATAAGTTAAACCTTCCTCCAAGTTAAACCTTGCCATTTATTAAGTGGAAGTAATAGGGTGGTTGGTGTGAGGATCAAATCAAATAACAGATGCAAAGGCCCCTGGCAGGTGCTGTGAATGCTCAATAAATGTTTGTTGGACAATGCTTCTTCCTGCCAGCCTGATCACCTCATAACCATCCCTGCCAGCCTGATCAATGCCTAACTACCCCCAACTGCCCTTCCCTGTAGGTCTGGTCACCCCCAACAACGCTCCCCTGCTGGCCATCTTGTGGCGGCTATCTTGTGTCCATATGGGCTCGCCAATTTTGACCACATGGGGGCAGCCATCTTGTGAGTTGGAGTGATGGTCAATTTGCATATTACCTCTTTATTAGATAGGATTTCTGTATTTTGCTAAATTCCCATCCCTGAACCAGTCTAATCTAGAGATGTTTTCCTCTATTCTGGCTCCCTGGATGAAAGGTTCTGCTGTAGAAATTCAAATACCTGTGCTGATGGGCTCTATAAACATTTTATGATTTCTTAGTACAGCTAAACTAAGCTATACTAAGCTGTAGTTAGCTAATTGTAATTCTATTAATCATCTTGAACCAACTTCCAGTTATATCCTGCATTGTGTTTTCACTTGCAACAAGTTGGCCACCAACAGCCCTACAGGCGATATACACTGTACCAGCACATACAGCTCCTGAAGTTACATGCAGTGTGGTAGCTCTGCTACCACATTTCAAATGCATTTTTAATCTTTCTGCTTACTTTTTGTTTGTTTGTTTTTATTGACTTCAGAGAGAGTAAGGGAGAGGGAGAGAGAGAGAAATAACAGTCTTGAGAGAGTCATTGATGGACTGCCTCCTGCAAGCCCCCTGCTGGGGATTGAGCCCTCAACCCAGGCATGTGCCATGATCAGGCATTGAACTGTGACCTCCTGGCAATGAGCCATACCAGCTGGGCTCCTTAGTTTTTCTTTAAAGCCCCTACTGTTTTAAAAATTATTAGGAAATATATAATCTTATACAAAAAAGTATAGTTCAGTTTGAGAGAATGCAATAGGCCCCTTTATCTTCTGGAGATACATTCCAAGACCCCTAATGGATGCCTGAAAACATGGACAGTATAGACCCTATATACAGAGTGTCCCAAGAAATACATACATACTTTAGCAGTTGATAGCTCACTTTTGAAAGTGAAAGGATGTTAATAAACACTGCCTTTATAATTATTAAAAGTCATAATCAGTGGATTAACACATATTTTATATTATGTATTATATACTGTATTTTTTAACTTTAAAAAATATATTTGTTGATTTCAGAGAGGAAGGGAGAAGGAGAAAGAGATAGAAACATCAATGATGAGAGAGAATCATTGATCGGCTGCCTCCTGGGGATCAAGCCCGCAACCCAGGCATGTGCCCTTGGCCAGAATCGAACTGGGACCCTTCAGTTCTCAGGCTGACGCTCTATCCACTGAGCTAATCCGGCTAGGGCTATATACTGTATTCTTAAAGTAAACTAGAGGAAAAAAATATTAAGAAAAGCATAAGATGAACCAAAGGCCTTGTATCCATGCATATAAGCATAACCAATGGACACAGACATTATAGGGGGGGTGAGGGCATATGCTGGGAGGGGAGCCAAGGGGGGGAAAGGGAGACATATGTGATACCTTAATCAACAAAGAATAAAAAAAAATCATAAGAAAAAGAAAGTGCAGTTAAAGAATTTATTGATAAAATAAATTCGGCACGTGGAGTTCAGCCGATAGGCGATTCTCTCTCGTCATTAATGTTTCTGCCTCTGTCTCATTCTCCCTTCCTTTCTGAAATCAATTTAAAAATATTTTAAAAATTCAATCCCATGTGTTGGATCAACTGTACTCTCCACTTTTGTACTTGGGGTTTTCTTTGACAGTTAAAACTTGACATAATACAATTGAATTTATCACTTTTTAATTTAAAGCAGAATAAACAGCTAATACAAAAACATTAAGAGAAAATAAATTTGGTGTATTTGAGGGAAGTAGGTAAGGCCATTGTAGCTGGAAAATAATATATGAGGTGGCCTAAGCCCAGTCATTTTTGGCCCTTATCCCTGATAGCTCATTGCTAAGAAAGTACTGCTATTTCAATATACAGACTCAAATCTTCCTCCATTGTCTAGACTCATGGTGGCGGGTAGACCAAACCCTTACCATCATGTACCTACACTGTCAGTAGTCCCTAACTGGTATTTTGACACAGGTCTCTTCTCCAGGACTTGATGTTATTGTAATAGTTCTTTTTATTAAACAAATCTAATGATATCATTTCCTTGGTTTAGTATTTCACAAGGGTCCTTTCACTGTACAGTCATTTAATTATCTTGACACATGTTGTTAGTCTGCCCTAATCTGATTCTGTGACCTTCCTCTGCCTCACCCACCCATATGCTATGGCATTATTGACCTGTTCAGGGTTCAGACCGACATGTCCCACTTTTCCAGGTCTTTGTGCTCCTGTTTTACTCTTTGTTTTGCATATATATAATGTCCCTCTCCTCATGTGTCTGACTGACTGCCAGCTCACCCATCTGTCTCCTGTTGAACTGTTAACCTCTGGAGGCTCTCTGATACCTTCTCCCAGGAGTAACTAAAGTTTGCTTTGCTTCTTGACATTTTATTCACACTCCTCATAGCATTTTCTATAGTCTATTCAAGTTGAGTTAGGTTAATTGTAAATCTCTGAGCATAAGAACTGTGTCTTTTTCGACTTTATTTCCAGCACTTCTAATCAATGCTGAAAAGATAGGATTATTTAATTGCTGTATTTTAAATAATGAATGGTTTGAGGGTTTATTTCATTCTAGTTTAAGTGAAAAGTTTTTGTGTTCCTAATGTTTTCTATCGAAGATACTACTAATCAACATCCTCAAAGGAAAGACAATCTAAATCAGTTTTCTTTGAGGCCTGTTATTAGTGTAGAAGCC
The DNA here is from genome assembly GCA_036971965.1 of Nyctalus aviator. Taxonomy (NCBI): domain Eukaryota; kingdom Metazoa; phylum Chordata; class Mammalia; order Chiroptera; family Vespertilionidae; genus Nyctalus; species Nyctalus aviator. Next base: position 183,850,144 of record CM072923.1, read on the forward strand.
AAGAACATAGACCCCGTCATTCATTTCTAGTTGCTTTGCGTGGGGGAGGGGATGTATTCGTCATGTCCAGTAAAAGCATAAGCTGTATGGATAACTGCCTTCACTTTAGATCATTTGGAGAGATGTGTTTTTCTCCAAAGTAGACTTGGCCTATTGAGAGGAAGTTTGCCAGACGAATCAGCCTCCTGTTTTTGCTCGTCGTCATTTTTTTTATTATGAACACTTGATGTGTTGGTTAGGGTCATGGGAAAACCATGTGATGGCTAAGTGAACTTTATCATAAAATTGGTTGGTGTTATTGAGGGAAAGGGTTCAGGGAACTGTAACTCATTAGTAGGAACTGGAGAAGAAGCCAAGTGTTGTGGTGAGGCAGGAATTTCCAGTGACTGTGAGCAGAAAGACCATTGGTGGGTGACTCAGCTGTTTTCTAAACCTGTCTCATGTGATTGAGTGTGTATGATGTCTGTTTATTCTCAGCAGAGTAAGTACTAGGGGAGTCACATTACATAGCAAGCATAATGTTTATTTAACCAGCTCACTGATGATCTAAAAATAGTTTGTGGGGCATTTTTGTTTTCTTATTTCATTTAGCATCATAAGATAGATGGAAAAATCACAATGAAGACCTATTGACAAGGGTTTTTCCCTTATAGATAACTTTGAATACACAGTTGGCAAATACTATTTCACTTCCTTCAATATAAAAAAAGCTTTGATATTTAAATAAAAGGTTAGGTAAAGAAGATAGCCTTTAAATTATACAGAAGATAATTCTGCACCATTACATTTTAGCTTGTATTCTGGACAGATACACTTTGGATGCATCAGGACCTTCATTGAGGTATTTTATGTACTAAAATTTTACACATGCCGAAACCGGTTTGTCCCAATGGATAGAGCGTCGGCTTGGGGACTGAAGGGTCCTGGGTTCGATTCCGGTCAAGGGCATGTACTTGGTTGCGGGAATATCCCCAGTAGGGGGTGTGCAAGAGGCAGCTGATCGATGTCTCTCTCTCATCGATGTTTCTAACGCTCTATCTCTCTCCCTTCCTCTCTGTACAAAATCAATAAAATATATTTTTAAAAAATTTTACACAGGAACATTTTTTCCTTTTTGTGAGGTTATAGCAAATGCTCTTTGAAATGAAAATATTAATACTAAATATTTGTTGGATTTATGTTACTATTTAATTTAATAGTAATAGTTTTACCCTGAATTTCTTGATTTACTCACTTTGTACTCAAGGTTTGTACCACTGTGTCCTGTAATTGAGTCTTTCAGTGTGTTAAAATATGATTATTATTCCCCTGTGTACCTATTTATATTCTTTTCTCTGAAAGAGAAAGCACTTAGAAGCCTGAGTATATCTAATAGTCATAATCTCATTTGTCTGGGAGGCATTGAATCACTGTGATTTATTCTTTTTGACATTTGAGTGTTCTTGCTCTTTGAGGTGCAACATATGCAACAAATGGACTTGTCTGACATTATTTTGAAAGGGAATGGAAAACTGCATTTATTAAGAAGTAAATGCCAGAGTTCTGTTTATAATAATGTTTAATGAAGTGGCAATATTTGATTATTCCAAGTCTGTAGAATTATATTACCTACAGTGGTTGATGCTATATATAAATTGGGAAATACATACCTTTTGATGGTTGGTGAAAAAGTGACATGCATTAAACAGTTATTGCACTGTATTAATTTGTTTCATTCTGTTTCAAAATTTAAGTTAATCTGAGAGGATTTAAGTTTTTATTTTTAATATTACACTTAGAATATTTTCTGGGGTTTCTTTTTTTTTTGGCATCTTTTTAGTTGGTGCAGAGATTATGAATTTAATAAATCTGGAACGGTATATTAAAGTGCATAAGTGAGACCTGGCCTTAACAACATTTGAAAGTGATTCCAATTGTACTAGTTCTATGCAATCTCATACCTGTCTTTATCCTAATCTATACTAATAATAGCCTAGGTGGTCATCACTCCCTAACATTGTCACACAGCGGAGGTGGGGCCCAGCGGAGGAGCCAGGGGAGGGCAGTTTGTGGCCAATCAGGCCAGCAGGGGAGGGCTGTTGGGAGTGATCAGGCAGGCAGGGGAGCAGTTAGGGGGTGATCATGCTGGCAGGCAGGCAGGGGGTTAGGAACCAGAGGTCCTGGATTGTGGGAGGGATGCAGGATGAGGCAGTCAGACATCCCTTAAGAGGTCCCAGATTGGAGAGGGTGCAGGCTGGGCTGAGGGATACTCCCTAACCCCCCTGCACGAATTTCGTGCTCCAGGCCTCTAGTAGATAAATAACAAGTTGAGCATTTCTAAGTGTTAAAATTGGCTGGGCCTGAAAACCTGAAGTTCAGAAGAAAATGATTTCATGTGAACTCAGCTCTTCCCCAGGAGATGAATTCAGATTTAGGGAAAAGAAAGAATAGTTATCCAGTTCTTGGCAGATTGGCAGCTGGATCAAATATCCCACCGAACTTTAATTGACATGCAAAAACAGTATTTTCCTCTGTAGTAGAGGGATTATTTCTATTTCCTCTAGTCATTTATAGTGTTTCCTGATGATGTGGTGCTGGTGGGGAGACATTGGTTTTGTTTTTTAATAACACCTCTTGCTCTGTGAGGTATTCTGCTTGGATCTGATTCTGCTTGGTACGCTCCTTTTTTGGAAATAAAAGATAACTAGGTTTTCCCCTTTGCTGAAATACATAAAAGACAATGCTAAATGATGATTGTTGTTAGTTTTTGCATTTCATAAGTTTTGGTATATTGTGTTTTCATTTTCCTGAAAGTGATTTCTCCTTTGACCCAGTCATTGGGTATTTAAGAGTGTGCTGTTTAATTTTCATATCTTTGTGTATGTTCTACCTGCTATTGATTTCATTCCATTGTGATCAGAAAAGATCATTTTTAAGATTCATTGTGACTTATTTTGTGGTCAAACATATGGTCTGTCTTGGAGAATGTTCTAGGTGTACTTTAGAAGAAAATAAAGCACTGGTTGGATGGCTCAGTTAGTTAGAGCGTGCATCAAAAGGCTGTGGGTTTGATTCCGAGTCAGGGCACATACTTAGGTTGCAGATTCAATCCCCATTCAGGGCTCTTCTGGAAAGCAACTAATCTATGTGTTTCTCACATTGATGTTTCTCTCTCTCTCTCACCCCCGCACCCCCTTGCTCTCTCTAAAAAAATCAGTAAAGACATATCCTCAGATGAGAATTAAAAAAACATATTCTACTGTTATTGGATAGTGTGTTTTGTTTGTGTTTTTTAGGTCCAGTGGGTCTATAATATATTTAATTCCACTGTTTCCTTATTGATCTGTCTGGTTATATCCATTATTGAAAATGGGGCATTGAAGTCTCTGACGATTATTATAGAACTATTTTGCTCTTTAATTCTGTCAATGATGTATTATAGTGTCCTTCTTTGTCTTTTCTAATAATTTTTGACTTAAAGTATATTTTGTCTGATATCAGTACAGCCACCTCTGTGTTCTTTTTGGTTACTATTTGTATGGAATATTTTTCTTCTTTTTACTTTCACTTGTGTGTGTCCTCCTAGGTCTAGAGTGAATATTTTAAAAAATCCTTAAAAAAAAGTCTTCTCTCTTACTGCCTTCCTTTGTATTTAGTTGAGTTTTTGTAGTGACATGTTTTGATTCCTTTTCATTTCCTTTTGTAAATATTCTAGAGATTTTTTTTGTTTGATTACTATGGGGATTATGTGTAATATCCTAATGTTATAACACTCCTTTTTAAACTGTTAACAAGTTCACTTCAATTGCTTACAAATATTCTACTTCTTTTTATCTTTGCCTCCACCCACTTTGTTATTGGTGTCACATTTCATCTTTATATACTGTGTATCCACCAACATAGATTTATAGTTATTTTTATGTTTTGTCTATTAAATTGTATAAAATAATAAAAGTGAGTTATAACTCCAAATTAAAATAATATAGGTTTTTATATTTGCTTATGTATTTACCTTACCTGATAATTTTATATTTTTATATGGCTTCCAGTTACTGTCTGGTGTCCTTTTATTTCCACTTTAAGGGCATTATTGTAGTAAGGAACTCCCTGAGATTTTATTTATCTGGAAATTTCTCCCTTGTTTTTGAAGAATATTTTGTGAAGTATCAAATTCTCATCTGACAGTTGTTTTTTCTTTGAAAAGTTTTGTAATGTTTCTCACTTGGAATTTATTGAGCTTCTTGTATTTGGATGTCCTTGGATAATTTTCTCTCTCTCATTTTCTCTCTCTTTTTCCATAATGCACAATTCCTTATGGCTCTCCTCACTTCTCTCCCCCACCCCCCCCACCCCCTTTTTTTTTTTTTTTGCTTCTCAGACTTGATAATTAAGGCGTTCTCTCTCCAAGGTCACTGATTCTTTCTTTTGCCCATTTAATTCTGCTGTTAAACACCTCTAGTGAAAATTTAAAATTTAGTGGTTGTGTTTTTCTTTCCTTTTTCTTTTTAGTTTACAATTTCTGTATCTTGAAGTTGATTTCTAGAGATTTATTTTGTTCCTTTAAATGGGCCTACAACTGGTCTCTTTGTATGCCTTGTAGTCTTCTGTTGATAATTTAACATTTGAAAAAATAGCCATACCTTTCAGTATTTGGGACTTGGCCAGTTGTCCCTTAGGACTGACTGGCTGCAACCAAGGTGGATGCTCAGCTATGCAGGGGCCTACCCCTTGGAGCAGGACTGACTTCAGCAGGGCTCTGGTGTCCCCTGAGTTTGCTCCTTGAGTGTATCATTTGTGGAGGTGGTTGGGCAGTACTTCATTGTGGTCTGAAGCTGTAAACTGGGTGCACTGGCTCTAGTGCAGTGGTTCTCCACCTTTCTAATGCCACAACCCTTTCATACAGTTCCTCATGTTGTGGTGACCCCCAACCATAACACTATTTTCGTTGCTACTTCATAACTGTAATTTTGCTACTGTTATTTTTTTTTAAAATATATTTTATTGATTTTTATACAGAGAGGAAGGGAGAGAGATAGAGAGTTAGAAACATCAATGAGAGAGAGTCATCGATCAGCTGCCTCTTGCACACCCCCCACTGGGGATATGCCCGCAACCAGGGTACATGCCCTTGACCGGAATCGAACCCAGGACCCTTCAGTCCCCAAGCCGACGCTCTATCCATTGAGCCAAACCGGTCCCGACTTTGCTACTGTTATGAATCGTAATGTAAATGTCTGTGTTTTCCAGTGGTCTTAGGCGACCCTGCTAGCGGTTCCAACCCACAGGTTGAGATCTGCTGCTATAGAGCCATGGTGTCTTCTTTGTGTTAAAGTTCAAAAAATATTGATTTAATTTTCATTGTGATTTATGAGATGACATTTCATTTGTTTAAAAAATATTTAGAGCTTTGCAAAATATGGACCTCCTATATTTTCTTGTTTGCTTTGCCTTTTTATAATATTTGAAGGGAAAGCTGAAAGACATTTTATCTTCACTATATTTTTATTATAAAATAATCAGTTTTTAGGTCCATGAAAAGGGAAAAAAATACACAATTCAAAAGTGTACAAAATAAAACCTATAAGTTGTGTTCTATACTCTCCCCTTCCAATTTTCATTTCTCTAAAGTAGCCAGCATTAAATTTGCCATATTCCTTCCTAAGACATTTTATCTTTATGAGTATACTGTATGCATATACCAAAACATTTTACAACTAGGGTGATTTTGTAATTAATAGTTCTGTGATTTGCTATGTCATTCAATGTTACAGATATCTTTCCATGATAGTGTCTGTAGACTGACCTCATTATTTTTTAAATTGTACCATCTTCTCACATTGATTAAATACAGCATACTTTTACCTCTCCCTTAAAATGGAAATTCAGTTTCCTGTTTTGTTCCTCCCTCCCCATTCCATTATAAGTATATCTGTAGGGTAAATTCCTTGAAATGGAATTGTGGAGTCAAAGGGATAAGCTTATTTAAAATTTGGTAAGTATTACCTAATATCTTTTTGAAAGATTGTGGCAGTTTATTTCAGTTAGATTTGTGTGTGTATGCTACACATGCCTAGTATTGAACTTAGTCTTTATGGTAGTATTTACTTATGGTGAAGGAAGATTCTTAAAACAGGAGAAATAACCTTCACTTCTGAGTTGTATGTGAAATACTTAGAATAGTGCTGAAATACAGTGAGAGCTATATAAATGTTTCTGTTGTAATTATTTTTGTTGGCTTAAGTTCATTGTATTGTATTATGAAAATTGAAAACCCTTGTAAATTTTTTTCACATGGCCATGTGAAAAAACTGTCACATCTGTTTTACATGACAAGGTACTACATTGTTCTTGTCATGAAATTCATCCTTGGATTTTTATCTTTAATTGTTCAAATCACTGTTTTTTATTTAGTTATTCTGAACGTAAAGGTTATGTATGTAACACAAGGTCTGTTTTGACTGGCTCATCTTCACTGGCATTTTGTTAACAGTCTGTCAGTAAACATCATTTGCTCATTGTTTTTGTTATTGTGTTTTTATCTATCCAGTTAATAAAAGTGATCATGAGTTGAGAGTGTTCATTGAAACATAAAAGTAATAATGAAAATGAGGTATATGACTCCTTTAAAGGTAGACAGTGAACTGGATTGCATGTAAATATAAAATATTCACACATATGTCCTTGGAGAAGTAAATGTGGTAACTTAGAAAGTATCCAAAAAGGGGAAGTACAAACAAAATGTTTAATGAGTACTGAAATGATATTACCTTGATCTATCCATAGTTCTCTATGTATTTGATGAGATGAAACACATTTATAGGCTGTTCCTATTCAAGTTTTTGTAATATTTTTCAACAAAACTATATTAAGCAAGTTATTCCAGAATAACTTAATTCGCTACATTTGGTTAATCATGTCATTAAATTTAGAGTAGAGATGAAAAGCATAGAAGCCTCTTTCACAGGTGCACTGCTTGCACCAACAATACAAATCACATCATTCCTAAGAACTTTCTAAAACTAGCCACAATGGAAAAATGCTCTGAGAGGAAGCTGAGTGAACTATTGGCAAAATTCTTTATCAGTGCCCCTTTTAAATCTTACATTGCCAATGAAACAGTCACATCTATATATATAAAAGTCAAGCCACCAGAATGACTTATCGCTATGACTCTCACTGTGGCCAGCCAACTGGCCTGATCAGGGGCAGAGCTGGCCAGCCAACCTCCAACGGCCCCCTCCCCCCAACTGGCCCTGCTCTCCATTGGCCCCCCTCCCCCACTGGCCTGGCTCCCTTTAGGCCCTGATCTGAGGCAGGGCCGGTGGCCAATTTCCCGCGTTCCCTTCCCCCAGCTGATCCAGGCCAGTCAGACCCCACGCTTGTATGAATTCTTGCACTGGGCCCTTAGTATATTATAAAAAAAGGAATCACTTCTATGTATGGCTGCCATCAGATAATACGCCTTGCATTTTGATGAAACTGCATTTAACATGGATTCATAAGGAAAAACTTAGGTTCTTATTTTCAGAAAACTTGTAGTTAATATGTATTATATTACCACTTATTTCAGGCTTTTTTCTAAAGTTCTTAATGATTGTAGTTTATATGGGGTTATATAAAAGAGTTATGATGTACCAGTGGAAGAGAATAGCAGGACTATAGAGGTTAACACTGAGTGAACTGCTAATTTGGCTCTAGGATGTCTTCCTCGGTGGCTACTTTTGCTTATAGGCACTTTGGAAAGCTCCCCACAGAAGTAACAAGTTTCCTCAGCCATGTTTAATTTTGTTTGTGGATGGGCTGTCCATTTCAGAAAGAGATAAATTGAGAGTGAGTGCTATCTGTACTCATGGTATCAAATAATCGCACCTACATATCAGGAGGTTTAAGGTACTCCCTAAAAGCTGCATTGGTTCTGGATTTCTGGATGTTATGATAAAGATACGTTTAAAAAGTAAATTTGTAAACCACATTAAAAAATAGTTTTATAAATATTTTTAACACTGAATTTGCCGTATTTATTCAAAGTATGATATTATTCTTGCCATTCTTTGACAGACCCCTTATCCCTCTGGACAGAATGCAGGCCCAACCACGTTGGTATACCCTCAAGCCCCTCAGACAATGAATTCGCAACCTCAAACCCGTTCTCCGGTAAGTAAGCAGAAGCTTGTTGTAGAAAATCATTCTCCACCTAAGTTTGTGCTTGCAATAGCTTGGGTTCCTTTGGCTAATATTTTTACTTTGGGAAATTTGTCCCAAAGAAAATTTATTATCGTTGTTATTTTTATTATATTGGTTAGCATTACATTTTTCAGACTCTTTGCTATGTGAATGATTTCAATTTATTAAGAAAAAGAAAGAATGGAACTTTTTATCTTTTACTTTTCAGTGGCATGATTTTTAAAAACCAGTTGCATTCAAGTTTATTTCTGTTTTTAATTTGTTAGCTGTACTACTATTCAAAATTCAGGAGAAGAGTAAGGCATCATATTTTAAAGTAAAATAAATTTCATTAATTAGGCTCAAATTCCAGTTGTTTTGGAAGAGCTTCTGAATTGGTGTTACTAGATCAGTTCAAACCATTTGACAGTGTGGACATATGCATGACATCACCAACGGTGTATTCATTTTTTAAAAATGGTAAATAAATTGTACAAATGTAAATGCTGTCATCCTCCTTGCTCATCCTCTACATGGATTGCAATAAGTTTTGCAAAGATTGCGGATTTACTCAGGGCTCATCCTTTGCTTCACAAGAGAATACAGTAGTTTCCAATGTCCATTCCTTAGAACGTCGTTTCCGGCCCTGCATGATCAGCTTCTGCTTTTGTAACATCTCACTCTGTATCTCACTTCCCTCCCTGCACCTCTGCTCTGTGTTTTTCTCCAGATACAGGGACCCTCTTTTGTTCCCTACCCTTGCTTTTTTGCTTGTAGTACAGGAATATTTCATTGCATTAGCTTCTATTCATTTAGTTTATGCATGCATTTAATGCTGACATGTATGAAAGAATTGCTGAAATGTATGAAAGAATTGCTCAGAGAACTAGGGGAGCATAGTCTGACCAAAATGTAATCTCTTTCTTACTCTCTTCCTGTTTTCCTTTTCCCTATTGCCCTCTTTCCAATACCCATTCTTAGATCCTGGTTCTCCCCAGGGGGTGGAGGAACCATTCTAAAGAGGTGGGACTTTGGTCCTAGTTGCCTGTTTGCTTGTCTCTTTTTATTTATTTTTTACTTATTTATTTTATTTATTTGCTGAAATGGTCAATAAGATGTCTGATGCAAGTTTTGTTCTGAAAGTGCTCTGGGGGGATATGGACACTTGACTACTTGGAGTGGGCCTGAGATCTCACCAAATTAATTTAGGTAGACCTGGGTTCTGATCATGAAACATGGAACGTTATGGTAAGCTCTTATTGCAAAGAATTCCATGGCCCTCTTTACTTCTAGCCCCCTCTTGTGATATTGGGGGAAAAGATTTAAATTTACATGGTTAGAACTGGCGCAAAACCTGACTGAAGAGCTGCATCTCTAAACCAGTTTTTTTGACAGCCCAGCAGGACAGTGCCAGTGCATTGCTCAGACAACTGGAAGAGGAGGAAGGTTTTGGAACAGACTCCCGTTTACAGGTCCTTGGCTGGAAGAGGCTGGATAAAATACTGCATTGTAAGCAATATAACAAACTGTACTTCTTGCAGGCAGCAGTGCCTCTGGCACTCATTATTTTTGACCACATCCATTTATTGGCTGATTAACGGAAATACATTGATTGCTTCCTCTCGAAAGTCTAACTCCGCATGGCAGTTTCTGCCAGGCACAGTGGGGAAAAGAACAACAAATTGGGTGGGTCTTCTCTATTGGGAATTAGACAGGAATAATTTGGAGTTTAGATTTTTCTTTATTTTAAACTTGAAGAGGGATATCCCTTTCATATAAATAAAAGACAAAATTTAAGGCTTCTTTTTTCCCTCTTTCCATTTTATAATCAAATATCAATGGGGAAATTGTCTGTAGTTGTCAGCCATTTTTCTGTGGTCATAAACTCTTCAAATACTGTCCTCTATGCAGTTTTTGCCATCCGCTCTGCTAGTGACCATTACCACCTACATTACTAAAAACCACACCCATAACATCCCATTACATATACCCCAAAACAAGTGCAAGACTAGCAGACCCCAGACTACTCTTGCTTGTTGTTTTGGGTCCAGTTTTCTTTATTTCATTTGTGTTGGTGGCTGGGAGGGTGAAGTCTGGGATATGAAATTTGGCAGGATTGCATTTTCTTTTTACATCCCAAGTTGCCATAGTCTAGTCTCATCCATCCCACAGCTGTCCCAACTGGTGAGGAGAGGTAAGCTGTTGCACCAAAGAAGGGACCCTTCCTGTGGCTTTGCAGAGCAGCTAAAGCTTACTCCATTCTATTTCTGCATTAATGGGCCATTGGCAATTGCACGGTTTAGGCTTCTCTGTTCTTCCCTGGACAGCTGCCTTTGCAATCCAACTGGCTTCAAGGCCCGCCCCTCCTCCCTCCTTCAGGTTACCTTTGTGCCTGTATTTCTATTTGATACTTCTTAGTATCTTAGTTAAATTCATATTGTTGAGTATCTTGTTTAAAAGTAAAACAATATGGATAAGCTACTTATCTGTTCCATTTTCTGGTTGTACTGGAACTCTTTAAATAGTAGTTGACTTTTAAATAGCCTCCAAAATAGTGAAGCTATGGAATGCTTAATCGGGAGAGGTGGACAGTTTGGCTTTTGCAGTAACCTGTTACTTTGGTTATTTTGACATTTTGTGCCAAAGTTACATCGGTGTTATGTTTTCTATGCCCAGTTACCAACTGTGCACAGAAGAGTGAGTGAGTGGGTGGGTGGTGGGTGGCATCAACATTGGATTCCGGTTCACAGAAGGCTGCTTTTCTTAATATATACAGTCCTCGCCATCTTAAAGACCCCCCCTGAAAAAAAAGAAACCAAAGTTTCTCTCTTTAATATGAGCCAGCAGCGACTACAGTTTGTTCTGTTGCTTACAGTAACCCATAGGATTAAGACTATTGTCATTTCAAATGAAAAACTCAATAGCCAATGGTGACTAGTGCAAAATAGACTAGGGTACTTTCCCACTAACTTAAGTTGTGGTTTTAAAAAAATATATATGTATAATTCAATAAGGTACTCCTCTTGTTCATAGAAAGTTCTCTTTTGACTAGAACTTTTGAATTATATAAAGTTTCAACCTTTATTTTAGAGTCTTAGAAATGGGACCTTTCTGTGGAACAGTGATAAGACAGGTACTGCTGAACTCAGGTCAATCGTTTAGCATGGTCCTTCCCTCCTGTTTTCTTCCAAAGTGTCATTAAGAAACATCTCACTTCCATCCCCTACTTTCATACCACATGGGTGGTATTGCCTATTCTTGAAACTTTATGTTCATAGTTGAGGTATGATCTGTTTTCTTTTCATCATCGGAAAACAAATTATAGACCTCAGTTTCTTTGAAGAGAAAATGCTCTGCAAGAACTATAACTGCCATTATCATCATTCAAAAAGAACGATGGTTTGTAAATATAATGGATAACCTAACACACTCTAATCATATGTCATAGAGAACTCATCGAGTTATGCTGAATAACTTTAGAATGTGTTATGGCACTTGTCATTATCTGAACAATAGGTGACATTTTAATTTCTATGGTGAATTCTTGATAGAGCTATATTCAGTTGTCTCTTACATTGTGGCATGTACTTCTCTAAAATTTTTTGAATATTTTTATACGAAATAATGACAGTTGGGAAAATAATTCCGAATCTCTTGCAAATACTTTTCCAGATAACTAAATTCTGGGTATGAATCTTCAGTCCAATTCACCTATAATGATGAGCTGACAGAGGAAGGATATATAGGAATTAAAACAACTGAAGAAATATATTTCAATCCTTAAATGTATTAAATAAAAATCCTGTATGGTTTGCATTCAAAACTGCTTTCTAGGTATTTTCTTTTCACTATTGAAGAGGGTGGTTAACATCTCAATAGTTAATATATTATTAGTCAGTATATGACAATATGTACCCGAATATTTTTCTGTTCTTTTTAGTAAAAATCACTTTAGAAGCCCAGTTTTGTTCTGATGAAGAATTATTTTATCATAGAGATTTAGTATTTAAATTTTCATGGGTGACTAAGCTTTTTCTTCCATTCTAAGCTAGGAAGAGTAGGAGTTGAAGCACGTATTATCTGCTTTTAAGTACTCTGAGTTGGCTGAGAAGTTCTGTTCTCTTTTGCATTTATTCTCAGTATCAGATAGCAGTGGGTACATATGTACAGTGTTGTGCTGTTGTATATAAATAGTGAGAGATTTGACTTTTTACTCCTTTTTCTTCTTGAGCTTATAATAGTACAACTTTAATCATGTTGGAGAGTGATGTTCTTCACTAGCTGTGTGCTTTAATATGCCTGGTATTAAACTTTACTAGTTAACTGCACTTAAACATATAATTACTTTCATATTTAAATATATATTTATAAGCTATAAATATATATTTAATATAATGTATAAATAAAATGTTATTCTTTAACTCCCATGAAATAAAGAAAGATAGTAAAGTTTCCATTTCATGTGTGAGATATCCCATTTAACTTGAGTAAATTTGACATCAGTCCTGTTACATTTTTTATTTCTTGTTGGACAGTATAATTACCCCCTGGCTATTTCTTATAATGTAAAAGCATTTCTCATTCCCTCCAACTATGTCAGTTGCATAAGCACACTTGACTTTTCATACAGTTGTCTTAATATAACCACTTAGTGTTTCAATTATTTTTAACTTTAGATTAAAAAAAAAATACATTCCTATCAGAGAAGCAGCCCTACCTGTGCCTAACAGCTTAGCTGTTTCTCTCCCAGCTGATAGATGGCAAACTATTTCTAGTAGTGCTGTGAACCTGTTGAATCTTAGTACCTGTCTGTCACTGTCCTGCAGCAAAGCTTTGACTGTTTGTGTTCTTTTTTTTCTTGTGGGTTGTTTTTCTTTTGGCATATTGTGTGACATTTTGGTTTTTGTTGTGTTTCTGACTCTTTGTGCCTTTCCTTTTGTGTTTGTTTTCCCTCCTTTTCTCAGTTTGCAGCGGGGCCTCGACCTGCCCATCACCAGGTACTGTACCCTTGCCCCTTCACTATCACCCTTAACAAGTAGGTGGGGCTTCAGTAGCTGCTGACTCTCAGAATGCTGCCATTCCACGGAACCACCTGAACTGCTCTCTTCAAGAGTAGCTTCAGTCCGACTCGGTTCTTTTTGTCCTCATTGCACAGTATTTTGTAAGCAAACCTATTTGCTTCTGTTTATGACAAAAAAATAATTGCTCTGAATTTAGAGAACTTTAAAAATGTTTAGATATACTAAACCTTTATAAATTTTGTGGAATTAAGTTTAAACTTAAGTAAATGGAACAGGCACCATTCTAAGGGTTTTCTGTTAACATTCTGATGTAACTTGTACTGATGTTTATAAAATAGCATTAATATTTCTAAAAGCCCTTAACCTCAGTTACTAACCTTGGCCTAATAACAAATTAATATTAATATATCTTTATTCTTAGGATATATTGAAAATAGGTACTTTATTTAATTCTAATATTTTTAGCCTATTGGTTCTTTTAAATAAAGTATTTGTATAAATTGACATTTCAAAATGTAACGCTAATTTATTTAGCAGTTAATATACTACAGGGTATGGTTTGAGAGAAAGAACAAGACTTGCATGGTATTCTCCCCACCCCTCCCCCAAATTGTGTTCTGAAAGATTTTCTTCTGCTATAGTAGAAGGAGCCTAGGCTTTGGAATCTGATAGATCTGGGTTCTAACCTTCAGTTTCCTCATAAGTAAAATTAGGATAAATACCTTCTACATTAGAGATAAAATACTTAAGTCATCTGACACAAAGTAAGCAGTCAATATCTGGTAGCTATTTTTAATGTTGTTATGTAACATAGTATAGTTTAGTAAAATAAGAGCAATTTACCAGTATTTAGCTGTGGTATCAGACCTTAGAATTCATTTTACTTGAGTAAAGGGATATTATTGAGGTCTTTTATTGTCTAACAGAGATCTAATGTAAGTCACTATTTCTCAAAATACAGTCTTTCCAATTTAGAGAATTTAAAGCCAAGCACATTCTAAGGTGTTAAAGGTACTTAGCGGGAGAATTCAGAAATGGTTGTATGAAGTGGAAGGCTCATTCTTTGGATTTGATAAAGAAATAAAACTCAGGGGTATATTCTAATATCAAGAGATAGTATTGTTGGTCTGGCTGATGTGGCTTAATTGGTTGTACGTTTTCCCATGTACTGAAAGGTTGCCAGTTCAATTCCTAGTTAAGGCACATGCCAGGGTTGCAGGCCCAGATAAGGGCACGTGATCGATGTTTTGCTCTCACATCAATGTTTATCTCTCCCTCATCTTTCTTCTCAATCAATAAAAAGTCTTTTAAAAATAAAAGATCATCCTATCTAATAAAAGAGTAATATGCAAATTGGCCATCACTCCAACACACAAGATGGCCACCATAAAATGGCCCGCAGGGAAGGGCAGTTGGGAGGGACCAGGCCTGCAAGGGGGGGCAGTTGTGGGCGATCAGGCCAGCAGGGGTGGCAGTTGGGAGGGACCAGGCTTGCGGGAGAGGGCAGTTGGGGGCGATCAAGCCTGAAGTGGAGGGCAGTTAGGAGTGACCAGGTCGGCAGAGGAGGAAGTTGGGTGTGACCGGGCCTGCAGGGAAGGGCAACTGGGAGGGACCCAGACCTGCAGGGGAGGGCAGTTAGAGCCAAACAGGCTGGCAGGGGAACAGTTAGGCATCAATCAGGCTGGCAGGGGAGTGGGTATGGGGTGACCACGATGGCAGGCAGAAGCGGTTAGGGGCAATTAGGAAGGCAGGCAGGCGAGCAGTTGGGAGCTAGCATTCCTGAATTGTGAGAGGGATGTCCAACTACTGTATCAGGATTGGGCCTAAACGGTCAGTGGGACATCCCTGGAGGGGTCCCAGGTTGGAGAGTGTGCAGGCTGGGCTGCGGGACACCTTCCTATCCCCCCATACACGAATTTTGTGCACTGGGCCTCTAGCAATATTATAATGCTTTAAGTGCTTGGACTTTAGCATTAGCTAGGCCTCGTTTGACTCTTTCTTATTAAGTGTGTATTGGGTAAGTTATTTACTGTTTTTAGCTTCAATTTTCTCTCATCTCTAAATTGGGGACAGTATTAATACCATCTCAGGATTGATGTGAAAAGTAAGTGGGATAATGCAAATAAGATAATTAGCAGAGTATCTGACAAATACTAATTAATAAAAAGGATAATCTCTTAAGTAAGAAAATTGATTACAATTTTTAAAAATTTAGTGAAGGGTTATAGAGGCAAGGCTTAAAATTTAGTCAAGGGTCAAGCCAGATACTCCTGACAGAAACCTGAGGCAGATCTGCTCAAGAAGCAGAGTAGAAAGAAACTACTGATTAAAAAGAAGATTTTGAGCTCCTTAATACAATGTTAGGTATTTGTATCATGTGTTCAATAGCAGTCACCCTCAGATAGGGATGTTGTATGTAAGCCTTTATGAGTAGTCAGCTTTGGGAAAATCTGTTTTTTAAACTTTCTTCTAAGTGTAAAGGCTTGTGAAACAATTTGTCTTCCCTTATTTCCAACAACTGGAGAAAACTTGAAGGAATCTTTGAGAGAAAAGGATGAGTTATTTTATAACTCAAAAAATATTGGCAGATTGGTCTTTCATTTAGCTGTAGGATGATGCTTGTGAAATTATAGCATGTTTCAACTAATAAATAACACTGTGCGTGTGCATATACTTATTATTTAGCAAGAAAAATAATTACTTTCCAGCTTTAGCTCTTAAACATAGGTTCTTGAGATACAGGAGATACCCAGAGCATTGGTTTTGGATATAAACCTCAAGTAGCTGGCTGCTTTTTTTTTTTTTTTTTTACTGTGGTGTATTTCCTTTCTGAACAGTGAAAGGAAATATATAACACGAGCGGCCCGATGCATGAAGTTCATGCAAGGGGCTCGGCCCTCACAGCCCCAGCTGCCTTGGCCCTTGTAGTCCCAGCTCCGGAATGTTGTCCAAACGGGTTGTTCTGCTGTTTGGTCTAATTAGCATATTAGCTCTTTATTATATAGGATTGGCATCAGCAGTAGTTACCTTAGAGAAATAGAGGAGGGGAGGATCATGGGCTTGAAGTGCCCATGGTGAGCAGAGGTAGCTGAGCAATGTCATGGTTGGCATTGAGTAAATTGTGAGGGAAGGCTTGCTATTCTGTATGCACGAGTGTAGGTAGGGGCCAGTTTGGTTTCTTTCACTATGGAATAGGTATGGGCATTTTCGGTGGGATAGCCATTTATGAGAAACTGCTCTGTAATTACAGTTTACTTAGCAACCTTTGGACTCTAAATGCCAGTAGAAATTCCCCCAGGGACAATTAAAAACAAAACAAAACACACCTTCACACATTTCCAAATAACCCTCTAAGGAGGTAAGATACTATTTACCATTTGAGAATCACATGCTGAAGCCTATATTTTAGAGAATCTTCTCCTCAGATCTAAAGTCAGGTAGAGACCTAAATCCTGAGATATTCCCAGAGAAGGTGCTCATAAGCAGGAGGTGGGAAGTTAGATAATGAAAACATACAGTGAAAAACAAACATTGAGAGGTATACGGAGAAGTCATTTTTAAAAGGCAAACATTATATGCTGATATATTTTTGGTTTATCGTGTTTATTATTTAAAGTTGAAGTCACAAATGGTTTTTTCACCTATGGTTGTTTGCTTTGGCCAGAAAGAATCAAGTCAAAGGTTAGAATTAGAATTAGCCATGAACAGTTAGAATTAGTAATAAAGATTTCTCATTTCTCCTTTATTGCATTTATTCATCAGTGGCTACCTTTCTGAAAACATATCCTTTCACACTGTGGTCTTTAAAATTTTTTTAAAACAAAATAATTGATGCTGAATGGCATTTCTTAGGATACCTATTTCTAAAGTCCAATAGTAAATGTGTAACTTTTTATGTATGTGTCATAATAAGTCATATCAACATTTCAAAGAAAAAAATTTAACTTATTGAGGTAAACTGTTTGGAGATAATTGCCATCATCCTGTTTAGTAATTCAAAACCTATTTTCTTCTTTGTAAAAGAAGTTATCTGAATTGAAAGGAAACAAGATTTTGGATAGAAAACATTTTTAGTTTAATAGAACCAAGAAACTGTTATAGGATGTGTTTCTTGTACTTTTATTTAGAATATTTTTATTTGTGGACCAATTGGGCTCCTTTTGAGTTCCTCAAGTCAGGAATACTGTGCTCTATTTACGGTTATTTCAGCCACATCAAAACTAATGGTACTATTAGTTTTTGGCTTTTGCAAGGATTCTTTAGATTAATATAACCATGTTCTATTTTACTTAAAAATTTTTTTGTGTGTGTGCAATTTATAACTTGAAGAAAATAGTTTTCTTCAAAGGTAAGAGAAAGCCTAAGTGATTTTATATACAAAACACCCTTGACTTTAGAACTATGTCAACTCTTCTTACTTGGATGTTTGAAAATCCTAAGGTAATTGGAAACTGAAAGGACAGAATGTACACTCAGAATTAAAAACAAGTCACTTGGTATAATGTAGATTCTGGTTTGTGTTATTGTTTTCATGCCTTTGGTCATTGAAATTCGTGTAGTGGTTGTTTAAAATTACTTATACTCCTGTCTTTATTTGACTTTAGGGCTTCCCAAGAGAAATCAAGTGTTGGTTATATATACTGTGTCTGGTCGTCTTTGCACTGTGAGCAAAACCAGGGAATTGGTATTTAAGAATGTTCCTAGAGCAAAAACATTTTGCAGTGTGCTGATATAAGATTTTAGTATCTATACTTTTTATAAATGCTGAGTAATGTGCCATATTCAAAGCAGTTGGATTTTGTGTAAACAAATAAGCAGCTTCATAAAATTTAGTCATATTTGGCCTCAAGGAATATGTTACCTGGTGGCAAGCATTGAAGCTATGCATGTTTTTCTGTTGTAGTTTGGTTCCTTTTTGCCTCAAGATTTGTTTTAAAAGAAAGAAAAAGCTGGTTTATGGGGTGTGTGTGTGTGTGTGTGTACTTCCTTTACATTGTAGCCCCTAAAGATCTCTGTATTCAAAGGTGTGCTGTTACAGTTGAAATCCTAGTTCTTTGTAGAGAAATATTTCTATTGCTCTAGACCAATGGTCAGCAAACTGTGGCTCTGTTGACTAATGAATGAGTTTGCCCACCACTAAGCTAGGGGCTTAAATCATAAGGAACAACAACAGCCTGTAATTACTGGAATCAAGATATTAGGTGGTTGGCAAACTCATTTGTCAACAGAGCGACTGACCATTAGTTTTCTTTCATTTGGAAAGTAAATAAAGATTAAGACTTGCCTCTGGGCCAACTTGGCACATAGAGCTTAGTGGATATTATTAGGAAATCAGATTAAGCATCTATATAGTTTTATGACCAGAACTTTTAGATTTCTCAGAGCTTGATATAAGCCAGTGAAGGACAGTTTTATCTGGTATCTTAGTCACAAGGAGTGTAGGATTGCAGCAGAGACAGTAAAGAAAATACAGGGAGTTGACATAACTGGGATTAAGTCTTAGCTTTACTACAAACTAACCTTGAGCCTCAGCTTTCTTATCTGCGGAATGGATAAAATAGGCTCATAAATGATAATATTGAGGTGTTATAATAGCAGCATCTATTTCCTGTGGGTGTTGTATTAAGTACCTGCCTGTCATGGTGCTTGGACATAATAAGCCCTGGGTGAGTGTCAATTTCCCTTACGCGATGAGGTAGTCTGCCTTTTCCCCTCTTCCCAAGCTATTTTTACCTACAAAATGAAGTGTTCTACAAGGATGTTCATTTCCTAGACTCTACATTATGATCTGACAGAACACCTTCTTGCTGACAGAATCCCTAGGGGTTTCTTTCCTCCATTTGAGGTAATCCTCTAGGGCAGCACTGTCTGACAACTTTCTGTGATGATAAAAATGTTCTGTATTTGTGCTGTTCACTATGGTAGCTACTGGCCACATTTGACTATTGTGCACTTCAAATCTGCAATGTAGCTAAAGAACTGATTTTTAATAAAGTATTAATTTTAAGTAACCAAATATGGCTAGTATCTACTATGTTGTGCAACTTAGCTCATAGGACTTATATCTCCTAATTCTCAGTGAAACCTAAATTATGTGATATTGACCACATGCAGGACAATACAGAAAGAATTTACTTCAATAGTCTTCATTGTAAGTTATAACTCAGCCGAGTATGTAATTGACACTTAGCGATATCCTTTTATGTGGACACTTTACTGCTTATCCCTTTGTAACTTTTCAGAAAATCATAGCACTATTATTTTTCTCAATAATACTTTAGACATTTTAACACTTTTAACCTAAACTACTCTTAATTGTAATCTTACTGTTACCCCTCAAATAGGCTGTAAAAATCTAGAGATTTCAGAAGCAAATTTTTAATTTTTCTAATGCTTTCCAAATTAATATGTACTCAGTTTTCACTACATGGAAGAATTATTGTGATTGAATAGGATTTTTCTAGTTGGTGAAAATCAATAGATGGTTTTTAAAGAATTTATTATTATTATTATTATTATTATTATTTAGTTTTTGAGAGATATTTTTTCTTTTGATGGTTTTAGTGACCCAAGTCATGAGAAATGATATAATTACCAGCATCTTCCAAAAGTATTTATTATCATGTTATTGACCAGACAACTTTGGTTAATGGTATAATTCCTATATCATTAGAACAGTTTTTCAACAGTTTTCTTTTAGCTTCTAGAGTGTTTCTATGAAAGTCAGCAATCATGAGTACCTTAAGTTCACCCTCTTTTTGGATCTGCCCAAAGTACCACCTCAAATGAGGGCTGTCACCTTCTGCCATTCTTCCAGCAAGCTAGTGGATTATCCTATCTAATAAAGAGGTAATATGCAAATTGACCATTCCAACACACAAGATGGCCGCCCCCATATGGACACAAGATGGCCACCCCCAGGTGCACACAAAATGGCCTGCTGGGGAGGGCAATTAGGGGTGAAGGGGCCGGCAGGGGAAAGCAGTTGGGGGCAGCCAGGCCTGCAGGGAAGGACAGTTGGGGGGAGACCCAGGCCTACAAGGGAGGGCAGCTGGGGGGAGACCCAGGCCTACAGGGGAAGGCAGTTGGGGGAGGGGAGACCAGGCCTGCAAGGGAGGGCAGTTGCGGGGGGGGGATCAGGCCTGCAGGGGAGGACAGTTGGGGGTGACCCAAGCCTACAGGGGATGGCAGTTGAAAAGTAATAGGCCTGCAGGGGAAGGCAGTTAAGGACGACCAGGATGGCAAGGGAGGACAGTTAGGAGTGACCGGGCTGGCAGGGAAAGGCAGTTGGGGGCAATTGGGCCTGCAGAGGAGGACAGTTAGGGGCGACCAGGCTGGCAGGTGAGGGCAGTTGGGGGTGACCAGGCCTGCAGTGAGGGCAGTTAAGGGCAATCAGGCAGAGGCAGGCGAGTGGTTGGGAGCCAGCAGTCCTGGATCAGGCCTAAACGGTCAGTTGGACATCCCTTGAGGGATCCCAGATTGGAGAGGGTACAGGCTGGGCTGAGGGATTACCTCCCCTTCCCCCATGCATGAATATCGTGCACCGGGCCTCTAGTTGAAAGATAAAATAATTAAAACAAATTAAAATAAAATTTGGAGATGATACTTATGTTTTACATGGTTCTTCTCTACCTAGCCCTTTTCAGCATTTTTATCACAGTGCTTTGATTAATAACATGCCTATCACATTTGCTTATGGTCATGTAATTTTGACATTGTGTGCTATATTCTGAATTTTAAAAATTGTACAATCTGAAATGATGGGTAGAAATTATAAATTTCATATTGTACTTACTAGCTACTAGGTACCATTCTAAATTTACACTACATATATAATTTTAGCCTCACGACAATCTTCTAACCAGATAGAGCTTCTCTGATTCTTAGTCTTATTAGTGGAAACATAGTTGACCAGAATAAGAGAGATATATTGCTCTTTCATTCAGCAGCAGGTGTTTATTAAATGAACGTTAGGTATATTCCTTGCAGATTGCACCTGAATATTTGTGTTTAGTAACACTTTGAGCAAGGAAGCAGACTGAGAGAAGAGTAAGCTGGCCAAGGAATTCAAAATCTTGGTTGGAGGGACAAAGGGTAAAGGGTGGGGATTGGCCTGGAACAAAAAAATGGACAGTGGTGTGAAAGTTGGCAGTGATGGCAGTCCTCAGATAACTTAGAGGTTTGTCACTTATGGAGAAGAAGGATTAGACATCAATATGGTTTTAGGTATAGGCACTAGAAGGTAGATGATAGAAAACTTTGGAACTGATAGAAAGAAAAGACTGTTGAAGTGTTAGATCTCCATTTAACAATGAAATGGAGCTGTTGTTTTGTAACCCCAAGGGCATATCATCATATAAGAGACTCAAAGTTTAGGTATATGGTTAGACTAAATAACCTGTACTATCCTTCCATCCAGAAGAGTGATTATTTTATTTTATTTTATTTTTTTAAATATATTTTATTGATTTTTGTACAGAGAAGAAGGGAGAGAGATAGAGAGTTAGAAACATCGATGAGAGTCATCGATCAGCTGCCTCTTGCACACCCCCTACTAGGGATATGCCCGCAACCAAGGTACATGCCCTTGACCGGAATCGAACCCGGGACCTTTCAGTCCCCAAGCCGACTCTCTATCCATTGAGCCAAACCGGTTTCGGCCAGAAGAGTGATTATTTTAATGGTTCTTCATCACTCAGAGTAATGGGCGAGGAAAGGGATTCAGAAGCATTGCAAACATTTTGGGAAAGCCCATTCATATTCTTTTCAATAACCTGTGTTTTGCTGCTGTGCCCACGCTTGGAATCCTAATTTCCTGTACTGCTCTTTATTTAGAATTGAGTGGTTAGCAGGGAGTGCAAAAAAGTAGGATCCATCTCTTTTTAGTTTTTTGCACTTCCAGCCATCACAGCTTTTCTAGTGCTGTAGCCATTAGATTGGGGGTTGGGGGGAGACTTATTAAAAAAGGTGTGTGTGTAGGGAGGGGGGGGGCAAGCTCCAGATAGCCTGTCCTTGTAAAAATCTTCTGTGTTAAATGTATCAAGAATATAAAAGCATATGAATAAGTTTCAATTCAAGTGTGAAAGAGAATTGGAGTCCTTTAGGTAGAAGAAATTTGTTGTCTTGAATGATAAACAAATTTTGTGAAGTAACTGGTGTAGCATTTTTCTTACCAGGAATCAGTTGTGGTGGAGGGATGCTCCGCCCATTAGTGTAGTTAGATAGAAGTCTTGCCACATCCCATTAGTCTTTGAAACGATTTCTGGTGACTGAGCATAGTTGTTTGAAAATACGAGGAGTGTTTTGTTTCATAAAGGTAGAGTGTACAGTTAAAAGTGCAGACCTAGAACCTGAGTATATTTAAGTTACAGATGGGAGACCTTCAGCAAGTTATTTAATCTTCCTTTCCCTTAATATTTAATGGGGATATTAACAGTACGTGCTTAAGTTAATACGTTTACCGTTTATGTAAAGTGTTTAGAAGGGTATCTAATAGCTAGTAAGTGCTGTATAAATCTTAACTCTTATTATTTAATATGCCTATATGAATATATTTTTCTACTTAGCTTCAAAGCTGAGATCTTAGTTTATTAAAAAAATTATTATATGTCCATATAACCAAAAATCTTATGTTTTAGTGGCTCAGTAGTATGTTAACATGAGGATTGTCATTAAAATACTTGTTTCTCTTTAAAAGATACTGAATAAAAATCTTATACTATTCAGAAACCCTCTTGAATAAGATATAACCTCAGGTTTGTAAACATGCTGGTTAAAAATCCTAGTAGAGCATTGGAAAATAGTGGTAAGAAACATACTCACATTAAAATTGTGGGAACACTTTGCCTATATCATTTTCTTGCTCTGCGTAAGTAAATGGCTTCGTTTCCTCTCTCCCACCATAATCCCATGTTTTTTCAAGCAATAAGTACTTTGAAAAATTTGATTATAACATAGCCACAATGGATTAGCACCTATACCCTTTTGATACTCTCATTGTCTTGGCTGCCCTCTAGAGTTGATTGAAAAGGATCTAATAGGATTAATATTTTTATCTACTATGTCTAACATTTATAACACTCAGTAAGTTGAGCAGATGAATGACTCTCACCTTGAAGCCTTTAACAGTTTTTTGGCTCAAGATAAATTAAATGAGTTATTAAAATGATTGTTTATTCCTGAAATGTTCTTGCAACACACATACATTAATGAATTATAAATTCTGTCTAATATGTAATTAAGAGAAGTGAAGCTTAGTGGGGAAAGTTTACTAGTTCAGTGTCCTTGGTTGCATCCAGCAGAAATCCTTGTCTGTTACCAAAACTCTGTCAGTGGAAATAACTAGATAACTATTGCTCTCCTATGGCCCAGCCCAGGCTTCGGTGTTATCAACTTTGCCTCTTGCATTTTCTTTTCATCTTCCTCAACTCCACTCTGGCCTTCCTCATTCACTCCATTCTCCTGCTATACCTTACTGTCTGTTTTTTAAGTGATTTAAACCTTTAGTGTTGTTGGGTGGTTTTTTTGTTGTTGTTTTGCCCTGAGGTATGAAGGCTAAATGGGGATGAGCCTCAGGCACTGGATCCCAGTTCTTCCAATTCAGCACAAGATGTAGTTACTATTTATGCCACCTACCTATGGGGAGCTTAATGATTAAGAATAACACTGGGTGAGACCTGAGTGGGTCCAAAGGTCAAAGCTTTCTTTTGCTTCTGTTTGGACCAATAGGAACTCAGATTTTGAAGCTAGAGCACATATTTAGACTGTTATTCTATTTCCCTATTTAAAGCTATAAGTGGCATCTTATATGCCCGATTAGGTGAAAAGTCTGATATATGTTGCAAACTTTAAAATGACAAATGGCACTTCTATTGTTAGCTCTTATCTCCATTGAAGTTGGAGAGTGTATCCTAGAGAAGTTAAGAAACTAATCACATAATGTCCATCCATGAGCCAAGAATAGGAATCAGTAGTCCCAATTGTACTTGTGCCATTAAGCAGACATCTCCTTTCAAGCTGTTATAACTGTGGCTACTATAAGAATATTTTTTGCCACTGGATTTATTTATTTTCAATTAATTTCAAATTAACTGTGATTTGATTATTCAATTCCATGTGTTCTTAAATTCTCAAGTGGAGAATTGTCATTCTGATTTTCTAATCTTCCTTCTCTTATTAATATTAAGTAGATATTTTTGTTGAGCTGCATGCTGTGTCCTATCCCTTCCTACTGATCTATAAGCTTTTCTATTGGCTTTCTTTATGTTTCCTGCTGCTTTCTTGCTTCATAATTGAAGGGAGGATTCAGACCTATCCAGGTAACAAACTACTGGTTCTGCATGGCCTCTTTATTACTCTGTCCCCTTATTACTATTATTACAACAAGATTAATTGTTTGCTGCTGAATTCACGGTGGGAATTTAATATTGGTATATTGTTTCAAGGCTTTTCACAGAGTGCAGTGAGAACTATAAATAACCGCAAACACCGGTTGCCATTTGAGAGATTTGAGCTTTGCTCCTTCCAGACCATCCTTAAGCCTCTCTAGATCCCTCATTTTTTATTGCAAAGTATATGCAAAAATGGGTTCATTTTAGTATGGGGTTGCCACTTTTTTTTGAAAAGGCTTTCCCCTTCATGAGACAATCAGCATATGACAACCTACAGACAGTATTAATTTAACTTAACCTTGATACGCTGAGACAAAAATGTTTATGTCCAGAGAGATTCTTGTTCTTCTAAACTACATTTAATTTTCAAATAAGCCAACTACTCTTTATGAAAGAATCAATACTTTTATAAAACAAAACAAATTTTAGAGAGACACCAGCTACTCCTTTTATTATATTTTATCACACATTTAAAAATTATTCATTATGTATGGAATTTTTAGTTTAAATTAGCTGAGACTTCATTTTAAAAATAAAAGACTGCCCTCCAGTTTTCAAATGTGTGATAACACAATCAAAACTTAACCTAGTGTGACTAGTATAGAATAACCCAGCCATAGGCAGTTTAGACTCATTTTATGTATATTGTATTTTTAATTCAAGTAGATAAGATTTTTACTAGTGGAAACAAGGAGAAAGTTTAAGATAGTAAAATTTACTTATACCCCTTTGTAAAAAAAAAAAAAAATCTCTCTTTCTCCCCTCCTCAGTTTTTCCAGAGGCCTCAAATACAGCCTCCTAGAGCCACCATCCCGAACAGCAGTCCTTCTATTCGTCCTGGTGCACAGACACCCACTGCAGTATATCAGGCCAATCAGCACATCATGATGGTTAACCATCTGCCCATGCCGTACCCAGTGCCCCAGGGTCCTCAGTACTGTATACCGCAGGTAAAGTATCTCTCAGGTCCTGGTGGTCCAGAGGAGAGTGGGGATTAACTGAGGTTCTCATCAGGGACCACGGGAAAGGTGGATGATAGCATTAGTGTTTAGTGATGTGTAAACTTTTTTGTTGGTTAGAAGTCCAGCCGTTTTGTCGTTTTCCATAATATTACAAAAAAATATATTTCTATGTCTCCTTAAAACTTTCTAAGATGATGCAGAAATTGTTTTTATCTCCTGGCTTTTCTCCCATCCCTTCCCAACACCAGTACCCATAATTAAGCTGTTCCTGTGATATTATTCAATGTCAGTGAAAGCTACCAACCTGAATTAATTTTATAAGGAAGGAGCTCATGTCTGCCTGTGTACCAGTATGCTGTATGGCTTTGCTTAAGGCATATCTTTCTCTTCATTATCATCACATCTTGATGGCAAGCAAGCATTTTGAATGTGTTTAATCATGTGGCTTCTCATTTAAATGATCTTATATACACACATACACACAGGAAACTTTTTCATAGTAAGCTACCTTCATACTATTTATAAATGTCTAATTTCTCTCTTCCAGTACCGTCATAGTGGCCCTCCTTATGTCGGGCCCCCCCAACAATATCCAGTTCAACCGCCGGGGCCAGGCCCTTTTTACCCCGGACCAGGACCCGGAGACTTCCCCAATGCTTACGGTGAGTGTGGAAAGTTGAACAATTTCTGTTAATTTGCAGATAAAATGTTATAAACAGTTCTGACCTGAAAACTACTTCTTAGAGAATGGCTTACACTGAAAGATTATTATAGAAATGTATTTAGTTTTAATGACACCTTCTGCAGGAGTTGGTAATTGTGTTGCAAAGAGCTCATGCCTTGAGGTTATAATATTTTAGCAGATAGGTATTTTTTTATTTTTTTATTTTTTTTTATTGTTTAAAGTATGGAAACTTTTCCCCACATTGACCCTTCCCTGGCCACTCCCACCCCCAGGACAAGCCCCCAGCACCCCAGTGTCTGTGTCCATTGGTTATGCTAATATCATTCATACAAGTCCTTTGGTTTCTCTATTACATCCCTCCTGCCACCCTCTCCCCTACCTTCTCTCTAAGGTTTGATAGTTCATTCGGCGCTTCTTTGTCTCTGGATCCATTTTTACTCATCAGTCTATGCTGTTCATCATATTCCACAAATGAGTGAGATCATGTGATATTTATCTTTCTCTGACTGGTTTATTTCACTTAGCATGATGCTCTCCAGGTCCATCCATGCTGTTGCAAATGGTAAAAGTTCCTTCTTTTTTATAGCAGCACACTATTGTGTAGATGTACCACAGTTTCCTAATCTACTTATCTGCTGATGTGCCCTTAGGCTGTTTCCAAATCTTAGCTATTGTAAATTGTGCTGCTATGAACATAGGGGTGCATATGTTCTTTCTGATTGGTGTTTCTGATTTCTTGGGATGTAGTCTTAAAAGTGGGATTACTAGGCTGATGGGGAGTTCCGTTTTTAACTTCTTAAGGAAAGTCCATACTGTTTGCTACAGTGGCTGCACCAGTCCACGTTCCCACCAGCAGTGCACGAGGGTGGTTTTTTCTCCACATCCTTGCCAGCACTCGTTGTTTGTTGATTTGTTCTGTCAGGTGTGAGATGGTACCTCATTGTCATTTTGATTTGCATCTCTCAGATGATTAGTGACTTTGAACACGTTTTCATGTATCTCTTGGCATTCCCTATATCTACTTTTGAAAAGTGTCTATTATTTAGGTCCTTTGCCCATATTTTGATTGGATTGTTTATCTTCCTTTTGTTAAGTTGGAGTTCCCTATAAATTTTGGAGATTAAACCCTTATTAGAGTTCACATTGGCAAATACGTTCTCCCATGCAGTGGGCTTTCTTGTTGTTTTGTTGATGGTTTCTTTTGCTGTGCAGAAGCTTTTAATTTTGATGTAGTCCCATTTGCTTATTTTCTTCTTAGTTTCCTGGGCAGGTATTTAGTTTTAAAGTTTGCCACTAGTTAATATACTTTTTTCCAAATTAAAAGTTCTTTTCTAATACCTCATAAATTGTAGGTCCTTCAGCTATACCACCTTGGGCAACTGTTCTGGAAGCCATAGACATTCCCCTTCCTAATTTCTCTTCTTGGAATCTCTTCTATTCTTACCTTTCCATTTCCAGTTCTGACCTTGGTGCCTCCCTTTCCTCTACCACTTTTCCTGTTCTAACCTTGGGTTCTAGTTAAAAATAGGTTTGGGGGTGGGATCCTTGATCTACGTTCTGAAAAGGGAGTCCTGTCTTCTAAGACAGGGACCTTCCTGTGGCTGAACTGCCAGGAACAAATCTGAGACTTGTTCCTTCTAGCTCTACTGCTGGGTTTGTGAGTTGGATAATATTTTCCCCAGACTTCTTAGTTCTTTATCCTTAGCTTTGCAATTTACTCACCACACTAACATTTTATTTCCCTACTTGGTTTAAATATTGAACCGTGATTTTCAATGAATATTCTTACAGCCTGACCAATATGGATCAGTGGTTGAGTGTCAGCCTATGAACCAGGAGTTCACAGTTCAATTTCTGGCCAAGGCAAATGCCCAGGTTGCTAGAGGCAGCCAATCAATGATTCTCTCTCATCATTGATGTTTCTATTTCTTTCTTCCTCTCCCTTCCTCTCTGTAATCAATAAAAATACATTTAAAAGAAAAAAAAGAATATTCTTACCCACACTGAATTTCAGTAACCACAATTATAGAATTCTGTTTAGAAAATATAATTCTTGCAGTATTTCTGCAATGTTGAGGAAAAATAATGCAGAAATAGTATTTGTTCAATGTTATTTTTCAGTTTTGCTCTCAGTGTTGTTTTTTTAAAAAAATATATATTTTATTGATTTTTTACAGAGAGGAAGGGAGAGGGATAGGAAGGTAGAAACATCAATGAGAGAGAAACATCAACCAGCTGCCTCCTGCATACCCCCTACTGGGTATATGCCTGCAACCAAAGTACATGCCCTTGACCGGAATCGAACCTGGGACCTTTCAGCCCGCAGGCTGACGCTCTATCCACTAAGCTAAACCAGTTTCGGCTCATCAGTGTTCTTAAATATTTTGATGCCTGCTATATCAGAAAATTATGTCATGAAGATTAAAATCATTACCAGCCAACTTAAGGGTGTGATGGCCCAAGATGAAAAAATTAGGTTTAGGAGCAAAGGGCTATGTATGGTTAGTGGTGGTAGTGAGGTTGAAAAAGAAAAACAAAAAAGAATTTACAGTAGTAGAAGATCTCATTCTCCCTTGCTTCAAACCAATATACACTCCTTTTTCTCACTCTGCAGTATCATTCTCTCCTCCCTTGTTATCTTCTCACTCTTGTTTTGTGTTTTATCCTACTATATTGAGATTACCTTGATCTGCCACGTTTAATCATTTGGTATTTACTGCATGTATAATATGCGGAAGCCTCTGTCTCAGTCATGTTGACTCAAAAATGTTTCATTAGCAGAATCTGACTTTTTAAGAGATGGTTCACCTTTTGTATCCTATTTCACTTAGCTTAAAAAATATGGCAAAGTGAGCAGATTGTATTGCTTCTCTTGCAGCATTTGAAACCAATATTAGGATTTTGTGTTCTGCATTTTGGGGCTAGTGATGTAATCGAGTAGCATAAATCGCTTATTTGAGCTCTCCTTTGGGAATAGTTTACTCAACACTAAAGGATGGCTAAGGTTTTTTGTCATTTTACAGTGCACTTATTGAAGTCTCAGTCATGTCCTCTGATTATATATTTTCCAGATCTGAATCTCTAAGCTTGGTTGATACGTGCAGTTCTGGTACTGCAAAGTGGTGGGCATAGGAATGATGATGTCACGTGATGAGAGTAATAACAGAGCTGATACTGTTTGACTGCTCAAGTACCAGGGATTTTACCTCTATCAATTACTTTTCATATACACTTCATTCCTTCTTGTTACCTTGATCCAACTATTTATGCCCCCCACCAACGGCCAATCTTCTACTTGTGCATTAGATTTCATCATGTACCCATTTAAGGTTATTATTCTGGCAGTTCACTTCTCTGTTTTTCTGCATTATCAATTTTTCCCCCCCTCTGCTGGATTAGTCCAGTCAGCCTATAGGTATACTGTTTTGTTCCCTTCTTTAAAAAAACACACACATATATAAATATTATTGATTTTTTCATAGAGAGGAAGAGAGAGGGACAGAGAGTCAGAAACATCGATGAGAGAGAAACATTGATTAGCTGTCTGCTGGACACTCCCCATTGGGGATGTGCCCGCAACCAAGGCACATGCCCTTGACTGGAATCGAACTTGGGACCCTTCAGTCCACAGACCAACGCTCTATCCACTGAGCCATACCGGCTGGGGCTCTTTCTTTTTAATAAAGTTTTTTTTTTGCTCTATATTTTTGTTTTTTTGATTCCCATCATAGCAAAAACGTTTTAGAAAAAGAGCTGTCTATGCTCACTTTTTAAAAATTTTCTTTTATCTAATTCAGTGTTGAATGCACCCTAATCAGGATGCATGCCAGTAACCTTACCCAAACAACTTTTGCCAAGCTCACCAGTGAATTCTGCTTTGCTAAATCTTAGCTGCTATCTCAGCACCATTTGACATAGTTATTTTCCCCATTCTTGAACCATTTTCTTCATATCAGCTACTGCGTTGGTTTTTGTTTTTTCTTCTTCATCTCCTTCGCTGGGATTTCTTCATGCCTATGATCTCATGGTTTAAATGTTGTCCACATTATACCGATTCCAAAATGATACTTGTTCTTTGACTCCAGGCTTGTATCTCTTCCTGCCTACTTGATACCTCCATTTTGAAGGTCTAATAAGACCTTCAAATTTACATATTCAAACTTAAACCTCGATTTTCCCCCCTCTACTTTTCCTCCAGTATTCCTCATTTTGGTAAGTTAATAAATTATATAGTATATAGCATTTTCATTCTTCCCTTTGCTAAGACAAAAAAAAAACCTTGAGAGTTTTCTTTGACACCCCTTTCTCAGTCACATTCACATATATTATAATACGGTAGCAAATCTGTAGGTTCCGTCTTCAAAATATCTGACCCCTTATCACCACATTTACTCTAAGCACTCTGGTTTAATATTAATTATAAGAACAGTCAAAATTTTGAAAGTTAAAAAAATAGGACATTTGCCAAGCCTTAATGTTGGCTTTCTGTGGCAGTGGTTCTCCATAAGAGGGAGAAGAATTAGACAACTCCAAACCCCCAAGATGATCAAAAATATTCTATTGTTGCTGATCAAACCCACATATAAAACATACTCTTAAAACCTTGCTGAGAATCACTGTTGGGGATAATGGGCCTCCAGAATAGAGTTTTTAGAGCAGTGCTGTAGTGCGATTAGTGTTTTGGAAAGGTAACTAGTGGTAGTCAGCAGGGATTGGTTATTTGTTTTCATATAGATGCTAAAGAAGAGATGTTTATGCGTATTTGGAAATCATTTCTTGGCTACTTCATTAGGTAGTGGGAAAAGATAAATAAGAATGCTTGTTTTTGTTACTTTATTAAACTGTTGGTACCGTGGCAAGGTGCCATTAATGGTCTTACAGCGATTGACAAAATAACTGAATACTTCCTTCATTCTTTTCTGATTCTTTAGGAACACCTTTTTATCCAAGTCAGCCAGTGTATCAGTCAGCACCTATCATAGTGGCTACCCAGCAGCAGCCCCCTCCAGCCAAGAGAGAGAAAAAAACAGTAAGAGATCTTATTAATTTTTCTTATTTAAATTGAATGTCCATTCACTTGTTAAATAAGTTACTCACAGATGTAATCATTATTCATCTTAGTTCACAAATGACTGCCATTTATTTTTTTATTTTTTTTTTTTATCCTCACCACTAGAAGGGCATTTAACTAGAAGTTGCAAGTAGCACTTGCTTATTATCAGTTCCCAACAGGCATCAAGTGAGGTATGTGAAGTGACAACATGCCCTCCAGCTTCAGAATTGGGAGGATTTAGTCTGCTAAGGTCTCACTAAATGGGAGGAATTTGAGGTCAGTTGTCACATCCTGATTGTCCTTTAACTGTTGTCCTGGTCTTCTCCACATTCAAGTATGAACTGATCGGAAAAAATAGCACAAGATAAAATGAGCAAAATGTTAAGGTCAACAAGAAAAATCTTTCCTGTGGAAGATATTTATTTTAAGAAACAGAAAGCAGAATTTAGAAAATGTATTTTAATTGTTTTTAGTAAGTTATAGGGGCTTTGCCTCTGTCTATTAAGGCAGGCCCAAGAGAATTAGAGTCATAAAATGTACATTTCATAAAGGAAGGTGAAGGGATTAGTTAAAGGACATATATGCATAGCCTGTGGACACAGACAGATAGTGTGGGATGAGCAAAGAGAGGGAGTTAGGGAGAGGTGGGCAAAGGAGAAGGAATGGGGGAACATCTGCAAGAGTGTCAATAATAAAAACTTTAAATTTAAAAAATGTGAATGTACGCGTAAGAAAAAAAATTCACATCGCACAACATTTTGTAGAAGAGTGGCTTGCAATCTTTTATCTATCAGATCACTCAAAATGGGTGATGTTTATGAAGGACTCCCCCATTCATATGGTTAGGATAGATGGACATAGCATCATAGCAATATTCTTGAAAATACTCTCATTTAATAAAGAGTAGTGAAGTTCAAAACTTTGGTTCTTTATTATTATAAACAAATTAACAAAATAAAAGGACATGCCCGTATATGATGACACTAAAGTTGAGAAACTATGCTTTGAAAGTGTTGAAACAGCACAGTAGATGTTGGACTTGAAGAACACTTTCAGAATGCCGGAAAATTAATAAAGCAGACAATGAAAATGGGGGACAGGAATAGTAGTTGTTACTGAAGAAGAAAATAGAAGGTGAATTAGAAGCAATACTTAAAACTGTATTTGAAACAAGCTTTCAAACCTGAAAGACATAGCTGATATTCATAATCTTACTGAAGAAACTACTTTCAAAAAAGCTTTGAGATCCAGATGGTTTTATTAGTGAATTTTTTGAAATTTTCAATAAGCCAGGGCTACCGTCATTAAGCACTAGAGGTAATGACAAACCTTATATCTTAGCAATGTTCGGGATGGACGACCTAGACCCAGGTACTCCAACACTATTGTAGAACCACTGTCTACTGACATCTATATAAGCATAAGTAGTCTTAAAAAATTAAAACAAGAAGGCCATAAACATTGTTCTGCATTTTGCCTCTTTTCACTTACCAATACATCTTATGTTCATTCCATATCAGTACATGTAGATCAGTCTTATTCTTTCAACTGGCTATTTGGTATTTAACTGAAAGGAAATGGCATAATTTCTTAACTACTGTGTTCATCAGCCTGTAAGATATTTCTGTCTGCAGCAAAAAAATAACATTGCAGGAATCCTTACATCTATATATAAAAGCCTAAGCAATTGAACAACCGGTCGCTATGATGCATACTGACCACCAGGGGGCAGATACTCGGGGCAGGAGCTGCCCCTGCTGGTCAGTGCGCTCCCACAGCAGGTGTCTGGACTGGGGAGCACCAGACACCAGGCTCACAGCTGGCAAGCGTGCCTGCAGCAGTGCTACTGAGCAGCGGTGCCAGCAGGTGCAGCAGGATCAGGATGAGCAGGAGCCGGGCTTGGACTCCTTCCCAACTATCTGCTGCTTTGTGCATTGCTACATCCCCTAAGGGGTCCTGGATTGGTCTCTGACTGTGAGAGGGCGCAGGCCAGGCTGAGGGACCCCACTGGTGCATGAATCCATGCACTGGGTCTCTAGTACATATATAAGGTTACCTATAACACAAGTTCCTATTTCTGAGTTCTTGGATATGTACATTTATCATTTTGTTAGAGAACCATTTAAAGCCTTTAAAACTTCGTTGTACAGAGTAAGTTCCATAATTTAAAACTATTCTATGGATCTTATCTTTTTTAACATCACTCATTTGGCACTGCTTACAAGATAAATGTTAATACTTTGCTTATTTGGCCTAGAAATTCAGCCAACTAAGTCTCAGTTAGTTTGTTATTTAATTGGTTCATGTCCGAGCAAATGGCCTACATTTCTCTGAATGACCCCATATAGTTCTGTGATTGAAATAAAATAAAATATGGTGATTATCAACTTTGATATTTGACCAGTTTTTCAGTTTTGCACCTCTAATACATTATCTGCCTGTAAATCTACTACAGAGACACCCTATCTGTAAATATGATGTCTTTTTGTAATCTTATAGATAAGAATTAGGGATCCAAACCAGGGAGGTAAAGACATAACAGAGGAGATTATGTCTGGAGGTGGCAGCAGAAATCCTACTCCACCCATCGGGAGACCCTCATCCACACCTACTCCTCCCCAGGTAAGATGGAGTTAGCCATGATGGATAATGGTGTGTATTTGTTCACTAACCTCAACTGAAATTTTCCCCATAGCTGCTTTCTGTACTTTCCATTTCCGTCAGTTGTCTCATAGCCTCGAATATCTAAATGATATTTAAACAGATATATTGTTTCTCTTTACAAATTGTTATACAGTAACTACAGATTTTTATTGATAATATTTCTGTGCATTGTCTTCACATTCAGAGCATAGCTGCTGCCACTTTTCCTATTGCTACTAAAAAGGAGCTGCTTCTAAACGTCATCATTAAATGAGTATTTTGTTTTAAATATGGAGCCTTAAGAATTTGGCGGTGCCACTGCATTAATGCAGACTGTAAAGTTGAGAACTTAAACATTTGTCCTGAATGGTATTGCTTGAGATGATTATCTGTGTTACTCAGAGCATAGTTAGATGTATTATAGGCACAGCTCTTACCTTTTAGTACTGCATAAATGGGATTCTTTAGTGGAGGGGTCTTTTTAAGTTATTTGCAGAGGTTATGAGTAAATTATGTTAGTTCAAGCACCTTTTTGTTCCTGTTGCAGAAGTGGCTATGATGGTCTTAAGAGTTCACTGTCTTGCTGTTAGAAATCAAGACATCTTGGGAGGAGCCAGAGTTTAGTAAACTTCAATAGAGAATGGAATCCCCAACTTTGACAGGATTTTGTTTTCCTCACTGGGTTACTAATAAATTTCGTTAAAATTATTCAGATGACATGCGTGATTTTCAGATGTTCAGAATATCTTAAGTGAAAGCCCAGCGTGTAAAAACATAAAACCAAGGTTATTAGGAGTAAGAGGCTGCCTGCTCCCCCACGTGTGGTGAGGTGAGGTATTCCTCAGAGCCCAGTTTACTACAAGTGACATGGATAATCAAATGTATGTATTAAGAATGATAGGCTATTAACTTTAGTAGCATAGGTTTTAAAAGTTCTTTAAAACTTTCTTAATAATTAAATCCATGAATACATGTGATTAAGCAAAAAACCTCCTCTTAGGCCCAGACAAAAATACGATTACACCAAAGGAAAAGTTGGTGTTTAGGGGGAGAATATATAGTGATGGAAGGAGACTTGATTTGGGGTGGTGAATACCCAGTACAATAAACAGAGAATGTATTAATAGAATTGTATATCTGAAACCTATATAACTTTATTATCCAGTGTCACCCCAGTCATTTCCACAAAAAAGAATAAATAAAATGCCATCTTTATGGGGGGAGGGCAACGCAGGAAGGACAAATGCCTGTCCATGTTTAAAGATCCTTGAAAATCTGTGAATTTTTATTAAGTCTAACACTTGGGCCTTTGTGTGATGATATGTTTTGCTTGTAAATGATGGTAGTCGCTGGCTGACATTTGTCTTAATCTCCCATCCTCTAAGTAAGTATAATATATAACCATCTAGATATGTGAATTGTAAGGTCATATTAATGTTTGTTAATAGGACTTTTAACCATTTCCCATTATTTCTCCAGGGATATTTCAAGTCTGGAATGATCAAGGCGACTTTATATTTAAAGTTGTCTCTGGAAGTAAACATGGGACAAGTAGCATTTACACATTTAAATTATCTCCTTATGTGCTCTGTTAGGTAGGGGCATATTGTAGCAAAAATTTAGCATTGGTTATTCAAGGCCGTTAAATTCTGATCTGTATTTTCCTACATTTATTAAAATATTATTACTGTTAAGCCTTATAGTTGACAACCTTTTGTTGATTTCTATTTAAATTTTCAATTTGAACATGTGTTAGTATATCTTGCATTTTAATTCCCTGTGGGGTTGGTATGTTTTTCTGTTATCCCTCTGTCCTTAGCCACAGAAATCCTTTTGCTCTTTCTTTCCCCAGTGACCATAGGCCTGAATACAAGTATATGTGTTTGTGTAATCATAAAGCACAGTAAATGTATATTTTATTTGATAAAAGCCATCAGTCAATAATTATAATGTTGGTAGTAGTTTTTAAGATGTGATGTTGTCATGAAGCATCCATTTATTTTATTAGTTAACTTGCAATTTAATCCAGCTACCAATCTGTTGTCTTTCCAAATGCATGAAATTCATAAAATGAACAAATAGCTTTTTAACAGACACATACACACTAGAAATATATCGAGAGTGGTGCATGTAGGGTAAGAGGACAATCCCTGTTTACTGAGAAAGGCGGTCATTACTGCCTAGTTATTATACTTGTGAAAGTGTTGACTCAGTCTTTCAAAAGATGCTAGGAATCTCTGTTTATGTAAAAAATATACAAGTTTTAAATGTTAGCTATTAATTCTACTAACAAATAGCACTGTGTAGGACAAAGGATTTATACAAAGGGTTTAAACCCAAAACCGATTGGGTTTAAGCTAATAGCTGCTAGTTTACCAATTTTGGCCTAATTATAATTAGTAAGACTACAAAAGAGACAGCCCTCTGCATCAGAATTTGAATAGTAAATACTGTATTGCTTTTGCCTTTATGGATAACCTGCTTTGAGCCACAGTGCATATACTGTGAATAACAAAGCCTTTCCCTGTCATTGAGGTTGTTTCAATCTTTTTAAAGAAGACAGAAGACACTTACTAGTATATAACTGGTCCTCTTATGAAGTATACAGAGAATTATTAAAGCACCAAGTTGACAAATGGGACAGTTGCAGCAAAGACTCAAATATGTTGGATTAGAGAAACAGTAATGGTAGTATAGGTGAGATAGCACAGGGGAGAGGTCAAAAGCTTTGGTTTAAAATTAGACATACTTTGTTTTAGGTCCCAGTCCTACTATTTAATTGTGTAACTAGCCAAGTTACTTAATATTCCAGAGTCTTAGCTTCCACGTTTTAAAAAATGAGGAAAACAAAAGCTGTCCTATACAGTTATTATAAGGGTTAAATGAGATCAAATACATAAAATTGCTTAAGCTAAGGGCATAATGAGCATTCGGTAAATACTACCTGTTAGCAATATTGCAATTATTGTTATTTTAGGAGGCATAGAGAATGACTGGAAGAGTCTGGGAGATTCATAGCAGAGATGCCATTTGATCTCAGTTCCCAGATTGGTATTCACCACATGGAAAGAGAGAGGGTAGTTAGGCAGAGGGACATCGTATACAAAAGCACATGGAGATGGGAAATCGGATGAAAGGAAACTTGTCATTTCGGGTGATAAATTAGAAAGTCAGTTGAAAGAGTGGAAGCCAATTAGAGAAATATTCAGCAATCGGTTACTAAGTAGGGATTATAAAAAAGGTGACCAAATAATGTATCCTCTAAATTAGGACTATTTTAGAAATAAATGGGAATGCTATTAATCATTTTGCTGGGATAACAGACATAAAACTGTACTGTCCAGGTAAACAGGGATGCATGGTTCCCCTAGATATAAGAAAGATGGAGGGTTCAGAGATGTCTTCAAGCTGAGGTGCCTAGATTTATAGAGTAACACACAGCGGAGAGTATACATGAGGATGTTTAAAGAAGTGGATAATGAATTTGATTTTGGCAAGCATGCAAGCTAAGAAGAGTTAATTGAGGGAAACTGCATTGGGTGTGTGTGAGGAAACAGATTTTTTGCTGTTCTGCTGCTGCTTTGCCCTAAAGATTTTGAAATTGTCCTGTTTCCTTAGTTTTTAAAATGAGGTATAGAATAACTCCTGGAGATTTTGTATCTCAAATATATTAAAAATATACATATTGTATATGTATACATGTGCCCATAAAGATGATCACATCCAGTGGTTGATGCCTGGATGGACATCGTAGAGCTGGTCTCCACTCTGTCACTGAGATTTATAACCTTGGGCCAGAACATCAAACTCTTTAAACCCCTTTTTTTTTTTCATTTGTATAATGTGATTTTACTATGTAATCTCAGAGTTCCCTTTTAGCTAAAATATTAAAATGAGAAAGAAGGGGAAATTTTTGCTTACTTTTCATCAGCATAAAAATCTCTCAGTTATATATCTGTTGTTAGCAATTAGGCACACAGAATATTTCTATGTTAACAAATGTGCTAGCTGTCTGAAAGTTGCTATGGAACCCTGTAGGGTAAAAATAGGTACATGATGCCAAGGCTTCCAAAATTGTCTGTTTCCAAAAGGATGGTCTTGTATATAAAACCACTTAGTTTTTTTAATCAACTATCTACCTTTCTTCCTCTCCCTACACCCTTTGGTTCTTTTTTCTTTTCAGTTAAGATTATTTATGTTAAGAATTACTCTTATAGTGAAACACAGTTATAACTTGGGGAGAATGTCCTATGCCATAGGGTGTAGGGACAGAGAAAAGGTTGGCAACTCTTGTTTGCTGGCTCATCTTAGCTTCTCCTGTCATTTGGGAAAATTCAAAGTCAGCAGGTTCTCAGATTTTTGAAGAGCTTCTTATACATTTGATACCTGGAAACTTTAAAGAATTGTAGAGTAGGTTTGTTGATTTCATCAGGTCTGTCTCCAACAGGATATTGTCTTGAATTTTTAATAAAAGTAACATTCTCCATTCCTTAAACAAGAAAACAAAATTTGACATAAGGTTGCTTTTGAGATACTGTTTCTCCTTTTGGAAGCCAGGGGATCGAGTGTCTTTTAAGTTGTTTTGGCATCCCAATAATGATCCACTTATGAGAATTAATAACATTAAATTTTATTGTATTTTAAATGATTCTTTGTTTTTACTTGTACTACGTTTTTTCATATATCACCAACAAATTTTGTGAAAGCCTTTGCTGTTAGGCAATAAAGTACTATTATTAAATACTAGAGGCCCAGTGCATGAAATTCATGCATGGGAGTTCCTATCAGCTCAGCCTGTACCCTCTCCAATCTGGGACCCCTTGGGGGATGTCTGACTGCCGGTTTAGGCCCGATATGACTGCCAGTTTAGGCCAGTCACAGGAATTGGGCCTCAACCGGCAGTCTGACATCCCTCTCACAATCTGGGACCACTGGCTCCTAACTGCTCACCTGCCTGATTGCCCCTAACCGCCCCCCCCCAGCCTAATCGTCCACAACTGCCCCGCCCCCCCCCCCAATCTGATCACCCCTTACTGCCAACCTTGCCAGCCTGGTCATTCCCCCCACACCCCACTGGCCTGGTTGCCCCACGCAACTTACTGTTCAGTTGTTTGGTTGTCCCTCACTCGCCCTCCTGCCGGCCTGGTTACCCCACGCAGCCTGCTGTTTGGTCCTTACTGTTACTGTGACATCATCTTGTATAATTTGCATATTCTTCTTATTAGTATAGATAGCAGTATTATTTTACCTTAGATACTCTAAGTCTTAATCCTAATTATAAAGAAAGTGTGACTCAAATTTTTGCATGGACAGTAAAATTCTTCCCTTACCACTTACTACAAGTCATACACTGAACATTGCAGCTTGTAATAATCCTGCAACCATGATTATAGTTGTAGGGGATCACAAGTATTGTAAAATCCCCCCCCCACCCCCCCCCGCCCGCCTCATCCATAGGTGTAAGATTTTGGTCCAGTCTCTTCCCCCACCACCTACACCCCTTTCCCCTGCGAATTATCAGTCCACTCCCTTTTTATGCCCCAATACTATTATATTCACCAGCTTATTCTGTTCATCAGATTTTTTATTCACTTGATTTTTAGATTCACTTGTTGATAGATAAGTATTTGTTGTTCATAATTTTTTTCTTTAACTTTTTCTTCTTCCAGCATTTCATATAATATTGGTTTGGCGGGGATGGACTCCTTTAGCTTTTTTTTTTTTTTTTTTTTTTTAAATCTGTGAAGCTCTTTATCTGACCTTTAATTCTGAATGATAGCTTTGCTAGATAGAGTAATCTTGGTTGTAGGTTTTTGCTATTCATCACTTTGAATATTTCTTGCCATTCCCTTCTGGCCTGCATAGTTTCTCTTGAGAAAATCAGTTAACAGTCACATGGGTGCTTCCTTGTAGGTAACTAACTGTTTTTTCTCTTGCTGTTTTTATTTTTAAAAATATATTTTATTGATTTTTCACAGAGAGGAAGAGAAAGGGATAGAGAGTTAGAAACATCGATAAGCTGTCTCCTACAGCCCCCCCACCGGGGAGGTGCCCGCAATGCGCTTGACCGGAATCAAACCTGGGACCTTTCAGTCCACAGGCCAATGCTCTATCCACTGAGCCAAGCCGGTTTCGGCTCTTGCTGCTTTTAATAGTCTCTCTGTGTCATTTGCTCTTGGCATTTTAATTATGACGTGTCTTGGTATGGTCCTCTTTAGATTCCTTTTGTTTGGGGTTCTGTGTGCTTCCTGGACTTGTAAGTCTATTTCTTTCACCAGGTAGGGAAAGTTTTCTGTCATTATTTCTTCAAATAGGTTTTCAGTATCTTGCTCTCTCTCTTCTTCTGGCTCCCCCATAATTCAGATGTTGGTAAGCTTGAAGTTGTCCCAGAGGCTTTTTACACTATCTTCATATTTTTGGATTCTTTTTTTTTTTTTTTTTTTTTTTTGCTTTTCTGGTTGGGTGTTTTTTACTTCTTTGTATTTCATATCTTTGACTTGATTCTTGCGATTATTCTGCTTTTGGATCTCTGTATATTACTTTTTATTTTAGTAAGTGTATACTTAATTTTTAGTTGGTTCTTTTCCATATCTTTGAGTGTCTCACTAAATTTATCGGCCTTTTCTAGAAAATTCTTGAAAAACTTTATAACCTTGGTTTTGAACTCTATATCCAGTCGTTTGCCTTC
Organism: Nyctalus aviator; assembly: GCA_036971965.1. NCBI lineage: Eukaryota > Metazoa > Chordata > Mammalia > Chiroptera > Vespertilionidae > Nyctalus > Nyctalus aviator. The sequence goes on from CM072923.1 coordinate 183,890,728, forward strand.
CTCCATTTCTTTCATTTGTGACCTGTTTCTTTGTCTCCACATTTGGCTGCTTCCCTGTGTGGATAGAGTGGCTTTGTGCGAGAAGTCATTTTTAAGTCCTCTTGATATTTCATTCTAAAACCATTATATCTGCAAGTCCTATCCAACTCATTCTTTACCACATTTACTGCTGTTGTATCCTAAGCCACTTTGATCTCTCCCCTGGACAACAGTAACTTCCTTTAATCATCTCCTTGTTTCTGTCTTGCCTCTCCTCTATTATTTTATTTTATTTTTATTGCAGCTTGACATATAACATTATTTTAGTTTCATGCATATAAGATGATTTATAGACTTCTGTATATTGCAAAATGATCACCAGAATAAGTCTAGTTAATATCCATCAACCATACACAGTTACAAAAAGTCTCTTTTAAAAGTTTCTTTTCTTTTGATATCTACTCCCTTAGCTACTTTCAAATGTGCACTATAACACTATGGTTAAATACTAGAGGCCTGGTGCACAAAATTTATGCACTGTGGGCTGGGGTGTCCCTCAGCCCAGCCTGTGCCTTCTAGCAGTCCAGGAGCCCTCGGGGGATGTCCAACTGGCGGCTTAGGCCCAAGTTGGACATCCTTAGCGCTGCTGCGGAGGCGGGAGAGGCTTCCGCCACTACCACTGCGCTCACCAGCTGTGAGCCTGGCTTCTGGCTGCGGGGCACTCCTCCTGTGGGAGCTCACTGACCACCAGGGGACAGCTTCTGTGTTGAACATCTGCCCCCCTGGTGGTCAGAGCGTGTCATAGCGACTGGTCATTTCGCCATTTGGTCGATTTGCATATTAGCCTTTTGTTATATAGGATAATCATACTGTATATTACATCCCTATGTCCTGCTTATTTTATAATTGGATATTTGTGCCTTTAAACTCTTTTTACCCATTTCACCCACCTGCCTTTGGCAACCTTCAATCTGTTCTTGACAATGAGCTTCGTTTTGTTTGTTTTTAAGATTCCTCATATAAGTGAGACCATACAATCTTTGTTTGACTTATTTTAGTCAGTGTAATACCCTGTAGATTCATCCATGTTGTCACAAATGGCAAAATTCGTTCTTTTTACGGCTGAGCAATATTATATGTATACTGTTTATCCTTTAATATGTTTTTTTCTTCTTTTTTTTTAAATATGTATTTTATTGATTTTTTACAGAGAGGAAGGGAGAGAGATAGAGAGGTAGAAATGTCGATGAGAGAGAAACATCGATCAGCTGCCTCTTGCACACCCCCTACTGGGGATGTGCCCGCAGCCAAGGTACATGCCCTTGACTGGAATCGAACCCGGGACTTTCAGTCCGCAGACCGACGCTCTACCACTGAGCCAAACCGGTTTCGGCTAATATGTTTTTCTTAATAAAATATAAACTCCATGAAATCAAGGATTTTTGTTAGTTTTAGTAACCATGGGGTTCTTAATTTTTTGTACATGGGAAACACATGCACATCTTTCTAATGAATGAACTGGGAGAATTCTCCCAGACTTAGTAAAGAAGCATGTTTTGGTCCGTTTTTCTTGAGTCATTTATTGTTATTTTACTTCTTAATCCTCATAGTGTTTCTCAGTAGGTGCTGTGCTTGGTTGTTCTCAGGATTTATATGTTAAACAAGAGGTATTTGTTCAAGGATTGTTTTAAATATATTTTATTGATTTTGTACAGAGAGGAAGGGAGAGAGATAGAGAGTCAGAAACATCGATGAGAGAGAGTCATCGATCAGCTGCCTCTTGCACACCCCCTACTGGGGATATGCCCGCAACCAAGGTACATGCCCTTGACCGGAATCGAACCCGGGACCTTTCAGTCCCCAAGCCGACGCTCTATCCATTGAGCCAAACCGGTTTCGGCACTCAAGGATTATTTTAAAATCATTGAATGGAACTTTGAAAAATCAATTAGTCGGCTTATTGTATGCATGGGCAGAGGCAACCAAGTTTAGTTTGAAAATATTTAGAGAAAAAAGTTACAATTGTTGCTGACGTGTGCTATGTATTTAGGCCTATGATCATTGTGTCTAAACTGAACATGTACACTTTTTTGTCATTATTGTGTAAACAATACAGTGTGGCAACTGTTTGCATAGCATTTACATTGCAGGACTATTATAAGTGATCTGGAGAGGTGGATGTATGTTGTTTCTATGCAAACACCAATCACTGTATAGAAGGCATTGGAGCATCCCCAGGCTTTGGCATTCATGGAGCTCCGGGAACCAATCCCCGGCGATACCCAGGGTCAGCTGTATACCCAAAGGAATGAAATGTGAAATATTCAAATTGCTTCTTACGATAACAATAAATTATATCAGAGTCTTGCTAATATTTATATACTATTTGGAGTTTCGGGCTTCCTTTCAGTAAATTATTGGAGTGAGCAAACATTCTCTATAGAAGACCAGATAGTAAGTATTTTCAGCTTTGCAGCCATCGTTTCTTTCATCGCTGTCATTGTAGCATGAAAGAGGCCGTATACAATATGCAAATGAATGGCTGTTTCAATAAAACTTTATGGACACTATAATTTAAGTTTCCTGTAATTTTCATGTGTCAATTAATACTGTTCTTTGATTGTTTTTTCACCAACTTTTAAAAAATGTAAAGTGTTCTTGTTTCACGGGCAGTTCAAAAGCATTTACGTGTTCCCTGGACCATGGTTTGGTGTTACCTCTGTATTTTCGCATCCTGTCATGTACAACATTAAAGTAGATAGTAAAGAAGTTGGCCTCTGAGTAGTAATTGTATAGGCTATATAAAAGGAAAGGAATTTTAAATTATACAAAAAATACTTAAGGATAATTCAAGATTTTGTTGCCTGTTTCACCTGTTGGTAAACATTCTGTTTAAACGTTAATTCCTACAATATTTGGCCCCAAATCTACCATTATCCCTTAAAGGCCAGTACTTCAAATTTAATATATAAACCTTTAACAGAATAGATTCTCAAGTAGAATTCATAAAGGAAATTCATTTATTGGATATTATCAGATATTTAATATCTTGGTATACTTTTAAGTTCCTTTATCAGAATGGGAATTCATTGTTGTTTTTTCTGCCAATCAGACTTTTTAACTCTGACTTCCTGATCATCTTTATTGACTTATTTTATATTTTTATACCAACTTTCCTTCCAGAATCATTTTTATCAATTTTCATATCCACCAATAATGAAAGTGACTGAAGTGTAGTGATTTTGAAATTCCTTAAAATATTCTCAGCAGTGTAGATCATATACCCAAGTTCTCTAGCTACCCAAAAGCTTCATTTCCTTATAGGGATCAAAATTCATACAGCATTAGATGTGATTTTTTTTTTAATGTGATGTTTTGAATCACAATATCCAGTGTGTTTTCTGATTTATAAATTAGTTAAAATAAACCATGATTGTTTGTGCTTTGGAAAGATGAGGAACTTCTTTGTAACAGACTATAGTTATTAGGAGAGAAGAAATGAAATGAGATTAAGATAAAGTTTGAGATTATCATAAATAAAAAGACTCTAAAACAAGATTAAAGTATTGAATTATATATTATGTTAATATGCTATTTTTTTGGTACTATCAGAGACTTAGAAAATGTCAAAAGCTCAAATGATTTTTAGTTCCTTTTCATTTTACAGTTAAGGAAATGGAAATACTTTTCTAGCATTTTCCGGCTATATCGCTATGCACTAGATGCCGGAGTTTGGAACTGTGATTTAACCATGTTATCTCATTCCTTCCTTTTAAATGCTTTATGTATAAGATCTTCCCAAGACTTTGTTAATTTAAAAATGTCTGTGCAGTTGCCTCTAATATGATTGAAGGTATTTTTAATCTTAGATTGAAAAACTCACTAATCTGTATGTATAGATATCATGATCCTTTTATTGTCTTAAACATCTGACTTTATCTATAGATGTTATTTTGGTGACCTACTTTTAGCAATTATCCCCCCCCTTTTTTTTTTCTGGGGGGATATTAATTTCCTAGGCAATTGGAATAGTTAATATTATCTTCCTTTCAGGTAAATGACACATTTTACAGTTCTTTCTTTCTTGGGATGTAGATAACTGTTTAATAAATGCTAAGTAACAGAATCTTTCCGTTGTTCTGGAACTATTTTCAGCCAAAGAATTGAACTGAGTTTGTATTTTCATGAAGCCTTTCTAATTTTTGAATTTTAGTAATATAGTCCCCCTCCCCCACTGGAACTAAAGATTCAAAGAAAATTAATCATGGCTCTACTATTCATTTATTTGGTCATGATTCAAAGTGAAATAGTAACTTCATTTTTTATATGTAGAAAGATAATTTTATATTTTTATATGTGGAAATATAATTTTAGCAGTCCATTTATAAGTAATTGTGAATATAAGCAGTTTCATCATATCATGAATAGGTGAAACCGTATTTTCCCCATTACTATCTGTAATATAAAATAAATGATAAGTCTAAACAGAAATACCTTATATGTTCACTGTATGTGAGACTTAACTCACTTGAAAATGTTTTTATTAACTCTTACTTTTAAGTGTCCCTATCCACCCCAAATCCCCTATACCTATATCCCACCTACCCAAAAAATCCAAAACAGAACAAAAAGCAAGTCAGAATGATGCAGGGAGCTCTGCTCTGATAGCACTGAAGGAATTTAATGTCGGAGGCTGTGTCTATCAAAAACTTGACCTTAGATCTCCGAGGAGAGACACTGCTTTGTTTTGTGGCTTTTGCAAACTTCAAATCCAGAATAAATACCTGCCTGGAATGTAATGTGGAATGACTGTCCGTGTCCTTTCTTGTTTAATTCTTGTTCCCTCTAAGTTGAACAATGGCTGCAATTTTTTCAACCTATTCTGCTAGGATTTTGATAGGCACTTTTTATTTCAATATGCTGGCTGAATGAAAATAAAAATACCTGCTAAGATATTTTAAGTCAGATTTCTGACTGTGAAAGTTATCATCCTTGGCTAAAGAGATTTTTCAGGTGAAAGTGCCTTTAGAGACGTTGCAGGTTGCATTTTATCCATGTGACAGTATGGACAAGTGACAGCGATCACCCCTCAGTATTGTTTTTTTGAACCAGTAACTGGTTTTAAAACCCATCCTGCTTTGTCCTGCTTTTTGCAGATGAACTATGTCGCCAGGTGGTTCATAAGTGAAATTGACCAAACCCCCTCTGGCCTTTGACTGGGAGGCTGTTAAAATCCCTCTCAGATGTGACCTCTTTGTCAGGTTGAAGGTCTCTTTCTCCTTAGAAGGAACACTGCAGAATGCATTGTACTAATGATTGTTGTGCTGTCTTCTCTTGCTGTGGTTAATAGTAATCATCTCTTTTCCTTCCCCCTTCCTGCTGCCTCTTTCCTTTCCTTTCCTTCCCCATCCTCCCATATACTTTTGAATTTATTAAACTGGCCTATGTATTTTTTCCTTGCGTTTTATTTATTTATTTATTTTTTAATTTTGTGATCTCCTGTCCCACTCCGTCTTCCCCACGTGGCTTGGGTTCCATATTGCTAGTTTTTATGTTCGCACGCTCATTATCACCCTTTTTTGTACTTCAAATCCCAGCAGCTGGCCAGCCAGGTCCCCGAGCACAGCCCTGTGGTTTATGGGACTGTGGAGAGCGCTCATCCTGCTGCCCGCACCCCTGTCACTGCAGCTAGCGACCAGAAGCAAGGTTTGTGTATGACTGTTTTCCTCCCTCTTCTCTTTAGTCTCTTTTGATATTAATACACTACCCTTAGCATTAAAGAGTGAGAGTAAAACATGTGAGGATTATTTAGATACCCACTTTTAAACAAAACTTTGAGTTTGAAAATCATAGTGTTCAGCGTCTAAGAAAGTAAAGTAGGGGTCGTTACTAAAATTTTTTCTACATTTCTTAATACCTCAATGTCAGTATATATTTATAAAAGTTTAACTGCCTTAAACTTTCTGCAACAAGGTTGGGAGAATAAATCAAAGCATGCATTGCTTTACAAGAAGAACACAGTTTTATTTACGTACGTATTCAGCATGCCCTTGTGTGTCCGCAATTCTAAAAACAAAATGCTGCTGCGTATGAATTTGCCTTTATGGCCTTCATTGGGGATAGTGCTGAGTTCACACACTGACCCCATCGGCACTAGCAATGTGGCCTCATTGGTCATTATGCAGGGTGTCTTCGCTCTTCACCTGCAGAACGGAATAAAGAAGACCTGCCCCACAGGGTTGTGGGGACAAGCCTAGCATTTGAAATGTGCTTACATTACAGCCAACTGCTGACGCAGGAGTCAAGCTAAGGTCCCCATTCCTATTGACTGGGAACATGGAGTGCCAAATGTTGGCTGAAATAAATAAATCCTTTTGGATTTATAATAGAAAACATTAAGGAAAATCTCACTTCAGAAAGTGGGATATTACAGTCTCTCTTTGATGCCTCATTGGATTTCGGTTGACTTTAGCTAAAGTAAGTTCTGTGTTATATTTGTTTTATAAGATCGTTTTAGCCCAAAAGATAGATAATCTGGCATGCTTCTAAAAGTTGTACTGTCAAATACTTCTTTGAGCATTTTTCTGATTAGAAACTCCTGCATACTTAAAGCTAAATTTTTAAATATTAAAGCTATTTACCGTTCAGGAATGCGATTCATAGGTATTGAGGAAAACCACTTCCTACTCCCAATGATAATGCAGTTTTCAGGCAAAATTTAGAATGCTTTCATTCTGAGTGGAGAATAATTTTCAGGTTATTCCCTTCCAAACTACTACTTTACTTTTGCAGTTATAATCCTTTTGCTAGTTAGAATTATTCTAAACATACTAAATACTTACTAAGCAAAAAAGCCTTAAAACATATTCTCTATGCAGACTCTCCATAGTTGGGCCATGCTAAAGAGCTCACAATATTCCTTGATGATGATAGCTCTGACCTGCTAAGATTTTTAGTTGTTAGACACTTGCGTTTTATCTCAGGTAGCCCTTGATTTTCAGAAGAAAGAATGCAGAATTCTTGGTTTCCTCTGTTTTTTATGCTTTGTGGAAATTTGAATAATAAAAATCAACATTTTTAAATTGACTTATGATATTGATATGGGTGAATTGGAAAGTATTTCAGATTACCTTGATGAAAAGGAAAACACTTTTATTTCAAGTACATTCATAGAGCTGATAAGTAATTTTTTGGGACTACTACTGTCTTCCTCTTCGTGTTAACTATCTTTCAGAAAACTCAGTAGTAGCTATAATTTTCTATTTGAAATTTTACCAATAGCTTCCAATATATAGAATAGTTTTTGAAGGAGTATTATTTATTTATTTATTCATTTATTTTTAATATTTTAATTGATTTTTGATAGATTGAAGGGTAAAGGAGAGGGAGACAGAGGTAGAGGGAGAGAGAAACATCCATGTGAGAGGGAAACATCCATCAGCTGCCTCCTGTCACATCCCCTAATGGGAATCTAATGGGAAACCTTGGAGTACATGGGACAATGCCCTACCGACTGAGTCACACTGGTCAGAGTTGAAGGAATATTTAAAATATATATATATATATATTTTATCTATTTCAGGGAGAAAGAGAGAGGAGAGAGAGAGAGAGAAACATTAATGAGAATCATTGATTGGCTGCCTCCTGCACGTCCCCTAATGGGGATCAAGCCTATAACCCAGGCACGTGCCCTTTACTGGAATCGAACCTGGGACCCTTCAGTCCACAGGCCGACGCTCTATCCTTGAGCAAAATTGGCTAGAGCAAGGAGCTGTTTTATTAAAAAACTAAATTTTTTTAATTCGGATAACATTAGAAAGGGCTCATTCTTTTTTCGAAAAGAAAAAAAAAATTTAATACTCACACGATTATATGTTTTGTAGATTTTAGAAAGAGAAACATAGATGTGAAAGAGTTGCCTCTCAGATGTACCCCAACTGGGATTGAACCTGCACCATAGGTGTGCCCTGCCTGGGAAGTGAACCCACAACCGTTGCATGGGATGATACTCTGAATAATGAGCCACCTAGCTCGGGCTTCAGAAAGTATTTTTTAAATTTTAAAAATGTTCTTTTGAAATTAAAGTAGGAGATTAAATATGCTGTTTTTGCCGAAACTGGTTTGGCTCAGTGGTAGAGCGTTGGTCTGCGGACTGAAAGGTCCCAGGTTCGTTTATGGTCAAGGGCATGTACCTTGGTTGCGGGCACATCCCCAGTAGGGGGTGTGCAAGAGGCAGCTGGTCGATGTTTCTCTCTCATCGACGTTTCTAGCTCTCTATCTCTCTCCCTTCCTCTCTGTAAAAAATCAATAAAAGATATTTAAAATAAATAAATAAAAATAAATATGCTGTTTTCAAAGATTGGTATATCAGATTGGTTTTTCTATCCAATGGAAATATCATTTCTGAGTGTTTCCCTGGATAAAATCTACCATGTTAACTCTGAAGTCTCCAACCATTTTGAGTCACTTAAATACCTCTTTTTCCAGAAACCATTTTGTTTTCTAAACTGAAAGGATTTGATTTTAGCACTTGCTAACTATATTATCTTGAATCTATGACTTAATTTCTAAATCTTCCAGTTTCCCCATCTGTAAAATAGGAACATAATCATTTTTACCCCAGTGGCAGTTGTAAGAATTTAAGAACACTATGTATTTATGGTATTTGACCCAGTTCCTGGTACTTATTTGATAAATGTTGACTGCTATTAAGCTTCTGGTTTTCAGAGTTTTGGTCATGAACAGCTAAAGTGGTTACATGAAGATCTAAAGACCCAGGAAAAGACTTCAGTTTGGTTTGTAGAGAGAAAGACTATGGAATGAATTAAAATTTCAGCTAGTGTTGATTGTATAGACAGTTTGAAATCATTGGATGTCAACCAGTTTGGTGACTACTGGTTTAAATGATTGTTGTTTGCTGTTGGGGGAAAGTGCATTCAGCCCAGTGTATTGAGGATAATTAAATACAAATAAAAGTTTTTGTGCCTTGGTCTTGGTGCCTTTGGAAAGCATTTGGTGTTGGGTATAATTCAGTCACTTGTAAAGCAATGCAGCTAATTGAGGTTGTTCTGGCATAAGGACAGGTCTACTCTCAGTTGAGTGAGACTGTCCTTCTCTTACAGGATGCTCAGTATTTTTGGTCTCTGCTCATTAGATGAGAGTAGCACCCTCTCAGTCACGTAAGGCTCATGATAACCAGAAGGCACTCATCTAGACATTGGTTCCACCACAATATGAGAATAAAGGGAGTAGTGTTTTCTGTCTTTCCTATATGACATTCATTATATTTACTACATATAATAAGAAAGAAAAAGAAGCTTCATTATTAGAGCCATTGTTAATAAATGTCCCAGACTTTCACATATTATATATTTTTTATTTGTTTGTTTGTTTTTATCCTCACCCAAAGATATTTTATTGATTTTTATAGAGAGAGGAAGGGGGAGAGAGGAAAACATCCATCAATTGCTTCCCGTATATGCCCCAACCTGGTTCAAACCCGCAGCCTTAGGTATGTGCCCTGGCTGGAATCTAACCCACAACCTTTTGGTGCACAGGATGATGCTCCAGCCATCTGAGCCACCCAGCCAGGGTATTATTACATATTATTTATTGATTGATTGATTTTGTTTGTTTTTGTTAATCCTCACTTGAGGATATTCTTTTCGTTGTTTGTTTTGTTTGTTTTGTTTTGTTTTGTTTTGTTTTTTAAGAGTGGGAGGTGAGGAAAGAGGGAGAAACATGAATGGGAGAGACTCATCAATTGATTGCCTCCTGCATGCACCTCCTTCCACTCAAAGCTACAACCCATGTACATGCCCTTGACCAGGAATCAAACCTGCGACCCTTCGGTGCCGGGGCCGATGCTCTAACCACTGGAAAACGCCGGCCAGGGCTATCTATATATTTTTTGTTACCAAAATAGACTTAAGTTACCAAATTAGACTTCTGCTCTACATACAGTTTTGTGCCATGTTTTAAAAACACACACAAATCTTTTGTTACAAGCTTAACATATTATTAAATGCTTTTTTAAAAGCCTATTTTACTTCATTACATAATATACCATGATATGTCCAGACCATCATTTCTTTATAAATCCCTCATTGTTACACACTCTATTTCTCCTCTTCTTGCTATTATACTGTTGCCTTAAATATTCCAAATCTCTGCCTCTTTTCACTCTTACATGATCATTTTTTCTTTTTTTTTCCTTTTTAAAAAAAATAGATTTTATTGATTTTTTACAGAGAGGAAGGGAGAGAGATAGAGAGCTAGAAATGTCGATGATAGAGAAACATCGACCAGCTGCCTCTTGCACACCCCCTACTGGGGATGTGCTCGCAACCAAGGTACATGCCCTTGACCGGAATCGAACCCGGGACCTTTCAGTCCGCAGACCGACGCTCTACCACTGAGCCAAACCGGTTTCGGCACATGATCATTTCAAAAAATTCTTAAAAATGGAATTCCCACAAGTTCCTAAAGATGGGCAAATGTTATATACATTTCTAATGCAGTATATTAGATTTCAAGTAATAAAATCTATGTTCTTTATATAGATCTAATGTATTATACTTTTCAGCTTTCTATATTAAAGGCTGTTTTTGTGGTGTGTGTGTGTTTTTTTTTTTTGTTTGTTTGTTTTTTTTTAATTTACCGATTGACCTGAGAAAGAGAGAGGAAGGAGAAGAGCGATAGGGGGAGAGAGAGAGAAACATTGATTCATTGTTGCACTTATTTATGCATTCATTGGTTGACCCTTGTATGTGCCCTGACCTGGGATCAAACTCACAACTTTGGCATATCGGGAAGATACTCTAATCAGCTGAGCCCCACCAAGGCTTTAAAGAATGAGTTAAAGGACTTTTTATTTCAGAATAAGGAGCTCTCAAAATAACTTTTTGTTTCTAAGTTATTTCATTAATGCTATATTTTTCTCAGGGATATATAGAAGTTTCAGTCCGAGTTCTCCTTTTGTTTGATTATTTTTAGTGTCACACATTTTATTTTCTAAAATTAGTAATTGAATTGACATACTCTTGTTATATTCTTAATGTGAGAATGATCATTTTCCACTGTTTAATTTACTGCATCTACCTATGTATAAAGAGTGTTATTGTGATGTGCTTTCACAATGTTACCCTGTAATCTGGATGTTTGACCCATTCATTAACAATTACTCCATTGAATTGGAAATTATTTTCATCAGAGATCTTTTAATAAATGTTTATTTGTTATATATGTGACACATATTTCTTTGAAATATTTTTGTCTCTTTCTCTGGCAACTTAAATCTGAGGGATTGGCAGTGAGAGCCTATTGATCTTTTCTCCATTACAATAAACAGGAAGAGTTCAATTTACAAGCACTGACCTCTATGCCCATAAATTAAAGTGAATTTTAAGTCCAGAAAAAGTAGTTGCAGTGAACAAACTAGCCTTTAACAATCCACTGGAAATATTGTCTGTTTATCTGAGTAACAGAGTAGAGTGTGTTTTCTTTGACAGACTTGGTTCACCACAGTTTATTGTCAAGACTCATTTTCATTGATACCCAAAGATTTCTGACATAGAATGTAAAGTCCTTTTCAGTGTAGATTGTTTTTTATAGGGCTTAAAATTTTTGTTTGCATTTGATAAACATACTCATGAGTATCTGCTTTTCTACTGGAGCCTGCTTATTGTGCTAAGGAAGCACAAGGTTAGAAAAAAATCTTAATCTCCTTTGGGTTTCCTTCCCATATGGATGAATCATATTATCAGCTTATCTAGAATTTTAAAATATGGAAATTCCCATGAATTAGAGTTTCTTACATTTTCTGGTACCTTTATTATAGTTATTAATTTATTTCTCTCTTGCTCTTGCTGTTCTTTCTGTGTCTGTACAGGGACATGCATTTTGCATATTATACTAAAATGTTTCAGACGTATATGTTAAGTGTTCTTTTTTATTAGACTTGATTATCTGCATATTAACTCTGTATGAAGGCACAAGATAAATTTTCCATTTTATGCCTTTAACTTTTGAAAAGTGAAAGTGAAATTAATTTATAAATGAATTTTTATGTTCAGGAACTTTATTTTGCTGATAGATAATAAATTTCATTGATAATAAATAAACAAGTAATACATGTTCTTTATAAGAATTCCCCAAAGTGTAGAAATAAATAGAATAAAAATTTCTACTTAGGTATAAAAGCCTAAGCTTTGATGTGCTCTGACCACCAGGGGGCAGATGCTCAAACAGGAGCTGCTGAGCTGAGGTCACTTGGCAGTGGCAGTTCTCAGGTGATGACCCGGAACCAGAGGAGGGAGCCCGATTCTGGGGCGTGTCACCGGAAAACTGCCCTCTTGCAATCTGGGACCCTTCGGGGATGTTGGAGATCGGTTTTGGCCGGATCCCTGCAGGCTAGGTCAAAGGACCCCACCGGTGCAGACTCTGTACACTGGCCTCTAGCCAGTCTATAATAATTTAAACTCTTTTTGCCCTTGAACTATCCTGCCACTATGGCATATCCTTGATAGAATTTCTACAGGGAACAAGATAGTGGCGATGGAAGGCATTGCTACCTTAAGGAAAAGACCCACTCCCATTCCAACAATAATTTATTTAGCTTCAACTTTGATGAGCTTTTTCTTTATAATCTTGACATAATCATTTGATAAATTGATTCTTTCTCCTTCTCCAAAATAAACTCTATACGTAATAGTAGCTGTAACTAGGAAAAAAATGACAATGTTTTTGAAGTGATAGATGTCTAATACTTTAGTCTCTCTTCTGCTACCCATGATTTAGGGTAAGAAATGAAAAGAATTGGCCCAAAATAATGCAGTATAATCTCTGATCCAAGAATTATTCTTAAAACTGTTTTTTTGTTTCTTTCTCCAGAGGAGAAGCCAAAACCAGATCCAGTGTTAAAGTCTCCTTCCCCAGTGCTCAGGCTAGTCCTTAGTGGGGAAAAGAAAGAACAACTGGGCCCGATGTGTGAGACTACTGCAGCAGTGTCCATAGCAGAGCTTCCTCTGCCTCCGTCACCAACTGCTGTTTCTCCAATTGCTCGAAGTTCAGTTGCTTCCCCTATTTCTGCTGCTCTTAGTAGCCAGCCGATGTTCACCACTGCTCTAGATGACAGATGCGACCTCTCCTCCTCAAAAGAAGACACGCTTCCTGAACCCAACCCCACATCTTGCACAGAAACATCAGGCCCTTCACAAACTGATGTAATCGATGATGACATATGCAAGAAGTCTTGTAGTGTAGCTCCCAATGATATTCCACTGATTTCTAGTACTAACCTAATTAATGAAATGAATGGAGTTAGTGAAAAATTACCAGCCATGGAGAGCATTGTGGAATTAGTAAAACAGGAGGTGTTGCCATTGACTCTTGAATTGGAAATTCTGGAAAATCCCCCAGAAGAAATGAAAGTGGAATGTGTTTCAGCTCCCATCACCCCTTCTACAATTCCTTCCTTTTCTCCATCTCCTCCAACTCCTCCTGCTTCTCCTCCTCCCACACCAGTCATTGTTCCTGCTGCTGCCACTGATGTTAGTGCTGCTAGTGCTCCCACTGCAGTCCACAGAGTCTTAGAAGAGGATGAGAGCATAAGAACTTGTTTTAGTGAAGATGTGAAAGAGATTCAGAACAAAACAGAGCTAGAAGCAGATGGGCAAACAGAAGAGATTCTGGAATCTCAGAACTTAAGTTCAAGAAAGAGCCCTGCCCCAGGTAAGCTATTCTGCCATTAATTATATGCTTGCTGAACATAAAAAAGAAGCAGTATTTGAGTTATTTTTTAATTGGCTACTTTCCTTGACTTCCAGAAACATCAAATGAATGCTGAAATTCCTAGTCTGATTTCTTCAATGGTGTATTTATGTTTTAGTGCAGCCTGCACAAGAGTTGCTTGCTCCATTGTATAAAAATGCAAATGAAATTTCAAATATACAAAATGCCTCCAAGGTATATGTCACTCATCGTACATGTGTTTCTTGTTTTTATTTTTTTGCCTTGTTCGTATGAATCAGTTCTTCAGTGGTTAATTTTGTTGCATTGGGGCTGGAAACCAATTAAAACTTGCATGGCCTGTAGTCCCTAATCCCGTCTCCTCAGAATTTTAAAACTTAATCCATCCAAAACTTAAAGGAACTTCTTTATGCAAGACCTCTTTAATCCTGGATTTGGGAAAATAGCTACCAGAACATTAAAAGTTTATGACTAGTTCTAAAAAATAAAAATGCTCTCTTTGATTGACTTGCAGATAAGTTTAATGCTCTTCCATATTTCCTTTTAAAAGTTTTATTTTCTCCTGTGATTATCATTATTTTGTCATTAATATTATCAATGAATTGTGTTCTTCCCAATTCAAAATTATTTCTTTTTAATAGACCATAACCTATGATCTTAGGAACTAATCATTTGGGTTTTTATAATTTTGATCAAAAGTTATCTGAGACTTATCAACTACTCAAGTTATTAGCACATAAAATATGGCTTTTAACAAGTCAACATAGCCCATGTTCTACAATGTTGCCCTACACTGTGTAATTTGCTTTCTCCATAACTGTCAAATTAAGTTATACAATTTGACAATGAGTGCTCCCTAGATGTGCATTAAGGAGGTTTTAGTCACCAACATCCCCAGTATTGTCTGTTTTCCCCTCTCTGGTAGAGAAACTTGACAAGTCAAAAACCTGACCCCTACTTTTAAAGATGTAGCTTTCCCATACAGCTCAATTTTTTAGGCCAATTTCCTTATGAATGTCTGTGGAAGGTTTCTGGTTTCTAACAGTAGAACATCTAGTTGAATACATTAAACCAGAGCAGAAAAGTAAACAATGCAAGGCAGGACACTGAGAAACATCATAAATGTTTGAAAGTCATCTGTTTCCTCAACAGACTGTCTTCCATTAGCATCAGTAGTCATACTGCCATCACTATCTCAGGAACTATTTTCCTTAGTTGGGGGATATTTTTTGTCAGTCACTCTGAAAAAACAGTGTTGGTTTTGGTATGGTTTTAGGTGAATGGCCCCCCAAAGATAACTCGTTTGTTGGAGAACTGATTTGTTTGACCCTTTATTGTTTTCATGCACCTACCTATGAGTTTTCATTCAATAACTGATGTGGTAGTTCCAGAAACTGGAGAAGGCTAGTGAGAACAAATTTTAAATGAACATAAGAAAAACAAAGCAGTCACATGGAATTCAAGTTGAAGATAAAAGCCATATTTCAGAACTGAACTAAGTGTAAAGCAAGACTGCACCAAAGTCATACTTCCAAACAGTCATTCTTATACCCAGTTTGTCCGTTTAATGGCCTGATGTCCTAAGGAAGTGTTCATGGATAAATGGACAGATTTTTGGGTCAAGTAAACTTCATACTATAGTACATTTTTTGAAATGTAAATACTCTTAGAATTAGTAGTGTAAGTTACCAATATCTTAGTGAGAAGATAAACAGATTCTTCATTATAAACCAAAGTATAGCTAGAAAAGAATTTGTCTTTTGCTTGGTTAGGGATTAGGTAGAGGTTAGTGATGTCAGAAAATAACATGTCTTGACATTTTTCTATTTTCATGATTTTTTTACCTATAAATGTTTTTAAAGGAACTGGAAATTGTGTAATTTCCTTTTGTATCTTATACCGCTCAAAACCCAAAGTAAATGAACCTTAAGAACCCATGTAACTCTAGCATTTTTTAAATTATGAAGCTACCAGAAACATTCCTGACCCTCACATTTCTGTACAAATATTTTGAATGTTATGCCACAAAAATTAACAATGAAAATTTTAAATTATTCTTTTAGATATGTCCACGTGAAATTGTAATATTCTTTTTTTTATTGTTTCAAGTATTACATATGTCTCCTTTTGCCCCCAATTGACACCCTCTCCCTGCCCACCTCTGAGGGCAAGCCTCCACAGGCCCAGTGTCCGTGTCCATTGGTTATGCTAATATGCATGCACACAAGTCCTTTGGTTGCTCCCATCCTCCCCTCCCCCCAACCCCTTGTCTCTGGATCTATTTTTGTTTATCAGTTTATGTTGATCATTATATCCCACATATGAGTGAAATCATGTAATATTTATCTTTCTTCAACTGGCTTATTTTGCTTAGTATAATGCTCTACAGGTCCATCCATGCTGTTGCAAATGGTAAAAGTTCCTTCTTTGTAGCAGTGTAGTATTCCATTGTGTAGATGTACTGCAGTTTTCTGGTCTACTCATCTGCTGATGGGCACTTAGGCTGTTTCCAAATCTTAGCTGTTGTAAAGTGTGCTGCTATGAACATAGATAGGGGTGCATATATCCTTTCTGATTGGTGTTTCTGGTTTCTTGGGATATAGTCCTAGAAGTGGGATCACTGGATCAAACGGGAGTTCCATTTTTAACTTTTTGAGGAAACTCCATAATGTCTTTCACAGTGGCTGCACCAGTCTGCATTCCTACCAGCAGTGCATGAGGGTTCCTTTTTCTCCACATCCTCCCCAGCACTTCTCGTTTGTTAATTTGTTGATGATAGCAGAAGTTTAAAAAAATATATATATTTGTATTCATTTCAGAGAGGAAGGGAAAGGGAGAGAGACAGAAACATCAATGAGGAGAGAGAATCATTGATCAGCGTGTGTGGGTTTGTAAATTGGGTGGGGCGGGGTCTTACGGTATCACCAGGGGAGAGCAAACAGCAATGGCTGCCAGTCAGCCCTGCCCTGGAATGATGCCTGGGTCTCTGTGTCCTGTGGCCCCATGAAGGAGCAATGATCACTCTGAGCACCTGTGCGAGAAAGCCGCCCTCGTCTTCTGGCCCGATGCCAGACAGTCCAGTTTCTCCCCATATGAGTCTGGTTCCCCAGGGTCTCTCCCGGAACTGGAATTCAGAGCAATTGGGAGCATGTAGCTCCCTCCCGATTGAAAAACAGCAACGCACCAAGTTGCCAGCCCGTTTCGCGTGCGCCTCTGCATCTCCTGCCAGTCTCAGTGCAGTTTTTTTCCTTCTAGTTGTAGAACTTCCACTCAGCCAGCTTTCCCGCGGATGATAGTTGTTTTGTCTTTTAGTTGTAGTTTTGTGTGGTTGAGCGAGGCGGCAAGTACAGGTGTTTACAAAATGCCACCATCTTGTCTCCTAGGAATTCATTTTATACAATTTCCTGAATGTATGTGGTATAACATGAACTTTTACACTTTTTAAATGGTAATTTTTTATTATGTTATATAAAACTATTTTTTGAAATTCTTTTGTCAGAGATTTGTAATCTTTCCATTTTATCTTCTGGCTCTTGCTCACAGTACATTGTTTCTATATTTTATAAATTTATTTAATTCATCATTTGTAGATTTTCCTGGATATAGATTGAGGCAAATCCTCTCAAAGCAGGTTTGTGTTTACTTTACTTACCACGTATTTTGGAACTTAATCTGAGTTTAATGTCTTAAATCTCATTTTTTCCTCTTTCTCTTTTTTTTTAATAAAATGTAAATGTTGAAATTTTTATTATTGATTTTAATGAGAGGAAGGGGTGGAGAAAGGAGGAAGAAGAGGAATAAACATTGGTGTGCTTCTCGTATGCATCCCAACCAGGGACCGAACCCACAACCTGGGTATGTGCCCTGACCAGGAATTGATCCGACCACCTTTTAGTGTATGGGAGGACACTCTATCAACTAAGCCACATTGGCTAGAGCCTAGATGTCCTTTTATACCCACAAAGTGAGAAGACATTCTGTGTGGATACTGTTTTTCAGGATGGTACCGTCCCTCTCCACCTGGCTGACACCAAACATTCTTCTTGTCATTACTCTGTGTTGGTTTACTAGTTTATTTTATCTACATTTTCACTGAGGCTATCATTCTCTTAGGAGTCTCAGAGCAGTGATTCAAGATCTCAAATCTCCCACATGGATATTAAAATGTAAACTTGGTTATAGGGACCGACACAGCATCTATGTCCCCAGGGGCTTATGTAGTAGCTGTAGCAGTAGTAGCAACTGATCTTGTTTATGTGGCTTCCAGGAGTTTTCTTTATAGTATGGCATGCTCAGCCAAGATTGAGGGATGGTTTCCAGATTCTGTAGGTTGCAAGATGAAAGATTTAGTTCTCAAATGGAAATATGATTTTATGTTTTGAGTAATACTAATAAAATATTGAACCATATAGCTAATCAAATTGATGTTCTTTCTTTTGGTTTCATTTTACCTTAATATAAAAAATATATAATTTAACTCAGGAAAAAATGCTTTGATAATAACTTTTGATTTATTCCCTCTAGTAAGAATATTGAAAGTACTTTAAAAAGAATAAAATTTAAGTGAGCATAAAACTTGGAGGAATAAAAATCTTCCAGTTTCGGTAGATTAACCTGAAAAAGACTCATTTTTAAAACCATGACCTGACAGCAACAGGAATAGGGAATTTCACATTTATTTTTGCCTTCACTTCTGAGAACTATTTGAAATATCCCTGGAAGATTAAGTTGCTTGTGCCAAAAATAGATCACCAAAAGTGTCCCACAAGCACAATCCCTCTCCTAATGTACAACCTTATAATTTAACTTTTCATATTCATCTAGATCCGGAATGAGGAACCTTTTTTCTGCCAAGGGCCATTTGAATATTTATAGCATCATTTGAGGGCCATACAAAATTATCAACTTAAAAATTAGCTTGCTATGTTTGTTCAAACATTTAATTAACTCACCCCTAATGCCTTGGCAAGACCAGACCAAATTATTTCTTGGGCCTTATACAGACCTTGAGCCAGGTGGTCCCCACCTCTGATCTAGAGAAATGTGTTCTGGAACCTTTGGAACAGGACTTCGGTATATTCCTGATTCCATGTCATCTATCCAAACCAGCAGAAACTTCAAGTCCCCTTTTCAGAGGTTTGAGTCTGAGTTATCCTTAAGGATAAGTAAATTAAAATGATTGGTTTTCCCTGCCTTAAGTGTGTGTGTGTGTGTATGTGTGTGTGTGGTGTGTGATGTGTTTTATTAATCCTCATCTGAGGATATTTTTTCCATTGATTTTTAGAGTGGAGGGTAGGGAGGACATCAATGCAGCCAGATCTTCCTGCCTTATTTGCAAAAATAATATTTTTAATAAAACTGCCTTAAAAGTAAATTTCTGGCCTGGCCAGTGTGGCTCAGTGGTTGAGTGTCGACCTATGAATCAGGAGGTCACAGTTCAGTTCCCAGTCAGGGCACATGCCTGGATTGCAGGCTCTATTCCCAGTATGGGGCATGCAGGAAGCAGCTAATCACTGATTATTGATGTTTCTCATTATTGATGTTTCTATCTCCCCCTCTCTCTCTCTCTCTCTCTGAAATCAATTAAAAATATGTATATGTTTTTAAAAGTACATTTCTGCTATGTCATTTCTACTTTCAGTTGCCTTCCATAGTGAAATCTTAAGCATTCTCTGGAGAATACTGGTGCTGGGTCAAATTCTACCTTTCAGATGCTGCGAAATGAGCCCAAACACCTCATGGCTGAGCTTACTAACAGGCTCAGGTGCCAAGCCTTCTGGCAAACACCTTGCACTGGGCCTTCTTGCCTCTTCATTTGATACACACTTACCCACTGTTTGCAGTAGTTCATTTCTTTGCAACATGAGCCCCAAAGTTTCATTCATTGGATGTTAAAGAATTTAGCCATGCATACCCCATGAATAGACACATATTCTTTGTTCAGAACTTACTTTTTCTCAGACTTAGTAATGAATCTATGCAAAAAGAAACCATTGTATTCACCTGCTTCCAGACAGGGTTATCCAGGTAGGTTAGGGGAATGTCATTCTTTCAGGCAAAAGGGAACTATTTTGAGGAAAACCTAGCCTTGCTAAAAGCTTTCCCTTGCCCTGATGCTGCGTCTCAGTGGTTAGAATGTCAGCCCGTGCACCAAGGGCTGCGGGTTTGATTCCTGGGCAAAGGCAGGTATCGGCATTGCAGTTTCCATCCCTAGCCCCAGTCAGCGCAGAGGGAGAGGCAACCAGTCCATGTGTCTCTTACATCGCTGTCTCTCACTCCCGCCTCCGTCCCTTCCATTCTCTCTAAAAATCAATGGAAGAATATTCTTGGGTGAGGATTAATAATAAAAATAAAATAAAAGCTTTCTCTTTCTCCAATATCCATCTTGACTTGCACACAGTCTTGAGGACTGTTTTCAATACCTTTGACTAAGTAAGTAATTTTCCCTACTAATGCAGAAAAATCTCTAAAATGTATTTCTATATATGGTGTATATATATATATATATCTTTTCTCCATTTTCTTTTACTTTCTTGATAGTACTTAGTAATTAGTTACAATCATAATAAAGTCCCGTTATTTTGTTTACAAAGCTTTTTCTCAGACATCTCAAGTGTCAGTTTTATGATTTAAGCAATTATTCCTGGGATATAATTATTCCTAATTTGCTGATAATAAGCATAAGCCATGGAGTGGTAATTTGGGTTTCTCAGGGTCACAGGAAGTTACAACCCAAGCCTTCTTTTACCTCACATTTATATTATTCTTTCTGACATGCTTTCCACATGGCTATAAAGTTTTCACATCTTCAGGATTTAGGAATTAACGTTTTTGCTTGTGACGCAGGTTCAGAGGGAGAGGTGAAATCCACCTGTTTCAACCACAAATAGTAATGAGTGACTTCCTCCTTTTCTCCTCCTACCACTGCATTAGACCTGCACTTCTACATGGATGCCCCTTATTTGCCTGTCTCTAGTCTACAAGTTCATTCTCTATCAAGCAGTTACCTCTTTAAAATACAAACCTGGCCTTATCACGCCTCTTTCATGTATGTGCTTAAGCCCTTCAGGGTCATAGGTGGCAGGGGACATTCATCTTTAAGAAAAACTGTCGCCTGGCTGGCATGGCTCAGTGGTTGAGCATAGACCTAAGAACCAGGAGGTCACGGTTCGATTCCCAGTCAGGTCACGTGCCTGGATTGCAGTCTTGAGGCAGCCAATACATGATTCTCTCTCATTATTAATGTTTCTATCTCCCTTCTCTGAAATCAATAAAAGTATATATTTTTAAAAAGATAAATTGTCAGCCGAAACCTGTTTGGCTCAGTGGATAGAGCGTCGGTCTGCGGACTGAAGGGTTGGTTCCAGGTTCGATTCTGGTCAGGGGCATGTACATTGGTTGCGGGCGCATCCCCAGTGGGGCGTGTGTAGGAGGCAGCTGGTCAATGTTTCTCTCTCATCGATGTTTCTGGCTTTCTATCCCTCTCCTTTCTTCTCTGTAGAAAATCAATAAAATATATTTAAAAAAAAAAAAAAAGAAAGCCAAAACCGGTTTGGCTCAGTGGATAGAGCGTTGGTGTGCGGACTGAAAGGTCCTACGTTCGATTCCGGTCAAAGGCATGTACATTGGCTGCGGGCACGTCCCCAGTAGAGGGTGTGCAGGAGGCAGCTGGTCGATGTTTCTCTCTCATCGACGTTTCTAGCTCTCTATCCCTCTTCCTTTCTGTGGAAAATCAATAAGATATATATTAAAAAAAGAAAGAAAGAGAAATTGTCAACTCACTTTTATTACAAAATTTTGTTGTATTTAGTAATAGCAGTTTTCTGAGTATATATGCATAGGACATGAATGTAACTTTTGATTTACTTGGTTAACATAAACACATCAGTGAAGTGTAGTGGTCAATATTAAGGCAACAGTCTGACATTTTTTAGTCTTAGCCTTTCCCTTTGTCTCTGTGATCTCTGACAAGTTTTGTAACCTCTCTGAGTGTGTTTTATCATCCAGGAAATAGAGTATTTATTTCATAAAGCTCTAGTTAAGATGAGCTCTTAGCACAATGTTTGACACATACTAACCACTCAATAAATGTTAAATATTAATACTTCCATTTTCAACTAGCATTAAGGGCTCAAATGTTTCCTTTGAACTTTATTAATATTACACAGAATAAATGGGTGTCATGATCTCTGCCCTTATGAATTCATAGTCCAAAGAAGAGAAGCTCAAGAATATGATAACATCTGAAAAGTTCTTAATTAAATCCTTAATAAATTCCTTGTGAGATGGTAGAAAATCCCTTAGAGTAGTCCCTATGCATGTATAACTTTGATTAAACTTGAATCCTCGTTGTTACTTAATCTTCACAATGATAAGACACATCTTGAGGTGACCTCTGCTTTCATTTGGAAGGGAGAAGTTCTGCTTAGAATAGTGAATTCTAAGGAGTCTGTACCATTGAGAATTTCAAGGCATTCATTAAAAGAGAGGATAGAAATAACATTCATTTCCTGTTTAGGTCAGGAATAGGAAATTAGGAAGAAAACTAAAAGGAATAGGGTGTTGGGGAGAATGAAAAAGATAGTCAATATACTTAAAATGGACATAAGTGTATAGGATATGTGTGCATATATTTAAAATATGGACTATATGATTAGGCCATAAAAAGGAATGAAGTACTGATACATGCTACAGCTACAGGGTTCATGAATGAGCCTTGAAAACATTTTGTCAAGTGAAAAAGTCACAAAAGACCACATACAGTATGATTCCATTTAGATGAAATGTCCCAACCAGGCAGATTCTTGGTGACAGAAAACGGATTAGTAGTTACAGGAGTTGGGGGAAGAACAGAGTGGGGAGGGAGTGCTGATGGCCGTGCGGTTTCTTTTGCAGGTGATGAAAATGTTTTAAGTGAGAGAGCGGTAAGGGTTGCGTAACTCTGTGCATTTGATATAAACCATTAAATTATATACTTTCAAAAGGTGAATTTTAGTCCAGGCCAGTGTTTCTCAGTGGTTAGAGCACCAGCATAGCACCAAAGGATTGCAGGTTTGATTCCCACTCAAAGGCACATACCTGGGTTGCAGGTTTGATCTCTGGTCCCAGTCTGTGCAACCAGTTGATCTCTCACTCCCCCCTACCCGCCCTCCCCCCCCCCCCCCCCGCCTTCTTTTTCTCCCCCTCCCTTCCTCCCTTCCACTCTCTCTAAAAGGTCAATGGAAAAATATCCTAGGACAGGGATTAGCCAAAATAAAAATAAAAAGGTGAGCCCAGCCAGGGTTGCTTAATGGTTGAGCATCGACATATGAACCAGGAGATCACGGTTTGATTCCTTTTTGGGGGCACGTGCCCGGCTTGCGGGCTCGATCCATAGGACCACGTGGTACGCAGACAATCAATGATTCATCATTGATTATATTTCTTCCTTTTTTTCTCTCTGAAATCAATAAAAACATTTTTTAAAAGGTGAGTTTTATAGTCTGCGAATTACATTCCAATAAATCCTTTAAACAATATAAATAGGTCTGTGAGTGGTTGTGCTACCAGCATTCTATCAGAGATATCAGCCTAAGAATTTCATGCTAAAAAGCCTAAAGATAGAAATGAATCAGGTTAGGGAGGTTATAACATAGAAATTTAGGAAGTAAGTTTCAACAAATGCACCATAATCAATAGTATCAGGCATAGAAGAATGTTATTGTGCCACCAAAAATCAAATTGTCTTTTGAGGCATTTTATGTCTGATGTATTTTATATTCTATTTTGTTATTTTACCGTCACATGTTACCTGAGTTTGAGTGAGTATTCTCAGCTAGGTAGTGACCATTCTAGGGGCATTGTTTGATGTCACTATGAGCTGGGAAGCAGCGTGTTGTTTATGTTTGAAATACATAGGAGTCTGTTCTAGAAATAATGATTCTGCATTTCCTTTGTATATAACTTAATTCTTTTGCCTCAGTTGAGCCACCGTCTTAAAGTCCTCCAACTATTAATAGTTTTCATTTATTCAACAGTTATAAGTCCTAGAACTCTCATAATTTAAATTAGTAATTATAATTTTTTTAAAATTTCAAGTAATTAAAATATTTAAATCAGCATACTTAGGGGGATACTCTCTTCGACATATAGTACTGCACATGTTAAAATATTTCATAAATTGCACAAATAACATTATTAAATCATGTTATAACTTCTAAAAAGCATGGCTTTCCTGTATATGTTAAAAATGGGATCTACTCTAATTTTGAAGCCATGCCAAGATGCAAAAAAGCTTGTGTAGTATGAAAAAAATGAAAGCGTTTATGCACATTCACACATATAACACACATATGATTCCATATACACCAATATTTTCCAACACTTTTTTTTACTTCATTGTTTAATATATACTAGTATACAGTCTTTCTCCATGAATATGAATTAGTTTTGTAATTAATAGTTAAAACCCTAAAAAAGTTTTATTATAAACGAGAGACTTGGAGCATGAAATTTGTGCATTGGGGCGGGGTGTCCCTTTAGCGTGGCCTGTACCCTCCAATCTGGGACATCCCTCTCTTAATCTGGGATTGCTGGCTCCTAACTGTTTGCCTGCCTTCCTGATTGCCCCTAACCACTCTGCCTGCCTGCCTGATGCTCCTAACTGCTCCCTGCTGGTCTGATCTCCCCTAACTACCCTCCCCTGCCAGCCTAATTGCCCCTAACCGCCTCTGCCTCGGGCTCCCCACCATGGCTTTGTTCGGAAGGACATCCGGAAGGATTTCTGGTCAAATTAGTGTATTACCCTTTTATTAGAATAGATTTTGTAGTTAAGTGTTTTGGTTTTTAATCAAGGAGAATTATCTAATATATATGAAACATGGATTGTCAAATTTTCAAAATATAACTACTATTCTTTTTTTGATAATTTTTAATATTCTTCAGAACTCTACAATGATCATTTATGATTAACATCAATTACCATTGTTCAGTAACACAATTAGGAAGAGTGGAAGAATTTCTCAGACATTTACTTTTTGTGTAAGTTCCTAATACCGTTTGTATCAGGTCAATTTTCAAAAAAGTAGAGTGCTTAAAAATTCCACGTTTGGATTTAAAGCTGAATAATGGATTCATCAAATATGTAACTGTAATTGAAATAAATAGATGCTGACATTTTCTTCAGATTTTAATAATAGACTATCAGTCTTTAAAATTTGAATTTATTTTTATTTTTATTTATTTATTTTAAAAATATATTTTATTGATTTTGTACAGAGAGGAAGGTAGAGAGATAGAGAGTTAGAAACATCGATGAGAGAGAGTCATCGATCAGCTGCCTCTTGCACACCCCCTATGGGGATATGCCCACAACCAAGGTACATGCTCTTGACCGGAATTGAACCTGGGACCCTTCAGTCCCCAAGCCGACGCTCTATCCATTGAGACAAACCGGTTTTGGCTTGTATTTATTTTTAGATGAATTATAACTTAAAATATCTTTTTTGAAGGTTTTTAAAAAATGTTTTTATTGATTTGAGAGAGAGAGAGAGAGAGAAAGAGAGAGGGAGGAAGGTAGGGAGGGAGAAATATCAATGAGAGAATCATCTATCAGCTGCCTCCTGCACACACTACACTGGGGATTGTGCCTGCAACCCACTGAGCCATGCCAGCCGGGCTGATATTACCTGATCTTAAGAATTATTATAAACCTCATTGATCATTACAGTGTAATATTGGCATCAAAACATCTAGATCAATGGAAAAAGAAAAAGAAAAAAAATAGAATCCAGAAATAGCTGAAGCCGGTTTGGCTCAGTGGTAGAGCGTCGGTCTGCAAACTGAAAGGTCCCAGGTTCGATTCCGGTCAAGGGCATGTACATTGGTTGCGGGCAAAACCCCGGTAAGGGGTGTGCAGGAGGCAGCTGGCAATGTTTCTTTCTCATCGACGTTTCTAGCTCTCTATCTCTCTCTCTTCCTCTCTGTAAAAAATCAATAAAATATATTAAAAAAAAAAAGAATCCAGAAATATACCCATGTATATATAGTATACAGAACTTTTTTTTTTAATGCAAAGGTAATTCACCAGAAATAGTATAACCTGTAATTCTCATACATTGCTGGTGGGGATATAAAATGGCACAAATACTTGGAAAATGGTCTGCAGCTTTTTAAAAATTTAACATACACCTACATATAACCCAGCCATTTCACTTTTAGGTATTTACTCGGGAAATGACAACATATGTCATAAAA
The DNA here is from genome assembly GCA_036971965.1 of Nyctalus aviator. Lineage (NCBI taxonomy): Eukaryota > Metazoa > Chordata > Mammalia > Chiroptera > Vespertilionidae > Nyctalus > Nyctalus aviator. The sequence continues at coordinate 183,916,690 of CM072923.1, forward strand.
CATTTGTACATGGATGTTCACAGCAACTTTATTTGTAATATCTCAAATGTTCATCAATAGCTAAAGAGATGAGGGAGTAAGTGATCAGATCTGTTAGGGTTTATTGCTAATAGTGATTCCCTCAGATTAAGATTCCAGTAGACTCATCTGCACTTTGCAATGCCCTGGCACTGTGGACTCGCTAGTGATCAGGCATTGAGCTGTAGCACTCTTGTATTTAGAGATGAAAAGCTTTGAGGAGACAGAAAGATAACTACTTGTGTTGAAGTCTGTTCTCTAAATCTATCTTGCTGTAGAGATAGACATTTTCTTATCTGTACTAGATTTATCTTAAATTGCCATCTATTTTGATTAAGGAAGAAGTGGCACAAAAGCATTTATTAAAATGCAAAAAGAGCAGTAAAATATAACACAGAAACCTAGAAAATATGCTGCTGGTCTTATTGCAGTCATCTTTGTTGTCATTGCTGACAGAATTGCATAATAGCTCTGACTCGGTTGAAGCGTCATCCTGTCCTATACATTAAAATGTTGTGAGTTTGATCCCTGGTGAGGGCACATACCTAAGGTTGCTGTTTTGACCTCCATTTGCATAAATAGACTGGCCTCTGCTGAGCTTTTTAGAGCAAGCCTTCAACTTAAGAGTTACCCTGCCATTTTATTTTTCTTATTTGATAAACCATGCTGTAAGAGAAAAAGACAAACAGCATTCCTCACTCACCTCTGCCTTGCTTAACTCCACATCCCCTCCTGCTACAAAAACAAAAGACAGTTGTCCCTGGCAGGGTAGCTTAGTTGGTTAGAGCATTGCCCGACATGCCAAGGTTGCTGGTTCGATCCCTGGTCAGGGTACATATAAATATCAATGAATGTATAAATAAGTAGAACAACAAATTGCTCTCTTCTCATGCAAATGAATTCCATTTTAAAATCTAGAATTTGAAGTGGCACATTTATAAGTACTTAAGACATATTCAAAAAAAGACTACTTCTCTGTGCCTTAATTTCAAATTAGTTAAAACCCATGTTTTCTTTTATGTTTTTTGTTGGTGTCATTTGCAAAAATAACATAAATTAGAGAAAATTCATTATAAAGTTATAATAAACATAATTTTGAGTTTTTTTGGGTAGAATTTAAGTCTAGGCTACTCATCTACATTTTTATTTCAGTTTCTGTAAAGCAGTCATAGAACAGAAAACTAATTTTTAACAAATAATGGAAAATACAATTACCAAGCCTTTCATACATTTCAAATAGCAGGCCCTGTGAAGATGCTGGAAAACACTGATGGACTTATTATACATTGGTTAGCATTTCTCAGTGATCCATCATTACATGTTTTAGCATTATCATGTTCTTTTCCAGTTCATTTACATCACCATTGTGAAAACTTACCCTTCTCTCACCTGGCTTTCATTGTTATGCTCCAGTTTATTAGATAAATTACCAAATTTTCCAGATTCTTATGAGGGTCTATAGAAGAAAAAAACAGATAAAATAGAAACTCCATGTGAAATTCTTGAATATGATGTAATCAGAACGATTTAGTGTCAGCTTTTAGGAATTCAAAGCCAGGAGAAAAAGTAAAATAAATTGGGGGTGGTGGTGGTGGTGGTGGTGGTGGTGGTGGTGGTGGTGTAAATGACAGAAGAGAGAAGGGATTAGAACTGGGTGTTAAGAGTGGAACTCTCAATGGAAGTTCTATTATTGGAACATTCTACTCTTTATGTATAACTCTATGACCATGCAGTTGGCCCTTCCCTGACTAGTAGTAATGTATGTGTTCTTAATAAACCTTCATGGCCTCTTAGTTTTGTGTCACCCTCAGTCCTGAGACTGAGCCACTGGATACATTAATCTCAAGTCTTAAAGCTAAAGAGTTCATGTTATGTTACAGAAGAATAAAGAGCTAGAAGGGAGACTTTTTATAATTCAGGGTCTCTTACCTGGGTTTTATGTGGCCACAGGATCTTCATCTGGTCTGCTCATTTCAGCACTGCCAGACCTTCCCAATCTCATTACCAGAGTGTTGGGGGGAAATGGAAATCTCCCAACCCAGAAAATCCTCTCCAGAAAAGTAGGAAAGAAAGATTTATCATTGGATAAGCATTAAGACTGCAATGAACATTACAGGCAACCCACTGATAGATACTAGGCAGAAGGAAAGCTCAGCCTTTGGTGAAGCCAGACAGATATGATCTATTACAGACGTATTCTCAAGATGATGAAAATTGGGCCTCGTGTAGCAGGACTGGGCCAGCACCATTGCTTTTACATCTAATTTAGCCTAAATTCTCCTGGTAGTTGTCCATCTGTGTTAGTTGTCTTTATCCAAAGGGAAAATTATTCTTTTCATATGTTCATGACAAGCAGGTGGTTGGTTACAGAGCCAGGTGGCTGGGAGAGAGATGACCCTTCAGAAAAACATTCCTGAGTTGTAAAGCTGACAAGAGGCTTCTTTAGTTTAAAAAATAAAAATAAAAAATGCATACTTCCAAAGATAGAGAAGGGTTTACAATTCCAATCTTTCTCTAGGCAAAGATCTAAGAAAAGGGAGGGTGGAAAAGGTCTCCTTTTTGGTATGAGAAAAATTTGAAAATTTTAAAAACCTTACAGTTTACTTATGTGCTGATCTGTCAGTAATGAAGAAATTACATAGTAAAGAGAAGCACGTTTAAGTTTACAAACATGGTACCTTTAGTAAAAGTTGTTTTCAGCCCTACGTTGCATAGCTAGTGAAATACCTTGAGATTAAAAGGTTACCTGTCAGTCCCTGGCCCTGTTTTCTCAGTGGTTAGAGAGTCATTCCTTGGCTCAAAGGGTTGTGGGTTCAATTCCTGGTCAAGGGCATGTACCTGGCTTGCAGGTTCAATCCCCAGTTGCATAAATAGACTGGCCTAGTTTGCAGAGCCCTCATTGAAGTGTGTGTGGGAAACAACCAATCAACATGTGTGTCTCACATCCATTGTTTCTCTCCCCCTTCCTCTCTCCCTGGCCCCCCTTCCTTCACTCTCTAAAAATCAATGAAAAAAATACTGATTAACAAAACAAAAAGGTTACCTGTCAGATTTATGTAAAGTCCGACAAGACAAAAAGAAATAATAATCAAGATATGGGAATATTATTATGAAGTGATGTTTGTCATTCTTGTACTTACTGTGCAACATTTCTGATATCTCTCAGAGTCAGGATTCTAGACTAGAAACTGTGACTTTTAAATACTTGAAGATTCTCGAAGAATGATACTCTTGCAAAGAAAAGGAAGAGAGTATATGTTTGATAAGTTTTCACAGAGTAGTTTCTCGGGATGTCTTATATTCCATAACTACTTTTGATTCTTACATTTTTATATGATTTACTACCCTATATAATAAAAGGGTAATATGTAAATTGACCAAGTGGAGGAACAATTCATCGCTATGATGCCCACTGACCACCAGGGGGCAGACGCTCAATGCAGGAGCTGCCCCCCCCACCCCCGTCAGTGCACTCCCACAGGGGGAGCGGTGGTGTGAACCTCTCCCGCCTCTGTGACAGCGCTAAGGATGTCCAACTGACAGACATCCCCCAAGGACTCCCAGGCGGAGAGGGGACAGGCTGGGCTGAGGGACACCAAGGGCATGAATTTAGTGCACTGGGCCTCTAGTTTTATATAGCACTTTCTCAGGCATTGGTGAAGATTATTTTTCCAAACTTGCATGGATTTAATAAAACCCAGTACATTTATGAATCTTGTATACTGTTCCCTTTTCTTCAAGTCCAATAGTTATATCTTAGGTTGCACACACAGAATTGTTAGATATTAATTTGCAAGAGTAGCAACTTGACTCCAGTAGAACCTATATCTAAAGTAAATGAGGCCCTAGCTGGTTTGGCTCAGTGGATAGAGCTTCATCCTGTGGACTGAAGGGTCCCAGGTTTGATTCCAGTTGGGCTGTGGGCTCAATCCCAAATAGGGGGCAGGAGGCAGCCAGTCAGTGATTCTCTCTCATCGTTGATGTTTCTATCTCTCTTTCCCTCGCCCTTTCTCTCTAAAAATCAAAAAAATATATACTTAAAAAATAAAAAAAAGGAAACGAGAACAAGGGACTCTTCTAATTTCAGGTGTGACTTGTCAGGCATCTTACAGATATCAGAAAAATGGAACTGCATTGTGGTTTCTTTTAAAATGGAATCATTGCTAGTTATAACACTTGTTATGAGGCATAATTTTCTGGATTCTGGATTCCATTCATGGGGTACAAGTTGAAAATGGGAACATTTCTAACTTAATGCAATTCTTGACATAAATTCTGAAACATCTAACAGAGAAGACAAAGAATCTTCCTAAAACCTAATGATTAAGCTTGCCTGTGCTCCCAGTGTTTTTCTGAATTTATAGTCATTTCATGAAATGAGCTCTGAAGAAAAATATGGTTTTTCTGCCAAAGATCTACAAATTTGTAAAAAAAATAAATAAATAAAATCTTGCTTTTATGTTTATATTTGCTTATTTTATATTGTAAAGTAGTAGAAATTAAATGGTCTGTAAGAGTTGAATTTTTATGGGAGCTGAGGAATACTGCTTTAGGCAGCTCTAAGCTCAGATTAATTATGAATCTCATGCAGAGATTGTCACTTGTCCTGTGGTGCTTTAATGCAGCACAAGAAGGAAGAATCTATGTCTTTGTTTTCAGAATATCAGTAACAGCTCTTTCACACAGTGCTGCTATTCGTTCAGTCGGCACATTTGAGTGCCCATCCTGAGGGCGGAGGTTTTCTTGGCCCTATGGATGATGCCTTAAAAAATATTCTAAGTACAGAAATAACCCAATTAATAATTAAACTCAAATCAATTATTTAGAACAACCGTCATTCAGTCAGTATATACATGATGTGTTAAAGAACCAGAGCAGTAAATTAAAGAGACTATCTCATAATTAAATAAATGCAGTATTAAAGGCCTTATCTAAGGTGTGGGTACTGGGAATGGACTATAAAGGAAAGAAAAACCTGAGACAGAGCCTTAGATTTAATTCCCTTATTCTAACAAGTTCTGAAATAATTGTCTTAAATGAGGGAGGAGGTATCTGTGTCTCTCCCTTCCTCCCTCTCCCCCCTTCCTACCTCTTCTGTTAACACACCCAGACTTTACTGCACATCTCCATCAATAATGGTAGGAGAGGGGATGTTTAGCACAATTTCCCGAGACACTAGGTGTGGTATGTGTGTCTGTGTTCAGTTTTTACAGGGACTTGAGTTTCTCTTAAAGAGGTATGTGATTTCTCTCACTTCTGAGAATTACTGCTTTAAAGTAAAACTTAAAGCCATTTATAGAGAGTAACAATACCTGCTACATAAGTAGCTTTTTTTTTTTTTTTTAATCATACTAAATGTTATGCGTTACCCATGGAACAAGTGTCTTTATGCTTTTAGGTGGAGTACATTTTATATGTTCTTGGGTTTTGTTGTTCAGAGGCAGGGAAGTTTATATCTGATCCCAAAGAATCCTCCAGAAAGTGTTCTCCTTTTCCATGAATGGAATTTAGAGCTCAGTTCATGCATATATGAAACCAAATTTGAAATGAAATGTACAGGTTCCTCAAACTCTTAAAAATGATTCTGCTGTGAAGCAGAATTAATCATAAGCATTTGGGAGAGGTGCACATAAAACAGACTGGTTTTATAAATCAGAAAGTCCATAAAAAAATGAGACCACTGCATACATATATATATGAACATGTACTTAGTATAAGACTGCGAGGCAATAGCAGATTTAAAACCACCCACAGTTACCATAATCTGTGCTTAATACTTTGAAAACACTGTTTACCTTCAGTAGGCCACAAAGGAAGAATAACAGCTGGTCTAATAATGTTTTCCTGTTCAGTACGGTTGTGCTGAACAGTTCGGGTTGTGCCTGGCTGGAGTGGCTCAGTGGTTGAACATCAGCCCATGAACCAGGAGGTCATGGTTTGATTCTTGGTCAGGGCACATGCTGGGATTGCGGGTTCAATCCCAGTGGAGGTATGTAGAAGGCAGCCAATGGATGATTCTCTCTCATCATTGATGTTTCTCCCTCTCTCTCTCTCTCTCTCCTTTTCCCTTCCTCTCTCTGAAAAATCAATAAAAACATATTTGAAAAAAGAAAAATTGGTTTGAGATGTAACCTAGGAGTTTATGGTGTTACTGGTGGTTTTTTTTTAATGGTACAGTAAATTCGAGAAGAAGCGTATTAAATGTCTCCTTTTTGTTGTTCCCCAAAACTGAGAGTATTCCTATTCTGTTCTTCCAAAAAAGATTTGAGGCTGTCCCAGAGAATGTAGTTGGTGTAGTGTAAATGAATGATCTTATATTTCTGTAGAGAATCAGCTAGCTGTTTATTCACTTTTGATAATGTCTCTATTAAGTGGCTTTTCGTTGACTCCTCTCCCTACCCGCCTGCCTATAATACCTCATTTCTACCTGTTAACTCATCTGTTGCCTTCTGTAGGTTCCTTTAATGTAATCTGTTTGCTATCTGAAGTTTAAATTGTATATTCAGGTGTTGGATGATTTTGGAATTTGTAAGAAAAATTAATTTTGAAAAAATTGTTTGTAAGCCTAATTTTTCATCTGTATCTTCTGATGCAATTGAAAGGTTCAGTAAAAATAGTTGTCTTTCTTGTCACCCCAGCAATATAAAAGGCTAAGACAACAATATTAATCTGAAATGAGAACTGAATGCTATAGAAGTGTTGCCTATCAAATGAAATTTTAAAGTATCCTTTTGTCTAGAAAGCTTTAAAAAACAGAATCTGAGTTACACTATTTTTATAGCTCAAAAGGAACCTTAGACATCATCTAATCTCACTCTTACACTTTATAGTTGAATGTGCAGGGGCCTGAGAAGTATGACTTGCTTATGATCACATAGTTGATGAGCAATAGAAGCAGGCCCGTGTCTAGAATTGGCTGGTAGGCCAGTTTCCTATATAGATAATTACCATTTACTGAGTTATGTACCTGGGTATGTCCTAACCATGAAGTAAGTAGGAGGGGGAACTTATACCACTGGATAGAAGGCTACATGAGCTGATGAGAATAATTTGTGCCCAAGACATTTGCCATTGCAACCCCTGGGCCACAACTACACAGTTGTTCACTTTATCATTCATCTGTCTCCTCAGTATGGTGAAAGCCCTCTTTTCTTCTCCTAAATTTGAATACAAATATCATTTAGACCAGTGGTCGCCAACCGGTGGTTCATGGACCACTGGTGGTCCGTGAGGTCCAAAAGATTGACGACCGCTGATGTAGACCTAATATTTCCAAACGTGACTTCACAGTGGGAAGTAATGGTAGCCTGATTTTATATTTCAGCTCAGACAGCTATAACTGCACCAAAGATGTGGAAGAAACCAAAAGATCGGACCCGAACCACTGAAGAGGTGTTAGAAGCAGAATTGGAGGTAAGGGGCAGCAATAAGTCTCTTTAGCCTGTCTTCAGAACAGTGGTACCATTTCCCTTTTTCTTGATAATGTTTTCCAGGTAGAACTTGGTATATCAAGCTCAATGTCTGACTTTTTTAAAGAATACTTACAGAATTTAAAAGATTTTCAGTAGCATGTTTCTCTTTCAAATACCTCTTCTAAAATGCCAAAAAAAAAATAATAATAAGTTATTAATTTTTGGTTAACCCTTTTGTCCCTTTAATTGAATGTTTCCTTGTATTAACCAGATGGAAAGACTAATCCAATACATAAAAATGGAGCCTTAGCCAGTTTGGCTCAGTGGAAAGAGCATCAGCCTGTGGACTGAAGGGTTCCAGGTTCGATTCTGGTCAAGGGCACATATCCGGAGTTATACATTCAAGTGTTGGATGTACAGTACCCAGTTGGTTGCATACAGGAGGCAGCCAATCAGTGATTCTCATCATTGATGTTCTCTCTCTCTCTTTCTCTCCCCCTGCCTCTCGGAAATCAATAAAAATATATTAAAAGAAAATAAAAGAAAAATGGAGATAGTTTTTTTTCATATACCCATTAATAATAATGATAAAAATCAGGAAGATTTTAGGGAAATTTATTTTGAGTCTGTCATCTTTTAACATCATCTCAGTAAGATATCTTTTCACATGTGGTTTGTTTGTTTGAACTAGGTTACACCGATTTTGGAATAGCACATCAGGTCCAAATGATGTGAGGAAGAAACATGGGCAGATGTTAGTCCTAAGTAGTGCTCTAACAATTCATAGTCTGCAATCTCAATATTTTCAGTGCTGTGTTCTGCAGCTCATAAATAAAGAGTAACTGCCTTAGCCGGTTTTGGCTCAGTGGATACAGCATTGTCCCGCAGACTAAAGGGTCTCAGGTTCAATTCTGGTCAAGGCTAGATACCTCCAAGGGCACGGACCTTGGTTGCAGGCTTGATCCCCAGCTGCCTCTCTTCTCACAACAGGGCACTTTTGGGGCAACCAATTGACGTGTCTCTCTCACATCAATATTTCTATCTCTCTGTCTCTTGTCTTCCACTCTCTAAAAATCAGTGGAAAATTATCCTCAGGTGAGGTTTAACAAAAAGAAATAAAAAATAAAGGAAGGGTAATATAAACTATCTCTTTTTCTTTTTGAATACTTCTATCTATTAAAATTTTGTTGAATTTTAACATGATAATATGTGCAAAACTTATTTTAAAATCACTTTATTTATTTTAAATATATTTTATTGATTTTTTATAGAGAGGAAGGGAGAGGGCTAGAGGGCTAGAAACATTGATGAAAGAGAGAGAGACATCTATCAGCTGCCTCCTGCACACCCCCTACTGGGGATGGTCCCACAACCAAGGTATATGCCCTTGACCGGAACCAAACCTGGGACCCTTCATTCCACAGGCCTACACTCTATCCACTGAGCCAAACCAGTTTCGGCTAAAATCACTTTAAATACATTTGTTTCGTAAAGATTTTCTATTTATAATTCTTACCCTCTTCAAGCAGCTCACACAGTGTCTTTTTGTTAATTCTCCCTGTCTGTCATTGCTCTTACATGATGCTCTATTGATGTCACAGTTAGTCCCATAGCAACCACAAAAATGTTTCATAGATGTGATTTTATTGTGGCTATTGGATAAGAATTGGCAGTAACTTATAGCGATGCAAATAGTTGTTGCACTTCTTGTGGCTAAACAAGAAAATGTTACTTTTATGGAGAATAAAAACCTTCCAGAGGCCGGACAGTCATTCATATTTCCTTCAAACTGATTCCTCGTTAGATTCAGCTGTGGGTTTTTTCTGTTTGTTTTGTGTGGTGTGTTTTTTTGTTTTTTTTAACTTTCTCTTATTATGCTTCATGTTTCTTTGGCTTGTGGCTTGATTTCTAAGTATTACTAAATATTAAATGAGGAGGCCACCATTCTGTGCCTTCACATATTCACCCTCTTTAGGGAATGGGTCACATAGGAAATAGTTCAGGCTTTGTGGACTGCAGGATCCCTGGCACACTTTCTCACTTCTACTGCTGTAACCCAAAAGCAGCCATAGACGCATGTAAACAAATCAGCGTGGCTGTATTTTAGCAAAACTTTATTAATGAACACTGAAATTTCATATACTACTCGTGTGTCATAAAATATTATTCAGATTTTTTTAAACCATTATAAATGTCAAAATCACCCTTACCCTTGACACAATTGGGGCAACCACTTTCTGGTGCATATGACATTCTTTTACACAGCTTTCTGTTGAAGCAGTCAACAGAGTGCTATTTTTTGGCTCTCCTCGTGCAAATTTATCACTTGGAATGCCTATTTCCTCTGAGCACTTTTTCAAAGGCTCATTTTCAGAGTGCTTACCCTTCATGAAAAAGAAAGAGACTTAAAGTTCATGGAGAACTTTGCCTCAGGAGTTTTGATATGGCCCTTGAGAAATCAGTTTTTTGATAACCTCAGGAGTTTTGATATGGCCCTTGAGAAATCCGTTTTTTGATAACTTAAAATGAAATAGTGAAAACTGCTATGGTGAGTAAGTCAATCCTATTTTGCTTTATAAAAGTAGTCATGATGCACCAGGACCCAGATTTCTCCCTAGGGGACACATTTCAGGCATGTTTCCAGACGTGATTGGAATAAGGTCACAGTCTCAGAGTATTCTAAGAATCAATAAACAAAATAGCTGAAACCGGTTTGGCTCAATGGATAGAGCATCGGCTTTCAGACTGAAAGGTCACAGGTTCGATTCCAGTCAAGGGCGTGTACATTGGTTGCTGGTACACCCCCAGTGGGGGAGGGGGGGGTGCAAGAAGCAGCTGATCGATGATTCTCTCTCATCGATGTTTCTAACTCTCTCTCTCTCTGTAAAAATCAATAAAATATATTTTTAAAAATAAATAAATAAATGTCCTTATAAAATGAGAGATGATTAGCATTGTGGGACTTAGTTACTTTAAACTATTCATTGAACCTTATTTTGCCACCAGAGGACAGCACAAAAAAATACCCTGTGGTGTTTCTTTTTATATTTGCTGAGCTGTAGTGGTAAGGGTAGGCATGTTTGATTTAGATTTCTGACTTGGACTGTTTCATGTCCTTCACGTGCCAAGGATTAACAGTTCTTTCCATTCTAATCTCTGGTACATTTAGATTTCATTAGTCATGTTAAAGCATCTCAGAGGCCATTTGAATTATCTGCACTATCCCAGGAGATGAAGTGAGAAAAGTGTTTTTAAGTAAACTTACCGTTCTAGTACCATATGCTGCACACCGACATCCTTATCTTGAGTGACATGTTTTCCTATACTTTTGAAGAGCTTTAGGTGTATTTGCACACAGTGAAAAAAGCATAACCCCTGTGTTCACTTACGCTTTAGCTTACAGCTGAAGAGGAACTTTCAGGTGACAAAGTACTTGAAGCTGAGCAGGAGAAAATGAGCCAAGGGTTTCATCCTGAGAGAGATTCCTCAGACCTAAAAAAAGGGAAAGCTGTGGAAGAAAATGGAGAAGAAGCTGAGCCTATCCGTAACGGTGCTGAGAGCGTTTCTGAGGGCGAAGGAATAGATGCTAATTCAGGCTCCACTGATAGTTCTGGTGACGGGGGCACGTTCCCATTTAAATCAGGTAAGTGTGTCCTGTCTTCTCTGTACATCTCTCCTTTTTCCCTTTATTCCACTGCAATATTAGAGAAATGTTGCCTCTTTCCAGTGAAATAGTGGGTGGAAGGAAGAAGCTTATCATATTTAAAGAACAGATCAGCAGGCAAAAGTTGGTGATTAGCAAATCCAGAGAGTTCTATGTTGATGGAAGTGATATCTGATGCTAGTGTTCTGCTTTTACTGGGGGGTGAGGGGGGGTGCAGCTGGCAAAGAGAATCAGTCAGCGATAGGCTGGTTGACTTCAACAAAGCACATTTAATTTTATTGTGAAAGGGATATTTCAGATATGACCATGGCCCTTGAGAGTGTACTCATCATTTCACAAGGCTTGAACCCCTGTAATGAGTTCCAGTGAGTCAGGAGCAGTCTGATTGCATCCCTGAGCACCTGCAGGATGGGGAGTGCCCTGTGAAATGTATGATAAACCTGAGAAAGTCTTGCAGCCTTAGACATCATCAAATATATTAAACTTCTGTCCCAATACTGTGTAACCTTGATTGACTTTGAGATTGTGGAGATATTTGGTGTGGTGGTGAATCGTGGTTCGTTTGATAGAAAATTTGGGGTATGCCAAATCTGGAGTGACTTCTGCATTGAGGTAGGTTTGAATGTAAGATATCAGACTTTAAAAATAATCTAGACCAGTGTATTTCAAACGGATAGGTTAAACCCATTTAATAGGTTGTGAAATTGTTAGTAGTTAAAACCAACAATTTTTAAAAAGGAAAATAGAGTAGCCGAAACGGTTTGGCTCAGTGGTAGAGCGTCGGTCTGTGGACTGAAAGATCCCAGGTTCCATTCCGGTCAAGGGCATGTACATTAGTTGCGGGCACTTCCCCGGTAGGGAGTGTGCAGGAGGCAGCTGGTCGATGTTTTTCTCTCTCATCGACGTTTCTGGCTCTCTGTCCCTCTCTCCTTCTCTCTGTAAAAATTCAATAAATATAAAATAAAAATAAAAAAAGGAAAATAGAGTAGAAAATGTCAGTGTGGCCCTGGCCAGGTGGCTCAGTGGTTGGAGTGTCGTCCCATACACCAAAAGGTTATGGGTTTAATACCAGTCAGGTGTATCCCTAGGCTGAGGGTTCAATCATTAGTTGGGGCAGTACAGGAGGCAGCTTACCAATATCTCTCTCCTTCCCCCCCTCTAAAGTTGGAAAAACATATCCATGGGTGAAGATTAAAGGGGAAAGGGGGAATGTCAGTACATTACATGTAGTAAGGGTAATATTGTTTCAGAAACTTATTTATGTTTGTTCTGAGTCATGAAGTCATTATATTTCTTGCTGTGAGTTGTAGTAAAAAATGTTTGAAAGTCACTGATCAGTACTCTCTCTTTAAAAGTCAATTTAAAAATATTTAAAAAAAAAACAAAAGAAAAAATTGCTACTTGCTTTTTATTTAATAAAATTTAAAAAAAATTTAACTTTAATGAGAGTAGGGTTGTAAGTAATGATAGCTTTAACAATAATAATAGTAGAAAAGCAGTGTTAATATTAAAAATATTAGCTGAGCCCTAACCTGTTTGGCTCAGTGGATAGAGTGTCGGCCTGCGGACTGAAGGGTTCCAGGTTCAGTTCCAGTCAAGGCCATGTACCTTGGTTGTAGGCACATCCCCAGTAAGAGGTGTGCAGGAGGCAGTTGATCGATGTTTCTCTCTCATCGATGTTTCTGACTTTCTGTCCCTCTTCCTTCCTCTCTGTAAAAATTCTCTGTAATATATATTTTTAAATATATATTTAAAAACACTTCACAGCTAATATATATATTTAAATATATTTTATATATATTTAATATATATATTTTATATATATATAAAATATATATATTTTCTATATATAATATATTTTATATATATTTAAATATATTTAAATATATATATTAGCTGTGAAGTGTTTAATATCATGATTTTTAGAGAAAGATAGGTGTATCTCCAGTTTAGTTGGCTCAGCCAGCAAGTACATTATTTTTTTCAGATTCAACTGTAGTCAGGAATAAAAATTCTTTAACACCTTAAACATTTCAGAATCTATTTTTAAATATATATATATTTCAAAAAGGAAGGGAAAGAGATAGAGAGATAGGAACATCATGGATGAGAATCATTGATTGGCTGCCGCCTGCCGGTCCCCTACTGGGTGGGGATGTGCGGGGAATGATTGAGCTCGCAACCCGAGCATGTGCCCTTGGCCAGAATCAAACCTGGTATCCTTTAGTCCGCCAGCCAATGGCTCTATCCACTGAGCCAAACCAACCAGGGTCAGAATCTTAAATAAGTTATTTGTTACTCTGTTTTGTGTCTTCTTTACATCCCCCCCCCCCCCCCCGAATAACATATCCAAGTGAATAACTAAAGTATTCTTTTCCCAGAAACCAAGAATACTATCAAGTTCCTTATTTCTGAGTTGTTTATAGGCATGGTAATTTATATGAGGATGACTAAATGGCCCCGGCCAAAGGCTGCTTAATGTGTTCATGAATGGCTCCTATACCAACTTAGTTCAGCTTACTTTGCTATCCAGGGGTACCCAGAAGGAATAAAAGAACAAATAACAGTTTAAAATCTTTACATGGCATTTTCTGATTGTAGCTCATTATATCCTTTGATTTGTTTATGATGAGATAAAGTAAATATTGGAATCGGATTTGTGCTTTTACTGGATATACATATAATGACCTCATAGACAGTTTGTTCTGCCCACATGCCTTTTTCCAGAATCCTGGAAGCCTGCTGATACTGAAGGCAAGAAGCAGTATGACAGGGAGTTTTTGTTGGACTTCCAGTTCATGCCAGCCTGTATACAGAAACCGGAGGGCCTGCCTCCCATCTCTGATGTAGTTCTTGACAAGGTAAGCTGAGTACTCAGTGATATATTTTTGGTGGGAACTCTTTTTGTTTGTGTGTGTTTGATGTTTTACTGATTTTTTTAGAGAGAGAAAGGAAGGGAGAAGGAGAGAGAAATACGGATGTGAGAGAGGAACAGCAGTCAGCTGCCTCCCACAGTGGCAAACACAGGCATGTGTCCTTACCCAGGACTTGAACCAGCAAACTTTCTGTACACAGGTCAACACCCAACCAGCTGACCCACACCAGCCAGGACAGGAATGGGTTTTTATTATTAGTGCAAATATGTGAAGTATGAGCAATTTTTAGGAATTGTAAGACTAAATGATATTTCAATTAAAATGTATAATGTTTAAGAATTAAAGTCTTCCTAAATATTATTGGATTGTCATATTTCTTATACAATAATAATAATAATAATAATAATGGGGTTTGACCCATATTTGAGTGATAAAGCTTTAAAAATTTTTAATTGTCTGCTTATTATAGCTGTTTTTTTAGTGATGTTTGGAAATGGTCAGTTGGGCTAATAGCTAAAGTGAAAGTGATAGCAGACTCTTTCCCCACTGACCTGCAGTTTCAGTATGGAATTAGAATGGCATTGCGGGCCGGTCAGAACCATGGAAGGTAGATCAAACTTAAGTAGGAGTCAACATAATTCAAGTAATGTATATCTCAACATTCCCCCAATAGATTCTTATAATAATTAGTCTAATCCTCTGCATATAAATAGGCATCGTTTATCTTCACATCTGACCTTAGTGGTGCATACAGGAAATTAGTACAGTCAGTGTTTATTTTGTATGTTTATTAAATTTAAAAGAGTGAAGTCAGATGTTTATCTGCCCAAGTATTCCTGTAAATCAGTGATGAACCAGTGCTGGTGATGAAGCTTGAAATATTTTTGCTTTGAAGAAGAACTGTTAATCCCTAATCAAAGTAGAGGGTAAATATCTTATAGATTGATAAATCTTACTAAGATTTCTAACCCTGGCCGGCATTGCTCCGTGGTAGTTAGGGCATCGGCCTGCACAAGGGAAGGTTGCGATTCGATTCCCAGTCAAGGGTACATACCTGGGGTGCTGGAGGCAATCAGTCAGTGTCTGTCTGTCTCTGTCTCTGTCTCTGTCTCTGTCTCTGTCTCTGTCTCTGTCTCTCCCCTTTTCTTCCCTCTCTCTCTCTTCTCGTCCTCGACCCTCTCTTCTACTCTCTGAAAAATCAGTGGAAAACATATCTTCACTCCTCAGGTGAAGATTAAAAAAAAACAGAGAGGTTTCTAGTAGCTGCTTATCCAGACCTTATTCATATTATTTTACTCCGATAGTAACAGGTCTTCTTATTTGTTGCTATCTAAGTCTTTTTCTCTTTGGTACTTATGTGAGGACAGTTGCGTGATTGATTGGCAGTGCTAATTTAAGGCTTCTTCAGAGGATAATTGTTATATCCACTGAATTAGATTATTCTCTTAGAAAATATTCCTTCTTGTCTTCCTACCTTAATTGTTTCTGACCTTGGCCCATCTTTTGTTGATTTCTCGCTGAGCTACTTAGCTTCTATGCTATCCTTCGTATTCTATGCCTATACAAAACCAGGTAACTTAGATCGGCAAGACAGAGTGAGATTTTAAATGTTATCGTATGTGAAACATAATCTCTTTTTGACACTATCCACTCAGAATACATGCTGTTCTAGTCATAAGTCAGCAACATCAAAACCAAAATCAAAATGATCAGTAGCAGTATTCTCATAGGTAGATTTGTGTGAAGTCCTGAATATGCTGGGGAAAACCCTAAAATTTGACCCTAGTATAGGATCTCAGAATAGTTTGTCTTGTGTCATTCTACTGGTCTTGACTAGTTAAATGGTTATGTCTAGCCTCGTTTGGAAATTAGGCCTGTTCAGGCCCAGGGCATCAGAAAACACTGTTGACTGAGGGCTCTAGCGCTAGCCCAGAGAAGCTGTCCAGGTTTAGATTGCACTTTCACTGGTTAAGGATGCCGGTGGGCACCATTCCAGCTGACTAACTCTTCAGTCTAAGCTTTTATCTGGTGGTAGCAGATGGTTTTGAACTTGTGTTCATCTTCCCTTTGCTTCTTCATACAGATCAACCAGCCCAAATTGCGAACTATAGATCCTCGGGTTTTGCCTCGAGGACCAGACTTTACTCCAGCCTTCGCAGATTTTGGAAGGCAAAGCCCTGGTGGAAGAGGTGTATCTGTAAGTTCAAGTTCCCTACGACCCAGTTAGAAACTGTCACAGACTTCATGGCAGCTTGTCTAAAGCGAGAGAGCGGCTTTTATTTATGGGTTCCTTTAAACAGGAAGAAGAGTACAAGAGGTGAAGACTATCCTTTCCAAACTAATATTAAAGTAAATAAAGAATACACTTGAGTTGTTTTTCCTTGAAAGGAGCTGGTCTACATTAATTTGTTATGTTTATGTATATATATTTCACCCCCAGTTGAAATGACCTGCAAATGGGTTAAAAAATAGAGCCAACCTTGAGTATGATTCCTATTTTGTTCTGAGGTGTCCCGATGTAGTAGAGATCTCTGATGACTTTCAGCTAATGGTCATTCTTTGTCCTTGTTTCTACAGATTTGCAAAGTGCAGAGCAGGCATGGATTGCCAATTCTGGAACAGAGCAAAGCCCCAACTTGCACTCCACTGGCGATGTCGCACCCACCCCTGAAGAGCCTGCCTCTAGGGGTGCGCTGAATCCTTGTTTTTGTTTTGGTTTTTTTTTTAACAATAGCTTATGATGTTATAATATTTTATGTTTTGATTTCTCACTTACTATAGCTCATGAAGTGAAAATATGAACCAATGACACACACAAAAGAGTGCAGTGTTAGTCAACTGCAGATTGCCTTTACACCCCCTAGTGGCAGGCTCTTCAGCGGTAGAAGTGGCATCACCAATGGAGTTATGCTGGGGCACTGCCCTGTGCAGGGATGGCAGGCTCAGCCTGCTCCATGCTTTGTAGACTTGCAGAAAGCATGGGGGAAAGTTGCCAATGATGTGAATGCCTCTTTTTCCCAAGTTGGAATGGCTTGAGAGCACTTTAAGTTCTGGAGATGCTTAGCGTCTGGTGTACCTTTGCAGATCACCCTGTTTTAAGACTATTTTATGTTTGTAAAAATATTTTTATGTAAAGTGACACTTTTTATTTCCCCATCACTTTTTTATTTCTGTAATGGCAACTTTTGAAACCTGCTTGGAAATAAGACTACACCGTCTGAAAACAAATGTCACTTTGTAGGCATTTGAATTATTTGTTTGCCAGCAGCCTGTTGAAAATATCTAAGTGCATACACTGTGATGGAGGCTTTGTAAAAACAGAAAATCTCCTTAATTTAAAGCATATTACTTATATGTAAAAACCTCTGTGTGCATAATACTCTGTCCTCACACAGGTTTGAAATTTAACCTGTATATTCTCTAAATGCTAAGATAAAATTTTTATAGAATTTTATTTGCCTCATCACAAAGTCTTAGAAAGCAGCTTTCTTTTCTAGAAACCATTTTATACTTTATTTTTCAGCTTTATTTTCCTTTTTGGTGGTTTAAATTTATGTTTCTGTCAGCGTTTGTTTTTGTTTTGATTTATATCTCTGCTTTTCAAACATTTGAAATAATGTTGATGTCATTTTTATTAATCTCTGGTTAACAGCATCTGTGGTTGTCATATTGCTCAATTTTGTTCATATGTTACTTGCAAAAGGTATTGCCATATCTCTTAGTGTACACTGTCACTTTTCATAATCAAGTTGCTACTGTCTGCTAATTAGGTATAACAAAAAGGAAATATTGAGAATAAGCTATATCTCTTTTAGCATATTGAAATTAGAAAATGAATTTTAAAAGTAATCACAATATATGTTTGCTCACTTATCTATATGCCTACATGTATCAGGTAAATGAGTTATTTGGTGCATACAAAGTAATATGACTGGAAATGAATCATCATCAAGAATTTATATGTCCTTTTGGTGTGTCTTCAAAAAGGTCAGCTTCAATTGTTTAATTCACTTCTTTAAATAGCTCTGTCATCTGGCACAAGCTAATTTTAAAGTAAAATTGCAATCAGTTGCTTTTTTTAAATTATCGATTTCAGAGAGGAAGGGAGAGGGAGAGAAATAGAAACATCAGTGATGATATGGAATCAGTGATCTGCCTCCTGCACACCCCACACTGGGAATCGAGCCCACAACATGGACATGTGCTCTAATCAGGAATTAAAATGTGATGCTCAACACTGAGCCATGCCAGATAGGTGCCAAGATCCTTTTAAAAGTCAAATTACTTGGCAGTTGTGGTATTTTAATAGGAACCTGTTGGCAGATATCACAGAGTATCTCAAAAGAAATCTATTTGCTTTAAGGCAGGTAATTATTCTTCCACATCTCCCATAGCTAACAAATATTCTCCATTTAATTTATCCAGCTTCCTTTGATATATCGGCTTAGTTACAGATTGGAATTTCATAGGCTATTATATCTAATATATAAAGGAATAATCAGTAATGCTGTTTGGAAAAACAAAAGCCTTATTCTTCACAGTTTATGATTCCATACCTCTAGTCATTTTGCAAGCTTCCAAATTGGATTATAGATTATTACTATCCCCAAATCTTAATATCTGCTAGGTATGCTTCCTAGTGTGGTTTAAATATCCATAACTCTTAGTATAAACTTTTCTGCCACAGACTTGTTACTAATTTTTTTTATTGCATAGCAGTTGTTTTAATATGTCAGATGCAGTTACATAAAAATTTCCTACACAATGTTTGTTCTTTTAAAATGTTTTTATTGATTTCTAGAGAGGGAGGAAGAGAGAGCGACAGAGACGGAGGGAGACAGAGACAGAGAGAAAGAAAAACATGTGGATTGGCTGCCTCCTGCACGCCCCCCGCCAGGGATTGAGCCCACAACCCGGGCATGCACCTGACTGGGAATCGAACCAGTGGCCTCTTGGTTTCTGGGCTGAAGTTCAGCCATTGAGCCCTTTTGTTGGACAGTAAACTGCATTTCCATTTAAAGCGCCCAGGTGCTTTTAAACATCAAATTAATTGGCGGTTGTATTTTAATAGTAATCTGTTGGCAAATATCACACAATATCTCACAAAATGTATTGAACAAGGGTCTATAGACCTGGAGTAGAAATTTGTCATTCATATTCATTTCAACTAACTTTGAGATTAGCTGAGCTATTATAAAAATTTTAGGGACAATTTTTTCCTGAGCTTAAATCATGCTTTCCTCTCTTCTTTTTTTTTTTTTAAAAAAATATATTTTATTGATTTTTCACAGAGAGGAAGAGAGAGGGATAGAGAGTTAGAAACATCCATGGGAGAGAATCATAGATCAGCTGCCTCTTGCACACCCCCTACTGGGGATGTGCCTGCAACCAAGGTACGTGCCCTTGACCGGAATTGAACCCGGGACCCTTCAGTCCGCAGGCTGAAGCTCTATCCACTGAGCCAAACCGGTTTCGGCCTTTCCTCTCTTCTTTTTTTTTAATTTTTTTTATTTTTATTTTTTATTATATTTTATTGATTTTTTGGAAGGGAGAGAGAGAGAGAGCTAGAAACGTCGATGAGAGAGAAATATCGACCAGCTGCCTCCTGCACACCCCCCACCGGGGATGTGCTCGCAACCAATGTACATGCCCTTGACCGGAATCGAACCAGAGACCTTTCAGTCCGCAGACCGACGCTCTACCACGGAGCCAAACCGGCTTCGGCCTTTCCTCTCTTCTTAAAGGAACATTTGATTGTCTCTCTTTAAAAATTGCTAGGATGGCCGAAACCGGTTTGTCTCAGTGGATAGAGCGTCGGCCTGCAGACTGAAGGGTCCCGGGTTTGATTCCTGTCAAGGGCATGTACCTTGGTTGTAGGCACATCCCCAGTAGGGGGTGTGCAAGAGGCAGTTGATCAATGACTCTCTCCCATCGATGTTTCTAACATTCTATCTCTCTCCTTTCCTATCTGTAAAAAATAAAATATATATATATATATTTTAAAAATTGCTAGGATGAATATTGATCTTATTTTCTTTGTTTATCCAGGCAAGCAGAGATATTTCAGATTATGGTCTGTGAATGATATAAAAGCAACATATTAAATTTGAAAAGAAATGGATGTAGTTTCTTATTTAATATATTTTTAAAATATATATTAGAGTGGATAAAAATTTAAACTTCCCACTCACCTGAAAAGAAAATTGTGGCTTACTCGTTAATCAACCCCAAATTTTGGCTCTTCCTTTTAGTTGTAACATTTGTGGGCACTGAGTACATTACGCCTTAAAGTTCCTTTTCTAGCTATTAATCATGATTGTCTTTCAATCAAGAAGACCAGGCTTTATTTCTCTCTGTCCACTTCATAATTCTTAGCACTGGATCCTATATTTTGTTTGCCTGTCATAAGTATTCATTGTATTTGGTGAACTTCTGAAGGATACTAAACATTTGACAATTTGTATTAAATTGTCACACACACCAAAAGGACATGAATTTTTTTTTTTTTTTAATTTTATTGATTTCAGAGAGGAAGGGAAAGGGAGAGAGAGATAGAAACATCAATGATGAAAGAGAATCATTGATTGGCTGCCTCCTATACACCCCCTACTGGGGATTGAGCTCATAACCTGGGCATGTGCCTGACCAGGAATCAAACCTTGATCTGGTTCATAGGTTAGGTCCCTGCTCAGCTACTGAGCCACACTGATCTGGCAGGACACGAAATGTTTAAAGGTAATTACACCATTCTACATATTTTTTAAGTTCTTTTTGTTCTTTGATATTGATGATGATACCTAGTTTTTAAGCTGCTTTTACATTCCATGATGATCATAATAACTTTTGTAGGTAGGACAAGCATTTAATACATTGAAAACTTAAATTCAACAAAGTTAAGAGACTTGCTCACAGTAACTTAACTCATAACTGACAAAATTAGACTCAAGTCCACAGTTTTTTTGTCTCTAATCTGCCGCTTTTCTTCCCTTCACCACATCCTGACAGGCACTGATGTTCCGGACAGTGAATTCATTCCCAGGGTGTAGACAGGAGAAAATTAGAAAGTATTAATTAAGCATGTGAAGCATTTTATAAGTATAATGAATTTGTTTAAGAACAATACAGTTGGATAAATATTTGTGAACAGTATATTAATTCTATCTAGAGATAGAAATACAATTTTAACTTTGTCTTGGGCACTTGCCATGGGTTTTAATTTTAACTTTTTTTATCCTGGACTAACAGCTTATAACTATTATCTTTTCAAAACTTTTTTTCCTTTGAAATGTTGTTACCTAGTTAGTAATATAGCTCATACCTCTATGCTCTTCCTTTGAAATTCAAATATGTGTTAAATAAAGGGATGTGGCATAACTTACTTTCTAGGTTCAAATTCCAAGGCATATTTATTGATGCTTACAGTATTTTTTAGACATGAACAGTTTCTGACTTTATCTAAACATGATTAAAATTGTATCTCTAAACCATGCTCTTTCATGATTTTTATATAATAACATTTCATTACACCCAGCAGACCTTGTCCTTGACAAATTTTTATGAGTAAGTGCATGGATTAAATTAAATGACTTGTGATATGATAGTATATTTGAATTTTATCCAAGCATTGAAAAAGAGATTAACCCTAGTGAATTAATACTAGAATATAACCTAGATTATAAAAACTATACAGTATGTGATTTACTGCATTTTCTTAATAGAACTGTTTTGTTTGGGCTATCATATCAAAGTTCCCATAATAAATAATTGTTAGAGTAGTACTATGGTTTAGCAGCCATTTTCTGTCAATAATTTTTTAATCTGAAGATCTTCTTTAGTAATCTTTATTTCTTTATTATACCATGCCAGTTGTCTCTGGATTTATCTGACCTTTTTTTTATGTTTACCAAATAGTTTGAGATCATATCATTAGTACTAAGTTCTTGGCTGGATATATTTGACAAATTGGCATATATTGCCTAGAAATTCTAACTTTTCATCCTGATACTTTTTTTTTTTCCCCCAGAGAGGAAGGGAGAGGGAGCAAGAGATAGAAACATCAGTGATGAGAGAGAATCATTGTTCGGTTGCCTCCAGCACGCCCCTCACTGGGGATCGAACCTACAACCCGGACATGTGCCCTGACTAGGAATCAAACCTTGACCTCCCGGTTCACAGGTCAGTGCTCATCCACTCAGTCATGCCAGCAGGACCGGCTGCATTCTTGCTACTGCCATTTCTAATTAGGGTGAATGGTGAAATATAAGAGTAATTCTGAGAATGGGTAAACGTGTAAAGGACTTTAAGCTTCTCAGTTTAGGCCTCAAACCATGCCTCTCTTAGAAACCGTCTTTTTATAGAAAGCATGACATTTAAGTTTCTACTTCCTTTCTTGAAGCTTTATATGAATTCAAAAGGGCAGTATTGAGTATCAAGTGAGATATGATTCTTATCTACATGTGCTATGTGAAGCTGTCTTTCTTCCCTCTTGAAATCTAATGGCAATATTTACTCAGCATTTAGAGAATGCTCTATTAGAAAATGTAAAGATTTGGTAGCATATGTACAATAGATCTGGTAGGAGCATCGCTTACTATCAACCCAAATATTTAATGTTGCAAAATTATTTCCAAGCATTTGATGTAGCAACTCTTGTAAATATTTTAATACACAGAATGCAACTTTTAACCTACTTCATTATCTTGCAGTAACAATTCTTAATGACCAGTGTGACATGCCAGCCCGCATATATTGTTAAAAAGTATTATATATGTCAGCATATATTGGTTATATAACAGAATGAGTATAGTGAGACTCTAGCAGGAACAAATAAAGGGAAACAGTTTTTTCAGGGAGCAATTTTAGTTTGATTTTATTAATGATATAAGAAATAATTACTTTAATAATTCTGGCCCAGCAAATTTAGGGGGGATCCATTAACATATGCAATGAAGCTGAGTGTCTTTGCTGTAGAAAATGTCATGATAAGGTTGTATTTGCATTTCACACTGGAAGTTTAGAAACCCAGTTTTTGAAGCAGATTTGTAACTGATTATATCTACATGTGAATTTTTATAGTTATTCAAAGTGACCAGTTCCAAGTCACAACTAATAAAAAATAGAGCTTCCGTTAAGGGTAATCTTTTTTGGCGAGGAACAACAGCTTTATCGAATATAATTTTACTTCACTTTATTTCATTTAGGACTTCAGGATCTAGAATGGTAGTGGTGGAGAACATCACATTGATGCTGTTGTAAGCCCTCCTCTCCCTACCCCCACTGCCCCCCAAGAAAAAGACCACATCTAAATTGAGTGCCTAATACTCACCTTTGCATCTAGACGGGTTCGGTTTGAGCAGCAGGCTTGACGTGAGCAGCACAGCAGAGGCAGTAAGTTGTAAGTACTCTGTGTCGATATAATAAAGACTATTCTTGTCCTAGTTATTGAATGTTGGACCACGGAGATCTCAGCCTGGCCAGAGGAGAGAGCCCAGGAAGATCATCACGGTCCCTGTGAAAGAAGACGTGCACCTGAAAAAGGCGGAGAATGCCTGGAAGCCCAGTCAGAAGCGAGACAGCCAAGCCGAGGATCCCGAGAACATTAAAACCCAGGTGAGAGCACAAGCACATGCTACCACTGTTTTGGAATTAGAATAATAATGTTTTAGCTTGTCATCTTGCCCTATTAATATATTTAGAGATCTTCGTTAAAGATTCTTCTATACGTTTTTTTTCTATTATAAGGTAAGCATTATTCTAAAAGCCTTTTGGCTACAACCGTTTTCTCTTGAAATTGCTTTGTGTGTGCTTTTCAAAACAGACACTATATCTCAAGGGTTCAATCATATCATTCTATCATTCAGGCCTAGATCAATATTTGCTTTTCATAAAAATGTGTTTTTAGGTTCTTGGTGTTTATTCTGTACTAGTCAATCTTGTTAATAATTTTTTTTTTAATCTCCTTGTCACACTTCCTTTCTTTTTTTTTTTTTAATCAATCTTTATTGTTCATAATATTACAAAGGTTCCTCCTTTCTTCCCCCCTCCACCAGGTTCCCACCCCACCCTTCACCCCCTCCCCATCCCCCATTGTCCTCATCCATAGGTGCACAGTTTATGTTCAGTCTCTTCCTCCCTCCCTTTCCTCGATAGTAAATCCCTTTTCAGATAATAAATCAGTTACTTAGTATTTTCTCATATCAATAATATCTCCACATGCCCAATGATACACTTCAGACAAAAGACATTTCCAAATAGGTCAACCAACCTCATCCAGGCCCCACCCAAGGCGCTTACAGATCAACACCCCAGCGCTATACTAACTCAACACATCCAGATCTAAGCCTTCATCACTTGATTCAGCAGACCCTCAAATTCCCGCCAAAGTCTCCAGCCATGTCTGAGAGGCAGCCTTGGGGTGGGGGCAGGCGAGGAGCGAGCTGTTTCGGGCCTGGCTGCACCGGGCCTGGCCTCTGTTGCTTTCGTTCGTACCACAACCAGCTGCTCCGGGTCTGGCCACTGCCGCTCCCGACCTAGTTGCTCTGGACTTGGCTGCTGCTGCTCCGGGCCTGGCCGCACCCGACCCAGCTGCTCCAGGCCTGGCCGCTCCCAGCCTGGCAGCCACTGCTCCGGGCCTGGCCACACCCGACCCGGCTGCTCCGGGCCTGGCCGCTCCCAGCCTGGCAGCCGCTGCTCTGGGCCTGGCCGCACCCGACCTCCTTGTCACACTTTCATTTCTAATAAGTTAATATTAAAAACCCCATCTTGTTTTAAAGTCTTTTGGGATAAAATTGAATTATTTGTATTTTTCTATGCACATGTTGTCATGAGAACTCCTTAGAGTAAATTGAAGAATTCCTGTAATCCACACAAATTTGTTTATATGTCAAATAATATAAAGCCTGGCCCATCTTCTGCTGTATGCACAAGGCAAGTTCCTACCCCTGGGCTCCCTCGACTCTCTCCTTTCGATGTTTTTACTTCTAGGCACCAAAACTAGAGTTTTGAACTTTACACTTGTACCAGATCCAGGCATCCAATAGTGACTCTTTGGTATCTTGATTCCTTATATACCTTTCCTCTCATCACCAACAGTCTAGTATAGCAGTCAAAAGTCCCAGCTTTGGAGACAGAAGCAAGTTCTGGTAGGCTAGTCTTAATTTCAACTGTGAAATGGAGATAACAACATTGCCTACCCTATAGGGCCATTGCGAAGATTAATGAAGTAATATAAAGAACTTAGCATAGCTGAAACGGTTTGGCTCAGTGGATAGAGCGTCATTCTGCAGACTGAAAGGTCCCAGGTTCGATTCCGGACAAGGGCATGTAGTACATTGTTTGCGGGCACATCCCCGATAGGGGGTGTGCAGGAGGCAGCTGGTCAATGTTTCTCTCTCATTGATGTTTTTAGCTCTCTATCCCTCTCCCTTTCTCTCTGTATAAAGTCAATAAAGTACATTAAAAAAAAAAAAAAAAAGAAGAACTTAGCATAGTTTCTGAAGCTCAGCTAGGTACTTAGTGTATTGATGTTCCTGGGATCAGAGATGTGCCTTTTAAATCTTGATTTTGATTCAACACCAGTGGAGAACCTCATACACAGTAGGTACTCAGTAAATACTTGTTAATAAAATAAACTAATCAACAAAGTTTTTCAGAGAAAGTGAGGGTTACAGTGAACTGATTCATCACAAAGCCATGCAGTCATCCCTATTTGGCTGCTTGCCTCTGATCATCTTTCCAGTGATTGCCCCAGACATTTGTCGATTAAGTATATGCATCCTTTTTCAGATTCACTGACATCAACTACCTAACCTCCCCTCCATTTCTTCTCAACAGTTTTTTTTAATACCTTCTATATCCCTCCCTTCTACATCCCTCCCTTGAGAAATGCTTAATGATATGGAGCCTGCATCACTTACAAAAGAGAGGTAAAATTCCTGCTGGGTCTTTAGTATAGAAGATGTCTTGTTTTAGTACTTAAGGCACTCATATTACTGCCTTACTTCGTTTGATTCTTCAAGCTGATGAAGGAGGGAATATATATTGTCTCTTTTTTTCAAATGAGGAAAAATGAAGTTTTGAGAGGTTGTTTACCCAGTGTTGTGATTACTGAATAGTTCATTTGTCGTGACTTTTAATCTGCCTTCCTTTACTGTGTTAAAGTTCTCCCCATTATTAATTTTTATTTCAGAAACAGCATAGTTATCATTAGGTATCATTAATTAGTTTTCTTTAGTGAGTAAGTAAATTCATTAGAGAATAAGTCGACTTCATTTTTAGGGCCAATAGAGCCTTATTTTTCTTGACAAATCCTATATAATAAAAGCTTAATATGCAAATTAACTAAATGGCAGAATGACAGTCGCTAAGACACATACTGACCACCAGTGGGAAGATGCTCAAGGCAGTCTCGCAGGCCCAGGACAGGCAAGGCGAGTGCCAGTGGGCCCCCTCGCCCCCCATCACCCCACTGATTGCCCCGCAGATAGTCACTGATCACCGGCCAGGCCTACAGACCCTACCTCTGCACTAATTTCATGCATTGGGCCTCTAGTTTTCTAAATAAGGAGCATCTTTGCTTCATTCCCTCTCTTTTGTAGAATTTTTGTTCTTCTTGGCATATGTATACCCCATGTTAAACTGATGGCTCTGCTAATTGTTATTCCATGTCTTTTTTGTTAAAACAGTGGTTTTATCATTGCCTCCACTTTCAGAAAACTCATTCCTACCACTATAGCAGTACCATTGGTTGAAAAGACTATTTGTTCTCGATTGAATTTCCTTTGCACCTTTGTTGAAAATTAAATCAATTCATTATATGTGTATGAATCTATTTCTAGACTTTCCATTCTGTTCCAATGATCTTTGTGTCTTCCTCTGGCTAATACTATACTGTTTTTGCATAATAGGTTTATGTAGGAAGTATAGAAATCAGGTTGTCTGAATCCTTCATATTTTTCCAAATTGTTTAGGGTATTCTTCTTATTTTTGTCTTTCCATATATATTGTCATCAGCTTCTTGATTTCTACAAAAACAACAACATAGCACAACTCTACTAGGAATTTCAAATTAATAGTATTAAATCTGTAAGTTACTTTGGAAAAAACTGACAACTATAATGAATCTTTTATATACTACATGAACATGATCTAATATACATGAATAGATCTCCAATTACAGCGAATCCTCATTTCTCAAAGTCTCCGAAATCTGCAGTTCTGGACTATGTTGTTTACAGAAAAAAATGTTTTTGTTGTCAAATCAAACTTCAGTGTTCAAACTGATTATCCTGTCAAGCTGATACCTCAGCATGACAAAAAGCATCTCTCAGGCAACAAAGGAGAGAATGCTTTTGTTGGCGATATCAACAATTAACACTTAGCAAATTTTAAAACATAACAAGGCCTTCAAGAATTGGCCAAGGGAGTGAAAAAAAAATGATCACAGACAGTTGAAGAGGCAGAAAATCTGTTGTTGATTTGAATAAAAGAAAAGCAGACAGCCATTTCTGAGACAGTGATATATGAACAAGCAAAGATGCTATATGCTGACCTGAAAGACATCCCTGGACCGAATGCTAAAAGTGATGCATTTAAGGCTAGTAGGGAATGGTTCAATACATTTAAGAAAAAAAGTGTTTAAACAGTACATTAGACATACTGTATATAAGGTGTGTGTTATATATAAGAAAGGGAATATTTTGGGGATCTGGAACGGATTAATCCAATTTGCATTATTTGTATTGGGGGAGAAAGATTCGTTCTCTAACAAATTGCTTCTCAAACAGCCTTCCAGAATGAATTAAGTTCGGAAACTGTGGTTCCACTGTACTTATGTCCTTTTTGGTTTCTTTCATCAGCAATCTCTAGTTTTCATCATATAGTTTCTATGGATATTTTGTTAGATTATCAGTTAAATTTTTAATGATAATTTGATGTTGTTATAAATGGTGCTTTTTAAAAATGTAATTTCCAGTTTGTTGCTATATATAGAAGTATAATTGATATTTATGTTGTATTCTACAACCTTCTTAGACTCAGTAATACTAGTATCTCTTTTTGTAGACACTCATACCAATTCTGAAGAGAGAGTTTTACTTCTTCCTTTACAATTTGTGAAGGTTGTAGTTTTCTTCTTTTCTTTGTTGCACCACCTAGGACTTTCAGTATGATTTTGAATAGGGATTATGAGAATGGACATTTTTGTCTTGTTCTCAATGTTAGTGGGAAAGCATTCATTTTTTTCACCATTAAGTAAGGTTATAGATGCCCTTTTTTTTCTAGTTAAGGAAGTTCTCTTCTATTTTTAATTTGATGAGAGTTTCTACATCATCATTTTAAAAATCTCCACCCTAGTATTCTATTTCCCGAGACACTAGGTGTGGTATGTGTGTCTGTGTTCAGTTTTTACAGGGACTTAAGTTTCTCTTAAAGAGGTATGTGATTTCTCTCACTTCTGAGAATTACTGCTTTAAAGTAAAACTTAAAGCCATTTATAGAGAGTAACAATACCTGCTACATAAGTAGCTTTTTTTTTTAATAAAAGGATAATATGCAAATTAACCATCACTCCATCATAAATATGGCAGCGCCCAGTCCTCTCAGCCCCGCCAGAGTCTCCCAGTCCCAGGCGGGGGTGGGGGTGGGGAAGAGAAGGGGGCCACGCTGAAAGCAGGCAGCATGAGTGGCCTGGCGGAATGCTTGCTTTGTTGCCATGGTGACGAGGCAAGCATTCCGTACCCAGCCCCGGATGGGCCTCTGGGCCACAGAGAGCCTCTGGGCAGCAGGCGCAGAACGGCCAGGCCCCACAGAGAGCTACTGGCGCCGGATTCGTGCACAGGGCTACTATTAACTTATATTATACCATAATTTAGACAAATCTCTATTTTAGGACATTTTTTACTTACTATACAGGGTATTGACAAATTATTTTGGCTAAAATCTTCTTTTTAACCTATCTTTAAGGATGAATGTATTTCTAAAAGTATAATTACTTGTTTAAAAGGGCATATCGCAGTTTTTAAACTTTCAGCACACATTGACAAATTGCCCTTAGAAATGTAACAGACGATACTCCCAACCGTGAAATGTGAATATATTAGTTCCTAGAATTCTCATCAGTAGTGAAAATGATGTACGATTTTTTTACTGTTTATTAAAATAGGTAGGTTTAATTTTTACAATGCTTGCACAATCCTTGTCCATAATTTGGGAAGTTAAACTTATTATTTATAAACAATATTAATTCTTACAGAAAGCATCATATTGTCACAGTTATTATAATGCTCTTTTTCTGTGTGTGATCTTTCTAGGAACTTTTTAGAAAAGTACGAAGTATCTTAAATAAATTGACACCACAGATGTTCAACCAACTGATGAAGCAAGTGTCAGCACTTACTGTTGACACAGAGGAGCGGCTGAAAGGAGTCATTGACCTGGTCTTTGAGAAGGCTATTGATGAACCCAGCTTCTCTGTGGCTTACGCAAACATGTGTCGATGTCTAGTAACGGTAAGAAGAGAGGAAGGAGTAAAACCAGAAACCTTCAAGAGGTATATTCTCCCCTCACTACACATTCTTCCCAGAAGTGTTATTGGGGCAACGTAAAGGGGAGAATATATTTTTAGCACTTACTACTATAATATCCAATTGAATAAAAAGAATCTTTAGTAAAATGTATACTCACCTCTTGAGGGGATATGGAGACTAGAGTGATATAGACACGTGTTCCCATCCAATATGAGGAAGATTGACTATGGTTTAAATTAGTAATGTGAAATTCTAGTTACAAGCAAGCAATTTTTCCTGGGGTATCATTTTATAGAAATACAGCAAATGCTTTCATTCACATTTATTTAAATTCAAAATTGAAAAAATTGTTGGTTCTAATTCTAGCCTCAGTGAAAATGATAGGATAACTGTAGTCATAAATGGTTCAAAACTGATCATTTCATCTCTCAGAAACTATTAGATTTCTTTCTCTTTACATTGTTCACAGCCATTTAATCTTCACAGCCTGTCAAATCTAGGTTAAGACAAAATGGGAGACCAAAGAGCTTCTGGTTAGTGTTCATTGTCCTCAATTCTGCGGTCATAAATCTGCCATGTACCGTCTGTGTTTTCTCTGTTACTAAGGTACTTGTGTCAGAAATGTTTGTCCTTTAACATTTGGGTTTTTTTTTCTCTTAATTATCACAACTCATTGTCATCATGCCTTGCTGTGAAAGTGCAGAATTCTGTCATTCTACCAGTATTTTTAAGTACCTATGTCAAAGGTAGGTAAGTCTGTTGGTACTTTGAAAAGTTGCATTTTCTATATTAGAGAAACTCAAAATCCATATGGAAAAAACAGACAGCATTTGCAAACAAAAAAAAATCACTTATAAGGTATTCTATGATATTGCAGAATATTAATACCTAAATGGATGGTTTAGATCAGCGATTTTCAACCTTTTTCATCTGATGGCACACATAAACCAATTACTAAAATTCCGTGGCACACCAAAAAATACATTATAGTGTTTGCCAATCTGACAAAAATAGGTATAATTTTGACTTATTCATATTGTATGGCTATTTTTTGTGTTGGCCATTGTCATTGTATTATATGGCAATCTAAGGGATAAGAGGTTTACCAAATAGTCACGTATTGCATGTTTTAAAAATTCTAGTGGCACACAGGTTGAAAATAGATGATTTATACTTCAAAATCAAATTGGAGAAAAAGAAATCACTATCTGGATGAGAGAGTGACAAACTTTTATGAAGTAAGTAGGTTTGATTTGAGCCTGGGATGATGGGGAGTTCAAGTATAGAGAAAGAACAGCGTATTCCGGGCAGGTTCAAGTTTGAGGCAGCAAAGATTACAAACACTGTTTTGAAGTCTCTCAGTTCTATGTTTAAAATTTTAACTTTAAAATTTTAATTTGTACTCTGCCTCTTGCTAATTTATAACCTTAGAATGTTGCATAATTTCTTTAAGCCTCGGTTTTAATCCACAAAATAAGATTAATTCATATAATGAAAAACCTAAAATGAGATTGTATATGTAAAGTTCGTAGCTCAGATAAGCCTCCCTTCCCTCCAAGATGATCAATGTAAATATATGCTTCCGCAGTTTTCTTTATCGTTATGAAATCATATAAATCCCTGCTGGGCACCTCCGTTGGTTGGAACATCATCCTGTGCGCCAAAAAGGTTCAGTTTTCAGATCAGTCAATTGAAGTTTCTCTTTCTCCATCCCCTAAAAATCAGTTTTTAAAAACACATATCCTCAAATGGAGATTTAAAACAATTACATAAAAACATATGCATATGTATAAAGAGGGTTTATTTTGTTCTAATTGAATTATATACATTGTTTTTCAGTTTGCTTTCTTAATATCTTTTGGGCATCTCCCTAGGTCTTTATAGATCGATTTTACTCAGACTTTTTGTAGTTGCATAATATTTTATAATATGTATATACCATAAATTTTCCAACGATTGTTTTCTCACCTTCCATCTTCCTTCCATTATGCTGTTTCTAGAGTTTGGTTTTGGGAGTTTTTGTAACCATAAGCAATGCTGCAATAACCATCCTACCTAATAAAAGAGTAATATGCAAATTAACCATCACTCCGCTACACCCACAAGCCATGTCTGCCAACCAATAAGAGCAAGTATGCAAATTAACTCCAAACAATATGGCTGCCGACACAGAGAGTAGGAGGGAGGCTTGGGTTTTTCTGGCAATCTTTGGCCCCTTGAGTGTGGCTCTTCCACAAAATACCACTGCCTGGGTGAGTCTTTTTGAAGAAGTGGGGTTAGAAGTTTAAGTTTAAAAAATTTGGCTCTCAAAAGAAATTTCAGTCATTGTACTGTTGATATTTGGCTCTATTAACTAATGAGTTTGCCGACCACTGCCCTAAAAGAATCAGCTAAAAGTATTGAACATCCTGTTTTTCATGATTTATTGGGCTGAGGAGAAAAAAGTTATGACCAAAGTCTACCAAAATGAGTGTTGGAAGAGGCTCTAACAAATCCTCCTGTACTTTAGGTTGGGATCCTAAAGGATTACTTACTTGGAACAAAGGTGAATCAGAAATGTACCTCTTCTCAGAGGGACTATAGTTCACCATCAAATCATTTCAGTCCTTGAGTTTGGATTACAGATGACCCTTGAACAATGCATCGATTGAGGCACTGAGCTACCACTTAGTCAAAAATCCACATAGAACTTTTGACTTCCCAAAAACTTAACTGACAGCCTACTGTTGATTATACACTGCATCGTTACAATAAAGTAAACTAGAGAAAAGTTGATCGTAACAAAAATACATTTATAGTACTATACTGTATTTAACAATATCGTAAGTTTATGTCATTTGTTTAGGATAAATCATCTGTCAGTACCTAAATCAGCATTGTCTTATAGGAGACAAAACACTGTAGGTGATACGTGTATTACTATAGACCAGCAGTCACCAAGGTCCGTGAGATCCGAAAGGTTGGCGATCTCTGCTATAGACCACCGGCACTGTTTTGGGGTGTTCTGTTTTGTTTTGTTTTGTTTTTAAGATCATTATTAGTTTAAGAAATGATACCTATCAGTGGACTGAGAGAAATTGAAGACAGTAGAATAAAAAATTAAGCTATTACCTGGCAGAGGTGCTCTTTTCCTATCAATTGTATTCATTAAGTTATTTCAGTAACTTCGTGTCATTATCAATATATTCTACTGAGAAACACTCAGGTTACATTGCAAGGCTTTTGGTCTGACTGGTAGTTGTAAAATTTATAGATCTATGCCACTTGCCATGGACTATCAGTGTTGGTCATTTGAAGTAATGGAATCTCATTAGTCATATTTTATGATCATGAATAGTAGTAAGAGTAAGGAATAGTACTTGTAACATATTTAATCCTACAACCATTCTATTATTCCTATTTCACAGCTTTTTCTGAAATTTACCAAATTGCCTAAATAGGGATTTAATTTTTATAGAAGTTTTGAACATTAAGTACTAGAACCTTAGCTCAAACAGTGTCCTAGAACAGTGATTCTTAACCAGGGGACATTGGCCAATGTCTAGAGACATTTTTTGGTTATGCTCACTGCATCTTAGTGGGTAAAGGCCCAGGATGCTTCTAAACATCCTCTTAGTGCATGTGACAGCCCCCCATGACAATCATCCAACCCAGAATATCAGTAGTGTCTAGGTTGGGGAACCCTGGTTTAGACTGTTGAGATTTTTAAGAATTAGGAGAATGCTTGTTCTCATTGTTTAAAGCAGTTTTTAAGCCTTCCTTTCCTGCCTCTACATCATTCCTGTGGATCACACACCTCATTTAAAACTTCGCAGTGATTATCTAGGTGAGGACTTAAGAATATAGTCCTATTGTGTCAGTTTTCCATCGCTTTTTAAAGAGTAGGCTTTTAAGAAAGGAATTCTTAAGGTGTACCAGGAAACTGGTAAATAGTGTTCCCTTCCCCCAGGTTGCTGTGTAAACACCGTAGTTACGCACACTGACACACTTATATGCATACACAGCTACCTGCCTCTAGCACGTGCTAAGTGAAACTCTGGCACATAAGCTTCAGGGCATCATAAGAGAGTAAATTGTGGCTCTGGGTGTGCTACTGCTCCTTCTCCTAGTTAAACAAGGAATGACTGAAGAGACCTGCAAGACCCTCACAAATTGTAAAGCATTTAATCAGAATTCAGTACTCCTCTTAGGAGAACGTCTGAGTCAAGGGGCAGATGGAGAAGATGGACAAGAAAAAATGCCCTGTATCTAAATCTGTACTTAAATAAAAGTTTAATTTAATTGGAGTATTGGTAACATAAAATTTCTGTGCTTTGTTTTAATCATAATTTAAATTAAAATCCCATCTCAGAACCCATTAGAATGTAAGCTCCTGTGTGTAGGGAATTTTTTTTTTTTCCACTGATAAATTCTTAGTGCCTGGAATGGTTTCTGGCACATAACAGACCCTCAGACGTGTTGTGCGTGAGTAAATGCAGGAGTGAAAGAAAAACTAACAGTTTGAGTTGATTTTATACCCTAAGACTATAATTTTGTTACATTTTATCTCTGCTGTGTCAGGCATGCATACTTCAGCTATAAAGAATGGCACTCAAGGTAGATTTTTGAGCATTCTGTGTCCTATTATGCCAGATAATGTTGCCACTTTTTACGTCTTTTCACACAAGATGTGAAAAGAGTGGAAGGACTGAGCATAGCAAGAGACGAAGAACAAAGAAGACACAATTACATCTCATCAGAAATAAAGCCTGGAATTACAAACACGAAGCACTGGCTTTGGGCAACAGCAAGTGGCTGGAGCCAGCTGGATAAGGGATGTGCAACTCGCTTGATGTAAGATGAAGAATGCTTCGGAGAAAAGATTGCTGAAAAACAGCTTAGCCTTTCATAAAGTAAAGCCACGCTTTTTTGAATCTTGTGAGCATCCCTCAGTACGATATACCACTATACTACTTCAGAGGTATCTAGGAGAGATATATTTTGATAAATGTGTTCGTAGCACGTAAGGAATATGTTATGTTCAGTTTTAGCAGGTGATTTGCTATGGTCAGGACATAACCACTGGTGAAGGAAAATATGTCACCATGGACCCATGAGTTATATTGGACAATTACTTTATTCCTATTTACATCACATTCTAGATTTAGCATGGAGTGCCACTGGTTTATATTATATTAGTCACTCCACATACTTTACCTCAGACCAGAACATGCTACTGAGCCAGGTGTTACCATTAGCATCTATATGTACTGAGAAGACAGCATTGGAAGTCTTATTCATGCTAAGCAAGTCCAAGTGTGGCTTTCTGTTTTCTACTCTCCTATTTGATTGCCATAATTAGCACACAGCTGGGAGTTATCCGTTTAGGGATAAGAAGTATCCCTCAACACTAACATATATCAGGAGCACAGGTGTTGTTGCTTAAAGAAAATGACTATCCATTGCAGACAACACTCATATTCAAGATTGCTGGCTGACCAATATGTGGACAGGTCTCAACACAATATGAGATGATGCACTGTTGGGTTACAGTGTAATATAATGTCACACTGATAGTTGCTGCTGAGTTAAAATGAAAAGGAGGCACTCCCCAACAAATCTAGCTAACCAGGCAGCCTCACTAAAATGCAGGTATTTCCCGACTTCCTGAGAAGCCATCTACCTAAAAACCCATTTGAAACATCTTAGTTTTATTTATTTTTAAAAAAATATATTTTATTGATTTTTTTACAGAGAGGAAGGGAGAGGGATAGAGAGCTAGAAACATCGATGAGACAGAAACATCGATGGGCTGCCTCTTGCACACTCCCTACTGGGGATGTGCCCGCAACCAAAGTACATGCCCTTGACCAGAATCGAACCCAGGACCTTTCAGTCCGTAGACCAACGCTCTATCCACTGAGCCAATCCGGTTTCGGCTGAAACATCTTAGTTTTAATCATGGACTATAGTTAAATGAAAACTAAAGATGTCTAGAGATCTTTTTCTAACCATTGCACATCCCTTTTCATTTTTTCTATTAGCCATGGGCACATGTGCAAGCGTCTACCTTGCCCACTGTTACCGGTAAATGTTTGTGTGTCGTCCCCCAAAAAGTTCATATAGTCCCCCCATGATGGAATTAGTGCCTTTATAGGAAGAGGAAGACACTAGAGCTTCCTTTTCATCACATGAGGATACTGCAGAAGGCAACTGTCTGCAAACCAGGAAGAAAGCTCTCACCAAGAACCAAATCTGCCTACACCTTGATCTTGGACTCCCAGCCTCCAGAACTGTGAGAAATAAATATCTGTTGGTTAAGCCACCAATCTGTGGTATTTATTGTTAAAGTAACTTTTAACAAAGTAAGATACCCACTCTTCAAGTTCTCTTCTAACTGATTTCATTGGGTCTCCTAACCAGTCAATGTCCATGGACAACACATGCTAACTTAATACTAGTAATGTCATCATCCTGTTGTATTTGTAATTTAAAAAATTATCACGCATCACTATTCTAAGAAGATATGTTTTCACTGGTCTATTCCCTATTTCACTGTTAACCATTTCCCAGAAGACATTTAAGATCATGTTCCAAAACAAGTCTTTAGGGGATTGTGTCGCTAGGTGCTCCATTATGAGATATATAGACATTCATATCTGAGCATATCTTTGCCTGTTGTTCAGTCTTAGTACTTCCATATGAATATACCTTAAAAGTTTATGCAAAATTATATGCTCTTTAGGTCCTACACATATGAAATGTGCCATGACCATTATTTGGGAATAGCAGATATTCATTTATCTTGCCTTTTGTGGTTCTCTCCCCAATGGCTTTGTGAGCTTTGTTATATACTTTCTTTGGTATATATTATTACAGTATAGGTTACTCTTAATTTCTGATCATAAACTTTCGTTAAATACAGCTCCAATTGTTTAAACATATTTTTTATTGGACTCTATGTGCCAGCCACTATTATTTGCTTTACTTAGACCATTTCATTTAATCCTTCCAACTGTCCTGATAGATGTCATCCTCATTTTAAGAAAGAATCAGTTTTGCCGAAACCGGTTTGGCTCAATGGATAGAGCGTCAGCTTGGGGACTGAGAGGTTCGATTCCGGTCCAGGGCATGTACCTTGGTTGCGGGCATATCCCTGGTAGGGGGTATGCAAGAGGCAGCTGATCGATGACTCTCTCTCATCGATGTTTCTAGCTCTCTATCTCTCTCCCTCCTCTCTGTACAAAATCAATAAAAATATATTTTTTTTAAAAAGAAAGAAAGAAAGAAAAAGAATCAGGTTTGATGAAGCTTAAGTAACTTGGTCAAAGTCACATGACAGCTGGAATTGATGTTTTTTCCTCCTGCCCTTTCTCTTTCCCTTCCTCTCTCTCTAAAATCAATAGGAAATGTATTCTCAGGTGAGGATTAAAAATAATTTTAAATAAATAAAGTAGCACATTGGATATAACTGCTGATTTTTAGAACCTTTTTAGTATGTTCTGGAGCCTAACAACATGCTGGTTCTCTATTAATGTACCACCTTGCTCTTGAATGTGCCTCTTGGTTCTCTTTTGTGTCTCATTGTTGTATATCCTCGGTCCTAAGATGTTAGAAAATAGAGTCTTTTGGCTTTTGCTTTGGAAATTCTTTGCCTTCATGTAGTGGTGTTTCTTTTCTGGAAGGCTGATTAAATGCCTACCTTCTTGTGTGATCATAGGGTAGGCCTGACTATGAAATGACCTACAGCCGCTTCCAGTTGTATGCCTGAGTTTGGAGATAAGGACATGTTAGCGTTTCTATGCTTGTCTAAAATGTAATAAAACACTTGATTCATTGGTTGACTAGACTGGGCAATTGTTAAGTGGTCTCTCATATGTCAAAGGGACTGTGTTAGAGAATGTGCCATCAGTTCTAGCACAGATATACTATAGCTTCCTAGTCTCCATTCTCAATAAGCTTCTCTAGACAGTCAGCCTTCGTCAGCAGCTGTCCATTCAGGTTAATAGCATTAACTGTTATGAGTATAAATACAATGCATCCTGTTTTTCACTAGACCTAGGGCAAATACCATGCATTTCAGAACTTTGGGAGCCACTTAGTGATTCCAGAAAAAAATCATTTTGCCATGTTATGCCACAATGGTGCTCAGGGGGATTTCATCTGTAAAATAGGACATTTTAGTCTATTGAAATAATCTATAAACATCATATATTGATAGATAAAGTAAGTACTAGCATTGCAGTATCTTGACATTCTCCTGAGGAAAAGATTTCTCAAAACTGTTTTCCTCCCTCTGCTATTTCCTAGAATAGGATCTCACCTACAACCTTTTTCCTTTGACCATGAAATTCATGCCATTTCTGTTTGTTTCTTTAAACTAAGTGCCTACAATAATAGTAAGAAAAACAAAAGAAAGCCCTGCAGAGCTAAAAACGTGTAGATAAGTACAGGGTCATATTTGTAGTAATCTTACATGGATTTCAAAGTTAGCTAAAGGCACAACCAGCCATAAAAGATAAGAGTACATTTATAAGAGAGGAGTGTGCTTCTTTTCTACATAAAATTTGAGACATCTTACCATTGAAACATGAAATGCCTGACACTGAATTTATACTTCTTATAGAATGCTTACCTGTGGTCCCGTCAGCATTATTTTGCAAATACATAAAATTGATATTTTGAGAAAATCATTGAACATATTTAAGTAATCTTGCTGCTTTTACATTTTCCCATCTGGATGCAGCTGAAAGTGCCCATGGCAGACAAGCCTGGGAACACAGTGAATTTCCGGAAGCTGCTATTGAACCGTTGCCAGAAGGAGTTTGAAAAAGATAAAGCAGATGATGATGTCTTTGAAAAGAAGCAGAGAGAACTCGAGGCTGCCAGTGCTGTAAGTCTTTGCTCAGAAAGAAAGCGCGTGTGCCGTTTGAGTGTTATCAATGGAATTTTATGTCGCTTGCTACTACATCTCCTTACTGTAGGTGCCTGTGGCCTTTTCTTCATGTGCAGAAACTCTATTGATGTGTAGATGAAGATTTTGTTTCTTTTAATACTGTATGTTAGAGTTACTCAACCTTTTAAGTCAGGGATTCAGAACCATCCTAAGAAACGTCGCTGAGTACCAGAAGTCTCTTGAAATGGACGTAAACTTTTAAGTACTGTTCATTTTTCTGAGGGGTAGGACTTTAGTTGCAGTCAGATTCTCACAGGTTATCCTGACCCCAGAAAGGGTAAGGACCGTGAAGTTCAGTGTATTTTTAGTGTCCGTTATGCAGTACAGTTTTCATCATCATTCTCTTCCTTATACAACAGCCAGAGGAGAGGACAAGGCTTCACGATGAACTGGAAGAAGCTAAGGACAAAGCCCGGCGGAGATCCATTGGTAACATCAAGTTCATTGGAGAACTCTTTAAACTCAAGATGCTGACTGAAGCCATCATGCATGACTGTGTGGTGAAGCTGCTGAAGAACCATGATGAAGAATCCCTGGAGTGTCTGTGTCGCCTGCTCACCACCATCGGCAAAGATCTGGATTTTGAGAAAGCAAAGGTAAAGTCCAAAATCGGAAACCTCCAGCAGGGAGTATGTCTGTTACAAAAGAACTAAGACAGTCCATTGTGCCCCAGGCATCGAGACTGCGTATTTTTCTCTGTTGCCCCTCTCATTGTTAATGTTGGACCAGCATGCCCTACCTCATTTCCATTAACATTAGAGGTGAAGAGCTCCCAAATTACATAAAAGTCCATTCATGAGTTGTTCAGATTATTTGTGCCTTGTCCTTTTTCTGTATTACCATTTCACAGGTCACTTGTATACGTAAATTATGAGCAGACATAAAGGGGGGAAAGCTACTAATGGTCAGGATTGAGGGTGATAAAGAAATGAAGAAAACTCAGTAGCTTCCTTAAGTCCATGATCTACTTAATGATACAGCTATTTAACCATAATATAAGAAATAATTAAAAATACCGTAATTCAAAACATAACATGGTGCTCTACAAATAAGGAGTTGGGAAATTAGAAATGCTTCAAAGAAATGTCAAATATTTCATAGGTAGGATTATGTTTAGATGTGACAGAAAACCCCAAATGTTAGTAGTTTATACAAGATCGAGGCTTATTTCTTGTAGGTACAAGTCAAATTCAGACATGAAGTCTGAGGATGGTCTCGGATTTTTTGAGAGCTCTTTAAACTGAAAATGTTGATGATCAAAACACCCCATTTCTCCAGCCTAATATTCTGTTTACTCCTAAGATGTGGCCTTGTCCTTAGAGGTGGCTATCTCTGCAAAGACATAGCCACCTCTCTCTCAAGGTTCCAGGGAGCTGCAATAGGACATTTCCATTTATGTTTGGTTGGCCTATAATTAGTCGTTTGACCATGGCCAGCTGCCTGAAATTTTTAGCTTTTATTTTGGGTGTCATATGCTCAATTAAAAATTCCAGCACATTACCTTTTGGCTCTACTTGAATTCCTAGGCCATTTAAAAATTCTACTTGGTAAAATTACACTTTAATTCCTCAGCCAAGAATACTAATGATTTTGTCTCTTGTAGCCACGGATGGACCAGTATTTTAATCAGATGGAGAAAATTGTGAAAGAAAGAAAAACCTCATCTAGGATTCGATTCATGCTTCAGGATGTGATAGACCTTCGTCTGGTAAGTAGAGAATAATGAGCCTACCACTCCAGTCTCTCTCAAGGAGTTGGGTTGGAGAGTACGTCCTCATATTCACACGTGTAAAAACCTAAATGCTTTTGCTCTTGGAGTCAGAGATTGAATTGGCAAAGTTTCATGGAGAGCTGTGTGAAAGAACTGAAGGCACATATACCTGCCTGGTGTGTGTTTCTTCTCTTCACTCTGGTTATCAAACCACATTGCAGTTTTAAAATCTGCCATTCTGAATTCAAACTGTGATCAATTACATTTTGTCTCAGGATGCTAAATAATCAGGAAGCCTCATCTCCAAAATATATACATTTAACTTCCTGGGCCTTATATGTTAAGTCTCTCATATGGGGTGTTGCTTCCTTACAGATGGATTGTAAAGATTCAGTGAGGTGTCTAGCTCAGAGGAGATGTTGTTTTCCCCTCTTCTGTTTTTCCGGTATAGCCTCCTGTGTGCTGCTTTCATTTTCATTTCTCATATCAGAAACAGTTTTTACCACTTTCCCCTCTTTTGTCTCTTCATATTTTAACTCCTGCAAGGAAGATACTGCAGCTGACCATAAAGTACAGAAAGTGAATATAGGTTCTACTCCTGCCCTGCCCTGCAGCCAAATCAGATAGCATTAGTTATGGTTCTTTATCTTGTTAAACCCAGATGTGATCTCAGAATCCTTATTACTACAACCATTGCCAGGTTTTATCAGAATTTGAATGCTGATTTAAACCATCCTTTCCTCTAGATAATATAAAAATATAAATATGAAAAACTTATCTACTCAATCCTTCAACCACTTGTACTTACATTAAACTAGAGGCCAGGTGCACGAAATTCAAGCATGGGCGCAGTCCATAGGCCTGGCTGGCGATCATAGCATGAGCTTTCTGGCATGAAAGAGTGGGTCTAGCTGACCTCCGGGCCCTGGGCAGCACCTCGGCCCCCACTAGCACTTGCCTTGGCCTGGTGCTCCCCACTCAGCTGCTCCACTATCCTTCCACAGTCCTGCTCTCCTTGGGGCCCATTAGGGCCGGCAATGCCTCCACTGCCGCCTGCTGCCAGCTCCGTGTCACTGACACCCACCATGTTCCATGCCATTCCCTGGTGATCAGCGCACGTCATAGCGAGCAGTCGAACTCCTGGTCTCCTGGTCGAACGACCGCCCGAGGGGACAGTTGGTATATAAGGCTTTTATTATATAGGATGTTGGTATTGCAGATGGGAAAGAGAGAAGTATAATTATAAGGAGACAGCTTGTTTTGTCCTTCACAGGATAACCAAAGGACAGAGTGGTGTGGCACTTTGTGTAGGTTACCAGACCATGATATGAAAGAAAAATGCTAGTTATCCTCGAATTAGAACCCCCATGGAGTGTGATAGGAAGTGGGTCGCAGTATCCCAGATTAAGGCAAGGCGAAAGAATCCTGGCCTTTCTTGATTCCTCTTCTCTCTCCTCTTCGCAGATATACAAAATAGTAAAAAAATATACTTGGGCTAGTCTTTCAACCTCTCTTTTTATCCATTGGCTATTGGAAGGCTCAGTATACAGTAGTTCAGGGTTGATTGCGAAGAATTTAATTCTTTAGCTCTAATCCCCAAATTGCACATAGTGCTATCTGTAATTCAGAAGAAAAACTGAAGTAACAGATTTTATAAGTATTTTATACTTTTCTAGCAGTGAAAAGTATAAAATAGATTTTCAAAAATTTTTTAATTTTCTTTTTAGTTAATCTGGCTGATAACCTTATTTTCTCCTTTTATAGTGTAATTGGGTATCTCGAAGAGCAGATCAAGGGCCTAAAACTATTGAACAGATTCACAAAGAGGCTAAAATAGAAGAACAAGAAGAGCAAAGGAAGGTCCAACAGCTCATGACCAAAGAGAAGAGAAGACCAGGTGAGGGGTGGAGTCCACTGGGCGTTAGAAGTTTGAGGAACAAACATTTAAGAATTCTATATTTAGATGTTAAATGAAATCAGACAGAATAACCCAAAGAATAGAGTGGTAATTGGTAAGTGAAGTTTCATCTGGAGATAGGATATTGAGTTAAAACAGAGAATGCAAGAACTAAGCATGATTTCTTTGACTATTTCAAAGTCAATAATTAAGACTTTATTGAACATCTCCTATATACTCAGTATTGAGAGATATAAAAAGGTGTAGAAGACATAGTTCCTTCCCTCTAAAAACTTAAAGTTTAACTGGGAAGGCAAACCTAATAAAGGGAACATTTGTCAAGCAAATGGAAAATATTACCAATTATAAGATTTAGACTCATTAAGGTTATAAAAATTCAGAGAAGAGGAGAGATAGAAAACTGGAAGAAATCTTTATTTGAGGAAGGGACACTATTTGAGGATGATAGATAATTGGAAGAGAAGGAAAATTTTTAGTTATGAAATTAAACATATATTTTAAAGAGTAAGGAAACCTGATTGGGAAAAACTTAAGTGTTCAGAACGAATGAAAAAATGTCTGGAAACAGATTCGAATTTTTGAGTTGATTTGATAAACATTATGGTAAGTTTTTTGAGCAAAGGAGTAATGTCATGTTGGAGGTATGTAAATAAAATAAGTCTTGCTTTTCACATGATGAATCAGACGGGTACACTGAACTCAGAAATCTTGCTGTTGTTGAAATCCTATGTGGGAGGAGTTGAGACTTAATAGAAATAGTAAAAAGGAAAATAAATGAAAGAAGGAATAAAAGGGAAAATAGAAAATCCACAGACTAAGTTGAGGAACATAGGAAGAGGAAACCATTTTTAGAAGAAAATTATCATCTTGCTTTGAAGCCTGCTTAATTTTAGATGACAAGAGGGCATCCAAATGGGAATCTCCTTTGTCCACTTTGAGTTAAGTGAGCAGGCCAGTGATTGGGTCAGATAGTGCAGTGGGAGAGAGTGTAGACTCTGGGGCCAAACTGTCTAGTTTGAATTTCAGCTATCTGACATCCTAGCTGTGTGACCTAGCACAAGTCACTTAATTTGTAAAATGGATCTAATATTAGTATTACTGAGGAATTTGTGTGAGGATGAAATGAGGTAGCATATTAAACATGTCCTGCGTAGCAACTGACACTAGTGAATACTCAATAATCATTAGCGGTTATGTATCGCAGACACAATAGATCTCATCATGAAGTTTGATAGATAAATCCTCCAGAGAAGAAAGAGT
Source organism: Nyctalus aviator (assembly GCA_036971965.1). Classification (NCBI taxonomy): domain Eukaryota; kingdom Metazoa; phylum Chordata; class Mammalia; order Chiroptera; family Vespertilionidae; genus Nyctalus; species Nyctalus aviator. The sequence continues at coordinate 183,960,008 of CM072923.1, forward strand.
ACTTTTTAAGTTTCATGGGACACCACAAAACATACTATCATTTGACACAATAAAATGAAATAAACATTACCTAACATAATGCCTTTTTGGTAATGACTTTTACTTATTATCAAAACAGATTGAAAGGGAAAAAATGAAAGCCTAATCTAGGCGGTATCCACAGTTGACTTAAAGAACTCTTGGAAAAGTGACAGATAAAAAAACAAGTGGAGAAGGAGAACCTTCTAGGATATAAGTGTCATAGACACAAGGAAGAAGCAAGTCTGCTCATGATCAGTAATATCAGCACAAGGAAAACCAAGAAGTATATGAGGATGAGAAATGTTTTTTTAATAGATTGTTGGTCTTTTATTCATTTATTTTATTTAACAAATATTTATTGAGTGCCTTTCACTTAACAGGAGAAAGTCACTTATGCAGTTTACATCTTACTGGGGGGAAGAGGGAGAGACAATAAATACTTAAATGTAACTATTTGTCAAATAAATTTGTTTTATAGGAAAAAGTTAAGCTGAAGAAGGAGTGAATAGAGGTTGCAAGTTTCAATAGGGAAGTTGGGAAACCTATTAAAGTTGCTATTTTTTGAGCACGTGAGGAAGCTAAGTCATGTTTATCTAGGTTGTCCAAAAAAATATATATACACACCCTTTGAATAATTACACTGAGTGGCCAGATTATTATGATTGCATAATAAGAACTGCATGGTGGGTAGTTAGAAAGAAGCAGAGGACTTACTAACCAGAGGCCGGGGGCCACTATCTCCTGGTCCCTTCACATACCAAGATTTGCAAACTTTCCCGGACTATGCAGGGGTTGGGAAGTGAGGGGGCTGCTCATAATAATCTGGCCACTCAGAGTCAGAACAACAGCCTGGTGTGGGCGGTGGGTGTTGAGTGGTGCAGGGGCAGGCATCAGGCAGGACGAAACAGATAGGACGCAGGGGAGCCATGGAAGAGATTTTTGTACGGATTGAGGAAATGTTTGTGGCTTAAATCAGATTGGTAGTATTGGTAGTGGCTAGAAGGGGCTAGGTGCTGAATATATTACCGTGGCTAGCCTGACAAAATTTGCTACAAATGGATGCAAAGTGTGAGAAAGGGGTGTCGGGGTTTTCTGCTGAGAAGTTGAAAGGTTGAAGAAGCAGGTTTCAAAGAATGATTGAAGCATACTATCATTTGACACCTTAAAATGAAATAAACATTGAAATAATTTCCATCTGATTTCTCCCAAAGTGTTTTAATCATAAACTCTACCAGCACAGTCATGAACTCTGTAAAAGCTAGCTTTGTTCCTCCCCCTGGCTAATTTCGCACTTAACCTCTACTCATATGTATCACTTGATTTCACGGTCATTAATGTTTCATCGGAGATCCAGTATAAGCAGAGTGCTTCTGCTTGATATTTTCATATTATGTGGCAGTTATAGAGACTGTCAGCAATGCTTTAACCATTTCTTTTGTTGTTGTTTTTTTGTGTGGTTTTGATTAGAGCTGCTGAGTTGACAGTATTGCTCACTCTTCCACTGTCAAACCGACTTAAGACAGATGAGAGATGGGCTCACTCTGTTCTCCCGGCAGGTGTCCAGAGAGTGGACGAAGGCGGGTGGAACACTGTACAAGGGGCCAAGAATAGTCGCGTACTGGACCCCTCAAAATTCCTGAAAATCACTAAGGTGGGTGTTCAATTTAAAAGCAGTAGCCTGGCCATTGTTGCTCAGTGGTTGAGCATCGACCCATGAACAAGAGGTCCCAGGCTCAATTCCTGGTCAGAGCACATGCCTGGTGTGGGCTTGATCCCCAGTGAAGGGTGTGCAGGAGGTAACTGATCCACAGTTCTCTCGTTTATGCTTCCATCTCTGTATCCTTCTCCCTTCCTCCCTAAAAAGTCAATAAAACATATTTAAAATAATAAAACATAACAGCTTCATAATATGATTGAGAGGCAAGGGTGGATTACTTCTTGCTCATATAAAATAGCCATAATGCAGGTTTTATGAGATTTTTTTTTTTTTCCTGCAAGTCAGTATTGCTCATTGTATTCTTACATACTTGTCCTAGCATCTTTTTATTTCTATGAGGGGTTACTACAGTGTATCCTTAGCTCCGGGGGAAAAATAGTTACGGTAGCTGTTTAATCATGAGAGGACTTAATGGTTTGCTATATTCAAGGCCTAAAAGAAATAACAGAGGATCTACTAGAAATCATTCTGTGATAAATGTTTAATATATTCAATTTCATTTCCTCTCTCATGAGACTCCATGGGCAGTGAGAGGCAATTTTCTCCTAGCATATGTTTTCAGCAGAAGTTGATCACCTTAAGTAGGGTGAAGAACATAGAGAAAGCAGAATTACATTTTGTGAAAGTAGAAATTTCTATAGCTCAGTGCGTTTGGCAAATTAGTTGCAAGTCTAGTTTGATCCTTAGTTATAATATACTTTTTTTTTTTAATATATTTTATTGATTTTTTACAGAGAGGAAGGGAGAGAGATAAAGAGCTAGAAACGTCGATGAGAGAGTAACATCGACCAGCTGCCTCTTGCACACCCCCGACTGGGGATGTGCCCGCAACCGAGGTACATGCCCTTGACCGGAATCGAACGCGGGACCTTTCAACCCGCAGAACGACGCCCCACCACTGAGCCAAACCGGTTTCGGCTATAATATACTTCTTGTTCTGAAAATTGGCAGCCTGCCAGTAGAATGCTAAAGACAATCTAAAATTAATGTGAAAACATCAAATGAAAGAAGATAACTGAAAAAAAATAGGCTTTGATAAAATTGGAAGAAGATGGAATATGTCTTTGCTTCTTTATGGTTTTGTCAAAGCTTTGCTTCATGATAGAACATTACCTCTCTGGATCTCTCTTGATGTTAATTAGCTAGGGTCCTATTCTCAAAGATTCTGGTACATTCTTCTAGTTGTTTATGACTTAGATCAGGAATTCCATTGCTGAATACAATTTGATTCCCATCCACTTTCATTTTCAGCAAGAGATGGTATTAATGAAGATCTTATGTTTAAAGAATTTCCCCAACATTAGTTCCAGTATCTTTGCAAATGTTATCAGTATTTGTCTGTTTTTAACTGTTTTTTCTATGAATGGACACTCTAAAAAAGAATAGCGCTGATATTAAACCTACAACATTATTTCTTTAATATTTTGGAAAATATATCAATTGTTTTTTAACCAATTTTGTGTATATTCATAAATATGCTCTATATAAGTCTATCCTAGAAAAAAGTCAAAACCATTAAACAAATTCATTGTTAACTAGGAGGGATTTATGTGAAAGCATGTCATATAGCAAGACAGCACTGTCAGAATATAGTAATACCTTTATTAAAAAGAACTGCATTACAGTCTTTGTGTTACATTGTAGTTCTATTCACTTGCACTAAAAATGTGCATGGAGCCGAAACTGGTTTGGCTCAGTGGATAGAGCGTCGGTTTGCGGACTGACAGGTTCCAGGTTCGATTCCGGTCAAGGGCATGTACATTGCTGTGAGCACATCCCCGGTCAGGGGTGCGCAGGAGGCAGCTGGTCGATGTTTCTCTCACATCGATGTTTCTAGCTCTCTATCCCTCTCTCCCTTCCTCTTTGTAAAAAATCAATTAAATACATATTTTTTAAATGTGCATGGAGGGTTAAACCTGAAAGATAAGAGATCTTAACTCCCTACCTAACATTCTATTCTTGTTTCTCTAGCCCCCTTTATGAATATTCCATTCCACCTCTCCATCCTTAGCCCCAGACTATATTAGGCTGTGCTAAAATGTGAAATTGTTTTGTTTTTTGAGCTGTTTTCTCACAATCATATGAAGAGATTAATGAGTTAATTTAGTGGTATTTGTATATTTCTTTTTTATTTTTTAAATCAATGGGTATTATTATACAAGAGGAACCATTAGAAACTGCTTACATTTAGCAAACTAGCCCACCATCTTAGAGGACTTGAATACTTTCTCCAGACTAGCCAGTGGTTTCAAATTGTGTTTTCTGGAAGCTGGATTCTAAGGAAGTGCTTCAGTGGCCACAGGAATCTCACTTTAATGTGAACAGCTCCAATTTATGTTTCTTAAATCAGCAGTCCAAGCAAAATTTTGTTGCTTAAATTGGTTTTACTGCACTGAAAATTAAAAGAAAAAGGGTTTTTCTAGAATATTGCCTAGAATTGACTCTTTTCGCATATGTTACAGCCCACAATTGATGAGAAAATCCAGCTGGTACCGAAAGCACAGCTGGGAAGTTGGGGAAAAGGCAGCAGCGGTGGAGCAAAGGCAAGCGAGACGGGTAAGCACAGCGAGCTTCTCAGGAACCTGTGGTCCTTCAGCATTCGCCTTACAGCACATTCCCACATCATTTAATGACTTTAGGAAAGCATCTCTAAACAAACCTGCGCAAACTCACTGATGACCAGACCAACATGACTTCCTCTTCAAAAGTGTTCTTTAGTTATTTTTTTAAAAAATAAGCTATTTTAAGACTTTAATCTCTTAGATTCCTTTGTTGTTATTAAAAAATCTATATAAAAGCCTAAGCGACCCAACAACTGGTCAACCAGTCACTATGGCACACACTGACCACCAGGGGGCAGACGCTCAGTGCAGGAGCTGCCCCCTGGTGCTCAGTGTGCTCCCATGGCCAACCTCCCATGGCCCTGATCACCAGCCAGGCCAAGGGGCCCCACCAGTGCATGAATTTGTGCACCAGGCTCCTAGTTCAATATAATTACAGAAATTACTGGAACAACAGTAATTTAAAAGACAAATTCATTTTTGCTGAGAAAAAGAATGTTAATAGCCAGAGCATTTAATTTTAGCTTGTTGTAAAAATAATTAGATTGAAATCGTTTTCAGAATTTTTTTCCAAAAGTCATACTTTGAAAATTTTGACCTTGGGATGTGACTTTGACAAACACATCTTAAAAGCTGAAGAAGCCCTGTCGAAAAAATAAAAACTTCATTATTAACCTTGTTTCCCTGTTTCCCTTTTACTAAGTAATTTTGACTGTTCTTTCTTTAAATAAAAAAAAGTATATATTATTTAAACCTACATACATAATTTTACATAAATGAGATCATAACATTTCTATTACTTTTTATTTTAAGTGAAATATAGTTGATCCTTCAACAATTTAGGGTTAAGGATATCTCTTATGTTACAGCCCACAATTTATGAGAAAATTCAGCTGGTTTAACCATGAGAGGAATTTTTGTCACACTTCTACATCTTCTCTCCCTTTTAATTAATTTTCTGCTCCTGATTTGCCATGGGTGAGAAGCTGCTTGTCCTGCTGGTTAGAATTGTATAAAAGAAAACTAAATAGGGAAATAGGAAGATTCTCTCTAAAAATGAATAAAGTGTGATTTTGGCTATTTAAAAATTACTTCTACTTCTTTTTCCTTGCCTCCACCCATTGCAGTCAAAAATCCGTGTATAATTTTGACTCCCCAAAAACATAAATTGTGCCTTGGTATCCATGGGGTATTGGTTCCAGCCCTCTCCCCGCCCCACCCCCGTCCCTGCAGATACCAAAACTCCTGGATGCCCAAGTTCCTTGTATAGAATGGTGCAGGTCAATGCATGCAGTCAGCCTTCAGCATCTCCCAGCTGTGGATTAGAAGCAGTACAGTTATTTATTTTAAAATCCATGTTTAAGTGGACCAGTTCAAGTTTGTGTTGTTCAAGGATCAACTGTATTTTGTCTTGTTTTTGTTTGCCTCCATCCTTTCTGTTTATCACTCCCATCCCCAAAGGATAATTTAATTATGTTTTTAAAGAAGCAAGAACAAATTGTGGTAATGAGCATAGATTTTTAATTTTTTTATACAAATTCTAACAGTCTGCTTCTTAGAATATGGTCTGTGGACCAGGAGATTGGCATCACCTTGTTAGATTTGTTAGAAATGTCTAATCTCAAGTTCCACCCCAGGAGATAGATGAATTAGAAGCTGCATTTTAGTCATGGCATTTGTATTTTTTTCTCAATCCTCAACACCTATAGATCCCTTACGGTCAAGTGCTTCCAGTTTAAACAGATTCTCTGCTTTACAACCTCCAGCACCCTCAGGGTCTACATCATCCACACCTTTAGAGTTTGATTCCCGGCGGACCTTAACCAGGTAAGAAGACGTCAGCTATCCATATTAGCTCAAGACTCACCTGCTTGTCACTATGTCTCTCTCTCCCTCTCTCTCTTTTTTACTCTCTCTCTCTCTCTCTCTCTCTCTCTTTCTCACACACACACACACACACACACCACACACACAGGTGCCCACACAAATTAATCCTTGTAGATGGATTTCTATCACCCCTAAGGTGGTTGTTTTCCTTTTGCTTTTCCTCCTTTAATGTTCACATTCTATAATTTCCAAATAAGAACAAAATTGGGCAGTAGATTTAGGATAGGATGGAAAGAAAGGGTACATTAATCTGGCTAATATCTAATGGTTTGCTCCTTAAGAAAGCCAGACTGATTCAAAAGTTCCTGGGGGCTGTGTAGGGCTCTCCAAGCTGATGCCACAGGATACTCTAAGGTAATTTAGCAAGCCTGGAGATGAAAAGGAGGTCTGACACTCCACACACACCTCTCTGTCACACTATTCTTCTAGTCATTTTTGAGGTTGTCTTTTTTTTTTTCTTTTCTTTTTTTTCTTCACTACTATGTATTTTACTATCTTCTGACTTTTATGTTTATAGTATTCATACAGTCAAGAGTTCTTTTGGCTAATCTGAGAATTGATGAGGACCTGGAGTATAGTGACAGAGAACAACATTTTTAAAAAAATATAATTTATTGATTTTTGTACAGAGAGGGAGAGAGATAGTTAGAAACATCGATGAGAGAGAGTCATCGATCAGCTGTCTTTTGCACACCCCCCACTGGGGATATGCCCGCAACCAAGGTACATGCCCTTGACTGGAATCGAACCCGGGGCCCTTCAGTCCCCAAGCCGACGCTCTATCCATTGAGCCAAACCAGTCCCGGCAACATTTTTTTTTTTTAATCCTCACTCAAGGATATGTTTCTATTGGTTTTTAGAGAAGGGAAGGGAGAGAGAGAACCATTGACATGACATTTGCCTCCAATACTTGCCTTGAGCAGGATCAAACCCACAACCTAGGTATGTGCCCTGATTGGAAATCAAGCCCACCAACTTTTGGTGTATGTGACGATGCTCTTACCAACTGAGCTACCTGACCAGGGTGAACACAAAATTTTTCATATAAGTGGAGCTGTAGTTTCTTTATGCTCTCAATCTTTTATTTTTTACTAATGTAATGCTTGACTAGGTAGACTTCCCAAGCTAGGTTATTACTCCCTTGACACCTGAAGACAAAATATGCTTAGCATAAGTCAACTTTAAAAAAAAAAAAAATGTTTTTATGGACTTCTGAAAGAAAGGAAGGAAGGTAGAAATGTCCATGAGACAGAGAAACAATGATCAAATGCCTCCTTCACACCCCTTACTGGGGATTGAGCCCACAACCTGGGCATGTGCCCTGACCTGGAATTGAACCAGCAACCTCTCAGTGCATGGGACAACGCTCAGCCAGCTGAACACCACCAGCTAGGACCCAGTCGACTTTCTAATGATGACTTGGATTGTTATTGAGCACCAGCTGTGCTATTGAAGCCTTTGTGGCTCTTAGCTCTGCTATAAATTTCCCCCGATGGCTGTGCTTTTTGAGTGTGTATAGCTTTTTTTACAGAGCTTAGACTTGTCACACTTTAACCTCTTCTCTCCCTTTTAATTAATTTTCAGCTTCTGATTTTCCATGGATGAGAAACTGCTTGTCTTGCTGGTTAGAATTATCTAAAAAAAAAAAAAAAAAAAAAAAAAAAAAACTATATAGGGAAACAGGAAGATTCTCTCAAAATTAAAGGGTGTGAGATTGGCTCTTTAAAAATACTTCAACTACTTGCTTCTCAAATATTTTTCATATGGTTGGAATTTCTGAATATAGTATAATTTCTAAGATAGTGATACCATGTTCTTTCAGTATTCTATTTTCCTTTCACTCATTTAGTTAATATATTCACCAGTGTCGTCTTTATTCTTAAAAGGTTTTTTTTAAAAGTAAAACAAGGAATTTCTATTGTCATTTTTAAATTTTAAGTAAGTATCCCTTTAACAAATTTAAGAGAAAAATTAAACCTATCTTTTTTTTTTAATTTATCTCTCTTTTTTAATATATTTTATTGACTTTTCACAGAGAGGAAGGGAGAGTGATAGAGAGCTAGAAACATCGATCAGCTGCCTCCAGCACATCCCCCACGGTGGATGAGCCCCCAACCAAGGTGCATGCCCTTGACTGGAATCAAACCTGGGACCTTTCAGTCCAGGCTGACGCTCTAGCCACTGAGCCAAACCGGTTTAGGCAAAATTTATCTTCTTTGTTGAAAGTATACTAATGTCCACTTTTTTTTCCCCATTGACCCTTTCCACTCTGCACTTGCCCCTCCCCAGACCTTCATCACACTATTGTCTGTGTCCATGGGTTATGCATAGATGCATATAAGTTCTTTGGTTAATCTCTTCCCAAGCTATCTTAATACTCTTTTTTAAATTACATGTACTGAGGTGACATTGCTCAAAATGAATTTATAGGTTTCAGTTATGAATATTCTCTTTAAAGCACTGATTTACATGTTGTTATAAATAATTACACTTTAAAATATAATTGATGCCGAAACCAGTTTGGCTCAGTGGATAGAGCATCAGCCTGCAGTCTGAAAGGTCCCAGGTTTGATTCCGGTCAAGGGCATGTACCTTGGTTGCAGGCACATCCCCAGTAGGGGGTGTGCAAGAGGCAGCTGATTGATGATTCTCTCTCATCAATGTTTCTAACTCTCTATCCCTCTTTCTTCCTCTCTGTGAAAAATCAATAAAATATATATATAACTGATACCTCACATATCTAAAGTTTTCTCAAAAATTATAATGCATACTTTAGAAAAACTAATTAAGTTGCTTTATAATTTAAATACATAAGGAGATGGTGGTCTTTCTTTTGACAAGTGTTGTTTTGCTTTTAAGTCGTGGAAGCACGGGCAGGGAGAAGAATGACAAACCCCTTCCACCTGCACCTGCTCGTCCGAACACTTTCATCAGGGGCAGCAGCAGTAAAGACCTCTTAGACAATCAGTCCCAGGAAGAGCAACGAAGAGAGATGCTCGAGACCGTGAAACAGCTTACAGGAGGCATGGATGTGGACAGGAACCTCGTTGAGGCTGACCGGAGCAAAGCCCGGGAGTCAGGTGAGAGGCTATGAACACACAGAGGTGAAGGCTTGGCCTTCAATTTGGAAGGAAAAATGAAAGGAGACTTTGTGCCTGAGTAAATGTCATGGTAACAGCACACACGGGGGCCGGAAAAGGTAAAGGCATCATCCTCAGAGTTCTGTGACCTAGTTCTCACTCCTCGGGTTCCCCTTCGTTCAGCAGTTTGTAAATTTCTTCTTTCTTTGTTAAATGTGGTGATGATGTATAGTTGTATAGTAAGCAGTCTGAAATTCTTTCACTTTATCTACGTAACACCCCACTGTGCACAGAGTGCACATGGGTTCGTAGAGCCCCCAAATGGATGGAATTCTGACCTTGAGACACAGCAAGGCAAACCAGAGAGAGTATCGGATTGTCTTTTGTTGCTTCATCTTCCCTGGTAATCAGTGGGTTTTGTACGTTTAGCATGTATATGCTTAGAGGAAGACTCAGATAATGCTCTAAAAATTGCCACATGAGTTTAACCTATCCGTGTTTCAGTTTCCTCATTTACTACCTGGGGATAACAAGTGTAGGGTTATTATTAAGATTAAATGAGAAGTCAATTTATGTAACCACTGAGAACATTACCTGATAAATACAAAGTTTTCAAAAGGTACTAGAGATCATGATGATGATGATGGTAATGATAGTGATGAAAAATAATTTAAAGATAATTTTTAGCATCTTCCAACTCTTCACCCTGAATTAATATTGGTTGTTTATAACTTTAAAATTTGTTTTACTTTTTAAATTGTGTCTTCTAACTATAATCTTTAAATTTCAGAAGTAAGTTGAAATATCTTCCCACAACTGATAGAGACACCAGATCCTTCATCTTTAAGGACATGTAGCTTTCATATCTGTGTCAGGTAGTTTGAGAACATAATAAAATAGGGCATGAAAATACCATGTAATAAATAATGTAGCACAGCTGCCTTTGCATGTTTACTGTCTTGATCATTTGTCCATTTACCACATGCACACTGAGCAACTAGTGACTTCTGGGCACTCATTCCTTGCTCTCAGCCTTCAGTCTCTGGAAGACCTTTATCAAATAATTCCACAAAATGCTCCCTATCAGTACAAACTGAGGGAAATGCTGTGAAGCAAAGAAACACAATTGTAAGGGAGTATTTAACAAAGGAACTCTGAATTGACAGAAGGATATCATGAAAAGCCTCCCTAAGGACAGAAGGACCAATAGAACTTAAAACAGGTTTGTAGGAAGGGGCCGGTATGGAACAGAGAGCAAGCGCATTCCAGGCAAGGGAGTATCGTGAGCAAAGTGGGATTAGGCAGAACCAGTCATGTTCAAGCACTTGCCAAAGGCCAGAGTGGGTGTAACTCTGGGTGTGATTGTACAAGCCTCATGTGCTTTTCGTCTTTGAGGCAACGGAGAGGAATCCAAGTACTGAAAGGAACAAAAAGCTTTAATTACAAATGTTTATTATATCCTCTATTCTTTTAATTGTTGTGACTATAAACTTCCTTACTGTATAACTATTCTAAAATAGATGTTTCTGTATTCTGCTTTTAGGTATCTTGCTTTGTCAAATTGGTATCTATTTTTAATACCTTTACTGGAAAAAGTGATGTAACAACATGTAAACAGTATCAACTATGATCCCACCATTTTAATAATACTTTTTGTCATTTTCACTTCCTCACTTTTTCTAAACCTCACTAGTAGCGAAACCAGAAATTCCAACAACATCAGCCCCTGACAAGCCCTCATTGTCAGAAGAGGAAATGGAGAGGAAGTCCAAATCTGTCATTGATGAATTTCTACACATTAATGATTTTAAGGTAAATGAGATATTTTTTCAAGAAAGTAACAACAGGGAAAGCCCTAATGCAGACATAGTAACTTGGTTCTGTTTAGTTGTCATTGTGAACTAACAAGGCTTAGAATGTGTGATCCAAGTCCTACACAACTCAGTTTGCACAGTCTTCATACATTTCTGCCTCGTCCTCTTTTAAATTATGTAGTTCACAAGATCAAGTGACAGGAAGAGAGTATGGGTACCAACCCATCCCCCACTATGGAGTAACCAAATCGGCTCTGATATTAAGCACCAAAACCAAGACATTATTATTATGAGGCATTTCTGGCTCCCTGTCTATTACCTCTCATGATCTTTATGGTTTATCCTCATTCTTACATTAACTTTATAGCATGGCTGACATTACTCCATCTTTATTTCATAAGTAGGAAACTGAGGCACAGAGGAGTAAGCAGTGGGCCAGGGTCAGACAGCCTAAATCAAACATAGCTTTGCATTTACCCTTCGTTAGCCCTGGGTGTCTCTTTGATCTTCACTTTAAGGTGGGAGTGAATAAGAGAGATATACCGCCTGGCTTCATGTGCCCTAAAAGTCTAGTTGCAGAGACAGACCATAAACAGGTAAATTATAGTTATAATAAATGCTAATAGATCTATTTTGAAGAGATCATATACTGAGACCTAATTTAGGGATCTGGAGTAAACAAAGGCTTGTTAAAAATATTTGTCAGAGAGATTAAGCCCTTTGCTTTGGCATATATAATGAAAAATTCTTCCAAGTTTCTCTTGACAACCTAGTTATTATCTGCTTTCCATACAAAAAATCTAACTGGGTTAGCTATAGCCCAACCTTCTAAAAACCTCAAGCCGTGAAATTGCCCAAAATTTAGAAGAAGAAGGAAGTTTTCATGACAAGCAATTTTGAGAGGAGGACTTTGTAGAGGCCTTAAAAACGTGCAAAAATAAACATTAACAAAAAAGAGCCAAAGCATATACTTCATATACTGTGACTTGTTAGTTAGATTCTTATAAAGGAGAAGTACTTTTTTGTCTTGTGGTAGTAGAGAAATGTGAGACTCACAAGAAAGAGGAAAGGCTAAGAAAGATGAAAAGATGAATAGCAGAGACAATAAGGAAGAAAGCAGTGGAATTTGGCTTTAGAAATAATTTGAGGAATGTGAAAAGTCAGTGAGCAGCAAAAAATTTGAAAGAGGAAAAAATATGACTCTGTGATGAGCTGAAGATATAGAGAGAAAGGACCTTAGTAACACTTATGTGCAACAAGAATACTCTTGGATTCATCATTAGCCCTACGTCCAGCCTGCAGTGTTGAAGGGACTCATAATGAGGTCTTACTATGGACTAGGTGATATTCTGCACATACTATATGTATTCATTTATTCTCACAAACCTTTCTGGTATTAATATTATAATAGCCATTTTTATAGATAAGGAAACTTAGATGCAAAGAGGTAAAGTGCTTTAAGTAATGTTGCTGATAAGTGGCAGACTCAGTATTTAAAGCCAGGCTGCTAGCTTTAGAGCATAAACTATACTTTTATCTTATTATCTTTAGGGTATTAGTGTGTCACACTAAAAGTTTACAGAGCCTCTTTCTAAGGAAGAGTTTTTTCCTAACATCTTAATAGATGCTATTATTATCCTATATAATAATAGCCTAATATGTTAAGTGTCTGGTTATCATTCATCCAATCAAAGAATATGCTAATGATATGCCAAGGCCACTCAGCAGCTCACTTTGATGTCCACTGACCACCAGAGAGCAGACAGTTGACCGGTCGACCAGTCACTATGATGTGCACTGACCACCAGGGGGTAAATACTCCAACCAGTAGGTTAGCTTGCTGCTAGGGTCCAGCCGACTAGGACTGAGCGAGACAGGCTGGACATACCCTAGAGCCCTCTCGCAGTCCCTCCCTAGCTGGCCAACCTCCTACGTCCCTACATGGCCCTGATCGTGCGCCAGTGGGGTCTCGACCTGGCCTGCACCCTCTCACAATCTGGGACCCCTTGGGGTGTCAGAGAGCTGGTTTTGGCCTGATCCCGCAGGCCAGGCTGAGGAATTACACTGGTGCACGCGTGTTAACAGTAATAAAAATATTTATTGAGCTTTTGTTTGGAAGTTAAGGCTGATAGATTAAATTACACTCCTCAACTCACACAATAGTGACAGAGCCAGGATGGATTCAAACCTACATTTGTCTGACGCTACAGCCTGTTTTTAGCTTCTGTGATATATCTTGATCGAGTATCTAAAATGTACCGGCCATATTTTAGGAAATACTGCCTGAATACACTGTAGTATAAGTAATGAGCATCCCTGGTCTGTTTTTATAGGTCTTTTAGTGGGAAATGCAGACAAAGCTGCTCTAAATATCCTATATAATAAAGAAGTAATATACAAATTGATCCTCATTCCAACACACAAGATGATCACCCCCATATGGACACAAGATGGCTAGAAGGGGAGGGCAGTTGTGGGCAATCAGGCCTTCAAGGGAGGGCAGTTGGGAGCGATCAGGCCTTCAAGGGAGGGCAGTTAGGAGTAACCGGCCGGCACAGAAAGACATTAGGGGCGATTAGGCCTGCAGGTGAGGACAGTTGGGGGAGGGGACCCAGGCCTGCAGGGGAGAGCAGTTTAGGGGCAATCAGGCCAGCAGGGGAGCAGTTAGGTGTCGATCAGGCTGGCAGGGAGTGGTTAGGGGGTGATCAGGCTAGCAGGCAGAAGCAGTTAAGGGCAATCAGTCAGGTAGGCAGGCGGTTGGGAGCCAGCAGTCCTGGATTGTGAAAGGGACCCCAGATTGGAGAAGGTGCAGGCTGGGTCGAGGGACACATATCCCCCACATGCACAAATTTCATACACCGGGCCTCTAATAGGTAATAAATAAACAAACAGCTACCAAGTAAAATGTTTCAGTGTGAAGTAAAATTAGGTGATTTTAAGAGCCCATGGTTGGGAAGTCATAGAGACTATATTATTTCAGCTGAGAGCTCAACAAAAATCAAATCATGAGAAAATCAGGGAGAAGGGCAGGATCATAAACTGCTGGACATTAAAGTATCATGATGTAATTAGTTGGCCATCTATGCAGATTCAATGAATTCCCATTGAAAGACACTTACTTAATCACTTCAGGTTAAAGTGAAGATTGAATTGAATACTTGCACTCCTTTCCACTCTCTCCTTAAAAGGCATTATAATGATGATGATGCTCTGAATATGAGGCAAAAACCCACAAGCATAAGAGGCATAGGTAATATATAGCAGCAGTATTCTGGAAGTTTGAAATTAGGATGATGGCAATTTATTTAGCAGATTGAATGTGCATGAGGTGCAGATGGAGCTAGAAATGACAGCTAGCCTGAATGTTTCAAAAATGCCAGTGTCATAAAAGGGTAAAAAAGAGAAAGGACTGACTAGATGAAAGGAGTCTAAAGAGACATCATGACATGCGATGCCAGGTTTTTAATCGGGTCCTAAAACAGCAAGAAGCTATATTGGACATTTGGAAACAATTATGGGAATTTGAGTATGTACTGTATATGTCGGATAATATTTGTATTGACTATTCTATGCACGTTAAATTGCTCAGATGTAGAGGAAAGAAACTAACAATGGATGAATCTCAATTGAGGTGAAGCTGTCTACATGTACATTGTACTATTTAATTTGTCTGTAGTTGGAAATTTTCCTAGATAAAGTTGACATGGGGAGGTTTTAAATAAAGTAGCAGAGGGGCAGTCAAGCATCAGTGGGACACCTACATGGCCTTCCACCTCCTTCAATCAGGAGGCTGCCCTTCTCCCATGCATCTTCCCCCTCAGAAGAGCTGCTCCCTCTAGAGGTGAAACCAAAGGATTTTATACTCAAAAGTTGAGAGGTGAGGGCAGGGTGGCACACTGCTATATTGGCGATACAGCAACCCGGGCTGCCAGGCTTTCACCCTCCACGCCAAATATATCACCCAGCCAGGTCACCCCAGGGTAAGAACCGCAAGGACTTCATAAGGGGTTTTAGTACGTAAGCTGAGCATATACACTGCACTGTCAAAGAAGACCTTTGTCATGGAAGACTGCAAGTATTTAACATACCCAAACATAATGGCTTCAGTTGCCATTTTAAGGAAGTCCTTTGAATCATGACATTGAATTTCTATTTCATAATATACCATTTTTAGTTATTTTAAATGATCATAAAATAAACAAACATTGTATAGAAAAATACTTTTTTGTTTCTGGTCCTTTGAGTGATCTTGAATAAAGTTGTTAACCTAAACACATTTGCTTATAAAGACACACTTACTTTGTTTTGAAAATAAGATTAATATTGCCTATATCAGCCTACATTTTACTGAGTTGTATTATTGTTTTAAAAATTATATGTGAAAATGTCTTGTTTGTCGAGCTTTCTACTGAGTTTGTCATAAGTAAAAGATTTTAAACTTATTTTAACCCTCTGGTAATGCTATCTAGATTTGGGGTAAGCTTTTATTTGCTATTTGAACAGGAAGCCATGCAATGTGTGGAGGAGCTGAATGCCCAGGGCCCGCTCCACGTGTTTGTGAGAGTGGGGGTTGAGTCCACCCTGGAAAGGAGCCAGATCACCAGGGATCACATGGGCCAGTTACTGTATCAGCTGGTGCAGTCAGAGAAGCTCAGCAAGCAGGACTTTTTCAAAGGGTTAGTATTCTCCTCAAGAATGGTGGTATTCCTTTACTAGACTCTTAAGTAGTTCATTTTAATAGCACATATCTATTTTAAGTTTTTAGCTTTTTTTATAGATTAAATTGTGTCCACTCTAACACGTTGATGTATAATACTGATAATATGTTAGTTGGTATGATGGCATTGTATACCGTATTAAATCATAAAGGTTATCTTCTGCTTTTTAATACTAATTGTTAGACCTATATTATGACATAAGTAGACCTATCTTATATAATAAAGAGGTGATATGCAAATTGACCACCACTCCAAAATACAAGATGGCCGCCCACACGTGGACACAAACTGGCCACCACAAGATGGCCAGCAGGGGAGGGCAAGGAGAGGGACCAGGACTGCAAGGGAGGGCAATTGGGGGCAATCGGCCGGCAGAGGAGAAGTTAGGCGTCAATCAGGCTGGCAGGAAGTGGTTTAGGGGGTGATCAGGCAGGCAGGCAGGCGAGTGGTTAGGAGTCAGCAGTCCTGGATTGCGAGAGGGATCTCAGATTGGAGAGGGTGCAGGCTGGGCTGATGGACACCCCACCACCCCCTTACATGAATTTTGTGCACCGTGCCTCTAATATTATGACATAAATAAGGTAGCAGAGATCCTTTCACCATGGGGAATCTGAGGCCTCACCAGCCAAGTAAACCGTTGGATATTCTTTGAGGATAAAAACTTTTCTTTGTGAGAAAGTTTTTGAAAATTTGACTTAACCTTTCAATTAATATGGTTATTTTTGCCAGTAAATGCTTGTCTGTACCTGTTAGCCCTATAGAAGGATATGTAACTCCAAGTTGTTAATGATTTAGTCTATTCCAGGTTGGCTTCATTCTGATTCTGCTGATGGTTAGTTTGATGGAGTATGGCTGTCACTGGTATTGATCCTCATTTGATCAGATTCTGATTTCTTGGTGCTACACCATCATCACAAGTGGATGGATCAGTTCTTTGTGGTGCAGCCATAGAAGCTCACCCAGGCTTAGGTTCTAAAAGCAGTGTTTAACAGGACGATTGCATGTGTTAAAAAATTTAGTTTTAGGGGCCACGTTGTACAATATAAACTTACAATCACAGCCATCGCTGATACGTGCTCACTCTAAGGGAACAGGAACTAAGACTTCCTGGGGGCTGGACACGTCTATGTGAGAGAGGCACGTCAATTGGTCACATCCCCCAGCTCGAACTTACTTGGGATAGCTCATTAAGCAGAATGGCAGTAGGAATTCTGCACTATTGAAGTAATTTTTTTCCTCCTAAATCTTTTTTGCCAAGTTCATGTACCTTTCGTTGTTGTTTTGTTAATCTTCACCTGAGGGTATCTTTCCTATTGATTTTTAGAAAGAGTGGAAGGGAAAGAGGGAGAAACATCTGTGTGAGAGAGGCAC
Source organism: Nyctalus aviator (assembly GCA_036971965.1). Taxonomy (NCBI): domain Eukaryota; kingdom Metazoa; phylum Chordata; class Mammalia; order Chiroptera; family Vespertilionidae; genus Nyctalus; species Nyctalus aviator. Next base: position 183,977,177 of record CM072923.1, read on the forward strand.
ATCACTTGGTCACCTCCAACATTTCCCCAGCCCAGGCCTCCAACCCAGGGACGCCCCCTGGACTGGGAATCAAACCCAAGATCCTTCGGTCAGCGGGCTGACACCACATAGCAACCCCAGCCAGGGCTCAGGTTGTATGAAGAAGAAATTTTTAATCTTAACATTAAATGCACATGTGATGAAACGCTACCATGTGTCTTTCAGCTATGGTCAACTTCTCCGAATAATGTAATCATTAAATGCCAAGATTCGCCCTAGCCGGTTTGGCTTAGTGGATAGAGCGTCAGCTTGTGGATTGAAGGATCCCAGGTTCGATTCCAGCCAAGGGCATATGCCTGTGTTGCAGGCTCTATCCCCAGTAGGGGGTATGCAGGAGGCAGCTGACCAATGATTCTCTTTCATCATTGATGTTTCTATCTCTCTATCCCTCTTCTTCTCTAAAATCAATAAAAATATATTTTTAAAAATAAAACAAATGCAAGGGCTGAATGTACTTAGAAAAATTACTCATTTGATTTGTGAGGAAAGGTGGTGTTGTCCTCAAGATTCTGGAAAATTTGTACTTACCCCTAGGATCATTAAAAAGTTGTCTTTCAGCCTGGTCAGTGTGGCTCAGTGGATTGAGCATCATGCACCAAGAGCTCATGGATTCAATTCCAAGTCAGGGCATACGCCTGGGTTTCAATTCAATCCCTAATAGGGGTATACAGGAGATAACCAGTGTTTCTATCTCTCCCAACGTCTCCCTCTCTCTAAAAAAATCAGTAGAAACATTTTTTTCAAGTTGTCTTTCAGCAGTAAGTTATATTTCTCTGAATTTAGTGCCTGACTAGATTAAGGCCATCGGACCCAGTTAATTTAATAAGAAACTTTGGCAAAAATTGCTGTGGATGTTGGCATTTAAGGCCAGGATGGTTTCCAGTTTTAAAAGAGAAATATGTTGTTCACTCCAGCAACCAGCCAGTATAAATAGTAAAAGCAATGAGGGTGTGCACACCCGCACAGAGGTCTGCCGCTAGGCAACCTCAACCCTCTAGAAACTACATTTGCAATAACTGTTATATTATTTTATTAAAAACTTGCTTTTTACCCAGATATTACGCTATAGTCACCAGAAATTTGGGGAAATGCTGGATTATTATTTACCGTTTCATCTCTCTCTTCAAACTGGGCTCAGAAATTGATTCATATTCGGAAAGACCCCAAGAAGTGTATCTGGCTTCATCAGATACACCGTTTTACTTGAATTTGTGAGGTGCCAGCTGGGTTTCTAGGCTCTCAGACATTTGCATTTCCCTTCGCTGGTCCCTGAGGAAAAAGTGCCTTCCAGTCGTGGAATCCACACTCTCACCGGCACTGCAGCTGCTGCTGCTGGTGCTGCCATAACCATTTATTTAGACTGAAAATGAGGTTAACGCTTCTTTGTCAGGGCAACTACTTCATCTTTCTCTATTTTTCCTTCCTTCCGCAGCTAGAGGTAATACGGTGGCTCCAGGCTAGCTTTTATTTATTTATTTATTTGTTTGTTTATTTATTTATTTTCCAGGCTAACTTTTAATATTAAATTAGACCTAACAGGCCATCCTTAGTCAGAACCCCTGCAAAGACCCCTATTTCTCCCTAAATCAGGGAGATCTGGCAATTTTTTAAGATGGAAACAAACCGACAGTGTCATGTCATTATCCACAAAGAGGCTTCCTGCAAATAGACCAGTTTCCCAATTACTCCTAAAGTCCAAGTTATAAATAGTCCATACTGTCCAGAGAGGCTAGTTTTTAAAAAAATCTATTTTATTGATTTTTATACAGAGAGGAATTGAGAGGGATAGAGAGTTAGAAACGTTGATGAGAGAGAAACATCGACCAGCTGCCTCCTGCACCCCCCCACTTGGGATGTGCCCGAAGCCAAGGTACATGCCCTTGTCCGGAATCGAACCCGGGACCCTTCAGTCCGCAGGCTGACGCTCTATCCACTGAGCCAAACTGGTTTCGGCAGAGAGGCTAGTTTATTGGAGTCATGGAAAGGTCCTAATCTTATGTCTCTTTAGTCCCAACATACAAATATTTTTGTTTTTATACAGCATTGTGGGGGAGCATCTGACGTTAGCTTCCTTGTATGCTAACTTTTGAGCAGTCACTGAAGCTGTTCTGTCTAGTGTCCCAAGCGAGCCATCTCTCCTGCAGTCCCTTTTAAGGCATGCAGTGCTACTGAATATTAAGTTAGGTGAGACAGAAGTTTCACATAGGCTCTTTTTGTCAGGTTGTTTATAAATAAAGCCTAGAACCTTTGGAATTTTCCTTACAAGATGCTATATCAGCTCTGAGCATAACAGTCGCCATATATCAAACGTCTCCACAAAAGCAACATCAGCCATTCCCTTAGAATTTTCGGGACTTGAATCTAAATGCTTTATGATGTAAAGTAGGTGGGTAGGTGCGGTTCAAGCACTGTGATACAGTCATTTTCTATCATGGCTTTAGAAGACTTCCTTTTTAAAGGTGTCTAGTAAGGGTAGGCGAGAGTGTACTCAACTATTAGCCACAGAATTGGAATAACTTTGAAAGGTTAATAAACATGACATCCAGGATGGTAAAAATTGGAGTTGACAATAAACACAAAATTTGTGTCCTTCAGGAAGCTTGATATGTTGGCATTTCACTTTGAGAAATATTTGTTGGAGAGGAAATTTTTATCTCCTCCTGAACTACTTTTTTGGAACTTTTCTTGCCACAGTGGCATCTCTGCCTTTGTAAGCAGAGTGCAGAGCTCACACAGACATTCATGCAAAGGTTCAAGTACAAATTGCAGAGGTGCCAGTGAACAGTGAAGACCCTATTTGCTCATCTAGGAAGGATCTAGATTAAATAGTCTTTGCGGATGATACTGCAGTAGAAGGCTTTTCGTCTTCTTTTATTTCTCCCTTTTACCTGTAGCTAGATTTATTTGATTAGTCATAATAATACTTGATTAACCTGACTTTTAGATGCATTCACTATCTCTTCCTTATTTATCTACAGCCAAATTTCCATTTAAAATATAGTTGTCTTCATGCAAATTGTGCAAGAGCTGCTGACAATATCATTTCAAAACTGTATAAGATGATTTTGCCCTTTTAGCAGATTTCTGATCAGACCTTTATTGGATTTTTTAAAATTCCAACTTTTAACCATGTACTCCTTTTTTAAAGTAAATTTTAGGCAGGAACCCAGTATATAAAATAAGTAAAAATAGATGTATCATTGAAATGGGGAGAGGATTCCTGAAGTCCCACCCATGGACCCTTTCCGCAGTGCAGCCCAGTGGGTGTGAAGGTCACTCACTACATACCAAGTAGCAGGAGCATGGTATAGCTCTGTTTCATTCATTCAGGCAGCAGAACATGTGTATTCTGCAAGGCATTGCTATAGACGATGTAGTATGTAGCCCAAAGACTACTGTGTGTAGGAGCTTTTATACACCTCGGATTTTTCTTTTAAAATCATACAAAAGGATTTAGGAACTAAAAAGAAATGTCTCATAACTGGCTTGTTTTATGGAAATCCTGTGTTAAGCCAAACATAGTGTGTGCATTTTATCAGTATGGATTTGACCAGTGATTGTGTTCTGCAGATAGCCCCAGGACTAATTGAGAAGTAGAATACCAAAGCAAGAATATGGGTATCTTTTAGTTGTCATATGAGATGAAAATAGCAGCAGTTATACTGCTGAACGACCAGCACGACTGCAGTTATTAACTCACGGGCTCATTAAACAGCCTAATCTATGCCACTAACCCATGGAACATGAATTGGCATTATAGGGCGATTAACCCAGAAATCTTGGAGTCCGTCCGGATTATGGTCCATTAGAAGCACATTAACTGAGCTGAAAGTCTGCACATAATGGGAGAATGGTCAAGTATCTGTTGTATCACAAATAGATGTCAAATAATTCCAAGCTGGAAATTCAGAAAGTTGGCGTTAAGAATTCATGAAGCCCAAAGTTGGAGACTGTGGTGAAGCTGCACATGGTTTTGAGGTAGCACCTTTAGGAAGGTGACTGTGCCTAGTAGTGGTGCCTTTTTGTTTAAGTGAAAAGATTTAATGACGTGATGTGTAGGCTTCTGAGGCAGGGAAAGAAGAGTGGCATGCTCGCTAGAAACTAGAACTGCAGCGGAAAAGCACACACTTTACACCTGCAGAGATCTGAGAGGACATGAAGGCAAACAGCACCTGCCCATGGCCTCGTCGTTCGTTCTTCCCTTTTCTTGTGATTATGTTTATTTCCCTGTAAGTAAGAATGTGTCTCCTATAATTAAATTTACTTTTGCTGTGTACTTTTTTAAAATGCTATATATGGGACTAATTAAGAAAGTCTTAGGTTATATTTCTATGCCTATAACTAAGTAGCTATGCTGTTGAGCCTAAGTAAAATTGCACTGATATTTTGGTATTTGACTCTCCTAAGTAACAAGTACTATATTCAAATCCCATTTATTTCACTTCATATTGAGAAATATTTCAAACCATTAACTTTTCTTTAAAGATGTAATAGTTGGTAACATGTTATAATGTCGATGTTGTTAGTAAAGTTGTCCAACTCTTTATATCCTTCCAGTGTTTCCCCTATTGTAAGCTCCTCAAGGACAACGGGTTTTGCCTTTTCTTTTCTTTGTGTCTGCACTAGACAAAATTTTCAGACCGTGCTTCTGGCTGACTCCAAAGATATGATACTCAACTGTAATGAGCTCTTTATAGTGTGGGATTAAATTGATAGCTATTCCCCCAGAATTTCACAAGGCTGCCTCATTTCCAGCATTTAAGTCTTTCAGATGTCACCTCAATACAGAAGTATTTCTGACCACCAGCTGTATTGGGATATCCTAGTACCATATTTCATGTTCCTCAGCGTATTGAATTGGCCCTCTCTGCAAGTGTGCTTTTCTCTCCCTCTCCCCACACTGATATAAGCTCTCTGAGAGCAAGAACCAGTTATTTTATGCCCAGAACAGTTCCTAACATAGCAAGTGCTTAATAGGCACTCTTTGGTCTCTTTATTTAATCTTAACTTTTGAATTACATTTGCATGTGAACTTTTTTCTTTTTTAGTTTTTCAGAAACATTGGAAACAGCAGATGACATGGCCATTGATATTCCCCATATTTGGTTGTACCTTGCTGAACTGGTAACTCCCATGTTAAAAGAAGGTGGAATCTCCATGCGAGAACTTATCATGTAAGTTGTTCTTGTTTCTTTTGCTATATGTCGAGTTAAACTGATGCAAAACTCATCAGCTGGCCTTCTAGCATAGTGCTGTTCCCTTAGTACAGCAGCTTTCAACCTTTTTCATCTCATGGCACACTAATTACTAAAATTTTGCAGCACAAGTAGAAATATATATTTTTGCTGATCTTATAAAAATAGGTATAATTTTTACTCATTCACCCCAAACAGCTCTTGTTATGTTGGCTGTTGTCATTTCTTTATTTGACAATCTAAGGAAAAGGTCAGTGCCCCTGACTAAATAGTCACATGTTACCTGCTTTAAAAATTCTTGTGGCTGAGGAAAGGATAATCTCAATAAATAATGTTGGGAAAACTGGATAACCAAATGCGGAAGAATAAATTAAACTCTATCTTACCCCACTCACAAAATTAATTGGAAATGGAGCAAAGACTGAAACCATAAAACTCCTAGAAGATCTAAAGAGAAAACTCCTTTACCTCAAAAAATGTTATGCTGTGTTAAATTTTCTATTTGTCTTTAAGATCAAACTGCTTGACTAATAAACACTTTATAATCCGGCCTTTGTTTTTATCTTCAATTTTATATTTTCTAACTCCAGCTTTCTTCTTCCAATCAATTCCCACCACCAGCACTTGCTCCCCAACCCAGCACACACAAACTCTTGTCTGGTTATATTCATCTACTAGGAGTTTCCTAACGGTGCCAGGATCTGCCATCATTTCCTATCCTGCTCTTCTATCCTGCTGACTGACCCCCGTCTGCCCCCATTCCCCTCCTGTCTACATAATCTCACCATACTTCCTTATGTATTTTATTTTTTATTCTTAACATTCTGGTTAACATTAGGTTGTAAAACTAAAGTTTAATAAATCTTAATGAATTCATGAAGGAGTAAATTCATTTATTTATTCATTAAATGATTACTGTATTTTAAAAAATTCTTGTGGCACACCAGTTGAAAATTGCTGCCTTAGTGCCTATGGAGACTCTTGGATGCAGCCCATGACTATTTAAGACTTCTAATTTTAATATAAAAATGTTCCTTATAAACTGACAAACCAAAATTCAGATATAAAGACAGTAAAGGAACAAGGAGACTGTAAAATTACAGCAGGGACAGTAGGGAGATCTGGGGGAGATAAGAGATCAACCGAAGGACTTGTATACATGCATATAAGTACAACCAATGGACACAAAACTCTGGGGAGGGAGGGTATGTATTGGAGGCGGGGAGTTAAAATATGCACACAGATAATAATTTAATAAAAATAAATAAATAAGGGGGGGAAAAGAAAAAATTAATGTAAAAATGTTCCATTATATTAGGTCTATACTACGTAAGTGAGGGGATATTCTAGCCTTGTGGTCCATTGAGGGCAGCAGTGATTATAGATTTGGCTCCAGAGTCACGTAACTGACAAGAGGATGGTTGCTCCTGGAAACTTAATGTTACCTAACTCCTATGCCTGTCATTGCTCCAGTGTGTAAGAAGTTGTATTTCCATATAATAGCTTATCAGACTATGGCATCTGTATAGTGCATGCTCAGGTTGTTATAAAAGGAACTGAGGTCTCAGGCATTCCTAAATTCCTAAATTTGAACATGAGTGAGAAATTATTGCCATGTCGTATAGGTTAGTACTTCCCCAAAAATGGTTCATATAGTCAAAGTCTATATGCTCTTATGTCTCTTTCTTTGACATTCACAAGATTATTATAGCACATTCAATATTAGGCCAATTCTATAGTATTAGAAAAAAACAGTAAAAACTACGTTTAATTCACATTGCCTCACTTAATTGACTATAAACTTGTTTTTTTAAGAAATGACTATTGATATCCTACAGAATACAGTTTAGGCTTAGACTATGAGAAAATTGGTCCATTTCTGTATTTCATCTATATTCTTTAAAAAATAGGCTCTCCTGCTCTGCCGGTTTTGCTCAGTGGATAGAGCTTTGGCCTACAGACTAAAGGGTCCCAGGTTTGATTCCTGCCAAGGGCACATGCCTGGGTTGTGGGCTTAATTCCACCCCAGTAGGGGACATGAATGATTCTCTCTCATCAATGATGTTTCTATCAATCTCTCTCCCTTCCTTTCTGAAATCAATAAAAAATATATATATTTTTAAAAAGGCTTCCTTTCTTAAAAACTTAATAACTAAGTTTTATAACTCCCTATTACCTAAGGTGTTTCTCTCCTTTCAACTTAAAGTGGGGTTTACTTTTTAAAAATATATTGTTATGGATTTCAAAGAGGAAGGGAGACGGAGAGAGAGAGAGAGATACATCACTGATGAGAAAGAATCATTGATCAGCTGCCTCTTGCATGACCCACCCGGGGATTAAGCCCACAACCCAGACATGTCCCCCGACTGGGAATCAAACCTCCACTGAGGCAAGGATTTATGTAAATAAATAGATTATTAAGTGAGAATGGGCCTTGCAGTTGCTTTTATAATGGAAGCAGTTACAGAAAAAGGCAAAACCCAGGAATTTTAACGTCCTTTATCTGCTTCTCCATGAAGCATAAAATGAACCTGAAGTCTCTCACCTATTTCTGCTGAAAATTACTCCGAGTCCTGTAGTGGATTTGGCTGGCCCGGTGTTATTTAGATGTACAGTATCTGTTCTTTTGGCACACATTGTTTGCCTACTGTTCTAGCACAGGGAATTTGTTCTGAGGTACTTAATCACTACTCATTTCTTTTACAGAGAATTTTGCAAACCTTTACTTCCTGTTGGAAGAGCTGGAATCTTGCTTTCTGAAATATTGCACCTTCTATGCAAACAAATGGTGAGTGTTAAACTGAATGTCTGACTGAACAGCATACTAGAAGGGCAGTGATTTTGACCTTGGGTTATTTGTCAATAGCTTAGGTGTCAATGTACGTAATTCAGTTTTCTTTTATTATTTGAAAAAAAAAGAGTGAGGTCTCTGGTTCAAGTTTCTTCCAGGGGCTTATTTGTTCTTCTGTTTACTGGTAACTTGGAAAAGAATTACCTAATCTCAACTAGGTTTGGTAAAATTATAAAGAATTTCAAGATCTGTTTGATTTGTGGCTAGTTAATTTATCTTCCCTTGTAACAAAATGATTGTATTGTTGCCCCAGGTGGTTTGACTCAGTGGATAGACTCTCTGTCTGAGAACTGAAGGGTCACAGGTTCGATTCTGGTCAAGAGGCATGCAGGAGGCAGCCGATTGATTCTCTCTCATCATTGATGTTTCTATCTCTCGCTTCCTTTCTCTCTCTCTCTCTCTCTCTCTCTCTCTCTCTCTCTCTCTCAAATCAATAAAAACACATATATTTTAAAAGGCTGCATTATTTATACTTTTTGATTTATTTGCATGAAAATTCCTCTGCTTTCAGAGAAAGATGGGATTAATCATTAAATGATTGATTTTTTCCCCTGGCCATTGGCTCATTAGTTGGAGCGTTTTCCCATACACCAAAAGATTGAGGATTTGATCCCTGGTTGGGGCATGCACTGGAGGCAACTGATCAGTTCCCTCTCACATCCATGTTTCTCCTTCACTCCTCCTTCCTCTCTCTCTACAAACTAATGAGAATATATCCTTGGGTAATGATTTTTAAAAATATGATTTTATTATTTTTTTAACATGGGCTAGGTAATATGATTACAAGTAGGTGGTAAAAATGACTATTGTAATCTTAAAGTTAAATTTATTTTAATTTAATAAATACTATACAATTGTTTTACAATTTGTACAATACAATTCTCTGCAACGGCCTATGTTAGGATCTCAATCCACAAAGAACACCAAACCATCAAGGAATTTATAAACTGGAGAGGGAGACAGAGGAGTCAAACCCGATAGTTTCAAAAGAAGGTGTCAGTGCACTCAGAGGCCTGAGGGTTGGTGTGGGAAAGAGGTGTGGCCCACAGGTGGTGTATGCCTGGGGTCAGGTGTCAAGACAAAATAGACTCAGGCATGGAGATTCTGGAGTGATTTCCGACTTACTCAAAGCAAAACTAAGAACACCGAGATGATAGTTTTTATTGTTGTATAGGCATTGATAAAAACAACTCAGTGTTTCACTTCTCCTTATAAACCTAGAGAAGTCCTTCTGTGTTACATTTGTGTAATAGTTATTCATAAGCAGGTATATTAAATAACCTGGACTCCAGTTCTAGTTGATTATCTATTTGTTAGTAATACACTTTGCTTGCAGGCACTAAGGTTTTTATTGAACTCTAATTGTAAAGCAAAAAGTCCCTACTTCTCACCCATCTAGTTGACTTAGTCCTTATTTAAAACTCAAAATTCTTGTTAATTTTTTTTGTAAAAGTTAAAGTAAAATTCTCATAGAGCATAAACTCTGCAGTCAGGCGGCCTCAAAACCTGAGCTTTCCTTTATCGCTGTGCCTTTATGCAAGCAGTGGGCTTGCACCTCCTCGTCAGTTTTCTAGCTGATCACAGCTCTTCTCCGTTTCTTGCATTCAACTTCTGCTTTTCCCTTGAAATACTTCTCATTTCTGGTTCGAGAGCAACAGCTTTATGAGCCTTCTCACGTTCGTCAGCATAACCGTGATCTGGGAAGGAGTACCAGTGGGATTGTTGAATGGCTTTAATAGCAGATGTTTATAGCAATATTTGGCAAGAAAGTGTTGAATTTGTAAACTCTGTGTTTTAATCACTTTTTAATTCCAAGTACCAGCTTGCCAATCCTCATATTAGTCATCCAGTAAAATATTATTAAACCTGAAACAGCTAAATTTCAGTCATTCACCATTATATTTCCATCCTTTCAGACATCTCAGCTTCAATGCTTAGAGTCCTAAGAAATTAACTTCATATCAGCAAGGGAAAGTTTTTATTTTTCAGTCTTAACAGTTCTGCACTCTATTTTTTTCTCTTGCCAATGTAAAAGTAAATGGATTTTGACTAACCTGTTTCAGAGCCATAAGAAAGTGGGAGCCCTGTGGAGGGAGGCTGACCTCAGCTGGAAGGACTTTTTACCGGAAGGGAAAGATGTACATAATTTCCTCTTGGAACAGGTAAGAACAAGACTCATTTCTTCCTGTTTGATCGTACATATTTTCAGTCCACAATTGGGAATATGGGATATGTATATGTGGAGGACCAGTTTAATTTATACACAGATTTTTAACTGCACAGATGGTTGGTTTCCCTCACCCCCATGTTGTTGTTCAAGGGTCAACCATAATAAGTCTATTTTATCTTATTATTATTTTTTTAAATGTATTTTTATTTATTTCAGAGAGGAAGAGAAAGAGAGAAACATCAATGAATGAGAGAGAATCATTGATAAGAGCCTCCTGCACGCCCCCTACTGGGGATCAAGCCTGCAACCCAGGCATGTGCCCTTGATTAGAATTGAATCCAGGACCCTTTAGTCCACAGGCCAACACTCTGTCCACTGAACCAAAACCAGCTAGGGCCATAGTAAATATATTTTATAAAGGAAATGAATGTAATTTCATTAACATTCTAGTCATTAAAATTAGACCAAAATAAGAGTTACTGACCGCCTGTGGAATTAATGAATTAAAGACATCAGTAACCACATATAAGGAATGTAGTCCATATCTAAAAGTCATCAAACAGCCCTAATCGATTTGGCTCAGTGGATAAAGCATCGGCCTGCTGATTGAAGGGTCCTGGGTTCGATTCCCTTCAAGGGCGTGTACCTTGGTTGCGGGCACGTACCCAGTAGGGAGTGTGCAAGAGGCAGCTGATTGTTGTTTCTCTCTCATCAATATTTCTGACTCTCTATTCCTCTCCCTTCTTCTCTGTAAAAAATCAATAAAATATATTAATAGAAAATAAAAGTCATTAAACAGATGACTGCATCATCAGCAGTCCCTGGGGAAGGGAGATAATGATATCCAGGGTTTCCACATTATAATATTCAAAATGTCTAGTTCTCAACAAAATAATTATAAAGCATACAGAGAAACAGAAAAATATGGCTCATTCACAGGGATAAAAAAGAAACTGACAGAAAGCATCCCTGAGAAAGCCCAAAACATCGTACCTACTAGACAAGGACTTTAACTTTTAAATATGCTCAAATTGCTGAAGAAAACCATGGAAAAAGAGCTATAGGAGAATGATGTATGAACAAGTTGGGAATATGGATAAAGAAGTAGAAATTATAAATAAGAACTAAACAAATTCTGGATCTGAAAAATTACAATAGCTGAAGTAAAAACTATAGTCATACAACACTTAATGACATTTCGGTCAAAGCCAGACCACATATATGATAGTGGTCCTATCTATAATAATAAAAGGGTAATATGCTAATTAGACCGTTAGTCCTTCCAGTCTCCTTCCTTCCAGACAAAGCCGCAGCAGGCGGGGTAACGGCAGAGGCAGCAGAGGTCTCAGCCACAGCCGCAGCGAGCAGGGCCGGGGCCAAGGCTCTTGCAGGAAATTTCATGCTTCGGGCCTCTAGTAAGATTATAATGGAGCTGAAAAATTCTGGTTACTTAGTGACACTGCAGCAGTCATTGTAGAGCAAAAGTTGCAAAAATCAACAAGTTTGTGACTGAGATGACAAGCAACTTTAACCTGGGTATGGTTGAAGATGACATTGAAGCACTTCTAGAGGTGGCTCCCGAGGAATTGGCTAATGAGGAGTTGTTGGTACTAGAACAGGAACACACAGCTGAAGAAGAGGCAAGAGAAAGGAAATTGCAGAAGAAAAAGAAGAACCACCAAGAAAGTTCACCATGAAGGCTTTAGCAGAAGCAGTTGCAGCCCTCAACAAGCTCCTTAAAAAGTTTGACAACATGGACCCCAACACCTAAAAAAGGTTTACATTTAATAAAGAAGAATGTGCATGGTGCATTATCTGCTTACAAGCAAATCTATAATCAAGTTTTTTAAAAAGCCCCAGCCAGTTTGGCTCAGTGGATAGAACGTCAATCTGCGGACTGAAGGATCCCAGGTTCAATTCCAGTCAAGGGCATGTACCTTGGTTGCAGGCACATCCCCAGTAGGGGGTGTGCAGGAGGCAGCTGATCAATGTTTCTAACTCTATCCCTCTCCCTTACTCTCTGTAAAAAATGAGTATTATATTTAGATGTGTGTGTGAAAGTAATAATAAAAAGAAATGAAGCAAATCACCATGGAATATTTCTGACGAGTGACCCTCCTCGAGAAGAGCCTCAGTCAGCTCCTTCAGGAGCTGTTCCCGAAGAAGGCATTGTGTCATAGGTGATGGCAGCTCCATTTGTTCCTGTTAGTGCCCTTGGAGACCTTCCAGCGAGACACAATGTGAAGGTGAAAAAGAGTGATATTGATAATCCTGACCCAGCGTAGGATTGGCCTAATATGTTTGTGTTTTATTTTTAACAAGAAAAGCTTAAAAAGTTTTTTAAAAAATCATTCTTAATCTTTACAAAAGATACATTATTTTATTAATTGTTTTACTAATGAAGTTTCTGGTATTGTTCTATGAAACTGAATATCATTGAATTTTATAAATTAAAAAGTCCCTGTATCAATAGATGTTACTATAACTTAAATTTTTAAAATTATAATAACTATATTGGAAAATTAACTCACTAAACATATAAAAGTGCTTTGTAAGAAAAAATTGCTGACTTTGTGGAGCCCTAAGGCCCTATGAATGAGACGCTAAGAGCACGGCAAGCCCAGAATGGTCGGAAGGTGAGTGCACCCAGGAGGTTGTCCTAGGGGTTTTGTTTGCTTGCTTGTTTGTAAGTAGAATCAGGAATACACAGCAGAGAAAAATGGAGAAATGCTCAGAAGGATAGTGCTGATCGTTTTGATCCGTGTCAAACAGAAGATACCCCCAGGACTTTGTTTTCCTCTCAGGGTGATAACAACACTGAATTATATCAATGTGTTTAACATTTTATGTTTCAGAAGTTGGATTTTATAGAATCTGACGGTTCCTGTTCCTCTGAAGCACTTTCAAAGAAAGAACTCTCTGCTGAAGAGCTATATAATCGACTTGAGAAACTCATTATTGAGGAGAAAGCAAATGATGAACAGATCTTTGACTGGGTAGAGGTATAATGACTATGTCACCTTCCCTGAAAGCTCTGCCAGAAAGATTCCTGAGGAATCTCCTTACTTCCCACATTACCCTTTCCCTTCATGGGAGTGATTAACTTTAATGAAGTTTAATTTTATTCTTACATGTATTTGTATTTTAAACCAATAAGGCTGTTTTTCTATTTTTATAAGATTCACAGTTTCATAATGAGAGCTGTAATTTTTTCCGGGCCCATCATTTTTAGCCGGACCCTCTCGGGGGAAATACTAGACTGTGCTCCAGGGACCACGCCCACGCAGCCCTTCGCCTCCTTCCCACAGGCAGGCGTCCTGATCCCTACGGGAGCCCGTGAGACTCGCCACCAGGGGAGCGTCGGGCAGCAGCAGCTCATTCCAGGCCAACCTTCCGACTTGTCCCCGGGGCCCCCCCCCCCCCCCCCCCCCCCCCCCCGTTCTCTGCCTCCCACTGAGCCCACGCTGCCCAGCCGAGAGCCTCCTGTTGCTTCTCCTAGGCCCTTCCTTGTTTCACTGCCCTGAGTATATTTTGTTGTGGTCAAATTCTTGCTTGCTTTTCTAAAAAGAAGGACAAGTACCTGCCCAGGAGATGTCTCCTTTTGTTTATCATTTTCTTTTGCTGCTCCTCTGGCTTAGGACAGTGTTTTATAGCAAGAAGATATTAAGAAAAATAAGATCTTAAGAGAAATAAGCTAAAAAACAAATTGAGGGCCCATTTATTTAGCATATTTCTAAATACATTTTTTGCCATCCTTAGAAAAGAGTAACAATTTTGTCACCACCACCTGAAGGATTTGTTTGAGGCAATACTTGAGATTTATCTCTAATTCAACATTAAAATTAAGGTGAAAAGCCGTGTTAGCACACCTAGGAAGAGTTGCACACTACTGCAAAAAGTAATCTTTAAAATACAATGTGGTGGTGGTATAGTTCTTCTGAATTTATAGATTTGGATAACATCTTAATATGGGTTATATTTTGAGGAAGAAAAAATTTTGGTTTTTGTTGTTGTTGTTGGTTTGGTTTTTAAAAAAATATATTTTATTGATTTTCCACAGAGAGGAAGGAAGAGGGATAGAGAGCTAGAAATGTTGATGAGAGAGAAACATCAACCAGCTGCCTCCTGCACACCCCCTGTCGGGGATGTGCCCACAACCAATGTACATGCCCTTGACCGGAATTGAACCTGTGACCTTTCAGTCCGCAGTCCGACGCTCTATCCACTGAGCCAAACCGGTCCTAGCAGAAAAATGTTTTTAAATCATTGCACTTCCAAATGTATGTAGTATACAGCACTGTATAATGGAATGAGCAATGGTAGGCAGTGACACCCCTAAAAATGAAATACTGCTACTTAGAACATTTTCAGCAGAAGTAACAGTAGCCTAAGTGTTTTCCAGTGAATCAGAAGATTGATTTTTGCAAGAATGTTGAATGTGACCCATCTGCCCTCAGTGCCAGATGGGACCTAGTTTAGGGAAATTGATTTCTCTGGTGTGTGAGCATACCTTTAAACTGTTCCATTTACTTTTGATATCAGGCTAATCTAGATGAAAGCCAGATGAGTTCACCTACATTCCTTAGAGCTTTAATGACAGCCGTTTGTAAAGCAGCTATTATAATAGGTAAGTAACATTTCTAAAGGCAAAATTTAACATCTGAAATCCCCACTATGTCAATACCGCTGATTAGGGCCTGAGTTTATATAGTCTTTAAAACTTGCCCTATATAGCTCAGTTTCTGTGCAGATGCATGCCTTTCTGTCAACAGTGCCTGGCTGTCTCAAGCAGGCGGCAACTAGCTGTCCTGCCTGCAAAGAGCCCGGATCTGAGCAGCTTACTGCATGCCTTTGGCGGTTTTATACTGTGTTTTATACTGTGTTGCATGTGGCTTTTCTAATTCACATCCAAATTTATGAATTTTCTTTTCACTTCCAACACTCACAGCCTGGCTTCTTCCTTTCAAGAGTTAAAATGAACGGATTGAGTTGTTTGTTGTTGTTTTTTAATATATGTTTTTATTGGTTTCAGAGAGGGAGAGAGAGAGAGAGAGAGAAGCATCAGTAATGAGAGAGAATCATTTATTGGCTGCCTTCCGTATGCCCCAGCTGGGGAGTGAGTCTGTAACCCAGATGTGTGGCCTGACCAGGAATGAACCCTGACCTCCCGGTTCATATGTCCATGCTCAGCCACTGAGCCGCACTGGCCAGGCCAAGTTGAATATTCTTTTTTCTTTTTTTTTTTTTTTTTTTTAGGTTGAATATTTTTAATCTGTTAATATCTACCAGGGACTAATCTCAACAGAAAAGCCATCTACACTAATAGAAGAGTAAGAGGCAAATTGACTGTCCCTTTGTGATGCCCACCAGCCAATCAGGAGCAAGTATGCAAGTTAACCCAACAAAGATGGAGGGTTGATTTGCATATACAGGCGCTGAGTTCCGCACCAGCCCAGCTGCTCCAAGCCTCTGGGCAGCATAGGAAGGTGGAAAGGTGGCTCCAGCCGGAGTGAAGGTGTGCACGACGGCCAGGGGAAGGAAGGCCCATTCTCGCACAAATCCCCCTTCATCGGGCCTCTAGTTTTATATAACTACATACATGAGGAAAGAAATACCAGCTGCTGCTTCTGCTTTATATTTACTTTATATAAGCCAATGTCATTGAGTGTTGATGAATTTCATAGATGGATAGGATAAGGAATGGTAGAAACCCTAAATATTCCAAGCTGCCTATAATATTTAACAGTATTTAACAAGATCATCCTCTTAGCCTCAGAAATCCACATTTGTATCACTGAAATAGGAAAGCCAAATTCAACTCCAAAGTTTTTCAGAATGTTAGTTTTCTCTTTATCATTTTAGAAGACAGCTTCAGGATTCTAATTTTAAGATTTTCCTATCAATTAATGTTTTTTTCTATGTTCTTTAGCAAATAAAAAACAAGCTAAATAGGCAGTCTTGATTTTTAAAAATTTTAAATAATTTACATCACCTATGGAAATAAGACTTTGGCACTATAAAAATCAGTTGGAAAACATAAAAGCTGCTTTTAAAAAACAATATTGTGTCCTTGTGCCAACTCACGGAGGAAATAAAACCTGTGCTTCCTGGCCCTGGGGATGCGTTCCTCAGCCCGAGCTGTGCTTCCCTGAAAGGCCCGGTCAGACACGCTGTCTGCCACCGACCGCCCTCACCCTCCTACAATTAATAACAACGCGGTTCTAATTCTTTCACCCTTCTGAAAAGATTCACATGAACTCTCAATCTAATTTCCTTTCTGATGTTGTGTTTCTAGTTTAGAAAGAGACAAAACCACTGTACCTGTTTGACTGTGATTAAAGATGAAGAATTGGGTACACAACTGCTGAAATAACCCAACACTCAGAATACATCACCCCTCCGTTCTTTTATTATTTCAGAAAGAATGTCCCATTAAGAATTTCAGAACATTTTGAATTTCAAAATTGTAGCCTTGGACCTCCTTGCTTCCTCTCTTCTTATAGAGTCAGATGTGTCTTAATGGCTCAGAATTTGAAAATGACTGTGTGCTAATTCCTTAAATGTAATGCTTAGTTCTTCTGTCACCTCCAGCTGACTGTTCCACCTTCCGAGTGGACACTGCTGTCATCAAGCAGAGAGTGCCGATCTTGCTCAAGTACCTAGACTCGGACACAGAGAAGGAACTGCAAGCACTTTATGCACTACAAGCATCAATAGTCAAACTTGATCAACCTGCCAGTAAGTTTATGTCTTGCTACAATTAACCCAACCAGTGGATGAGCTTTAGCCAGTGATGGTATGATGGGTTTGAACAGGGATAATAGAGGAATTCCTGGTAACAAAACTCAGATAACCAACAATTTTAATGAACCTACATTTTTTTATGTACTTGACTTTCGTGAGAAAATAATAACTAGTTTAAATTAGATATTTAATCCTCACTCTAGAGAGGGCTAATAATTTTTCCTGCAATGATGGAAATATATCTGTGTCTTTCATTGTAGCAATCATGGGCCACTTGTCAGTTGAGCGCTTGAATGTGGCTGTTGTGACTAAGGGACTAAATTAAATTTTTTAAAAATACCTTTTTATTGATTTCAGAGAAGAAGGGAGAGAGAGATAGAAACATCAATGATGAGAGAGAATCATTGACTGGCTGCCTCCTGCACGCCCCCTACTGGGGATCGAACCCCAGACCTTTCAGTCCGCAGGCTGACACTCTATCCACTGAGCAATACTGGCTAGGGCTTAAATTTTAAATTTTATATAAATGTAAATAGCCACTGTGGTTAGTGGCTACCCTATTGGACAATTCAGGGTTAGGGCATCTCCATATTAGCATGCATATTATATAAATTTCACTTTTTTTACACAGATCTTTTTTTTAATGTATATTTTATTGATTTCAGAGAGGAAGGGAGAGGGAGAGCGAGATAGAAACATCAATGATGAGAGAGAATCACTGAGTGGCTGTTGCATGCCCTCTACTGGGGATCAAGCCCACCAACCTGGCATGTGCCCTTGTCCGGAATTGAACCTGGGACCCTTCATTCCGCTGAGCCAAGCTGGCTTAGGTGAAACAGGTCTTAATTAGGAAAGAGAATGATACTCTTCAGAATCCTGCAAAGTCAGTAAGGCATTTTAGACTAGTTTTCAGTTAAGGGTTATGATTAATTCTGGCTAATCAGACAAATAAGGTAACCTGACATCTAAAACTTGGTGATATTGGTAAGTTATCTGAATTGTATTAAAGCTTGAAAATTTAGTTGAAACTTGTGAAAGTAGATATGGCTGTTGATCTTTGGCACTTCCTTAGGTTATATCTTTTGCAAAGTTTTCCTTTGCTAGGACAGAGATTTTCAGCTAGTGTGCTGTAAGAATTTTGTGGTTGTTAATCCTCACCTGAGGATATTTTCCCATTGATTGCTAGAGAGAGTGGAAGGGGGAGATCGAGAGATGGATGGGTTCCTCACGCACGGTGACCTGACGGGCTGGGGATCGAACCTGCAGTCCAGTTACTCACCCTTGACTGGGAATAAAACCCGTGACCCTTTGGTTGAGAGGGCCAATGCTCTAACCACTGAATAAAAACAGCCAGGGCAATGCAAGAATTTTGTACAATATTCAATTCCTGACTATTTAGTCAGGGATATTGACCTCTTCCCGTTAGATTGTCAAATTAAAAAATGACAACAGCCAACACAATAACTGTCTGGAGTGAATGAATCAAAATTATACCTCTTTTTTTTTTTTTTTTTGCCAGATCAGCAAAAAATACTTTTTGAGTATACTACAGAATTTTTAGTAATTACTTTATGTGTGCCATAAGATGAAAAAAGATTGAAAATCCTTTTCTAGGAGGTAAAGGAAAAGATTGAAACAAATCTTTCTCAGGGTATAACTGGAGAGACATCTCAGTGTGAAGAAGAGAATGAATCTACTTTGTTTACTCTCTCTCCACCTTTGAAAAGTTGTTTAACATATGGCTTCCTTTTCTTATAAGATTAGGACACTAACTTTTTAAGAGATGGTTATAAATAGATAAAATTGATTACCAACTTTAATAATCCCCAGAGAGATGTTTAATTCTAGACTTACCAAAACATAATCAGCCACTTCTTTCCATTTCCCCATAGACCAACTGCGATTTAGAGAAAGAAGTGACTTCAATATTATTTGGATTAATAAAATTACAAAATAAATCTAAAGAGAAATTTTAATATGACTCATTGTAAGCCCGATATTTAGTAGCAATTATTGCTTATTCTACTGCATCCCTCCATTAATATGAATGATTAGCAAGCTAACGTTAAATGAATTTTAAGAGCCTGCAAGGAAGGAATCTTTTTTTAAGGATATATAAGAACCCTCTGTTGGGTTTTATATCCTTAACAACTTTCTCCCTTTTTTGAACAATAATATAAATTAAGTTTCCATTGTGAGAGCAAAACAGAGAATTAATATTGACCAGATTATCTGAGCATTGAAAATAGTTGACAGATAAAGTTTTTACCCATATTTTTTCATGTAAATTATTATTTTGCAGTTTGAAAATAATATTAGAAGGGAGGAAGTACATTCTGCCTTTTCCTCCCAAATATTGTAAAAATAACATATTGCTATTGTATAATTTCAAATAGAGAAATGTATAAAATTTTTTTAAATTTTGTATTATTTTACTCTTCACCCAAGGTTGTATTTGAGAGAGAGAGAACATTGATGTGAGAGAGAAACATTTATCAGTTGCCTCTCACACCCACTTCTACTTACGATTGAGCCCACAACCTAGTATTTGTCCTGACGGGGACTTGAACCAGCGACCACTCAGAGCACAGGACAATGCTCCAACCAACTGAGCCACGCAGCAGGGGCTAAAACAAATTATTTTCTATTTAATTTTTAAAGTGCTTACGTTGACAACTACATAACATTAAACAGCTCAGCTCTGGCTGTGCTGGCTCAGTGGGTAGAGCATCACCCTGCGGATTGCAGGGTCCTGGGTTTCCCGGTCAGGGGCACATGCCTGTGTTATGGGCTCTATCCCTAGTGTGGGGCATGCAGGAGGCAGCCGCTCAGTGATTCACTCTCATCCTTGATGTTTCTCTCTCTCTCCCTTCCCTCTCCCTCTCCCTTTCTTTCTGAAATCAATAGAAAATATACTTAATTTAAAAAAACAAAACAAAACAGCATTATCAAAAAATAGTTCAAATTGAAACAACAGGGATAAGTAATTTAGACTGCTTGCATCTTCTTTTCCTATTCTTTAGACAGTTCTGCTATTTATACTATCAAGAGGATGTATAATGAATTGTCACGGATTCTCTTTTCTTGGGGAATTAATGTGCATTCATTCATTCATTACTTAGAAATACAATCTTTCCTTCACAACTACACTGCCCCAAAACAGATGGTTTATTTTCACCTCCTCACAGATTTGCTACGGATGTTTTTTGACTGCCTGTATGACGAAGAGGTAATCTCCGAGGATGCCTTCTACAAATGGGAAAGCAGCAAGGACCCCGCAGAGCAAAATGGGAAGGGTGTGGCCCTCAAATCCGTCACAGCATTCTTCACGTGGCTCCGGGAAGCAGAAGAGGAATCGGAGGATAACTAAAACTTCAAATACACACGAGACAAAAGAAACAATTTAAGTATTTTTTTAAAAAGTTTCACGTCTTCGCCAATCACAGTGCAGCAAGGCCAATTCTCGCAGAAACCCCCACGTGTGCACGAGTGGGAGAGGGGAAAGAGAAAAAAGGTGATCATGGAGGAAAAAGGTACTGGAAAAAAGTAAACTTCAACCTGAGGGCGGGAGCACTAAAACCAAAACACATGTATTATTTATAGAAAATATTTTCTGTTATAATCTTTTCTTTTTAAATGAGGACTCATACTTTTAAAAAACACATCTGTTTAGCAAAAAAAAAAAAAAAAAAAAAAAAAAAAGTTGAGAACTTTTAATTTATTTTAAGGACTGCAAATGCCAGTGTAATTTTTTAATTTGCAGTTTCTGTAAACAACTTGTATAATAGAAAAGCAGAGAAATAAATTCCCTCCCCTTCAGACGCACCTCACGTTTGTTTTAACGCAGAGTAGTTAGTCCAGATTTAAGAAGGTTTGGGGTGAACAAGGTAAGAAAGATTTTTTTTTTTAATTTTAATTTTATTTTATTTTTGGTATCAAATCTTTCTGCCTGCCTCTCAGCTTGCTTCAGAAAAAAAAAAAAATCACAATAGTAATCAAAACATACATAACCTTGGAACAGAAGGAAATGCTGTGGACCAGAGAACTCCAAGAATTGTTTAAAAAAAAAAAAAAAGTGCTACCCTTGGAAAAGTACTCTTAATACTTTTGAAATCTTTAGAGTAACTATAAGGCTTGTAAATACATAGAACAAATATTTAAAAAAACAAAAAGAAATTGACTCAATACTATTTCTTTTCACTTTCAAAATATAAAGAACAAAATAAAGGCAAACATTGCAAGTTTAAAAGAAAGTAAACTGACTTCTCCTTTTGACAGCTGCTGCATGTGTGCATATGGGGGGATGCTGTTTGTTGTCTAACCCAGATCTCTCTGGGCAGGGGAGGGGGAGGGGGAGGGGGAGGGAAAGACTGACAGAGTGTGTGAGGGGAATGCAAGCTGCTTTGGGGAAGGTGGGCATTTGTGGGCGAGCCCCTCTGGAAGTCCAGGGAAGCTTCTTCCCAGCATCAACTAGAAATGCCTTCAGGGTGGGAGCAAACGTAAGGGCAATTTTTAAGTAACTAAGTGTTCCACTATATGAATGGGGACTAGGAACACTAGGTCACTTTGAGACTCCCACTACTGGTTCTGAAATCATCAGTTGCCTCCAAAGATGTCTTCTAAAGAATGAAAGAAACCAGAGCTAAATTACACTTTTAAAAAAGTGGGCATTGGTTTTAAAAACAAACCAATCCCATGTGTGAAAATCACATTGTTCCCCAACTTCATCTTGACTCAAGCCATTCTGGTGAGTATAGAACCCAACTGTGGTTTGGGCTTCTCTTTCTCCTGCAGACATTGGCGGGCAGTGCTGTTTGTTTGTTTGTTGTTTGTTTTTCATGAAGCTGTAGTCTCTATAGATGGCTTTCCATCTCCAATGTCTATAGGCCATCACTCTACAAAATGTGTTTATGAAGAAAGACAGGCTGCTCCCAAATAAACAGTCTCTGTATTTTGTATCTGGATAACCAAAGAGTTCTTCTGGCTTTTGTCTCTGAGGAAATATTCACATTAAGAGACTTGGCAAGATTTGTGAAGCATAAGAACAAAATTTCCCATAGCAGTAACACGTTTTCTTCAGAGTATAGCTGAACACAATACAAGACTCCCACACACGAGCCCACAGTCACAGAAAGCTGTTCGCAAAGAACCGAGCACGGAGGGTCTTGTGGCAGCATCCGCCATGAAACATGGTCCTGAAAAGCCATATGGGGTCTGGCTGCCGGCTCTTCCCGGGATTCCTCAGTTGGAAAAAGCAACCTGATTCTCTGGTGTGCTGAGCTGTAACAGCTGCCAGATTCAAAAGTGCACAGGGTTCCAGTCCAGGAATCTCTTAAGTCAGTGGTCGGCAAACTCATTAGTGAACAGAGCCAAATATCAACAGCACAACAATAGAAATTTCTTTGGAGAGCCAAATTTTTTAAACTTAAACTTCTAACGCCACTTGTTCAACATAGACTCGCCCAGGCCGTGGTGTTTTGTGGAGGAGCCACACTCAAGGGGCCAAAGAGCCACATGTGGCTGGCAAGCCGCAGTTTGCTGACCATGGTCTTAAGTGATGTAGGGTTTTTTTTTATTTGTTTGCTTTTAATATATTTTAATGATTTTTTTTATTTTTTTACCGAGAGGATGGGAGAGGGATAGAGAATTAGAAACATCGATGAAAGGGAAACATCCATCAGCTGCCTCCTGCACTCCCCCTACTGGGGATGTATGTGCCTACAACCAAGGTACATGCCCTTGACCGTAATCAAACCTGGGACCCTTCAATCAGCAGGCCGACGCTCTGTCCACTGAGCCAAATCGGTTAGGGCAAGTGATGTAGATTTTTAAGTGTTGGCAGCACTCACAAGACGTAAAGGATAGGGGGTGAGTATGGGGAGAGCAGTGAGGTGACTGCCTCTTGGAAATCAGTGGCTATTGTTAGCAGGAAGGACTTCCAGGTGGTAGTGATTGCCTGTTCATCAGTATTTTTTTTTTAATTATATTTTTACTTGAGAGGAAGGGAGAGGGAGAAAGAAATAGAAACATCAATGAAGACAGAATGAGCCAAAACCGGTTTGGCTCAGCGGTAGAGCGTCGGTCTGCGGACTGAAAGGTGCCAGATTCGATTCCGGTGAAGGGCATGTACATTGGTTGTGGGCACATCCCCGGTAGGAGGTGTGCAAGAGGCAGCTAGTCAATGTTTCTCTGTCATCAACATTTCTATCAATAAAATATATTAGAGAGAGAGAGAGAGAGAGAGAGAAAGAGAGAGAGAATGATTAATCAACTGCCTCCTGCATACCCCACACTGGGAATCGATCCCACAACCCAGGCATGTGCCATCCCGGGAAATCGAACTGACCTCCTGATTCACAAGGCTCAACCATGAGCCACACGGGCCAGGCTTCATCAGTATTTTAGATGCAGACATGGGTAAGGAATGGATGAGAGAAGAAATGTTTTTAGAAAAGAAGATCCCAGGGTTGAAAAAGCTTCAGAAATAAATACCTATAGTACAATAACAGAAATAATGTTTAAAATATCAGCTATTGCATGAAGTGTAATGACACTACAAACTTACTGTTGGCTATCTTTTTGCTTCTTACATGAAATGTTAAAATTACATTATCAACTACTAATATCAACTATTAATATCAACTGAACTGAAAAACATTGTCATAGTTTTTACCCTCTTCACAGTCATCTTAGGTTATGGCTTTGGGATAGAAAACAGGGTTTGGGTTTAAAGTAATAAAGTGACATGGCCAACATTGATATGCCTGAACTTCAAGCTATCATAAAGGCTTTCACACATTGGAATTTTGAGAACAGGTTCATTAATTAAGGTTTAGTCCATTAATTCAGATGCTTTACTTTATGCCTGTATTCAAACCAGTTAACTTACAGCTAAATTACGAGATTTTTTCCTTTTCTAGCAAAAGAACATGATGCCAGTTTTTTAAATAAACTCATTTGAGATACTTGCATAGACCAATAAGTCAGTTCGCAGCTGCATCATGAACTTGGCTTACTCATTAAATATTTACAGAGCATCTAGTCTGTACTAAATGCAGGGACTATAACTGAGCAAACCACCTTTGCTTTCAAAGCTGATTCTTCATGCAGAAAACAGCCAGAGGTTCACACACCGCCTCAGCATCCTGTCCCATTAACTGTGTGCCCCTTGTTAGATCTTTTATCTGGTTTTTGTTGTATTTTTATATTTTAAAATGCATTCTAGATTATTTGCAGCAATTAAATCTCTCCAAACAGGTTATCATTCTGGGAATTTTAATACATATTTTTTTGTTTCAAAAGGCTCCATTCAAATCTAAAGGATTCTAAGGTCGAAAAAAAATAGTCCTTGACTTTTGGACCTGATTCTGTGTTTTTATTACTCAGGTTTTAGTCTTAAAAAAAAGAAGTCGTATAGGGATCCACATTTCCCATTTTGACCGTGCCATTGCCACTTCTGTGCTCCCCAGGTCCCCATTTTGTAGAGAGGAACGTTTTGCATTGCTTTTCTCTTTGTTTGCATTGCTTTGTTCCCATTGGGATAAAATTCACATACCAGCAAATTCATCCTTGTAGAGTGAATTTTAGTATATTCACCATTGTGCAGCTGTCACCACTATCTAATTTCAAAACATTTTTATCATGCCAAAAAGAAAACCCATATCCTTTAGAAGTCTCTTATCATTCTCTACTTCTCCTCAGCCTCCTTGGAACCCCTAATCTACTTTATTCCCCTTGGGTCCGTGTAAATGAAATAATACATTGCACTGCTTTTTATTTTGACCTCCAATACACTTCAGTGACCAGATTATTATGGTTCAGACATCATAATAATCTGGCCTCTCAGTGTATTTAACAAATGATCAAGCCCCACATATTTGCAACATCAAGGACCTGATAGCTGGGGTAGACCCTGATTATCTGACTTTGATTTAATTTTCGTTCTTCAAATGTAACTTCTTTTGATATAATGGCAATATATTTACAACCATCAACTAATTCTGAACATGTTCCTGAGAATTCGTTTTTTTGTGTGTGTGTGTGTGTTTTTTTTATTTGTCATCTCGTGGACTTGATGTATACGTCCTGGAGTGTCTGACATCCTAGCACTTGTATCTAGGGTATGTCATTTTGACCTCTCCTTTATTGCTACCTGAGTAGCCTTCCTTGGAAATAGAATTCCTGTGTTAATTAGGACAGTAGAGTGTACCCTAGAAGAGTTCAGATGTTGTTTGACTCGGAGTCTGAGGTTGTATATGTCTTTTCATTGATGCACTTTTGGACATGGTATTTGTTGTGTAGCTTGAGGCTGCCTAGCTGTCATGAGAGTAAAATTGCTCAGTAAAGAATATAATGCCCAATAAAAAGAAAAAGAAAAAGAATAAAAATGCCTTGAGATGGAATCTCTATCATTGGTTAGTCCCAGTTCACTAGTCTTACAAAGATCACTTTTTCTATTCAAGAAGCTTGAGCTATAGATCTTCATATCTTTCAATAGTTAAGGGAAAGAGATTCTTATGTACCGGCTTCAAGTACCACATGTATCCCCCAGAAGGGAAAATGATAAAGACATTGTATTGCCAAATCCTGAAATGATTTACACATCAAAGAAGCAAGCTAAAGGGGATCATATGCCAAATGTTTTTAAATAAGTGTTTCATTTTGAAATAATTTTAGACTTGGAGAAATTTTTCAGAAAAAAGTATGAAGTTCCATATGCCCCACTTCTAGTTTCCCCACTTATTAGCATCTTACATTACCATCAGACATTGTCAAAACTAAGAAACCAGCATTGCTACATTGCTATTATTTCCAGACTTTATTTGGGATTCACAATGTCCTCTTTCTAGTCCTGGATGCAATCCAGGATATCATGATGCATTTAGTCATCAGGTATCCTTGGTGTCCTTCAGCTTTGACTATTTTTTTAATCTATCTTGTTTGCCATGACATTGACAGTTTTGAGGAGTCCTGATTAGGTATTTTGTATAATGTCTCTCAATTTGGTTTGTTTTCTCATGATTAAAGTAGGATTATGGTTTTGGGGTAGAAATACCCTATTATAAGTGCCTTAGCCAGTGTGGCTCAGTTGGATGTCATCCTGTGCACCATCAGGTCACCAGTTGGTTTCCCGAACAGGGCACATGCCTGGTTTCAGGCACAAACCCCGGGAAGGGGGTGTGCAGGTGGCAGCCCATCAGTGTTTCTATCTCTCTTTCCCTCTCTCTGAAATCAATAAAAGAGAAAAAGACCATATAAGTAAAGAGCCCTTTCCATCTCATTATACCAGGAAGTCCATGGTGCATCCATGACATCATAGTTAACCTTAAGCTGGTCTGCACTCTGGAGTTACTTTCCCCTCTTTCTTACTCTATCAGGAAGGTAGGAGTAGAGGAGAATTAAGCTCCACTTTCTTCCGGGAGTGGGACAATGTACAGTAGTCTGTACATTGAGCAACAAATTAATAAGGTACTGATTTATCCATTATCTGAGCAACAAAATAATAAGGTACTGATTTATAACTCAAAGTAATAAGGTACTGATTTATCCATTTGTTTGTTTCCTTATCAGTCATATATGTCTGTATGTATATATGCTCAGATAATGGATAAATCAGTACCTTATTCCATTATCTGTGGAATGTATTCCAAGATCCCCAATGGGTGCCTGAAACCGAGGATACTATTGAACTCTATATATATATATATATATATATAGAGAGAGAGAGAGAGAGAGAGAGAGAGAGTTCAATATATATATATTTTTCCTCTATGTATGCATACCTAGGATAAACTTTAATTTATAAATCAGGCATAGTAAGAGATTAACATCAGTGACAATAAAATAGAAGAGTTGTAACAATATGTGTAATAAAAGTTATGTAAATGTGGTCACTTGTTTCAGGAGATCCCTTGCTGAAGTCTTACAGACTTCATGCTTTCTGATCCAACACGTTTTTTGTTCATGTCTTCCACCCACAATGTCATGCCTTTTGCATCTTATGTGAACTCTTGCCATGCATGTGGCTGTAACTTTTGCAGTCTGGCGTGCAACAGCAAAGCTATCATGACTTTCTTTTTCCCTCTGCACAATTCCACAGATTTGTTCTTACTGTCAATCTTAGCAAGCCCAGCATATGATTTTCTCCTTCCTTGTTATTTTCTAGAATGTTCACCTTTCCACTTGAGGAAGCACTTTACAAAGGTTTCTCTTTGGCATATATCTGAATTGCCAGCATCATTATCATTGCGCTTTGGGGCCATTATTAAGTAAAATAAGGGCTACTTGAGCACAAACACTGCAATACTATGCAGTCCATCTGATAACAGAGACAGCTACTAAGGCACTAAGGATTGGGCAGCGTGGATAGCATGGGGATGCTGCACAAAGGGATGAAGTACATCCTGGCGGGATGGAGAGGCACAGTGAGAGATCACGCTGCTCAGAACAGCATGCAATTTAAAACATGAATTGTTTACTTTTGGAATTTTTCATTTAATATTTTTGGACCGCAGTTGACCGTGGGTAACTGAAACCACAGATAAAAGGGTGGTCTAGTGTTTTTAAGTTATTTGGAATTCTCTTGCAAGGAAGATTTGTCTCTTCTGTTTGTTTCCTTATCAGTCATATATGTCTGTATGTATATATGTATATAAAACTAGAATTTACATATAATTGCAGACTTGCATGTTTATACTTTGAGTTATAAATCAGTACCTTATTATTTTGTTGCTCAGATTGTTTTAGCTTTTGCTTCGGGAGCTCTTTCAAGTTATCTCAAATGTCCCTTTGACTTTCCTGCATCCTTTTCATTTTATATCATTTGTGATGTTACAAGATGTCATAGGCATGTCTTGTACTTTCCCTGCCCTAGAATGAGCCTTTCTGTTTAGAAACCAAGATCTGAGCACTTAAGTGAACTCACTGTTGCTGGCGTTTGCTTTTTGGTCTTCCAGCATTTTAAATTCTGACTTTTAACTGAAGGGGAGATCTTGCCAGGTGAGTAATCCACTTCCACAGGAATACTATGACTTTTAGAAAATATGTCTTTTTTTTAGTGTGCCCCAAGCATGAATCAGCTCTGACCACAAACACAGACATCAAGCTAAGATGAACTATATGTCTGCTTAGCCCCTGACAGATACAAGAGCAGCACTACAAGCCAGGTGTCTCCTTGATCACTGCCAAGGGGTTTATGCTTCATCTATATACATAAAAGCCTAAGTGACTGTTACAACCAGTTGACAGAACTACTCATCAATATGTGCACTAACCACCAGGGGGCAGACATCCAATGCAGGAGCTGCACCCTGATGGTCAGTGCTCTCCCACAGCCAACCTCCCTCAGCCAGCTAACCTCCCACAGTACCTCCCCCCCAGACTGGACAAGACAGGCCCAATTGCTGGCCAGACCAAGGGACCCCACCCATGCACGAATTGGTGCACTGGGCCTCTAGTTTATAATTCTGATACTCAAAACACAACCCTAAAGATGTTCCAATCATGCTATTGTTCATCCTCTCAACAAGAAGATTGGGACTACTCTTTCTCATTAGTACAATTTGTTTTCATTTTCCTGTAGCTTAACATAGAGTCTACAAAGGTACCAGAGGTTAACTAACCATGGGAGTACTGCATATCAAAACCAGCTAAAGTAGTGCTTTTGAGGTAAATGGGCTATTGGAGGAGCCAAGTGGGGAAAATCATTACCTGAGTGGCTATCAAAGTTCAGCCAGGAAGAAGTATTGCTGTAGTGGAAAAGACGTCCTGACTGGAGGTGAGAGATCCGTGTTCCAATGCTGGTGCTGCTGCTTACTGGTCTTTTGGCCATTCTCACTCGTATGGACTTTCCGTCTTCTCTAAAAAGATCTGGCTCGTCCAACCGTATGAGTACCTCCAGAATCACTTTAAATACTGCTTACCAAGCTTAACCAAGGAGTAAGTCTTAGTGATAATGAGATATTAAACTTTTAAAGAAGTCAGAATATCAATATTTTCAGAGATTTTCAAACCAACCACCCTGCAGTTGAACTTGTGCTACCTGATTCCTTTCTGACTCTTCTGACATTTATGTCTTGTTTATACATATGTGTCTTCTGGCCTGGAGTCCTAGGAAACTGTCTTTGCCTGAGTTCAAATATCTGTTCTACCTTAACTGCTTTTTAGGACAGAATAATAGTGCTCAGCATTGCTCATGTTAGAGTCACCTGACAACTTTTAAAACTATAAACCTGGACCCCGACCGAGACCAGTTATTTCATAATCATAGGATTAGGCCTGCTACCCCTCCTCCCTACTGTTGTTTTGTGTGTGTGTTTTAAGTTCTCTAGGTGAATCGTAATATAACCCAGGGTTGAGACCTCTGGAATAGTGACAAACCTGATTTACCTAACAGTTTACCAAACAATTTCTATTTTCAGATATTTGTAACTACAATAGGAGTTGGACACACAAATACGGCTCATGTTTTGAAAAGATACTGCTAAGAGGACATATAAACTAGGAGATTAAGAAATGCTTTCCTCAGCAAGAGAATTTTATTTATTTATTAGATAATCCTTTATTGTGGAAAGTATTACAAATGTCCCCCCTCCAGCCCATCTCCGCCCACTGTCAACGTCCATGGGTTATGCACATATGCATACAAGGTGTTTGGTTGATTACCTCTGAGATTCTGCGCATTTTGTTCCAGTCAGCCAGACAATTTTTAACTGAGAAATATAAAGAAATAGTTAAGACAATACATTCCAACAGAAGGCCGTATGAGTGCAAAGGCCTTGGGGTAGGGGAATGTGTGGTGATTTGAAGAAAGCCGCCTGCATATCCCACTCTGGGGATCGAGCCCACAACCGGGGCATATCGAACTGTGACTTCCTGATTCATAGGTCAGTGCTTAACCACTGAACCACACCTGCTGGTCTAAGTTGGTGTTTTTTTAATTAGTTCTCAGCAAAAAGATGGCAATACTTTTTTCATCATTGCCAGTTCCCAATATAACCACACAGTGCATTGGAATAATTAGCCTCTTTGAACAGTCATGTATAATTTACAGTATCAACAGTGAGCTTATTAGAAAGACAAATTCAGGGACTCCAGTCTACTAACGCAGAATCTGGAGGAGTCCAAGAGACACTTTAACAAGCTCTTCAAGTGATCCTTGGGCACATTGAAGTTAGAGAACCACTGCCTAGGAGTACTTAACATTTATAGTTCTCTTCACCTAAAGCTAACTAAAAACAAGTACTGTTTTTTTAAAAACCTTTAGGGTTTTGTTTCATCCTTGAACACAAAAACTCTTCCTTCATCCCATTATGACATAATATAAAACACGTTGTAAGCTGTAATCTGCCAAGCACTGCAGGCTGTCATCTAACTCAGTCTTCATAATAGCCGTGTGATATATAAGACAGTATGCTTCCTTCTTTTTATTGGGTTTTTATTTTTATTTATTTCAGAGAGGAAGGGAGAGAAAAACATCAGTGATGAGGGAGACTCAATGATAGCCTGCTCCTGCCCACCCCAGCACACTGGGGATGGAGCCCACATCCCAGGCATGTGCCCTGACCAGGAATCGAACTGTGACCTCCTAGTTCATAGGTTGGGACCTAACCACTTAGCGACACAGGCCAAGCAGTCTGCTTCCTTTCAGCTTATGGCTCAGAAGTTATGTACCTAGCAAGTATCCGAGGTGAGACTGGCACTTGTTTTCCAGAAGACAGTGATTTCCAAACAATATTCTTTCTCACTATAATAGTGGATATACTTTGGGGCATCGGAGTTGGAAATTACGGGCTTTACTGTAACCCTGCTTGGGTTATTTACACCTGTTTCTTCTGCACACCCCCTACTGGGGATCAAGCCCTCAACCTGGGCATGTGCCCTGACCGGGAATCTAACCCTTATCTCCTGGTTCATACAGGTCAGTGCCTAACCACTGAGCACACCAGCTGGGCTTAGAATTTTCTTCCCCCTAGCATACACTGAAGTCTCAGACTTCTGCTTTGATAACAAACCTGAGTAGTAGCTTCTAGCTCCCACATTTCCCAGGATTCAATAAGGCATTGCAAAACCTTTTTTGCACAAGGACCAATGGATAGGGTCCTTTACAAGTACTGCCTCACCTAGGAAGAAAGAAAATTTTCACTAGTTTTTGCAACAAAACCACAGTGAATTCCTAAAAATGCCAGGTACTAAAAACAGCACATTCTGCCACAACCATTTTTGGCTCAGTGGATAGAGCGTCGGTCTGCGGACTGAAAGGTCCCAGGTTCGATTCCGGTCAAGGGCATGTACATTGGTTGCGGGCACATCTCCAGTAGGGGGTGTGCAGGAGGAAGCTGATTGATGTTTCTCTTTCATCGATGTTTCTAGCTCTCTATCCCTCTCCCTTCCTCTCTGTAAAAAAATCAATAAAATATATAAAATGAAATAAAAATAAAAAATAAAAACAGCACATTCTGCCACATTCAGCTCTGGTCCTGTTCCTAATGTGGGAGATGCTAATTACTTTGATGTCAACAAGCTTACTGGATGGTTAAACTAAGTTTCAGTTTTTTCTTAAGATAGGCTCAGCCAACTAGAATGTAAAGCAGAGACACAGATACTATGTTAAATTTTAGATGTAGGGCCTTTTTAGTAAAAATGTTTGATCTGTTGGAAAGAGCAGGGGCATCATTAATAAAATGTGAATTGTAAAAGTTGAACTAAAAATCTTGAAACATAGTTCTCAAAAACAATGCTACTTTTTCCAGACTTTAGGTTGAAACTTTTACAATCTTGCTGCTAGTAATTTAAGAATACTCAAAGCCACCTAAGCTGGTTTGGCTCAGTGGATAAAGATTTGCCCTGAAAGCCACAAAGTAGGAGTGGAGGGAGAACAGTCCTGTTGATAGATTTTCTTCATCTTACACAGTCCAAACAAAACTGGACATGTTTTACATTTTAGCAATTCAGCAAGTAATGTCAAGTCTATCTAAAATGCAGTTGTCTTCAAGTTTTCTCCATCCTTGTGAGTGTTGTTAAAATTATTCCTTGGTTCTGTTGTTGATCATAATTCAGAGTGCAGAACCTTTTGTGAGGCTTATTAAAAATTCAGATTCCTGGGCTCCAACCCTTGAGACTTTAATTCAAAATATTAGGTCTGAGTGAGATCAGAAAAATGCAGAATAAACTGTCTAGTTTATAAAAAAGTAAAATGCAGTTGTCTTGCCTCTGGTGTTTAAAAAGGGAAAAAAAAGTTCCCAGAACCTAATATGAAAACAGGCTTGACAGCAAATCCTGTTGTTTTCCCTAGAGATGGCAGGACTAAGGGCTTAGGTACCTTCGTCTAAATTTTATTCCCACTGAAAGACACCTATAACAACATTCCCAAATGTTTATGTTCTCTTGAGGGGCTGAATTGTCCATCCAATATATCAGATGCTTCAAACTAAAGGACAACTGTTGTCCTTTACTGTCTTCAAAATGATAGTGAACTGTTGGCACTAACGTTTCTCAGATCTCTTCAGATCGCTAGAAATGTTGGCTCCAGTGGGACACCAAAGGGCTAATGACATCAAGGACAGAGGTTCTCAAATTAAATGGCAAAATTAATGGACTGCAACCAGCATTAAAAATATATACATAACTAGAACAAATGAGGGTAAGCGTTATTTTATAAAAAGTATTGAGCTTTTATATTATGGCCCACAATCCTTTATCCAAAACCACTGGGACCAGACATGTTTCAGATTCAGGATTTTTCAGAACTTAGGGAAAAGTTTTATAATTCCATGACTGCTAAACTGAATGAAATGAAATTACCGCCGTCTGTGGGCAGAGGAAAGGGAATATTGGCAGAGGAGAATCCAGGGATGTTGCTTATCTCAAAACCAGGGTCTTGGTAACAAAAAGGGAGAAAACCATTATGGGGATGGCGGTGAAAAAGTAATATTTTGTTTATCCATTTTTTTGCCTGATAGTTTTTTAAAATATATATATTTTTAATATTTTTTATTAAATTATTATCTGTGTACATATTTTAACATTGCCCCTCCTCCCATACATACCCTCCCTCCCCATTTTATTGATTTCAGAGAGGGAAGGAGAGGGAAAGGTAGAAACGTCAATGATGAGAGAAGCATTGAACAGCTACCTCCTGCTTGCACCCATATTGGGGACAGTCCACAACCCAGGCAAGTGCGCTGACTGGGAATTGAACTGGGACCTCCTGGCTCATAGATCGAAGCTCAACCACTGAACCACGCCAACTGGGCTGCCTAATAGTCTAAATTGTTCATTTTTTAAAAAATACTTATTGATTTCAGAGAGAGGGAGAGAGAGAGAGAAACATCAATGATAATAGAGAATCACTGATTACTGCCTCCTGCACACCCCACACTGGGGATCCAGTCCATAGCCCGGGCATGTGCCCTTGACCATACTCGAACCTGGGACCCTTCAGTCCACAGGCAGATGGGTGCTCTTACCTACTGAGCCAAACCGGCCAGGGCTAAATGGTTCATTTTCTTGCCATCCCTTTCCAAGATACAGCTACATTGAGAACCCCTCTTTCTGGCTGGAAACCAGAAAAGTCAAGCGACATACATTCTTAAGTGATCCAAGCCCTGGCCTGACTTTGGGTTCCTTCTACATGAAATCACGATCCCAAAGCCTGGATTCGTGGGAAGAATAATGCTAATTTAAGCCTTACTAGCAACAGAAACCTTCTCTCCTCACCAGGCAATCAAGAATCATTCTTCAAACCTCTCCCTTTTAACAGGAGATAGGATATAAGTGGTTAAATCTGTCAGTGCTCCGCCCGGTGACTGCAGTGTCATGGCTTTGGCCTAGAACACTCTTGAAATTTGCAACTGCTTCAACTCCCTCTGTCCTTAAGCCTAAAATTCTAAAGTTACATGTTTTGCTTTTCTATACAAATTAAGACCTTTTAGCCTAGTAGACTTGTCACTTAGTTTTAAGTCTGAGGAATAGCAAAAACAAAAAACAAAACAACAAAAACCCATCTATTGCATTGACAACAGGCCAGGAAGCCTGCAAAGCTTGCTGTATACTAAAACTTCAGCAGGGACTTGACTTCTAAAAAAGGGTATTTTTGTTAAAAACTAGAGATGATGCAGTTGCTTTGTGGGGACTGATTCACACTTCTTTTTCTAACCAACCCTACATTTCCTCATGATTCTGGGACTCCCGAGTCCGTCCTGTAAGCTGGGGCTCTGGGGCAGAACTGTGACGTCATGTACTCCTCTCTCTCCTGGGAGCTCCTCCAGTCTGAACCCAGGATTCTTACCCTGATCCCTACTGTAGAATGGAAAGCTTTCGATTCTCAAATCTCAGGGTGAAAACAATGCATTCTCACTGCTCAGTTTGAGGCCGGTGTGTTAGCTCTCCTTGGTATCAGCACTTTAAAACTGCTTTAGACGAGAGTCAAGTTGAAACCAAAGGAATGCATCTCTGAAGGGTGGCGCTTCTGGAACTGTGGTGTCAGTGTGAGAGGTCTCTCATGGTGACCCCATACACGATAAGAGCTGAGCGACCAAAACCGGTTTGGCTCAGCCAATAGAGCGTCAGCAGACTAAAGAGTCCCGGGTTCGATTCTGGTCATGGCATGTACCTTGGTTGCGGGCACATCCCCAGTAGGGGACGTGCAGGAGGCAGCTGATCGATGATTCTCTGTCATCGATGTTTCTAACTCTATCTCCCTCTCTATAAAAAAAAAAATCAATAAAATATATTTTTAAAAAAAGAGCTGAGCAGATGCTAAAGGTGTCAAAGTGCATGTCCTCTCCAGTGCAGAAAGCCAAACAACCTAACAGTTTAAGTAAAGGATACAAAAATTACCATGTAATTGTTTAACAAACAATTGAATATTTTTATTAGTATAGCTCAAAGAAAGGCAAAGGAGATAAGCCATAAAACCAACTTCATGGAGTCTTAATTCCATGCAGCTATTTATGAAAAACAAAATTGGTCAGTTGTATTTAGCAGAGGTGAAATGCTTCAATCAATATACATGTACAATAAAAATTATGGACCCCTTAACAAGTAGAAACTTACAGCTTCAGACTTCAGTAAGTGGTAGCCTTAGTGCATGGGTGTGTGTGTGTGTGTGTGCATATCACAAACTCTTCAAGAAAGAATCTTGTTTCAGGGGTTTTTCTTCTTGGGTGTATATGTTTTGAACAAGAAAATAAATTGTGTGTTTAAGCAAAAATCTGCAGAGAAAGCAAAATCTAGTTGGGTGCTTTTTTAAAAATATATTTTTATTTTAGAGAGAGAAAGGGCGAGGAGAGAGGGGGAAACATTGAAATAAGAGTGAAACATTTATCTACTGCCTCCTGCACACCCCCTACCGGGGATCAAGCCCCAAGCCCAGGCATGTGCCCTAACCAGGAGTCAAACCAACAACCTTTGGTGCCCCAGATGACACCTATCCAGCTGAGCCACACTGCAGCAGCTAGTTGGGTAATTTCCTGAATGAGATGGGGCTAAAGCCATTTTAAGGAAAAAGAAAGGTTGAATATTTTAAGCATTTGTGGGCATACAAATGAAAATGGGTCTTTAAAATGGGAGACAAAGGATAGAAATGTTGATAAAGTACAAGGATGTGGGCAGGATGGCGAAATGGCCCAAATGACCAAAATCTTTTGTGAACAGGTAATGCCATCAAAACATTTATGATAATGCTGAATTCATAATGAATTTGTGGTGGTGGTGGTTTTGGACAGGTGATGTGCAAATGCTAATGCAGAGACTGAGCAGTGGGCCAGCAAGTGTTTAAAGGTTTTCAAAATCTTTATAGTAGCCCTGGCTGGTTTGGCTCAGTGGATGGAGCATCGGCCTGAGAACTGAAGAGTCCCGGTTTGATTCCGGTCAAGGGCAATGTGCCTGGGTTGCAGGCACATCCCCAGTGGGCAGTGTGCAGGAGGTAGCTGATTGATGATTCTCTCTCATCGGTGTTTCTAGCTCTCTATCCATCTCCCTCTCTGAAAAAAAAATCAATAAAAAATACATATTTTTAAAAATCTCTATAGTAATTTGCACATGCATTTGAGTGTTGATCACACTCCCTCTAACCACCACCACCACCACCACCCCCAAAAAAACAAACAAAAAAAACCACCTGCTACTTGAAATACATCGGATTTTTCCAAATCGGCTTTGAAAAATTACATTTTCGGCCGTGTGTACACTGCCTGTGCACGCAGATACCAACGTAACATGACAATTCCAAAGTAAATTCCTGCTTTCCTCTTCTAATCCCAGGGTTTCCTTCTTGAGACCTCCCCTTGGGTATGCTAATTAAGGAGTCCTAATTAGGAAGACCGCTTCGTAGATTAGAAAAACTTTTCCAGTTCTTTCCCGAGCCACCGCTCTGCCGCGTACTCACTCTACACACTTGACGGGAACGAGTGTGATGTGCCGCATTCTCCGCTACCCGGTTTTCCAATTCTGCCACGCTGGGTGCTGCAGCCTGGCCCGGTGCTGAGCCTGAACAGGGAGGCGGGAAACGCCTGGCCCTCCAAAGGGCCTGATGGCCCTAGCGGAGCCCCGGTTAGCAGTCGGTAGGGACAAAGTGCCCTCCTGAGCAAGCGGCACCCGCCCCCGAAGCAGCTGGCGCCACCAGGGCAGCGCCCGAGCGACGTGGGCGCGCGCGGCCTCGCGGCCCGGAGCGCCCTCTCGCGCCCACGCGCGCCCAGCCGGGAGGAACGTGTCCCCGCTCCCTCCGCCCCCGCGGGCTGGGGCCGTGGCCGCCGGCGCGCAGGGGGCGGGGCGGCGCGGGGGCGCGCGCGCGCGGGGCCGCGGGCAGGGGGGCGGGGCGGCAGAGCTCGGCGGCGGGGCCTGGAGGACAGCGGCGGCGGCGGCGAGTGGCAGCGGGAGTGGCGCCGAGAGGCCGTGCGGGACGCGGGCACCGGGAAGGGGAAAGCGCGGAGGTAACGGAGGACGGGGCGGGCGGGCGGGGAGCGGGCACCAGGCATCGGCTCGCGGGACCCCGAAGGCGAGTGGCGGAGGCCGCTGGCCCGGGGTGCCGACGCCGCTTCCCGAGAAAAGGGGGCGGGGCGCTCGGGTCCCCGGAGGTGGCGCCTTTTGTCTGCCTTCCGCGGCCGCTCCGCCCCTGCTTCCCCTCCTCCCCCTGCGCCCAAGCCCCCTGCCCGTCTGGTTGACGCTTCCTCGGGGGCCCTCCGGCGCGCGCTCCCGCCCTTGTTTTGTTTGTGCCCGGGTGACGGGGGTGGAGGAGGGGAGAGCGCTTCCCCGGTCCGGGGCCTTGCGTCCCAGCGCGCCTGCGCCGGCGCCCGCCCCCCGCGCTCCCATTGGCTGAGGCGCGTGCGCATGCGCCGAGGCCGCGCGCGGGGCCCGGCGCGCAGGTCCCGCCCTCCCCCTGGCTCCCCACTCCCCTCAGCGGTTCTCATAGCCGGTTCGAAAGATGCCGGTGGCCGTGACTGGCTGCGGCGGGCCCGCCTCCCGGGTTCTTCGCCACAGCCGCCGCCGCCGCCGCCATTACGGAGCTTCCTGTGGTGAGTGCGCGGACCCTGGCGATCACGGCCCGCCGCTGCTGGCGTCGCGCGGGCGGTGGCGCCGGCCCGGGTCGCGAGCATGCCCGAGCGCCAGCCCGGAGCCGCCGCCGCCCCTCGGGGGCCGCCGCCGCCGCCGCCGCCGCTGCTGCATCCCCGCGTCACTCGCCTCGCTGGCTTCATCTTGGCTCCGCTCTGCCCCCGCCTTCTGCTCGCGCACCGCACCGGCCGCTGCCGCCTCTTTGTCTCCGCTGTCCTCTCCTCCGCGCGGGCCTCCGCGGGCCGGGCGCGCGCCGCGAGGCGTGGGCGCCGCTGTCCGGGCCCCGCCGCCGCCGCGCCGCGGCCCTAAGCTTTCCTCTTCCCGTTTGGCGTTCCTAGAGCTCGGTGCTCGCCGCCCCTTAGAGGATGCGGTTTTAATTAACAAGTCAGCCTTGTGAGTGTGAGCGTTTGTGGAGAGATGGAGGCCGGAGTTTGGACACCTAACGGACCGTTGTCTGTGGCCGGAGGCTTCGCCCCGCACAGACGTCCGGCCAAGGTGAACCCGACCGCCCCCTTCGCTGTCAGTTCCCTCCGTCTCGCCCCGCTTCCCGATGAGGCTGGCGTTCCAGCGAGAGGTGGGAATGCAGTTAGAAAGGCATGTAGGATTCACCTGGGACCTCAGAGTGACGTTAGGCCAGTCATCTTGTTGGGGGGAACATACTGAAAACTTTGTTTTTATCTGGCATAGGTGTTAAATTATTAGGAGCTTTTTAATATTTAAATTTTATTGCTCCTTTCAAAAGTTTAATGTGTTGTGTTTCAAAGTAGAAACAATATCATAAAGGGTGTTTTTTTTTTCCTTTGCTTTTAATGTTATTACGAAGATTGAGGAAGTGTCCAGCACTCTTCCTGTAAAGGTGAAAATCCGGTGTAGACAGTGATTGTCTTTTGAGGGAGGGCATGTGGTGGCCATAGTATCGGTTCCCAAGATAGACACGAGTTAAGGACATACTGATTTACCAAAGTGTGAAAGTGAAAATATAAGTTGCCAGCAGTCAAATTACAGGCATCCTTTTTTCTGACATTATCCATTAAGTCCAAATATAGGGAAAGACTTGAGATTGGAAAATTTTTATCTTATTTCTTGCTTAGCTGATGACGTAAGAATGTATTGCATACTTAAAAATCAATGATATCAATAAACTGAAATAGATTGTTAAGCTCCTATTTGTTGCTTTCTCTTAATGTAGAGAAAGCTATCTAAAACGCTGAAATTCTTTGTCTTTTGCAATTTTCTTTTTATTGCGTGTATTAAAATAACTTGCATTTCCCTTGACAAAAGCAAATTTTTGTATTGTTAATCTAACATTAAACTTAAAAAAAAAAAAAAAAAAAAGAAAGGAAAACAAATCAGATTGATGACTAGAGAAGGACCACAGGTAAACTCAGGTTTTTGGGCACATAGAGGAACCCAGATGAAAACTATAATAAGCTTCATCCTTTTTTTTCATTCAACAAATCTTTTTTGAACACATTCTGTGCCTGGTATGTTCTTAGACACTAAGTATGCAGCAGTGAATCAGCTAGATAAGATCTCTGGCAGAGAACAAATGAGGCAGCCTAAAAGTCTGATCACTCAGAAGTGTAGCACAAAAATTTAATAGGTACGTGATGGTGTTAGGGCAGAGTGAATTAACTATTCATATAGTTTTGTTAGCTCTTCTGATGAACAGTGAACTTACTAAAGGAGCCTATGCTAAAGAAAGTACTATAAAGTGAAGCTTTAAATTTTGTCACCTTTACAAAGAGAAGTCAGAGCTGAGACAAACATTTATCTCAAATAATATGTTCTTTACATATATTGGATATAGTATTAAGCACTATCAGATGCCATTGTTCATTCAACTTTCCCCCCCATATTTACCCAGCACCCACTATGTTGGACAATTCTAGGTGCTGAGAATACATTGGTGAATTTAAGTCTTAGCCCTTCTGGTGCTTACATTCCATTGGAGAGATATATACTAAACAAGTAAACAGACATATATTGAATTTTAGGTTGTGGTAATGCTCTAAAGAGACCTGAAGAAGACTAAGCTGTGGGAGATTTGTCTGATGGGGGTAACATTGAGTAGAAACCTGATTGAAACCTCTAGGAAAAGAGTTCCGGTTTAAGAGAACAGCAGGTGCGAACACTGATAAGGGATGAGCAAGGAACAGTCTGAGGGCCACAAGGAGGTCTGTTTTGGAGGTTGACAGAGCAGAGAGGTCCATATAGCAGTGGGATGTGAGGTTAGTGAAAAAGGGGGCGGGGGGTGCTAATTGGGAGGATTTAAGAAGAATGTCAGGATAGGGGTGGGGAGCAAATCAGCTATTTCTCTGCTTATCTGAGATTATTCCAACCTTTCTTTTTTTTTTAATCCTCACCTGAGGGGATAGGTTTTTATTGATTTTTTTAGAGAGGGAGAGACAATGATCAGTTGCCAACTCTGGATGGAACCCCCACAGCCGTTTGGTGTAGGGGAGGACACTAACTGAGCCACCTGGCCAGTGCTGGGCATACTCCTTATCTGGTCTAATTTAAACTGTCATTCTTGTACTTACAATAACAAGGTCTGATGTCTTTATGGACAGTGTGCCTGTTGTTGCCCTGATTTTAGTCAATTTTATCACTTTGACAGATGTAGCTTCCTGTGCGCCCTCCCTTTTTTAACCTGTTTGTTCTAATTTGTTAGTAATTAGTAAGCACAGAGTTGTCCAGAAAGGTTTTGACACTTTTTTCAGTATTTTGTTTACAGAGAAAATATTTTTAAAGATATCCTATGAATTAGAGATGACTAAAGGTTTTGTTGACTTCACAATAGCATTTTTAGTCTAGCTAATGGGTTAAGAAAGATGAATTCATTAGCGATATCATTTTACCAAAATAACCTGATTATATTTTACTTCTGTATAGTGTTCACATAATAAAAACAGTTTTATTTAGTTGTTTTGTTTTCACCTATGCAAATATATTACTACCTAATTGCTAGCGGATGAATGAGCAGATCTATATATTGAAAGTATTACAAGATAGACTTTTAGTTTCAGAAAAGTAAATAAGGCCCTTAAATCCAACTTGGCCCTCTTTTTACTATCCTAAATTTTTTCAGTTTTCCTTACAGCTGATTGACAATTCACAGATCTGGTACTGCTCCTGATGTGTCCATACAAAGACTTTCCCTGTACATGTGAAAGCATTCGCTGTCTGAATGTTTTGGATTTGTCCCAGTTGTTTTAGCTTGGGACTGTTACCTGACAAACGGAAAGCTCAAATTCCTAGACAGGGATAGAGTTTAAAGTAGACTAGCCTACCAACTCCATGTTAATGTTCAATAGCACAGAGATACAAACACTTAACTGATCACTTTTTCATGTTGTGGGTGGATTATAATGTGTCTGAGATTTTTGGCAGATAGTATTAATGATCAGGTAATTTTAGTGACATGGATTTTATCTTTGAATATTTAATTATATTCTGTGCTAGTTTTACTTCCATTAAAAATATGACAAAGTCTTAGAAGCGTACGTGTTTTTATAGGTGATGGTCTAAATTTGCTTCTCTGGGCTGGAGACTTTTAGTATGTTACATTCTTCAGTAGTTTTTTTGCCCCTAGTGTTCTTTAGTGAAGATGGAGTTAAGGTTACAGGTAATTTTTCTGATCCTTTTGAGAAGAGTAACAGTAAGTTTACCCTCTTTAGTTAGCAGATCTTTAAGTAAAATTTGACTAAACTGTTCCTTAATCTTATGCTTTTCTTTCTAAGTTCCTGATAGCAGGATGGGGTGGCACTTGGTTCCTTACGAGCTTTCTTGTCCTTGTTGCTTGTGTTCATGTGGAAGGTGCAACAGCTGCTGTGGCTTGTGCATTTGTTAGTCGCTGCTTCTCATAGTCTGTATTTTGATAGAGATTTTATCTTCCTGAATGATAACTGACCAAGTCATCTATCATTTAACTCTTAAGTATTTTAGATAAGTTTTTGTTCCCTTTGCATGTATATTAAATGTGGATGTTTTAGTTCAGTTTTGTTTCTGTTAATCTTCATACAGGTTTTTTCTGTGCTTTAGGTTGACTTTTCACCACACTGAAACCATTAGGAAAAAACCCTTGTGGTTAACGCAGAGGCTTCAGAGTGTAACCTGTACTGGGGCCTAGAAATTATTTTAAATGGCGACTGATATGTCTCAAGGTGAACTCGTCCATCCTAAGGCACTCCCACTTATAGTAGGAGCTCAGCTGATCCACGCGGACAAGTTAGGTGAGGTAGGGGCTGACATATTCTTGAAGCTCACTCTCGGATCAGTCCTTGACTTCAGGCTCTACTGGGTCCTTCTTGGTATATGCTCCTTCCCCTACTTTGGGGAATCTGGATTGTGAATCTGAAAAAACAAAATCTACAGAATTCTTTTCATCTCTCCTTTCCCTTCTAATTTCTAAGAAAACTTCCAACCTTCTATATTTATTCTAAATCAAGTATAATTAGTTGTTTCCTTTGGAAATTCTTGCTAAAGGAAAGTACTTCTTAAAAATCATATTTCACTTCAAAAAATTGTTAAAATTAATTTCCATCAGATTTGGGAGTAGACTTAGAATTCACCATCTTCTGACACCAAGTTAGGCCCCTTGGGAAAGGGGAAAGGGAATTTTTTAATGCTGTCTCTTTTCTTAGAAGGTGGAAGATAGCGCCATGCCGATTCGACGAACTGTGAATTCTACCCGGGAAACTCCTCCCAAAAGCAAGCCTGCTGAAGGGGAAGAAGCAAAGCCAGGTAAAAAGTGGTGAACCACTTCAAAAGGCAAAGTGTTTACTCAATTTGGAGTGTCCCATAAATTTCCTTGAACTTAATTTTTTTTTCATACCTAAGTGTTTTGGGGAACAATTGAAAAGAGAAGTAGTACCTGACAGTATGTCATGTCCAGACCATATGGACAAAATAAGAGTTTCATCTTTTTTTCTTAATATTGATTTTTTTACAGAGATGAAGGGAGAGGGATAGAGAGCTAGAAACATCAATGAGAGAGAAACATCCACCAGCTGCCTCCTGCACCCACCTCCCCCCCTCCCCCACTGGGGATGTGCCTGTAACCAAGGTACATGCCCTTGACCAGAATCGAATCTGGTACCTTTCAGTCCGCAGGCCGACGCTCTATCCACTGAGCCATACCGGTTTCGGCTGTATCCATTTCTTACACAATTACGTAGTCAACTTGAATGACATAAATAAGGAAAGAAAACTATACTCATAAGTCATTTGTTCATTTTAGAATCTGTTGATTAATTGGGACATTTGCATCATTTGTTTAATAAGATAAACCTTTACCCTTTTATTGACTCAAACTAATATGTCTAGTTGGTGCAATTCTGCTCACCTGATTTTTTTTTTAGAACCAGACGTAAGTTCAGAGGAATCTGTCTCCACTGTAGAAGAACAAGAGAATGAAACTCCACCGGCTACATCTAGTGAGACAGAACAGCCAAAGGGGGAACCTGAGAATGCAGAGAAGGAAGAAAACAAGCCCTCTGAGGAAACCAAAAAGGAGTAAGGAGTTATGCATTCTTGCTATGTATGTAAAAGGACTGTAGACAAGGTTATTTTAGTTTGTTT
Organism: Nyctalus aviator; assembly: GCA_036971965.1. Classification (NCBI taxonomy): domain Eukaryota; kingdom Metazoa; phylum Chordata; class Mammalia; order Chiroptera; family Vespertilionidae; genus Nyctalus; species Nyctalus aviator. The sequence continues at coordinate 184,020,309 of CM072923.1, forward strand.
TAAAATAGGTTTTTATTGATTTCAGAGAGAGCAAGGAGGGAGAGAGAGACGGGGCTAGAAACATCAATAATGAGAGAGAATCATCGATCAACTATCCCCTGCATGCTCCTTACTGGGGATTGAACCCACAACCTGAGATGTACCCTGACTGGGAGTCAAACCATGACCTCCTAGTTCATGAGTTGATGCTCAACCATTGAGCGGCACCAGACAAGCTGTAGACAAGATTGTTTCAAAGTGTCATAACATTGATTTATGCTAGACATTTGCTTTTTTTATGTTTTAGACTTACCATTTGAGATAAGTTTCTTATGTAGATGTATGGCCTATTAAAATATGCATTGATTGTCAAAAACAATGGTTTAGATAATCCAAAATTCATTCCTTTTGGCTTTAGGTTGTGTTTTTGGGCTTATAATTCATTGTGGGAGTGTCTTGATATTTTAAGCATTGACATAATTTAAAATGAAACATGATTACAAAAATCTGACCTTGCCCTGGCCATGTCCTCAGTGGTTATAGTGTCGGCCTTTGTACCAAAGGGTCCCAGGTTTAATTCCTGGTAGGTGCAGGTTCCATCCCTGGCCCGGTTAGGGCGTGTGTGGGAGGTAACCAATTGATGTGTCTCTGTAATATCAATGTTTCTCTCCTCCCTGTCTCCTATTCCCTTCCTCCCTTCCACTCTTTCCAAAAAATCAATGGCAAAAATATATCCTTGGGTGAGTATTAACAACAAAAATCAGTTGTATTGGTGTCATCACGTACACTAAAAGTCGCTGGTTTTATTCAGGGTCAGGGCACGACCAGGTTGCAGGCTTGATCCCCGGTAGATGTGTAGGTGGCAGCTGCTCATGATGTTTCTCTCTCCCTTCCTCTCTAAAAATCAGTTTTAAAAAAAAGGGGGGGGGGATAATTTAGTAATAACTATACCTTTTAGATGTAATCCTCAGGGATCCTTTATCCCAGTTTCATGGGTATACATAAAATCTAAAAGTTTGTTGTTAATCCTCACCCAAGGATATTTTGCCATTGAATTTTAGAGGGTGTGGGAAAGAGAGTAACACCACTTAGCAACACCAGCCAGGGCAGCACCCTATTTTTTTTTTTTTTTTATGTTTTATTTAGTAAGATGTTAAAATATGTGTCACCTTAGTGTGGAAGTAAATTAAAGCATTAATTTTTACCCATCCTCCGTCTTTCTCTTTCTAACTTTATGCCCCTTTCTGGAAAGTTTATTTTACACAATAACAATTCTTTATTTTAAAGAGAGAAAGATCAGTCTAAAGAAAAGGAGAAGAAAGTGAAAAAAACAATACCTTCTTGGGCTACCCTTTCTGCCAGCCAGCTCGCGAGGGCCCAGAAACAAACACCTCTGGCCTCCTCCCCACGTCCCAAGATGGATGCGATCCTGACTGAGGCCATTAAGGCAAGTTTTTTCTTCCAGAAGTTTCCATAGGTTTATTCTTTGCATCTTTTGCTTATTTGAAAATGGTATACTCCTGTCCAGACATCAGAAATGTTGCTCTGCTTCCTAAAAGAGAATAGGAGAAAGCCATTTTGAAGTTTGTTTCCTATAATGTAGTGTAAGATAACACTCAATCAAGTCTTACCCAAAGAGAGTGAGTATGCACTATTTAGTATATAGACAATGGCAACACAAAATTGTTAAAACTATCAGTGGTCGGCAAACTCATTAGTCAACAGAGCCAAATATCAACAGACAACGATTGAAATTTCTTTGGAGAGCCAACTGTTTTAAACTTAAACTTCTTCTAATGCCACTTCTTCAAAATAGACTCGCCCAGGCCGTGGTATTTTATGGAAGAGCCACACTCAAGGGGCCAAAGAGTCGCATGTGGCTCACAAGCTGCAGTTTGCCGACCACAGGACTAGACTATGAGATAAACAACAGGTGCTGTTTAAGTGTGCTTCAAAATGTATATATAGCATTTGAAAAAAATTTCTGCCTTAAGTGACAATGACCTGCTTAAGTTTTCCATGGGCATTAGTCAAATGAAATATAGATAAATAGAATGGAAATGGAAGAGGGCATGTTAAATTGCAATTTAATGCTCTGTTGTTATCCAAAATGCCCCTTAAACTTTGCTACCTAGCCGAAACTGTTTGGCTCAGTGGATACAGCGCCTGCAGACTGAAAGGTCTCAGGTTCGATTCCAAAGGCATGTACCTTGGTTGTGGGAACATCCCTATTAAGTAAGGTGACCAGATGTCCCGCTTTGGGCAGGACAGTCCTGATTTTTAACAGTTTGTCCCTTACCATTAGGGGGTGTGCAGGAGGCAGCTGATCCATGTTTCTTTCTTATTGGTGTTTCTAATTCTCTATCCCTCTCTCATCCTCTCTATAAAAAAATCAATAAAATATAAATTTAAAAAAAAACTTTGCTACCTATAAGTCCAATTTTATTTTTTTAAAATATATTTTATTGATTTTTTTACAGAGAAGAAGGGAGGAGAGAAAGTTAGGAACATCAATGATAGCGAAACATCAATCGGTTAAGGCTATAAGTCCAGTTTTATGCCATTTATTCAGATTATCTTCGCTTATGCTTTCTGCTGACATAAAGCCTACAGAGAAATCCTGGTCCTGGTGTGCCAAAACTCATTCCATATAATAGGCGAGATCTGTGACCCAGTGTTCTCTTTCCTTGTTTTAGTGCTAAAGATTGTCTTCTAAATATAGAATAGAATTAAAATGGAATGAGGTTCTTCATTAACACAAAATGTAATTCACATGTTGTATCTTCTCTTTTGAACATTTTTTAAATTATTGTTGCAGAAATATTTTAATTCTTTATTTCTCCACAGCCATGATGAACTGAACTTACCTGAAGTACTGTTCGTTCATTCCTGCCATTTTTTCATTCATTATTAAGTTCACTTCCAAAATAATTTATTTTGAAAACATGTGTCAGCTTCTCTGTCTAAAGAAAAGCAGCTAGTTGAAAGTAACGTGTATGGTTTGGTAAATTGTTTTCTAGGCATGCTTCCAGAAGAGTGGTGCATCAGTTGTTGCTATTCGAAAATATATCATCCATAAGTACCCTTCTCTGGAGCTGGAGAGAAGAGGCTACCTCCTCAAACAAGCACTGAAAAGAGAATTAAATAGAGGTGTGATCAAACAGGTATTACACAGTGGTTGGTAATAAGATCATTCCATCATATAAGTCCATAGTTAGAAACATTTAGGCTTTTTATATCTTTTTTGTTAAAAATAAGTTAACATGATGAAATACTTAAGCTTAACCTAGTTTTACTATCTGAAACTAGGTTTCCAAATCACTGCCAGTTACCTTTTATAACTAGCCTAGAGAGCAGAAGCAGTAGGATAGTATAATTATTTTCTAGTTGCTTGTACTTTTAATTGGATTTTCTTTGGAGGCTTTGTGCTGTAGATGAGAAGCAAGGTTAAGGAATCCTTTTATTACAGCACCAAAAATGATAACTGCTTTTGTGTTAGATTTGTTAGTTTTAAAGCCTTGATTATGTGGCTAAACTTGTTTGCCCCTATAAATTAGCTTCACTTTTGCTCAAACTGTTAAAGCTTGTTAGGACCATCAAAGAAACCAGAGTAAATTGAGACTATACTAATGCCAATATTGATTTCAAGCATAAATCTGTGATACTTTGTATAGTACATCAAAATGTTGCTTAGAATCATGAAAATATAAAGCAAGAATCGACTTTAAACCTTCTTCAGAGGTTCGAGGGATGAAGTAACTACCAAGTTCTCGTGGGATTGGCGAAGATGGTTATCTAAGGACCCTGTTCACTGCATTCCCAGAGACATCTTGCCTTTATACCTTTCTGCCCAGATTGATTAATATAAAATTCTGTGCCACTCAGGCATTTAAACTCTTTGGGAACTTTCAACCAATACTTAATTCCACCAGTATGTACAGGGTGTCTCTGTGTGCCAGGTGCTTGAGGGTCCATCGGCGAGGAAAACAGATTTCTGCTGTATGGAGCTTACATTCTAGCTTTCTCAAAATGTCAAACTGATATGTAAGTGGGTCTTTAAAATAATCATAGATTAAAAGATATTATCTAACCAATATAATTAGAACCAAAGACCTGTCCTATATCGCAGTGTATGTTAGCACAATTTGTGAGTTGGCTTTGTGTTTTTCTTTATCAAAATATTGGTTTGTGACCTATTCTTGCCTCATAGCCTGACCCTCTGCTTGATGTTTATAAGCTGGAAGCATTTCAGCTAGATTGCTATGTTCATAGCAGTGTAGGTAAAGCTGGAGTGTAAAGGACTCAGGTTAATGTAAATCAACTTAAAGTTCTATGAAAGTGCTTTGTAAACTATGGAAAGGAAATACGTGGTCTGACTTCCATAACCTTTCCCACACGTAGGAAAAATCTGTAATGCGCAAATTGGGAAGCATTTTGTATGGCCTGACATGAAGTAGGCTGTGAACTTTAGCCAAGTAGCTGTCGCCCTTTCAAGACAGAAGATTTTTCATTTTCCCCAGCAAATTGTGTCCCTTCTTTCCATGGTTTTTTTGGTTGGTTTTTTGTTTTGTTTTTTTGTTTTGTTTTTTTGTTTTTTTTGAGAGAGAGAGAGAGAGGGTAGTTTATAATAGACTATCCGGTATCACAATAGCATTCTTCCCCCAATTTGTAGATGAGGAAACAAAAGCTGAGGATCTACAGGGTGGTTCAGTATTGAATAGTTAGATAGTACCATAAATATGATTCAGTCCTGTCTTTTGACTAATTCATTGCTTGTTTGCTTCTCTCTTGACAAAGTGACCAGCATTTTACATTAGTTCTTGTATTGCTATTCCCTGTAATTTGCTTATTATCTGGTATATAAAGTTAGAAATGTGAATACCAGAATAATTTAACACAAAATGTTCGTTATTACAAGTAAATTTAATTTACTTTAGGTAAAAGGGAAAGGTGCTTCTGGGAGTTTTGTTGTGGTCCAGAAATCAAGAAAAACCTCTCAAAAATCCAGAAACAGAAAGGTAAGAAGTCTGTACCATAGTTTGATTGTTCACTGTGATTCTGTTGCTACTAACTTTGTGCCGTGCCCTATGCCATGTTTGCCTTTTTATTAAGTCCTAGAGAGGTTACAAGTAATTTACTCATTCTTGCCCACCTAGTGAACAGAATAGATAGTGTGCAAATCCAAGCACTCAACCCCAGAGTCTGTGGACTCAACTGCCCTGTTAAGTTATGGGAAACTATATAAAATTATCCTACTTTTTGTGAAATATAAACAACAAGAGGCAAAAAATAAATAAATAAACCACACACTCTAAAAAATAAACATATTTCTACTCAATATTATACCCCAAAACTATTCTCAGAGCCAGTTTTTATTCTCTTTCTCTCCTTGCCAAGATACATAATTTCATTTATGGAAAGTATACAGTAATAAAGTGAAATAAATATCCAGTATTTCCTCTGTTAGTAAATGAAATTATGAATATTCCTCTACATCTTTATTTTCACAACCCTGAAAATTTTTATACTTTTTTCATAAAACTGGCAAGCACTTTCAAAATGAACTGTGTAGTGCTTTTTGGTGCTCCATGACACTTTTTCATTGTTTGTTAATGAATTAAGGCCTTTCAGTGAAGTTGAATTATTTTTTTAAATTTATTTTTAATATATTTTTATTGATTTCAGAGAGAAAGGAGAGAGAGAGAAACATCAATGTTGAGAAAGAATCATTGATCGGCTGCCTCCTGCAGGCCCCACACTTGGGATCAGTCCCTCAATCCGGGCATCTTCCCTGACAGGAAGTCAAACCAGGGAATCAAACCAAGACCACCTGGTTCATAGGTCAACCCTCAACCATGGAGCCACACAGGCCAAGCCTGTTTTTTATTTTTGTATGTATTTTTAACGCTCCTAATCTGAAATTTGAATCTTACTTTGCCACACAAGTAAAATTGCAGCACTGTGATATGATTTCTTTGAATGTAAAAAGAATGATCATTTTGTTTGGTTGGTTAATTTGGCAACCAGCTTAGAAAAAGCCTTTGAGTCGAATATAGAAGCATTTGTACAAAAAGCTCTACATTCTCTAATGATAACTTTTGATATTACATTTCAGAACAGGAGCTCTGCAGTGGATCCAGAACCACAAGTAAAACTGGAGGATATCCTCCCCCTGGCCTTCACTCGCCTCTGTGAGCCTAAAGAAGCTTCCTACAGTCTCATCAGAAAATACGTGTCTCAGTATTATCCTAAACTCAGAGTGGATATCAGGTATGACCTGTTGGCCTGGATTTTAAAGCATAGATATTTGTTATTCTCTTAGCCCCTTTTCATGAGGAAGGAGAAAGATTAAATATTCAAGGGATTACTGTTAGCTGAGCTAGGAATTTTTTGTAAGTTTAATTTTTAATTTTTATTTTATTTTGGAAACCCAAACTGCATGTTAACTTTTGTAAGACACTGATAGAGCAACTTTAAAAAAAAAAAAAAAAAAAATTGATTTCAGAGAGAAAGGGAGAGATAGAAATATCAATAATGAGCGAGAATCAGTGGTGACCTAATTCATAGGTCCAATCTCAACCACCAAGCCATACCAGCCAGACCATCTTTTTTTTTTTTTTTAAATATATTTTATTGATTTTGTACAGAGAGGAAGGGAGAGTGAGAGTTAGAAACATTGATGAGAGTTGATCGATGACTCTCTCTCATCGATGTTTCTAACTCTCTATCTCTCTCCCTTCCTCTCTGTACAAAATCAATAAAATATATTTTTAAAAAAAAAAGAAGAAGAAGAAAAGAGCTGTGCCTAGGAGTTAGTAAGTTAAAAACATGGGCATTGATTACGTCTAGACGAAAGTGTAGAATTAAGTGGGATGACTGACAGTGGGTGACAGAAGAAAAGGATGGGAAAGGAGCTTCATTAGAAAATTTCAGAGGCAGGGGTTGGCATTCTTTTTGGGGAACTGAAAGAAGCCTGGGTCTGACTGGATCTAGATTAACAAGGGATGGAACCCTGTCACCAAAGCCTTTGGAGCTGGATTGAGGCATTTATACCTGACACCTGTTCTGTTGAGTAACATTAATAAAGATATACTATCTTGCCCTACCCAGTTTTCTCAGTGGTTAGAGCATCGCACTGCAGGGACCTGGGTTCCATTCCGGTCAAGGGCACGTACCTCAGTTGCAGGCTTCTCCCCTGTCAGAGCTCATGAAGGAGGCAACCAATAGATGTCTTTCTCTCACATCAATATTTCTGTCTTTCCCTCTCCCACTCTTTCTAAAACATCAATGGGAAAAATATCCTCAGGTAACATTTTTTAAAATAAATAATAAAAATCTATGGAAAAATATCCTCAGATGAGGAGTAACAAAAATAAATAAACAAGCAAGCATACGTTTTTGTAGGCATATTGACCTTAGAGTAGAGGCAGTGTGAAAACAACAGCACGGGGTCCAGAAAAGAGGGCATGGTGACTTGTATTAAGGCTATGGCAGTGATGAGAAAGGGGGGGCCAATCTGAGAATCATTGAAGCAGTTGGTAAATAAGTTTTATGTGAAGATAGGAATGATAGAACTCTGAGTGATGGGATTCTTGCCTAGGACAAGGTATATGCTAACATAATTTGTACTGAAGGGAACTAATTTAAGTGATACTCATTCCTGGAGCATTTGAAACCTAGGTTAGGAAGATTATTTTCAGACCAGTTATTTAATTTAATAAAAGAGTCAAGGTTTCAGTGTTTTACTTGAGCTGTGATTGCCCCCATTAATAATCAGCCTTTAAGCAATCTAACTTATAAAGCAAGTAATAGAAAAACTTTCAGTTAAATTATTCCCTCTATGTTCCCAAAGCTCTATGCCCATACTTTAATCCTGACCTTTATCATTTTCTAACTTAATTATGTATTCATTATCTCTTTACTTCCTTGAATTTAATGACCAGATCTATGTGTTTATTCTTGCATAACCATACTAAGTACCAAATAAATATTTGTGGAATGAATAACTTAAGAAAATGTGTATGTTTTGGGTCTTAGCATAAATCATATTCCTCCTGAATAGAACCACACTGGCTTAGAAATTTTTTCATTGGGAGTTGTTTTTATTGGGATTTTCTAATTTGAAGTGTCAGGGTATATAAGATTTGATGGTATAGTTCCTACTCTATAGCATCCTGTTAGAACATGGGGGATCCCTTCCACTCTTGTTCCTTAAGCATATGAATGATGCCATTAATAACTCTATAGCAGCTCAGCTTGTAATACTTAGTGGTTATAAAAGATTCACAATTGCCCAGCCAGTGTTGCTCAGTGATTGAGCATCAACCCATAAAACAAGAGGTCACCAGGTCAATTCCCTATCAGGGCATGTGCCTGGATTTTAGGCTCAATCTCCAGTGAGGGCATGCAGGAAGTGGCCAATTGATGTTTCTCTCTTATTGCTATTTCTACCTCCCACTCTCCCTCTCTAAAAATCAGTAAAAACATACTTTTTAACAAAAGATTCAGCCTTCGCCAGTTTGGCTCAGTGGATAGAGCTTTGGCCTGTGGACTGAAAAGGGTTCCAGGTTCGATTCCAGTCAAGGGCACGTACCTCAGTTGCAGGCTGATCAATCAATGTTTCTCACTTCGTTTCTCTTTTTGTCTCTCCCCCTCCCTCCCACTCTAAAAATCAATGGAAAAGTGTCCTCGGGTGAGGATCAGCAAAAAAGAAAAAGAAAATAAAAATTTTAAAAAGATTCAAAATTTCTATCCAAAGAAAAAGACAAAACTCAATGATGCACCTCAAATGATAATAGTGGGGCCCTTGTTATTCTGCCCCACTGATCTTTTCTGTCTAATGAGCAGCTAACCAGTTTCAAATAAGTAGCTTGATATTCTGCTCATGTGGGGGCTATTCTAGTAATTCTTGAGAGGTGTGCCACCAGCTTTTGGATTGTGATTAAGCCTTTCTTCCTGTTCTTGGCCCAGACAGAAAGCTTTCCATTTTACTGTCTTGTTCACATACCTTTTAAGTCCTAAGTCAACTTGTTTTCTCCCTGCACCTCAGGTTCCCCAGCTGCCATTCAGGCCACTGCCCTTTGACAGAACAGCTCTTGCTTCAACACTTTGTTCTTCTGTTATTTTTCTTGTTTTTAATGATACTCAGTTTCTTCTTGCCTGCCATTTAATTTTGTGTTTTTTTGTTTTTTTAATATATTTTATTGATTTTTTACAGAGAGGAAGAGAGAGGGATAGAGAGTTAGAAATATCGATGAGAGCGAATCATCGATCAGCTGCCTCTTGCGCAACCAAGGTACATGCCCTTGACCGGAATCGAACCTGGGACCTTTCAGTCCACAGGCCGATGCTCTATCCACTGAGCCAAACCGTTTTCAGCCCTGCCATTTAGTTTTGATAACTTTGGTTTTTTGTTTGTTTGTTAATGACAAATCTCAGGACAGATATTATACTATGTTTAAAACAATTTACTCTGTTTCTCCGGAAGTTGTATTTTATTAAGCTGACTTCTAGATACTGGTTTGTAAAAAGTGACTCATTTGTTTTTTGTTAGTGTGTGTGTGTGTGTGTGTGTGTGTGTGTGTATACACATTTTTTAAACCAGTTAGGAATTTTGCCTCAGAGAATTCTAGAATTGGATAGAACTTTAAAAGGTACCCATTCTTTGCTTGATTATACAATTTGATTGCTGTTGTGATCTGATAATAAATAATACGTTTTTGGAATGCCCTAACATTTTGGAAAGTGGTCTGTATGTACAGGTAATGACTTAGCATCCTTGCTTGAAGAAAAAGAATGCCACTTGCTAAGGATACCACTTGTTAAAGTAATTTATTACTTTACTGTCCTTTTTAACAAAGTACTATGTGTAATAGAAATCAGAACTTTAGTTCAAAGAATAACCTTGGATCTATTCAAATCTTTCCTTCATCTATATATTTACCATTATTTTTTTTCTCTGCAGGCCTCAGCTGTTGAAGAATGCTCTGCAGAGAGCAGTAGAAAGAGGCCAGTTAGAACAAATAACTGGTAAAGGTGCTTCTGGAACATTCCAGGTTAGAGGCCAAAAACACTTGATTATGACAAAGTGGTTCTCAAAAGTTTTGGTTTCAGCCCTGGCCACTGTGGCTTGGTTGAGTGTCTACCATGCACTAAGAGGTTGCTGGTTCAATTTCCTGGTCAGGGCGCATTCCCAGGTTTCAGGCTTGATCCTCAGTTGGGGACATGCAGGAGGTAGCTGATCAATGATTCTCATCATTGATGTTTCTTTGTCTATCTCTCCCTTTCTCTCTAAAAACCAATTTTTAAAATCGAAAATAAATAAACTGTTAATTAAAAATGATCATTTTTTAAAAGAAAATTTTAAACATTTAATTTATGAAAAACCCACTAAGTTAACATCACATTTTCATGAAAAATAACTATATATTTTTTTAAATTAATAAGCCCTAACCGATATGGTATGGCTCAGTTGGTTAAGCGTAGTTCTATGCATTAAAAGGTTGCAGGTTCGGCCGAAACCGGTTTGGCTCAATGGATAGAGCGTCGGCTTGGGGACTGAAAGGTCCCGGGTTCGATTCCGGTCAAGGGCATGTACCTTGGTTGTGGGCATACCCCCAGTAGGGGGTGTGCAAGAGGCAGCTGATCGAGGACTCTCTCTCATCAATGTTTCTAACTCTATCTCTCTCCCTTCCTCGCTGTACAAAATCAATAAATAATATTAAAAAAAAAAAAGGTTGCAGGTTCAGCCGAAATCAGTTTGGCTCAGTGGATAGAGCGCCTGTGGACTGAAAAGTCCCAGGTTCGATTCCAGTCAAGGGCATGTACCTGGGTTGCGGGCACATCTCCAGTAGGGGGTGTGCAAGAGGCAGCTGATTGATGATTCTCATCGATGTTTCTAACTCTCTATCCCTCTCTGTTCCTCTCTGTAAAAAATCAATAAAATATTTAAAAAAAAAAAAAAAAAAAAAAAGGTTGCAGGTTCAATTCTTGGTCAGGGTACATACCCAGGTTGCAGTTTTGGTCCCAGTGGATCCATGCTCTCTCACGTCATTGTTTCTCTTTCTCCCTCCCCCTTCCTCTCTCTAAAATCAGTAAAGATACATATATATATATATATATATATATATATATATATTTGAAAAACCATATGAAAAGAGGATGCACTGTTAAATAGATTTTTGCAAAGTCTTTAATGTCTAACTGAATAGAAGACAACTGATACTTATTTTCAGTATATTTTGGGTTAAGTCTATGAAGAAAGTCTAACAAATAGTTTTGAAAGGAGGAACAATTTTAAGATAATTATATGTGTATGTGTGTGTATTACTAATTTTATATTTTTTTACAGAGAGGAAGGGAAAGCAATAGAGAGAAGCATCAATGAGAGAGAAACATTGATCAGCCGCCTCCTGCACACCCGCTATAGGGGACGTGCCCTTGACTGAATCGAACCTGGGACCCTTCAATCTGCAGGCCAACACTCTATCCACTGAGCCAAATCAGTTAGGGCAAGATAATTTTTAAATAGTTGTGGATATTATTCTATACCCAAACTCAACAAATGATGTGTATGATTTTTTTTAATAGTTTATTTTTTTAAGGTATGATGTACAAACCATATGATATGCTTATTTTAACTTAAACGTTATAATTCAATCGTGTATTCAATTTAGTAGATTATAGAAATACACAACCATTACTGATAAATTTGCATCACCCAAAAAAGATCCCTGTTGCCCATTTGCCGTCCCTCCCCATTCCCATCTCCAGCCAACCTAATCTATTCTCTCGTATAGATTTGCCTTTCTACAAGTTCCATATAGGTGAGATGTCATAATATATGGTCTTTTGTGACTGGCTTCTTTTATTTAATATACACTTTAGTTTTTTTCATGTTGCAGCTTGAGATACTTCTATTTCTTTTTCTTGTAATATATTTTTTATTGATTTCAGAGGGAGAGAGAAATAGAAACATCAATGATGAGACAGAATTATTGATCAGCTGCCTCCTTCAAGTCCCACACTGGGGATTGAGCCTGCCACCTAGGCATGTGCACTTGACCAGAATCAAACCCGGGACCCTTCTATCCATAGGCCCACACACTATCCACTGAGCCAAATCGGGTAGGGCACGTCCAAATCTTTCTGTGGGTGTGTTTTTATTTCACTTGGGTATATAGCTAGGAGTGTGAACTATATAGTAAATTTATGTTTTAAGAAACTGCCAGAGTAGATGCATTTAGTATAAGGGTTCTAGTTTCTCCCTATCTTTGTCTCATTTATTATAGCCATACTAGTGGTTACCTCAAGGCACCTCACTGTGGTTTGGGCGGGCATTTTCCTGATAAGTACTAATGTTGACCATCTTTTCAAGTGCTTAATGGACATTTGTTTATCTTTTTGTTAAAATGTCTATCCAGATCCTATGCCTGTTTTTAAAATTGGGTTGTCTTATTGAATTAGAGTTATAGAACTAGTTATAAGTTTCTCAACAGATACCTGATATACAAATATTTTCTCTTAGTATGTGGCCTCTGCTTTCACTTTACTTAATAGTGTCTTTTGAAGGGCAGAAATGTTGAATTTTGATAAAAAGATAATTTTATCATTTTTTTTTAAGTTGCTTGTGCTTTTGTATCTAAATAATCATTACCTACCTTGAGGTCACAAAAATTTACTCCTATATTTTTTATTAAGAGTTTCATAGTTTTAGTGCTTACATTTAGGTCTGTGATCATTTTTAAATTAAGTTTCATTTATGGTGTAAGGTAAGGGTATGTGGTTTTTTGCATGTGGATAGCCAAATGTCCTAGTGCCATTTATTGAAAACTGTCCTTTCCTCATTGAATTGCCTCAGCACCTTTACCAAAAATCAGTTGACACCCTGCTGATATGGCTCAGCAGTTGAGCATCAACCCATGAACCAGGAGGTAAGGTTCAGTTCCTAGTCAGGGCACATGCCCAAGTTTAGGGCTTGGTCCCCTAGAAGGGGGTATGCAGGAGGCAGTGGATCAGTGATTCTCTCTTATCATTTATGTTTCTACCTCTCCCTCTCCCTTTCTGAAATCAATAAAAAAATATTTTTTAAATCCGTTGTGAGGGTTTACTTCTGAATACTCACTTCTGTTCCATTATCTGTATGTGAGTTCTTACGCCAGAATCACATTGTCTTGGTGACTGCAGTTTTGTAGTTAAATTGTGAAGTTAGAAAAGGTAAATTCTCTTTCTCTTTTTTAAAACTAGTTTGACTAATCTGTGACCTATGCATTGCCTTATGAGTTTTAGGATCCACTTCTCAATTTTTTACAAAAAGCCAGCTGGGATTTTTGTAGAGGTTGCAGTGAACCTATAGATCAATTTGGGGAGAATCGCTATCTTTACGAAGTTGTTTTCCAATCCACAAATACTGTCTCTTTGTTTATTTAGATTTTTAACTTCTCTTGGCAGTATTTTGTAGTTTTCACATGTCTTACATTTTTTCTGTAAAATTTTTTCCTAAATATTTTCATGCTGTTGTGAATGGAATTTTCTTCAGTCGTTTTCAAATTGTTCATTGGTAGCCTGTAGAAATATAGTTAATTTATCTAACGATCTTGTATCTTGCAACCTTGCTGAACTCATTTACTAATTATACTAGTTTTTCTGTAGATTCTTTAGGAATCTGTGTGGTTTCCCTAGGATTTTCCTACATATGCAGGATTATGCATCTACAAATAAAGACCATTTTAGTTCCTTTTCTATCTGAATTGTTTTTCTTTCCTGATTACACTAGATAGAAACTCCAGTACAGTGATGAGAGCAGATATCCTCTTCTATTATTCTTACCATTAAGTTAGCTACAGGTTTTTCATATATGCCTATTATCAGATTGAGAAAGTTCCCTTCTGGTACTAGTTCATTGGAGTTTTTATTATGAGTGGTTAATTGCATTTATCAAATACTTTTGCTATGTTTCTTGAGATGATCATGTGGTTTTTGTTCCTTATTCTGTTAATATGTAATTCTTATTACATTAATTGATTTTGTGGTCATTCCTTAAAGAGGTTAGTTGTTATGTGTAACCTGAAATCATATCAGTCAACTTTTTGTACTTTGTTACCTTAAAATCTTTTGGTCTGTCTTGAACTTTGGATCTTTTAAGCATGCGTAGTTTTATAACATGGTTATTTGGAAAATAGTGGTTCACTGAATTTTGCAGGTTTTTTAAATGCTGACTTATTTCATCTATAACAAAAATCCTATTCGTTCTGATCTCATCAGAACAATATTAAGTACTAGGAAGTTACCAAGCTCACAGTGGTAGATACAAGTTTTCTCAATTTAAATTTTCTCTCAAAAAGTTTAATATTATCATTGACAACAACTACTGTTAGTTGTTTTCCTCGAAATGACAGTTCACTAAGTTTATTTTTAAGAAAATGTCTACTAGGTACCTAAGTCTCAATAACCATAGTTTATCTGTTTCTTAAAGTAAAGAATTTATTCCATTAAAAATGTAGCTAGTTCAGATCACATCTCCAATAATCACCGGTGTTTTTCTTTGAGACCACCATCATATATACATTACTGCCTTGCGTTCTTCATTTCATCCCATAAAATATCAAAGACATATATTGGGATTGAGATTTAATAAAATAATTTGTACTACTTCATCAAGGACATTCCTAAGTGAAAGTGGCCTTTTCTTTTTTTTTTAACCACACGTGTGTAGCCATAAAGAATAAAATAACTGCCCTAGCCGGTGTGGCTCAGTTGGTTGGGCATTGCCCCTTACATGGAAGGGTTACCGGAATTGTGGGCTTGATTCCCGGTAGGGGCATGCAGGAGGCAGCCAGTAGATGTTATGCTCTCACATCAATGTTTCTCTTTCCCTCAGCCTTTCTCAAAATCAATAAAAATAATACTTTTGAAAAAGAATAAAGTAGCCAAAACCGATTTGGCTCAGTGGATAGAGCATCAGTCTGCAGACTGAAGGGTCCCAAGTTCGATTCCAGTCAAGGGCATATACATTGGTTGCGGGTACATCCCCGGTGTGGGGTGTGCACGTGGCAGCTGGTTGATGTTTCTCTCTCATCGATGTTTCTAGCTCTCTATCCCTCTCCCTTCCTCTCTGTAAAAAAATCAATAAAATATATATTTTTTTTTTTAAAAAAAGAATAAAGTAATTACGTTGTAGTTCGTGTGCCTCTGCCTTGATTTGTGGTAAGATAGCAGTTTTACCCATCACTTTTTTAACCATCTGCAAATATCACCACAGTGAAAAGGGCAAATCACATTTTAGTATTATTATGAAAATAGTTTTGACTTTGCATATCCTTTTAAAGGGTCTTAGGATCCCTGTGGGGTCTGTGGACCAGTCTTTGGGAATCACTATTGTGTACCATGCCCAAGTTTGTCTTTTTATGCTAAATTTTTGCTTATTGGTTACCTCACTTTTGTTCCCCAACCTTTTGACCTTGAACTATCCTGCGTAATTTTCTATTGCATGATCAAGCTTTTGCTTTGCTGTTTTCCTATAGGATTAAAAAGGCTGTTTATTATTTTTATAACTGCTCCATTTTTCAGATTTAGATAAAGGACGTATTCTCAAAAGCATCCTAAGTTATTGGGAGCTTAACAAGTTAACCTGCTTATTGGGTTAGAGCTGTCTCTCTCTGGGTTAGAGTAGCCATTGCTATTTTAGGTTGGATGGAGTGGTAGATGGAAAGTGAAAATATTCATAGGAGGGTTGGGACTCCTCAGTTAGATGCAATACCTGATAAGTGAGAAGAGAAAGTCCCTAACCTGACAATTTATTGTAAAACATATCTGTGCTAATGCAGGAACTCCGACCCACCTGGTGCAGAGGAGTCTTGTCTTGACCTGCTTTGGGAGAGTGTTGTCTTGATGCTTTTCTCTTCCTCCTTGGAAAACAGCTGAAGAAATCAGGGGAGAAACCCCTGCTAGGTGGAAGCATGATGGAATATGCAATCTTGTCTGCCATTGCTGCCATGAATGAGCCGAAGACCTGCTCCACCACTGCTCTGAAGAAGTATGTCCTGGAGAAGCACCCAGGGACCAATTCTAACTATCAAAGTAAGACTCCGAGCTGTGTGCGTTTTACCAGGATAGTGGTCTGTGAGGCATCCCTAGAGGTCATGCTGCTAATGACAAAACTGCCACCTGAAAACTAAGCGGGAACAACTTTACAAATCTAATTTATTTACAAAAAGAAAAGCAGACTTAATCAAGGCATATCCTTAACTTACAGTGTTTGTTAAAGATCAGAATTTGTGCTTTGCTATAAAGATTTTTTTTTTAATTTTAAAAAATATATATTTAGCCGAAATGGGTTTGGCTCAGTGATGGAGCATCGATCTACAGACTGAAGGGTCCCGGATTCGATTCTGGTCAGGGGCATGTATCTGGGTTGGGAGCATATCCCCAGTAGGGGGTGTGCGGGAGGCAGCTGGTCGATGTTTCTCTCTCATCTACGTTTCTAGCTCTCTGTATCTCTCCCTTCCTCTATGTAAAAAACCAATAAAATATATTTAAATATATATATATATATATATATATGAGAGAAAGAGAGAGAAACATCACTGATTGCCTCCTGCACATTCTCTACTGGGGATCCAGCACAACCCAGGCATGTGCCCTTGACCAGAATTGAACCCATGACCCTTGAGTCCGCAGGCCAATGCTCTAGCCCCTGAGCCAAACCGGCTAGGGCTTTTTCTGATATTTTTATTATAATTTAGATAAATTTCTAGGATCAAAACATCTCTCAAGTGTACTGTCTTGTGAATGTTGACCAAAACATCTAATTATACCTTGAAACCAAACCAGTATTTTAAAATACGTTTTGTTGTGGTTTTTTTTCTTTTAATCCTCATTTGAAGATACGTTTAGAGAGAAGAAGAAGAAGAGAGAGAGAGAGAACATTGATGTGAAAGAGAAACATTGATCAGTTGCCTCCTGTACTCCACTTGACTAGAGATTGAACCCACAACCTAGGAATGTGCCCTGACTGGGAATCATGCCTGCAGTCTTTTGGTGTATGAGACAACGCTCCACCCAGCTGAGTCTCCCAGCCAAGGCTACTTAGGTTATTTTTTTATTGATACAAACTCTGTAGCAGAAAATAATTTTTGGTAAAGTATATTTACCAAATATGTGTCAGGTGATAATTTGAGACAGGAATCCTTGCTTTAGTAGCATTACCACATACAGATGAGTAAAGTAATACATTTTCTCAGTGAACTAATAGAAAAGTTCTACTGGTATAGGATGAAGAATGTGCAAGTTGCCAAAACCGGTTTGTCTCAGTGGATAGAGCGTCGGCTTGGGGACTGAAGGGTCCCGGGTTCAATTCCGGTCAAGGGCATGTACCTTGGTTGCGGGCACATCCCCAGTAGGGGGTGTGCAAGAGGCAGCTGATGGATGACTCTCTCTCATTGATGTTTCTAACTCTCTATCCCTCTCTCTTCCTCTCTGTGAAAAATCAATAAAATATATTTAAAAACAAAAAGAATGTGCAAGTTAAGTAACAGAAAATGCATACTAGAATATATTAAAGTAATTTTGAAGTCTTAATAATGGCTTTTTAACATATGTGCAATATGTGTATTTTAACATCATGAAGGAATGCTTTCTGGTAGTTTTTTTCTTGTGTATTTTGGAAACTGGTTTTTAAAATAAACTTTCCTTACTTAAGATATATTCTGTATTTAATTGTGCAGTTGACCCTTATAGACTATTTCATGATTTTCTCTTGGCACAATGGTAGAAGATGAAATTGGTTACTAACTTTTTCAATTTCACTGATGCTGCTGTCTTTTAGACTCTGAATCCTATAAAATACATTTTGATGTGTCTGTGTGAAAGATAGCAATAGGGAGGCCTTCAGGAGCCATGGTATTGTGCTGTTACTCTTTGCTATTGAGGAGAAATTGATTTTGTTTACCTTTATGGGTAGTCTTCTAGATGATTATCGATTTTTAAAGGTACTCAATAAATGTTTGGATGAGTGGAAATCCTATATAATAAATCCCTAGCATGCAAATCGACCAAACGGCGGAACGACCAGTCACTGGGCACGAAGGCAACAAGATGACCCTGTTCTCCGGCCAGGCCTAGGGACCCTACCCTATATATTAGGAACAGTCTCTTAGATTTAAACATTAAAGCCTGGCAAGGCTAACACTGAAAAAAGGATGATGCAGTGATGACATACATGGACTCTGGCTTGCACATTTTGTAGTCAGCCCTGATTCTGACCCTTATAACTGGGTGACAAAGCCAATTATTTAACTTCTCTCTGCTTCAGTTTTTCTACCATGAGATGGGGAAAATGGTACGTCTGCCTCAGAAGGATCATGTTATGTACTACTTTTTATAATCAGGGCAAAAAAATGTAGCTGCCCATACAACAGCATGATGCCTTTCACCTGTATGAAAAGTATGGTTACTGGTGCTTGCAGTGCCCCAGATTGCGAGAGCGATGTCTGATTGCCGGTTTAGACCCGACATCCCCTGAGGGGTCCTGGATTGAGAGAAGGTGCAGGCCAGGCTGGGGGGCAGGGGCTGGGTCACCTCCCCCCTTTCAAATTTCATGCACCAGACCTTTAGTAGTCTTATGTCAGCTATTAACCATATACAAGGGTAAAACTATTTTTGCACACCTCTGTATGTGCAACTGTGGGCAAGTCACCACTCTGGACTTCTGTTTCCTTTCTGTGAAATTAGGAATTGGACTAGGTGGTCTCTAAAATCTTTTTCATTATAATTGAAGTCTTGCCACATTATGGGCCTTAATAATTGTTTAGTGGGGGGAAAGAGAGTAAAATAAAAAATAATTGTTTAGTGAATTAGTTAATTCCTTTGACCACAAAGGATTCACTTTAAATATGTCAATTACTGAATTTGGACATTAAATTGATGAATAACTGATTGTGGTTGAGAGAATTTCCAAGTTGGTTTAATTAAACCACTTTCTTCATTTTTGAATTTTTTTCAGTGCATTTGCTGAAGAAAACCCTGCAGAAATGCGAAAAGAATGGGTGGATGGAACAAATCTCTGGTAAAGGATTCAGCGGCACCTTCCAACTCTGTTTTCCCTATTATCCCAGGTAAACGAACACCTAGCCCATAATATGAGGTATTGGTCATTGTAAATTTAAAATCTGATTGTAGTTTACAGACTTGCTTACTTATTTGACCCTTAGTACTATTGCTCTGAACTGAATATATTTGAAAATAAAGTCTACTTAAGGCAATATTGCTTTAGATAAAAAGTTTTACATGTAAGAACAGAGGAATTTTGGCTATCCTGCTAGAACTTATTGTTAGCCACATGTTCCTGAAATAAAGTACTGAATTTTTCGTGATCCTTGGCAGTAATTTTGATGTTTATTCTTGCTTTAATAATTGATAATGACAGGAAGGCTATTAGAGGATTTTAATTGTCCTGCATCAATCAAGTAGGGAAAACATTGGCTGCTTCCAAAAATCTTTTTTTTTTTTTAATATATTTTATTGATTTTATACAGAGAGGAAGGGAGAGAGATAGAGAGCTAGAAACATCGATGAGAGAGAGTCATCAATCAGCTGCCTCTTGCACACCCCCCACTGGGGATATGCCCGCAACCAAGGTACATGCCCTTGACCGGAATCGAACCCGGGACCTTTCAGTCCCCAAGCCGACGCTCTATCCATTGAGCCAAACCGGTCCCGGCTGCTTCCAAAAATCTTAATCTGCCTTCTCTATACAGTAGAGACAGGGACATTTACTTGAAAACCTGTGTTATCTATTCATTGAGCCAAAAAAATGTATTGCACGCTATTGGGGCAAGCATTGTTCTATGACACCATGCCTTCTTATACTTACATTTCTAGTAACATTTCATGACATGTATCACAAAAGCCCTATTTTAGCAGGGCTTGCTTATTCTTTGTGTGCAAGCAAAAGTGTTACTGGTTGAATGCATATTATTTGATATTTTCAAATATTAAACTTTAAATTAAATCTTATAGTCATACACATAAAATGTGATGAATCAACTTTATTGTCCTGGCCATTGTGGCACAGTTGGTTGAGCATTTGCCAGTGCACCAAAAGGTCACAGGTTGGATTCCTGGTCTGGGCACATACCCAGATTGGGAGTTCAAGCCCCAGTCAGGATACATACTGGAGGCAACTGATCAATGTTTCTCTCCTTTTTTTTTTTTTTTTTTTTTTTTTAATATATCTTATTGATTTTTTTACCGAGAGGAAGAGAGAGGGATAGAGTTAGAAACATCACTGAGAGAGAATCATTGATCAGCTGCCTCTTGCACACCCCCCACCGGAGATGTGCCCGCAGCCAAGGTACATGCCCTTGACCAGAATCGAACCCGGGACCTTTCAGTCCGCAGGCCGACGCTCTATCCACTGAGCCAAACCGGTTTCGGCTAATGTTTCTCTTTTACATCGTTGTTTCTCTCCCCTTCTCCTTTCTTAAATCAATGAAAATGTGGTTTTCTTTTTTGTTTGTGTTTCTTAAAGGATCAATTTTATTAAATGTAAAGAGGAAGGGAATGAGGTATGGTCTGGGACATTTATAGATTTGTCGTAACTGTGTGTGTTCAAAATAGGTTCAGTTGTAACCCGATACTTGTAACCTAACTTGATATCTTTGGGGAAGCTTGGAGGAAATGGGGGAATATCGGGAATATTCAGAGACTATGCACCTAGCTTCATGTTATCGTTTTTACCCCCATAGCCCAGGAGTTCTATTTCCACAGAAAGAGTCAGATGAGTCTCAAGATGAGGATGAGGATGAGGATGAGGATGAAGATGACTCATCAGAAGAAGACTCCGAGGATGAAGAGCCTCCTCCACCTAAGAGGTGTGGATATGTGAAAACCCTCTGACTCCGGAGCCTTCTCACATTCTCAGTGTAACATTTGAACTTGTATTCTTGAAAATTCAGAGGCTCTGAACTTAAGAAACGAAGCCTGTGAATGTGTAATTTACTCTTTGTAAATATATCCATAGTTTATTTCTATTTTTTTGTTTTAAGTCCTCCCTTGAGGATATGTTTATTTTGTTTTAAGTCCTCCCTTGAGGATATGTTTATTGATTTTAGAGAGGAAGAGTGAGAGAAAGAAACATCAGTGTGTGAGAAACATTAACAGTTGGCCTCCCTTATTAGCCCTGACGGGGGATTGAACTCCCAACCGGCATATGTGCCCTGACTGTAAAGCGAACTTGCCACGTGTTGGTGTATGGGAGGACACTCCAACCAGTAGAGCCACCTGGCCAGGCTACATTTCTGTTCGTAGCATAAGTGTGACTTCTGTGTAGTCATTTCTTTTTTCGTGAAGTATCTGGTCTTCCTGGCAAAGTGCATCTTTCAGGTGCTAAGTGACTGCCTTTGCTGTTTCCCAGGTTGCAGAAGAAAACACCAGCCAAGGCCTCAGGAAAGGCTGCAGCCATGAAGCAGAGAGGGGCTAAGTCTGTGCCCAAAGTCCCTGCTGCCCAGCGAGGGAAAGCCAGGCCCCTGCCCAAGAAAGCCCCTCCTAAGGCCAAGACTCCTGCCAAGAAAGCCAGACCCTCGCCCTCGGTCATCAAGAAACCCAGCGGGGGCTCTGCGAAGAAGCCTGCGGCTAGTGCGCGAAAGGAAGTGAAATTGCCTGCCAAGGGCAAATCCACCATGAAGAAATCTTTCAAAGCAAAAAAGTAAATTTTATAGGCAAAAAGGGTATTGTGATGAAATTTAAAATCTTATTTTCTAAGGTCAGTGTGCATTTATTTTAGTTTTGATGCTTAAATTACATTTGTTCCCTCTCTGAATTTGCGAGGAGGGAATACAAATAAACCGGTTTAGGTATTTGTTCGCTTTAGGCGCTGCCCTGGGTGCCTGCTCTTTCCTTCAGTCATTTTAATTTCTGCGATAATTCTGGACTTTCCTGAACTGTATAATCTATACTTGTTCTTATTTCCCCTACACCGAACCTTTTTTTTTTTTTTTTTTTAATGGTCAGTCTTGGTTTTTCTTACCCCTCCTAGTTTTATCTAAACAGTTGCAACGATTTTTATATCTGTAGAAGGCATGGAGAAGAGAATGCTGGTCAGGTCCTGGAAGTAGAGGGAGGCAGAACAGCACTGACTGGACTGTAAAGCCCCTGCCTGGAGACTCCAGTTACAGCTATAATAGTTCATCTTATTTATAAACCACTCCACTAGCTAGCCCTTTCTCTCTGACTGTAAACACAGAGATGTCTTAGCTTTGGGAATAAGCCAAAAATGTGATCTCATAGATTCTGAAGATGCAGGACTCCTTTGGGCCACTCTCACTTTGATGATTTGCAGATGTCTCACTGGCCCAGGGTATTGCATTCCCTTAACAGCAAGCACAAGGTCTCTCCACCACTTGGTTTTGGACTGAAGGGGAATATAAGAATATAATTTGTGATTTCTGGTGTTACTTGTGTTAAAAAAAAAAAAAATCAGAACATAAAATCAGATGTTGAAATATATTTTTTAATATTTGGAGCATGAATTCTGACTTCTTATTTGCCTTTTTATAAGGAAATGTTGGAGAGTTACATTGTTGCTAACGTAGAAATGTTAAGTGGGAAAACAAAATTTGCAAAAATAAACTAGATTCCAGATTCATCTATGGGTTCTTTTCCCCTCCTTTCCACAGCACTTTCGATATCAAGCAAGTGGCTTCCTTTTTGAGATGTTGTGTTTGTTTTGTTTTTTAAAGAAATTAAATGAAGCCAAACTACCTAACCTCTTATTTGTATTTGTTTTAGTATTGTGAAGTTGTGTTCAATAGTACTGGCTTTCTACTTGAAAAACATTGATTTCGGTTATCATTTATCTTCCCTGTGGCACTTGACATTTTTATTGTCTTAAACTTTTCGGTGTACATCTTCTGGCCCCGAGTGCTGCCAGAAGCCAAGAAGTTTGTTTTATCCATTCCACTGGCATTGTCTCCTGGGATCCTGTCTGCAGCCTGAAGTGTGGCTGGGAAATGGACTTGAGAAAGTTGGGTTGAATTAAATTCATAATTATGTGTGATCCCATCATGAGTTCATTGGAATTTGTGTTGCATGTAAGGCAATCTTTCCTGTTGTAAATCTTCCTTTTTTATGTACATATATTTTAAAAAATATGAATAAACATGAAATTTTAAAAACTGCTGAATTGTAGCTTATATTTAAAAGTTTCTAGTATATTCTTAGAAGTAACCAAGTATTTTCCTTACTTTGAATCTTTTCTACTCTTTTGTAATACCTGCCATCAATTTCCTTTTTTTTTTTTTTATTGATTTTTTTCTCTTTTCTTTTTTGAGAGGGGAAGAGAGAGAAACATTGATGTGAGAGTAAATCACCTGTTGGCTGCCTCCTGCACATGCCCTACAGGGAATCAAGCCCACAAGCCAGGCATCTTCCCTGACTGGGAATAGAACCAGCAACCTTTTGGTGCTTGAATGACGCCCAACCAACTAAGCCATGCCAGCCAGGACCATCTGTTTCTTTTTTAAATACAAGCTCTAGTTGCTGTGCTTTCTAATTCTTATACGGATGCTAAATTATTTTTTTAAATATGTTTTATTGATTTTTTTATAGAGAAGAAGGGAGAGAGAGAGCTAGAAACGTCGATGAGAGAGAATCATCGATCAGCTGCCTCCTGCACACCCCCTACTGGGGATGTGTCCGCAATCAAGGTACATGCCCTTGACCGGAATCAAACCTAGGACCTTGCAGTCTGCAGACTGATGCTCTACCACTGAGCCAAACCGGTTTTGGCATGGTTTTTCTAGATATATTATCTTTGAGTATTTATAAGAGGTTTAAAATATTTTTTATTTTATGAAGGTCCTTGTTTTTAAGATCATAGATTCCAGTTTTTAATGCCTAATGTTCAGTTAGGTCCTTGGACTAATTCTAGAAAGTAATCCTAGTCTCTTTTACATTGTTCGGCAAGTAATTCTAATAGTATGGGTGTTAGGTACCTGTGCTAAGAATTCTCTTATTTTTCTGGAATCAAAAGCAGGATTTTGGTTGATTTCTCTGTTTTATGATATTACTTTTAAAAAGATATCCTGAACAGGCAGACACCTGGTGACTGCATTGTCCATGAGATGCTCAAGATGTGCCATATTTATGCTGAGATAAATAAATGTTCGGGGATTTTTCCCCTCTGGGCATTCTAAAGGAGCAGAACGCATAATTTTTTACTTTCTTATTATAGAGAGGAAGACAGCAAACCCAAGAGATACTCCCAGCAATTTCTAGCATGGATCAGTGGCTTCAGTGCTCTCTTCTAGTGGTTTACTGAGTCAATTACAGTGTTTCATAAACTCTTAAACCACCTACAAACTACCTTTGATAAATGCATCTCAGAAAGTGCTGGGAGAAAGATTGTTGG
Organism: Nyctalus aviator; assembly: GCA_036971965.1. Taxonomy (NCBI): domain Eukaryota; kingdom Metazoa; phylum Chordata; class Mammalia; order Chiroptera; family Vespertilionidae; genus Nyctalus; species Nyctalus aviator. The sequence continues at coordinate 184,044,694 of CM072923.1, forward strand.
CTTCTTCGCCTACTGAAAGACAAAGGATACTTTGCATAAAAATGTAGAGACCTGCTGAAATTGGTTTGGCTCAGTGGATAGAACGTTAGCCTGAGGAGTGAAGGGTCCCTGGTTCGATTCCGGTCAAGAACATGTACTTTGGTTGTGGGCACATCCCCAGCAGGGGGTGTGCAAGAGGCAGCTGATCCATGACTCTCATCAGTGTTTCTAACTATCCCTCTTTCTTCCTCTCTGTAAAAAAGTCCATGTATTTTAAAAAGCTCCATCGTTTCGATGTATGTATATATCTGCTTTATGTTTTTTATTTACCACAAGTAAAGGTCAGGAATTATTTTTAAATTTTTTTTTACTGTTTCATTTCATTACTGCTGTGTATGTGCTCCATGTAAGGGACGTAGGTAATTATGTAGGTGGGTTCTGGCTTTTGGTGAAAAACGCATTACGTCACACCACACCGTAGGAATGGATCCTGAAGACCTACTGTAGATGGGGCCAGGTGGGACACTATTCTCGGATGGAGAGACAGTGGACATAGCCTGCAAGCCAAGTCTTTATTTTATAGTCAGACCCACGAAGGCAAAGCAGGGCATGGTCAAGATGTTTACAATGTTCTTGCAAGTTTCAGATCTACTTAATTACATGCACCTGAGAACTCCATCCAATACCATGCTTTGTTTTGGCAGTACTTGGTGCACCTCCCAAAGCCTACATCAGACCACAGGTTCGGACCATAAGGTCAAGCTTACAACCATAGCCTTTGGCTATAATTGTGATGGAAAGTCTTTGCCCTCCAAGCTGGGACCTGTACCTGGCTTTGCCATGAGAGGACAGGGCCTTCTCATTAGTCCGAGGCTTGAACCTGTCCACCCGCCGTAGCCACTCTCCACAACCCTATGAGATGATCGTTGTTGATTACTCCTATTTTATAAAAGGGAAAGCAGGCACAGAGAGATTCAGAAACTTGCCCAGGTTGTAGTAAGCGACAGCCAGAATGAATCCCAGGGACTGAATGCAGAGCCATCTCCGGCTGCTCTGCTCAACTATCTCCCTTTGGCAGTTTTTCAGGCTCCTGAATTCTCTCCTTACCCTGCAGCCCAGTGACTCCACGTTCTAGTCATGAAAAAGAAAGGGCTTAATTGAAAGGAGGATTTTGAAATGAGATGAAATTACTAAATTTGCTAATAAGAGTCATGACCTTGGTTTTAGTTAAGTCTGGCAGGAACTACTAGAATTAGATTTTGGATTACTAAGCTGCCCTAAGTTTTTTGGGGAGACACTGCACAAATACGTGGCCATTCTCAAATCCTAGCCACGGGACGGGACACTTTCTGGCTTCTTCACAATGGGTCACAGGCAAATGTTTTCATTCACAGGGTGCTGATGCTCGCAAGAGCTTTTCCTTCAGGATCCGCAGCTTTTACCAGAACTTTTATGGTGCTAAGTGAGCAGCTTCCTCCCTCTTTATAAACTGTGAACGTGTGCTTTAGGAGGCCTCCCCAGAGAGATTACACAGTGGGGCTGTCTGACAACAAATTTTTTGGACATGATACCTGTTTAGTAATCATGAGCTGGAATATTAGAAATTCTTGCCCATATACTGATGATTCGGAAAGAAACCTTACTCATCCAGTCCCTCCTGTCTTTGCTTTGCTTTGCTCAGTACCAAAGGATTCTTACCCTAAAATCCAGAGGTGCACAACATTCTTGCTTATCCATTTTACTGATGATGAACTTTCAAGCCTAAATCCCTTCTGCTATTTGTTAGTGTGATTTAAATTTGCTAGTATGGTGTGTAGAACAAGTTCTCATCAATTCCAAACAGAGTGAATTCTGGTTCTGGCATGTCACTCAGCCCAGTCTCCTCTAACTGCTGTAGCTGTGGTAACTGCACAGCGATCTTTGGAGGCTGTGTCACAACCCGCTGGCTCTCCCTGAGCCTTGATTTTCCCTGAAAAATGAAGGGGGTTTGAATCCACAATCACGTTTAAGAACAGCCACCCAGAGACAATGTGAGATTACCAAGTCTCGGAGATTGAATTATGTTCTCTACACTCAGGCTACCAAGGCATTTTAGGATTTGGGGGTGGGGTCCAGGGGAGATGATTTTTTTTAAATAAATGAACTAGAATGTCCAATTTTGCAAGAGTTCAGTTTTGTGGTTTAAACTACCATTTGTTAGAGTTTTCCTATTACTAGGCTCTTCAGTCACATTACCTCACATCCTCACAAATATTTTATAAAGATATGTGATATTACCTCCAATTTTCAGAAGCAATTACATTTAGCTGATTTCCCCAAATTGGACGTGTAGTAAGTGATAAGTTCACACCTGCACATGGGCATTCACCTTTCCTCCACACCTTCCTTAGAAATTTTGTGCACTGACAGCTCAGGTAGCAGGGCATATGGTGACAAGGTACAAGAGGGTCGAACAGAGAGATCTATGAGCTGTGGCTAGCAGATTTTTGGGTTATTTTAACAGATTTTTTATTTTTTTAATATATTTTATTAATTTTCTACAGAGAGGAATGGAGAGGGATAAAGAGCTAGAAACATCGATGAGATAGAAACATTGACCAGCTGCCTCCTGCATACTCCCTACCGGGGATGTGCCCACAACCAATGTACATGCCCTTGACCGGAATCGAACCTGGGACCCCTCAGTCCACAGACCGACACACTATCCATTGAGCCAAACTGGTTTTGGCTATTTTAATAGATTTTTAAAAAAATATATTTTATTGATTTTTATACGGAGAGGAAGGGAGAGAGATAGAGAGTTAGAAACATCGATGAGAGAGAGTCAACGATCAGCTGCCTCTTGCACATCCCCTAATGGGGATATGCCCGCAACCAAGGTACATGCCCTTGACCGGAATCGAACCCGGGACCCTTCAGTCCCCAAGCCGACGCTCTATCCATTGAGCCAAACCGGTCCCGGCTATTTTAATAGATTTTAAAATCAAGTTTCAAACTACTAGGAGTTTACTTGTTTAAAAGTGAGCAAGAGAAAGAAGAAATGTATATAGTGTTAAGTTTCAAATGCCAGGGAGCAGGAGAGCAGAGAAGCCAGTGGGTAAGAGACAGGAGTGCTTTATAAGCCGGGGCCTCCAGGCCTAGGCAGCCATCAGCTGTCACCTGGGCCATGCCTGGGGCCTCAGCTGGCAGTGGATGAAGAGTGGCTACAGGGAAAACTGGCCACTGGATGAGCAACCTTTGCTTTTTAATCTCTGTTAAATATTGTGACCAGTTTATGGTTTGCAACATAAGTGTTATTTCGGATAGTATTCGATATTAACTGCCTTTCTTTACTTTCTAAAAGGTATCCCTAGACTCATATTTGTTTCTAGCAACAGGTCTCTAATAAGTGTTTCTGAGAAGGGGGTCCTCTTTATTTTTTTTTATTTTAAATATATTTTTATTGATTTCAGAGAGGAAAGTAGAGAAAGAGATAGAAATACTAATGATGAGAATCATTGATCGGCTGCCTCCTACACACCCCCTACTGGGGACCGAGCCCACAACCTTGGGCATGTGCCCTTGACCAGGATCGAACCGGGACCTCCTGGTTCATACGTCGATGCTCAACCTCTGATCCATGCCGGCGGGGCAAAGGTATCCTCTTTAAATCTGTTCTTTCCAGGTGGGAAAGAACCAAGACCCATTGCTTGTTCCCCAAACGGGGTACAGGCTGCAACAAGATAACATAGTGCCAGTTTCTGGGGCACCCGTAGTATTCCAAAGCATTTGGAGGGAATGCCATTATATTAATGGTAATATGGAACCAAATAGAAGGGAGTGCGAAGTCCACAATAGTTAACGATGAAAAAGGTATCCTAGAAACAAAGCAGCAGCAGCAGCACTTTTGGCTCCACCAGGTGCACATTCACTCTCAGAAAACAGAAGGACTGCCCTCCCATGACCCCCAGCGCCAAGGTGCCTGAGTCCCCTTTGGAACTACTAACAGCGCGACCTCAGCAAGCTGCTCAATCACAGCTTCGCGAGTGGGAAGGTGAGAGTCGAACTAGATTGCATTTCTCGGACCCTCTAACCTCCACACCTCTGGAAACAGAATTCCCCAGGAGGTAGAATCTGACCCTGCAGTGCTGGGGTCTGCTGTTGGGATGGATGAAAAGGAATATTGCTGTAATCACTATATCAGTCTGCTCATAACAATTATTTTCTGACAGTTCTGGGTCTTCAAGTCCAAGTTCAAGGTGTCAGCAGGGTTAGTTCCTCCTTCCGAGGGCTGTGAAGGAAGGACCTGTTCCCGGCCACTCTCCGTGGCTTGTGGATGGCCGCCCCCTCCCCGTGCCTTCCCATCGTCTCCCCCTGGAGGTGTCTGTGCCCAGGTTTCCTCTCCTTGTAAGGACAGGGTCATACTGGATTAAGGCCCACTCTAAGCTCATTTTAATTTGCCTCTTCACAGGACCCTAGCTCCAAATAGAGTCACCTTCTGAGGTACGAGTGGTTATTTCTCAACATATTGAGTTGGGAGGTGGGGACACAATTCCACCCATAGCACATCTTAGAATTGTTTTTAAATTTCCATTCTAGCCGAAACCGGTTTGGCTCAGTGGATAGAGCGTCGGCCTGCGGACTGAAAGGTCCCGGGTTCAATTCCGGTCAAGGGCATGTACCTTGGTTGCGGGCACATCCCCAGTAGGGGGTGTGCAAGAGGCAGCTGATTGATGTTTCCCTCTCATCGATGTTTCTTTTTTTTTCTTTTTTTTTAATTTTTGTGAGTTTATTTGAGCCAAACTTTCGACATATGCCAGGAAGCAGGACCTCAACAGATTGAGATAATGCTCCGAAGAATAGCGGGTTACATTTCTCTATTTATACACTGAAATCAAAGGAGAGACATAGGTGGGTTACATGAAATTCCTCATGGATGTTTCTTAACTCTCTATCCCTCTCCCTTCCTCTCTGTAAAAAAAAAAAAAAAATCAATAAAAAATTAAAATTTCCATTGTAGGTCACTTATTTTGGGGGAGCACTCTAGGGGGTGCGTTGCAGGGACAGCCATGAGGAGAAACCTGGGAGAACGGAACGATGCGCTCCAGGTTGAAAGTAGGTCTCGGCGCGGGAGGGTGTTGCTGAGGGGGCGGAGGGAAGCGTGTGCTGTAAGAACCAGGTGTGCGGGAGGCTGGGCCCAGGCCTGTTCCGAGCACCCGCCTCAGCGCTAGTTCTCAGTCCCTGGCTTTGAAAGGATGTGATGTTACATCCCACTCACATGTGTCAGCTGGCAGCCCCGGTGCCAGATTTCTCTGGGATTTCACAGAAACGGGCAAACAGTGATAGCAAGCGCACACCTGTGTGCTTTAGTCACTGTCATTGACTCATCCGGAAATGCCATGGCACGGCCATGGGTCCTAACGTGTTCAGAGATCACTCTCCCACCCCCCACCCCACCCCAGCTTGCCTTTTCTGTCCTTCTAGGTGACTTCTTAGGGCTTCCTGCAAAAGTGAGTCATTCTATACCCGGCGGAGGCTCCCGAGAGCCGTGTTGTCAGGAACGTGGGATTAGAGAAATGGGGCAGATAACGATGCCACGATGGCTGTCCTAGGCCGCCGTCCTGAGTGGGACCAGGTTGGCTTGCCCAGGAGATGGCTGACACCCCCGGAGTATGCTTTCTCTGATGCAGACCGCCGAACTTGTACCTCGAATGCATCATTGGTAAGTCTACGTGCATGGCAGAAGCTCGGAGTTTCTGTTCTTTCAGTGGAATTAGATCAATCGAATTTGGTAACCTAGGGAAATAGCTCGCCTGGGCAGTCATACATTCCTTTGATACAGAAATAAAAATGGAGGAATAAACTTCAAGTGTGTAAATGCATTTGGTTTTGAAACACTGTATTCCTATGTGGGGGGTGAAGACCAATAAAAAAAAGGAATCCTTGTTGAAACCAGTTTGGCTCAGTGGTAGAGCGTCGGCCTGCGGACTGAAGGGTCCCAGGTTCGATTCCGGTCAGGGGCATGTACAGTGGTTGCGGGCACATCCCCGGTGGGGGGTGTGCAGGAGGCAGCTGGTCGATGTCTCTCTCCCTCTCTCATCAAAATTTCTAGCTCTCTATCTCTCTCCCTTCCTCTCTGTAAAATATCAATAAAATATATTTTTAAAAAATAAATTTTAAAAAAAGGAATCGTTGAAGGTTGTAAAGTCAAGAGTGAATGTCACATACCTCTGGCACACATTCATCTTTCCAGATCTGGTTTTTGTTTTTTGGCTTTTATTTTTGTAAATCTCTGTATCCCTGGGACCTAGCACAGTACCTGCCACTCAGATCTTGACCCTCTGTCCCTTTTTCCTGAGACAGACTTAGAAGGCAGAATTACCCCTTTGGTTTGAACTATTTCACTATCTGAATTTAATTCCTGTCTCTTTTTCCCTTTTTAACAAATTCCGGTCACTATTTTTAAAATATATTTTTAAAATATATTTTTATTGATTCCAGAGATGAAGGGAGAAGGAGAAGTAGAAACATCAATGAATGATGAGAGAGAGAATCATTGATCTGCTTCCTGCACGGCCCCTACTGGGGATCAAGCCTGCAACCCAGGCCTGTGCCCTTGACCAGAAGCAAACCTGGGACCCTTCAGTCTGCAAGCTGATGCTCTCTATCCACTGAGCCAAACCATCTAGGGCTCCTGCCACTATTTAAAAAATTGCATGCATCAGAAACTTGTGAGAGCCAGGAGTTAATAGAATTGTGGCTGTGTTGTTTTCTCTGAAATGTCTCAGAATGGACTGTGAATCTAGTAACGGGCAAGCCCTCTGTTTGAAATGTTTAGGAGGCTGGTGAGCATTATCCTTTATCCTTTATGTACCCTGAGCTTCATAAATGGGGATTTTTGGAGAGCAGGACCAACTTGTAAACCATCTTGATCCTTCTCATTCCTGGGCTCAAGGCTGTTACATGGCCTCTTCACAGCAGGGTTTCCCAGAGCCCCTGGCATGTGGGACTCTATCAACACTTGCCATTCACTCAGGCACAAAAGACACTTACGAATAAACACAAAGCCTAATGCCAGCTAATATTTACTGAGCACTTCACTTACTATGGCGTGGAATGGGGCTGGGATGGTGCCAAGCACTTGGCCACAATAACTCACTGGAATCCTCCCGGCCTGTGAGACAGGTGTTAGTAACACTTCCAGGAGAGACACTCCGGGAGCCAAGTGATTAAGGTGTTTGCCTGCGGTCCCACATTTGGTGGGTGAGAAGTGCGCAGACTCCAGACTCGGGGCCACGCCTGTAGCCATTACCCCTCACTCTGGAAGGCACTCAGAGGCTCCCGGGAGGCAGAGGGAACGCCTGGTCCCCGGGCTTGGCTCAAACCTGCCTCCTTCCGGACTCCCCTGAGGTCCTCAGACCCAGGCCAAGGCTCTCTCCGCCAGGGTGCTCCCCTCAGCCTTTGCTCCCCCACTGGCCCGAGCACCTGTGTCCTGGCTTTGCCGAGGTGTGTGGCAGCTGCCGGTGTCTCCTCTGCAGGGTTCAGGTGAAATGCACGTGGAACCAGGGGTGGCACCGGAGAGCAGCATGCCTGGCCTGATGGGAACCAGAGTGCCCTCCTGCTCGGAGCGGTCACGGACACATCTGGCTAGATTTCCCCTTCTGAGTGGATTTCCCCATCCAGGGGGCTTTCTTGTAACCAAGGACAGGGCCACGGCCCACGTACGGTGATCAGTGTTCCTGAGGACACTTCCTGACGCAGGTCCTGAGCCGGGCAGGCTCAGATAACGGTCTGAGAAGGGCTGGGGGGAGGATGAGCTACCCCTCCCCCCAGCCCCAGGTGAGGGTGGGCAGGGTGGGGCTGGCCAGGCTCCCTAACCTCATTCCTGTGCTCGCAGCTCTGCCCTTCGCCCTGGGATGGACCCTCCTGACCAGAACGGCTTCCCTCTTCTTAGAGGAGAGGGACCACCCGCTAGAGGCGAGGGCCCCGCAGGGGCGGAGGGTCAGCCTGGCGGTCAGGGAGGCCTTCCCGGAGGAGGCCCGCGGGAGCAGATGGAGGGACGGGGGGCTGCCGGGGGGCGGGGGGGGCAGGAAGGGCTCTCCGGAGGAGGAACCCTCGGCGAGGCTTTGGGCGCGGGAGACCCGGGCCCGGGAAGAGGCGCCCTCGGGGGCGGGGTCTCCACACCCCAAACCCCAGCCCTTAAGGCGGGGAGCCGGGACGCGAGCTGGGGGGGCGGTGCCAGGGCCCCTCGCGGCCGCTGATTGGGCGGTGCGGCCGAGCGGAGCCGCTCTGCGGGCGCTGATTGGCGGGCGAGGCCGGGCTCCGCCGCCAGGTGGTCCGAACGCGGGTCTCCGGCCACGTGGGGCTCCGGGGGCGGCGGCGGGCGGCGCGGCTGCGGCGACGGCACCGAGACGGCGGCCGCGGTGAGTGCGCGCCTGGGAGCCGGGAGCCCGGGGCCGGGGGCCGGGAACCGGGGTCCGGGAGCCGGGAGCTGGGAGCCGGGAGCCGGGGGCCGGGGGCTGGGGGCCGCGTACGTGAGCCGGGAGCCGGGGGCCGGGGGCCGCTATGGGGGGCCGGGGGCCGGGGGCTGGGGGCCGCGAACGGGAGCCGGGAGCCGGGGGCTGGGGGCCGCGAACGGGAGCCGGGGGCCGGGGGCCGGGAGCGGGAGCCGGGGGCCGGGGGCCGGGATTGGCGGGGGCCGGGATCGTCCTCCAGCTCAGAGAACGGGAGGGTCTCCGGGGCGAGGAGCACCTCTGCCCCCTCCCTCCAGCACCTTCACCTTCATCTTCACCGTCACCACCACCGCCACCTCTGCCCTCCCTCCAGCACCAGCACCCCCGCCGCCCGCGTCCCCCTCCGCGCCCCGCCCCGCTCGCCCTCGGTGTCCGGGCGCCCTCGCCGCGCTCCCAGGAGTCACCCCCCCCCGGAACCGACCCCGCATGGAGCCCCCGCCCCGGCCCCTCCGCGTCCGCGTCCGCCCGCCTCACCCCGAAAACTGCGCGTTCCGCTCGGGGTGGTGTTCGGAGCGGCCACCCTGGACCAGCGGTGTCGGACAGCACCCCTCCCTCCGCCGCACCCTCACTTCCCCCTCCTCCCCCTCTGTGCTTCCTTCTAAATCACCCCCACCCGGCCCGTGCCCCTCCAGGCTGGGACCCGTCCCCCTGACCCAGTCCCGCTGGGAAATAGCCCCAGAGAAACCAGAGCCCCCAGGAGGTGGCTGCCGTTATTCCCGATCACCGATCACCGGTGAGGGAGCGGCTGGAGGTTAGTGACTTGCCCAAGGCCACCCCCGCCAGCCTGTGGGACCACAGCCCAGGGTTTCCGTCTCTCTCCTGGGGCCCAGAGCAGGTGGGGGCGGCACTGGAGGTGTGTTAGATGGGGGGGCTCACCGGTGCCGCTGACCCCTAGGCAGGGGGTGAGGCCAGTGACTGAGGGGCCCTGGCCGCCCCAGACCATCTGGCGGGCAGAGATGAAGCTGCTTTTCTGCTGATGCTGCCAGCCCCCCAGCACCTGAGGTGTGACAGCCGCTGGAGAGGCTGGGGAGGGGAGTCAGAAGGGCACTGCCGGGCCTTGAGGAAGAGCCCAGAGCCCTGGGTTTGCTACCACACCTGCCCCCCTCCCCCCCCCCCGTACCCCGAGACCTTGGGCCAGTGCCTTCACGCCCTGAGGGACTCTTTGCTGAGCCCAGACTCTGCAGGCTGAGTGGTGTCCCAGCAGCTGGAGGGGGGCCCTCCATCAGCGGGGTGCCGTGGAGCAGGGCCTCTGCCCCTGGACCCTCCCCACGAGCCAGCCCACCCAGCCCGTCTCCCCGCAGGGCCACCCGGAAACCCCGGAGCAAAAGAGGAGCCCCCGCCCCCAAAGGCGGCCCCTCAGAGAGGGGCTGGCCCGCCAGGCTCCTGTGCGAACCTCAGCGAGCACAGGTGTGGCCCAGGGAGAAGCGGGTGTTTGTGCCTGGAACAGGCATGCAGGTCAGTGAGCCGGGGACCCCGGACAGCCCCCAGCTCCGGGCCTGAGGCTGAAGGGCCCCTCAGGCTGGGGAGGGAGGAACTCCAGTCTCCAGGGAAGTTTCCAGGCGATCATGGCTGGGGTGGGGCTATGAGAGGGCCAGTGGCGGGAGTGGGCATCCCGGAGAAAGCTGTTCCCAGCCCAGACAGCTGTCTGCCGTGTGCGGGAAGGCGTTCGTCATTGAGGGGCTGTCAGCACCGGAGAAGCGTGCTCCATGCCTCTCCCTCCTCCATCCCGCCCTCATCCCGTCTTTTATCTCATCCCTCACGCTTCCACGCCTGCAGCTGCCTTTTCATCCGCCGTTCTTTCACTCTCTCCCTTTCACCCGCTCTGTTTTCGTCGTTGCCTCCTCCGATCCTCGCCGCCTTGGGGTGCGGGGCACCCCCGCCCGTGGTGCTGTGAGGATGAGGTGGAAAGACCAGTGGCTTTGGAGCGGGAGCCCGTGGCTTTGGTGCCCGTTACCCGTCTAACTTCGCTTTGCTTACACGTAAAGGGAACAGGAGGTCATGGCGTGATGTATAAGATGTCGGAATCAAAGTGCACGAGGATGTGGGTCCCGGAGAAGGAGCGGGCACCGGAGGGAGGAGCAGGGAGGCCTCGCGGGGATGGCAAAGCCTTTGATTTCTGGCTCTGATGGCTGCTGGTGCCTCCATTCTGGCCTGAGCCTGGGCGGAAGGTCACGGGCAGGCAGAGGCAGGGCTGTGCCCAGCTCCCGGGTGGCCATGTCAGTTCCAAAGCACCCGAAGCCCCCTCGCTAAGGCCCCTTGCAGGCCGTAGAGCACCCCCAGGACGCACCCTTTTCCTGCCCAGCACCCCGTCTGATCCCTGCTTCCTCCCCCGTCCCCCTCCCCCCCCCCCCCCCCCCCGCCCCCGGCTGGAATTTGGCCCTCAGGCCGGCTCTCCTCCTGCCACGCCCTCCCAGGCTGGGTGACCTAGATCAAGCATGGCCCAGGGCAGGGAGGGCACTGCCAGGGTCCCACCCACTGTCTCCATGCGCCTCCGGAGCCTCAGGCTGTGGGCCTGCCATCCGTGAGCCCGGGCTGGTTGAGCATCAGCTCCGAGCCTGGCTGGCATCACCGGGGTGCCTGCTCCTCCCTCCAGTCCTCGTGGACTCCTCATTGACTTTATTCCTGTTTGGGGCTGAGGGACAGGCTCAGAGAGGTGAGGAGGCTGGTCCCAAAGGCACCCAGGATTTGGACCCACATCCCTGTGATTACAGGTGGGCTGGTGACAGCCGGCTGGGGTCGTCCCAGGAGAAACGGAGGGCTGGGGCCAGCCGTTCCCGGGGAGCCTTTATTCTGTGCTCACCCAGCACCAGCCGCGGTCCGTGCCCTGCCCCGGAGGACAGTCCCCGCCCTCCCCTCCCGCGGGTTCCCTCCTCTCTCACGGGTGGATCTGGGAGAGGAGCCCCAGGAGAGACCAGAACCTGGGCTGGGCTGGGGGTGGGGCTCCTCAGTCGCACTGCGTGGTGGGGGCTCGGGCAAGGGGCTGGCGTCAGGCTGAGCGGCCGAGCTGGGGGCACCAGCTCATGCACACCCCCTCCCCCCCTCCAAGGCTCCAGAGCTCCTGTCCGGGACCTCTGTGGCTCCCCGCTGCCACAGGACGGAGCCGAGTTCCCTGGCCCCAACCTTCACTCTGCCTTTGCAGACTGGTCTCCCTGCTGTCACACCCCTCCCCTCGGGGGTGCTGCCCCCACCCCCTGCTCTTTGTCCAGGCCCAGCCCGGAGCACAGGGGTCAATGTCTGTGGGCGACGTGGACTGCCGCACCCCTTCCTTAGCCGTTTCCGAGCCTCGCTCCCTTGGCTGCTGCCAGCTCCCGCGGTCCTGTCTTCCTCTCTGCCTTGGCAGCGCCCAGCACAGTCCGCGTCTTACCTCCCGATCGCCTTTCTCCCCCACGGGAGTGCTGGTTACTCTGTCCGGGTCTCTGTGCCCAGCCCTGGCCTGGCACTGCACGTGCTCAGTGAGGGGTTGCCCCGTGAAGGAGCTCCCTGGCAGCCAATGAGAGCCCGGGGCGCGACTGCCTGGGAACCAACCCTCTGCCTTGCCCTTTGCAGCCTTCTCTGCCCGCGGCTGGAAGCTGGGCGGGCGCCCTGGGGGCCATGCTGAAGGCCGGGGCGAGGGGCCGGAGGGCCTCTGACTGCGGCCCCGCCTCCCACCGGCCCAGGTGCATAACCAAGTTCGCCCAGGTGGGTGTCTCTGGTGGGCAGAGCCTGGGTGGCAGGTCCAGGGGGTGAGGAGGAGCTACGGGGAGGACCTGTCTCTGTGTCTTCCCTCCCTGACCCGGGCTCGGGAATGTGTGTGTGTTGGCACCGATGAGATGAGGCCTCGGGGGCTGAGTGGCTTGACCAAGGCCACCTGCTGGGAGGTAGCAGAGCCTGGACTCCGAGCACAGTGCTCTGTCACTGCCACAGCTCACCCCGCGGAGCAGCGTGTGCCTGGGGCGGGGCGGCGGGATTGGGGATGGGGGTCAGGAGCCATGTGCTTGACTTCCCGCCCGCCCTCCCACCCCCATCCACGCCCAAGCAGTACGTGGGTTCCTTCTCCGTGGATGACCTGGGCACCCAGGAGGGCGTGTGGCTGGTGCAGCAGCAGCTGTGGGCACTGAAGGTAGGAGAGCTGGGGGCCACTTTGCTGTGGGGGGGGGGTCCCCTGGGACCATCCCTCTGATCCCCACCCCCAGCCACAGAGAGGGAGCAGGTGAGGTCCCGGGAGGGAGGGCCGGAGCCATGCTGAGCCACACCCAGGCTCCTGGAGCCCACGCCCTCGGTCCAGGCACTCTCCCTCAGTGGTCAGTGTCCCGAGGGCGGGAGCCACGGGTGGGAGATGCGGGGGGTGGTCCTGGCTGTGGGGGGTGGTCCCGCCAGGGTCAGTCACCCACACTCCCCTGGCCCCTGAGGGTCCGCTGTCCAGGCTCAGTCCCCTGGCAGGTGGGGGGGTTGGTTACCCACCTCTGGTGACTGGGACTGAGGCAGGGCTGGGCAGGGCAGGGCCTGAGCGGTAACACCTGCCCCCCCACAACTCTGTCCCCCCAGGACTGTCCCCGGCGCCGGGCCGTCATCCTGAAATTCAGCCTGCAGGGCCTCAAGATCTACAGCGGGGAGGGCGAGGTAGGGGCCGGGGGTGCAGGTGAGGCCTGGGCAGGACAGGTGTCCCCCCTCAGGATGGACTTGGCAACAGTCTCTCGTCCGTCTCACCCCTGGCCCGGCCCTCCGAACTCTCCAGGCCGTACCTCCCGGCCTGAGCATCAGGAACCCCGGGAGGTTTGGGCAAGTCCCTGGGCCCCTTCGTAGCCTGCCCAGTGGGCTGTGGCCGCCTCTCGTGCCGGTGGAAGGGGGGCCGCCGTTCCTTCGCCCAGCCTCTCCCAGTGCTAGGCGAACACCGCAGGCCAGAAGTGCACACTGGGAGGCTGGGCGCCGCTTCCTAAGACGGTGCCCGTGGTGTCCCCGAGGGGTGCACCGGAGGGGCCCCGTGCCACTCGCCCGAGGTCTCACTGACCCCCCAGCGGCCCCACCACAGGGGGCTGTACCACCTGCCCAAGGCGTGCAGAGAGGGACTGGCAGAGCCAGGATGGCCACCCGGCTCATCCGCCTCGGCGGCCAGGAGGGCACCGGGCCTGCACCACGGCCCCTGCCACCCTGCAGGCCGGGACGCTCTGCCCCTCGGCTCCGGCAGGTGGGCAGAGGGAGCAGGAGGTTCAGGCCCAGTGGCCAGGGACGGGTGAGGGTTTCGGTTTGAGGCAGGGCTTGGGCAGGCCTGGAAGGAGGGAGAACTCTCTACCCCCGGAGCCGGGTGGGCCCGAAACTGGCCACGCAGGCCCGGGAGGCGTGCCCGCGGGTGTGCGGGGCCCCGCAGGGCTGGCACACTCTGGGCTGGAGCTGCCGGCCCGGTGGAGGGTCTGACGGAGGCCGTCATGCCCGCTGCCCCCCCCCCAGGTGCTGCTGATGGCACACGCCCTGCGGCGGATACTCTACTCCACCTGGTGCCCAGCCGACTGCCAGTTTGCCTTTGTGGCCCGGAACCCACGGAGCCCGGCCAGCAAGCTCTTCTGTCACCTTTTTGTGGGCAGGCAGCCCGGGGAGGTACGGGGGCCCAGGCAGGGAGCCAGCACTGAGGCCGGGGCGGGGGGGCGGGGGGGGGCGGGTGCTGGGCCTCAGCATGGGCTTCCAGGGAGGACGTGGCCACGCTGCCCTGAGCCCCCTCCAGACCTGGGCCCATTGCCGCACGGCTCCTTCTCTGGCTCTGCCGGCCGAGGACTCCTCAAGGCAGGTCCGTGGCCTCGGATCGCCTGGAAGACTGGGCCCCTGCCACGCCTTTGCTCCTGCTGTTCTCTCTGCCAGGGCGCCCCTCACCTTCCCATCCTGGCACATTCCAGCTTGCCCGTCCAGGCTCAGCCCACTCCCCGTGACAGAAACCTCACCCTGGCATCCCGGGGCCTGCCCCTAATCACAGACCCGGATCCTTCCAGAGAGGGCCGGGCCCGGCTCCAGCGTGGGCTCCAGGGAGCGGGCGGGCGGGCGGCAGGTAGAGCCCGGAAGTCAAAGCCGGGGTGACGGCCGCGAAGGACGTCCTCGGCAGCCAGCTGTCGGCAGCTGAGGCTGGGCCTGGTTCCATCCCGCAGCAAGTCCTGGCCATCGCCCCGGTGTGCCCAGCCCTGTGCTGGCTCCCGAGAGAGGCTGGGCCATGGCCTCTGGTCTGGCGCCCACAGTTCCAGCGTGAGAACGCGTGTGGTGGGCAGAGTGCTGGGCTTTGGCCCAGGAATTTTATTTTATTTTATTTTATTTTTTATTTTTATTTTTTAAAAAAATGTATTTTATTGATTTTGTACAGAGAGGAAGGGAGAGAGATAGAGAGTTAGAAACATCGATGAGAGAGAGTCATCGATCAGCTGCCTCTTGCACACCCCCTACTGGGGATGTGCCCGCAACCAAGGTACATGCCCTTGACTGGAATCGAACCTGGGACCTTTCAGTCCCCAAGCCAACGCTCTATCCATTGAGCCAAACCGGTTTCGGCTGGCCCGGGAATTTTATTAAAGGAGCACACGGAGGTGGGGATGAGGGAACGAGACCAGAGGCGCCATGCTCTGCCCGCGGTCACACAGCGGCTCCTAAGGGCCAGAGCCCGGATCGGGTGCCAGGTGCTGTGACTCCAAGGCCGGGTTCCCAGCCAGCCCTCTAAGAGGGTACTGACCCAGGGCACCGGGTGGGGGCATTTAGCCAGGTGTTCCAGCTGCAGGCATGGTGCCTGGGACAGAGTAGATGCTTGAGGGGGAGCTGCGTGGTGGTGAGGTTTTGAGGGATAAGTAGGTGTTCTCCCACTGACGGGGAAGAGCATCCCAAGCCCAGGAGTGGCATGGCCCTTTGGGGAGCGGGTTGATGCCTAAGTTGGCCAGGAGACCTCCCTCAACTGAGCCCTCCTCTCCCTCCCCTCCCCTCCACTCCCCTCCCCTTTCCACCTCTCTCTCCCCTCCCCTCTCCTCCTCTCCCTCCCCTCCCCTCCCCTCCACTCCCTCCCTCCCCTCTCCTCCCTTCCTTCCCCTCCCCTCCCCTTTCCACCTCTTCCTCCCCTCCCCTCCCCTTTCCTACTCTCTTCCCCTCCCCTCCCCTCCCCTCCCCTCTCCTCCCCTCCCCTCCCCAGGTCCAGATCCTTCACCTGCTGCTCTGCCGCTCCTTCCAGCTTGCTTACCTCTCGCAGCACCCCGCGGAGCGGGCCCCACCGGAGCCCTGCCCGGTGCCCGCAGGGGATGTGCCCCTGAAGCCGCTGGCCAGCCCCGGGAGGCCCCCCGGTCCCGCCCGGGAGCCCTTCGCCCGGGACCAGCTCTCGCAGAACGTGCGTGCCCTGGTGTCCTTCCGGCGGCTGCCAGCGGGGGGGCCCGCGGGCAGTGGGGTAAGCAGCGCCCCAACCCCGGCCAGGGACCTGGGTGAGGTTTGGGGGTCACGGGGAGGTGGTGCCGGGCGTCAGAGGGAGGGGCTCGCCTGACCTGACACGGCTGGACCTGACCTGCCGACGCCTCCGGGCCCCTCTCGGTCCCCCAGAAGGAGCTGCTGGAGCTGGAAGGCTGTGGGGGTGCCCGCCTCTTCCGCCTGGGGAACCCCTACTGCTCCCCCACCCTGGTGCGCAAGAAGGCCATCCGCAGCAAGGTGATCCGCTCCGGGGCCTACCGCGGCTGCACCTACGAGACCCAGCTGCAGCTGTCCGCCCGGGAGGCCTGTGAGTCTTTCTGCACCGCCTTGCCGGCGCCTCCGAGCAGGGGCCGGTGTGTGGCCGTGTGTCGTGTCCACCCCTGGGTGCCCAGGGCTCGCAGTGTGATGTGCGGCTGTGGCTGTGCTTAGCTGCTGGGGGTGTCTTTCGGAGGCTGGGTGTGTGGCTGCTGGCGAGGAGACGGCGCGGGGGGGGGGGGGGGGGGGGGGGGGGTCCTAGGGCCTGCGGGGGTGAGGTGCGCTGGGTGAGGACGAGTCCGTCTCTCCCTCTGACTTCTGGATGGGCCCACAGTTCCTGCCGCGTGGGAGGCGTGGCCCCCCGGGGCTGGCGGCCCCGCGTGCCTAGCGGAAACCGAGGGCAGCCTGACGGAGAACATCTGGGCCTTCGCTGGCATCTCCAGGTAGGAGCGGCCTGGCCTGGCTGAACGGCCAGCCCCTGGGGGGAGCAGAGGAAGAGGCTGTGGGGGCCCCTGCCCCTCGGGGCCCGGACGTGCAGGTGCAGATTCCTGCGTAGGGGCAGGGCGTTCCTGCTCTCGGGGCACAGTCTCCAGCATCGGGGGCCTCGGTGTCTCAGCTGGAAAGGGGATGATAAAAGGACCTTCGTGGCAGGGCTGGGGGAGGGTCAAGTGAGGTCATTCAAAGGACTGGAGACCTCAGCTCCAGGGGACAGCCCCCCAAATGTCAGGGCTTTCAAATGCTCCTGATCAGGTCTTGAACTTGCCAGTTAAGGACGCGCTAGAAACCTTTCTGAAAGGAGGGCTGAAAGCTTCCCGTCTGGAGGCCCAGTTCGCAGCCAGGTGGCTCTGTGGTTGAGCGTCGACCTCTGTATGGACCAGGAGGCCCCAGGGCACGTGTCCGGGTTGCGGGCTCTATCCCCCCTTGTGGGACGTGCAGGAGGCAGCTGATCAATCATTCCCCCTCTCCCTTCCTCCTTGAAACCAACAAAAATTACATATCGATATACTTTCAAAGATGCTCTGGGGCTGCCACACCATTGCCTGGGAGCAGCCTGCACCAGGCCAGGCTAGCGGGCCCACCTTCAGCCTCTCGCTCTGCCCCCCAGGCCCCGAGCCCTGGCCCTGCTGCGGAGAGACGTGCTCGGGGCCTTCCTGCTGTGGCCCGAGCCGGGCGCCTGCGGCCAGTGGTGCCTGTCGGTGCGGACCCAGTGCGGCGTGGTGCCCCACCACGTCTTCCGGAACCACCTGGGCCGCTACAGCGTGGAGGTAGCGTGCGGGCCGTCAGCCCCCCACTTGCCCGCGGGCCCCTCTCCCTTTCACTCCAGGGCCCGCCTCACCCTCATCCTAGCCCCCCGTTGGCTCTCTCTGGCCCCATCCCTTACGCATTTCCATCCAGCTCCTTAGTCATGGTGCCTGCTGCCCCCGCCCCCACTGGTCCGCTCAGCCCCGCCTCTGCCCATGGGCTCGCCCTGGGCCCCTCTCTAGAGGCCTTGGGAGGGCACCCGAGTGGAGCCTGGGGCCAGCGTCATGCTTCACGGTCTGTGGGAAACCCGGGTTAAGCCCGCTTTCCCGCACCCTAACCCATCGCTTCGTGGGAGGAAGCTGACTCAGGGTAGGGCTTGCTCAGCTCAGACAGCCTCTGAGCCTCCGGGTCTGGAGTCTCGAATGATCCCAGGTTTCCCAGGGCCCGGGAGGGGCGGGGCCTTTTGAAAGGTGCTCCCTCACCTCCGTGCTCAGTGCCTCAGTCCCGGCCTGGCCCGGAGGAGAGGGGGAGAGGACATGGTGCCTGGCTGTGCTGGGAGCAGCCCGGGGACCTCACGGGAGCCCCTCTCTCCCCCCACCCCCCCAGCACCTGCCCGCCGAGTTCCCCAGCCTGGAGGCCCTGGTGGAGCACCACGCGGGGACCGCACGCAGCCTCTTCTGCTCGCTGGACATGGGCCGCCTGAACCCCGGCTACGAGGAGCAGGACTGGGGGCCCGAGGGCAGGCCGCCCCGGACACTCCGGCCGCTGGGCCATGCCAAGTCCGAGGCAGAGCTGCAGGGCCTGGGCTAGCGGGCCAGGCCCCACA
Organism: Nyctalus aviator; assembly: GCA_036971965.1. Classification (NCBI taxonomy): domain Eukaryota; kingdom Metazoa; phylum Chordata; class Mammalia; order Chiroptera; family Vespertilionidae; genus Nyctalus; species Nyctalus aviator. The sequence continues at coordinate 184,062,883 of CM072923.1, forward strand.
CCAACGGCCTTGCCTTCCCTGGTCCCTGGGCCTCAGCAGGCCACTCTGTCCTTCTTCCACCCTCCCGGTCAGTTCCACCCTGTCCCTCAGCCCCTTGGACCGGCCTTCCACCACTTCACCGACTGGCGGAGCCCTGAGATTGGGGGTTCTCACTCACATGTGGCCCCTGAGACGGCAGATCTCCAGGCTCCTGTGAACTTGCAGGTGGCTTGGTGCTCGCCCTCCGGGCTTCCCTGGAGCTTCCTGGGGGAGGAGGGGGCGGGAAGGTTATTCCCAGTGGAGGGGCAGCCTGTCCTAAGGAGGCCAGGCTGAGGGGCCGTGACGGGGAGTCTCTGGAGAGCGCCTGACGGAGGCAGCCAGACGCGGAGGGTGAGGTGCCCGGGGAGGCAGGGGCAGCGAGGTCTCACTTTGGGCAGAAGCCTGGGGTGAGCCACCCTCTCAGGAGAGACACAGATGACTCAGTGGAGCCTGTGGGCCGCACCCCGGCTGCGTTTCCCAAGTCGTCTGCGGTAAGGGAGTCTCCCCTTGAGTTCTGGAGAGCGGGCTAGGAGGGTGCAGAGGCCAGGGGGGAGGAAGAGCCGCCACACAGGGGCGGGCACCTGTGTGCGGAGAGGGACGGGAGCCATGGGGGGGAAAGGATCGCAGGGCACCGCTTGGGAAGGCTGGCCTGGACTCAGACCACAGGGTGTGATTCCCGCTCACGGGGAAGGCTGCCCAGCCTCACCACTCCTCCTTGGCACACCCAGAGTGCATTTCCTCCTGCCGGTTGACTGGGGGGATAGCAGTGAGCTCAGAGGGCTGAGAGCCCAGCTCAGCTTGCAGGCTGCAGTGGATTTGTTGGCTGCCTGGGAAGGCACCTGAGGAGGGGATGGCCCTCAGTGAGGCGCTGACCGGCTGTCAGGAGCCGCAGGGCCACCCTAGGCCAGTTCCGCTGGGGAGGGGACAGAGCAGAGCCACTGGAGTTAGAACTGGTGTGGGCTCTGCCCCGGGGGCTTGGCCTCAGCGGACAGAGGGAGCCATGGAAGTGATGGTAGTCTGCAGGACGGACCCGTGCTGATTGGCGGGTGGACACAGATCCGCCAAGCTAGGGAGGAAGGTCACTGTGGGGGAATTTCTTATGTCTGAGATAAAGGCCTCGTCATGAATCTGGGGCTGCCGCTCTCTCTCCTGGAAGTTGGGTGTGACTGTTTTGTGCCTTGAAAAGTCACAGATTCTGGCTCCTCCCACGAATAGCAGCCCCACAGACAGAAAGGGAGGGAGGGCCTCCCATTTCCCTGGCGGACAGAGGGGTTTGGTGACACCGTGCCCAGGATTATAGCCCTGGAGTCACACATGGAAGGCCAGAGCTTTGCCTCGGTGATGGGTGTGCTTTGCTGTGCAAATTATCCATGTGGACAAGCTGTCAGGGATGTTCCCAGAGCACTTTAACATTCTTCTTCACAGCATCTGTTGTTCACGTGGCACACGTAGGGCAAGGTTTTTGACCCGTGTGTACAAACACGTCCGTGTCTTAATTGTCGATCAGTTTTCTCTCTTTTCCAACCAGCACCACCGGGGTAGCCCAGTTCTCTGTGCTGTATGTACTTGAAATAAAATGCATTTCTGTGGAATGTCTGGTACAGACTTTTCCTTTGGAAGGTGATGTCTTTGTTCGGTTTTCCTGTTTTGTTTTTGTTGGCCACTATGCCTGCAGCTGGTGCTGACTGGCAAACCAGACAGGTCTTGTTCTCAGAGGCAGAGGATGTCCTGAAGAAATCAGATCAGTATTTTCTTTTTTAAAATATATATTTTATTGATTTTCCACAGAGAGGAAGGGAGAGGGATAGAGAGCTGGAAACCTCGATGAGAGAGAAACATTGGCCAGCTGCCTCCTGCACACCCCCCACTAGGGATGTGCCCGCAACCAAGGTACATGCCCTTGACCGGAATCCAACCTGGGACCTTTCAGTCCGCGGGCAGATGCTCTCTATCCATTGAGCCAAACCGGTTTCGGCTAGTTTAGCACTTCTTAGTTGGGATTCAGGAATCTGTAGTTTAACAACGCCACCAGGTGATTATCATCATGAGAGAAGTTTGGGAAACTGGCTTAGCCTCTGCACCGGGCTGCGGGCAGCCCCAGCGTGCAGGCCTCTGGCCGGGAGGCCCTGTTCACGAGCCGGCAGCGCGCGGACCCTCGCAGGCGCCACCTGTGACGCCACGTGCGTTGCTAGGCGACCGCGAACGCCGCGCAGCCTGCGGGCCAGCGGGCGGCTGGGCCTGGGTCGTGCGGCGCCTGCAGCGCGGATCCTGCCCGTCCCGCCGCCCGGCCTCAGGGCCGACGAGCCGCCGCGGAAGGAGGCAGCGCCCGCCCCGGTCCTGCGGCTCCTCGCCGCCCCCTTCCCCTCCCGGGGCCCCGCGAGGCGCCCAGCGCTCCCCCGCAGCCCCGGCCCCGCCGCGAGGGCCGCCCCGGCGCCCGGCCCTCCCCTGTCCCCGCCCCGGGCGGCCCGGGCCCCCGCCGGCCCCGGAGCCCGGCCCCGCCATGGCCGCGGAGTCGGTGAAGGTGGTGGTGCGCTGCCGCCCCATGAACCAGCGGGAGCGGGACCTGAACTGCCGGCCCGTGGTGACGGTGGAGTCGGCGCGCGGCCAGTGCTTCATCCAGAACCCCAGCGCCACCGACGAGCCCCCCAAGCAGTTCACCTTCGACGGCGCCTTCTTCATGGACCACTTCACCGAGCAGATCTACAACGAGATCGCCTACCCGCTGGTGGAGGTGAGGGCGCCGGAGGCCGCCCCGGGACGGCCGGGCAGGACTTGGGGCGCCCTGAGGGGTCCGGAGGGACGGTGCAGCCCCCACACCGCCCGCTGAAGGCCCTGAAGACCCCTGCGGGCAGGAGAGAGCAGGACCCCGCCCACTAGGTCTGTGCCCAGGCCGCCCGCACCCCCATTCTCAGCCTGCAGGACCACCTGCCCCCACCCTCGCCCGAGAGCTTCAGACTTCTCCAAACGCTCCTCCGTCTCCATTCCCCGCCCCATCCCAGGCCTTGGCATCTGCTTTCCGCCCCAGCGTTCAGAGCCCGCTCTTAATCCTATGCGGGAAGGAGGAGGGTCTCAGCTCCCTGCTTCTGCTCCTTTGAGCTTCATGAGGCTGGTGCGAGGGGGGTGGGGGGCACTCACATTTCACAGATGGGAAACTGAGGCCGGGAGAGAGGAGACTGGCCAGGCCCCCCAGGGCGTCCGATAGAGGTGGGGCTGGATCTGCACCTGCTGTTGGGAATGGAAAAGGCCCTTCCATGTCTACCAACTTCTCCCCAGCTGCCCGCGGATCACTGGGGAGATGTGACAGGGGGTTCCAGGGAAAGGGAGAGTTTGGGAAATGCTCTGCCCGCTCTCCCCAGGGGTGGTCCCAGGCTCAGGATGGCAGGCTGTTCCTCTCTGTCCCGGATTTCCAGGCTGAAGGGACCTGAGGGGTCATCTCGTCCAGTCTCCTCCCCATCGGGTCCTTGTCGTGACTGTCCACCCTGTGGAGGGGCTCACTTTCCCCAGAGGGTCCCAAAGCCCCCCCTTTGCTCTGGGCTCCTGGAGACCACCGTACACTGTAGCACCTCTCACTTCACATGCACAAGGGTCCCCGGTAACAGAGAAGTGAGGCACGCTAAGCCGTGTTTAGTGGGAGAATACTTTACTCTGCTTCCGTTTTTTTTTTTTTTTTAAATATATTTTATTGATTTTGTACAGAGAGGAAGGGAGAGAGATAGAGAGTTAGAAACATCGATGAGAGAGAGTCATCGACCAGCTGCCTCCTGCACACCCCCTACTGGGGATATGCCCGCAACCAAGGTACATGCCCTTGACCGGAATCGAACCCGGGACCCTTCAATCCCCAAGCCGACGCTCTATCCATTGAGCCAAACCGGTCTCGGCAACTCTGCTTCCGTTTTTAAGTGTAAATTAATTAAAGTAAATGCAGTATCTCGTTTGCCCCAGGCATGTGTCCAGTGTGGCTGGTGGCTAACCCCCCCAGGAGGGTGCCGGGGTATTTATGTTTATGCGGACCCTTGTCGGGGTCTGGGTTTGGGTCGATACTCGGGGTGCTGCACCACGTTCCTGGGACTTCCTGTGCCCCTGGCTCTGAGGAGCCCAGCTGGGACCCTCGGGCGATGGCTCTGCCACAGCCTGTCCCCCTCCGCCAGGCACCCATCCCTGTGTGCACCCCTCACACACAGAGTTTCCTCAGACAGGGGAGAGCTGATGCCTGTCTAGTTCTGCCCACTAAAATGAGGCCTCCCTCCAAGGAACGGTGACTGGTGGCCGGTCTTCCCTCCCCAGCCATCCCCTGGGACCGGAGCCCCACGCGGCCTGCGGACGGATCTGTGCAGGGAAAGCGGGCACAGACGCCACGGGGGTCCTCGGGGTCCGGGAGCAGCTCTCGGGCCCGGGTTCTGACGGGGTTCCCCCTCCTCACAGGAGGTTCTAGAATTTGTGTCCTGTGTGAGGGCAGGGACTGGGTGTCCGCCTGAGCCATTGTTCTGTCCCCTGCGGAGCCCGGCGCCTGGCGCTGGGAAGCCGGTGCCTGCGGAAGGAATAAATGCATCTGAACGAAGGAGGACTTCAGGGTGCCACCTGTTTGCCCTGCTTTTCTTTTCAGCTGCTGCTTCCACCCCCTCGCCCCAGCCTCTCTCCTCTCTGCCAGGCTGTCCCCTCAGCCTGGAATGCCTTCCTCTTCTGTCACCTGTCAAACCCCAAGCCTCCCCTTCAGTTCCCCCAGTTCCACTCACCCAGGAGGCGGGGCCTGGCTCCTCCCGCACCGTCCTGTCCCCTCTCCTCCCCCACACGCCCTCTCCTTGCCCAGGGCCTGAACTCCCCACATTACACTCCCCTCCGCTGGCCTGTGTGGGAACCACTCTCCCACAATCCAGGCGGACATTTAGTGAGCGCCTCTGCACCCCAGCACCCCTGCCAGTGCCTGCAGCGCTTCTCGGGGAACCCTCACACAGACCCCTCGTTTCAGAGGAGGAAACTGAGGCTCCATGTGCCTGTGTTCCAACAGGCCGGGGGCTCCCGGTCAGTGAAGGGTGTAGACTGATATGAATCCAGGAGGCTACACTCCAGGGCACTCGCTCTTAAGCTCACCCAGGGACAGTCTCCCACCCAGCAGGCACTGAGCTGAGGACAGAGCTGGGCCTCATTCATGTCCACCTGCCCACCCCCAGCCCAGGGACATGGAGGTGGGAGGCCCGGGAGGGGCCCCTCAGACCTGGCCGGGGCCCTGGCCCTACCCCAGGCCGTGCCGGGCCTGCTGAGACCGGGTTCTGGTCCTCCCCGCAGGGCGTCACGGAGGGCTACAACGGCACCATCTTTGCCTACGGCCAGACGGGCAGCGGCAAGTCCTTCACCATGCAGGGCCTGCCCAACCCGCCCACCCAGAGGGGCATCATCCCCAGGGCCTTCGAGCACGTGTTTGAGAGTGTGCAGGTACGGCCTCGGGAGGGCAGGGCAGGGCTGGGGCCGGGCGGCGGGTCCCAGAGCGCGTGTCACTCCGGGGTGAACCAGGGCCTCTACAGCACGGCTGAGTGGCTGAGCGGAGGCAGGCTCTGGTTTTCTAAATGTGATGGGAGAACTTAAACTGAGGCAGTGACACCTCGCAGTTTTATGTTTTTCTTTTGCTATTTTTGGATTTTTAGAAAATTTCATTTTAGAGAGAAGGGAGAGGAATAGAGAAAACGTGGATGTGAGAGAGGAACATCCACTGACTGCCTCCTGCACGCCCCTTACTGGGGATTGAGCCCACAACTTGAGCACGTGCCCTTGACCAGATTTGAACCTGGGACCCTTCAGTCCGCAGGCTGACGCTCTATCCACTGAGCCAAACCAACTGGGGACCAAGCCTTGTACAAAGCCCTTTAGTATCCTATGGAACCCCGCCCGGTCCCGCAGGTAACCATCATCCCATTTTCAAGAACGGGAGGCTGAGACTTGGAGCCCCTGTGGGCTGGCTCCAAACCAGTCATCCCAGCCCTAGCTTGTTTGGCTCAGGGGATAGAGCGGCAGCCTGCAGACTGAAGGGTCCCAGGTTCGATTCTGGTCAAGGGCACATGCCCGGGTTGCAGGCTTGATCCCCAATAATGGGTGTGCAGGAGGCAGAACATCAATGATTCTTTCTCATGATTTGAAGTTTCTCTCTCTCCCTCTCCCCCTCATCTCTGGAATCAATCAATCAATCAATCAATCAATCAATAAATAAAAAACCCACAGTCACCCCAGTGTCCAGGCTGCAGGTGAGAAGTGCAGTGACATTTGTGGCAATGCACAGAGATTCCTGCATCTGGGAAATGGCAACATGGGGGCCAGGACCCTGGTCCGCTGCAGAGCCCCCTGTATCTGCACCCGGGACTCATCCGGTGAGAGGGCTGCCAGGGATCTGCCCAGGGCCAGTGCGTGGGCCAGGCCTTCCCTGTGGCCTCAGTTTCTCTACCTGAACAACGGGAGGCCTCTCCTATCTCTTGTTCATTGAGGCCTGTAGAGAGAGCATTGGACAACAGCAATATGAGAAGGATGCGACTGTGAAGCCTGACTGCCCCCCGCCCGCCCCGCCCCGCATTGCCGTGATGCCAGGCTGCAGGGCTCAGGTGGCAGGGCCAGGGGAGGCAGCAGGGGCTCAGGTGTCCGTCTGTGCTCTCTGCCCGCTCCCTGCAGTGTGCGGAGAACACCAAGTTCCTGGTCCGGGCCTCCTACCTGGAGATCTACAACGAAGATGTCCGTGACCTCCTGGGGGCTGACACCAAGCAGAAGCTGGAGGTGGGTGCGGACCTGGCACAGGCGGGTGCAGGCCGGTGGAGAGGGGAGGTTGGCATCAGGTGGCGGGGGTCCCTCAGAAATTCAGGAAAGCTGTCCTGAGTGCACGGTGCGGGTTCAGACTGTGGTGAGGACTTAGGACCCACGCGGTGGTTGTGAGATTCACGAGGGGGATGAGGGCGCACTGCTCAGGAGAGCTGGTGTTCAGTGTGTGAGCGATTCCATCCACTGCGATTCCTGGGAAGGACAGTGGTGTGACTGGCGGCTGCACCGAGGAGACCCAGGGAGGAGGAGTCAGGGCTGATGGGCACGCGTTTGTACATTGTCCTCAGCCTCCTAAAAGGCTAGAACCGGGATGAAGGAACGTTCTTTGAGGCCAAATTAGATGCTTTGAGGGTCCCGTCAAGATGGCAGAACTGTCCTGGCCAGTTTGGCTCAGTGGATAGAGTATCGGCCTGAGGACTGAAGGGTCCCGGGTTCAATTCCGGTCAAGGGCACTTACCTCGGATGCTGGCTGGATCCCAGGCCCTTGTGGGGGCCATGCAGGAGGCAAACAAGTGCCGTATGTCTCTCCTCCGCCCTCCCACTCTCTAAAATTCAATGGAAAAGTGTCCTCGGAGAGGATTAGAACAATGACAAAAGGAACCTTGGAGGGTGACAGAACTGATCCTCTGGGCTCGTTAAACTCTGGGTGGCCTGGGCAGGTCCAAGGAAGAGAGGCCAGTGCAGGGAGGTGCTGGTGGCTGCCCCCCAAGTCTGGTGCTGCTTATCTGACAAAGCAACCAACGGGGTCAAAGGGCCTACACCCGGCATCGAGGGTCAGGGGTCGTCCCGCCTCCCTCAGAGGCAGAACGTCCGAGTTGGGGGAGTGCCAGTCATTAAAGAGCATCGGCCCTGGGAGGTTGCTAAGGAGATTCCCATTTTACAGGCGAGGAAACTGGGCTGGGAAAGAGGGCCAGTCGGTCCCTGGGTAGGAAGTGGCAGAGTCAGGGTTGGACATTTTCCGTGACCCCAATGGCGTCAGCCTCCCAGGCCACATGCCTCGACAGCCAGGGGGGCGAGCAGAGCCTGCTGTCCCCTCGACGGCACAGGGCGCTGGAGCCGCCCATGTGGGGGTGTTTCTCTGCTCGGCCCCGGAGCCTTCTACTTGCCCCCTGACCCCCTGCTTGCCCTGGCTTCATTGTGGGGCTGTGAGTGCCTCGCTGACAGAGGAACAGTCAGACTGGGAGCAGCTGTCACCCATGGAAACGTCCCCAGTGTCTGAGCCGGAAGGACCCTGAGAGAGCTTCTAGTGAGCCCCGTCCTGGTACCGATGAGGAAACTGAGTCCCTAGGAGAGGCAGGGGCGTGGCCAAGGTCACATGGCAGACTGCTTGTTGTGTTACCTGAACTCCTGGGATGTGCGCGGTCAGGTGCTTTCCTCCCTGTGTTTTGGGGTCAGCAACATAGGAACCCCCTGGGGCAATAAGAAGCAGAAATCAGGTTCCAGTGGGGGGGTGGGCATGTTGGTTCACTCATTCAACAAAAGCTTACTGGGGGCGGGGGCCGGGTGTCCACACAGGTGTGCCTCCCTCCCTCCCTGCCAGCCCCCTCCAGACAGGACCCTCTTTTCCCCCCCCCCCCCCCCCCCCCCCCCCCCGCCCTGCCGCCTCTCCCAAACACAGCAGTGCTTCGCCCTTTCTGTGTGGGAGCTCCAGCCGCCCACCTGGATCTTTTCCTGTCTTTTCTAGCAGCTGAGTCACTCCTCAGCCCCAGGCAGGGAAGCAGTGGGGGGGGGAGAAGCAGCACAGGGAGCTGCTCCCACCATCCGCCCGGAAGGCCAGCCCTGGGGCATGGGCACAGGGCCCTCCTCCCCGTCCTTGTACCCGGGCCCCTAGCTGGGCGTGGTCACCAGGCCCTGAGGGACGAGGGCTGGCAGCCGCTCCCGCTAGCACCCCGCTGGGCGCTGGGCCCGGGGCCTCAGACTTGGGGAGCCAAGCTCCCAGGGGGCCGCCAGGGACAGAGGCGCTCCAGGACACTCCCCAGGGTGCTCTGAGCTTCGACCCTGGCCGGGTGCCTCGCAGAGAAGGCAGAGGGGTTCTCACGTGACCTCACAGCAGCCTTCGGAGGAGGTGCTGCTCGTACCCTTAGCACAGAGGGAAACTGAGGCCGGCGCCTGGGGGGGAGCAGCCGCCGGCACAGCAGTGAAGGGGGAGACCGGATATGAAGGCAGGTGGTCAGGCTCACCGCACAGCGCGGGCCTGAGCGCTTCGGTAATTGGGGTTATTAATCGGCGAGAGCCAGTGAGGGATGTTGGGGAGCAGGGTTATACCTCCTCCCCAAACCATGAACTGTCAGGGAAATACCCCGGCAGGGGGCGGAGAGGGTCGGCCTCGGGGCCTCCGTCAGGTCCTGTACCCGGTGCCCCGGCAGCGTCAGGACCCCGCCTCCGTGGGGGTGTCTCCTGGCTCCACGTGTCCTGCCTGTGCGCCAGGCTCAGCCATGCCACATCCCCGCTGGTTGTCATGGCGACTGGGCAGCCCTGCAGCTGTGGAGCCGTTACCAAGGAACGGGCACAGCTGGTGCTGTCACTCAGCGCTGCCCCCCAGCTCCGTGGTGGGCGGGCAGGAACATCGGGGAAGGTGGGGAGGCAGCCCGGGATCATGAGGTGGGCGAGCAAGCCTTCCTGGGTCTAGACATGGGGTGCGGTGACCGCTCCGTGAGGGGGTGCCTCCCTGCCCCCTTTTCTGCTCACGAGAGATAGTGTCCTCACCTCTGCATGGCCTGTGCTCACTCAGCCCCTCCAAGCTCCCAGAGAACTTCCTATCAGCTCCATTCTCTTCTCAGTCCTCACGGGCAGGCAGAAATAGGCTTTATTGTCCTCATTTTATTTTTATTTTATTTTATTTTATTTTTATTTATTTATTTTTTAATGCTTTGGGGGAGGAGAATTTTTTTAAAATATATATATTTTTTATTTTTTTTAAATTTATTTTGTACAGAGAGGAAGGTAGAGAGATAGAGAGTCAGAAACATCGATGATAGAGAATCATCGATCAGCTGCCTCTTGCACACCCCCTACTGGGGATATGCCCGCAACCAAGGTACATGCCCTTGACCGGAATCGAACCCGGGACCCTTCAGTCCCGAAGCCGACGCTCTATCCATTGAGCCAAACCGGTCTCGGCTATTGTCCTCATTTCACAGGTGACACAGCCAAGGCCGGAGAGGCAAACTGACTGCCCCAACCAGAGCAGGTTTCCGCCCCCGGCCTGTCTGACCCAATAGGAACTGCCTCCTGCCTGAAGCGGGGGCAGCCTCTCACCCAGACCTGCCGTGTGCCAGCCAGCCTTCGGGGCCCTGCCAGGGAGAAGGCCGCGGTGGGCACACAGGCTCGTGTGCGGGGCCTCCCTGCCCCCCCCCCGCCCACAGCCGCCTCGTGTCATTTCACACGTTAGTTACGGCAGGACGCTGCAGCCGCTCCCCAGGCCGTCCCTTAGGACCTTTCCGCTGCCCGTCACCCCAGTGAGGGCTGCCCCTGAGGCTGTGTGACCCAGCAGGCCGCCTCGCCCCCGGGCCTCGGTGGTCTCCCCGCTCTGCCGCAGCAGGGCCAGGCCGCACTGCCCCCTCCGAGGGGCCGCCGGGCCCCGCGCCGCCCGGAGCGAAGCGCCTGCCTGAGCCTTGGGCGGCTCAGACAGGCAGACGGGCGGCTTTGGTCCTGATTCGCTCTGCTCTTGTCGGAGCGGTTTCGCTTCCTCTCACACTTGAGAAACGTTGCGTTTCACAGCTCCGTGTCAGCAACAGAACAACGCGGCTGCCTGGATGGCGGGCAGGGAGCAGTCGGAGAGATTAATTTGCTCACTGCCACCGCGCGGAGAGCCACCGGGGGTTCTGGGCAGCACGTGGCACTTCGCCGCCGTCCTCCCCGGCTGCGGGCATTCCCGCTGCCTGGGCGCGTGGCAGAGGGGCCCAGAGCCACACCGACGGGGCACAGGAGGAGCCTTAGCGCCCCTGGGCGACTTCTGCGCCGGCCCCGGGAGCTGACACTCCCAGTCCGAAACCCTTCACAGCAGCAGCACTGGCCGCAGCAGGGAGGACCGCGGCTGGCACTCAGGGAGCACTTGCCGGGTGCCGGGCTCCATGCCAAGCGTTCTGTGGGCTTTAGTTTGCGGAATCCTCGCCGTCTCCCTGGGAGATAGGTATCTCATGCCCATTTTACAGATGTGGAAACTGAGGCTTAGGGAGGGTAAGGCACTGGCTCAAGGTCCCATACGTAAGAGGCAGGGGTGGGTTGGAGGCTGGCTCCACCTGCAGCACACCCTCTGCCCAAGAGGGCATTCGGGGTGCTGATCGGGGCTTTGGGGGACAAAGGTGGACCCTTCCCTCCGGGCCCCCACCCCCCCCTGACCGCGCCTCCCGCCGCAGCTGAAGGAGCACCCGGAGAAGGGCGTGTACGTGAGGGGGCTGTCCATGCACACGGTGCACAGCGTGGCCCAGTGCGAGCGCATCATGGAGAGGGGCTGGAAGAACCGCTCGGTCGGCTACACCCTGATGAACAAGGACTCCTCGCGCTCCCACTCCATCTTCACCATCAGCATCGAGATCTACGCCGTGGGTGCGTGCAGCCGGAGGGGGTAGAGGGGGACTGGAGAGGGGGGAGGGAGGCTGGGGACCAGAGCCGGGATTCCGCTCCCAGTCACCAAGACTCTTCACCCCTCGGAGCCTCGAGGGCCCACCTGACCCTGGGGAGGATGCTCAGACTGCTGGAGGGAGCACTGCAGCCCCTCCCGTGCTGGGACCGCTGCTTCCAGGGTAAACGGCAGCATCAGCCACAGCCACGGTCCTGGCGGCTGCGGAACTGGGCTCGTCCCCAGGGGCCTGCGTAGACCCTGAGAAATGTGCTGTCGGTTTGTTTCGCTCCCAACAACCAGCGTCATGGGAGCTCTGGCTAGTCTCACTTTGTGGATGGGAGAAGTGAGGATCAGAGAGGTGCACGGCTCTGCCAAGGTCACACAGCAAGTGGGATGGGAACCAGGTCCCAGTCTCCAAAGCCAGTGCTTTCTGCCGTAAGAGCACAACTCCCTGGTGACCCAGACACATACACAGACACACACACACACACACACACACACCCCTTTGGCCTCACCGGCCATCTGCAGCAGATGCTGTGAGAGCCATAGAAGCCTGCTGCTCAGAGACTAGACTACCTCCCAGCCCCTGCTTCCTGGACTCAGACAGTCCTGGGGCTGAATCGGGCTCCACCACTGAGTAGCTGTGGGCTTTGGGCACGTTAAATGCCCTTTCTGAGCCTCAGTTTTCTCATCTGTAAGAGGGGCGCAGTCAGAGCACCTCCTGCATGGGGCTCCCGTGTGGCTGAAATGAGGCCCTTGGTGGGTGGGGAGCACTGGGTGGGAGGGGAGCACTCGGTGGGTGGGGAGCACTCGATGGGAGGGGAGCATTGGGTGGGAGGGGAACACTGGGTGGGTGGGGAGCACTGGGTGGGAGGAGAGCACTGGGTGGGTGGGGAGCACTGGGTGGGAGGGGAGCACTGGGTGGGTGGGGAGTACTCGGTGGGAGGGGAGCACTCGGTGGGTGGGGAGCACTCGATGGGAGGGGAGCATTGGGTGGGAGGGGAACACTGGGTGGGAGGGAAGCACTGGGTGGATGGGGAGCACTGGGTGGGGAGCACTCGGTGGGAGGGAAGCACTTGGTGGGAGGGGAGCACTCGGTGGGTGGGGAGCATTCGGTGGGAGGGGTGCCTGATGGCCAGCGGCCCGCATGAACGGGGGAAGGTTGCCCACCAGCGGCCCTCACCGCTCCTCCGGGTCTGCCCGCAGACGAGCGGGGCAAGGACCACCTGCGGGCAGGCAAGCTGAACCTGGTGGACCTGGCGGGCAGCGAGCGGCAGTCCAAGACGGGCGCCACCGGGGAGCGGCTCAAGGAGGCCACCAAGATCAACCTGTCGCTGTCGGCGCTGGGCAACGTCATCTCGGCCCTGGTGGACGGGCGCTGCAAGCACATCCCCTACCGCGACTCGAAGCTGACGCGGCTGCTGCAGGACTCGCTGGGCGGCAACACCAAGACGCTGATGGTGGCCTGCCTGTCGCCCGCCGACAACAACTACGACGAGACCCTCAGCACGCTGCGCTACGCCAACCGCGCCAAGAACATCAAGAACAAGCCGCACATCAACGAGGACCCCAAGGACGCCCTGCTGCGCGAGTACCAGGAGGAGATCAAGAGGCTCAAGGCCATCCTGGCCCAGCAGATGGGCCCCGGCAACCTGTCAGGTGGGCGCCCGGGACGAGGGGGCGGGAAGGGGCGGGGGACCCGGGAGAAGGGCTCTGGCCCTCGGTCTGCAGCTGAGCTGGAGAGACGGAAGCGTCATGGAACCTGGCTTTGGACCGGAGAGATGGAGGCGTCATGTCCTCAGCGTCACGGAACCTGGCTTTGGACCAGTGAGGGAGAGCCCTGGGTGGTGACAGCCGGAGGCACCTGCTCTCTGATGCTCCAGGAAGAGGCCAGGGTGTCCATCCTGTCCCATCAGCTGGGCGGCGGGGGGTGGGGGAGCTCTGTCGCCGGCTCCCTGCCCCCCCGTCTGCTCCCTGTCTCTGAGGCAGCAGCGTGATGCTGTGCTGCTCAGCAGCGGGGTGACTCACTCCCCGTCCAAACCCCACTCCCACTCGGCTCCTTGTGACGGCAGCGCTCACGCCCAGGCCGTGGGCTGTCCTCTGCGGGAGGAAATCATGCCTGGCAGGTCTGCTAGGTTCCTGCAGCCGCAGGGCGCCAAGGTTTCTTCCCGTCTGAGAAGCCCCTGGGGAAGGGAGCACAAAGGAGCCTGAGTCCATCTCTCCGTTCATCCAGCTCCCCAGCCACCTTCCTCTCTCTCCATCCATTCTGCACACCTCCATTCATCTACCCTTCCACCCTTCTTTCCTTCCTTCCTTCCTTCCTTCCTTCCTTCCTTCCTTCCTTCCTTCTACTTACCCACTCATCCATCCATGCATCCATCCTTCTACTTATCCGTTCATCTATACATCCATCCATCCACTCATCCATCATCCATCTACTCATCCACCCATCCATCCACCCACTCATCCGTCTACTCACCCACCCACCCACCCACCCACCCAAAGTGCTCTGAGCACCCCTCCGTGTGGGCCTGTGCTGGGCTCTGGGGACACAGGTGAATCGGATCCAGGCTCTACCTCATGGCACCTCTTCTCCCGGGGAGGGGGCTCCAGCAGACCATCACGTGGGGTGAGGTGAGTGAGCTTCGTCTGTTCTGTTCACTGCCACACCCCCAGGCCTAGAGCAGGCGGTGCTCAAGAAATCTTTGCTAAATGACTGAGTACAGTAGCACTTTCCATAGAGACGCTTCAAATAAGCTGAAGACTCTGAAGCCCTTTAGAATGAGCCTGTGGGTGTCTTTGCGGAGTGCTGTTTACGTAGTTCCTGCCAACGGTGTGCATCTGGGTCACTGCCCCTCATTTCTGCCCCCCCCAGCCCTGCTGGCCAATCAGGCGCCCCCAAACCCTGTCCAGACCGAGGAGAAGCCATTGTCCCCGCCGGTGGTCCAGCCTGACACGGAGGCCGAGAAGCAGCTGATCCGGGAGGTGAGAGCTGGAGCGGGGGGGGGGGGGGGGGAGGGGAGTGGGCGGCGGGTGGGGCCAGCGGCAGACTACTTCCAGAGTGATGTCCTTTCACCCCCCTCACCGTGGGGCCGGCTCTCCAGCCTCCCTTTTGGAGCCACACAGAGATCCTGGGGCCGTGACTTGCCCAAGGTCACACAGCTAAGGAGAGTCAGAGCTGGGATTTGAACTCGGGTTCCAGACGCCAGAGTCCAGTGCATCCCACCTCAGTGGGAGAGCAGGGAGGGGGGAGGGGTGTCTACGGGAGCGCCGTCTCTCCTCACACACAGCAGGAATGGGCGGCTGGGGGTGGAGGAAGCCGAGAAGGCCTTCCTGGCAGTGCAAGTGCCTGTGCAAAGGCGCGAGGCCAGCTGGAAGGCGTTGTTCCCGCAGCAGGTGCCAGGAAGCCTGGGCGGAGAGCAGGGCAGCTGGGGTGGGCCGTGGGGAGCTCCTAGGTGCCCTGTGACGGGGTAGGTGGGGTGTTAGCCTCCCAGAAAAAGCTGTCACTTGGGCCTCGTCCCACATGTGGGCTCCTAGGATCCCGGAGCAGCAGGGCAGGTAACACCTGATTTGCGAAAACACAGCTGATCCCTGGGGTTAGAGAGCGGGGGGCACTTAACACAGCCTGTCAGCTCCCGGGGGTTCCTGCCAAAGGGCACATTTGAGGCCCCAATGTGGCGGGGTTTGGCATTTGACAGTCCCTTTAGGGCCCTGGCTTTTTCGTGGTGGAGAATCCAGTGCCAGCAGGATCAGCTGCAGGGCCTGGGCCGGGTCGTGTCTGTTGCTGGGCCTTTGCCCCTCAATGATGACCTCAGGTGGGACCAGTCCTGAGGCCTGGGAGCCTGGTCAGGCTGTGGGGGCCTGGGGCCCAGCCTCGGAGGGGCGGGGGGGGGGGGGAGGAAACAGGTCAGATAAGGCCTGGGGCCTCAGTCCTGTGGACTGGAGTGCTGGGGAAATGGACTATGGGTCTCCAGAGTTGCCCGTGGCGGGCAGAGGCTGTTACTGCTCAGGGAGAGGCCCAGCTGGGCACTCTCCTGGCCCCGTGAAGGTGTGGGAGCTCGGCGGCTCTGTCTGCCTGTCCCCCGCGGGGAGCCCCGGGGGCAGGGTGAGGAGGCAGCCTTCAGCAGTGCCGAGCCCAAGCCCACAGAATGAGAGGCCACACTTTGGGGGATCAGAGTGTGTCTGGAATCACAGCAACAGGTGGACGTTGGCCACAAAACAGTGGGGGTGGGAAGGGTTGGCCTGGTGGTGGGATGGACGCTTCCTTCCCAAGGAAGGCACTGCCCCCTAGTGGTCACCAGGGAGAAGAGACGCTGTGCAGGCTCCAGGGTCCATCTACCTGGGGGTTGGGGGTGCCTGCCTCCGCCCCAGGGGGCAGCCCAGTGGACGCTGGTCAGAGGCCGCCACCACCAAGCCTGCTTTCTGGCCCTAGCGTCCCTTCTGTGAGCCACACGTAGAGGAGGCGCTGAGAGGGCCTGTCCCCTCGCCCTCCTGTTCCAGGACCAGCCAGGACGCTCGGGGTTGGGGAGGTGGCCCCTGTGTGCAGTGAGTGAAGAGGGTGCCGGGCCAGGAAATGACTCAGCCACGAGCTGGAGGTGTGACGGTGTGACGGTGGGCTTCAGTCTCCTAGCCTTAGGGGGCAGGATTTGAACTAGAAGATTCCTAGGGTCCATGCAGCTTTTACAGTCTGCAAGTCCGGTTCTCACGGGCTCTGTGACCTTGGGCAGGCTGCGCTGCGTAAGCTCTCATCTCATCTCTAGAATGGATGCAATAGCAGCTCTCCTGCCGCTGTGGGGGGGGACGTGCAGGGGTCTTAGTGCCGGGATTTGCACTCAGGCCCCCGTTGAATCAGCGCTTTCTGAGCACCTTCTGGGCACAGGCCCTGTAGCTGGAGGCGCACGTGGTACAGGAAGAGGCTTATTGCCTTTAATATCGGAAGCAACGGAGCAGGTTTTGTGAACTGCCGGGAAAGGCCTCGAGCCGAGGGGGAAGTCTGTGACGAAGGAGGGAGGTGGGGATCGACAGCGTGCCGTCCTCGGTGGGGGGGCTCAGTGCCAGTGGCTCGTGCACGGTCACAGGAGAGGACGCCGAGCTTTGGGGCGGGCGGACCTGCGGGTGGGACGGAGGTGCGGGGCTGGGAAGGTGAGCAAGTTCCTGGCCAGTGGGCTTCAGGGTGCTCTGAAGTGTGAGACGGGACGGGGCGGGTTCGGAGGGTTGGAGGGAGGAGAGGGGGGACTGGGTTGAGGACCCTGTGGTTAAGACCTGTCAGTTGATGCGAAGAGGTGCTCGTGATATATTGCTGTGGAGAAAACAGACGACAAACACATACGTGCATTGGTAACCGTTAAACACGCACAGCGGGAAGTCCAGGAGGGCCTTCACCAGCCATTAATTATCCCGGTGTTGGGCGGGCAATTTGATTCAGTTCTTTTGGTTTACTTGTATTTTCTGGATCGCTTCGGGGGGAGAAGGCATACTGAAGGCTGTGTTTTGAAATGGTGATAAATCGCTTGCCCTCCTGTGCTCCTCTCCCCCCGCGCCCCCCCTCCCCCCCCAGGAGTACGAGGAGCGCCTGGCCCGGCTGCGGGCCGACTACAAGGTGGAGCAGGAGTCCAGGGCGCGGCTGGAGGAGGACATCACCGCCATGCGCAACTCGTACGACGTGAAGCTGTCCACGCTGGAGGAGAGCCTGCGCAAGGAGACAGGTGCGCTGCTCTGGGGGGCGCGCTGGCTTGGGGATGGGGGGGGGGGCAGCCTGCTTCCCGCCCCATTTTACTGCCTGGCGCTTGTAGAGCATTTTGTATGCGCCAGGGCCGTGCTGTGTGCTCCTCACAGCAGCCACAGTGGCTCTCATTTTATAAAGGAGGCAGCTGAGGCACAGAGAGGGTAAGTCACAGCAGGGAGAGTGGAGACAGGATTCGAACCCAGGCTGTCTGGCCCCAGAGCCAGTGTTCTCACCCACAGCACTTGGCCAGAGGCTGGGGCCCTCACCCAAGGCCAATCCAGAGCGGTAATGTATCCCCCATGTTGCATGGGGAAGTCCTTTTCTAGAGTTTCTGCGTTTTTTACTATCTCCTCTCATTTTTGAGTCTATCTGTTACCAACGCAGCCATAGCCCATAATAAGCATTCAATCATTAGTAAAAACTTGAACCATCCTGGAAGTTTTAGTCCATATATATATATATATATATATGGCCCGGTGCACGACATTCATGCAGTGTTGGAGGGTGTCCCTTAGCCTGGCCTGCACCTGCTCACAGTCCGGGAGCCCTTAGGGGATGTCTGACTGCCGGCTTAGGCTAAGCTGGAAGTCGGACATCCTTAGCGCTGCCGTGCGTGAAGGAGGTAGAGGCTCCCGCCACCGCTGCTGTCCTCACCAGCCATGAACCTGTGGTGAGCATCTGACCCCTGGTGGTCAGTACACGTCATAGTGAGTTCTGCCATTCGTTCAATCAATTTGCATATTAGCCTTTTATTATATAGGGGGTGTGTGTGTGTGTGTGTGTGTATATATATATACATATATATATATATATTACATATATATTTTATTATTGATTTCATAGAGGAAGGGAGGAGAGAGAGAGAGAAACATCAATGATGAGAGAGAATCATTGATCACCTGCCTCTTGCACATCCTACAATGGGGATCAAGCCCGCAACCCAGGCATGTGCCCTGACCAGGAATTGAACCGGTGACCTTTTGGTTCCTGGGTTAATGCTCAACCGCTAAGCCACACCCAGCTGGGCGTTTTTGTCTTCTTTTTGTGACATTTTAGAATGTTCCACTTCATCAGTATCATCCAAACACCCGTGGCAGCCCAGGCTTCCTAGTCTCACCCAAGCATTGTAAAATCCATCCTGTGCTATTGACGATATTGGACACGTGATCAGTACTGTTTATTGGGCGCTGCTGTGTGCCAGGCCCGGGGTAGGTCCTCAGGGAGGAGGGAGGCACTGAGGTTTGGACAGGTTCAGGCCACTGAGCTAGGGAGCGTCCGAAATGTCTCAGGGGAGCCAGACACACGCGGCACAGAGGCAGAAGGGATGTAGGGAGGTGGCCTAGTGCCCAGAGCTGGGAGCGCCCAGGAGGCCTGTGTGGTCAGAGTCGGTCCAGGCTGGCAGGAAGATGCCACGCCCCGTGCACACCCAGAGCAAGGGCGAGGCAGGTTCTAGCATTTTCTGCCCCTCAGAGAGCTCCCTCCTGTCCAGTCTGAATGCTGTTCTCTAAGTGATTTTAGTCGGTCTGACATTCATCCACAGTGTTCCTTTAACTCCCCCGGGTCTAGCATAGCCATCCTGTGGACCAGAGCCTGGAGCTGGGCACTTCCCCGGGGACCCCTTCGGGATGTGGGGGTGAGACCTGTTCATCAGCTCTCACCCGGGGAGGCAGTAAGACCCACAGGCTTGCTTGTTAAAAGCAGTCCCAAAGCAGGCGGTAAGAGCCCAGCACTTAACAGCTGGGGAGGGCGGGCTGGTCAGGGAGGGCTTCCTGGAAGAGGGGGATGGAGACAGGGCCTGAGTCCTGCTGCGGGGAGAGGGCTGGGGCAGAGATGGGAACCGATAACGGGGGGCCTGGGGGCTCTGACCCCTCGGGCGGTCTCTCGGAGGTGGTGGGTTTGGGCCAGCTTCCAGGAAAGGCCTCCTCGTTCCAGCCTCTAAGGAGCTAAGGGAAGGTCTCGCTCTGCAGAGGCCGTCCTGAAGGCCGAGGTCCTCTTCAACGCCGAAGTCATGTCCAAGGCCGAGTTCGCCAACGTGTCCGAGTACACACCCGCCTTCCAGTACGAGCCGCCGGTGAAGCCCGGGACGCACTCTGTAAGCGAGGGGGTGTCCGGGCTTCCTTCCCAGCGCGAGGACCCGCCCCGGGCCGACACCGCCCAGTCCGAGAGCTCCCTGGGGTCCGATGAGGGGTCCGCCCTGGAGGAGCCCCCCGCGCCCGAGGCCCTCCCTGGGCTCCCGGAGCCCGCGGGCCTGGAGCTGCCCACGGTGCGCGCGGCGGAGGCCAAGGGCAAGTGGTTCCAGGATGAGCTCAGCCAGGAGGCCCTGCTGGCCGGGGAGCCCTTCCTGCAGGAGGAGGGGCCCCCGCTGATGCCCCTGGAGCTGTTCCGGGGTCTGCACGACCCGTTCGCCGAGGTGGAGGCCCAGCTGGCCAGGCTCTCGTCCACGGCGGCCCTGGAGGAGGCGCCCAAGGTCCCCGTGCAGGTAGCCGATGCCGTGCAGGACGCCGGGCGGGAGTTGGGCACGCAGAGCCCGGCTGGGAGGCGGGGTCCCTGGGCGCACAGGATGCGCGGCTCCAGCTGCGGCTCCAGCTCCGACCCCCTCTCGGTGGGGGCTCCGGCCTGTGGCGGCTCGGGGCACTCCCGCCCAGGGGTCTGGGAGAGACGAGCTCCGTGCCGCGCTCTGTAAATGGGCAGGGAAGTTGGGATTAAGATGAAGGCTGTGCCCGGTGGGCACCTGCTCCGCTGATGAAGGGCCACCTGCACGGGAGGTGGCTGAGTTGCCATGGTTACACTGAGCTTCCAGGCCTGAGGGAGCCGGAGGAGGCCGTGGTCCACCCTCGTGCTCGCTCGGGTTCAGAGAGCAGGCTGGGCTGGGCCTGCGGGGCCCCAGCTGCCATTTGGGGAGCATGCAGGGATCCGGCCACTCTGCTCCTTTTCCTTCCTGCCGCTGTGTCAGCCCTCTCACTTTCCAACTTTTTAAAAAATGTTGAAATGTTTTTCTTTTTTATTTTATTTTATTATTTTTTTAAAAAAAATATTTTATTGATTTTTTACAGAGAGGAAGAGAGAGGGATAGAGAGTTAGAAACATCGATGAGAGAGAATCATCGATCAGCTGCCTCTTGCACACCCTCTACTGGGGATGTGCCCGCAACCAAGGTACATGCCCTTGACCGGAATCGAACCCGGGACCTTTCGGTCCACAGACCGATGCTCTATCCACTGAGCCAAACCGGTTTCGGCTCCTTTTTTATTTTTTAAAGTATTTTTCTTTATTTCAAAGAGGAAGGGAGAGAGAGAGGGCGATAGAAACATCAATGATGAGAGAGAATCATTGACTGGCTGCCTCCTTCAGCCCCCTATTGGGGATCAAGCTGGTAACCCGGACATATGCCCTTGACCGGAATTGAACCCAGGACCCTTCAGTCTGCAGGTTGACACTCTATCCACTGAGCCATGCCAGCTAGGGTGAAATGTCTTCCTTTTTTGTTTGTTTCTTTCTTTTCCTTGCCTTTTCTTTCCGTGTGTGTGTGTGTGTGTGTGTGTACACAGAGCACAGGCCTTTGAATCAGACAGAACTGGGTCTAGGTCCTGGCTGTGCCACTCAGTTGTGTGACCTTGGGCAGTTGCTCTCTGGGCCTGGTTTCTTCATCTGTAAAATGGGCTGATGAGTGCTTCCTGTGAGGCAGGGCAGATAACGCTCCTGGAACACAGCAGGTGCCTGTCTCCGCTTCCTGCTTCCTCTCTTCCCTGTTCTCCCCTTCATCCCATCACTCTTGTTCCCGTCCCTTCTCTGCTCAGTGACAGGCAGGAAGAGGGGGTTATAGGGGTGGGGGGCTGCAGGGGAGGCCGGGGCGGGGCAGCAGAGGCTGACTGTGGCCCCACCGTCCCTCCTTCTCTCCCACCCGCCGCCCTGCAAGCACCCCTCCCTGACAGATGTCCCTGAGCCCGGTGACTTGGGGGCTGAAGCTGAGGCAGAGGGCGGCCTCCTGCCCGAGACAGTGAGTATCCTGGGCCGGCGGGCTGTGCACTGGGAGGGCCCGGTCCCTCCTGTGACCCTCCACTGTCCCCTCCCTCTCC
This sequence comes from Nyctalus aviator, assembly GCA_036971965.1. Taxonomy (NCBI): domain Eukaryota; kingdom Metazoa; phylum Chordata; class Mammalia; order Chiroptera; family Vespertilionidae; genus Nyctalus; species Nyctalus aviator. The sequence goes on from CM072923.1 coordinate 184,084,064, forward strand.
GGCCTCAATTTTGTAATTCATAATACAGGACAACCACCCTGCCCACCCCACCCACCCCAGCTCATCAGAAGCCACACACAAGCCGGAGGCTCTGTCAGACCTCTTACTAACGGTTAATCAGAGGCCACTGTTAGCTGGGACTTTCCGGCTTCCCTCCACCTGGGATCCTTTGTCTGAGGCAGAGGGGCCTAGTGTGGTGGGGAGTGGGGCCTGGGGCGCTGTCAGGGACCCCACCGAGGGCCACTGCTCCTCTCAGACCCCACCCTTTTCTGCCTAAGAAAGTGCAGCCGGCCGCAGGGAGCGAGAGGAAGGCTTTAAACCTACTTACGTTTTTGGAGAGAGCAAGCTACCCGCCCACCTCCGGACCTGCGCCCTGGGTAGGAGCCGGCAGGTGGCTCGTTCTTGGCGGGCGGCAGAGGGGTAGCTGGGGTGCCCTCTGTGAGGTGACCCTGAGAGGGGCCCAAGGAGGGACCAGGGGCCCGGGGAGAGCAGATGCCCGAGTCCTGTGGCCGCAAAGGGCTTGGCTTTCTCAGCAGCAGAAAGCGAGGCTGGAGGAACAGCCGGTGGACGGGGTGGCAGGGCGGAGGCAGCGGGTGGTCACAGAGGGCGCGGCAGGCCATGGAAGAAACTGGGGGGCTGTAACCCGAAAGGGCTGAGGTGAGTTTGTACCCACAGGAGACGGCCTGGCAGCCTTGGGAAGCCAGAGGCAGGCGGGAGAGGGAGGGAGCAGGTGCTGGGGGAATGGCAGCAGAGGGGCTTGGTAGCTGATTTCTGTGTAACTCGTGTCCCTCAGCCAGAGGTGACACCCCCATGTGAGGGCCACGATGCCCGGGGTGGGGGTGGGGGGGCAGATGGAGGCCGCCCTGAGCCTCTGCCGGCTGCCTCTCACCTCACTGAGGTCTCTGTCTCTCAGGAGGCTGACCCGGGCCCCAAAGGGGACAGAGACAAGGCGTGGGCAGCGGAGCCCGGCGGGGGGCCCGAGGCCGAGGAGCTGCCCCTGCTGCCCACGGCAGGTCCGAGGAGGGAAAGTGTGGGCGTGGAGGCGGCCGTGCTGACCGACGACCTGATGCCCATGGTGGACCAGCAGCAGGTGATCGCCCGGTAAGCGCCCAGCGGGGGCCGGCGGGAAGGAGCTGTGCCCGGTGTGGGGGTGCCCATAGGCCTTCCCGATCCCCCGCCGGGCCTGCACATCCCTCTGGCCCCGGAGCGCGCCCCGGCCTGTGTGGGTGCCGCCTGCCCTGCTGCTGCCATCAGTCCGGGCGGCGGGCGGTGGTTATGAGGCCGCGTCCCTGTGGAACAAGCGACGTCTGAAACGCTCTGTGCGCTTCACGGGCCAGCGAGGAGCCCCACACGAGCCTTTCCTGTGGCTCCTCACAGCCTGTTCTTTAAAGAGCAGAACTGGCCCTGGCCGGTGTGGCTCAGTGGATAGAGTGTCTGCTGCCCACTGAAGGGTCCTGGGTTTGATTCTGGTCAAGGGCACATGCCCTGGTTTTAGGCTCGATCCCCATTAGGGGGCGTGCATGAGGCAGCCGATCAGTGATTCTCTTATCATTGATGTCTCTCTCTCCTTCTCCCTTCCTCTCTGAAATCAATAAAATACATTTTTTAAAAAAAATAAAGGACAGAATTCTTAAACAAAATTGAACATTTTGGATATAAATATTTTTTAAATGTATTATACATGTCTCCGCCTGATGAGACATTGTGTGCTGGATGTGTTTCTTTTGCATTAAAAATTGAGGTGTGATGGACACATACGTGTGTCAGGCATGCCATGTACTGATTCCGTGCCTGTATCCATGGCGAGAAGTTTGCCAGCGTGAGTCTAGGTAACATCCGGCATCACAGTTACCGCAACGTCTTCCTGGTGAGGAGGACTCGTACAATTTATCTCTGAACAGCTGTCAGATGTGTGGACAGGGTGGGGCATGCCAGGAGTTATTTAAAAATATATATATTTTATTGATTTTTCACAAGAGAGGAAGGGAGAGGGACAGAGAGCTAGAAGCTGCCTCCTGCGCAACCCCTACTGGGAATGTGCCTGCAACCAAGACACAGCCCTTGAAATCGAACGTGGGACCTTTCAGTCCGCAGACTGATGCTCTATCCACTGAGCCAAACCGGTTTTGGCCCTAGGAGTAATTTACACCTGGAGGCTGGTACCTTTTGACCACCTTCACCATTTGGCCAGCCCCACCCCATCCCTCCAGCCTGATGGGCTCTGTGTCCAGGAGCGGGCTGGGATTGCTTCTTAGAGTCTGTGGGTCAGTAGGAGCAGCGGACTGGTCTCTGTCTGTCTGTCTGCCTGCACTCCATGTGCCTGCGGCCGCTGGCTGTGGGGATCTCCCAGAGGCCAGCTTTCTTCCCGTCGCCAGGCTGCTGCTGCCCATCAGCTCTGGGTGGCGGGCGGCGGGCAGTGAGCTTGGGGTCCAGGGGAGATCCTCACCCTTCCTGTGGGCACAGCCACCGCCCTGTAGAGTGAGGTCCGGTAGGAACCCTGGTTCTGGCCCTGAACCTGGGCCTCCCTCTCGGAGCCTCAGTGAGGCCTGTGGGAGCGGGGGTGGTGGGAGGGCCCCGTGGGTCCCGCTGGGCCGCGGGTGCTCAGTGACGCGGGTCCCGTCACGCGTGCCTTCCCCCCCCCCCCGCAGGCTGCAGCTGCTGGAGCAGCAGGTGGTCGGCGGGGAGCAGGCCAAGAACAAGGATCTGAAGGAGAAGCACAGGCGGCGGAAGCGCTACGCGGACGAGCGCCGGAAGCAGCTGGTGGCCGCGCTGCAGAAATCGGACGAGGACAGCGGGGAGTGGGTGCTGCTCAACGTGTACGACTCCATCCAGGAGGAGGTGCGGGCCAAGAGCAAGCTGCTGGAGAAGATGCAGAGGAAGGTGAGGCCCGGAGGCGCCCCTGCCCTGCCCCTCTGCCCCTCGGCTCCAGGCGGCACTCATTCACCCTTTCACAGCGTGTTAGTGCCCACTGTGCCCTCCCTGCTGTGGAAGCGGCCACAGGGCAGGTGTGTCTGCTCTCCTGGGGCTATATATATATATATATATATATGTCTCCGAAACCGGTTTGGCTCAGTGGATAGAGAGTCGGTCTGCGGACTGAAAGGTCCCACGTTCGATTCCGGTCAAGGGCATGTACATTGGTTGTGGGCACATCCCTGGTAGGGGGTGTGCAGGAGGCAGCTGGCCGATGATTCTCTCTCATCAATGTTTCTGGCTACCTATCCCTTTCCCTTCCTCTCTGTGAGAAATCAATAAAGTATATTTAATATATATATGTATATATGTACATATATATATATTCCCCCCCCCCATTGGTTTCAGAGAGGAAGGGAGAGGGAGGGAGAGAGAGAAACATCAATAATGAGAGAGAGTCATTGACTGGCTGCCTCCTGCACATCCCACAACCCGGGCATGTGCCCTTGACCAGGGATTGAACCATGACCTCCAGTTCATAGGTCCACACTCAACCTGTCTGAGCCTACCCGTCGAAGGGATTTTTATTCACATCGGGGTGTTGTGTTGCGTTTTAATGTCTGGCTCTGTGCCCTAGTGCTATGGCGGGGGGGGAGGGGTTGTCTTCTGAAATGCACTGCCTTACGTTTCCTGTTTCTTGTGGTAGCTCTCTTCTGTTTATTTCATAACGACACAGAAGTTACACTCGAGAGAAATGAAAATATGTCCACACAAAAACTTGTACACTGACGTTCATAGCAGCATTATTCATTATAGCCCGAAACAAGCATACATGTAAGGACTGTGGCATAGTCACCCAACGGGATATTAGCATAAAAGGAAGTACTGATACATGATACAACATGGTGAGCCTTGAAAACACTATGTTTCATGAGAGAAGCCAGACACAAAAGATGACAGAGTCCATGATTTCATTCCTACGAAATGTCCAGAATAAGCACATTGATAGACAGGAAGTGGACTGGCGGTTGCCTGGGGCTGGGGTTGGGAGGAGAGGGGAATGGCCCATGAGTACGGGGTCTCTCTGGGTGATGAAGTGCTCTCTCACTGACTGGATAATGGCCGCACATATCTGAATACGCTGAAAGCCACTGAGAGAACTGAGCGCTCGAAACGCCTCCTTTCCAGCTTCGGGCGGCAGAGGTGGAGATCAAGGACCTGCAGTCGGAGTTTGAGCTCGAGAAGATCGACTACTTGGCCACCATCCGCCGGCAGGAACGGGACTTCCTGTTCTTCCAGCAGCTGCTGGAGCTGGTGCAGCCGCTCATCCGCCGGGACTGCAACTACAGCAACCTGGAGCGGGTCAGGCGCGAGTCCTGCTGGGACGAAGACAGCGGCCTCTGGAAGATCCCGGAGCCCGCGGTCGTAAAAACCAGCCTCCCAGTAGGTCAGGAGCCTGGCTGGCCCTCGGCCCCCTCCCCGCCTCCACACTCTGCTCCCCTGCACACCGACCGGGAGCCCTGGGCCTCGTCCTGCTGGCCGTGGGTGAAGCAGACACGGGACCCCGAGATTCCAAACATGGGGGGCCTGAGAGGAGGGTGTGTGCTGAGTCAGACAGGAGTGGGCTGGCTCCATCGCTCCCTGTGTGACCTCCTGGGGACTCAGTGTCCTCCTCTGTGAAATGGGGGTTAATAACAGCACCTTCAGGGTGCGGGTGGCTTAACATGTGCTAATACACGTAAAGCCCTCAGAGCCACGCCAGGCACATCTTAAATGTGGGGTGCCCTGCAGCAGTAGCATCGTGATCCTGTCATTTCACCCCGCAACCAAGGCCCACGGCACTGGTGTGCAGGAGGAAGTGGGATCTCAGGGAGCATGCGTGCCTGTCAGTCACGGCATGAGGGGCAGGGCCGGGGGTGCCCACGAGCTGTCCCCTGCAGGCCTGGCTCCACCTCTGCCTTTGCACTGACCTCTGTGACCTTAAGAAGGCCACAGTGCCTCCTGGGCTTGGTGCTCTCATCTTCACAACGAAGGGAGGGCCAGATGGTCTTCCAGGCGCCTCCTCCTCCATCGAGTACCAGGGTCTGGCCCGACTGACAGGCTCTTTCATGCAGACAGCAGTAGCTGTGGCATCCCACAAGGCCCTGCCCCCACTCTCCCCCATCAGAGTGTCCACTGACACCAGCTCTGCTGAGACTCCAGGCAGCTGCAGCCTTCCTCCCGCCCCACCAGCCTGCCGTCTTGCCTGGAAGCGGGCAGGTGGCATCTTTGGGGTCTGAGCCCCCCTGTTGTGTTCCCCAGAGGCCCCCTTTGCTTGGACCGGGAAGTCCTCCCTTGGCCCCAAGCCTGAGCCAGGCCTAACACCCCCCGCCCCAGGCGGGAGAGGGTGCAGCCCACCCTGCCCTTCTGCCCCACAGCGAGCAGCAGGCACTTCAGCTTTCGTTTTCTCGCAGCAGTTTCAACAGGGCTGCAGAGCAAACCGGCCCGCAAAGCCTCCGCAGCGGACAGCGGCGAGCTAGGCCTGGTAAGACCCCGGAGAGGGAGGGGGACGGAAGGGGCTGGCCCCGCGGTGCATTACCACCTAGGGGAGCTGGGCTTCCACTTCCGTCCGCCCTGAGGAGGCAAGCACGGGGCTGGGCCTGGGTCCTTCCTGTGTGCCTGCTGGCACCTAGACCTTCATGCTGGCCGTCACTCAAAGCCAAAGCCACGCACGGTCATAACCGCCAGCGGGGAGGGGGTGGTTCATGTCGGCCCAGCTGCCGGGGAAGCTCAGAGGCGTCACCTCGACAGTTTGTCAGCCATACAGTTGGGTTCCCCCGGGCCCTGGCTGGTCTAAAGCTCCGATTGGCTGCTTTTGATAGCTTAACCGTATGAAAAAGGGCAAGATGTTCCTGAAAAACACACACACAACACCCTTACCCTGGACCACAAAGGGGTTATGTCAGTCAGAAGGCTTTGCTTCCAGTGGTAGCTGCCCAAAGCAAACAATCACAGGCAAAAGGGGGAATGGCTGGTGCATGCTAAGAGGACCAGTTTCAGGCTTGGCTGGATCTAGGGGCTTAGTCAGTCAGGCTTCCCTCTGTATCCCAGCTTTGGACTCAGGCAGGCTTTCTCCAAGCGAGAAAGGCAGGAAAGATGGCTGCTGGCAATTAGTGACCCAACAGAGAGACGGTCTCTTAGCGCATCCTCACACCGATGCTTGTGCAGATCCTGACCTGTGCTGCTGGGCCTGGGCCTGCTCTTGGACCAATGACTGTGTCCAGAACATGGAGCTCTGTGATTGGTCCAGTGTGGGTCACATGTCCAGCTGTGTAGCAAGGAGTAGGTGGGTGGGAGTAGTGGTAATAGGGCACTCTGAATGATCACCCCACCAGGACGATGTCGGGGGGAGAGGGATAGGTCCCTGAAGGAAGAGATTCAGGGAGAAGAAAAGTTCACGAGAGTGAAAAACAGTAGTTCTTGGTGCTAAGAAGATTGGGACCCCGATTCTAATGATCATAAACGTGCCCCTGAGCTGAGCACTTACTGCCTCTCTGTGGTGTGCCATGATGGGCTTGGGTGGGTGGTGTAGTCCTGGGCCTGCTGGAGCTGGCACAGTGCCCTCTGTTGAGGTCTGCAGGAGGGAATGAGGCACTTCCCATTCCTAAGGAAGGGGTGGGGGGATATAGGCTCGGCTGGATCCCACCCCAGGAGGCCGGATCTGTAGCGGACACCGGGCAGTGGGCGGGGAAGCCCATCCCACCAGGCTTGCGGAGCTGCTGAGCCCTGGGCGAGGGCCCACGTGAGAGCTGCACAAATAAGGGGTCTTAACCCGTGAGGGTTTGGGATCTCAGCAGGAAGAAGACCGCTACAAGCTGATGCTCAGTCGGAGTGACAGTGAAAATATCGCCAGTAACTACTTCCGGCCAAAGCGGGCCAGCCAGATCCTCAGCACAGACCCCATGAAGAGGCTCAGTGAGTGCCCGCCCACCTCTCGCCCTCCGGCCTCTTCCCGAGAGCCATCTCGGCCCTCTGTCCACTGGGAGGGGCGTGATGGGTGGATGGGGTCAGACAGGCCTGGTCCTCAGCCATTCAATGGGGGAGACACAGGACTAGGTAAAATGAAACAGGGAACAGCCCAGGGCCTGGCACGTAGTAGGTGCTCAATGCACAGTCTCCCCTTTCCTCCTGGAGGAGACGTGCTATTTGACTCATCCTCCTCCCCTGGCCGGCACGAGCCCCCCAACGCTGGCCAGGGCCTGGCGTGGGGCCACAGGCCGCTGGTCATCGACCCGCTCCCTCAGCTGCCAGCACACTGGCTTTCCCCTGAGCCAAGGGGGCAGACAGGGTCACAAGAGCCAAACACTTTCAGAAACAAGAATTGAAAATCACTTCATTCTTCTGCTTTTAAAGACTACAGGACCTCCAGTAAAACACCCACGAAAAGCACATCTCCGTCCTATACTGAGGTTATGTAAGGGACAACGCGGGTGGAGTTGAGGAATAAGGAAAGAAAGGTTGGGCAGGAAATAAACTAACAGCAGCTGAGAACCTGGCACTGTGCCCATGCGGCAGATGGGGAAACTGAGGCCCAGAGAGGCTCAGCCCGGCATCTCTGACTGAGCTCAGGATGGCTGCAAGGGATGTCTCAGGCCGGCCTAAATCTCTGACCGGCTGCTTTTGATAGCTTAACTTCGTAAAAAAGGGAATGAGGGAATGCTGTTCCTGAAAAACACACACACACACACACACACACACACAAAAACAACAACAACAACAAAAAACTATTCTTAACCTAGGGCTGTGGTGGGCAAACTGCGGCTCGCGAGCCACATGCGGCTCTTTGGCCCCTTGAGTGTGGCTCTTCCACAAAATTCCACGACCTGGGCGAGTCTATTTTGAAGAAGTGGCGTTAGAAGAAGTTTAAGTTTAAAAAAGTTGGCTCTCCAAAGAAATTTCAGTTGTTGTCCTGTTGATGATATTTGGCTCTGCTGGCTAATGAGTTTGCCGACCACTGGCCTAGGACCACTGAAGGGTTTTTTCCAAGCGAGGCCGCCCTTCAGGAAGCGGGAGGCTGGGCTTTGAACCCAGGCTTGTCTGGCTCGAGATCCAAGGCTGGGTTCCAGCCCAGACCCTTTGGACGCAGACACAGTGCTGGGTCTGAGGCCCCGACCAGAGCAGCGTCTTAGAACTTGGGGTCCTAGCAGTGGGACCAGGGCTCTAGCCGGGCGGGGGCTGCACCCACACCCATGCTGTCTGTCCACACCTGCACCCCGGCTCACCGGCGCCCCCGTGCCTCTCCTCCGCAGCACATCACAGCTCGCCGCCCGGCCTCATCTCCCCCCTCGGCAACAACTCTGCCATCCCGCCCGCCCAGGCCCCCGAGATGCCCCAGCCCCGGCCCTTCCGCCTTGAGTCCCTGGACATCCCCTTCGCCAAGGCCAGGCGCAGGAAGAGCAGAAGCAGCTTCGGCGGCGAGCCTCTGTGAACACGGCTGCCTGCTGGGTGACTGCCAGGCCCCCCGGGCAGCCCCAGCCGGGCCTCCTCCCTCCTGCCCCCACGGTGACGGGGGCGCTTGAGGGGGCCCTCGCCCTGGAGGGCGAATTCCCTTCCCTGTTCCCCAAAGAGCCCACATCTGCCTGGCAGGAGCCCTCAGAGCTGGACCCTCCTGGGGAAGGCCCACTCCAGCTCCCAGTGCCACGTCAGTATTGCCAGCTACTCGCCTGCCACGGAGCCGCCACCTGTGCCCCCCGCCTGTGCCCACCGGTGCTGTTCGGAGCCTCCACGGGCTCTGCCTCCAGGCCTTCACCAGCAGCCGGACAGTGTGGTCAGCCACCTCCCCTGGACCGAGCTCAGCACGTCGGTGCTGGAAAACTGTGTCTCTGTCCAGTTGGCCCACTTCCTGGGGAAGCCCCACAGGACGGGTACGGGAGGCCTGAGCACCTGTCCCTGCTGCCCGCTGCTGCCCGCTGCTCTGTGGCCCCAGGAGAGCGCTCCACATGAAGCTGCCCCAATAAACTGTCTTTCACCCACAAGCCCCTTCCTTGGTTCTCTGGCAGCGGCACTGGGCCCCGCCCTCCTGGCAGCTCTTCCTGGGCAAAGGGTCTTCAGTAGCTGGGCCCTGAGGACAAACAGGCCCCAGAGTTCCCGCGAGGCCTGCAGGGGTGCCCTCCAGCGCTTGTTTCTGGGGAAGCAGCTGAGCTGTCAGACTCTGAAAGGACCTGCGGTCCGGGAAAGCAGAGCCCGTGGGAGGAAACAGGCTGCGGCTTTCGGAGGCCCAGGTTGGGTCTGCCCTCAGGGGCTGTGCTGGAACTGGGTGCCCTGATATGGCCAGAAACGAATCCAGGCCATCCCTGCAACCTAGGCCACACACCCTACCCTCGTTCCTCATAGCACAGGCCTGCCTCATGGGAGGGGCTCATACTCTTGAGGGAGGAGGTTTGGCCTTTGGTGCTGTCCTGAGCCTCAGTTCACTCAGTGTCGTCTGTGAAACAGGAATACACACCCACCTCCTAGAGTTCACGTGAAGGTAAAATGAGGTAGCTTCTAAGGTCCGGTGCTCAGCAGGTGCTCCTGGTCAGCCCATCCCTCCCCCTCCTCCCCTATATTAGTTACTGTGGCTCATGCCACAGATCACACGCTGGGCCAGGGAGCTCACATCTGGAGGAGCTGGGGTGGGTGGAGGGTGCTCAGGTACCTACGGAGGCGGGCTGTGGGTACACTTTGAATAAGAGGCAGCCACGTCTTCATGGGAAAACAGCCCGCTTGGTGAAGGGAGCAGCAGCAGGGGCTGGGAGCTGGGGGCGGGGGGTGGGGGGGGCTCCCATAAAGGATGGAGACACTCTGGGGAGGCTTTAGATGGGAATGTGGGGAGGGAGAAGGAGCTGCATGAGCAGAAGGCGGGACGTGAGGAAGCTGGGGGTATGTTAGAGGTCGGAGGAGACCGTTCCAGATAAGCCTGGGTAGGGGCTAAGAGGAGCACGAGGCTGCCCACCTGAGAGTGAAGCGCCTTTGGGTGTCCTGGGCTGTGGCGCACTCCTGAGCAGCGGTTTGAGTTAGAGGTGGACTGAAGTCTTGGAGCTGCTCGTGGTAGCGTTTACTTTTAGAGATGGCCTGAGACAGGTGGGAGGCGAGCCCTGCCCCTGGTCCATGGAGAAGGGGTGGGAGCCAACATTGCTGTGAGGTTGCTCAGCTTCGCCCTGCACTGGCGCCTTCACCTGCTCTAGTCCCAAGAGCCCAGGCCTGTTCCGAAGGTGCACAGATGGGTAGGCGAGCTGCCTCTGGCCATTTTATTTCCAGCCTAGAAGCGGGAGTGAAATCCCGGGTAAAGGGACTAGTGAGGGACAGAGCTTTGGAATGAGCCCAATTAGAGCTTTTTTTTTTTTTTTTAATTGATATATTGATTTTATTGATTTTTTACAGAGAGGAAGAGAGAGGGATAGAGAGTTAGAAACATTGAGAATCATCGATCAGCTGCCTCCTGCACACCCCTACTGGGGATGTGCCTGCAACCAAGGGACATGCCTCTGACTGGAATCAAACCCGGGACCTTTCAGTCCGCAGGCTGACACACTATCCACTGAGTCAAACCGGTTTTGGCCAATTAGAGCTTTTTTTTGTCGGAGCTGGTCCACCGCGGGCCACCAGGCAGGACAGGGTAGGCCACGCCAAAGACCCTGGGCCCGCTAGCCGCGGGAGTCTAACGTGTCCCTTTCCCTGGTCTCATTTTCCCAGCCCCTTCCTCTCCGGGGTGGGGCCTGGCTCCCAGTCCGAGGCTGTGCTGGACTAGAGAGAGACGAGAAGGTGGTCCAAGGAGGCCGCGGTCCAGACCACGCGAGGCCGGGCCACTCAGACTAAGAGTCCCGCCGATTGGCCCGGGCTGCAGAGCTGTCTCTCTAGGATTGGGCCGTTTGCTTCAGGGAGGCGGAGCCTCGAGCCCCCTCAGCCAATAGATCCGAGAGGTCCCGCCTACACCCGAGGCACTTCCGGTGGTGCTCCTGGCTCGGTTCCTATCATCCGAACAGCGGCTCCCGGCGCCCGGCCCCGGCTTACGCAGATCACTTCCGGGTGGAACTCCAGGGTCCCGAGCCGCGATTGGCTAGATAAGGCACTTCCGGTGGCCAGGTGCGCCGGTTCTTGGGCAGGAGCAGAAAGATGGAACTTGGCGCCGGCGCCCGCGTTTGGACCCTCTCGTGGCTGCTGCTGCTCCTCGGCTTGGTCGGCGCCAGCGGTCCCCGCACCCTAGTGCTGCTGGACAACCTCAACGTGCGGGAGACTCATTCGCTTTTCTTCCGGAGTCTGAAGGGTGAGTCGGGGTCCGAGGGGGCGGCGGGTGAAAGTCTGAGTTTGGAAAAGGTCCCCCAGCCCGAGGGCAACGGCCATCCTCTCTCACACTCGTTTTGCACGAGCGGGCCGCCCAGGTCTGGCCTGGCGCTGGTGGAGGTGAGGGAGGGCTGTCGGGGTCTCAGCAGCGGTGGTTTCCCTCAGCCTCATCGCCTCTTCTCCTCCTGCAGATCGGGGCTTTGAACTCACATTCAAGACCGCCGATGACCCCAGCCTGTCTCTCATTAAGTATGGGGAGTTCCTCTATGACAACCTCATCGTCTTCTCCCCCTCGGTAGAAGGTAAGGGCTGCGCGTCACCCCCACAACCGGGATGGTAGGTTCAGGACCGATCTGTCGCTTCGTTCTGGATCTTGGGGCATGTTTTGGTTCATGGGATGGGCCACTAGCCCTGGCCACAGCTGCTGCCAGTGAAGAGGAACGTGTTAACTTCCATCCTGGGCCAATCAGGGCTCAGCTCCTTAAAAGATACAGCTGAGGGTTGTAGGGTCAGGTGTTGGAGCCTGGGCCCTGCTAATCTGAGAAGTGAATTTTCTCTGTGAAGCGACTGATAGGAAAGATGGGGAACCCCCTAGTGGGGCTGGCCTGGGTGGAAGGAGGAGATGGCATGCTGTTAACAGGGCGTGCTGTGCTGTAAAGACGCTGTGGCAGTTGAACTTGTGGATTCATAGTTCCTCAGGCTGAAAAAGAGCCTGGCAATGATCTAGCCTGGCTCCCTGTGTGAGGCTGGATGGATAGGTCTAGACAGAATGAATATCTTTACTTCAGTGTTCCTGTGACGGAGAGCTTACGCGGCAGGCAGCTCCATCACTGGACAGCTCTGTTACGTTCTTATATTAAATTGGAATTTGCCTCCTACTTCCTACTTTATTTATTTTTTGTTGGGGCGGGGGAGACGGGATTTCTTATACTCCTCAGGGCCTCAGAGAGGAGGGCTAATGCGGCTAATGCTTTGATTGCAGGCACAGCCTTCACGTAATCAGAGCTGGTTCATCTGATTCTTCTCCAGACGAAATACCCCAGTTCCTTTCCTTTGGCTGTTTCTCTTTGCCGCGCTTTTTGGGGAGCATCCAGTCATTCTCTTCTTTAGTGGCTTCCATTTACCTTTTCTCCGAGGGCTCAGGGTGTCCCTGTCTGGGGTAAGACAGGACTGCCGTTTCTTCCTTCAGCTGAAGCAGCTCAGGAAGTCTTTCGTTTCATTGGCATCTGCTTTCTTCTCTGTAGTGTCTGTGAGGTTGGATTCAGCGAGATCCCGGAAGGATTTTTCTCTGGGCTCCCAACAGTTACCATGAGTCCCCCGCCTCCCCTGCAGAAGGTGCCTTTGGTGTTGGCTTTCCGGAGGCAAGCGCAGCTGGGTGGAAGTGAGCCCAGGATGTACGAATGGAAATCTTCAGGTTGCCGGGGGCGGGGGGCAGGGTGGGTGAGTGGAACCTTCAGCTGGTTAATTGGCGTTTGCCCAGTTTCTTCTGTGTCTGGAGCTCTGAGAGAGGGCCTCACAGCGACAGAGAGCCTGCCCTGAGGAGTCCTTTCAGTCCGCCTTTGAGGCGGGAAGAATGAGGACCTGAAATGAGATGTGTGTTGTGCTCAGGAGGCAGAGTGGGAGTGCCGCTGAAGGAGGGAGACGGTGGGTGAGACGGGGAGAAGGTGGAGAGATGGGTGGGAGAGGGTAGTGTCAGAGAGCCTAACAGTGTTTCCCAAGTGTTAGTCAGCTTCCCGTACCTCCTTCATAGTTACCATGTGCCATATCACCTGTGCTAACAGTGTTTTTCTTTAAACTGACTTTTTACAAACTGTAAAAGGAACCCAGCAATGAACCCAGTATCGCCTTCGGGAGGAGGCAGCTATAAATAGGTCACCTGCGGTGCTGAGGTCTAACGATTCTGTTCCCTGTGAAGGCTTTGAGCCCGAGGTGTCCTCTCACAAGAGGAGATGAGAAAGTGAGGGCGTGTTAAAGCCCAGTATCAAACTGAGAAACTCTGACAGGGGAACTCTCTCTCTGAGATTTGACGTTATTTAAAGCTCTGCCCCAGAATGGGTCCCACACTTTGGGAAACATGGCCGCAGTCCTCCGGGCACTCCTGTGGGGGAGGCTTGTATCTGCTGGTGGGGGTCAGGGTAAGGGTTTGGCCCCTGCTCCAGGGGCCCTTCTGTGGTCCTGGGACCACCGTTAGCCCTCGGGTATGAGAATGCTGGCCTGGCTTCCGCTGCCGAGTTCAGTGGTTCCTTGCCCTCTCTGGATCAGGACGCTTCCAAGTTGAATTCAGTAAAGTAATGACTACAGAAGAAGGGTCCTCTGTACCCCAAAACCAGGGTCCCTTTTTGTAGGTAGGGAAATGGGCTTAGAAAGGTGAAGGGATGCCTAGATCTAAGCCCAGGTGTCTCCATTTCAGCAGCGGCACTCGACATTTTGGACTGGATAATTCTTCATTCAGAGGACTGTGCTGTGTACCACAGGATGTGTAGCAGCATCCTGGTCCCTCTACCACTAGATGGCAGTACAAACGCCCCTGGTGACAACCAGAAATGTCCTAAAGCGCTGTCCCTAAGGGGACAACTGTACTGGAAGGAGCTGTTCCTGACTGTCTAAGGCTGATGGCCTCTGGAGGAACCGGATGATGGCTCCGTAAATGTAGTTCCCAGATCATGTTCCTTCTGAGCCTAAAGGAAAAGGAAGGTGCTCTGTTTTTGTTATTTATGTGAAAATTACCAAATTAAAGAGGGCCATTCTCATATCTGAATATCTTTACAGCTAGTTTTGGATGCTTATGGCACACATCTGACCACATTGACCAAAAAAGGATCATCTCACAATTACGTTGGAAATTAATGACCTTTTTAGTGATCACTTTTTTTTTTTTTTAAGCACAGTATATGAAGTGGCTCTGTTATGGCTACAATGAATATAAACCTGTAGGATTTCAAGTAAAAACTCTATTCCTGTTGTGCAAATGAGTACTAGTCTCAGTGATAGACAGCATCATCCTTAAAGTCAAAAATGCTCTTTCTCAGACAACTTCAGACGGAAATGAAGGTGATGGGCTCTTGCAAACCCTGTTAGGTGATCCCCAGAGTGGCTCTAAAGGTGCAGGCGATGAGATGAATGAAGTTGTTTTGTGGAATGGGAAAATGCAGCATTTCTAAACAAGTATTTTATATAGAGGCCTGGTGCATGAAATGAGTGCGGTGGGGGTGGGGCCCTCAGCCCAGCCTGTGCCCTCTTGCAGTCTGGGACCCCTCAGTGGACATCCCTCTTACAGTCTGGGACTCTTCGCTCCTTACCACCTGCCTGTTCGCTGCTCCTTAGCACTGCCGCGGAGACGGAAGAGGCTTTTGCCACCAGCACTGCACCCACCAGCCAAGAGCCCGGATTCTGGCTGAGTGGCACTCCCCCTGTGGGAGTGCACTGATCACCAGGGGGCAGCTCCTGCACTGAGCATCTGCCCCCTGGTGGTCAGTGCTCATCATAGCACTGGTTGTTCTGATCAGTTGGCCGTGATGGTCGCTTAGCCTTTTATTATATAGGCTAGAGGCTCGGTGCACAAAATTCATGCACAGGTAGGGTCCCAAGGCCTGGCCAACAATTACGACCAGTCGGGCCTTCCAGCTGCCTGCAGGGCCTTCTCTGTTCTGCGCTGCCCCCAGGTGGTCAGCACAGGTCATAGTGAGTGGTCCAACTCCTGGGTTGATCTAACTCCGGGACAATTTGCATGTTAGCCTTTTATTATATAGGATTATATAGATTAGAGGCCCAGTGCACGAAATTCATGCAAGGGGCTTGGCTCCTGCTGCAGTAGCAGCTGCCTCTGCCGCCATCTGCCGTGGTTTTTATCCAGAAAGTCATCTGGTCTAACTAGCATATTATGCTTTTATTATTATACGTGTAACTTGAAGAGTGTATAAATAACTTGACAACTGTAATTGGTGGGTGTTTGACTATTTAATTTATACTTGTAAAAGTTGAATTCAAGCCATTATTTTTGGATCATCACATTGGGAAAAATGGGAGAATTGCCTTGTATCAGGGCATATATGGTAAACATTCCTCTCGTTTTGGGCCTGCAGAGGGCAATATTCTGTTATTGAATGTGGCTGGTCTGCTCCCTTCCCTTCCTCCCCATTTCCCTAACCCCCTCCCATGTCAGAGGAGCAATGAGAGGAACCTTCTAGATCACTGAGTCTGGTCCTTTTTCAGATTTTGGAGGCAACATCAACGTGGAGACCATCAGTACCTTTATTGACGGTGGAGGCAGTGTCCTGGTGGCTGCCAGCTCAGACATTGGTAGGTCTGATCTCAGTTCTGGTGCTTCCCCCATTTCTCCAGGAAGCTTGGAGAGCTTTACAAATGGAAGCTGCCAGATTGTCCGTCACTGGGTGGTCCTTCCCAGGGAGTGAGGGAGGGAACTACAGAGCCATTTAGTCCCTCCTAGCCTGTGACCAGAACCAGTGAGATGCAGGCCCTTTTAAAGGCTGGGAACCGGTTTTCTCTGTGTTCCCTTCCCCTCCCCTCTTGTTTTGTGGTGGTTCATTCCTTAAAAAGAGGAGACATGTAGAGAGAGCCTAATTGGGTAGAACACAAAGCATTGGACAAATTTTTGTTTTGTTTACTATTTTGGAAAAGTTTAAAGATACTTAGAAGTAGAAAGAACCATGAATAACACCTGGCCGATCTTGTTTCACCTTTTTCAGTATCGACAGCTTTTAAGAACCACATACGGGGGACGGGGGGATGGGAGGTTGGTGAAGTGATGATGAGGAAGAGAGGAGCCTTATAAGCCGGGGCTCGTTCTGGTCAGGTTTGTGGAGGTGGCACTCTGCTTGAAAAGGGTCTTGTGCGGAGCCACGGGCACTGTGTGTGGAGGGAGGCGGCCAGGTGTTTGTTGTTGATTTTTACAGGCTGTTGCCTGGGCATCCAGCTGGCGGTGCTGCAGGGCCCTGGGTTGGTTGGGAGGGTGGGTCATAAGGATTCCAGGGCAGGTGACAGCTTGGCCCGGGCCCGCCCCTAAGGGCTCAGCGAGGCATCTCTCGGGTCCGTGCAGGTGACCCTCTTCGCGAGCTGGGCAGTGAGTGTGGGATCGAGTTCGATGAGGAGAAGACAGCTGTCATTGACCATCACAACTATGACATCTCAGACCCTGGCCAGGTAATCAGACATCACCACCTAGGTTTGGTCCCATGTGGTAACCATGGGTGAATCGGGAGGGACCCTGGCCGGGGGTGGGCACCTCTCCCTGACCACCGGCCCCCTCTGCTGCTGCAGCACACGCTCATCGTGGCCGACACCGAGAACCTGCTGAAGGCCCCGACCATCGTTGGGAAATCGTCTCTGAACCCCATCCTCTTCCGAGGCGTTGGGTGAGCGAGCGAGGAGAGGCCAGCAGAAATCTGGGAGAGGGGTCCCTTTGTTGGTCGGGAAACCTACCAGCCTTGTGATCGTTTGAGCGTAGTCCTTCCTCCAGAAGGTGCAGGTGGGACTAAGTCATAATGTAAGAGTCAAAACTTCACAGTCACAGCAAGAGGAGAGCCAAGTGTTCGCCTGTTACGGAAGTAGGACTCACTCCTGCGGAGACGGCCCTTCGGGAGCCCCAGGTCCTCGGGGCGCAGTTTGGGGTCTGAGTCGGGTGGTTCTCTTTTCCTTCCCAGGATGGTGGCCGATCCTGACAATCCTTTGGTGTTGGACATCCTGACAGGCTCTTCCACCTCCTACTCCTTCTTCCCCGATAAACCCATCACCCAGGTGAGGGCCTCTGCAGACTCGGACCCATCTGGGCCTGCCAGCAAAGCAGGAGAGGAGAACTAGGCGGAGGCGCACGCCGCCGAGGCTGGTGAAACGAGATGGGGGCGGGGGAGCGGGCGGTGGCGTCTCAGGCCGGCTCCTCGGCCCTGGCTTTGGGGATGACGGCCTCGTGTTGCTCCTAGTACCCCCACGCGGTGGGGAAGAACACCCTCCTGATTGCTGGGCTCCAGGCCAGGAACAACGCCCGGGTCATCTTCAGTGGCTCCCTCGACTTCTTCAGCGACGCCTTCTTCAACTCGGCGGTGCAGAAGGCCATGCCCGGCGCCCAGAGGTAGACGCCAGGGGACCGAGGCCTGTGGTCTGGGTGATGGGGTCTGTGCAGCGGGGAGGACTCCGATGGGGAGGAAGCTGCCTTTTGGCTAAAAGCGTCAGAGGCTAAGTATCTGTAGGTGCGTTAAGGACTTCTTTGTTGCTGTATTGGTAGTGGGGGCACTCCAAGCTAGGATGCCTCTGGAGCACTTTGAAAATGGAGTACTCACTGTACAGGTGACAGCCAAGCAGCGCCACCTCCACCTTTTCATTTGGGAGGGAGTGGTTCTGGTGCTCCAGCCTCTGCCCTTTCCTCCCGCAGGTATTCCCAGACGGGCAACTATGAGCTGGCTCTGGCCCTCTCCCGCTGGGTGTTCAAAGAGGAGGGCGTCCTTCGTGTGGGGCCTGTGTCCCACCATCGGGCGGGTGAGACGGCCCCACCCAGTGCCTACACTGTCACTGACCTGGTGGTAAGAGCCTGGAGGGAGCGGGGCGCCATAGGTTCTGGCCAGGTTGGCCCGGCTCAAAAGCTTTTATGCAACACTTCTGTGTTGGGCCTAAATGTGGATGGCCGCGTTAACCTCTGCTCTGAAGAAAGTCAGTTTTGAGATCTTGATGGCGGGCGACCTCGTGGGAAGTGCAGAAGCAGGAGGAGCTTCTCCAGCTCACTCTGCCGACAGTGGGGTCATGAGACAAATGCCACTAGAATCGGGTTTGAGCAAGAAACGTGGGGGAAGGCTAGAGAGCAGTGAACGTGGAAGCAGGGATGCCCGAGAGCAGCTGCACCTCAGGGTGGAGCGCAGTTTGGGTGCAGGCTTCCACTGGCTTGTGAGCAGGTGTGGATGGCAGTTAGAGGGCTTAGCCTGCAGCTGGTATTTCAGTTATTGCCCGGGTGGGGCTTGCCCAGGTTTTCACAGCTCCTGGGAGTTCTTGCCAGGTTTGAGAGTGGGGACCAGGTCCTCCAGTCCAGGCCCCTGGCTAACGGGCCTTTCCTCTCAGGAGTACAGCATCGTGATCGAGCAGCTCTCTAACGGCAAGTGGGTCCCCTTCGATGGGGATGACATTCAGCTGGAGTTTGTCCGCATCGACCCTTTCGTGAGGACCTTCCTGAAGAAGAAAGGTAAAGCACTCGCCCAGAGGAGCTGCGGGAAGACGGTCCCGCCTCTGGCTCTCGGAGGCTAGCCGAGCAGCACTGGGAACCCCTCCTGGCTGTTATCTTCCCAGGTGGCAAGTACAGTGTCCAGTTCAAGCTGCCGGACGTGTACGGCGTGTTCCAGTTTAAGGTGGATTACAACCGGCTGGGCTACACACACCTGTACTCCTCCACTCAGGTAAGCTCAGCCAAGCCCACTGAGCCAGCGTGTCCAGCGGGCTGCGGCCGGGCCCGTCACTCTGTCCCATTGCAGGTGTCCGTGAGGCCGCTGCAGCACACGCAGTACGAGCGCTTCATCCCCTCGGCCTATCCCTACTACGCCAGCGCCTTCTCCATGATGGCAGGACTCTTCATCTTCAGCATCGTCTTCTTGCACATGAAGGAGAAGGAGAAGTCTGACTGAGGGCCTTGGGACTCCGTACGGCATGGAGACCGGAGGGTTTTTAATAGGATTGGTTTCCCCTTTTTTTATTTTGTTTTTAAAGCCTTGGGACAGTGGCATAGCCTTACCTCGATGGGAGATGCAGCACTGAGTACAAAAGGAGTGGGGGGTCCAGGGGTGATTTTTGTGTAAGTTTTCCCATCTCGTGTTGAGTGGTATTTTTCAAATGTGCAGCTACTCTCATTTCTAAAATAAATAGAAATGTTACCCTCAAACTTCATCTGGCTCCACCTGTGCTTTGCTACAGAGGGTAATAACTGGACACAAAATATTAAGTGGCCTCTCTCAATTTTGCTGAAGACTAGAA
This sequence comes from Nyctalus aviator, assembly GCA_036971965.1. Taxonomy (NCBI): domain Eukaryota; kingdom Metazoa; phylum Chordata; class Mammalia; order Chiroptera; family Vespertilionidae; genus Nyctalus; species Nyctalus aviator. The sequence continues at coordinate 184,103,243 of CM072923.1, forward strand.
TGTACTTTATGAAATGATAGTGTTTCCAAACTTCTCAAGGGATAAAATAAGATTAATACACAGAGGACAGTGGGGAATTGCTGAAACGGGAAATCTAAGGTAACAGCACTTGCCTTTAGGACAGACACAGAATTGTTTGGTTTTCAAAAGAACCTTAAATATACCTTCACTTGCTTTAGGGCTGCGGTCGCCAACCTTTTAGACCTCACGGACCAGCAATGGTCTGCAGAACACCAGTGGCGACCGCTGCTTTAGACAATAGCCATCTTCCTAAAGAGCTTGTGCAAAATTAATATGCGAAATCCCTCCCATTGTTGATCTCTGCCCACAAATTTTTTTTTTTTCCTTTTATGGTATAAGAATCAGTCTTAAAGCCAAATAGTCCAAGGCACATATATATTCTGCAGTTGTAAATATGCATTTAATTCTTCACAATTCCTGTAAGAAATGCTAGTCAGGAGGAAACCGGCAAGTGTGAAACACCATGCTGTTCATTCCCATCCCACTGGTCATTTTAGCTCTGCTGGACTCAGTGCAACAGCTGGGTGCACAGGCCGTTTTCCATTCTGATACCTGAATACACTGACCTGTGCACACGCCTGCCTTAGCTCAGGGAGGATGCTGCTGACCGCTGCCGTGGCCTGGATCCTTTACAAAGTGGCGTGCAGGCCACCCCTCCCCAGCCCAGCCAGCTCCTCTTCAGAGGTCTGTGAAGACATAACAGGAGCTCAAGGTAGGGCTTGTGGGCAGCATTTAACACCTGAGTGTATCTTCTCACCTTTGTAGCTAAGATCTCACCACAATTTTACCATCCATCCATACACATAGGGGCCAAGTGATTAGTGTTTTAGTGTTGTTGTTTTTTAGAGTTACGTAGGCCCTTTGACTTCAGGGTGTTGGCAAACTCTGGCCTATGGGTCAGTCCAGCCTGCTGCCTATTTTTGTATGGCCTGCAAGCAAAAATAATTTTTAAAAACCACTTAAAAACGTAAAAAACAAGACTACTTAAGTGACACATGACATTCAGTGTCCATAAATAAAACTTTACTATTGGCATGCGGCCACACTTGTTCGTTTCCACATTTAAGACTGCTTCTGTGCTACAACAGCAGAGTTGAGTAGCTGCAGCAGCTCGGGTGTTTACTCTGGGGCCTTCTATAGGAAAAGATAAATTTACGTAGATGCACCAATCGCACAGCCAGAGTTAACAGCTACAGACTGTGAACTTCACTCACCTTGTTCCTCCCCTTTGCCAAACCCGATACCTTCTTTTCCACTGATCAGCCCTCTCTGCCATCTTTTCTCCTGACCTTCCCCTCACACCTCAGACCCATACCCGCCCCCCTCAGCATTCACAGACCATCACGACATAGATGCTGCCAAGTTCCTTTAGTAATTCACCAGCTACAACAGCCTTCCGGGGGCTGCCCTCCACGAGTAGAGGAGGAGGGCTGCTTGGCACAGCGTCTCGTATTCCAGGTTGGCCAGAAACAGCATCTTCATTTTTGTTTCCACGCAGCTCTTCTCCGCAAGCCGGTCGGCCAACAGAGTGGCTGCTGATTGTTGGAGCAGCCAGCCGATCATCTTGTCTAGTTTCAGGTTCTTCAGGGCTAGAGTGTGTTCACCCCAGAGGCTTAAGTGAAGCACGTTAGCAGCCACTCGGGCAGATGGTCTCTGCAATGGGAAGGGAAGCTGAGGCTTAGAACATCCGTGACAAGGTGTTCAGCCCACAACCCTCTTCGGAAAGGGATCCTCATTTCAGGTTCTTCCCTCCCCTGGTCGCAACCAAATTCTTCTCCGCCCTTCTCTCTCCTACTTTCACCCTCCTGACACATTGGCTGCTTTCAGGCTTTCCCTGTTTACAGATGTGCCTGGGGACAGTGCCCCCACTGGCCTCCCCCTGATGGAGGGACACAAACCGCCTCCTGCTAGGAACACTGTCTGGAAGGAGTTGTATCTCAGTAACTAGCAGCAGCCAGCATCACTGTGACCATGACAGCACACTGTGCAAGACGGGAGGAAGTGGAAGAACAGAATTTGAGCCCTGGTCTGCCTCAGCTCTTTTCACTAAGCATGCCACCTGAACGAGACCTACTGCTCCATCTGTGTGGCCTCGTGTGTGTTAGCCTTTAGACTCCTTATTGTAACTTCAAAATGTCCAGATCTGCTGTCTTCACATCTACTGCCTCATTAGATCTCAGCCGTTCCCATAAACTACACCTCTAACAGACATTTCTTAAAAATGCATCTTTCTCTTTCTGAGTAACATAAGCAACTAAAGCCAAGAACCGTTGACTTGCTGGGATTCTAACTTTGTGGCTTGTTCCCCTATCCCAATTCATACTAAACTATTTTGCTCTCCTATACTTGGTTTTTAAAACTTTGTAAGGCAGAAGAGTTGTTGGTCACTCTACATCAGGGGTGGGGAACCTTTTATAACATTCCACACAAAATTAACTTAAAAATTAGCCTGCTATATTTATTTGGGCAAACATGTCATTAACTCACCCCTAATGCCTTGGCTGGGACAGTCCAAATGATTTTGGGAGCTGTATGCCTGTGGGCAGATGTTCCCAATTCCTGGTCTAGTGTTTGCCCAATACTATTTACTCTGAGGTTTCTACCTGCACAATCCCTGCAAAACCTGGGATGGCCTCACCTTGCTGGCCTTCCGCTGCAGCAGTGATCTCACCAGCTGTCTTGCATCTAGAGGCACGAACTCGGGCAGTGCAGGCAGCTGAGTCTCTTGGTAGCTTCGGCTTTCAAGGTAGACTCCATTCTCACCGTAAAAAGGATTGGGGAGCCCGAAGATTTCATAGGCGAGTGCTCCCACTGCCCAGGCATCAGCCTTGCTGTAGTCAATCACCGCTCTGGGGCCAGGGCAGGCCGTGGCCACCTGCTTGGAAAGCAACGGGTGAGCAATCACGGTGCTGGCATTTCTACTCGTGCTCCTGCATGCCACCTGATTCATGGGCTAACTGAACTCTGTCCTAACGCACCTAGAATTTTGGTGAGCTGTAGCTCAGACCCAGAAGAATCTGCCTAGGCTGTCAACTTTGTGCTGACAAAACATGCATCTCCCAGGAACATTAGGGAGATCCCAACTACAGCAAAGTGGCAGGAAAGGGACTGGTGCCAAACCATGGGTCATGAAAGCTGGAGGAGCTGAGAAAATGATGAGGCGTGAAGTCTTGTTCTATCAGTGGAAACACCAGAGTCGCTGATGGTGCATGACATCTCAGCGGGACTCACCTCAGGAGCCATCAGGCAGCCGTTTCCGCCCCGATCCACATTCCAGCTGGTGAAGGGCAACTGCAGGCCGATGCGTTCATCAGCCAGGCAGCAACCAAAATCCGAGATTACCAGCCAGGGGCAGCCGTCTGGGGAAGGGACAGAGGAGGTAAGCGTCTGCTTCTCCAGCTTTCCTCTGAGAGGCCCTCCTAGGAACCCACTAAAGCCACCATCAAGACATGGGGGAACGGGGCTGACAGGGACTCGGTTGGTACAGGACAGCAGAGAGCTCTCAGAGAGCCAAATGGGAAGGCTGCTACATGAATACAGAAATGCCTCTAGAAAATGAAGGCTCCCTGACAAAGCCCTCAAACAAAGAACTGGATAAAAGTTTGGATCAATCTAGATTGGCCAGTGTTCTCAGTGGTTAGAGCGTTGGCCCATGCGCACAAAGGGTGCCAGGTTGGATTTCCAGTCAAAGGCAACCAACTGATATGTGTTTCTCACATAAATGTTACTCTTTCTCTCTCTCCTCTCTAAAAATCAGTGGAAAAAATATCAAGTGAGGATTAACAACAAAGAAGTTTGGATCGCCAAAACTAGTTTGGCTTAGTGGATAGAGTGTCAGTCTGTGGACTGAAAGGTCCCAGGTTCGATTCTGGTCAAGGGCATGTACATTGGTTGCAGGCACATCCCCAGTAGGGGGTGTGCAGGAGGCAGCTGGTCAATGTTTCTCTCTCATCGTTGTTTCTAGCTTTCTATCCCTCTCTCTTCCTCTCTGTAAAAAATCAGTAAAATGTATTTTAAAAAAGAAAAAAAAAAGTTTGGATCAATCTAAATAATGAAGTCATTGGACCTATCCCAAGGCTGAAGGACTGCTCATACTTTACTCAATAGCGGGTACTTGGCTCAAATGACCTCTAAGGGCCCTCATTTGAACCTGAAAACCCAAATCCAAACCTAAGAATCAGGTGCATTAGGAATTTGTTATTTGTAAGTTATTTGTAAAAGGATTCACACAGACTTCCTTTAAGAAGCCAGTTCCTGCCCTAGCCAGTTTGGCTCAGTGGGTAGAGCATTGGCCTAAGGACTGAAAAGTCCCAGATTTAATTCAGGCCAAGGGCACATGCCTGGGTTTTGGGTTCAAACCCTAGTAGGGGGCGTGCAGGAGGCAGCTGGTCAATGATTCTCTCCCATTGATGTTTCTATCTCTAACTCTTCCTTCCTCTCTGAAATCAATAAAGAAATATATATTTTAAAAAAAGCCAATTCCTCTGATAATTGCATATTTACTTATTTTAAATCTAGATCAAAAGTGACCAGATCTATGAACTACTTTACAGTATCCCCAAACAATTAACCATCCACCTTCTACTTGAATGCTTCCAGTGATGGGGAATTCATTATTTCTAGAGGCATCTGGGCTTATATTTGGATGGCTTTCAGTTTGGAAATTCTTTCTTATATTGAGCTAGAGTCTACCTCTTTTACTTTAATGGAGAAAACTTCCACCACTAGAGTTACTCTGTAAATGGGCAACAGAAAGGAACTTGGGAATGTTAATCACTCCACAAATCCCACAGAGAATAAAAGCTCCCACTTTGAAAGATAGATTGTGCATGTCTTTGTACAGAGCTAAATATAGATACAGCCTACAACAGGACATAAAAACCAAAAGGACCCATGTCCCCAGACCCCCGGAATGCTGCAGTGTGGCGGGCACCTACTTGCATCCAGCTCCACAAGGATGTTGTCAGATTTCAGGTCTCTGTGTGCGACGCCCTGTTGAACCAGATGATCCACTCCTTCCAAGAGCTGCAAGATCATCACAGTGGCGAGGCGGGGGCTTGGGGTCTTCACTTGAAGGTACTGGCGCAGAGTACAGGGGTAGCTGGTGGAGAAGGTGACGGGACCTCTCATGCACTGACACTTGTGAGCATCTTATTTATTACTAGGATGATGAACTTGCCTCTTTTTCCTGGAGATTTTTAAATTTCTTTTTGCCCCAAGTATCCTTTGTTCCCACCCACTATCCTGAAATTAGCAAGAGCCAGGCCTCACGTGTTGAAAGTTAATAGTATAGATCTCATTTTCTTTTCTTTCTTTCTTTTTTTAAAAAATATATTTTATTGATTTTGTACAGAGAGGAAGGCAGAGAGATAGAAAGTCAGAAACATCGATGAGAGAGAGTCATCGATCAGCTGCCTCCTGCACACCTCCCACTGGGGATATGCCTGCAACCAAGATACATGCCCCTGACCGGAATCGAACCTGGGACCCTTCAGTCCCCAAGCCGACGCTCTATCCATTGAGCCAAGCCGGTCTCGGCAGATCTCATTTTCTTAAAATGTCCATGACTGCAGTGTTCAGGGATACAGAGGGGGAGAAGAACTGTGTATGTTAAAAAACAAACAGCCCTAGCTGGTTTGGCTCAGTGGATAAAGCATCAGACTGTTGACTGAAGGGTCCCAGGTTCAATTCCGGTTAAGAGCACATGCCTGGGTTGCAGGCTCGATCCCCAGCAGGGAGTGTGCAGGAGGCAGCTAATCAAGGCAGCTAATCAAGGCTTATTGATGTTTTTCTTTCCCTCTCCCTTCACACACACACACACTCACACACAAAACAAAACAAAAAACAAAACAAAGCAGAAACAAAAACAGAGAAGGCAGCCACAGAGAAGGGACAAAGTCAAATGCATTAAAAGCACTAGGTGTACCCAGTCATGTGCCTCAGTGACCTATGAAGAACCAGAATGATTCTGTTCTTGGACAAAGCACATGCCCAGGTTGCAGGCTCAATCCCCAGTGGGGGGCATGAGGGAGGCAGCTGACCAATGAATTTTATCTCATCGTTTATGTTTCTCTGTCCCTCCCTCTCTAAACTCAATAAAAACATACATTTATACTAATAGGGGAATATGCAAACTGTCCATGAAGCTGTTACAGTAACAGTAACAGTAAGGACCAAACAGCAGGGGGGTGAGGAGTGGGGAGGCAGTTAGGGGTGACCAGGTCGGCAGAGGGGGACAGTTGGGGATGATCAGGCTGGCAGGGGGGCAGTTAGGGGCGATCAGGCTGGCGGGCAGGTGAGCAGTTAAGAGCCAGCAGTCCCGGATTTTGAGAGGGGTGTCTGACTGCCAGTTTAGGCCTGATCCTAAACTGGCAGTCAGACATCCCCTGAGGGTCCGGGATTGGAGAGGGTGCAGACTGGGCTGAGGGAAACCCCCCGCCCCCCACTCCCATGCACTAATTTCATACACTGGGCCTCTAGACTATAATAATCTATAACACCAACAGCATAATATCCTAATTAGACCAGACGTCCTTCTGGAGGAAGCTGGGGCTGAAAGGGAAGCCTGGGTCCTGGGTGCCTACCAGCACCTGGAAGGAAGTCTGGGTCCTGGGTACCAAAGGGAAGCTGGTGCCGGCTGCTGGGGGAAGGAAGGCCTACCTACCCTTGCATGAATTTCATGCATCAGGCCTCCAGTATTTTAAATAAAAGCACAAGGTGAAAGGTCTCTTCTAAATGAAGAGATTCTGTTTATGGAAACTTGCCCTTGGCATGGCCTTATCTCCCAAAGGATGAGGATTGCGTCCCTGTGCCCCTGGACTCCAGGTGCGCAGAGGCAGGGAACAGCGCCCACTCACTCCAGGTCCTGCCACACTCCTGCACTTACTTCTTCATAACGAGGAAAAGCGTCCGCCCGTGGCCCACGCCTTCGGGGTAAAGACGTGGGGGCAGCACATCTGGGTAGTCGTCCAGGGCCCCTGGCAGCAGCGGGACAGACGATGTGAAGGCGCGGAAGACCCGGATGATGTTAGGGTGAGGAGCCAGTTGCTTCAGACCTCCCTTGGATTTTCTGTTTCAATCAAAAAGGACAAATGTATGAGCCCAGTAACAGGTAACAAGGGTTGGAAAGATAACGTAAGGCCACAGTAAATACTGCCATTCATTTATTCACCATTTACATTGAACATTTATTACAGATCTGCTATGTTACAGATGCAAAGTCTGGTGTTAGAGAAAAAACCATTAAGGTGACGCATCACATTTGATGAGCCCAGATAAAAGCCAGTCCTTCTTTCCATCCATCCTTCGTCCACCCATCATCCCATGTGGCAGATACAGTTGTTAAGAGAACCTGGAATCGACTAGGCGCCTGAGTTTGGATTCCAGGTCTGCCACTGTACATCCTTGGTCAAGTAAACTTCTCTGGGCTCAGACTCAAGCACAGGGAAACAGGTAGTAACATACCTCATAAGGTTGGTAATACTTGTAAAGAAAGGACTAGCAACTCTGTGATTCCAAGTTCTCACAATAACACCTGGTGTGGAGTATGAGCTCAATAAACCTTTGTTGAATGAATGAATGGATTCAGACAGTTGGGGATAGAGTTGTCACCTACCTGCCCTCTCTGCCCTCTTTCTCCAGGAGCCCCACACTCACAGTCTCAACCAAAGACGACTGGACTAAGGGTAACAAGCTTGGACACATCTGAGATCAAAATGGCTGACAGGAAAAGGGAAGGGGCTAGGTAGAATCTCTGAGGGTACAAATGCAATAGAGCTGGTGAAAGGATACATGAGATGTGCTTGGGCCACTGGAAGCCAAGGAGGTGTGCAAGCCAAAGGCAGGCAGGAAGAGAAGAGCCATGGGGTAAGAAATAAGGACACCGGGTGTCAGAGGACAACGGAATAGAAGCCACGCCTGCCTGTCCTCAGAGCTGCCTCAGTTCCCGAGCTCTGTAGGTCCAGCTATTGTGTGGCTTCTACTGCTCTTTCTGTTCACTGGGCCCCTGCTCTGTGCAATCAACAGTCAAGGAGAAACCAAGATGGCGGCCTAGGTAAGCACCTAAGCTGCCGCCTCGCACAACAATTTCAAAACAACAACTAAAAGACAGAATGGACATCATCCAAAACCACAGGAAAGCTGGCTGAGTGGAAAAATTTACAATTAGAAAGAAGGAGAGAGGCTCACGGATCAGGGGAGCCGCAAAGCACTGAGGTAGGGAGACGCTCGCGTGCAGAGAGGAAGGGAGGCTGAGTGCCTGGCTGGCAGGAGGGGAAAGGAAGCCCCTGACTGCACTGAACCCCAACCCCGGCCGAAACACCATGGACCCAGGCTCATACAGGCGGAGTCTGGACTGTAGAGAAAGGCACCCCGAGACTCAGAGACTCGAGGGAGCTGGGAGCCGTAAAAGGCAGGGTCTAGAGGCGCTCTAGAGCACTCACAAGTGAGTGCATGCACAGAGGTCTGACTGTGGAGGTTGCTGCAGCCTCTCCATAGCGGAACAAGTCAAAGCTCCATACCATAGAGACCCAACCCAGTTCCGGGCGAGCCCCTGGGGCACCCACGCTCTTACAAGGGGAATCTGGACTGTCAGGCAGAAACTCAGGGGAGCCAAGAAAGGCAGAGGTCTGAGGCGTGCACACAAGGGCAGGGCTGACAGGAAGCCAAGACAGTCAGCTCAGCCCCGAGACTCTGCCCCATCCAAGCTGAGCACAGAGGCTGTTGCAATTTTGCAAGTTTGATCCTATAAGACTGTCTCCAACATAGAAGGTATCCCGACATAGACACAGCTGATACTCACATCCAATTGGCCTGGAGGTCAATTCCTCCCAGTGAAAGCAACAACAATTAAGATTTAACTACAACAAGGCTATATACACAGTCTACAAAGGGGAGCACCAAAAGTGTCTACCTCAGGTAACTGGGGAGGTTGACCCACTGGGCCATATAGGACATCAAGCACACAAAGCCACCCTACCAACTCAGGGAAGCAGCGAAAATGCCAAGACAAGGAAACAGATCTTAAACGAAAGAAATGGAGGAGAACAAAAGACTGGATATAGAGTTGAAAACCACAGTTATAAGGTTTTTAAAGAATTTCCTAGAAAAGGCCGATAAATTTAACGAAACCCTCGAGGATATAAAAAAAGACCAAGTAGAAATTAAACATACACTGACTGAAATAAAAAATATTATACAGAGACCCAACAGCAGACTAGAGGAATGCAAGAATCAAGTCAAAGATTTGGAATACAAAGAGGCAAAGGACACTCCTCTGGAGAAGCAAAAAGAGAAGAGAATCCAGAAAGTTGAAGGTAGTGTAAGGAGCCTCTGGGACAACTTCAAGCATACCAACATCAGAATTATGGGGGTGCCAGAAAAAGAGAGTGTAAGATACTGAAAACCTATTTGAAAACTTCCCCTATCTGGTGAAGGAAATAGACTTACAAGTCCAGGAAGCACACAGAACCCCAAACAAAAGGAATCCAAAAAGGATCACACCAAGACACATCATAATTAAAATACTAAGAGCAAATGACAAAGAGAGAATATTACAAGCAGCAAGAGAAAAACAGTTACCTATAAAGGAGCACCCATATTGTTGTCAGCTGATTTCTCAACAGAAACTATGCAGCCAGACGGGAGTGACAAGAAATATTGTCACTGAACCTACAACCAAGATTACTCTACCCAGCAAAGTTATTATTCAGAATTGAAGGTCAGCTAAATAGCTTCACAGATAAGAAAAAGCTAAAGGAGTTCATCACCACCAAACCAGTATTATATGAAATGCTGAAAGGTATTCTTTAAGAAGAGGAAGAAGAAGAAAAAAGTAAAGATAAAAATTATGATCAACAAATACATATATATCAACAAGTGAATCTAAAAATCAAGTGAATTAAAAATCTGAGGAACAGAATAAACTGGTGAATATAATAGAATCAGGAGCAAAGAAAGGGAGTGGATTGATAATTATCAGGGGGAAAGAGGTGTGTGGGGGGTTCAGGAAGAGACTGGATTAAAACTGTACACCTATGGATGAGGACAATGGGGGGGAGGTAAGGGCAGAGGATGGGGTGGGAACCGGGTGGAAGGGAGCTACGGGGGAAAAAAGGAGAAACAATTGTAATAATCTGAGCAATAGCCGAAACTGGTTTGGCTCAGTGGATAGAGCATCGGTCTGCAGACTGAAAGGTCCCAGGTTTGATTCCAGTTGTGGGCACATCCCTGGGTGTGGGGTGTGCAGGAGGCAGCTGGTCGATGTCTCTCTCATCGGTGTTTCTAGCTCTCTATCTTTCTCCTCTCCCTACCTCTCTGTGAAAAATCAATAAAATATATATTTAAAAAAATAATCTGAGCAATAAAGATTTATTAAATTTAAAAAAAAAAAGAGTCAAGGCACTGTTCCCTTGGGCCACTGGGGCTAGTGGGTGAACCAGGATCACAGCTGAAGGCTGTCAGTGCCACATAGGAAAGCTCTGCCAGCTGTCACAGGAGTCCAGAGAAGAGTGTAGCTGTGCTGGGAGACGTTTGTGTGGGTGTAGGAGCAGGACAGGAGGCGGTGGGGAGGGCAGCCCTGTATAGCTAACTGCATGCAGAGACAGAATAGTTATGGAGGAGCTTGGTGCCTTGGGGAGGACAGTTGGAATTCAGTATGCTGGAGCGTAGCTTATAAATGGGACAAGATCTGAAATCAGGGGGTCCTAGCCGATTTTGCTCAGTGGCTAGAGCATTGGCCTGTGAACTCAAGGATCCCAGGTTCGATTCTGTTGAAGGGCACATGCCCAGGTTGTGGGCATGCAGGAGGCAGCCAATCAGTGATTCTCTCTTCCTCTCTAAAATTAATAAAAGTATATTAAAAAAACAACAACAAAGAAATCAGGGGGAGTGGGGTGGGAGAGGACAATGGGAGAGAGGGGGAAGAAACATATGTAATACTTTCAACAATAAAGATTAAAAAAACAAACAAAAAAAAATGCCGGGACCGGTTTGGCTCAATGGATAGAGCGGCTTGGGGACTGAAGGGCCCCGGGTTCGATTCCGGTCAAGGGCATGTACCTTGGTTGCAGGCATATCCCCAGTAAGGGGTGTGCAAGAGGCAGCTGATCGATGAATCTCTCTTATCGATGTTTCTAACTCTCTATCTCTCTCCCTTCCTCTCTGTACAAAAATCAATAAAATTTTTTTTTTAAAAAAAGCAATCAGGTGGGAGATGTAAGAGAGCAGATGCAAAGGGCCAAATCTGGGATCTTAGATGAGCAAAGGCTCAGTAGAATACACCCAGGGCTCTCAGGGAAGAGTTTCTCCTGAGACCGCATTAGATGTCACCTGTACTTTAGTACAGACCTTCGGCCATATTCACCTAACCGTTCAACAGACACTCACTGAGCTGTGAGGGAACGCAGGAAACAAAACCTGCAAGTCCTGGCCTCAGAGAACATCTAGCACAGCTGAAGAGACTGGGAATAAATAGACACGCTCTTCTATGATTTACAGTCTGGTGGTCGCTGTGATGACAAGGAATAAGGCACGGTAAAGGATGGAGAGTGGCAGGGACTGTTTCTTGAGAAGACTGGGCAGGACTATCCCAGTGCTCACAGCACCCTGTCTGCAGGCTGGAGCTAACACCATGATATTAGCCCCCCAAAGGCAGCTGACGGTGTGGTCCACCTTTCCCCACACGGGAATCAGGAGAAGAGGACAGTGCTGAGCCCACACACCTGCCAGCCCTTCAGTTATACTGGCGCCTTCCAAGCAACGCAAGGTTTTCCATGTACATTCCCGTAAGTCCCTATTTCTGCCTTCCTGCTCCGACAGAACTAGATTGACAAACCAATCCTCCAGTAAATCACCCAACCTGCAGCAGCCCCACCTCCTCCTGATGGTTTGCAAATATTACAGTGAGCACAATTCCTGTTGTCATAGCTCAAACCTATGGACATGGGTCTTACGAGCCACCGTCCGCAAGGCAGCTGTCCACCGCTCCTCCGAGGGCAATGCTCTTTTCCTACTGCTTTGCAGAGCTAATGACCAGTCCTCCTTCAAAAGGCACCACGAACTGCCCCTTCGGGAGGCCATTCTGAATGGCCCACCCTTGTCACGCACGCACCCCCTCTGGGTTCCCTCAGCACCTGAGCGTACACCATTCTAGAACTTCCCACGCCTGCCTGTTCCTGAGACTTCTGGCTCCTGTGCCTCATGAACTCTTGGGGAATGGGCCACTTTTTTTTTTTTTTTTAAATCTGTCAGCACCATTAGGTGCCCTGCAGCTATTAGAGGAAAGAATGCCACCTCTGCTGGGGGCAGAGTTCAGTTGGTACAGACAGGTGGTGCTCCACTGGGCATTACTTAGGAAGAATCAGAAATCAGATCAATTCCCTACTTTCTGAAATGGGCGTTTGGGGATGGCCCTCTCTCCTCACTCCAGTGTGCACTGGCAGGTAATCTACAATCTTTCCCAAGTTAATGACCCACCAACCGAAAATCCATCATTAGCTGCACCATTCAGGAAGCATTTGCTATCATCCTCATGTCATGTCAGACACTGTGCTGAGTGCCGAGGACAGATGATGGTTTTACTCTCTAAGAACTCACAGCCAGTCTGGTGGGTGCTTACCTGTAAGTGAAGTCTCCATACTCCCCGGTCAAGGCCACTTGACTAGCTGGGACTAGCTCCTGGCTCATTGTTCTAAAAATGGCTTCGCTGGAGGAGCCGGCCTGAAACAAATCCACAATGAATCCAGGGTTATAGAGACCCAAGCAGAATGGCAAGTCCAACCCCTCCTTGTAATCCAGATCAGAACACTTATTCTTAGAACAAATTTTGACCTTCAAGATAAGCCCAGCCTGCCAAAACCGGTTTGGCTCAGTAAATGGAGTGTCGGCCAGCGGACTGAAGGGTCCCGGGTTCGATTCCAGTCAAGGGCATGTGCCTTGGTTGCAGGCACATCCCCAGTGGGGGGTATGCAGGAGGCAGCTGATCGATGTTGCTCTCTCATCAGTGTTTCTGGCTCTCTCTCTCTCCCTTCCTCTGTAAAAATAAATAAATAAATAAATAAAATATATTAAAAAAAAGAAAAAAGAAAAAAAAAAAAGGACAAGCCCAGCCGGTGTGGCTCAGTGGTTGAGCGCTGACCTATGAACCAGGAGGCCACGGTTTGATTTCTGGTAAGGGTTGGGGGCTCGATCCCCAGTGGAGACCTGCGGAAGGCAATTAATCATGATTCTCTCTGATCATAAATGTCCTTATCTCGTTCTCCCTCTCCCTTCTTTCTTTAAAAATATATTTTATTGATTTTTTACAGAGAGGAAGAGTACCTTGGTTGCGGACACATCCCCTAGGAGGTGTGCAGGAGGCAGCTGATGGATGATTCTCTCTCATCGATGTTTCTAACTCTCTATCCCTCTCTCTTCCTCTCTGTAAAAGACCAATAAAATATACTTAAAAATATATATATCTTGTAAGAATCAAGTCTTTTAGGTTTTCTGAATGCAAAAGCTCTCAAGCCAGCCGAGACCGGTTTGGCTCAATGGATAGAGCGTCGGCTTGGGGACTGAGGGGACCCGGGTTCGATTCCGGTCAAGGGCATGTACCTTGGTTGCGGGCATATCCCCAGTAGGGGGTGTGCAAGAGGCAGCTGATCGATGACTCTCTCTCATCGATGTTTCTGGCTCTCTATCTCTCTCCCTTCCTCCTGTGCAAAATCAATAAAATATATTTAAAAAAAAAAAAAAAAAAAAGCTCTCAAGCCATAACCAGTGAAGTTTTGACGCAAAAGGTTCAGATGCTTGTTAGCTATTAAGCCAGCTTGAAAGGGCAACAGTAATAACCTTCCTTCCCCAAATTAAAACAAGAAACTGCACTTCAGGGTCAGCATGAGCTTATGGCTGTTTTCCACCTTAGACTTGGATGTGTGCTCTGGGCAGGAGAAAGAACATCAGGTCTTGATGAATTTTCTAAGCCCACCTATGTAATGTCAAGGTAAAGAAATTAGTCTCAATAGACCGAAATCTGTTTTTATGGGGGGAATACCGGTTAATAATGCAGATTTTTTTTCAATAGATGGAGTTACACATATGTTGATATATATACGATTTGATATGTATGCTCTTTTGCTGTATTAACAGCAGCTTCAAAACTTCATGTCAAATTTGCTGAAAGTGTTAACATCACAGATATTTTTATGCTTAATAATGTTAATGTTGAATTTTGTGCCAAAAAGAGCATTTGTGGGAAGTTTTAATTCATTACTTTATTTTGAAGAAAAGTGCTGCTAAAAAGTTATCATATATGCCAGAAAGTTTATGGTGAACATGCTCCATCTCAGGATACTTGAGAACGCTGGTTTAAATGCTTTAAAAATGATTTTGATGTGAAAGACAAAGAACATCTCGGTCAACCAAAAACGTTTGAAGACCAACAATTACAAGCATTATTGGATGAAGATGTGTGTCAAGCTCAAAAACAACTTGCAGAAAGATTAAACATCGCTCAGCAAACAATTTGATTGTTTACAAGCAATGGGAAAGATGTTAAAGGAAGGAAAATGGGTGTCACATCAACTGAACTAAAGACAAATGAAAAACTGAAAAGTCATTAGTAAAATGTTGCTTCAATGGTATGAAAGTCTTTTTTACATAGAACTGTGACTGGTGATGAAAAGTGGATTTTGAGAATCCCAAATGCACAAAATCATGGGCTGATCCAGGTCAACCATCAACATCAACTGCAAGGCCGAATCGCTTTGGAAAGAAGACAATGCTCTACGTTCGGTGGGATCAGGAAGGTGTGGTGTGTTATGAGCTTCTAAAACCAGGTGAAACTGTCAATGCTGATTGATACTGACAACAATAATCAAACTGAACCACACTTTGATCGTAAAATGACCAGAATGGGCCAGAAGATGCGGCAAAGTAATTTTGCTTCATGATTATGCACCATTGCACACTTCAAAATCAGTTAAAGACACGTTAAAAGATCTTGCCTGGGAAGTATTAACCCATCCGCTATATTCACGAGGTCTTGCTCCTTCAGATTACCACTGGTTCCTATCGATGCCACATGAACTTCCTGAGAAGCACTTCAAAACGTACGAAGTGGAAAATTGGGTCTCTGAATGGTTTGCCTCAAAACAAGAAAAGTTCTATTGAAACGGTATCCACAAATTACCTGAAAGATGGGGGAAATGTGTAACTAGCGATGGACATTACTTTGAATAAAGCACTTTTGATGTTTCTCTTGAAATTATCCTGTTTTCTTTGATTCCAAATCCGCATTATTAACCGGTACACCTGGTATACTCAATAGCCCAACACCTGGAGTCCTCCCAGGACTGACAGCAGGAAGGAGACAAGCAAGCCTCTGATCTGGAGGAAAGGTGGAGGTGAGGCTAGAGACAAGGGTGTGCTCCTCCTTTCCAGTGAGGCAGGTCACGGGGAGGAGGAAAGATGGTGGTAGCTGCAGTCCTGAAATGAACTAACTGACCAGCCAGGACTGCGAGCTGAGAAACCACTGGTTAGGCACTTGTTACTCAAACTTCATTTCACAACCAGCAGCATGGGTGTCACCTGGGAGCTTATTGACAGCAGATCTCAGGCCCACCCCAGACAGATCAGAATCTGTCAATCCCCAGGTGAGGTGTGGACATACTGCGTTTCTGAGACACAGGGCTTCACACTCCTGAACTACATAGGCAGCTGGACTGTGGAGAATCTGTCTTTTCCTGGGAAAGGCTTCATCAGGCCCCCGAGATTGGCACTCTGAAGGTGGAGGCCCACTCTTACCCTGATGTTCCACATCATCTTGATGGCGAAGGGGAAGGCAGGGGGCCTTGGAGCGCGCCCCTCTCCTGGGGGGATGACGTCTGGGGCGCTCCCTGGAAGCAGCCGGACGCTCTTTGCCACCTCCAGGTTCCGGGGCAGCACAGGCACGGTGGCCTCATACACAGCAGCACTGCAGCCCTTGCCAATGGACTGCCCTATCAGGTACTCCTCTAGCTGGAAGCCCTGCCAGCGTCTAGTGTCCAGCGGGTCAGGGAGCAGCTTGCTTTTCTGGGTGAAAATGGTCTGTGAGGAAAAGCACACTGTGAGAGGGAGACTAGGAAGGCTAAGTAATGGGAAATGGGGGAGGGAAAGGAGAGCGGGCAAGGTCTCCAGGTACAAGATTGGGAGCTGGTAAAAACACAACCAAAGGAGGTTCCACTGCTCAGCCTGGGCTCAGGCCATCCTGCCTTCCTCATTACTCAGAATAATTTTTCTCACACTCAGTCGCTTCACTGCCTGCATCAGAGACAACTCAACACTGAACATCGGTAGTTAAGAGGTCAGGACTTCCAATTTCTACCACTGACACACTGACTCCTTTGCTGCCCATCAACCCCAGCACAATGTTGGAGGTTTCTGGTCATGGAGACAGCTCTCTCTGCAAAGAGCTTGGCAGGCAGCTAGCGGATGGCTGCCAGGAGCTGTAGATGGGCAGGAGTATGTGGTCAACAGCACCCTCTACCTGTGAAGGGGTCACTTTTGCAGACAAGGGGGTAAAATCAGGAGGGTCCCTGGAGCTGAATCATTAAATCCTAACTCTACCTCTGAGGAATCTGGTGGATTCACTCTGTTTCCAGAAAGAAACAAGAATATAATAATTCCTATGGAAATAGATGGAAATGCAGGTGCTGGTGGGGATGCAATCCCCCCAAATCAGAGTCCTTCAGGCAGCTGACATCATTTGAAGTCACCCAGGCTTCACCTCAAATCCTATCTGATGTGTTGATCCCTTCGGTTCCGTGGTTAGTTACCCACCTCTAGACTTTCCTCCTCTCACATCATCCCTTCACCTGCTTCTGAGCCAGATCAAACAACACTGCTTTCAATGTCACTCTCTTCTGTTCAAAAACCTAGCCAGTAGGTTCCTCAGGACCTTATCCTGGCATTTCAGATATTTGAAAACTGTATCTCCTCTTGGTGAAATATACTCCACATACCTCCATCTAAATGGAGCAGCCACTCTTCCACTATGACACCATATGGAATTTTAGTATTAGAGATGCCAGGTCTGGTGATTTTTCCCCCAAAAAAGAAATCAAACACCTGAATCTAAAAAACTGTCAACTAATTAAACATTTTAAGTGAAGTGTGAGAAAAGGACGGGTAGATGGTAAGCTCAGGAGGACAGAGCACCTCAGTTACAAAAAGCCTCCGTAATTTTATTAAGCAGGATTATCAAATTTCCCACCCTTGGCTCCTGCCAGTTGAGCAATAGCAAAACACAAGGACAGTAGCAGGGGACTAGGTCAGATGTCACCTATCATCCCAAACTAGCCAGAGCTCAGACATGAGACACTCCCGGGCTCAGTAATAAGGACTGGGCCGGGAACCAGGCGACAGGGGAGAGACACTGCTTCGTCCTTAACCAGCTGTGTCCTTGGGCAAGTCACTCCATCTCCCGGCCCCACAGCCCTCCGCTGTGAACTGCAGAGGCAGCACTAACTCAGTCTGCGCTCCAAGCCCTGGAAGAGGGAATTCTGCCAGCAGATGACCTTCACACTTGAACTGCAATGATGGCTCTTTCCTGGGTCTGCCTACTTGCCCTTAAGGTTTCGGATTTGCCATCCTCCATAACTGCAGAGTTAATTCCTTAAAATAAATCTTTTTCTATAAACATATCCTATGGGCTCTATTTCTCTGGAGAACCCTGACCTACGCGGATTTTAGTAGGGTAGAAACAGAGGTCCCTGAATTTTTTAGGCCATTTTTAAAAGCCTAAGAGCCCGCTGGCTGATGTGGTTCAGTATTGGAGCCACGATCTATGAACCTGGTGAGGGCACATGCTCAGTGTGGGTTTGCAGGAGGCAGCCGATCAGTGATTCTCTCTCATCACTGATGTTTCTCTCTTTCTCCCTTCCTCTCTCAAATCAATAAAAATATACTCCAGCCGAAACCGGTCTGGCTCAGTGAAGAGTCCCAGGTTCGATTCCGGTCAGAGGCGTGTGCCTTGATTGCGGGCACATCCCCAGGGGGACATGTGCAAGGAGGTAGCTGGTCGAGTTTCTCTGTCATCGATGTTTCTAGTCTCTATCCCTCTCCCTTCCTCTCTGTAAAAAAATCAATAAAATATATTATAAAAAGAAAAAAAATACATACTCCAAAAATAAAAAAGCCTAAAAACCCCTACCTATCCACTCACTCTAGATAACTCCCTACAGGTTAACTAGTAAAACAGTTTGGTGTGATGTCTTCCTTTCTGTTCCTAATTTTCTTTGGCTTCAGCTGCATCACCAACTGTCTGGCTAGCCTGCGGAGGCAGCCTGTCTCGGTGCTTAGGGGCACGGCTCTTTACTACGGTAGCTGTTCTGAGTTCAAGCACGGCATTGTGCCTCTCTGAGAATGCTTCCTTACCCATAAGTTAGGGACGACAACTACCTCAGGGATAGAATGTTACGACGTGTCATTACATTTTAAAAAAATTGACACAAAGTTGCCGAAACCGGTTTGGCTCAGTGGTAGAGCATCGGTCTGCGGACTGAAGGGTCCCGGATTCGATTCCGGTCAAGGGCATGTACCTTGGTTGCGGGCATATTCCCAGTAGGGGGTGTGCAAGAGGCAGCTGATCAATGACTCTCTCTCATTGATGTTTCTAACTCTCTATCTCTCTCCCTTCCTCTCTGTACAAAAATCAATAAAATATATTTAAAATAAATAAATAAATAAAATATATTTTTTAAAAAACTGACATAAAGCTATGAGCCATGGTGCAACAGTGCCTATAATGAGCAGCATATCTTTCCAAAGCACGTTTGAGGAAGGGGAACACAGGGGAAAACGAAAGTGAGATGCTGTCCCTGCACCAGAAGACCAGTAACCCTGAAAATGAGCCTTATTCGGGGATTTTTCAAGGAAAGTCCCAATCTGAGGAGGATGGATCAATTAATTCAGGGCTTGGTCACTCAATGCCTCCAAGCCCCGCCCCCACCAGCGCCCCGCCCCCTGTCCCACCCCCCACAGCTGAAACCCGCTCCGGGCCACCTGCGGGCCCGCCCCGCCGCGCTCACCTGGATGTCCTGGCACGCCGAGGCCGCCCGCCGGCCCTCCGCCTGCTTCTCCTCCACCAGGCCCAGCCCCAGCCCGAAGGCCAGAAAGACGGCCCGGCCGCAGGGGCCCGCGCCGCCGCGGGCCCGCACCACGAACTGCCGCTGGAGCCGCGCCGCCAGCCCCGCCACCGACTGGCGGAAGAAGCGGTAGCGGTCGGGCAGCCCGAGCCCGAGCCTGCGCGGCTCCGCGCCGGGGCCCGCGGCCTGGCCCGGGCGCTCTCCGCGCCCCCGGGCCGCCGCGGGCCCCGGCCACTCGGGCCGTCCCCAGCCGTAGGTCGGGCCGGGTTTGGCCGTGAAGCGAAGCAGCAGCGCTCGGCCGAGCTGCAGGCCGCGGCCCAGCGCCTGTCGCACCGCCATGGTAGCGGCGAAGCGGGCGTCCGGCGCGGGAGTCAAAACAACAACAACAAACTTCGGGGGGGCGGCGCCTCTGCGCAGGCGCGTGCGCGTGCAGGGGCGGTGCCTCGGCGCGTGCGCGTGCACGGGGTGGCGATGGGCGGGGCCACGTGTCCGGCAGTTCCAGCGCTGAACGCGCGAGGGCGCTGTGCGCGAACCTGGCGCTGGATAGTAGTTTCTTGCCCTTTTGCACTTTAGACCCGGGGTAGTGGTGTTGCATGCCAGGCACGTCCTGAAAGAACACTGCTGGCCCAGGGAATCTGGAGTGTCACCCACCAGGCTCTTTACTACCATTAATTTATTTAATCTTCCCACCGAGGAGATAGGAATATCATTTTTATAGATAAGGAAACTGAAGCGTGTAAAGGGCAGTGACAGTCAGCAGTCCCAGGGTCAGAGCTGAGGTTAAAGTTCATGTTGCCTTGCCTACTGAGTCCTTCCCCTCCCCAATGCCCTTAGACACCCCTCTACAAGCCCACAGCCCTTGCTAGTTTCTTAGGATCCCCAGAGAAATATCACCCAAAGGTCACATTTTTTTCAGGGGAGTTAGCTGAATCCCCAAGATGTGGGGGGACTAGCCTGAGTGCTACAGCTTGTTAGTGGCACATCCCTGTTACCCAAACCAGCTGTTAGGAATGGCTGATAAAGGGATTCGTTTCCTTTTTTCTAGTGGTTTTTTTTTTTTATTTAATGGGAATTTTCAAGCATACACAAAAATATAATAGTATAGTGAATTCCATGTACCCATTAATCAGCTTCAACAATTATCAATAAACTAGAGGCCCAGTGCACAAAATTCATGTATGGGAGGGTCCCCTCAGCTCAGCATGCCCCTTCTCCAATCTGGGACCCCTTGAGGATGTCTGACTGCCAGTTTGGGCCCTCTCACAATCCTGGACTGCTGGCTCCTAATTGCTCACTTGCCTGCCTGCCTAGTTGGCCCTAACTGTCCCCCCTGCCTCCCTCTGCCGGCGTGGTTGCCCCTCACAGCTCCTCCCTTCGCACCCCCCTCCTGCCCCCCACTGGCCTAGTTGCTCCATGCAGCTAGCTTGTTCAGTCATTTAGTATCCCTTACTAACCCACCTGCCAGACTAGTTATAGGCAGCCATCTTGTGAGTGTGTGAGGGTTAATTTGCATATTACCTCTTTATTATATAGGATGGTCATTATTTATTCACCTATAAAAAAAATCCCACACAGGTCCAAAATGGCAACACTCCTGCTAAAAAACCCATGATACCTGAAATATGGTAGCAACCATACTTGGGTAAAAACTGCTGTTTGAATTTTAACTACTATTCTGACTTCGACATTCGCTTACTGGCTTAAACAATAGGGTAGTTACAGGAGATTGATTCCCACTGACTCAGTAGCTTCAGGGGTAGAAACTATAGATAACTAAAGATTAACCCCTGCCGAAACCGGTTTGGCTCAGTGGATAGAGCATCGGCTTGGGGACTGAAGGGTCCCAGGTTCGATTTCGGTCAAGGGCATGTACCTTGGTTGCGGGCATGTCCCCAGTGGGGGGTGTGCAAGAGGCGGCTGATCGATGACTCTCTCTCGTCGATGTTTCTAACTATCTGTCTCCCTTCCTCTCTGTACAAAATCAATAAAATATATATAAAAAAATAAATAAAATAAAATAAAGATTAACCCCTGAGTTCTGCTTCTGTATTACTGGCAAGATAGGGCCACATTCCAATGTTCCCAGCCTTTAGAATTTAGAACAAAGGAAAATTCCTGTGGTTTGAACCTTTAAAAAGACTGCTTTCACCTGGAATGGTGCAGTCTTGTGGACTCCACCTGCCTGTGGTGCTCTCGTGGCTGTCCTGGCCAGTTTTTCAATAAATCCTTGCCTGCTTTTTTAAATCAATCATCAGCTTCCAGGGTCTTATTTTGAACCCAGGGTTTGACCCCTCAACAATACCAAACCCAGATTTGATACCCAATCTAATTGTAGTTTCAACCTTTCCCAGAAACATAACCAGCATGGAACTTTCTGGTCAAGCTCAGTAATCTGTTACTTAGGCCCTCTCTGTCTCCCACAGATAAAGGTGCTGTGAGCAAGGGAGCATCTCTGAAAGGAGTCACTCACATACGTTTGTGTCTTTCCACAATGCCAGTTTTATTAGGGGAGACCCCACTAAGCCAACAGTCTCATGCAGGCTACACACAGAAGAGGGGTGCTTACATGACGGGAACCAGCAGACTGAGCATCTGGTGGAAGTCCTGCATTCTCGGGTGGAGAGGTGACGTCGGTCTCAAGCCAGTTGGCTACAGTGGCAGCATAAGTCTGGAGTGGAAGTCCATTGTACAGCCCAAATTCCTAACTAAAAGAGAGTCAAGGAGCCTGGCCAGCGTGTCTCAGTGGTTGAGCATCGACCTATGAACCACGAGGTCACAGTCCGATACCTGGTCGGGGAACATGCCCAGGTTGCGGGTTCAATCCCCATTGTGGGGTGTGCAGGAGGTAACCGATCAATGAAATCTCTCTCATTATTGATGTTTCTATCTCTTTCTACTTCTTCCTTCCTCTATGAAATCAATTAAAAATATTTATAAATAAAAATAGAGAGTCGTGGTCGGTAGTCCCTTCCTAGGCCTGTAGCTTCCTTGACAAAGGCCAGTCTTTACCTAAGTGAGCCTGTCTATTGTCTTTTTGCATCTAAGATCACATACCTTTGAAATATCAGTGTAATCTCCTTTTCCAGACCCTCAGGGCATGATCTGTGCACTAGAGCAGGGACCACTGACTCCTCCTGGTTAACCTTGTTTCCCTGAATACCATCTCCCCATGCTGTAAATATTAATTATTAGCTATCTGTATCCACCAATGTCAAAGAGGTATATGTCTCTCCATTTTGCTTTTTATCCAATCATAGACTCCCTTCCCTGCTTTGCTTTCTCCTGCTTCCGTACTCTACCACCAGTGGATTTCAGGTAACCCTTCTATATCTCCTCCTTTTATTTATTTTTATTTTTTTATTTTAAAAATATTTTATTGATTTTTCTCACAGACAGGAAGGGAGAGGGAGAGAGAGCCAGAAACATCAATGAGAGAGATACTCCTGCACACCCCCCACTGGGGATGTGCCCACAACCAATGTACATGCCCTTGACCGGAATCGAACCTGGGACCCCTCAGTCCGCAGGCCAACGCTCTATCCACTGAGCCAAACCGGTTTCGGCTCTTCCTTTTATTTTAATGTATGTAATAAGATGCAGCCCTAGCCAGTTTGGCTCAGTGGATGGAGTATCAGCCTGCAGACTGGATCCAGGGTTCGATTCCAATCAAGGGCACATGCCTGGGTTGTAGGCTCCATCCTCAGTAGGGGGTGTGCAGGAGGCAGCCAATCAATGATTCTCTCTCATTCATGATGTTTCTATCTCTCTCTTCCTCTCTGAAATCAATAAAAAAAATATATTTTTTAAAATAAAATAAAATAAGCTGCGAAACTGCCATTCTCCAGAGCATTTTCTCAATCCATTGACATTTTTCTTTCCAGCAATTGTCATTTAGTTTGGCTCAAATAAACTCATAAAAATTCTAAACAGGTTTGGATATTTCCTACGTAGACACAGAGACACACTGGAAATCAGATATTAATTTTCTTTATTGATCTCAGAAAATTTCAAATTACAATTTAAAATGCTCCGTTGAGCCCTCTCTGGTTTGGCTCAGTAGGTAGAGTGTAGGCCTGTGGACTGAAGGGTCCTGGGTTCAATTCCAGCCAAGGGCATGTACCTCAGTTGCAGGTTCCTCCCTGGCCAGCCCCCTGGTCGGAGCTCGTGCAGAAGGCAACCAATCCATGTGTTTTTCTCACATTGATATTTCTCTCTTGTCTTTCCCTCATTCTTCCACTCTCCAAAAAAAAAAATCAATGGAAAAAATATCCTATATAATAAAGAGCTAATATGCTAATTAGACCAAACAGCCGAAGGACCTTTCAGGTGAAGCTGGGACTGCGAGGGACAGCGGAGGCTGTGAGGGGATGCAGGGGCCAAGCTGTCCCAAGAAGGGGAAGTTGGGATATGGTACAAGGTTTTCTGCTGAGGTATCTGTTTATACTGAAGACTTAATATTCTGTAGGAGAGTGTCACTCATCCCTAGACCGTTATTATTATTATTTTTAAAATAAATATTGTATTGCCAAAACTGGTTTGGCTCAGTGGATAGAGCGTTACCCTGCGGACTGAAAAGTCCCAGGTTCGATTCTGATCAAGGGCATGTACCTTGGTTGCGAGCACGTCCCCAGTGGGGGCTGTGCAGGAGGCAACTGATTGATGTTTCTCTCTCATTGATGTTTCTAGTTCTCTATCCTTCTCCCTTCCTCTGTGTAAAAAAAAAATATATTAAAAAAATATATATATTATTGATTTCAGAGAGGAAGGGAGAGGGAGAGAGAGAGACAGAAACATCAATGATGAGAGAGAATCACTGACCAGCTGCCTCCTGCACACCCCCTACTTGGGATCAAGCCCAAAACCCGGGCATGTGCCTTCGACAGGAATTGAACCGGGATCCTTCAGTTCCCAGGCTGATGCTCCATCTAATCTACTAGGGCCCAACCATTATTAAACACCCCCAGGTACCAGGCAGGCTTTCCTAGGCTCGGCCACAGAACTAGGGAAGGTAGGGGGGTTACTGGCGAGACCACAGGGGTCTCCCTGCTCCACACTCCGCTCTGTGGGCGCCCTTCCGCCTTCATTGTACCTTCCTTTACTGTCCAGGCGGCGAGACGGTGCAGTTTTCGTAAAATACATAAGAAGCCTCTCTTCACCTTCCCCATAGGACACGGTGTCAGGCGGGGGAAAAGCTGACGTTAACGGAAGAATGGAAAACGACAAGGAAAAAACTCACACCCGCCAAGGGCATTCTGACCTTCTCGCCTGGCACCGTTTCAATCCCTTTGTCTCCTCCTGGCAGGAGACAGACCAATTTCCCCAGGGCAGCGACATCCTTTATCCACAGCCCGTGTCAGACGCGCTATCTCTGCACTGCCAGCAGAGGTGGAAGGAGGTTTTGCTAAAACTGTTGACAGAGCAAAGCCGCCGCCAGCTGAAAATCCGACTGGAGCCGCGTTTGGAGGTTTGAATCAGACAACAGGGGCCGGGAGTGGGATTTCAGGGCACCGCGGGCCTCCGCTTTGCCGGGACAAGGGGGATGGAAGCGTGCTGGCGGTGGGTGAGGGCGATGTGCGGCTGAGGGATCCACAGCCTGCGGTCCCAGTGGCCGCCCCGCAGCGATTATTGGAAGGAAAACTGGGGTTCTGTGATCTGTTGCCCAAAGCCCGTCACAGGCTCTTTGCCCTGCCAGTGCCGCAGGGTGAAGACTGAGCTCCGCAGCCTGGCACAGAAGGCCCTTTCCTATCTGGCCCTCCCTGGCATCTTTCTCGCAGTTCGTCTTCCCTGCCTTTGTGGTCCAGCAGTGCTGAATTCCTTGCAGTCTTCCCAAGCATCACACTGACCCTCCCTGCCTTTTTTTTTTTTTTTTTTTTTAAATAAATCTGTGCTATATATATATATATATATATATATATATATATATATATTTTTACAGAGAGGAAGGGAGAGAGATAGAGAACTAGAAATATCAATGAGAAACATTGATCAGCTGCCTCCTGCACACCCCTTACTGGGGATGTGCCCACAACCAAGGTACTTGCCCTTGACCGGAATTGAACCTGGGACCCTTCAGTCCGCAGGCCGACACTCTATCCACTGAGCCAAACCGGTTTCGGCTTTTTATTTTCATTTATTTTTAATATATTTTTATTGATTCCAGATTGGAAGGGAGAGGGAGAGAGAGATAGAAACATCAATGATGAGAGAGAATCATTGATGAGCTGCCTCCCACATGCCCCCCACTGGGGACCGAGCCGGAAACTAGGGCATATGTCCTGACTGGGAATCGAACTGGTGACCTCCCAGTTCCTGGGTCGATGCTCAACCGCTGAGCCACACCGGGTGGGCTCTCTCTCTCTCTCTCTCTCTCTCTCTCTCTCTCTATATATATATATATATATATATATTGCCTCTTTTCCCTTGCTTGTCCACAAGTAACTAATGTTGTTAAATATTTTGAGCAATCTTAATTTCTCTGTGTTATATATGGGAGATAGGTAACTTTTGACTTAGAAGGTCAGATACCACTATCCCAAATGCTGGAAACTGCTCACAATTCAAAAGAAAATCTTTGAAAACTTGGTCTATTGATTGTGTTGAGAAGTGAGCAGAGCACGTGGGAAGATGACTCATTTTGTCTTGATTTACCTCTTTAAAAAATCCTTTAAAAAAATATATATATATATATAGTTATAGTTATAGTTATTGATTTAAAGAGGAAGGGAGAGGGAGAGAGAGAGATAGAAACATCAATGATGAGAGAGAATCATTGATTGGCTGCCTCCTGCACATCTCCCACTGGAGATCCAACCTGCAACCCAGGCATGTGCCCCTGATTGGAATCGAACCCAGGATCCTTCAGTCCTCAGGCTGACACTCTATCCACTGAGCCACACCAGCCAGAGCAAGAACCCTTATCCACACTTGAGGTCACCTCCTCCAGGAAGCCTTCTTTACCCTTTCCTAGACTGAGTGAGACGTTCCTTCTCTGGTTCCCTTTCTGAAGTGTGAGCTCTGTAAGGACAGGGACAGTGATTTTTAAACCTTTGATCCCCCAGCTCCTGGCACAGGGCCTTCTGATCCCCAGCCCTCGCTGGGAGGCATCTGGGAACACAAGCCCTCAGGGGGCAGGCTCCCTGCCAAGGAGGAGGAGAGGGAAAGGGCTGAGCTAGCCTTTTGAACTCCCAGTCACCAGACTCACACCTCCTTTCCCACAGAGCCAGAAGGGGCGGAGGAAAACCATAGGAAGGTTGAGTAGCCCTCCCTCCACCCTCAACAGAATCACCCTCTGCATTTGTGCTCTGGAATTTACCCTGTTGTTGACAAATGAATTTCCTTTCTAGACTTCTTTCTTTGTATTCCCCTTTACTGTGTGTGTGTGTGTGTGTGTGTGTGTGTTTTAATATTAAAAAGTCCTTCAAATAAAAAGTTTAAAAAACACTATATATATATATATATATATATATATATATATATATATACTAGAGGCCCAGTGAGTGCATGAAATTCGTGCACAGGTAGGGTCCCTAGAGGCTGCAGCTGCTGTCTGAGACCTCCCTTCCCCCTGCCCCTCCCTTTCCTGTGGTTGGCTGGCTGGCACGGCACCCCTGCATGCCCCCCCCCCACACACACACAGTTTGAACATCCGGTAGAGGGGACAAATTGCATATTAGGCTTTTATTATATAGGATGCTCACATAAAAAGCAACAATCTCCTTTTCTAACTTGTAAGCTCAGAGGCAAAAATATTTTACTCTTTTAGCTATTTTTGCTATGATTTCCTTCAGATCTCCAATACCTCTTTATATGGCAGCCTGAGCTATTTAAGTCACAAAGCTGACCACGTCATCCCTGCTGCCTGAGACCGATGGCCCGCTTCCCCTAGCCCTTCTGCTACCCTTACCTACTCTTCTGTTTTATTTACCGTGCCTTGCCCGTATGCATTTTCAATGTTTCCAACTCTAGAGAGCCCAGTCCCTGGTAGTCATGCCTTTCTGCAATCCCCTCCCCTTGGCTGTGGACTGGACATTAAGGACCTTAAGGAATAGAATTTGGCAAAAGTTATGGGCTGCCACCTTCATGGTTAGGTTGCAAAAAGACAATGTGGGCTTCTGTCTTGCTCACCCTTTCTCACTCTCCTGCTCGCTTCTTCGTAGGAAAGCCAGTTGTTATGTGGCAAACTGCCCTGTGGAGAGGCCCACGTAGCAAGGAAGTGAATAGCCACAGCAACAGCCCACAGGAACTAAATCCCGCCAACAACCATGAGAGTGAGCTTTGAGGTACATCCTTCCCCAGTCTAACTCTCGGATGAGACAGCAGCCACCAGATGACCCAGCTCTGCCCAGATCCCTGACCTGCAGAAACTGTGAGATAATACATTTCTGTCATCCCAAGCCACTAACTTTTGGCATAATTTGTTACACAGCAATAGATAACTAATGCATCATTATGCCATATTTTTTTTTTTCCTGTTCAGTCATAGAGTTTTCAATTCCCCCCACCACCTTAACTTCCCCTTCCCATACCCCTCAGAAATGAGCAGACTGGGTGTTCCTTCCATGTCTGTTTCTGTGCCCATATAATCATGGTCACAATGCTACGTGTGTGGGAGACCTACTGGGCCACCCCTCATCCTTGAACAGCGTGCTCTGGCTTCATATCTGGCACAGGCACCCAAGTGCCCAGTGTCTGTCTCCTCCCTGCCAAAGGGAGATCCTAAAGAATCTTGTCGTTTACATAAGCAATTAGCAACAGCTGGCAAGAGCAGCGGACATCTGCATGCTTCTATTTTTCCCCCTGGGCATCTGGGACTCAGCTGTAGGGTCCTAAACCCCATAGAAGGCTCTGAGCAATAGAGCATGTGCTGCTCTGACATCTTAGGTCCTCAGAGCACGGGGACTGCAAAATGAAAATAAATTTTAAAAATTATATATAAATTATTTATATATAATTTTTAAAATTTATTTTCATTGTTGAGAGTATTACAGATGTCACCCAACTCCCGCCCCCACCCCCCCATTAGCCTCCCTCCTCCCAGCCCCTGTCCCACCCCAGGCCTTGTGCATATATTTTAAATAAACATCCAGCCCCTCTCCAGCCAAAGGAGTGTTGTTCTTCCCCGTGGACGGACATTAGTCAAACAATTTCTGGCGAATTGCCTTTGGCAGTCTGTTTCCAAGAAGTCTATAATGCTGGGCTCAGTCCGTCAGGCGGTCCTCACTCTTTGCCTGTCCCCAAGCCCTGTCTCCTAATGGGGGACCCCGCTGATGCCCTGGCTGGAACCTGCCCTCCTCAGGACTGCCCTGTCCCTTCGTAGGCCAGCTCCTCTCCTCCTGCGAGTGCTCCCAGAGCTCGTTCTTCCCCTTGGGTGATGTTCTAGAACCATCAGCTCTCAGTTCCCACAGGTGCAGCCAGAGCCGTGGACGGCAGGGGTTTTATCTTGCTACCTCCCACAGTTTGGCACAAGCCCCAGAACAGAAGGCACTTAATAAATAATTTGCAAATCAGTGACTAGATCGGCTATAAAAGACGGCTGCCTGTTTGCAAAAATCAAATCCATGTTCAAAGGACCAAATGTGTCACCTTTTACAGCTGCCCTGTACCAGGAGCTTACTGCGGGTCCAACACTGGGCCCTTCTTACTGTGCATTACCCCATCCAGCCCGCACAGCGGCTCCCCGGGGTGGGGACCGTCTCCTCCACTTCAGATGGTGATGGCGAGCGTCAGAGTAATGAAATCACCCGCCCAAAGCCACACGGTTTGGAGTCTGCCCAGCTCCAAATATTTAACCATTATGCAACACCATTTGCTTCTTATGAAATATTCAGAAATTTCGGAAGTTTAAAAAATACAGATATGATATATTTCCAGTAGGACATGATCTCACTCATTTAGGGGAAATGGTGAACAACATAGACTGATGAACAAGAACAGACCCAGAGATGAGGAGCCATGAGTCAGACTGTTGGACCTCAAAGGGAGGGTGGGGATAAAAGGGAGAGATCAGCCGGGACCGGTTTGGCTCAATGGATAGAGCGTCGGCTTGGGGACTGAAAGGTCCCAGGTTCGATTCCAGTCAAGGGCATGTACCTTGGTTGCGGGCATATCCCCAGTAGGGGGTGTGCAAGAGGCAGCTGATCGATGACTCTCTCTCATCGATGTTTCTAACTCTCTATCTTTCTCCCTTCCTCTCTGTACAAAATCAATAAAATATATATTTAAAAAAAATAAATAAAAAAATAAAAGGGAGAGATCAACCAAAGGACTTATGTGCACACATATGAGCCTAACCAGTGGTCAAGGACAATATTGGGTGGGGGCATGAGTGGAGGGAGGGGTGGGGGATTGGAATAGGGAGTTGAGGACAAATATGTAATACCTTAATCAATAAAGAAATTAAAAAAAAAATACAGATAGGAACAAAGAAAAAATCACCCATCTAGATTCCCACTGAGCAGAATTTTAACTGATATTAGCATCATGGTCTCTTCAATCCCAGCATTCTCTTGTTTTCTTCCCCTCTCCCCCCACCCACATACTAAGACATTGAGACCACCAGCAGGGTGTGCAGAAGACCCGGCAGGGATGTCTCAGGAAAGGCCAGTCCCCCAGACACATCTGTAGCTGCTCCGGATCCGATCGGAGTGGGGGACTTCCAGGGAGGGGCACCGCTTCCTGTGCTCCCAGCAGCGCGCTGGCCTAGAAAGAGGAAACCGGTGCTCTGCTCTCACCCTGGTGCTCAGCAACTCCTCCGGGAGGGTTGGCCTGGCTCTGTCCCTATTCAATCCTCACCTACCTAAGTGAGTGAGTGTGTGTGTGTGTTGCAGCCAATGCACCAATGGAACAGACCCTCCTCACCCAGAGGATGTTTCTCTCTGAAGTATTTGCCATATAAAATAATCTTTTAAAAATAGATTTCATTGATTTTTTTACAGAGGGGAAGGGAGAGAGAGTTAGAAACATTGATGAGAGAGAAACATCCTTCAGCGGCCTCCAGCACACCTCCTACTGGGGATGTGCCCGCAACCAAGGCACATGCCCTTGACCTTTCAGCCCACAGGCCGATGCTCTATCCACTGAGCCAACCAGTTAGGGCAGTATTTGCCATATAAATGATACTCAGATACACGCAGGCAGCCAGACATGAGTGGTGGGAGAACGGAAAAACACTTGGAATCAGGCAGACCTGGTTCAAATTCCAGCCTGCTACATATTAGCTGTGCAACTTTGGGCAAGTGACTTAACCTCTCTGAGCGTGGGTTTTTGTCCATTGGTGAAGGGAGGGCAGCATACTCCGAGCTTGGTAAGTGAGGACTAAATGGGTTCGTATGTGTTGATCATCTTAGCAAAGAGCGTGCACTATTTCTAGAGACCACCGTGGGAGTTTGAGGACTTGGATTCAGGTTTGAACGTTGCCCTAGTCCTAGAGCAAGTTACTT
The DNA here is from genome assembly GCA_036971965.1 of Nyctalus aviator. NCBI lineage: Eukaryota > Metazoa > Chordata > Mammalia > Chiroptera > Vespertilionidae > Nyctalus > Nyctalus aviator. The sequence goes on from CM072923.1 coordinate 184,133,805, forward strand.
AACCCAGTGGTCAGCAAACTGCGGCTCGCGAGCCACAGGCAGCTCTTTGGCCTCTTGAGTTTTTAGCAAAGGCCAGCTTAGGAGTACCCTAATTAAGTTAATAACCATGTACCTACCTATATGGTTTAAATTTTAAAAATTTGGCTCTCAAAAGAAATTTCAATCGCTGTACTGTTGGTATTTGGCTCTGTTGACTAATGAGTTTGCCGACCACGGACTTAATGTCACTGAAGCCCAGGCCCTCGTTTGTAAGAAGAAGGAGCACCAAATGGACTGGAAATGGCCACCACGGAGAGTCAGACCCAGCTGGGGGAGCGGGAGGGTCGTCTCCCCTCTGGAGACTCAGGGCCAAGAAGCCCAAGAACCTCATCCCGCCACACCGAGCGGCGCACCGTGCCGAGGCCCGCTTCCTCTCCGCGCAGGCAGCGGCCAGGCCGTCACACAGACAAATCGCCTGTCCCTCCCAGGAGCCTGGGCAGTGATGGAGACGAGCACATGTGCTCTCCCGGTGTTTATAATTAGAAAAGTCGCTCCGAACAGGATGGGACCTTGGGAAGGCTAATGGGGAAGCAGTCTGAACTTGGCCAGGATTTTTTTTTAAATATATTTTATTGATTTTTTACAGAGAGAAGGGAGAGGGACAGAGAGCTAGAAACACTGATGACAGAGAAACATTGACCAGCTGCCTCTTGCACACCCCCTACTGGGGATGTGCCCACAACCAACGTACATGCCCCTGACTGGAATGGAACCTGGGACCTTTCAGTCCGCAGACCGACGCTCTACCACTGAGCCAAACCGGTTTTGGCCAGGATTTTTTTTTTTTTTAATATATTTTATTGATTTTTTTTTTTTTTTACAGAGAGGAAGGGAGAGGGACAGAGGGTTAGAAACATCTGTGAGAGAGAAACATCGATCAGCTGCCTCCTGTACGCCCCCTACTGGGGATGTGCCCGCAACCAAGGTACATACCCTTGACCGGAATCGAACCCGGGACCCTTCAGTCCGCAGGCTGACGCTCTATCCACTGAGCAAAACCGGTTTCGGCTTGGCATGGATTTTAAAGAGGGCCTGCAGGAAGGAGGGGAAGGCATGGGTTTCTCTGGCCTGGTGGCAGGTGGGCTACAGGGTGGGGCCATGACCCAGGCTGGAGGGAGACCCTCTGTCATTTCAGTAAAAGATCAAAGTGCTTGAGGATCATTCGCAAAAGTCATCTCTCCCCAGCCCTGTGGGCTGGGGCCCATTCGGCAGGTCCGTGAGAAGGTCTTTAGGAGGCATCCCCTCGCCTGGCTCCTGAAGCATTGTGGGAAGCCAGGCTCTCCCAGGCGGTGGGCGTTCTCCATCCTTCACTGGATCTTCTGCAGGTCCTCCGGCCCAAAGGAGGCAGGCAGCAGCTCCTGGACTGTCCTGACAACATAGGTGCCATCCGGCTTGGTCATGTAGACAGCCCAGCTGGAGCCAAACTGGAAAAGAGGCAAAGCTGGCGTGAGGGAGGCAGTGCGGCCGAGGGGTTAGGGCAGACCTGGGCTTGAGTCTGGCTCTACCTCTTCCCTGTCTAATGTTCCTCTCCGTGCCTCAGTTTCCTCATCTGTAAAATGGGAGTGACAATGACACCTGCTTCACAGAGCTGAGGGAAGCGCCAATGAGGGATGGCATGGTAAGCGGTGAGTAGAGGGTTTTGCACGGGGTTAATGGGCAATGAGCGTAATTACAGACTCACCCAGGGCTTTATGAGAACAATATCAAACCCCTGAGCAGGCTCCTCCGGCCAGGACAAAGAGCAACCAATACCTGCTTCCCTTCCTCCAGCCTCTCGTTCAGTCCTCAAAACCAGGAGAAGGTGCACCTGAGTGACTTCATCCTTTACCCTGGAGGTAGGCGCTATTATTACCCCCATCTTACTGATACGAAACTGATGCTTGGCAGGGTAATGTCAGCAAAGCAAAGTTTTATTTCATTTAAAAAAAATATATATATATATTGTTGATTTTTTACCGAGAGGAAGGGAGAGGGATAGAGAGAGAGAAACACAGGTCAGCTGCCTCCTGCACAGTCCCTATTGGGTATGTGCCCACAACCAAGGTATGTGCCCTTGACCGGAATCGAACCCGGGACCCTTGAATCAACAGGCCGACGCTCTAGCCACTGAGCCAAACCGATCAGGGCAGCAAAGCAGACTTTTAGCCCAAATCTGTTTCTACGTGTTTCCTTTACACAATATCAGGACTACCCTCGCTGTGACCTTGGGCAAATGACTAAGCTCTTTGGGTCTCCGTGTCTTATTCTGTGAAATGGTTTCAGAGACAGAATGTAGCAGCAGGAAGAAGGAGAGTGAAATCGGCTGAGGCATAAAGGAAAGAGGCCCGACGTGGGGACCAGCAGACGGAGGCCTGCCTGGTCGGGCGTTGTGATAATTACAGGTGATGGGCCTGTATGCAGTGCCTGGCACATAGTACATGCTTAGTTATTGGAAGCCGTTCCTGTTGGTTGCTAGCGGTTTGCTCCTGAGCGCACAGGTTTGCAGTTTGCTGTTTCCACGCCTCTGTCGGGATCTCCAACTTATTACTGGGCACAATCAGCCGTGTGGCTTTTTAAAATTAGTGTGCTCAGCCGAAACTGGTTTGGCTCAGTGGTAGAGCATCGGTCTGCAGACTGAAAGGTCTCGGGTTCGATTCCGGTCAAGGGCATGTTGTACCTTGGTTGCGGGCACACCCCCAGTAGGGGGTGTGCAAGAGGCAGCTGGTCGATGTTTCTCTCTCATCGACGTTTCTAGCTCTCTATTTCTCTCCCTTCCTCTCTGAAAAAAATCAATAAAATATATTTTTTAAAAAATAAAAAATAAAATTAGTGTGCTCTGCAGGCTGTGCCTGAGGGTATGAGTGACAGTGAGTTTTAGGATGAAAGCTGAGTGAGTTTAAGTGCCTGGTCCCTAGTCCCCAAGCTTCATCTCGTATGATTAGCATTTTGTTTTTCGTGTTGCCTCTCTCCCCCCCTTAGGCCTTCTCATTTGCTTTCTCTCGTTTGCCAACCAGCCATTGCCCCAACTCAGGCCTCAGGAGCCAGGGAGCCGCCGTCCTGATGTGGTTTCCCGCTGTGGCCTTGGGTTAGCCGGGGAGTTGGGCCACCATGTCTGCCCCTCCCAAGTGCCTTCACCATGGCATTCTGCACCTGGACTCGGGAAACGTGTTCTGCTCACCGTGTCCACTTTGCAGTCTGGGCAAAAACACGGAGCTTGCATACTTGACAGATGGCTTGAGACCCCAAGGCACAAAAACAAAACTGAAACAACCCATCTGCCCCCGAATATAAAACGATCACAACAGTAGAAGCCTGGTGGGGGAGCAGCTCCTGTTCTGCAAAGCACCACATGTCTTCTCCAGGGCCGAGATGGACTTGTCCTGTTTACCAAACCGTAAGGGAGGGAGTCAGCCGCAAGGAGCAGGCTTTGCTGTCCATCTGCTCCCGATGGTGGCTCGTCTCTGCTGTGGTCCGGCGACCCACGACCCATACGGACCCATACGGTCCTTCCCAGGTCATTTCACTTCTCTGAGGAACAGGGATAACGCCCACTCCTCCCGCCCAGGCCGGGGCAGGGATTACCTGAGATGATGCGCTTAGTGGGGCTGATGATATACTATCAGAGCTCAGGGGCCTGTGGGATTCTTGAAGCTGCTGGCTTTAACCTTTTGGGATTCTGGAGGACACAGACCTTTCTCAGAGTCCACGGAAGGTCCTGCCATCCCTTTTCCCGAATGCACACGCATGTGTCAGAAACTTCCACTAACCTATCACCCATGAATTTCATGTAACCCACCTAGGGCCCTCCTTCGATGACAATGTATAAATACAGAGGTCACCCGCCATTCTCCGGAGTGTTATCTCAATTCGTTGAGGTTCTGCTTCCCGGCATATGTCGACAGTTTGGCTCACATAAACTCACAAAAATTCTTTACAGGTTCCAATGGTGGTGTAATGGCTCATCTCTGCTGTGGTTGGATCAAAACAGCCTGCACCGTTAGTGAATGAGTGGGCGTGGCTGTGTGCCAATAAAACTTTATTTAGAATAAATAGCTGTTGGCTGGATTTGCCCATGGGCTATTGTTTCCTGACTTCTGGCTCTGACCTAGAGTATTACCTTCTGCCCCTTCTGTCACTCATGACTCATTTTCCTGCATTTTTTCCCCTCCATAGCCACGTCCTCACTCTCAGAAACTCTACTGCTTGTTTATTCTGCTCCTTGTTTATTGTTTGTCTCCTGCACTATAAACTGTGAGGGCAGGACCCGACCTCGTTTTCACATAAATGAAAGAATTATTCGCGTACGCTCAGGAAGGCCTTTGAAACCAGCCAGCCCAGCAAACAGGACAGTAGCTGGCTTCCGGCAGCTTGGCTTCCCTCCCACGGCTTGGGGCGAACGGGGAGGCATCCGACTTACCTTCCAGAAAGAAAGAGCTGCTTACCTCTCTCATGACTTGCCTGCAGGCCCCACACGGTGAGATGAAATCATCTTGCAAGTCACTGGGGAAGAAGAGAGTCACAGACAGGTCAGTTTTCCCTGAGACAGGAGCACAGCGGCGGGGATCCAGGCCCCCTTCGGGGTAAGTCAGACGGCCAGGCCGTTCCTGGCTCACAGATGGGTGTCCTAGAGGCTGGGATGCAGTGCCTGGAGGCTTCCCAAGTTGCAAAGGCGAGGCCGTGGGCAGGGCCACTCTTTTCATTAGAGCATTTAATAAACATTCAGTGAGCACGGCCGTCACCCACTCCCTGGGACACAAAAGTGAAGGAAAATTTGCCTCTGGCCTTTAAGAGACTGCTCAGTCCGGTAGGAGACAGAGAAAGCTGTCATTTTCCACAAAATGCAGTAAGAATGCATGGTAAGAAGGAGACAATCTCTGCCTATAGCAGGAGAGAGAATATTTAAAAAATATATATATCTTATCATTTTTTATAGAGAGGAAGGGAGAGGGATAAAGAGTTAGAAACATCGATGAGAGAAAAATATGGATCAGTTGCCTCCTGCACTCCCCTTATACTGGGGATGTGCCCGCAACCGAGGTACATGTCCTTGATTGGAATTGAACCTGGGACCTTTCAGTCCGCAGGCCAATGCTCTATCCATTGAGCCAAACCTTATTAATTATATGGCCCTAGCTGGTTTGGCTCAGTGGATAGAGCGGACTGAAGGGTCCTGGGTTCAATTCCAGTCAAGGGCATGTACCTCAGTTGCAGGCTCCTCCCCAACCAGGGCCCTAGACAGTGTGCGTGCAGGAGGCAACCAATTGTTGCTCTCTTATTGATATTTCTCTCTGTCTTTCCCTCTCTCTAAAGGTCAATGGAAAAATATCCTCGGGTGAGGAAATAAATAAATATTATTTAATATGTGTTGATTTTTAGAGAGAGTGGGAGAGATAAGGAAAGACAGAGAAATATCGATGTGAGAGAAAATATCGATGTTGGTTGCCTCCTGCAGGTGCCTGCAACCTCTGTATGTGTCCTTGATGGGAACTGAACCCAGGACCCTTCAGTCTGCAGGCAGATGCTCTAACCACTGAGCCAAACCAGCCACGTCCCCAAACCTGGGTTTTTAACCATTACCCAACATTCCCGCCAAGAGTAAGAACTGAAGCTTGAAAGGTATCCCAGAATGAGCTGGGTGTCTGGGAACATTCCCTCCGTGCTTTCCCAAACTCTCCCTCTCCTGCCTGTGCTGGGGGGGAGGGTTTCCTGTGGTTTGTGCTGACCTTGGTCACACACAGAGGCCAGGCTTATCAGACTCGACCGGCTGGAAACTTATTGACTTTGATGACTGAAGCTAAGACCCCAGTGGGACAGGCTTATCTCCTCATTAGCGAAACTCCATTCTGGGCTCGGCTCTCTCTATTTTACAGACCGCACTGGGGCTCTCAGACTCGGCTCACGGTCGCCTGTGCTAACAGGGGAGCTTCCATGCATCCTCTAAGTCCATGCTCTCAATTGAACAAACGATTAATGCAATAATGACTAGTTCTGGCTCGGGGACGCTGGTACGGGCTGAATACCCGGAGCGGAGCAGTTGGGTGCGGGGAAAATGCAGCTTTATGTAAATAGGGATATTTGCTCATCGTCGCTAGCAATACCCAGTCATGTTTAAAAGTAGATAATGAACAAGAGCAGAAGCCTTTCGCTGGGAGCATGCTAAACAGAGCAAGGCTTCCGTGCCATTAACCTTTTGTTGACTTTGGCCTCTTTTCCCCCCAGACTGTCATTATTTTCTTGGATCAGCTTTGAAATGGAGTGACTTTCCATGCCTCTTGACTTTTTTTTTTATAAAGTGCACTTCACATCCTGATCTCTGCTTGTCCACACAAAATGTTCCTGGCACAGCCGTTGTGTACCCCTCTCAAAGCCAAGGGGAGCCAGGAGAGGCCCGGGCTCGGGAGGGGCTTTGGCAGCGGGCCCTCCTCCGTGAGTGGCTGCAGTTTCTATGGGAAAAAACCTTTAATAACCTGGTCCACCTCAGGGCCAGACAGAGGCCAAGTTTAGAATTTTATAAAAGAAATGGGGGTGGATAGCTAAGATCAGGGCTGGAATCTGACTAGGTGGAACCATACCCAGTCTACCTTGCTGCCACCCCACCAGCTGCGTTTGTATCTGTGTTTAGCACCTAGAGATGGGTGCTGTCAAGGCAAGAGTCCACTTGCACCGTGATGGGTCCCAGGGTCAGCTCAAGGAGAGCAGGGAACAGTGTTTGTCCTCCTGGCACAGCATGGAGCAGTGGCATGAGCCATGGAGCAGTGGAAAGATCGGGTTTTGTCCTGGCTCTGTCACTAAAGTTGTTCAACCTCCCAGGGCCTCAGTTTCTTCAGCTGTGAAATGGGGGTAAGGGACAGGTCTAGGCAGCCCAGGTAATTTTTTGGTCCCTCTGGCTTTAGGATTCTATGCTGCTTTTCTATTGCATGTTGGAGAGATCTGTTGTATTTTGTGCCGAAATTAGAACACAGAGACACCTGCCCTTGTATTAGCTGCCTTGGTTATACACCTGCTCTGCAATCACACCGAGGTTAGAGTCCATTTCTTGTTTACCTCCTTACCCTCAGCACTCAGCCCACAGTCCTCTACGATGCCTGGCACAGAGGAAGTATGGAATAAACATATCAGACGAATGAATGGATGCATAGCAGGTGCACGTTGGCCAAGTGGATGAATGAATATGGCTGTGACCCAGATTTCCCGCTCACCTGGCAATAGCAATTGCCCTGAAATCCTTGTATCCTTCTGAGATGGCCTTCTGGATAGCGGTCCGCTCAGCACAGATGCCCAGCGGGTAGCAGGCATTTTCTACGTTGCATCCTTAGGAGAGAGGAGAGCCCGGTGATATTTTGGGCAGAGTCCCTTGCTATTTGCACGCGCTGAGTAAGAGGCTTGCCCCATTCCGGTGCAGGGAGGGACTGGCTACTCCAAACAAGATGGGGGGAAGAAGAGGGAAATTTGACTCAAACCACTGGGAGACTCTCTGACCGACTGGTACAGCGTCCCTTCCCAAGAACCCCCCACTCCCATCCCTTTACAGTGCCCCCATCTGGAAGCTCAGCAAGGAGCAGGGGAAGGATAACAGAGCAGGTTAAGCCAGTCTCATCTCCCCAGCAGCCGTCAAGGCCAAGGGAGACGCTGAGGCTTAGGAAAGTGAGCACAACCCCAGCCCCGAATCTAAGAGACAGAAGCTACGGGGGGGGGGGGGGGGGTGGGGGGGGAGGAGGGGGGTCGGGGGTTCTGATTCAAAGACTGGGCCTGTGCAAAAATTTTGGTGCTGGTTACCAGCTATCAGGGCTCAGCCAACTTCCCTCTGAGCTGCATTGCAAAACATACTGTCAAGATCAACAAACTAACAAACAAAAGACTGGCAAGGCCCCGGCTGGCGAGGCGCAGTGGTTGAGCGGCGACCAATGAACCAGAAGGTCACGGTTCGATTCCTGGTCAGGGCACATGCCCAGGGTGTGAGCTCCATCCCCGCTGTGGGGCGTGCAGGAGGCAGCCAGTCATGATCCTCCCTCATCATTGATATTTCCATCGCTCTTTCCCTCTTCCTTTCTCTCTGAAATCAATAAAAATATATTAAAAACAGAAACACTGGCGCGCTTTGCAAAAAGGTGTCTGTGATTGCACAGGTCTTAAGGTGATCCCCAGTTCTCCAATGGGAGATGGGGTGCCAAGGTGGGATAGCCCACAGTCAGGGAGTCCTCCCCATGTCCCTCTCAAGGGTGTCCCAGGGGGACAATGGAAAAAACAGGTTGGCAGATGAAACTCTCCATTTTCAAGGAAATGAGACCAGGAGCAAAGGGCACAGAGTCTGGGCTTTCCCTGCCCATCGGGATTTGTCACTCTTCACAGCTTACCTTCCTCCTTGAGGCAGAGATATTGTTCCCCAGTATTCATTTCCTCCTTTCTTTAAATAATACAAGTGACTCCCATTCCAATAACCACACCACAGAACCAGGCAGCTGGAGACTATATTTCCCAGACTCCCTTGCAGCATAGTGTTGTCATGTGACTTAAGTTTCTGCCAATGGGATGTGGCCCAAAGCGATGAAACTTCTGGGTCACTTTTTTTTTTTTTTGTCAGGAGATTGCTTGTGCATTACTTCCTTTTCCCCTCCACAAGCTGGCAAGGGGCGGGACACCTTTGACCACATGGTTCATTGTTATAGGGATGGAAAAACAACAAGGCAGAAGGAATTTGGAGCAGAGTTGAGTTGCCTCTTTCTTCTGGATCAACTGCCTACCCTGAATTGTTGAGAGAAAAGAGATTTGCCGTGTCTGAGTCACTGTATGTTGGGATTTTTGTTACAGCAGCTTAACCTATTCCTAATGCAGAAATTTATGGTCAAGTGAGATGCAGCTTTAACAAAAACATCTAAAATATGTGGCCTTGGCTTAGCAGGTGGGCAATGAGAAAGAACTATAGTCAGCCTGTTGGGAAGTGGCTGCTCTTGCTGCTCTGTGTCGTATTATTTAAAAAGCCCCACCCTGTGATAACCTGGAAGGCAGACACTAGGATTTCTCCACTTGGCAATGGGAATCAGCCCTGTGGATTGATCTGATTAAGGAAATCACCTTCTCATCTGTTTCCAGTGCCCCCTGGGTAACTACCACGAAGGTGAGGCAGCAGGTGTGGGCCAGTCAGGAAAACCAGCTAGTAAAAAAATAAATAAATAAATAAATAAATAATGCCCTCACTGGTTTGGTTCTGTGGATAGAGCGTCAGCTTTCGGACTGAAGGGTCCTGGGTTCAATTCCTGTCAAGGGCATGTACCTTGGTTGCAGGCACATCCCCAGTGGGGGTGTGCAGGAGGCAGCTGGTCAGTGTTCCTCTCTCATTGATGTTTCTAACTCTCTATCCCTCTCCCTTCCAAAAGGACAGACTTAAAAACTATGCCCAGAAAGGATTGTTGGGTGTGGATCCATTGTATGAGAGTGATAGGAAAGAGACCAGGAGGTTTCTAAGATTTTGATAGACTTAGATAGCCAGAGAAGGAAGCCACAGGTCTGGTCTCCAAAAGCCTGTGATTGTTCAGTCCCCAAGAGACCCTGGCCCCCAAAACCCACCCTCAGAAGTGAGCTGAAAGCTGTGTGCTCCCAAAGAGGGGAAATCCTTTCTCACACTCATTTCAGATGTGCAGCCAAGAATAATAATGCAGTATGGTAGCAATCATCTCAGGTAGAAACTGCTGTTTGGGTTCTGTACTTGTTTGCTAAAACAATAGAAAGTTATTGTGGTTTTCTGAACTTATGTATGACTGAATACTACCTTGATGACAGTTTGAATATCCCATTGATTGTGATCTCACTGGCCACTGTGAAGCACATCCTTGGGAACCAAGACAGTTCAATTATCCTAAATCCCCTTAGTAGCTACAGATAGTGTGTTCCTGTTGATTCAGTGGTCCCAGAATCTGGACAGCACAATTGTTCTAAATTGTCCAGGGGGTCTGCCCCAGATAATGTGCTTCCTTTAATTCAGTGATTTGCAGATACTTTAGATAACTAACTTGCTCAGTTTCACTTCTGTAAAACCGAGAAACAGGTTCCTCATTCCAGACCTGAAGATGTAATCCATACCTTTGTGATATCCTGCCAATATAAGCCAGAGGTGGCAAGCTGTTTGGGGCTGCGAGATTTGGAGTTTTAGCCCCTCGTATGCCACCGGCCTTTAATAAATGATTCCATAATTCGACTTTTTTTTTTAAGTGTCCTTTATAAGATGGGGGCAAGAAGGAAGTTTTCAGAGGGTCACAGGGGGTCCTATGGCAAAGACTGTTCCCAATGTTCACGCTCCCAATAGAATCCACTGGAGTTCAGCTGGGCAAGTGGCTACCCAGCTGGAGACTACATTTCCCAGCCTCCTTAGGAGCCAGTAGTTTTAGCCAATGGGATGTGAGGGGTTGTGCGACTTCTAGATGATGTTTTTATGGAACTAGCTGCCCACTTCATCTTCTCTTTCCCAGGGGTAGAAACATGGATGTGATGATGAGTGCCAGTTTTGAGCACCTGGATTAAGACACCACTCTAGGGATGGCAGGACAAGACAGAAGGAATCTGATCTCCTGAACAATCTTGCAGAGCAGAGCAGAACAGCCCATATGATCAGGGCTCCAGCCCATTCTGGTCTGTTAAATGAGAGAAAAACAAGCAGCCATCTTGTATTTTTCATCGGCTCATTCTGTTCCATCTCTAGCACACTCCCTTTAAAAAAAGGTTTCATTGTGTTTATTTACTTATTTAAATATATATATATATTTTTTTAATTTTTTTATTTTTATTGATTTTTTTTACAGAGAGGAATGGAGAGGAATAGAGAGCCAGAAACATCGATGAGAGAGAAACATCGACTAGCTGCCTCCTGCACACCCCAACACTGGGGATGTGCCCGCAACCAATGTACATGCCCTTGACCAGAATCGAACCTGGGACCCTTCAGTCTGCAGGCCGATACTCTATCCACTGAGCCAAACCGGTTTCAGCTTAAATATATTTTTATTGACTTCAGAGAGGAAGGGAGAAGGAGAGATAGAAACATCAATGATGAGTGAGAATCATTGACTGGCTGCCTCCTGCACACACCACACTGGGGATCGAGCCCGCGACCCAGGCATGTGCCCTGACCAGGAACTGAATGGTGACCTCCTGGTTCATAGGTCAATGCTCAAGCACTGAGACACACTGCCTGAGCTCACACTCCCTTTTCCTAAGTCTGAGTCTTCATTGTGATTATGTAACATTTTTTCTCTTCCTGTATTCTTCCAATTTGAAAATTGTTTGGTCATTATCTCTTCAGATATTTTCTTTAAAAAAATATATATATTTTATTGATTTTGTACAGAGAGGAAGGCAGAGAGATAGCAAGTCAGAAACATCGATGAGAGAGTCATCGATCAGCTGCCTCTTGACTCTTGCACACCCGCTACTGGGGATGTGCCCGCAACCAAGGTACATGCCCTTGACCAGAATCGAACCCGGGACTCTTCAGTCCCCAAGCCGACGCTCTATCCACTGAGCCAAACTGGTCTCAGCTATCTCTTCAGATATTTTCCTCATATAGTTTTCATTATTTACTGGACAAGTTCAATTAATCTTGTAACTCCTTAACCATGATCATGTGTCTCAGGATTAGGGCATTCAAGTCCCACCGTTGAAATGTGTGCAGGAATTGTTGTGTAGGGAATGGCTGTGCAGTGTTGGGTGGAGGCAGGTTAGGGATTCTACTTGAAGAAGGCAGGTGTATATACTGGTCACCAAAGGATGGACTCCGGGGAGCATCTATTATTTTGACAATTAGTACCTCTTCCTCCTTTTTTTCTTTTTTTTCCCGGAGAAAGGAGCCTCATCTCATTCTTTAGGATGTTTCTCTGTCTTTTCCTCTCTCTAAAAGATCAATGGAAAAATATCCTCTGGTGAGGATTAACAAAAAAGATAAAAACAAAACAAAACAAAAACAAAACAAAGCAACAAAAATAAGGAGGAAGACAGCTCTTGGCCATATACTATAATCCTGAAAGGCTCGACAATTTTGTTTTGTTTCCTTAAGCCCAGAAAACGTGCCAGTGACCTGTCCAGTCAAACCAGCTCCCCCCCTCCCCCCATTGCCTTGGCTTACTCTGAAGCACACAAGGGGGTTGGGATGGTGCCAGCTGAGAAACTCATAAGGATAAGATTGAGCCAAATAGTGCTGTGATGACGGTGTTATGGTGACTAATTGCTTTCCTTTGCTTTTGTCTCTTATTGCTTTTCTTTTGAGATGCTGGGAACTGTTTCTCTCCTCCCCGCCTAGTTTCTCCAGCCAGCTTCCTGGTACCTGAAATGATTGTCCTTAAACATGCCCTTTGCAGACCTGGACGGCACTCCCTGGAGCACGTTATCTGCATTATGTCATTAATCTTTTTAACAACTCTGACAGGCAGATACTATTAATGATAGATCCTCCCTCCCCCCCAACTGATGGACGGAGAATCACATAAACTGCACCTGCGGCTTGGACATTCCTGAGCACCTAACCAGGCGCCTGCTATGGACTGTACATTGAACCACCAATCAGCACCTGCCAAATAGCCTTAGCCCCCCCCCACCATTCCTAAGTCCCTAAGTGCCTAATCATGTGCCTGATATGAAACCACCAATCAGCATGTGCCGAGGACCCTAAGCCCCACCCCTTCCCTTTCCTCCCCTCAAAAGGCGCCTTCACCCCTGCAGCTGTGCTCTCTTCCTTTGGGAGGCAGCTCGGCAGGGTCCTTCTCCTCTCATAAAGCCTGGTCTCCGGCCCTCTGTCTCCTCTTTCAATTATAATCCCATTTTACAGAAGGTAAAGATGGGCTGGTGGCAGGGAGCCAGGACTCACATCCCAGCGGGTCAGAGACAAGGACTGTTCTTTTTCTCTGGCATTTCATCGGGGCCATGCCTCAAGGTGGTTTGGAGCTTAAGGCAGTAGTAATAAGTCCTCCCTTTCTCCAGTTGATGGACAGACATAAACCCCACCTGCCAAATCCCTAATCCCCCATTCCTAAATCCCTAGGTCCCTAATCAATCAGCTTGTGCTGAGTGCCCTAAGCCCCGCCCTCTATCCTTAAAGGTGCTTGTAAGCCCCTCGCTCGCTCTCCTCGCTCTCCTCCGTTCCTCTCCGTGGAAGCAGCCGGCAGGGGTCCCCTTCCCTCCAATAAAGCCTGTGTGTCCTGCCATCCCGGTCTCCGGTCTACCTTCTCTATTTAATCTATCAGGCAGGGCAGGGGTAAGATATTATCAAGACGTCAGCAAGGAAGGAAGGCCACCAACAGCGAGGTGGTCCTGACCCAGTCACGCAGAGAAGAGAGCAATGCCAGAGAGCCTGGTGCCCACTTGCTGTGCGGAGATTAGCGCGGTGGTTCTCACGTGCAGGCATGTGGGCATCAGCCTCGTCTGAGGGGCTTCTTGAAGCAGGTTTCGGAGCCCCTCCCCTGGAGTTCCTGCTTCACCAGGTCTGGGTTGGAGCCCAAGGATTTAGAATTTCCTACAAGTTCGCTGGAGGTGCTGAGTCTCTGGGGTTTTGGGGCCACCTTTGAGAATCAGTGGACTAGAGCCGTGATCGGCAAACTGCGGCTCCCGAGCCATGTGCGGCTCTTTGGCCCCTTGAGTGTGGCTCTTCCACAAAATACCACAGCCTGGGCGAGTCTATTTTGAAGAAGTGGTGTTAGAAGAAGTTTCAGTTTAAAAAATATGGTTCTCCAAAGAAATTCCAATCATTGTACTGTTGATATTGGCTCTGTTGACTAATGAGTTTGCCAACCACTGGACCAGAGGAATGTCACGTCCATGTGCTTGAAGAAATATTACACTCTCTCCATGTTCCTGCCTCCCTCTACACCACAAATGCAATGCAGTTCTATGTAGGAATTATGTTCTAACTCAACTATAGGGTTAGGGTGGGAGGTTAGGGAAGCTCTTCTTTGTAATGAGGTACTTTTGAGTGACAGTGGAGAGGGCCAAGGGATGAGCCTGTAAGGAGAGGCGAAGCTTTGATTCCCCTGGAAGTGCTACGGGAGGGGCGGGGCCTGCAGTAGGCCAACCAATGCGGAGAGGGGTCAATATAAAGCACCGAAGAGTGGTCCTGGAGGAGGCCCAGAGTGTAGGGAGGGAGTCCGGAGGGCTGGGCTGAACTAGGGGAGGACAAATGAAGGGTCAGATATAAGGGTCAGCCACTAATGGGGACATCCTTAAACGTCTCTATTTATCTGGTGTGTTCCTCCCAGCATTCATTAGGGATGATCCAATGAAGTGGCTTTTCCCCTAAATGACAATCGCACATTAGAGTGCTGAAGTCCCTCTAGTGAGAGGAGTGAAGGGAGAGATAGATCTGTCCCAAGGGCATGAGCTAAGAAAGAACCCGCCCTTCCCTGGGATGGAGCCAGCAAAGAGTCCACCATAATCCTCCTCTACTGGCCTCCAATCGGGCATTCCATAAACACTGGCTGAGCCCTGCCACGCGGGAGGCCCAGGACTGACTCCATGTCCCTCCCAAAGCCCCTTCTGCCCGCTTAACACTTCTGTCCTCACCCCCTTGGCCCTCAGAGCGCTTTCCTCCCGGGAGCTCCTCTCCCCGAGGCTCCCCCACAGCAGCCACAGAAGGTAATTCTTGTAGTTATCAATTACCCTCCTGGAGGCCCATCTGTGAGGGGCATAGGCCTGGCCGGAATGGGGGTAATAGAGAGAAAATGCTCATTACATAGATCCTGACAGCAAGGCTGCTTTTGCAGCCAGAATTGCGCAGACACCAGCTGTCTCTGAGGGTGGAAACTCCACAGGCCGGTCTTTTGTGCAGCTGGAGAGGCACAGAACTGAACAGACTTGTCCCTCTAGAAGCTTTTTTTTTTTTTTTTTTAATTTATTTTATTGATTTCAGAGAGGAAGGGAGAGGGAGAGATAGTAACATCAATGATGAGAGAGAATCATTGATCAGCTGCTTCCTGCTTCCTGCTTCCTGCTTCCTGGGGATTGAGCCTGCAACCTGAGCATGTGTCCTAATCAGGAATTGAACTGTGACTTCTTGGTTCATAGGTTGAATACTCAACCATTGGGCCACACTGGTCAGGCCTTTCCTTTATTTCTAACTAGAGGCCTGGTGTATGATCTTTAGGCACTGGGTGGGGGAAGGCCTGTGCCCTTTCGCAGTCTGGGAGCCCAGGGGGATGTCCAACTGACAGCTTAGGCCCGCTCCTGTGAGCTGTGAGCCCAGCTTCTGGCTGAGTGGTGCTCCCCCTGTGGTAGTGCACTAATCACCAGGGGCAGTTCCTGCATTGAGCATATGCCCCCTGGTGGTCAATGCGTGTCATAGGGACCAGTCATTCCATATTTACCTTTTATTATATAGGCTGTAGCTCATCCCAGGCCTGGTCCATTTATCCCTTACAATAGCTCTCAGATCTTTCCTTCCTCTTCTTTCTACCTGGTACTATTCTAGTCTGAGCCATTCATTCTTATCTTCACTGAACCTTAAATGAGGACCTATTTTATTTATTTATTTAGGGGGGAGAGAGAGAGATATCAATTTGTTGTTCTACTTATTTATGCATCTATTGGTTGCTTCTTGTATGTGCCCTGCCTGGGGATTGAACCTGCAACCTTAGCATATTGGGACGATGCTCTAACCAACTGAGCTACCCAGCCAGGGCTGAGCAAACAAGATGGACATGGACCCCTGACACGCCTTTCTCTGGCCCCACCCTCTGAGTACCTGTCAGACTAACGGTCCACAAACACCAGTTTCATGTTATTCTTCCTTGACTCCCTATCACCTGCCTCATCGAATCTCAGCATCTCTACTTGGCCTTCAGAAGTCCTCCACAACCCTCCAAACCCTCATGTCATCATTTTATTACTGTCGTCGTAGAAAGGTGAGTGGCTGCTGCAGGCATTATGCTGACTTGTGCTGTCAAAGTCTCCAGGTTGCTTGCGCGTGCAGAACCCTATCATCACGCCCATCACACTGTCAATGTCGCGGTAGAAACAGCCATCATCTGTCCACCTTCCTATTGCCAGCCAGATACGGTGCCAATCACGTTATAGGCCTTAGCTCCTCTAAAGCCTCACAATCAGAGGAGAAATTCAACACTGGCAGTGACTGAGGCATGGGCACCCACAATCAGGGAGGACCTCGGCTGCCATACCAGGCCAGGCAAGCTAGCTCTGACCACAGCCATTCTGAAAAGCGGCCGTTATGGATGCAGAAGGCACAAGGCCATGCCTGGGGACACAGAGCTGATCAACAGAAGCACCAGGATTCAAATCCGGGAGCCTTTAACTTCAGAGCCTTCTGCCTATCGGAGGAGCTCCCTCAATCCCCAGGGCACAGCCCCCTCTCTAGTGATACCGGGTCCTTCCCTGCAATTTAAATTGTTTAATCAGTGACCCCTCACAGCCCCGGGGGCTGCATTACACACTTCTTCTCCCCGCATTCATTCACTTCTTTTTTAAAAAAAACATATTTTATTGATTTTACACAGAGAGAAATTGAGAGGGATAGAGAGTTAGAAATGTCGATGAGAGAGAAACATCGACCAGCTGCCTCCTGCACACCCCCCACTGGGGATGTGCCCACAACCAAGCCCTTGACCGGAATCGAACCCGGGACCTTTCAGTCCACAGGCCGACGCTCTATCCACTGAGTTAAACCAGTCCCGGCCGCATTCATTCACTTCTACAATCATTGGCTGTGGCTGTGGCTGTGGGTGAACAAGGGAGGGGACCTCCCCTGGATGCAAGGACTGTGCGGTTTCTGCTCACAGCACTATTCCCAGCGCCCGGTACATTACCGAGCACATAACTGGTGCTTGGCAAATGTCTGTTGAATAAATCAATGAAGGGATGAAGAGGGGATGTGGAGGCATTGGGGAGAATCAATGGCCCTGGTGCCATGGGGCCGTGAGGGTTGCAACGTTGTTTGTGGTGGTGGTTAATGTTTAATACTCCTCGGAGCCACGAGGCCAGCCTGCATTTCCACGTGATTCTTTATTCCCTCCGGAGGAGCAGGCATGGGAGCCAGGGAACTCTGGGTTCCAGTCCCAGCTCTGTGGTTTTGGGCTTGTTTCCTTCTCTGCTAAGTGGAGCTGTATTACTGCCTCAAAGGGATGTGGGGTGAGATGGATAACACTAGCAGCCTTGGGCCTTTCACATACCAGCCCTCACTCAAGATTACTTTTCAGCCGAAACCGGTTTGGCTCAATGGATAGAGCGTCGGCTTGGGGACTGAAAGGTCCCGGGTTCGATTCCGGTCAAGGGCATGTACCTTGATTGCGGGCATACCCCCAGTAGGGGGTGTGCAAGAGGCAGCTGATCGATGACTCTCTCTCATCGATATTTCTAACTCTCTATCTCTCTCCCTTCCTCGCTGTACAAAATCAATAAATAATATTAAAAAAAAAAAGATTACTTTTCAAAGACCCAGGTGACTCATGAAACCCACGCAGAACCTCAGAAGACAAGAAATACGCTGACGATGCCTTGCCATGCTAGCTGTCAGTAGCTGCGTGTCACTGCAGGTTGCCCAGGACCAAACCAGAGAGGGTTGGACCTGCATTACCACCATCCGTCCACCATCCAGAACTGAAATATCATTGCTGACATGCACACACAAGGAACCATTTGACATAGAAATTGGGACTCAAAAGCACTGTTGGCCCAGAAAGAAACTCACTACAGGCTGATTCATTTGCCTCTCAGCATAATCATTATTGCTTGGCTCATTTTCAGTTCTTATAAGTGTATTTCTAGTATCAAATGAGCTCACTACTCTAGGGGAAATGATGAACAACGTGGACTGATGAACAAGAACAGCATCAATCAGACTGTCGGGCCTCAAAGGGAAGGTAGGGGAGGGTGGGGATAACAGAGAGCGATCAACCAAAGGACTTGTGTGCATGCACATGTACCCAATCAGTGGTCATGGACAACAGGGGGGTGGGGGCATGCGTGGGGAGGGGTTTGGGATGGGAATGGGGGGGATGAGGACAAACATGTGATACCTTAATCAATAAAGTAATTTAAAAAAAAGAAATAAGGTAGGGGAATCCAGAAGGGGCGCTGGGGAAGGGGAGGTGTGGGCCCCAGCTGGACGCAGAGCTGAGCAGTAGTGGGAGGGTGGCTCACACCTGCCCTGGGGCTGAAGGGAAAGGGAGATGGTGTCACTGATTAGACAGATGTACAGTGTAGGCCTCTGGTCCTTCAAATAGCTGTCGCCAAGCGGGAGGGGCATTCTAGGCAGCAGGTGGGGCAGTTCCCTCTGTCCCTCTGTGCCAACTGTCACCTGCCCTCCCAATGGTGGTGGAAACAGCAGGGGTGGAGGGGCCATGGTTTCCCTGCCCCCTCCACACCACCTGCCCCACTGCCCTCAAAGAGAATGCCCCTCGCTTAGCAAAAACAAGTTTGAATCTTTGTTCAAGTGAGCTTTTCTATCAAACCAACGAGCCAAAGAAAAAGAGCTTAGTGCCAACTCAGATTTCTGCGCCGACCTCCCCAGACTGGCATTCATTGCTGGTCACTCAACACCCCTCTTCCCCGCCCCCCCCCCCACTTTCCTCCAAGACCCGCTGCACCCCATTCATGAACAAGCCACACCCACCTGGATTCCTTGTTTTGCCTACAGCCATCTCCCAGCCCTCCCCCCACCCCCCCACCCCCCCGCCAGAGCGTGGCGGGAAGAAATCAGGATTTGGGGGGATTCCATCTCCAGCGCCCCGTGTGACCTTGAACAAGTCATGTCCCCTTTCTCTGGGCCTCAGTTTCTTCACTGAGCCATGGGCCTACCCCCTAGGACGCTGGGTGGGAGGTGGGGACCTGCTGATGGAACCTGTGGGAGCCCTGGCAGGGGCGGCACCAGAGGAGGCCTCAGACAGCCCCTGCCTCTCAGCACCCAGGACTGCTGGTGCTCTGGACGCGTGCCTTCCCCTTCCACTCCCTTCCCCATCCCTCCTCCGCCTCCCAGGCTCCCAGGCATGGAGAGCCCCTGGATCTGGGCAGCACCTTCGTGCCCACAGCCTGGGCATTACAGGGGAGGCTCAGCCCAGAGCGGGCACAGCTGGGCTCCTACCTGCTGGGGCTTCCCACCCCTTCCAGCTTATTTCCCCTCTCACTCCGCCTCCTCTCCCCCCTCCCCCTCCCCCCCCGCGCCCCCTGTCCCGGAGGGGTAAGGGGCGCCCCCTGGCCCTTACCGGAGAAGACCTTCCCGTCCCAGGTGAGCAGGGCGGCCCCCACGGGGAAGTGGCTGTAGGGACAGTACGCGGACCTCTTGGCCTCCTGCGAGCAGCGCAGCAGCCGCCGGACGTCCTCGGGGTCCAGGGCGCGGGCGGGACGCTCCTGGGCCATGGCGGGCCGGGGTTCGCGGAGCAGACGGGGAGCTCCGGGCTCAGCTGGGCTGGGCCCCGCTGCCCGGGGCTCCTCCCCCGGGGAGTCTCCCTGCCCGGAGGCGCCCAGGCGCACCTTCGGGGATGCGGGCGGGGCCGGCTCCCGGAGGAGCCGCAGCGCAGACCCTGGTTCGGGGCCAGGGGGTGTGGCTGGGACCGGCCCCCGGGTTCGGGGCCAGGGGGTGTGGCTGGGACCGGCCCGGGTTCGGAGCCAGGGGGTGTGGCTGGGTCCGGGTGGAGGGACGTGGCTGCCCGCACGTGGCTCCCCTCGCCCCGGGGCCGCTCGCACCGCTAACACCGGGCGGGGTGGCCGGGGACCGGGGTCGCTCACAGCGGGAGGTCCAGGGTCCGAGGGTCGGAGGGAGTGACATTCTCCCTCCCTCACGGAGGGAAGGGAGGAAGCTGAAGGGCAGGGCCGGGCAGCTGCCCTGGTTTCCTGAGCGAGGAAGTAAGACCGAACTACTTCTTTATTTTCGCCGGGGCCGCCTTTCCGCGTGTTCCTGTCTCACCCAGAATTGGGAAGGATCTCAGCGGTCCTGCGGGGCTGGCTCCGCGGATAGAGCATCGGCCTGATCCCAGTAGGGGGCGTGCAGGAGGCATCCCATCAGTGGTTCTCATCATTGATGTTGCTATCTCTTGATTTCCCTCTCCTTTCCTCTCTGAAATCTATAGAAAATACATATATTTAAAAATATATATGCATACTAATAAAAGGGTAATATGCTAATTAGAACAGGAGACCTTCCGGGAGACCAGCCAGGGAGGGCACTTGGGGGCAGGCGGAGTGGTTAGGGGCGATTGGGCAGACAGGCAGGTGAGCAGTTAGGAGCTGGCAGTCTGACATCCCCCAGGGGTCCCTGATTGGAGAGGGTGCAGGCCAGGCTGAAGGACACCTTCCCCTCTACATGAATTTCGTGCACTGGGCCACTAATATATATATATATATATATATATATATATATATATATATTCCCTCAGCTGGAGGGAACCTCTCTGAGATCATCTTTCAGGCAAAACAAATATTGGGGTGGTGGTAAAAGAAATGAGTTTGCATCCTGGCTTCACCACGCTCCACGTGCACAGCTGAAGGCAGGTTCCTTGACCTCTCTGAGCTAATTTCCTCTCTGCAGTGGGGATGATAACTGGACGGTGAGCAGAGTTGTTTTCCCGGGGTCGTGTCTTGCGCTGCCAAAGAATGAGCTATGCGGACGGGAGATTTAAGCAAAGCGTGGAAAATGTATTACAAGCAGATTCCGACTCCCCGCAAGAGGAGGGGGACCCGATAATGGGCTGCCCATTAAAACCTTGTAATCCAGCTCTAACCGGTTTGGCTCAGTGGATAGAGTGTCGGCCTGCGGACTGAAGGGTCCCAGGTTCGATTCTGGTCAAGGGCATATACCTTGGTTGTGGGAACATCCCCAGTGGGGGTTGTGCGGGAGGCAGCTGATCGATGTTTCTAACTCTCTATTCCCTCTTTCTTCCTCTCTGTAAAAAATCAATAAAATATATTAAAAACAAAAAACAAAAAACACCTTGTAGTCCAGGGGTATATTTGCCACAGGCCCGCTTCTACGTCTGTGTGTCGTCACCTGATTGGCTCCCTCGATGGTTTGTGCCTAGCAGTGGACCTAAGTGTTCCCTGTTTCTGTGTGTTTTTTCTCTGTTCCTGTGCTGAGCTTTTTCTGTTTCTGTGTGTTCGTGCATGTTATGTATGGCAGCCCTCCCTTGGTGTCCCGTGCCTCCGCACTGAGTGCAGAAACGTTTTATTATTTCTGCTTGGCTGGTTCCTGTGGTTGGGCTGGCTCAGACTGCCATGTCTGCCCCTGCCTATGCCTCACCCGCCTTGGCTGTCCACTGGACCCCTGCCTTGCCTGCCTGCCTTTCAAGGCAACCCTCTCTGGGACAGTGCTGCGTTCAGCAGACCCTAGTTTGAGTTGCGGTTCTGCCATTAACCTTGGGAAGCCATAGGGCCTTGGGAAGTTAATACCACCTCTCTAAGCTCAGTTTTTCCACCTGTAAAATGGGTGCTCTAACGGTGTCTGGCAGAGTTAGGAATGAATGAGATGATGTGTGTTAGAGCAAACATGATTGCAGGATCCTGAGACATCACATGTGCTCACTCTCTGTGACTGCAGGACAATTGGGTTATTGTCACTGAGTGACTTAGGAAGGGGAGAACACCAGTCAGGGTGTCAAGAGGCATCCAAATGTCCCCAGACCCCCAGCAAGGATGGAATCTGGCTTCTCTGAGGGAAGGGCAGGGGTGGGAGGAAATGAGGCAACATCTCCATGTCCGGTATGCTGACATCTCTGTGTCCGGCAGCCTGGCTCTTGCATCCGAGCTCTTATCACACAGAGACTGAGCTGAGCTTCCGTAGAGGTGGGTAAGTTTGCCTCATTTCCTCCTCCCTTCTCCAAACCCATGCCCTTCAGATTTCTCCACCTTCTTTCCAAACATCCATCCCTCCGAGAGGCAGCTGGTTCTGCCCCCCACTGTTGCATGTTTCTCCCGGATCTGTATATATTTTTATTTATTTATTTATTTATTTCTTTTTTTGGATCTGTATATTTTAAAATATATATATATATATTATTGATTTTTTACAGAGAGGAAGGGAGAGGGAGTTAGAAAATCGATGAGAGAGACACATCGATCAGCTGCCTCCTGCACACCTCCCCCTGAGGACGTGCTCCCAACCAAAGTACATGCCCTTGACCGGAATCAAATCTGGGACCTTTCAGTCTACAAACCGATGCTCTGTCCAATGAGCCAAACCGGTTAGGGCCCGGATCTGTATCTTTGACATCTAGACCAGTTTTCTGGATCTGAGGCAGGGCTGTCAAAGAACCTGGGGGATGCCCCTGCCTCCATCCCAGCACTGTCCAGGCATCCTGAAGGCTCCTCCCGCACAGACCCAGGAAAGAAAGTGAAGGATGTCTGGCTCCATGTGTGCCCACTGGATGTGGGAATAATTCTAATCATCTCAGCCAAGTATAATTACAACTGGGAAGAGGATTGCAGGGCCCTGCTGGCCAGCCAGGCCTGTCAGACACCTCAACATGCAGTCCTGTTTCTGTCCTCAGCCCAGCCCTAGCCAGGCTCTCCCTAACCAGGGGAACTTTGACCACTCCCAGGCTAATAGTGGCCCTTGGCACCTTCAGAGCTCTTTACCTTCACAAGGTCATAAACGGGGACAGTGCCCATTGCAAACCCACCGCTATGCAACTTTAGAGATAGTGGTGGTTTTGGAATCCTTACAGAAGGGGCCTGGGCCATCTGGATGGAAGGGGAGAGTGTGCCTGGAAACTTGCTTGGAGCTAAGTTATAGAACAATAATACCAAGAACATTTAATAAACATTGCTTTAATCTCCTGTCTACAGAAAATTAAAACATTCATTGTCCAGCTCAAAGAATAGGAATATCCAAGGAAGATGTTGTGAGTGGTGGTGATTGTCAAGGCTCTAAAGCCCCCACCTTTCCCCACCCCCAGGCCTTTCCTCTGTGAGAAGACCCACCAGAGTATCTGTGTTAGAGCTCAGATACCACTCATTTGCCTACTCATTCAAGGAACAGTTATTCATGATAGCAGCTCACTCTGATTTAGAGCTTTCCATATGCCAGGGCCAGTGCTAAATGCATGATTTGAGTGATTTCATGTAATCTTCACCCTAAGATAGATACTGAAGAAGTTTGTTAAACTTCTCAGCTATTCATTTTATGTGTGTGTGTGTGTGTATACATTTATGTGTATATATACATATATATTTTCATGTATTCCTATCAGTTGTTGGTTTATATTTTTGAAGCTATATTGTTAGATGAATTTATGTGATTGATCATTATATACACTTTTTTAAATCCTCACCTGAGAATATTTTTTCCCATTGATTTCTAGAGAAAGTGGAAGGGAGGGAGGAGAGGGATAGGAATAAAATATATTTTGGGATGAAGCAATAAAGTGATATGAAAATATTTATGACTAGAGGCCCTCTGGAGGGGGGGGGGGCGGCTCAGCCTGGCCTGCCCCCTTTCACAGTCCAGAGCCCTTAGGGGTGGGAGGCGACCCTATGATTAAGGTAAGGTGATGCTCCATCACACCTCTGCTGCTGCTACTGCCGGCAGCACAAGCCTCAGCTGGCCCTCGTTACCTGGGCCTTGGGTGGCTGTGAGCGGCTGGGCAGCTGCCATCCAAGGCTTGCCTGCGCCTCAGGCCAGCCCTGGGAGGCTGGGGGGCTGAAGGGATGGGGGATTCCGAACGCAGGCACATGGAGTGGCTGGGCCCGGCCTTGCTGGGCTGAGGGGACTGGGCGCTGCCATCTTGTGGCTGTGGGTGCCACCATCCTGACCGGAAATTGAACTATGACTTCCTAGTTCATTGGCTAATGTTCAATCACTGAGCCATGCTGGCTGGGTGGCCTTGCCTTATTTTTAATCTTTTGGTCCTTTGTTGTAAGTGTGCCTATTATAAATGACAATTTACTGGCTTATAAAATCTTTTCTGAGAGTCTTTGTCTTCTACACTTATTGTAAAACTGTTCCATTTATACTTATTGTAATTATTGTTATATTTTAGTTTGCCTCTGCCATCTTTTTATCAATATATCAGTTAGAATTAGGTTCGACTTATAGAAAACTCCAAACACAGTGGTTTAAACAAGCTATAGCTCTCTATTAGTCTAAGACTCCACAGTCATCAGGGACCCAGTTTCCACCTTCTTAACTTGTAACTTCCATCTTCAAGTTCATCTCATGACCCTAGATGGCTATTGGAGCTTTAGCCTTCACAAACTTATTCCAAGCAGCAAGATGGAAGAGTGGTAGAAGAATATAAAGGATGTGCCTCTGCTTAATGTGTCATTAGCTAGAACCTAATTATGTAGCCTCACCTAGCAGCAAAGGAAGTTGGGAAATGTTTTCTTTTGTCTGGGTACATTAATGACCTGAGTAAAATCAAGGTTAGCTTATTAAGGAAAAAAAAGGACAGTGCATTTTAACTGCTGTATTTGCTTTAGTCTTTCCACCACAGCTCAGTGCCCAACTGCCAACAGCAGTGGCTCTGAACCTTCACTAGTCCACCTGATCTGGAGACGACTAGCCTGCCCCCTGGTGGCAGGTTGGTGACACTGGATTCCTTTAATTATGGAGGCAGCATACATTTGTCCTCATTGGAACAGGCCATTTTTTACTAGCTAAAGGTTTGCATTCTCTGCCTGTCATGCTTGTGCCAGCAACATCATTAGCAGATTTACTGAGTAACTTATTCACAATCATGATAGTCCAAATAGCATTGCTTCTGACCGGAGACTTCATTTTTCAGCCAAAAAAGTAAGTAAACTGGCAGGTGAGCTTGAGATTTATTGGTCTTGCCTCTTGCTCTTATCACCAGAACCATCCATCTTTGTGGGCTGGGGACATGGCCTACTGGGGCTCAGTTAGCGTTATCTGGAAGACAACCTTGGATGAACCTGAAGTTCTAAAGTTGGCATCTGCTGTGAACCAGCGGCCAATGCAAAGTGATGTTTCTCTCTTTTCTAGAATCCATGGATCAAGGAATCTTGGGTTGGATCACTTACAACGTTTCTGCTTCCCTCCCCAAGACTTTGGGTTCTGCTAATTTAGAGGTCTTCATATGTAAAGGAAGACTGTTTCCACCAGCGCCCAGCACAGAGTCCCACCAAGTGGAAATTGAGACAGACGTATGGGCATTTCCAGCTCATCGTGCCCGCAAACAGGGGGAAAGGAGGAGTGTGGTTCAGGGTTGGCTGAAGTGACTGATTCTGGTGATCAAGGGGGAGCACATTTGCACAGTGGGGACAGGGAGAAGTGTGTCTCTGGATCACTTTCTACTTTCACAGCAACCCAGTATGAGCAGGACAACCACGGGTTCAGTTTCCTCTCAAATGAAGCTCAGGTGATCCCATTGGATTGAAACCTCTGACCATGTGAGGGTCTTACTGAAGGCAAAGGGAAGATGGAATGGCTAGTTGAGGAAAGCTCTGATAAATGCCTTATGACCAATGGCAGAAATGATCATTGACAGCCCTTATTTTGCTATGTCATGCATATATGTATTGATGGTGCAAAGACTGTCCTTCTTTCTTTCTCTATCATTTATATAGGAAGTCTTATTGCTGGTAAACTTTATGATTTTAGTGCATGGGATACAGAATATCAGCCAGACTCCAGGAGGTAGGAGCTGGATGCAGTAACTGTGGGACTTTGGATTCTCTCTCTCTCTCTCTCTCTCTCTTTTTTTTTCTTCTTTTTTTTTTTTTTTTTTTTGAGAAAGGATAAGAATGTTCTTGATTGAGATACATTTGTATTTAGGTTGGGTGATAACATGCTGTGGTTGTAGTTGCTTTTGGAAGTTGAAGATGGAAAGTAAGATGGGCATGGATAGTTAAGAACTAAGGAGTGAACTGTAGCCAATACCAAAGACTGAGCCTACCAGGCACCCCTCCAAACCGCCTTCTAATGTAACTGCTTCTGCTTTAGAGGCTGGATGGCTGCAGAGGACATTTCCAGACTGTCTTGCAGCTAGGCTGTCCATATCACCTGGCTTCTTCCAGGAAGGTGCCGTTGAACCAGAAATGGCAGGTAGGACTGAGTGCGGGAAGGAGGTGGCCAGGTGGTGGTGGAGGTGTTTCTGTTCTCTCCAGGCGGCTGTGGTGGAAGCCCTAGTGCCAGATCTGTTCTGAGTTTCTTGGTTCAGAGCGGGAGTGTCAGCCCCTTCCTACCTTGGCAGCTTTCCCAACTACAAGTCGGATAGGGAGGTTCCTGAGTCAGCAGTAGTGGCAGAGGGTTCCCTGCAGGCTAGTTCTGCTGGGTTATTCCTGGAATAGAGTCTGCTTCTCACCCCTTCTGGAACCTACCGGATCACCTTTTAAGCCTGGTGGGTGGAATGTTTTGTCTGCAGTGGAACCCTGACTAATCCATTGTACTTAAGTTTTGTGTCTTTTCCCCTTCTTTTAAAAATTCAGATACCTGGGGGGGAAAAATTCAGATACTCAGGACCGGTTTGGCTCAATGAATAGAGCGTCGGCTTGGGGACTGAAGGGTCCTGGGTTCGATTCTGGTCAAGGGCATGTACCTTGGTTGCAGGCATATTCCCAGTAGGGGGTGTGCAAGAGGCAGCTGATCGATGATTCTCTCTCATCGATGTTTCTAACTCTCTATTCCTCTGTAAAAAATCAATAAAATATATTAAAACAAACAAAAACAAAAAACACACACAAAAAAAACACAGAATACTTACTAAGCTTCCAGGTGAAGACCTGGAGGCTAAGGCAATTTTCCCTTGCCTGAGACCAGGACCACAAGAGATTGATTCCCACTGACTCAGTAGCTTCAGCGATAGAAACTGTAGATAACCTTTAGAGACTAACCGCTGAGCTCTGCTTCTGTGTTATCGGCTATTGCAAGATGCAGGAAGTGACTAGCAACGACCCTGCGAGCTGACCCCAGTCTTTAGAACATATTCTTTAGAATTTAGAATTTAGAACAAAGGAAAATTCCTGTGGTTTGAACCTTTAAAAGGGACTGCCTACCCCTGAAACAGTGCAGTCGTGTGGAGACCACCTGTGTGTGGTGCTCTCGCGGCTGTCCTGGCCAGATATTTCAATAAATCCTTGCCTGCTTTTTTAAATTAATCATCAGCCTCCGGTGGTCTTATTTTGAACCCAGGGTTCGACCCCACAACAACCACCTGGTTCACAGGTCCACAGCTTAACCATTGAGCCACTCCAGCTGGCTTTACTAAGCACCTACTATGTGCCAGGCACTGCCCTCCACAGGCAAAGTGTCTGCCTCAAGGAGCCTCTATTCTAATAGGGCAAATTGCTATTGAACAAGGAACCAATCACATGCTCAAGATCACTTCAGATAACGACAAGCACCGTGAAGTCAACAGGCAGGGAAATGGGACAGATGATGCCTGGATGGGCCAAGATTAGTTTGAGTTGTGTGTGGGGGTAGGGGGTGGGAACAAGAAGGGCCTCTCTGAAGAGGGGACATCTGTGTGTGATCTATGTGTGAGAAGGAGGCGCCCAGACAAAAATGGGAGGGAAATATGGTCCCCGCATAGGAATATGGCAAGTGCAAAAGCCCTGAGGCAGAAGTGAGATGGAAGTGTTTGGGGAATCAGACTGGGGAGGGGCAGGAGGCAAAGTCTGAAAAGAGGCTCCTCCCTTTGCCATTCATTCTCTGTGGGATTTGAATACGGCTCATTTCCTTATCTCACCCCTAAAACCTGGGTATCTGTGAGCTGAAATAAACCTTTCTTGGACCTATTTTTATTTTAACAGCTTTGTCCCTCCCACCCCTCCCGCCCTCCCCATTGTTAATCCTAGTTAATCCTAACCTGAGGGTATTTCCCTCCCCCTCCCCCCCATTGCTTTTTAGAGAGAGTGGAAGGGGAGGAGGGAGGGGGAGAAAGAGAAAAACTTTGATGTGAGAGAGATACCTCGACTTGTTGCCTTCCACGTGTGTCCCAAGGGAACAACTGCACCCAAGTATGTCCCCATTGACTAGAAATCGAACCCTCAACCCTTCCATGTGTGGGCAGATGCTCTAACACTGAACCACACCAGGCAGGGCTATTTTAACGGCTTTTGTCCAGAGGAGAGGACATCGGTCTGGGAGTCAGAAGACCTAAATCACAGCCCCAGATTTTTCAGTAGCAAGCTGTGTGACCTTGGACAGATCCCCTTCTTCTCTGTAAACCAGGGATCGGACCACACATTCTAAGGGCCTCTCCAGCTCAGACTTCCCAGCACCAGGAACTCCTGTAAACTCTTCTCGATCCTATTGATTTCCAGCCCACACGTGGCTATGCTCAGCTTACTTCTGCTTCTTCTCTGGGGCGGGGCGGTCTGCAGATCTGCATACAGCAGATAAAAACACAGGACAACCCCACGTGCATTAGCAGGCACGGTCAAATACACTGTGCAGCTACTAAGAGAAGAATGAGTTCAATTTCCATCCACAGGGCTGGAGGGAGGCCCATGACGTAAATGAGAATAAAGCCAGTTGCAAAATGTGTCTGAGAATGACTCCATTTCTGTAAAACCAGAAGGCAAACTCTCTGTATGTGTATATGTGGGCTGTTTACAGATACATTAGTTACCCAGTCGGTAACATTAGTTACCCAGGACTGTGTGAGGATGGGAGAGCAGAGGGAACTAGAGAAGAGAGTTAATTGTTTTTCTTACACATCTGCTGTTTCGCTGGTTGCAAATGTATTGCTTTTATAATCTTGGAAGAAGAATTTAATACAGCGAAACCGGTATGGCTCAGTGGATAGAGCGTCAGCCTGTGGACTGAAGGGTCCTGGGTTCGATTCCGGTCAAGGGCATGGACCTTGGTTGCAGGCACATCCCCAGTATGAGTTGCTCAGGAGGCAACTGATCGATGTTTCTAACTCTCTCTCCCTCTACCTTCTTCTCTGTAAAAAAAATCAACAAAATATATTTTGAAAAAAGAATTTAATACATCTCTAAGGAGTCAAAGCACCAGGGGATCCATCCTCACATCCACCTCCTGTCCTGGACAGCAGGCCCTCCCCCGTGGGCAATGCTCAACCCCGTGGTAAGCCAGCCCGTGTGTGGGTGCGTCCCCTGAGGACCCGAGGTCCAGGGCCCACCCTGTGTCCGGGCCTGTGTGTCGGTGGACTTTGGCAGAGGGGTTGACGTGAAGCAAACCCAAGTCTTCTGCCCTTTAGGGACTGTGTGAGTGCGTGTCCACTGTGGTCTTATGGGACTGACTCTCTTCCCTGTCTCAAAGGCTGCCAGTGGTCCCCTCTGAGGCCAGCTGCCAGGATAAACATCACAAGTGTCTCCCAGGGCCTCCCTGGCCATGGCTCTGACTGCAGATGTGGATGTGCCACTCAGCCCTCAGGTCCGCCCTGGGGCAGGGGTATGTGTGTGTGTGGGAGGGGAGGGGGATAGAGAGGGAGCCTTATTGTTTGAGCTCCACAAGCTGTTTCCTGGTCATGTCATCTCCCCTCCAGGAAATCCCCGCAGCTGTCTGTATAAACCTCCCTCCCTGCTGTCTGTGCTCACTTCCTGGGCAGGGGGCTGCTTCCTCTAAACAGGAGCCTCAGACCTGGATGTCACTGAGCCACCTCCCCCCAGCATCCTTGTCTTAGTGCCAGTAAGCAAGCACCCTGCCCCTGGCTTCTGTATGATTTTTTTAAAAAAATATTTTATTGACTTTTTACAGAGAGGAAGAGAGAGGGATAGAGAATTAGAAACATGGATGAAAGAGAAACATCAATCAGCCGCTTTCTGCCCCCCCCCCCTCCTCACTGGGGATGTGCCCTCAACCAAGGTATATGCCCTTGACCGGAATCGAACCTGGGACCCTTCAGTCTGCAGGCCGACGCTCTATCCACTGAGCCAAACTGGTTTTGGCTCCTGTATGATTTTTGATGCTTTTTAAACCCCCACGAATTCTATTCCTTTTGAGTGGTCCCTAGGAAGAACCCTCTGAGGCAGGAATGCAGGGATGATAGAGAAAATGGAGCTTTAGAGCAGTTTAGTGACTTGCCCACCTCCCAGAATAAAGAAAGGGTCCTGGCCGGGTAGCTCAGTTGATGAGAGTGTCATCCTGATACACCAAGGTTGTGGGTTCGATCCCTGGCCAGGGCACATAGGAGAATCAACCAATACATACATAAATCAGTGGAACAACTAATCGATGTTTCTCCCTCTCTAAGATCATTAAATAGTCCAGCCAGCGTGGCTTAGTGGTTGAACATTGAACTATGAACCAGGAGGTCCAGTTCAATGCCCAGGCAGGGCACATGCCAGCGTTGCAGGCTGGATCCCCAATAGAGGACATGCAATAGGCAGCTGATCAATGATTCTCTCTCATCATTGATGTTTCCATCTCTCTCCCTAAGCCAGTGGCATCTTCCTCTTCCCCATAGCCTATCGCTAAGGGCAAACAGGGCTGGGGGCGAGGGGAAAGCTGGCTCATCCCTCACAAAGGAATGACATCCTGCTTTCTGAAGACCTTGGCTGTGGAGGCTACCTGCCAACATTGCAGCTAACAGCGGCTTTTCACTCACCCATCCATCCATCCATCCACCCATCCACCCATCCACCCATCCATCCACCCACCCACCCACCCACCTCTAGGGGCTTTACTATGTGCCTGGCATTGTGCTGGGTGCTGTGATGAAAAGGGTGTACAGAAAACCTAAGATATTGGGTCGGGTCTAGCGTTAAGGCAATCAGGCTTACATCCGTTGAACAACTAGAGGCAGAAATAAGACAGCCTGTGGTTGAATCTGTTACCATGATTTAGAGATGGATGGGACTGTAGGCAGGTAGACTATAGGGGCAGGAACAAGCAACAAGCAACATATTTAGTGTCTCAAGAGACCAGGCACCTGATCCCCTAATCCCGGAGTTGTCAGTGAGGTGGTGCATTTGTTAAGATGATAATAACAAACAACAGTAGCACCTATCACTTATTGGGTGCATCAAGCCTTGTTATAAATATATTACTCAAATGCACCACCTTACTTCTTTCTCCCAATAACTGTGTAAGGTCTAGACTCACCTATCCCTGTTTTTACAGATGGAAAATCAAGGCCTTCAGAAGTTATACAGCCATCAGGTGGCAGAGCGGGGACCAGCATCCAAGTCTGACCGAGGTCCAAGCCCAGGTTGGACCTCCTGCGTGTTAGAGCCAGCCGCTGTCTGGACGGTCCTTCACTGCCCAGCTGCACATCTGGGCAGCCGCCAGGAGCTGCTCTGTATTTTGAGTGTCAGCCCTGTGCCGGGGGTTGGACTAGTTCAGAGAGAGGAAAGGCCTCATCCTATGGCCAGAGGCCTCAGTTTCCCACCCAGGCCTCATCTCTTAGGCTGCTGATTTTCTCCCTAAGAATAGCTGTCTGTCTGAGCAGGGCGCCTGAGGATAGTTCTTCAGCATCTCAGGGCAGAAGCTTGGCAGAGGGAATGCTTCTCCACCCACTTGCTTCTCTGTTTCACTATCCATCTGACTCATTCATTCATGTATTCATTCAACAGACTATCACTGAGCACCGACTCCCTGCCCTGCCATGGTCAAGGTTCTGGAGGGGACGGGAAATGAAGATTGGTCAGCATGAGAGACAAGACACTCACACAGCAACAGCCAACACAGGAGCACTAGTAACAGTAGGACCACAAGGAAGCACAGGCCACGGCCTGAGTGAGTTTGAGAAGAGCCACCCCCAGGCTTGGCAGGAGTGGACAAGGGGAGTGCATTAAGGAAAGATTCAAGGAGGTGGAATTTGAGCTTGAAGAGAGGGTAGGATTTGCAAATGTATAGCCTGAGGGCAGGACTTTCCGGGTCAGGAGAATAGCATGGGCACAAGCCTAATGGTGGGAACACGTGGCTCTGTCTGGGGAACGGGGACAGGTCCACGCGTGGAAGAGCAGCAGTGGTCAGGATGGCACTGATGGTGGGCCGGCCCGTTGATCTGTGAGCTGTGAGCTGTGTGCTGTGGCATAAATCACATCAGTCACAGCCTAGCCCCCTGGAGTCGGTTGGAGAGAGCTGGGAATCAGGCCCAGAGGTCCCGGGAAGAGTCTTGACCCCACGTGGCTGGCCTAGCCGGGGTGACACTTCCCACCTGGCCCTGGGGTGCCTGTTCTCGGCAAGCCCTCCATTGCCACCTGTACACCCTCCAACGTTACACCTCAGCCCATAGACACATATGGCACCGGAGCTGCGAGGGAAGTTTAGAGAGCATGTCCCTCAGTGATTTAAACTTGAAAAGAAGTATCTATAGGATCCCATTATTCAGAGAATCACAGGAACCCCAAGGAGAAAACAGAGAGGTTCCCACTCCATCTCCCATGGGTCCTACAGCAGCTCCAACGGCACCCTGGGAAATCTAGGACTCGGAGGAACCCAGTTTGAAAACCACTGTCCACCTCCTCCCCATCTTCCTTTTACAGGTGGGGAAGCTGAAGCCAGAAGAGACGAAGGGGAGCCCAGACTGCCTGACCAGTGGTTCAGGGCTCTTTGCCATTTTGGTCTGAGATCAGGGAAGATGGCAGTGGGCCCGGTCTCCCAGGTTTTGTAGCCATGATGCCTGGGCTCTGGGGCTGGAGCACCAAACACCCCACCCTGCGACCTGGTGGCAGTTGGCACTGTACCGGCTCCCTGGTGGCTTATCTCATCATCAATCCCAGGTCCGTGCTGCCAGGGAATGGGGGGTTGAGGAAGGCACAATAAAATCTCCCTCCACAGAGCGGGGCCTCTGGCGGTAACATGATTGTCTCCACATGTGCTGGGCGTTTTATCATTTACCAAAGCACTTTTCAAAGACGTGATTCTGTTTAATTCTGACAGTCAGCCTGCAAGGTACACAGTCTCCCCATTTCACAAGGCCGAGGCCCAGAGAGGCTGAGGGAGTTGCTCAGTGTCACCCAGGAGGTGAGGAGAGACGACAGTCCTCTCACCTGGGCCTTCAGAGCAGAGGGTGAGCAAGAGGAGGAAGGAGGTGGCTGTGTGTGTGTGTGAACAGGCACTGAGGCTGAGAGCATGTCTGTAAATGATCACATAGGAACTGCCCCTCTCCTTATGTGCACCTCACTGGAGACTGTAGGAGCCACAAGGGAGGGGACCCCTGGACTCCAGAGCCCAGTTCGGTGCCTGTCCCAAGGCAGGCACCAAGTACATGTCTGCGGCACAAACACAAGTAGAGGACATGCTCGTGACCTTGTGTCTGGGTGAGGAGGTCTCTCACCCCAGAGGCTGCCTTGCCCACGGCCCATTCTCCTCTCCCAGGTCTGACATCTTCCTCCTTCCTTTTCTCCTCCTGCCAATGTGGAGAAACACGAACAAGCCTCCTGCCATGATGTCAGAGGGAAGCAGCGACCATGCAGGGCATCCTTGTCACTTCTCCCCACCCCGAGCCTGTGGAGCCAACCCCAGCTGTCCCCTCCAGTCCCGGGACCACGCCTGGCACCCCCAGGGCAAAGTGGCAGCGGCGCCCTCTGCGCCCGCAGCTCCAGGAAACAGCACTCATGCTCACTGGCGATGGCAGAGGCCACGCGTCTGGGCTCCGGGTAACTCTGGAATCAGTGCCCAGCTCGGCGCGGACTAAAGCTTTCCCACCCCAAGGCGCACACCGCCACAAAGGTCTGGACAGGTTTCTTCAGCTCCTCTGGAAAAAAAGGGGGTTGCCCACAGCCCTCTCCCTATTGTTGTTAATCCTCACCTCAGTATATCTTTTCCATTGATTTTTAGAGAGCGTGTTGGTAGGTGGGGGAGGATGAGAGAGAGATGTGAAAGAGACACATCTACTGGTGGCCTCCCCTGGGGGGCTGGAGATCAAACCTGCCACCCAGGTACAAGCCCTTGACTGGGAATCGAACCCGAGACCCGGGTGTGCAGGTGCACCACTGAGCCATACCGGCCAGCCCCTCCCTCTCTCTCGCCTCTCTCCTTTATAGTCTGCCTCCTTTCTCAGCCCCGAGGAGACAGTGTGCATAACATGTTTTGATAGACACAGGAACCTTCTCAAAGATACAGAGCTGAGGAGAAGCCCCCTGCCCAGTGCTCTCTTCCTGCCGAACGTCCCAGAGACGCTGGCATCTGAGGACCCAGGAGGAGACACTCCCAGGGAAGCTGAAACAGGCAGTGGGCACTCCTCCAGGGCCTGACACATGTGACCTGCAGAGGAGGCACCTGCCACCGTCCCATCCCCTGACACCAGGATACAGCTCCCTGGCATAGCCCTCCTACCGCCCCGACCCTGAGAGCTGGTCCCCGCTGCTAAAGGGGCGGCTCTCTGGGGTCTCCTCCTTTCCTGTAGGGCTCTGATGAGAATCTCTTCACCCCCCGCAGGCCTGGCATCAAACACAACACAGGAATGATGACAAGGCTGAAAAAGGAAATCCACTTTATTTACAATTGATCAGTTGGTGACACATAGGTCTTTGGGCTTTTTATGACCTTGTTGACAGACTTCTGGGCAAGGGGCCCACTCCCTCTGCGGGGGAAACGCACCCTCCTTCCTCACCAGCTGCTGGCAGGTCCCTCCTGCTCCGACCAGCCTCCACTTGGGGCCATCCCACCTACATCCACCTTCCGGGTAGCCAGTGGCCCCAAACCCCTGCCAAAGGCTCTCCTTACCTCCTCTGGAGGCCCTGTCTTGGTCTCGGTGGTGGGGCACCTAGTGGGGAACCACACACATCTGCCCGAAGAGAGATGGGGCGGATGAGGAGTCCTGTGGGGATGCCAGGTGCGGACACAGGCTTGGTGCAAAGAGCTGTTACCAGCCTCCTCTGTGGTTTGGGTTGGCAGAACCATCCCAGTCTTCTCCAAGGAGGAGCAGTGAAGTCCCAGGAGCTCTCCAGGGGGTAGGGAGGCCAGGCATGGGGCCTGCCAAGTTTTCTCAGTTCCCATCTCGGGGCTGCCCTCCATCCCCAGAGCCACCGTTCTTCCCCTACAGGAATGCCTCAGCTGGGTCGTGCTCATCCAGGGAGAAAGGCTAGACTGCCTCCACCTGGCCAAGGTCCAAGGCCACCCTCCTGGGTTTCTGGAACCGTCTCCCCCTTTATCTTGAGAGGGTTTTTTTTTGTCTATCAAAGACTTGGTGTAAAGCGTAGGAGGCAATTCCACAATGGAGGTTAGGGGAAGGAGGTTAGGGGAAGGGGTACGGGTGAACCTTGGCTATTCCTCCCCCACAACTTGTCCCCACATAACCAAGGGCATATCAGGCGTCACCCTGCGGCAGGATGAGGCGCAGAACAGACCACGGAGACCACGAGGGGGGCAGGGGCCGGGGGCCAGGGAGGAGCCAAGCGGGTGGGGCCAGGGTTGGAGGCTGTGTCCGGCGGCCGGGCGTCCCGCCGGGCCCGCTCTCAGCGCGCCTGGCCCGCCCGCTCCCGCAGGGCGGCCTTCCAGCGGCGGGGCTGTGCGGGCGGCGGCGCCGGGGCGCCCCGCAGGCTGCACGTCCTCAGCTCCCGGGTCAGGCTGAGCACCTCGGCCCGCTCGGGCTGGGGGGCCCCCTCCTCCGCGCCCCGGTCCTCCTCCTCCTCCTCCTCCTCGTCCTCCTCCTGGATGCTGCTCAGGCGCGGCAGCCCGCGGCCGCGCTCGGCGGGGGGCGGCCGGTAGGCGCACTTGGCGTTGAGCTGGCGGCGCAGCGGCGCGCGGGGCACGGAGGCGGCGGCGCCCCCGGCGCGGAGGAGCTGCTGGCGCGCGTGGCGCGCGTCGCTCTGGCGCTGCAGCCGCTTGAAGTCGCTGAGCGCGGCCAGCGCGGCCTGGCGGAGCAGCCGGGCCAGGGCGCGCGCCTGGTGCGCCCGCGCCAGCAGCACGGCGTGGCAGCGCAGCACCACGGCCTTGTGGCGCGCCTGGTGGCGGTACACCCAGGCGAAGACGCGCGGGTGGCGGCCGTCCGCCGCGCAGTGCGTGATGCGGGGCAGCAGGTAGGTGTGCGCCGCCGGCCGCCGGCCCCCCGACCCCCCCGGGGCCCCCGCGGCGCCGCGCTCGCCGGGCTGCATGCGGAGGCCGTGCGGGCCCAGCGTCAGCTTCATCTTGGAGCCGCCGCCCGGCCCGCAGCGCGCCCAGATCTTGCCCACGGCGTCGTCGGTGCAGCCCTCGCCCTTGGCGTGCAGGGTGACGGCGTTGCCCAGGTACCACACGGTGTAGGTGGGGTCCTCCCGGGTGAGCTCGGCCTTCTGCCGCCGGCTGCGGAACACGCGGCCCAGGCGCGCCAGCGGCCAGTCGGGCAGCAGGTCCGGGCAGGAGCGCAGGAAGCTGGAGAGCAGCGACGTGTAGGTGAGCCCGGGGCTCAGGCTCTTCGCCTTGCGCTTGGCCTCATCCTCCACCAGCACGAATTTGCTCCGTCGCCAGGGCAGCATCGCGGCGGCGGCGGCGGCCGGAGGGGCTGGGGTCGCCGGAGGCTCACGGGCGTCCTCGGGGTCTGGGAGGGAGCGAAGTTCACGGCTCGGGAGTCGCAAGAAGCCGGGCGGCGTCCGAGACGGTAGGTGCCCGGAGGTGGCCGGTGCCAACCAGGGCGAGCTTCGCAGATGCCCGCTGCCCAACCGGGCCAGCAGCTGAGATGCTCGGGCGGTGGCCGCGCGTCCGGGAGCGGCTTCCCCGGGAGACGCGCAGCCGTCCGGGGAGCTAGGAGGGGCAGGGGCAGGGGCTGGGCGTGGTGGGAGCGCCCCCAGGCCTGAGCAGGGCGGATCCCGGGGTCCCGGACGCTTCGAGGTGAGGTCTCCGGAGCTGGGGCTGCGGCGGCGGCTCCGGGGGGCTGACGGAGCGCGACTGCGGCGGGGACTCCTCGGGCCGGCGGCTCCACCTCCCGGGGCTGCTGCCTGCATCACCGGGCGGGACCGCTAGCTGTCTAGTCCCCTCCCCTCTCTCCTCCCCCTTGCCAGCCAGCGCAGCTCCGAGCCCGAGCCCCGGCACAGGCGCGCTGGAGCGGATTTAATCATTATCACCGGAGGGTGGGGGCGGGCGGGGCGGGGGAGGCGATGGAACCGCCTGCAGCGCAGGGAGGGTTTTGCCAATGCAGATTCCTCCGGCCTCCCTGGGGGTCTCCCAGCTTCCAGAGCCGCACCGGCGACCCCCTCCTCTCTTTCCAGGATCCCCCCTGCCGCTCAGCACGGCGTGTCCTGGCCCCCGGCCCTCAGTGGTTTGGGTGGGTTCCTGGTGGGGCGGCCTGGCGCACCGAGCCTCCTGTCTGCACAGAGAGAGCCAGCCGAGGTGGCCCGAGCGGCGCAGTGGAAAAGTACTGTCGCCCGGGAGGCTCTCTCTCTCCCAGGTTCTTCCAAGGTCGTGGGCCAGGCGCCTCGTCTGAGCTGGGAGGCCCCGTCCCTGCTCCGGTGGTGGCCGCTGGTGCCCCTCGCTGGGCACGGAGCAGGGAGGGTATCCTTGAGGGTGGAGGAAACTTTCAGAGCATTTTTTGGTGGGGGGCTGGGTGCACAGCAGAGGAAAAGCTCCTTCTTCTGGCCAGAGGACCCGCCTCTGGGTTCTCCAGAGGATTAAAAAAGAGAAAACTGACCGAAACAGGTTTGGCTCAATGGATAGAGCGTCGGCTTGGGGACTGAAAGGTCCCGGGTTCGATTCCGGTCAAGGGCAAGTACCTTGGTTGCGGGCACATCCCCAGTAAGGGATGTGCAAGAGGCAGCTGATGGATGACTCTCTCATCGATGTTTCTAACTCTCAATAAAATATATTTAAAAAAATAGGGGGTACGCAGGGGGCAGCTGATCCATGTTTCACTCTCATCGATGTTTCTAACTCCCATATATATATATATGAGAGAGAGAAAAAACTGACGGTGACTTCATCCAGCATTGCCCAGCACCCCTGAGGGTTGGCACTGGGTGTCCCATTTGACCCTGGTTTATTAAGTGACTTGCCCAGGATGACAGGGTTGCTAGGAGGTGGAACTAGGGCCCACTCAGGCTTGAGTGACCCATGAGCGGGCCCTCACTCTTCTGCATCCATATGCTGCGTGTGGAGGGGGCATTTTCCACCCCTCCCCCCCTCCTCGGGGACCCTTCAGTGGGGGCTCTTTCTAGGGAGGGGTTCTGTGTGCTTGTCCCTGAGTGTGGGGTCACGCCTCCCCTCTCAGGATTTGTTAAGACACAAGCTCCCTAGACTCCCAGGTCTGCTCTGACGGGGGCCCCGGAGCTACCGCGGGAGGCTCTCACCTGAGCCCTTTCCTTGGCTCCAGAACAGGTCACCTGGGGGGTCCTCAGGTCAGACATGAGCCTAGCCCAGTGGTCGGCAAACTCATTAGTCAACAGAGCCAAACATCAACAGTACAATGATTGGAATTTCTTGTGAGATATTTTAATCGCACTGTACGTGCTCGCTCGCACCCACACATGGTATTTTGTGGAAGAGCCACACTCAAGGGACCAAAGAGCCGCATGTGGCTCTTGAACCGTGGTTTGCTGACCCCTGGCCTAGACTTTTGGGCCTGGCCAGACCGAAGCAAGTCCTCCGAGAGTGGGGGCAGTGATGTGCTTCCCCGTGGGGGCAACATTCCGTGTAGGGGGCAGGAGTAGTGAGTGGCTGAGCTCAGAATCCTTAGGGGAATCAAAGCAAAAAAAAAAAAAAATCCACAGCAAGGCTGCATTTCTGCATGCTCCTAAAATGACATGCAAATAAAGAACAAGAAATTACTTAGAGTGACGGGATCTTAGCTTTGGAGGGCCCCACAGATTATTTTATTTACAATGTGGAAACGTCTTTACTGCCTTCGGCTGGTTACAAAAGTGATCCGTGCTTGTGGTAAAAATTGCACCGGAAGGACATGGAAGTCTCCTTCTGTTCGCACCCCGGAGATGTAGACGTGACCTCATTTCCCCACGAGAGAGCAGACTGAGAAGCCCAGGGATCATTCGAGTGCTTTTCATGGGGCCACAGTAGCCCCGTGGGATCTAAGGAAGCCATTAACTCAACCAGCCCACTTTTTAGAATGGACTTGGGTGGCTTTTGACCCGAGGGAAACCAGCGAGGGCGGATTAATGGGTATTAAATTGTGTTTCCTATAAACCAGCTGTGTGACTTTTTAAACTAATACAAAGAAATCAAAATTAAATTGAACAAAGAAAAAATTCCACTGCATGCCGATCGATGAAGTAGTGATGACTGAGGCAAAGTTGGGAGCTTTTTCCAAGGACAACTTTTTTACTTTTCCAGAAGCATGTAATCAAAGAAACCCAAAGCTTCCTGGCATACCTGTCACCAATTCATCTCCCAACTGTCAGCCGGACGAACACACCGGATGATCTTTAGGTCTCTATGCTTCTTTTTTTTTCTTTTTAAAAATATATTTTATTGATTTTTTTAAAAATTTTATTTATTTATTTATTTTTTTACAGAGAGGAAGGGAGAGGAATAGAGAGTTAGAAACGTCGATCAGCTGTCTCCTGCACACCCCATTCTGGGGATGTGCCTCCAACCAAGGTACATGCCCTTGACCGGAATCGAACTTGGGACCTTGCAGTCCACAGGCTGATGCTCTATCCACTGAGCCAAACCAGTTAGGACTAAGTCTTGTGTTTCTTAGAGATGCACCCTCTTGGAGGCCTCCTCTCTGGGCTCCCATCTACTCTATAGACCTGTGTGGCTATGGTCCTGAGACTTTGCTTTGCTTACCATCCTAGGAATTTCCTCTGCCTTTTTCCTGGGCTGGATCCAGTTTTCTGGGTCCTTTGCTCCGCCCCCTCCACCCTGCCCTGATTTATTTTCTTGTTTTGGCAGAGCATATAGTCCAGTAGCTTTGACTGATGGTTTGTTCTGCTGGGTGTAGAATTCTGGATTGGAAATAAATTTCCCTCAGATTTCGGAGGACATGATTCACGGCTGCTGTTGAAAAGTCAAATGACATTCAGATACCTAATCATGTATGTGTGAGCCAATTTTTCTCTCTCTGGCAGTTTCTAGAATTTTCCAGAGGTCTAAAGTTTCATACTGATGTGCATATACTCTGAGCACTTGGTGGGTCTTTTAGTCTGTAAATCAATATCTTTTAACCTGGAAATCAATTTTGGGGACATTCCTTTGGGCTAATTTCCTCCACTCTGTCTTCTGGATTTGTTTATTTTCTAATTTAGTTGGATATTAGAACCTCTTGGATTGAGACTCTAATTTTTCAAAATGTCCTTTCCAAATGTTTCATTTTAAAAAATGTGTGTTCTATTTTCTGGGCCATTACTTCAACTTAACCTTCCAACTTTTCTATTAGATTTTTTCATATCTCTTCTCGTAATTTTTCACTTCTAAGAGCAATGTCTTGTTCTTTTTTTATAGCATCCTATTCTTGTTCATGGACATAATATTATCTCTAAGAATGTTACTTATAATTTCTTTGATTGTAATTGTGATAAAACACACACATAAAGTTTACCCCCTTAATTAATCTTAAGTGTGTTCTCAAGTTCATATTAAGCATATTCAATTGTTGTATAACCCATCTTCAGAACTTTTTCTCTTGTAAACTCAAAATTCTGCGTCCATTAAACAATATCTCCCAATTTCTCCCTGTTCCTTGTTCCTGGCAAGCACATTCATATTCAACCCTCTGTCTCTATGAGTTTAACTACCTCATATATATAAGTGGGATCATAGAATATGTGTCCTTTTATGACTGGCATAATGTCCTCAATGTTTCTCCACGTTGTAGCAAATGTCAGAATTTCCTTCCTTTTTAAGGATATTCCATTGTGTGTATAGAACACATTTTGTTTACCCTCTCAGCTGCTGATGGACACATGGGCTGCTTCCACTTTTTGGCTATTGTGAATAATGCTGCGATGACTCTGATTTCAATTGTTTTTGGAGCTGTAACCCGAAGTGGAATTACTGGATCACATGGCAATTCTAGTTTATATATTTTGAGGGGCCACCATACCGTTTTTCATAGCTGCTGCATTATTTTACATTGCACAAGAGTTCATATTTCCGTATACCTTTGCCAGCACCGGCTATAATTGTCTTTAAAAACCCTCTTAAGTTTTATGCATTCCATGGCTCTCCCTGAGTTCCTTCTCCCTGTTTTTGATTGTTTTAAATAAGTAATTTTTAAAAATGTGGATTTTGAAGTTCATGTTTACAGTTTTCCCCTGTAATCATTGTGTCAGAGAGGCACAGGAGCTGATTGGGGGGTGCATAGAACTTGCTATGTGGGGATCTCATTAGTTATCTCTCGTAACTTAATCCTGACAAAGATTCTCCTTGATCAGATTTTAGCCAGGCTTCTCTGAACTAATCCCATCCCAGCCAGTCCTGCCTTGCCCAGTTTTAGCGATAATCTTGTTAAGTCAGTTTAACTCTCAACCCTGAAATCTTTTCAAACTCTTCACTCCTCCTTTCTCTCCTCCCTCTGATATCCGATCATCCCAGTCATCCCAGCTGATTATCCATCCCACCCGCCTTCAGCAGGACTCCTGTCAACTCAGAAGCCCTCCCACCCCTGGTGTTTCCACTTCGTATTTCTCCACACTGACTCCCACCTGCGCCTGGGCTGCAAATCCCTACTCGTGCCTGCTGTATTCGGAACTGAGCCCTGTTCTACTTTTTAAAACTATATTTTTTATTATTATCAGAAGGGAAGGGAAAGAGAGTTCGAACCGGCAATGGGGGTATATGCCCTGATGGAGGATGGCACACCCAACAACTGTGCCATGCCAAATGCGGTCTTTCCCCGCCTCTTGTCATGGTTTCTGGTTAAATGTGCTTTTATCATTTTACCTGCTGTCCTGCTCTGATTATTTTTTTTAAAATATATTTTATTGATTTTTTTACAGAGAGGAAGAGAGAGGAATAGAGAGTTAGAAACATCGAGGAGAGAGAATCATCGATCAGCTGCCTTTTGCACACCCCCTATTGGGGATGTGCCCGCAACCAAGGTACATGCCCTTGACTGGAATCGAACCTGGGACCTTTCGGTCCACATACCGAAGCTCTACCACTGAGCCAAACCGGTTTTGGCCTGATTTTTCTTTACCGACCCTTAGATGTCTGTAGGTATTGTCTTTTGGGCTGGCCATTGTCTCCAGAGAGAACTGCTAGATCCTTCTGCTCATGGGGCCAGGGCCCTGCAAATCTGGCGGCCAACATTCCGGGCACCTCCGGTCTCACTGATTGGAGTGCAGGCTGCCAGTAACACCTCGGATCAACATGGTGCCTCCTTCCACTTCCGCTGTGCCTGGGGTCCTCAGTCCAGAGGTATTTTGAGTCAGTTTCCCCAGAGAGCAAAGCTTCGGTTTTTTGGTGTGAGAGGCCAGTGGGGACCTCCATACTGCTCGGAGAGGGAGGGGACCTGGGGTCTCACTGCTAGCTTTCATCCGGTCCTCGCACCCTCACCACCAGAGCCGTCTGGAGCCTGGAACCTCTGGGTTCCCCGGGCTTCCAGCACGGCGCTGTGGTTTGATTCCTGTTGGGTTTCCGTCTTTTCCAGCCTATTGAGCTTGTCACCCCTTGTTCATGGGCCTTTCACCCTCCAAAATG
Source organism: Nyctalus aviator (assembly GCA_036971965.1). Taxonomy (NCBI): domain Eukaryota; kingdom Metazoa; phylum Chordata; class Mammalia; order Chiroptera; family Vespertilionidae; genus Nyctalus; species Nyctalus aviator. The sequence goes on from CM072923.1 coordinate 184,176,181, forward strand.
TTGACACCTCTCGGCTGCTGTCAGCACCTCTTTCTTTCCCCTGTCATTATGCCACTTTTAATCCTTTATTATCATGAGGCTTGGGGAAGGAATGCGGAGTTTGTCTTGATTTTTCATGTCTCACCGGGATCTCGCCTCAGTGCTTTTCTGATGCTTGATAATTGTGCTCAAGATTCATATATCGCGGTCACATGGTCTCATGATCATTTCCTGGGAATGTAAAGGTACCTTGGTGCATATCAATTGATTGATTCATGCATGTTTTGAATGCATTTATGCAGTAATTTTCTCTTCTGCCAGATGAAGTTGGACTAATCTTCGATAGTCCCTTTGGGTTTGAATGGTCTGCCATCTTAGGGACCATGTTATGAAGTGGGTGCTGAGTTCAAGACCAGACCCAGTGACCCTCGCCCCCTGGTGTTCATGCCTGCGAGCACCGGCCTAAGTAAAGAATAAGGTACTGTGCCAAGACCGGTTTGGCTCAGTGGATAGAGCGTCAGCCTGTGGACTGAAGGGTCCTGGGTTCGATTCCGGTCAAAGGCATGTACTTTGGTTTTGGGCACATCCCCAGATGGGGGTGTGCAAGAAGCAACTGATCGATGATTCTCTCTCATCGGTGTTTCTAACTCTATCTCTCTCCCTTCCTTTCTGTAAAAAAAAAATCAATATATTAAAAAAAAAAAAAAAGAATAAGATACTGTGACCAGTAAGTTGTGAGAGTTGTGAGGCTGGGCCATGCAGGACACGGTGGCTTCTGCCTTGGTCTCTCTTGGGTCACTCACATGGGGAACCAGCTTCCATACCATGAAGCCTCCCACCAGCAGCCGGCACCGGGCTAACATGCATGTGAGAGAGGCTTCTTGCAAGTGGACTCTCCAGCCCCAGAGTCTATGGCAGCCTTTACATGACCGCCGCCCCAGCGTATACCTAGACTGCAGCCTCGTTGGAGACCCTAAGCTGCTCCCAAATGCTCAACTTTCCGAAACTGTGAGATAATAAGCATTTATGGCTGTCTTAAGTCACCAAGCTTTAGGAGAATTTGTGCTAGGTAACTACTAATATGGTCTCTAATCTGTCACCCTGGCCCCCAAAGCTCTGTATGACCCGCCCCCCATGCTAGCCTTCTTCCAGTTCCTCTAACTACGGAGCCCCTTCCCGCCTCAGGTCCTTTGCACATGCTGTTCCCTCTGGCCCCCACCCTTCCTCTTCCAGCCTGCTCAGCTTTCAGGCCAATGCTTACATGGCCCTGCTCTAGGGAAACAGTTCCCTGGCCTCCTGGCTCCCTGGGTCCTGCCCTTCACAGAAGAGATCAGAATTGTAACCAATTCATTATTGGTGTAACCCTTTCCTTCATGCCTATCTCCTCTTCTCCTAAGACTGCGAGCACTCTGAGGGAGGGGTTGCATCTATTTTTTACACTGTCGACTCCACGTGCCCTGGACAACGTCTGGAACTTAGTAGGCGTGGAGCTGAACGAGGTGTGTCCCCACCGTCCGACTCCATCTTCATCCTTTCCACTGCAGGAAGGACGGCTCAGAGCAAATCCCTAATCGAGGGCAGGTCAGTACATTATTCTTAAAGGTCAGCACATACACATTTCTTTTTATATATATTTTTAAAGCCTCACTTCCGACAGTGACTCATTTTGTGACCTTGGGCTGCCTGCCTTTCCTCTCTGAAAAATGTAGGTAGCAATTGGAATGATGCTTCTCTTGAAGGCTGGGAACTGTTTCTTTCAGAGAGATTTTGGCAAGGTTTTCAATGCTCTCAAAGTACAATTTTCTTAATCCCCAGGTGGTTGTAAGTGATTGTACAGGTGATGAATAGAAATGAACTATGATTGATCGCGTCGCTATAGCTCAGTTATAGGTGTGTGCATATGCCTTTTGGTGCTAGACTCGTATACTTTGTGTGTGCATATTTTTTAAAAAAGAGTCTCTCTACTTTAGAATGTTCATGAACATCCAAAAATTCTGCTGCAGATTTGTTTGAAGCTGGATTTATTTCTAATCCACTTGGCTCTGTTCATTTCTAACAACAACAAACCGATATTTACTTAAAGCTTGCTACGTGCCAGGCATTCTGCAAAAACCTTTTCCTCTCTTGTAGCCAGTCCTCACGATTACTTTGCAAAGAAGGAACTATTGATTCTTCTTTTACAGGTGGGGGAACTGAGATGAGGCTCAGAGAGGTTCAATGTCTTCCCTAAGGCCATTCAGCTAAGTAACTGGCAGAGCAGTCACTGAAGTCAGTTTGGCATGCTCTCAACTGCTGGAAAAAATGTGTATTCATGACTAAGGAATAAAGAAAAAGAGGAATGTGACAAAAACGGCGATTCATTCTGAAGCACATTAAGCATCAAGGAGACTTCAGAATAGCATCGGCCTGCCACCAGATGAGCAGTTACCGAGCGGTCTGACTGCAGGAGCTGAGCAAGGGTGATGGATGGAGATGTTCCTTTCTGTGCGCCTGGATCTGAGAGATAAGCTCGTGGGGCATCCATCACATCACAGTCCAGCTCAGAGCAAAACCCTGTTTGCATAACAAGCAGGACAGGCTAACGTGAGGCCGGCGTGAGGACCCGCAGGGTCTCAGGAATGGGACAGGTCAGAGGAGACGGCGGCAGCCCACGAGGCCGTCAGCCAGAGCAGCTGGGATCGGAGACAGGCCCGAGGAGGGGGTTTCGCACTGACTCTGATGCCCACAGGAATCCCTTTACTCCAGCCCCTAACGTGACCGTTCACTCAGCCAGCCATTCAACAAATGATTTCTGAGCACCCGATCTGTGGCCGGCACAGCGCACAGAGGAGATGGAGGCAAATGTGGCCCCGCTCGGCTGGGGCCTCCGTTTCTCTTCCTGGGACGGCTTGAGTGTCTTCGTGGCACGGCGGCTGATTCTCCCCAGAGGGAACGAGCGGAGAGGCCAGAATGGAAGCCGAGAAGCCTCTTAGGCGTTGTCCCAGAGCCGTGGAGTGTTTCCCTGCTGCATTCTAACGGTCACGCAGGGGCCAGCCCCGATCCAGGGTGCGTGGGAGGGTGTGCGTGCTTGGCGATGGGGGCGTTGGGAGGCATTGGGAGGCTGGGTACCAACGGGTTAAATGGTGGCCCGTCCATGCAGTGTCTTCCTGCAGCCCTCTCAAGAGATGGCAGGTTCCCGCCCCCCCCCCCCCCCCCGCCCCCAACCCCTGGGCCTGCAGTGGGGCGGGGGTCCTTGTTCTGCTTTGTTGCTCACAAACCAAAATCCCTCTTTCCTCCTCCATTCCCTTGTCCTCCGAGGATCCTGCCCTCCACGCCATCTCAGTGCGAATCCCCACTCTCCTGTCCCTGACCTAGCTGTCACCAACAACGGCGGCCCTTTGTAAGGCCAGTTTAAAGCAGCCCGCGGTGCAAGAAGTTCCCTTCCGGTGTCCCGTCTCCTACAACTCTTTGGTTCCACCTGGTCCTCCAGTTCACTGCTCTGACTACCTTTTTAAAAAATATATAGTTTATTGATTTCTTACAGAGAGGAAAGGAGAGGGATAGAGAGTTAGAAACATCGATGAGAGAGAAACATCGATCAGCTGCCTCTTGCACACCCCCTACTGGGGATGTGCCCGCAACCCAGGTACATGCCCTAGACTGGAATCCAACCTGGGACCTTTCAGTCCGCAGGCCTATGCTCTATCCACTGAGCCAAACCGGTTTCGGCTGACTACCTTTTCATCCTTCTCAGAGCTCATTTCCCTCCTCACGCTCCTTCAGTCCATGGCTGCATCACGCACCCCTGTGATGGTGCATCACTGCTGCCCTAGCAAATGGCCACGGGCTTAGTTCTTCTCTCACAGTCCTGCAGGTCGGAGTCTGACATGGGACCCGCTGGGCTGACATCAGGCTGTCAGTAGGACCCTGTCCCTTCTGCTGAAGGGGGAGATCTGTGTCCTTGTTCTTCTGGTTCCTAGAGGCCACCATGTCCCTTAGCTCATAGACTCTTCCTCCCTCTTCAGGTCAGCAACACTGGGCTGAGTCTTTGTGATGCTGCCACTTCTGTGCTTCTGTCTCTACGGCCTTTCTCTGTCTCTTATAAGGAAGGACCTCTGGGATGACATCGACCTACCTGGACAATACAGGATAATCTCCCCATGTCATGGTTAACTCATTACCGACCTTCATTCTGTCTGCAACCTTAATTCTAATTCCAGCTGTCCACCGACTCTCCATCCGCACCGTGCCGCTCAGCCTGGCTAGAGAAAGACAGGAATCACAGGCCACGCTACAGGGACAGCCAGGCGTCTCCAGTAAGCTCTCACACTGCCAGGCAAGTCAACTACACTGCCCCAGTTCACCCACTCTCCCTCTTTCCTACACAATGATGTCACACTCCTCCTCTCCCTTCAGACGGCCATGCCTCTTTCCTCCTTGTTCTCAGTGAGGCTCCTGCTTCCTACTTTTCCAAGGAAGTTGAGACAACAGGAAAGAACTTCCCCAGACTCAGCAGCGCATTTAAAGGGGCCACCTCCACGCCATAGTACCAGCTCTCTCCGCCCTCATTCTCTGCTGTATTTTTCCCCACCATTGACACTTGTCACCAACTATATTAATTTCCCAGTGTCACTGTAACAGTGGCCTAAAACAACACACATTTCTTTCTTTTTTTAAAAAAATATTTTATTTATTTTTTACAGAGAGGAAGGGAGAGAGATAGTTAGAAACATCGATGAGAGAGAAACATTGATCAGCTGTCTCCTGCACACCCCCCACTGGGGATGTGCCTGCAACCAAGGTACATGCCCTTGACTGGAATCGAACCTGGGACCCTTCAGTCCGCAGTCTGACGCTCTATCCACTGAGCCAAACCAGTTTCGGCCAACACACATTTTTTTAAAAAAAATAAATCTTTATTGTTCATATTATTATAAATGTTCCTCTCCCTGTCCCCACCATTGCTCTCCTCCACCAGGTTCCCACCCCACCCTCTGCCCTTTCCCCACCCCCCATTGTCCTCATCCATAGGTGCACAGTTTATGTTCAGTCTCTTCCCACATCCCTCTCTCCCCTTTTCCCCAAGAATCGTCAGTTCACTCCCCTTCCATACCTCTGATTCTATTATATTCAACAGTTAATATTGTTCATCAGTTTTTTTTTTTAATTTCCTTGGTTTTTAGATTCACTTGTTGATAGTTACGTATTTGTTGTTCATAATTTTTATCTTTATTTACTTTCTCTTCCGAAAGAACCCCCTTCAGCAATTCATGTAATTCTGGTTTGGTGGTGATGAACTCCTTTAGCTTTCTTTTATTAGTAAAGCTCTTTATCTGGCCTTCGATTCTGAGTGATAGCTTTGCTGGGTAGATTATTTTTGGCTGTAGGTTCTTACTATTCATCACCTTGAATATTTCTTGCCATTCCCGTCTAGCCTGCATGGTTTCTGTTGAGAAATCAGCTGACAATCGTATAGGTGCTCTTTTATAAGTAACTACCTGCTTTGCTCTTGCTGCTTTTAATATTCTCTCTTGTCTTTTGCTCTTGGAATTTTAATTATGATTTGTCTTGGTGTGGTCCTCTTTGGATTCCTTTTGTTTGGAGTTCTGTGCGCTTCCTTGACTTGTAAGTCTAATTCTTTCCCCGGGGGGGGGGGGAAGTTTTCTGTCACTATTACTTTCAGTATGTTTTCAATATCTTGCTCTCTCTCATCTTCTGGGACCCCCATAATTCTGATGTTGGTTCACTTGAAGTTGTCCCAGAGGTTTCTTACATTATCTTCAATTTTTTGGATTCTCTTGCCTTCTTGCTTCTGCAGAGGAGTGTCTTCTGATTTTTGTGATCTTCCGTTCTGTTTTTAGGACTCTGTATAATATTTTTTATTTCAGACAATGTATTCTTTATTTCTTGTTGATCCCTTATAATTTCTTATTGATTTCTTATTAATTCTAATTGATCCCTTTTCATATCCTCATAGGTCTTATCGACCTTTTCTAGGAAATTCTTGTAAAACCTTATAAGCGTAGATTTGAACTCTATATCCAGTAGCTTTTTGTCCTCCATTTCTTTCATTTGTGATCTATTTCGTTGTCTCGGCATTTTTGCAGCTTCCCTGATGGAGCGGAGTGTCAGGGTGGAGCCTACAGCCTTGGCTTCCGTCAGCCCCACCCTATGCAGCTCCTGAGTCTGTGTTTCTCAGGGTCCTTCAGTACTCGCTGCAAGCACCTCTGAGAGAAAGGTGCCCTCGATTTTCGCCTGCTACCAATCAGTCTAGGCTCTCCCCCAATGAGCCCAGAACTGGGGTTCAGTTTAGTTGGAAGTGGAGTTGGAGGTGGTGTTCAGAGCAGTCCGGAGCTTTTGTCTCCTTCCTGCCAGGGCAATCCTGCGGCACAACCAACTGTCCCTTCTCTGCGCGTAGCTCCCCTGGGATTCCGCCTCACAGCCCCGGCTCCCTCTGTTTGAGCCTGGGTCCCAGGGTCTGGCCTAGAACTGGGGTTCAGCACTGTCAGGTCTGGGGTTCAGCACAGTCGGAGCTTTTATCTCCTTCCCGCTAGGGAACGCCAGCCAAGCACTCAACCGCCCCTCCTCTCTGGCTCCGTCTTTTCCGTGCATGCCGTGTGTCTCCGTACCTTAGGCTTTTACAGCTCCTCCGCTCTTCCTTCTGGTTTTCTCTTTGCTTCTCGTTGTAGAATTTCCAGTCAGTTGACTTTCCTGTAGTTCTGGGTAATGTCCATTTTATATTTTAGTTGTATTTTGTGCAGCTGCGGCAAGGTGTTTACCTGTACAGCCATCTTGGATTCTCCCAACACACATTTCTTATCTTACAATTCTGGAGGTCAGAAGTCTAAAACAGGTCCACAGGGCTGTCTCATCGGCAAAGGCTCCAGGGGAGAAGCCGTTTCCTTGCCTCCTCCGCCTTCTGGAGGCTAAATGCCGAGGCTCGGGCCTCTTCCTCCATCTTCAATGCCAACAGGGCAGCATCTTCTCTGGTTGCCATGGAAGGAGACATATTCACATAATTCACAGGGATTCGGAAGTGAACATCAAGCTACCAAATCTTCCGATAAACCATATCTTCCTTGTTTATTTGCTTCTCATCTGCCTTTTTGAGGGCAGGATTTAGACTCCTCCTGGAGGATTTTTTAAAATACATATATATTTTTATTGATTTTAGAGAGGGAGAGGGATAGAGAGATAGAAACATCAATGATGAGAATCATTGATTGGCTGCCTCCTGCATGCCCCCTACTGGAGATTGGGCCCACAACCCAGGCATGTGCCCTTGGCTGGAATCGAACCTGGGACCCTTAAGTCTGCAAGCTGACTCTCTACCCACTGAGCCAAACTGGCTATGGCCTCCTAGAGGATTTTATCTGTGTCCCCAGTGGCTACAACTATTCATGGCTAGGAGGTTATGCTCATTAAATACAGCTGACCCTGGAACAACATGGGTGTGAGGGGTGCCAATCTTCTGTGCAGTTGAAAATCCCCATATAACTGAAGTTGGCCCTCCACACTGTGGATTCTCAACTGAAGATGGAAAATACTGTTTTCGATTGCTTGACTCCTCTGATGTGAAACCTGGGGATACAGAGGGCCAGCTGCATACTGAAAGCATCCGTGTTAAGTGGATCTGCCCAAACTCGTGCTGTTCAAGGGTCAACTATATAGTTTTGAATGAATGGGCTCTGGCTGGGTTTGTCTGTTCTCAAGCTATGTGGCACCAGCAATAGTGGCTGGCTCCAGGCACCAGCACCTATGTGGCAGGCAGTGTCAACAGTGCTTGGGTGGCTTTGAGGAGGACACTGGGCAGCCCTCCACCCCAGGTGGGCAGATGGGAGCTGAACTCCCTTCCCATCAACCATTTCCCACCCCCACCCCTCCCAAACCTTTTTTTTTTTCAAGGCCGCTTCCAGGTAATTTAATTGAATTCTTTGATGTTTATTGAGTTCGGAGGTAGAAGGCTTGGTCCCGCCCTGCCACTCCAGGAGATGTCTAGAAAGAGCCTCCTCGCCCTCAGATTTAAGCCAGAGATTCATCTTCAGTCTGGCAAACAGTATTTCGTTACCATGGCAACCGAACTTCTAAAAACACGAATGTCAAGTAACACGAGGATCCTAGTGCTCATGGCAACCGCCATTGCTGCATATTTTTGGGAGAAAATGTGTCTGGCCTTCTTCCTGCCTGTGAGCTGGGGGCGGACGGGGGTGGGGTGAAGGTGAGGTCAGTAGCCCCAGGTGTCCTCCCAGATTTGATGAGACACTGAGGTTTTGACCATAACAGGGTCAGAAGTTGGTCTTTTCCCCCAGGTAAAAGCATCGCTTTTCTACAAGGTCACATAACCAATGCCTTCCCCCCAATGCCTAGAAGGAATTCTGTCTTTCCCCCCTCTTTTCTTTGATGCTCCAATCCCCAGAGACTTGTGTGGGTTCTACCAGGCATGTGGCCATAAACACACACATAGACACACACACACACACACACACACACACACACACACACCTGTGGGCTGAGGATCTGACGAGGTGTAGGCAGTACCCTTCACCCACTCTTCCGTGTATTTGCTCATTGATTCATTCATGTATTCCCTCAGTAAATATTCACTGAGAGCCGGTAGCGGGCCAGACCCTTTGCTGGGGCCTCGGGAGGCAAATAGGACATGTTTCAGGATGTGATCCCGGGCTCTCCGCCCCGGACTCTCGCAGAGGAGGTATGTAAACACATAAATTACACTGCAGCTTGAAAGACAGAGGCGTGCGGGAGGCACAGGAAGGAAGGGAGTGATTAACTCTGGCAGAGATGTAGGTAGGGGGGTGGGTGGGGGTGTGGAAATCAAACAACCTAGCCCTGTTTCAGGTTCTTATTCAGAAAACATTGGCCAAACAACATCCATTCAAGGAATATTTAAGAAAAGGTTACTAGCAAGTTTCTCAAAGGAAGGTTGACTAATCCGTGGACTCAGCTGAAGATGCATATTTTCCCTATTATAATGTTTCTGGGGGGTGGGTAGATTGGGGGGTTAATGGAGGGATGAGGACACATATGTAATGCTTAAATAAATAAAGAAATTAAAAGTATAAAAAAAAGTTTCTGAAATCAGGGTGTGTCTGACGATCAATGGATCTAGTATTGACGTGTTTATTGCCTTGCCTTACTCCCAGTTAAATGTATGGTGTGGCTTAGAATCAAGGAAACACGAGGTTTTCCTTTTTTCATTCCCAGTACTCGTTAGTAACTAAGCCTCAGAGAACCCTCTTGGCCTTATACCCCTGCTCACATTTCTCCCATGAACGTCAGCCTTTCTGCTTAGAAGGCAGGGTCTGGGTCCAGTTAGCGGGATTTAAGAGCACGGGTTCTAGAGCCAGTCTCCCTGGGTTCCCTTTACATCCCCCAATGCCTAGAAGGAATTCTGTCTTTCCCCCCTCTTTTCTTTGATGCTCCAATCCCCAGAGACTTGTGTGGGTTCTACCAGGCATGTGGCCATAAACACACACATAGAAACACACAGACACACACACACACACACACACACCTGTGGGCTGAGGATCTGACGAGGTGTAGGCAGTACTCTTCACTTCCTCCTTGTGTGGTCTTCTCTGAGCCTCAGCATCTGCATAAGTGAGATCATAATGTTACCTGTAGGGGGTGGTTGTCCTTCAGCTCATCCATTCAATAAACATTTATGGAATATCTGCTATGTATCAGACACTATTGAAGAGCTGAGGAAGTGGAAGTAGATAAAACAGAAAATCTCTGCCCCTGTGAGCTTATATTCCACTAGTGGCCTGTTGCAGGAAGATTCCCGCAATAGGGCTTCCTGCTGTGGCCGCTGTCCCACCTGCTTTCCTCCCTTCTCCACTGCCCTCCTTGCTTCTCCGCAGCTTTGCCCCCTTCTGCAGGCTTCTTTCTATGCTGTCTTGATATGCAAATTAACTGCCATCTTGGTTGGGTTATTTTGCATACTCGCCCTGATTGGCTGCTGGGTGTGGCTTGTGTGGCGGAGTGATGCTTAATTTGCATATTACTCTATTATTATGTTAGATGGCAGACCAATGATAAACATGCACATTATTACAACAAAGCCGAGGAGTGGGTAGGGATAGCTGGCACAGGGGAGTCGGGATTCCAGTTGAGATTAGGTACAGTTGGGAAGAACTGAAAAGTCAAAAGGACTGTGGCTTAAAACGGCAAACGTTCGCTTCTCTATGAAAGGCGCAGGAAGTGCTTCACAGCCACCGTGGACCCAAGGCCCGTTTGTCTTGTTGCTCTGCCCTCCTCACCATCTGGCTTCTACCTCATGATCCGCGGTCACTGCTGGAGCTCCAGCTATGCTGAGGGAATTCCAGCCAGCAGGGAGAAAGGAGCACAGGCAGATGTGCCTCTTTCCCTTTAAGAACATCCCCTGGAAGTTTGATGGGACACTTCCCTTTCCTCTCCTTTGTCTAGAACTTAGCCCCGTGGTTGTACCTCTGCAAGGAGAGCTTGGAAGTGCAGTATTTGATGTGCCCCATTGAAAAGAAGAGGTTTTATTACCAAAGAGCGTAGATGGGACACATCCATATTGGGGTATAAACAGCTGTCTCTGACACAGGCGACCGCAGGGATTTGATTAGCTAAGGCTTACAAAGGATCTGGTACAGAAAAAGCACTCAGCAAATATTAGCTACATTGCGACACAAAAATTTTAAAAAAACGTTTACATCACCTTTATTTATTTATTTTTTGTTTGTTTTGTTAATCCTCACCCGATGATATTTTCCCATTGATTTTTAGAGAGAATGGAAGAGAGAGGGAGAGACAGAGAGAGACATCGATGGGAGAGAAACACATCGATTGGTTGCCTTCTACAGGAGTCCTGACCAGGGTCTGGGTCGGGGAGGAGCCTGCAACCAAGGTACATGCCCTTGACTGAAAGAGCCCTCCGTAATGCAGTTCTGTGTTTATCTGTGTATCTGTTAGAATGTTCTTGGTGGCGGTACTTACCATCGGCCAATTTACTGGGCTTACACAATGCAATTTATCATCTCATGACAACAAGTTCAAGACTATGTATTAGTCTTGGTGGCAGCAACATGGCTTCAACAGTTATGTCTCATCCAGATACATTGGTTAGAGGCGGAACAGGTACTATCTCTTTCAGTTGTGCTTCTTAAAAAAAATTTTTTTTGTAATTGACTTTAGAAAGGAAGGGAGAGGGAAACATAGAAACATCAATGATGAGAGAGAAGCATTGATTGGCTGCCCTGACTGGGAATCAAACTGTGATCTCCTGGTTCATAGGTCAACTCTCAACCACCGAGTCAGGTCAGTTTGTGCTTTTTTTTTTTTTAATGTATGTTTTATTGATTTTTTTACAGAGAGGAAGGATGAAGGATAGAGAGCTAGAAACATCGATGAGAGAGAATCATCAACCAGCTACCTCCTGCACACCCTCTACTGGGGATGTGCCTGCAACCAAAGTACATGCCCTTGACCGGAATTGAACCTGGGACCTTCCAGTCCCCAGGCCGACGCTCTATCCACTGAGCCAAACTGGTTTCGGTGAGCTTGTGCTTCTTAAGAAACTTCCCTGAAGTTCCTCAGCAGACCTTCCCCTATAGCTCATTGGCCTGAACTGGATCACATGCTCATTCCTAAGCCAATCCCTGACAAGGAACAGGACCACCACGATTGGCTGGGTCTCTGGCCAAGGTCCACCTCTCTGCAGCACAAGGTCCCACCCACACAGGGGCCTACATTTATCTTTTCCTCTCCAGTGTCCACAGTCTGTTTTCTCAAGTTCCATTCCATTTGCCTCACACAGAGACAGTTCTCTCCCATCTTCAGGAAAAATGACCTTGCATCTTTTCTAGCCACCATATTTTTTCCCCTTCCATCAGCGTCAGGTGGGCTCTTGGTTGGCAGAACTCAAAGGAAGCTACTGAGATGTGCAGAAGGGCTCCATCTCCAGCTTTTTCCTCTCGATAGACAAAGGCTCAGGGGCAGACCAGGGCCAAGGAGGCGAAGTGACAGGGATACAAGATAGTTGACAGCAGACTCTTTGTGAGGTAGTGAGTTCTCCCCCAAGAGAATTGTTTAGGCAAAGACTCATGTCCCTCTCTGAGTCAGCGCAGAAGGGCTTCTGTTGGGAGTCAGTTTGGAATAGGGCTGTTGATCCATTCATTCTTCAGTCAACAAATATTTATTGAGCACCTATTATATACCAGGCACTGGGCTAAATATGAGAATGCAGCAGTTCACAAGGCAGGTACAACTCCTGGACTCATTCAAGTTGTACCTGCCTTGCTAACTGCTGCATTCTAATAGCGTAGAATTTAGCAGGGGAGAGGGAGCCTCCATGTGTGGTAGAATGATTGCTGAAGTTGCTTTAAATAAAAGATTTATGATTCTGTATATAAAATGCTTGGCTTAGTGCCTGGCACATAGTAGGTGTTCAGTAAATGTTACTATTGTTATTTCCTAACTGCAGAAGCCTATGGCAATGCGTTTTTTCTCCTCTGAACTTCTGTGTCTCTTATTATGGCCATTCAGCTATAGTTTTGTCATGAAACTTTAATTTATCTTGTGACTACCATAAACTTAGAAGAAATTACAATATTACCTATCACATGGTGTTGAATTGGTTTAAGAACAATTGTTCAAATTCATCCATGCCCTTGCCCACGTTTTGCAAACCAAGAACACTAATAATAAAAGGAGAGAAACATACCTACCCACATCTCAGCTTCTCCGGGTCAACAGCAGTCGGCGCAGAATCAGGGATATTACCCCCTTCTCTGCCTGAGAAAACGAAAGCTCAGACCAGTCAAGTGCTTTGCCCAGTACCTGGGAGGAGCTGTAGCTTCAATTGAATACCAGCTGGAATACGGACGGGAAGCTGAAATTCAGGAAGGTGCCTGGACTTGTCAGAGGTCACATGGCTAAATGGCAGAGCTGATAGAGGACTCAGGGCGCCTGACCCCCAAGTCTGTCCTGAACCATCCTTTCCCAGGGTGCCAGGTGCCTTCCACGGACCAGCAGGTGCTGTCAATAACTAAGGGGAGGGGCGGGACCCTGCACATCACAGGGGTGATGGTCACAGGGCCTGCTGGCAAATAGCAGGTCTGAGATGAACTGGGCCCCTAGATACAGTCCAGCGTGGATCCACAGTTAGCTTTAGTGCTCCCTTTAAATCTCCAGACCCTCCCTCACCCGCCATTCCTTTATCTCCCTCACTCTCCCGCCCTCTTATTTTTGCCTTTGGCGTCCTGTGCTCATTGCGCCTCCTTGTGGCTAATGGTATCCACTGCAGCCTTGACAGCTTCCTGGGAAAATTGAGATTACAGAATTTAATTTCCATTTCCCCCCAGTGGAATTCTGATTTCCAGACCAGTTTCCAAAATTGGCTGTCATTGCCCAGCTGTGGTGGCTCAGTGGATTGAGCGTCATCCCATGGACCAAGAGATCCTGGGTTCGATTCCCAGTCAGGGCACATGCCTGGGTTGCAGGCTTGATCCCCATCATTGATATTTCTTTCTTTCTTTCTTTTTTTTAAATATATATTTTATTGATTTTCCACAGAGAGGAAGGGAGAGAGATAGATAGCTAGAAACGTCGATGAGAGAGAAACATCGACCAGCTGCCTCTTGCACACCCCCCACTGGGGATGTGCCCGCAACCAATGTACATGCCCTTGACCGGAATTGAACCCGGGACCTTTCAGTCCACAGAGCGAAGCTCTATCCACTGAGCCAAACCGGTTTCGGCCATCATTGATGTTTCTATCTCTCTTTTCCTCTCCCCTTCTCTCTGAAATCAATAAAAATATTTAAAACAAACAAAAACAAACAACAACAAAAAACAAATTGGCTGTCATTGAGTATATCTTTGAGTCGGAGGAACATGTCAGGTTCAGGGTAGGAGATGACCCCCACCTGTTCACAGAACTAAAATCTCTTCCCTTGGGAGGAAAGTAAACTGCACCCCTCTTGCTTGCACTGATTTCACTGGGCCTGGGAGAGTAGATTCCCTGCTTCTGTCTGCTTCTTCACAAAACACTGAACATCCAGAGAGCAGAGCCTGGCTATTTAACAACATAGTGCTACCCCCGTAGCTGGGATGCAGGAGGCCCTTGTAATTGTTGGTTATGGAGTGACTGGCATGCTCTTCCCCTTATTTATTTATTTATTTAATATATATTTTATTGATTTTTTTACAGAGAGGAAGGGAGAGAGATAGAAACATCGAAGAGAAAGTCATCGATCAGCTGCCTCTTGCACACCCCCAACTGGGGATGTGCCCGCAACCAAGGTACATACATGCCCTTGCCTGAATCGAACTCTCCCACAAAATACCACAGTCTGGGAGAGTCCATTTTGAATAAGTGGCGTTAGAAGAAGTTTAAGTTTAAAAAATGTGGCTCTCAAAAGAAAATTTTCAATTGTTGTATGGTTGATATTTTGGCTCTGTTGATGAACGAGTTTGCCAACCACTGCCCTAATCTCTTTGGCCTGTTCTTGTTGTGGGGTCGAACCCTGGAATAAAAAATAAGACCACCAGAGGCTGCTAATTGATTAAGAAAGCAGGTAATGATTTACTGAACTGGCCAGGATGGCTGTGAGAGCACCACAGGCAGGTGGAGTCCACACTCACGACCATGCCGTTCCAGATGTAGGCAGTCCCTTTAAAGGTCTAAACCACAAAATTTCCCTTTGTTCTAAATTCTAAATTCTAGATGCTGGGAGCAGCCTGCAGGGTCATTCCCAGCCACGTCTGCTGGATGTTGGAATGTGGACCTATCTTGCGAAAGCAGATACTACAGAAGCAGAACTGAGCAAACTTAATCTCTAAAGGTTATCTGCAGTTTCAACTCCTGGAGCTACTGAGTCAGTGGGAATCAATCTCCAGTGGTGCTGGTCCACAGGCACAGGAAAACTGCCTTAGCTTCCAGGTCTCAATCTGGAAGCTGAGATAACTACCTATTGTTTAAGCAAGTGAGTGAGTGCAGAAGCCAGAATAGCAGGGTTACAATTCAAACAGCAGTTTTTACCGAAGTAGAGTCGCTATCATACTTAATTCTCTCATCTGTAAAGTGGAAGAATAAAACCCACGTCTCAAAGGTTGCCCTGAAGCTTAAATGTGTAATACTCATAAAATGCTTATTACCCATCCACTTCTTTCCTTCTAATCTGATGGCGGAGGCGTCAAACAACATTAAACAGCCCCAAACCCCTATGACATCAACGGGACTGAGATTGGGAACACGCCGACCAATCAATTGTGTTCGGGTGCTGGTCAGCTGCACCCGAACACAATGGATTGGGATCTGGGAGAAACGAGACCCCTGGCTCCGGAAGCCCCGCCCCTGGGCACGCCCTGGCTGCGAGGCCGTCACCCCGGCAACGCCACCTTCCGGTCTGCTCTTTCCCCGCCCCCACTTCCGGCGTGGGATGACGACACCGCTTGGCGACCACACAAGTGTTTCCGGGAAAGATCCCCGAGGCCGAGGGGGCTGCGGTCCCGGGCGGAGCGAGGCGGAGGGAGCGGTTCCGGGCGGGGGTCGCGGCGGGGCCTGAGCTCGCGGTCCCCTCCTGCCCTCGGGGCGCGGCGCGGCCATGGAGAACGGCGGGGGGCCCTCGCTGGGCCAGTTCCTCCTCCTGGGCACCAGCTCCGTCGTCACCGCCTGCCTGTACTCCGTGTACCGGCACAAGGCCCAGGTCGCCCAGGATCTCAAGGTCAGTGCGGTCCCCAGCCGGGGTGCTCTCCGGCTCCGGGAATGGGGAGCCCCCAGTTCGCCTTGGGCGGGGCCACCGTCGGAAACGACCCAAAAAGAGGAACTGGGCCCAGGAGAGTGTCCCCCGGGCAGGAAGTGGAGGAGGACCTGGGACCAGAATTGGGGTATGGTGATAACTGCTTCACGACTCTCTTTCCGCCAAGCCCCTCCCAAGATGCAGAAGGAATCTTGACTTCACGGCTCGATTCACATATGTATTGACCCTCGAAGCTGCAGGCTCTGGGGGATATCGCTTGGGTAGAACAGACGAAAGCCCCTGCCCTCGTGGAGATTCCATTCTACTACCACCAAGCCAGACCCGGGACAAACAAGTCGGGTGGTGTGCCAGGTGGGGATAGATACTCCAGGGAGAAGGGAGGATGTGATGCTGGAGAAGCGGAGGTGTGCTATTTTCAATAAGGTGGCATTTGAACAGAGCCAGGAGGGAGGGGGACCTGCAGATGTCTTGGGGGAAGCGCGGTTCAAGCAGAGGGAACAGCCAGCGCAGACACTGTAGCTACTCAACTCCTTGCTTCTCCAGACGCTTCCTCTTTTAATATCTTAAGTTACTTAAAAACTAACCCTCTCCAGCTGCACTTTGCAGCTTACATAAGACATTCCACCTTATTTTTATTCTATTCAGTAACTTTTGAAATAAAAGTGGAAATTGCCTTCAGATTGCAAATTAGGAAAGGTCTTACAAGTGAGTCAGGTTGAAACGGAAACTTAGATATTTTAGTTCCACGTGTGGGATTTTTTTTTTTTTCTTCCTGATTGAGGACATTGCTTTAGGGTGAATGGCCCACGAGGAAGAGATGGACCTCATTAGGTTGGAAACGGGGCCCTTATCTTCTGATTCAGTAGCTGATTAAATGCTCAATAAACGTGGATTTATTTTGGCCGACATTCTTACATTACAACCGTTAGGGTTTCATTGGACATTTATTATTGGAAAGATGGATTCCTAAACCCACCAACTTCGTAATCCGATTGTTTTCTGATAATGTTAATTGGTTTGGAAACAAACGTGTGAAATCTCTTCTGTGAGAGGAGTTTTGGAATCTGTCTGGAATGAACCAAGTTCCCAAACAGTTGAATCTGTGGTGTGAATGGCGTCCTTAGGGGAATTCCAGCTGCCCTGTTCTTCCCCTGATTAACCAAGTCACTTCGAAAGTGACTGAGTGTAACTGATACTTCACTTCCTGACTCAGAAATCAGGTTGCATTAGGCAGACCTGATGTGGGATTCTTTGAAAGGGTGACCTCTCCAGCACCCGTTTTTGGATGACCTTAAAAGCTTTTCCAGTTATGAGTGAAATAAGCCAGTCAATGAAAGAGAAACACCACATGACCTCACTCATTTATGAATAATAAAGAACATTATAAACTGATAAACCAAAAGATAGATATAGAGATAGTAAAGCAACAAGCAGACTGTCAAATTACAGCGGGGAGGGTAGGGAGATCTGGGAGAGATAAGAGATCAACCAAAGGACTTGTATACATGCACATAAGTACAACCAATGGACACAAAACTGGGGAGGGAGGGTGTGTACGGGAGGGGAGGTGCAATGGTAAGATATGTACGCAGATAATAATTTAATAAAAAAACACACGCAAAAACAAACAAACAAAAAGCTTTGCCAATTAGTTCCTAAATGAGGATGGAAATGGCCCCTTATTGTAAGAAGATTTGGGACTCCTCATATTTCAGATTCTATTTTTTTGATCAGATTACTGGACTTCTATATCAGGTTTGTGTGTTATCGCTGAGTATTTCTTTTTTTTTTTTTTTTTAAATATATTTTATTGATTTTGTACAGAGAGGAAGAGAGAGGGATAGAGAGTTAGAAACATCGATGAGAGAGAGTCATCGATCAGCTGCCTCTTGCACACCCCCTACTGGGGATATGCCCGCAACCAAGGTACATGCCCCTGACCGGAATCGAACCTGGGACCTTTCAGTCCCCAAGCCGACGCTCTATCCATTGAGTCAAACCGGTTTCGGCCGCTGAGTATTTCTTATAGTGATAGGAATGCACGTTTATTGTATGCCTACTATGTGCCAGCCTCTGGGCTAGATTCTTTACATCTTAAGGTTCATATAATCCACATAAAAATTCTGTGAGATCATGCTCCCCATCTTTCACATTTTTGAAAACCAAGACTTAAGATAAATTAAGTTGTTCAGTCACAGTAGATGCATTGAAGCTTGATTCAATCCCACGTCTTACTGACCATATTCCTCTTCCAGCCCTTAAAAAACATTCTAACTGGCCATCCCCTGGTAGATATTTTATCAGCTGTGTGACTTGGGACAAGTCACTTCACCTCTCTGAGCCTCAGTTTTCTTATCTAATTGAGGATAATAATGCCTACTATATAAGGATGGTGTAGGCATTAAGTGGATTTATACATTTAAAGTGCTTAGCAAAGTGGTATAGCATATATAAGTGCTTATGTATTCAGCAAATACATTTTGAGTGCCCTAACTTTCCTAGAGTCTAATAGTCCAGTAAAGACAAACAAAACAAGAAAACATTGTGCTAGCTGTTACGGCTATTATTTTAAAATTTTCTCAAAGCTTCAACCAACTGTGTATTAGGGGGTCATAGGGGACATTTTATTATTGAGCACACCCATTATTATTATTATTATTATTATTATATTACTATTTTTATTAAACCTCCCCCTACTGGTGAGTGAGGGGCAAAGTAAGTATTTATCTTCTCAAATGCCCTATTCCTGGGAGGGGTCGACCTGATGCGCTGCGAGGCAGGAAGAAAGCAATAAAGACAACTTTGTAAGAAAAAAAATTAAAAAAAATAAAATAAAATTTTTCTTCACAGTTGTAGGTGGTTAATAAGTGTTTGTTGACCTTGCTCATTTACTGTGTAGCAGTAGCTTCATCTTAAGAGTGATCTTAACATGTGTGCAGTATCTCATCTCCTCTTTAGTGGTAACTTATCTGGCATCCTTAAGATTTGTTGATGGGAATACTATGGAAGTGGAAACTGTCCTCCATTCATCCCGGAATCCCTAGCGGCCAGCACTGTGCCTGGCACATAGATGCTCAGGAAATGTTTATGGACTTGATAACTTTTTTCATCGTTTTGAAAGAACAGTTTCCAAGCACAGCAGGTGGGAAACTGAATTGGAAGGGGTGGGAGAGCTAGTGGTTGTCAGAGGAAGACAGCAGCAGATGTCGCTTTGCGCACCTGATTGTGAAAGAGAAGAAGACAAACTGGAAATAGAACAGTGCTTGGCACCAGGTAACAGATCCGTGCCTGTACAGCAAAGGCACCCCTTTGTGATGGTGTACATGCAGGGCGTGAGTTCATAAAGGCCTGGCGATGACCATGCCTGCTGGTGCCCCGGCCCCGACCCCGACCATGCACTGGGCACTTGTTTAGACGCTTTTATCAAGAGAAGATTCACATCTATTCAGCCTATGGCATACAAATATGGTTCATACGTTTCATTTAAAAACGAAGATGAAAAGGAGTGTTTATTTCCATTAACTGGAGAAAGGATATGCCTGGCTGGTGTGGCTCAGTGGTTGAGCATCGACCCAGGAATTAAGAGGTCATGGTCCATTTCCCCGTCAGGGCACATGCTTGGGTTGTAGGCTAGATCCCCAATAGGGTCTGTGTAGGAGGCATATGATGGAGAAATTAACCTGCAGGTAGGCTGCAACCAAGCCTTAATTATTTTTAGATGTGGGAGCTCCTTTCACATCCTGCGAGGTTCAGGGTTCAGGTTCTGGAGAATGCTTCACAGAAATGAGACTAGAAAAAGATTTAATTTGAAAATAGTGGGGGCCAGGCCACCTTGCTTTGGCCTTGCTATCCCTTTTTATTGAGACTATGGGATATACCCATAGCCCTTAGGCAGGTAATTCCAGTAACAGGCAGATTATCTTATCAGTAAGGACTTACATGATTATTTGGTGGGGAATGAAGTATCGTACTACCATACTTAGGTAAAAACTACTGTTTGAATTTTAACCCTGCTATTCTGGTTTTTGCACTCACTTGCTTAAACAATAGGGTAGTTACCTCAGCTTCCAGATTGAGACCTAGAGGCTAAGGCAGTTTTCCTGTGCCTGTGGACCAGAGCCACAGGAGATTGATTCCCATTGACTCAGTAGCTCCAGGAATTGAAACTGCAGATAGCCTTTAGAGATTAACAGCTCAGCTCTGCTTCTGTAGTATCTGCTTTTGCAAGATAGGTCCACATTCCAACATTGAGCAGGATGTGGCTGGGAATGAATGACCCTGCCGGCTGTTCCCAGCATCTAGAATTTAGAATTTAGAATTTAGAACAAAGGAAAACTTTGTGGTTTAGACCTTTAAAAGGACTGCCTACACCTGGAACGTGCAGTGCCGTCCTGAGTGTGGACTCCACCTGTGTGTGGCCGTCCTGGCCAGTTCAATAAAGTCTTGCCTGTGTGTGTGTGTGTGTGTGTGTGTGTGTGTGTGTGTTTTATCAATCAGCAGCCTCCCGTGGTCTTATTTTGACTCTAGGGTTGGCCCCACAACAGGGAAGTTGCCTCAGTTACCATGGTCTCAATTAGGTAGGGAGTGGTTGGCTCTGACCTTTCAGAGCTTCAAGGTTGACAAGCCTTCCACATCTTCCTATTAGTGAGACAATGATCGGTTTCCGGCAGCAGCTTATGACGTTTCTCATCGATGTTTCTGTCTATCCCTCTCTCTTTAAATAAATCAATAAACATATTACCAAAAAAAATTAAAAAAATATATATTGTAATATGTTTATTGATTACGTATGTTTATTGTATATGTATGACACCCCATTTTGCAGATGGCAGGGGGAGACAGTGCCCCTTGCCTGTTTGTATGTTGAAACTTCTCAGACACAGCTTTGGAGTCCGGATCTCCTATATTCTCCTTCCTGCCTGATTTCCTTCTCTCAACATGAAAACAGGGAATACTGTATTTTCCGGCGTATAAGACGACACCGTGTTCTAGTAAAAAGCCTGCTCAGATTGGCCAGAGTCAGAGAGGCGGTCTATTAAAAAAAGAACTGGTGTTGCTTCGGAAGTGGGGGGCGAATATAGGCCTAAACCTATGTTTTAACTGTAAACTTAGGGGGTCTTATATGCCGGAAAATATGGTAGTCTTTTTTTTTTGCCCTTTCAGTCTGATTGAGCCCGTTAGTATTCAGTAGTCAGTTTAATATGTTGTTTGCCTTTAGGGAGCGAAAAGAATCAACTTGGGGAAAGACTTAAAGAGTGTCCTTTCCGAAGCTCCGGGAAAATGTGTGCCTTACGCTGTCATTGAAGGTATGTTTGTTTGTTTGGTAAAATGAAAAGTAACTTCCTCTTCTAAAAGCTTGTTCTTGGCTGTGTCTCCTTGGGGCAGTAGTCCAGAACTTGGACGTGGGGCTCAGAAAGACTTGGATTATTGCAGTGTGACCTTGGGGAAATTGCCCAGCTTTTCTGAACCTCTGTTGTCCATCGCTAAGAGAATGTCTACCTTACAGGGTTGTTGGAATGCTTGGAAGAGGACACACAAAGCGTAACTTAGGTTGATCCCTGTGGGAACCCCTTTCACGTCCCGCATGGTTCAGGGTTCAGGTTTCTGAAGGAGGCTGCACACAAATGAAAGAGACTAGAAAAGTGTTAATTTGGGAATATTGGGGGCCACGTGGGAGCCCACCTCAAGGGGGAGGACTACCCGCCCCCCCTTTTCTGGCCTTGCTATCCCTTTTATTAAGATCATGGGATATACCCATAGTCTTTAGGTAGGCGATTCCAATAATAGCCAATCAGCAATAATTTACATAAGACTTAACGGGTGGAGGCTGCTTCAGCTACCAAGTCTCTTCTGAACAGTGAGTGATTGGCTCTGACCTTCCAGAGCATTTAAGGCTGACCAGCCTTCGGGGTTCCCTGTTCCACATCTCTCTGTTAATGAGGACAATGGGCGGCGTCCGGCAGATCACATAGTCACCATTTTAATTAGTGAAATGAATCCAACTAAAAACAAAATTTAAATGACCTTAAAGGGAAGGACATAGCAATGCTTTGGAAATAAAATAATTGGTTTCCATTTAGGAGCTGTGCGGTCTGTTAAAGAAACGCTCAACAGTCAGTTTGTGGAGAATTGCAAGGGGGTGATTCAGCGGCTGACAGTTCAGGAGCACAAGATGGTGTGGAACCGAACCACCCACCTCTGGTACGTAGCCTTTCTCCAGCCTTTCTCCGCTGGCTGAGACCCGACAGTCAGCTTCTCATGGAATAGGGTGTAGGCCAGTTTCTTAACGTTGTTAATATTGTGTGTGTGGTCCGAGGACCTCTTAACTTAGTCACCTAGGCATCTTGTTCAAATGCAGGTTCCTGGGCCCCGTTCCAGACCTGCCCGATTAGTGTCTCCAGGACAGGGGAATTCGTTGATATGACCAACAAAGTTTGAAACTACTCACGTATGGTTTGGATTAATGATGTCAGTATTTATTAAAACGATTTTGTGGATTATTTTGCTTTTAAATGGAGTACCATTTTCCCAAATGACCCTAGTGGGTTTTTGTTTTGTATTAATTATTATTATTATTATTTTTATTATAATAAGAATACTTCACAAGATCTACCCTTTTAACAAACTTAAATATATTTTTACTGATTTCAGAGAGAAAGAGAGAGGGGGAGAGAGAGAGAAAGAGAAACATCAATGATGGGAGAGAATCACCAATTGGCTGCCTCCTGCATGCCCCCACTGGGGATCGATCCCACACCCGGGCATGTGCCCTCACCAGGAATTGAACTGTGACCTCCCAGCTCACTTGAGCCATGTGGGCCCCTTTTAACAAATGTCTAAGGGTTATGAAACAGTTTTGTTAATTAGAGGCATACAGTTGTACAGCAGACCTATAGAATTGGCTCACAGAGAGGAAGGGAGCGGAGGAAAGATACCGCAACATCAGTGATGAGAGAGAATCATCGATTGGCTGCCTCCTGCACGCCCTACACAGGATCTGCCACAGCCTGGGCACGCTCTGACTGGGAATCGAATCGTGACCTCCTGGTTCATAGGTCAGTGCTCAACGATTGAGCCACGCCAGTAGGCAGGACTTTCTTCTTTTTATGCTGAATAATCCTCTGTGTTTGTGTGTGTGTGGCATTCTTTATCCACTCATCATCGATGGACATGTAGGCTGCCTCCCTGTTTGGCTGTCGTGAACAATGCTGCAATGAGCATGGGCATATAGATCTC
Organism: Nyctalus aviator; assembly: GCA_036971965.1. Taxonomy (NCBI): domain Eukaryota; kingdom Metazoa; phylum Chordata; class Mammalia; order Chiroptera; family Vespertilionidae; genus Nyctalus; species Nyctalus aviator. Next base: position 184,199,124 of record CM072923.1, read on the forward strand.
TCTTTAAGACCCTGATTTCAATTCAGTACCCAGAATTGAGATTGCTGGATCATCTGGTAGTTCTGTTTTTAATTTTTTAAAGAATTGGATACTTATTATAAAGTGGCTAAAGGAAATCAATGGTAGAGGTGATCTATGATGGTATTTGTGCCCAGTGAAAGCCCTGAGAACCTAACAAATTGAGGCACTTGGATAATATTGATTTCTGTTGTCCCCTTCTAGCCGTGTCAGATTTTACCCTGTCCTTCTGGCATGTATGTGATCTCCATCTCTTCCTGGGCGTGAGGTGTTTGCTTGTCCATTACTTTATCTTGAGTTCTCTTACTGTTTTAGGAATGACTATTCAAAGATCATTCACCAGAGGACCAACACGGTGCCCTTTGACCTGGTCCCCCACCAGGGGGCCCGGGGTGTGGCTGTGCGAGTGCTGAAGCCTCTGGACTCCGTGGATCTGGGCCTGGAGACCGTGTATGAGAAGTTCCACCCCTCCATCCAGTCCTTAGCTGACACCATCGGCCACTACATCAGCGGGGAGCGGCCCAAGGGCGTCCAGGAGACCGAGGAGATGCTGAGGGTTGGGGCCACGCTCACAGGGGTGGGGGAACTGGTCCTGGACAACAACTCCATCCGCCTGCAGCCCCCCAAGCAGGGCATGCAGTACTATCTGAGCAGCCAGGACTTTGACAGCCTGCTGCAGAAGCAGGAGTGGAGCGCCAGGCTCTGGAAGGTCCTGACGCTGGCGTTTGGCTTTGCCGCGTGCGTGTCCCTCTTCTTCATCCTCCGAAGGCAGTATCTGCAGTGGCAGGAGCGCCTGCGCCTCAAGCAGATGGAGAAGGAGTTCCGGGAGCACGAGGCCCAGCTGCTGAGCCAAGCCAGGCCCGAGGACCGGGAGAGTCTAAAGAGCACCTGTGTCGTGTGTCTGAGCAACTTCAAGTCGTGCGTGTTCCTGGAGTGTGGGCACGTGTGTGCCTGCACCAGCTGCTACCAGGCGTTGCCAGAGCCCAAGAAGTGCCCCATCTGCAGGCAGGCAATCACCCGGGTGATTCCCTTGTACAACAGCTGACCGTCTGAAGCCCCACGGTTCCACATGAAAGGAAGCTCTCCCCTTTCAGGGGTTTTATCTTAAGGCCTTAGAAGAGTAGGGGTGCGAGGGGTAGCTGTTATCTCCAGGTATGACTGAGGGAGGGAGTGGGGTGCTGTCCAGACCTCACACCTCCAGCCTGAGAGGGAAGCCTTCCCAGCACACGAGAATCAAAGCCCGGCCTGGGTGTGTGTGCTGGCACGGCCTCCCTCCCCGGAGCCCGCTGTGTGACTGAGCACTTCTTCACTCAGGCTCCGAAGCCAGTGATCTCAGCTTGTGCTCCTGTGTCTCCGGGTCCTTCCTGGTGACTTGCTGATTCTTGTGGACTTGAGCCCTAAATGACTCAGGGGGCAGTGTGACGCACGCCTCATGGAGCTGCCTCTGGAGAGACTGAGTCTCTTCCTTTTTTTTTCTTTTCTTTTTAAAAAATCTAATAAATCTTTATTCAGATTATTACAATTGTTTCGCCTTCCTCTCCCCCCCCCCCCCCCATAGCTCCCCTCTACCCGGTCCCCACCCCACCCTCTGCCCTTACCACCCCTCCTCTCGCCACCCCCCCCCCCCCCACTGTCCTCATCCATAGGTGTATGATTTTTGTCCAGTCTCTTCCCATACCCCATACACAGACACCCCTTTAACCTCGAGAATTATCAATCCACTCCCATTCTATGCCTCTGATTCTATTATATTCACCAGTTTATTCTGTTCCTCCGATTTTTGATTCACTTGGATTTTAGATTCACTTGTTGATAGATAGGTATTTGTTGTTTATAATTTTTATCTTTTTTTCTTCTTTTTCCTCTTTTTAAAGAACACCTTTCAGCATTTCATATACGGTAATACTGGTTTGGTGGTGATGAACTCCTTTAGCTTTTTCTTATTTGTGAAGCTCTTTATCTGCCCTTCAATTCTGAATTATAGCTTTGCTGGTAGAGTAATCTTGGTTGTAGGTTCTTGCTGTTCATCACTTTGAATATTCCTTGCCACTCCCGTCTGGCCTGCATAGTTTCTGTTGAGAAATCTGATAATCGTATGGGTGCTTCCTTGTAGGTAACTGTTTTTCTCTTGCTGCTTGTAAGATTCTTTCTTTGTCTTTTGCTCTTGGCATTTTAATTATGATGTGTCTTGGTGTGGTTCTCTTTGGATTCCTTTTGTTTGGGGTTCTGTGCACTTCCTGGAATTGTAAGTCTATTTCTTTCACCAGGTGGGAGAAGTTTCCTGTCATTATTTCTTCAAATAGGTTTTCAGTGTCTTGCTCTCTCTCTTCTTCTGGCACCCCCATAATTCTGATGTTGGTTTACTTGAAGTTGTTCCAGAGGCTCCTTACACTACCTTCAACTTTGTGGATTCTCTTCTCTTCTTGCTTCTGTGGAGGAGTGTGCTTTGCCTCTTTGTATTCCAAATCTTTGACTTGATTCTTGTTCCTCTAGTCTGCTGTTGGGTCTCTGTATAATATTTTTTTATTTCAGTCAGTATATGTTTAATTTCTAGTTGGTTTAATTTCTTTTTATATCCTCGAGGGCCTCATTAAATTTATCGGCCTTTTCTAGGAAATTCTTGAAAAACCTTATAACTGTAGTTTTGAACTCTATGTCCAGTAGTTTGTTTTCCATTTCTTTTGTTTGAGATCTGTTTCCTTGTCTCGACATTTTTGCTGCTTCCCTGAGTTGGTAGGGTAGCTTTGTGTGCTGGGTGTCCTATATGGTTCAATGGATCAGCCTCCCAGTTACCTGAGGTGGACACTTTTTTTTTTTTTTTAAATATGTTTTATTGATTTTACACAGAGAGGAAGGGAGAGAAATAGAGAGTTAGAAACATCAATGAGAGAGAGTCATCGATCAGCTGCCTCTTGCACACCCCCTACTGGGGATATGCCAGCAACCAAGGTACATGGCCTTGACCGGAATCGAACCCGGGACCTTTCAGTCCCCAAGCCGACGCTCTATCCATTGAGCCAAACCGGTTTCGGCGAGGTGGACACTTTTGGTGCACCCTTGTGGACTGTACAGACTTGTAGTTGTCTTTTTTTTTTTTTTTTTATATATATATTGATTTTTTTACAGAGAGGAAGAGAGGGACAGAGTTAGAAACATTGATGAGAGAAAATCATCGATCATCTGCCTCTTGCACACCTCCTACTGGGGATGTGCCCGCAACCAAGGTATATGCCCTTGACTAGAACCGAACCTGGGACCTTTCAGTCTGCAGGCCAATGCTCTATCCACTGAGCCAAACTGGCTATAGTTAAGTCTTGATTGTTGGTATCATTGGGAGGAATTGACCTCCAGGCCGATTGGCTGTGAGGACCCGCTGGGTCTATAACGGAAGAATTGCTGTGCTGGAGACACGTTTATGGGGCAGGACTTGTTCCAGTAGGGCTTTGGTGCTTACTGAGTCTGCCTCTTAAATGTGTCCCTCATGAGAGTAGTTGAAATCTGGTGTCGTCAAACACGGACCACTAGATACACTAGTTCCTGGATCTCTAATAGGGTGTAGGTCAGCTACTGTCTGAGGCCACCCAGCAGGAGCCACAACAAGAACTACAGTTTTCTCCTCTTTGCTTGGGATTTGGCGGTTTTGGGGCAGTCTGACTGGAGATGCAATTTATTTCCTTAAGCTGCCACAGGGCAGGCCATTTATATGCAGAAGCCGCTGTATGGAGCCTGGGTGGGTTTGTAGAAGGTGAGGGGTGGGGTCTCAGGGCAGGGTGGGTCTCAGGGTGTCACTAGGCTGGGGCGTTGCAAACTGCGATGGTTGCCTTCAGCTGTCTCTGCCTTTCCGTGCTTCCAAGTCCCCATGTCCCCGCACTCCAGTGCAGTAAACAATGATTGCTACCTGCACCTCTGCAAAAAACTCACCCTCACTTTCCGACCCGATGGCTGACAGACCGACTTCTCTCCGTAGGCGTCTGGGTCCCCCCCGTGACCCCAGAAACTGGCTTTCAAAGTGATCAGGAGCTTGTTTCCCTTCGGGCTGAAAAAAAGCGGGGCGCAGAGTCATCCACCACCAGCCTGATGCGCGTGCCTTCGAACCTCAGCTTTTCAGCGCTTGTGCTCCTTTCTCTTTCCTTCTAGTTGTATGACTTTCATCCAGCCAGTTTTCCCGTGGTTCTGGGCGATAGATGTTTTGTCTTTTAGTTGTAGTTTTGAAATTGTTGTGCGAGGCAGCAACTTGGTTTACTTACGCCGCCACCTTGGTTTCTCCTCTCTTTTGCTCACTCCCCAGGAGAAAATCGTAAGACTCCACATGTCACTGTCCCTTTCCCCTACCTGCTTGCCTCCCAAATGCGTGCACCTTGCATCAGGACAGGAGACTCGAGTCTAGCGTCAGCTTCTCCCAAGCAAGGCAGGTCTCTGAGCAGCGGACGGAGAGTGTTCACCTGGGGGTGAGGGGGTGGGCTCGGTGGCCTCAGCAGGGATGAGGACGGCCAGCTCACTGCAGCCCTCCTGGTGCCTCTGCTGCCTGGAAGCACTGCCAGAAGAGGTGTGTGTGTATGTGTGTGTGTGTGTGTGTGTGTGTGTCCCGCCTCCTGCCTGATGGGACTGGTTCCCTGCCTGAGGGAGCTGGGAGGCCTCACCTCCCTCAGGAAGCAATAAGGACGCTGCTGCCCAGCCTCTGGCTGTCAGCTTCTGTCTGTCAGCTTCTCCTGGCTGTCAGCTTCTCTCCGGGGCCCTCACCAGCCAGCATCCTGAGCACAGAGCCATGTCCTGGCTCTGAAAAGGGGACATGCCGTGGTGTAGTCACATCGCCCCTTCCTTCGTTGCCTTCACCCCTTACCCGCCCCTCCTGTTAGTGGAAGAGAAATGGTCCGAGGTCTCGTCCACAGCTCTTTCTTTTCTCCCTTCCCGCGTTGACTGTTCGCTCTCCCGATCCTCCTCATGTGGGGAGGAGGGGTGCTCTCCGGCTGACACCCCTTCGGCACAGTGTCCGCGTGGACAGCACAAATGAAACGTTCCAGCCAACCGTCAGCCTGTTGCTTTGTCAGTAAGGTTCATTGGTTAGGCCCGGCCCGGGCTCCCCTGGTGGGAGGGAATCCCCCCCGTGATGGAATGAACTGGAGACCTGGAGGCCTGGTTTGGGGCTCCCACAATTGCGGGCCTGAGGAGGAGTCTGCCGGCTCAGGAGGGCCCCCTGGAGGGCAGCCGGGCCCTCCGTGCCTGAAGAAGTGTGTTCTGACATCCTGAAAGCTGAGCCATGGAGAAGGGCAGGGGTGGGGTGTTGGACAGCAGGGAGGAAACTCACGTTTAGCAAGTAAGTGCTGAGCTAGTGTGTGCTCTGAACTTTGAGTTAAATGCAGATCATGGGATCTGCATTTCCGGATGAGGGAGTAACCCCACATTCACTGGGCAGCGGGCACAATCCTAGTAAGCGTGGGTCTGAAGTTGTTTCCAAAGCTCCCCATCACCATCCACGCCAGCAGTGGGGCTCATTCCCTCAGTGCTCCCAGGAGCACCCCACAAGACACTTGTGCCCCGAGTTATAGAAAGGCGGCTACTGTGAAGGAGCAGGCGTAAGTGGTGAGAGCCCACGTACCAGGGCTGAGTATCCAGTGAGGTGTTAAGACCCTGGTTTTGATAGGTATGTCGGGGCAGGGCAGGTGTTTGGGGGGAGAGGGTGGTCTAAGGGAATGCCCTCTGAGCACCCTGTCCGCACCTGCCCCCATTTCCTTGTCTTTTCTGCATTCCTGTGTAATTGGGTCCAGGTTTCAGCAGAGAGAATGAATGGACTATGTGGAAATGTATCAGAGTTCAGTCCTTGGCATAGATTTCATGAATAAAGTCTGGTCAAAGGGATGGAAAAGAAGGGAAGCCAGCCTGTGTTACCCCAGCCCAATTCCCAGGCAGACTTCAGCCTCCAGTACCTCAGAGAGCCAGGGAGATGTGGGGGCAGCCATGGTCCCTGCCCCCGCGCAGCTGGTTGGGAACGCTGACAAGCACATCCCAGTTCTGAGTGTGAGGTCCATGCAGTCCTAGCCTGGCTGGGACAGTCTGCTTCATGCCCTCATTCACTGTGGCAGTTCCCACTTTCCATGTTAGGGGCTTTACCTCCAGGGGGGTCGGGTGGACTGATACGTGGGGCCCAGGATGGGAGTGGGAGGTGACGGAGACAGGAATTTGGAAGTTAGTTCTCAACTGATGTTGGGATTATTGTGAGCTTTGATTCTTTGCCAAATCTGTCCTGGTGTTCAGTCCCTTCAGTGCATGCAGACAGCGGCAGGCAGAGGTCATCTTGAAGAACTGCGCCTCGTGTTTTGAATGTCTGCTCGGCATTTTATGTGCACTAATGCTTGGCGTCCTAGAAAGTGGGTGTTGTTCTCTCTCCTCACTTTACAAGCGGGAAGAGTGAATGAAGCTCAGTGGGCTTATGTGTTGCCTGTAGCCTCACATCAGCGAGAGCCAGGCGATGCTACATTCTTTACAGGCTTTGCTGGACAATCAGGGCGGGCCGAATCACCCCTTTTATAGGTGATGGGATTTTCCCACGGCTACCAAGGTCTGACGGGGAAGCCTACAGCCCTGGCTTTTATCGCACCGAGCCTGAGAGGCTAAGGAGGAAAGCTGTTCGATAGCGGGATTACAGACACTGTTTTTCGAGCCAGTCAGCACATCAAGTCACCAGTCACCTCCGTACTGACTGCAGCTGGAGGCTTTGAGGTTCCCCAGCTCACTCTGGTGGAGGAGGAGCTGGAAAGCAGGTCTTTGGAGTCCTAATTCATTCAGTTATGATGAAAAATTCAAGAAGCAACCCTAGCCGGTTTGGCTCAGTGGATAGCGCGTTGGCCTTCCGACCAAAGGGTCCCAAGTTCGATTCCAGTCAAGGGCATGTACATTGGTTGCAGGCTCCTCCCTAGCCCTGGTCGGGGCTGGTTGCAGGAGGCAACCAATTGATGTGTTTCTCTCAAATGATATTTCTGTCCCTCTCTCTTCCACTCTCCCTAAAAATCAATGGAAAAATATCCTTGGGTGAGGATCAGTAACAACAACAACAACCAAACAAAAAAACAAAAAGAAAAATTCAAGAGGCAAACACAATACGTGGAAAAAACTAAAAAGCAAACAATCTGACAGACTCGGCCAGTCTGACGCCCTTTCTTTACTACCCTGGTCCTGGGCCTTGTACACTCCAGCGGGGTGCTGGATCCGGGGCTGGTGGTCCCACAAGGGCCTCAGAGAAGTTTCGGATCACTGGTGGGCATTCATCTAACGTTTGCTAAGTGTGCGTTCTGTGCCTAGAAATGCAGGAGTGAGTAATGACAGTCTGGCGTCACAGGGTTCAGAGTTGTCTCTGAGCGCATCCTATTGTGCGGGTAAGGCGACTCAGTGGTTCAGGTTCAGGGTTCGGGTTCAGAGTTTGGGTTCTGGAAGAGGCCGCACACAAATGAAAGAGACTAGAAAAATCTTAATTTGGGAATATTGGGGGACAGGCGGAAACCCACCTCTAGGGGAGGACTACACCCCGCTCTGGCCTTGCTGTCCCTTTTATTAAGATCATGGGATACACCCATAACCTTTAGGCAGGCAATTCCAATAATAGCCCATCAGCAAGAATTTACATAAGACTAACGAGTGGAGGCTGCTTCAGCTACTAATGTCTCAACTGAGCAGTGAGTGATTAGCTCTGACCTTTCAGAGCTTCCAAGGTTGACCAGCCTTCCGGTTCCTTGTCCACACCTCTCTGCTGGTGGGACAATGATCGGCTTCCCACAGGTTGGCAACACGTGGGGCTCACTGGATAAGGTAGCTGGGAATGGCTTTTGACATTGGTCTGGTGAGAGCAGATTCCCTAACTATTCGAGATAGAGCCACCCAGGGCTATTGCTGAGGAAGAGCAAGGCAGAGAACATTGTCCGTTCACAGAACTCGCCGGGGCTGATTGAAACACCAACCTGCCCATGGCCCTTTGCTGAGAGCCCTCCCCCAGACTCCCCTTTCTCTCCAGGCCCAACCCCGGCTCCTCGTGGCACCGGCAGCCTGCGTGTCCTGGCCCTGCCACCTTTCCAGGCCCCCCCCACCCCACCACCCCCCGCATCCCTCTGTATCACACTCGTGGCTCCAGCAGGACCGCCATGCTGGCTCTTCACCTCGCGCACGTCTCTCTCACACTCAGCTGTAGCTCCTGCAGAAACCTTTTCCTGACCCCACACATGTCAGAGGCCTCGCCTCTGAAATTCCATTATGCAGCCTTCCTATTCCTGCTCTTGGATCTTATTTCTTCTCCAGGACAATTTGTAAGTTGTTACCATACACGAATTGGCCAACTTTAGTGCTTGCTCTTTGCTAGGTACCGCTAAGTGCTGCACATGATAGTATTGATTCCTTACTCGGAGGCATGTGTTTGTGTCATTTTTACTTTAAAGAAAAGGAGATCAAGGTCAAGTGTTGCCCAGACACATGAGAGAGACAACGTTTAAGCCCAGGCAGTCTGACCCCAGAGCCCGAGCTATTTTTTTTTTAAACTAATACTATATTTTTATTGATTTTAGAGAGGAAGGGAGAGGGAGAGATAGAAACATAAATGATGAGTGAGAATCAGAGAATCATTGATTGACTGCCTCTACTGGGGATCGAGCACACAACCCCAGCATGTGCTCCTGACAGGAATCGAACCTGAGACTCTTCGGTCTGTAGGCTGATGCTCTATCCACTGAGCCAACCAGGTTAGGGCCAGAGCCTGAGGTCTTAACTATGGAATTCGGTCTTCGAGTAAACTAATGAGTACACTAGCAAATGAAATGGATAAGGTAAAACAATCCCGGAAGGCTGCCTGTGGGAGTTGGCTTTTAGACCAGAGATGAGGGCCGTGGCTTGGTTCTAAGGAGTGAGGGAAGGACCTCTCTTAGGGCCCGAGGTAAAGATGGATAGAACATCTATCGGTGGCTTCATTAGAGCTGTGAGGAATCGACACAGGAAAGTCTGAACAATGCCATTGCAGGGTGATAAATGGTCTGGTCTGGAAGTCCAAAGGCTGGCTGGCTCTCTCTGGGCCTGGCTGTGTGGTCTTAATAATGGATGGATTAAACTTCTCTGGGCCTCAGTTCTGTCTATAAAAGTTGCCACGTGAATGGGAAGCGTTCCCAGGCGCCATTCAGCTCTGAGGTTTGGATGTCTGTGAGCTTGCAGATGGAGGAGAGACCAGGGAGGCCAGCTTCTCAGCCCTCCTTGGGGCTACTGGTCCGTAAGATGCAATGTGGACCGTCTCCACAGCCTCAGAACCACCTTCCCAGAAAGCCAGGGAGCTCAGCACATTCTCTCTAATTAGTGTTAGCTTATTAATGTTGAATGAGATAAGTTTCTCTCTCTCTCTCTCTCTTTTTTTTTTTAAGATAACTTTCCATGTATGATGTCCCGAATTGCTCCCGGGAGGGCTCATTAGTCACTTCCTTGGCAGCTGCCACGTTGACTTCCAGATGCCAGCCGAGGGATCTGGCATTTCCCTTACCCAAGAACGGGGAGGGGGGTGGTATGGGGCTGAGCCAGAGACACTGGCATTCGTCAGAGGGGCCAATCAGACCTGGATGAAGGCCTGGTTGGTGATACAGCCCTTGGCCTCTGACAGAGCCATTGCCTCACATCCAGATTCTCCCAGGATTGGAGCATGACTCCGGGAGGCCACAGCTGAGTGCAACAAGCATTTTCTAAGAACCTAGTGTGCCAGGCACTGGGGGTCTCTAACCGGAATGTTCTCTAGGCTGGGGGAAGAGGAGTACAAATGAGGTCATACTAATACTAATGTACAAATTGCCAACGCTGCAGGCCTCCCACCCCTTCAGTCTTCCCTAATCTGTAAGGTGTTTCATAAAACGGGGCTTCCTACATGCTTGCAATAAGTTGGCTCATCCCGAAACCGGTTTGGCTCAGTGGATAGAGCGTCGGCCTGTGGACTGAAAAGTCCTAGGTTCGATTTCCATCAAGGGCATGTACCTTGGTTGCTGGCACATCCCCAGTAGGGGGTGTGCAAGAGGCAGCTGATCGATGTTTCTAGCTTTCTATCCCTCTCTCTTCCCCTCTGTAAAAACTCAATTTTTTATATATATATATATATATATATATATATATATATATATATATATATATATATATATATATGTATATATGTTGTAAGTTGGCTCATAATTTTTATTTCTTTCTACCGCCACGCAGGACTGGGCATAGAATCCCTCCTAGTACTGCATTCTCCATTGTGACCTCCAGGTGGCGCTGTGCCCCTATGGTTGAGGCAGGATGGAGGCCTTGGAGGAGAAACAGGTTGTGCTTCCAAAGGCCTGACTAATTTTCTCTTTCCCAAGGAATGGGGAATGCCTGAGAGCACAGGCAGAAGCGGACTCTGGGCTGCTGACTCTGGGTCCACCTGGGCACAGCCCGCCCAAAGGAGCAGGAAGCAGGGCTCTTCTCTCCAGTTCCTTCCTCGCTCTGCCCAACTTGCCAGGAAGCTGGGTGCAGATGTGAATGTTTTGAGAAACTCAGAAAATTCAGGCGGGGGGGGGGGGGGGCGGGAAAAATCCCACATTTCTCCCCCTGTCATTTCCTAGGCATTCACATCTCCAAATACACTAACCATGATTTCCTTCAACAAGAACGAGATATGCATAATGCATCCCATGTTCTCAAAATACCCGAATGACTTCACGCTGGGGAAGGGTGCTTAAAAAAACTGTACCGCACCGATTTTGCTTTTCTCCCCAGGCGCGTTTCCCCAGGGGAGAAACTCTGCTTCTCCCGGCCTCGCCTGCTCTCCACTCCTCCGTCCGGTCTTTGCCTTTTGCTCTGTCTCCCGTGGGATCAGGCTCCTCTGTCCCTTCTCTGCCACCTCTGGGAGCGGACCTCGCCTTTCCTGGCAGTCCTGCCTCTTGTCTGGCTTCTTTGTCTCTTGCCCCTGAGGGTGTGAAAGGGTTTCTCCCTCTGCACATGGATCTGCCTTCCTCTCGAAGCTATTCTGTCTGTTTCTGGGAGCCTGTTTCTCCTCACATCTCTCCCACCTGTGCCTGGCATCTAAACGTCCAGACCGATTCTCTCCTCCCCACTCCATGCTCAGCTCAGGGTCTGGCAGGGCCCCGGGGGTGGTAGTGGGTGGAGAGTGGGGGGTGGGGCTCTATGACCAGACAGTGACTGCTCCTCAGTCTTCTACACTTGCTGTTATAGGGCAGTTCCTTTCCTGGGAAGGAAAGGCCCTCTGTCCACCCCTGCAGGCCCTGGAGGACTCTGGGTGGTGGGACTCACTGCCTGCAGCTGTCCCTGCTCACATCATAGTGACCCGATCAGCACCTCATCGGATCTTCACAATCTCCCCGTGAGGTGCATCTGGTCACCCCCTGGAAGGGATTCTGGCTCCGAGAACCAGTGCCTGCCTCCAGGTCACGCAGGCGGGAAGGGATGGAGTTGGGGTAGATGTGGGTCTTCTGATTTGCCCTCCTTTTCCCTGCAGATGGCATGAACCTGGCACGGGGAGCTCTGCATAGTGACTGGGGGTGAGAGCTTGTGATGGAGAGTGGTGGTGCCCTTTCTGAACTGTTGGGGGTCAGCTCCTCAGCCCCCTTTGGGGGTAACAATGCGGCTCAGCTGATGGCTCTGGGGAAGTCAGGGCTCTGTAATTGGGGGATGTCAGGGCTCTGAGAGCCCCGGGCAGGAGGCAGGAGGCAGTGGCCCGGCGGGGTGAAGTGTGTGGGGCCAGGCTGGGATACACTCACACCCTCGTCTGCCCCAGGATCACGTGGACACAGAAGAGTGTTGTGGTGCCAGGCCTCTCCTGGGCTGAGAGGAACAATTGTTTTCCGGGTGACACGGGGCCCAGCGCCTCCCACCTGCTCCTCCTGGGCGGGGCGGGGTGTGTGTGTGTGTGTGTGTGTGATTGTAGGCAGAGCTCCTGTCTCAGAGTTCCCAGCTATCCTCACTAGTTCTTAAGTTTTCTTGAAGAGTGTGGGACTCTCACTTTGTGGGTTGTCAGTACAATAAAAATTAAAAAAAAAATTACCCCATCTTTGTAATTTTTAATTTTTATTTTATTTTAAAGAAATACAGCAACTTCATTGTTGGGGGAAAAACCCCCACACCCAACCCTTTTCTTTTCTGACTGTGTGTTGCTGGAGCTTCCCCTCCTCCTCTCCCCACAGAATCCAAGTGTGCAAGTGCGGCCCAGGGGGATTCCGCCCGGGAGGAGAGGCCCGGGTCCCAGCACGCCCGTCTGTGCCTCCGTTTCCACGTCGGTAACAGGAGGGATGGGTTGGGCTGGATGACTCCAGAGGTGGTTTTACACTGAGCTGTGTAACTCTCTGGGCATGCTTTGGAGACCCCCTGGGGGCCAACTGGAGTATGGGGGACCCAGAGGATGGGGTCTTGAGCCCCTAGCTCCCCAGAAGCTTGCCCTTTATATTGAGGTTTTTTTGTAAGATTTAAAAAAATGTATACATTTTTATTGATTTCAGAGAGAGGGAGAGAGATTTAGAAACATCAATGATGAGAGAGAACCGTGATGGGCTGTCTCCTGCACACCTCACACTGGGGATCAAGCCTGCAAACCATGACGCCCTGGTTCATAGGTCACACTCAACCGCTGAGCCACACTGGCCAGGCTAAGATTCTTGTTTGAAGAAAGGGTGTTGGTGATTAAACAAATAGAGAAGAGAAGCTAATATTGCTGGAGTTGTGTTGGGGGAAGGGCTGTGCCTGCCACGAGTCCTCAGCAGATGTTGGCTGAATGAAGGGAAGATGAATGGATCTTCTCTTGCTATTTCTTGACTCTAGATGCAAGTTGCCGCTGGTCAGGTGACATGCTTTCTCTCGCTGTGTGTGTCTGTGCCCCTGGCCTGTGGCCTGCCTTTCCAGGTGGCTGGGGCATTGGCTGCACCCGGTCCCAGGCACTGAGTGGAGAAGGGTGGTGATGATGTGGGTTTTTTTTTTTTTTTTTTTTTAAAGCTACCCAGTCAATGGTTTTTATTTTATTTTATTTTATTTTATTATATATTTTATTGATTTTTTCACAGAGAGGAAGAGAGACAGATAGAGAGTTGGAAACATCGATGAGAGAGAATCATCGATCAGCTGTCTCTTGCACACCTCCCACTGTGGATGTGCCCGCAACCAAGGTACATGCCCTTGACCAGAATCGAACCCGGGACCCTTCAGTCCTCAGGCCGACGCTCTATCCACTGAGCCAAACCGGTTTCAGCTGAAAATGTGCCTGGGAGGGCAGTGTGGTTCGCTGAGCAGGTGGGGACAGAGGCAAGGCCAACACGAAGACAAACAGGCTGTAAACCCGGCTTCTCTCCTTCCTCTGGCGTGCGGTGTGTGCCGGGATGTGCCAGTCCTCTGCGGCTTTCTGCTGACTTTGGCACAGTTGGCGCGCTGGTGGGTGCTCACCGTGTAAATTGCTTGCTTCATCATCACTCGGCAGCAAAGGAGGGAGCGAGGCGAGTGTGACAGGAGCGTGGTGGCTCCAGCCCGGCACGCTGTCACCACTGTGGGGTTTCCCCTGTGAGGAACCACAGCTGGGAAGAGCCCATGACCATGACCTAGCCCGTGACCTTGGCGAGTCCCTTATCCTCTGTGCTACATCCGTTACACAGGGAGGCAACATCTCTTCCTACCTCAAAAGGTACTTGTTTCGAGAAGCAAGGTCAATGATGGGCGTGAAAATGCCTCGGAGGAGAAACAGAAAGCATGATACACGCGTATGAGCTTCTTGTTGTAATCTTGACCATCCTGCACGTTCTGCTTCTGTTTTCTCTCCCGGCACCTGGCCCTGTGCTAACCTCAGGGATGGCATGCAAAGCCCGGATGAATGGGGACAGGCGGCTTGCAGCGGGAGGCAAAGGGAGGCTGGAGACCTGTTGCTTCTGCCGCCTGGGGAGTCAGGCAAACCCCTGACCCTCTACGGCTTTAGTTTCCCCGTTTGGAAATGAGGGGTCTGGCGGGGTCATCTTTACGGACCGTCTAGCTCTGAGGCCTCTGGAATGGGAATGAACAAAGTGTTACTGTTCTTTCTCACTCATGCCGAAGGCATTTCTCAGATGTTTTAGTACGTACCCTCTCTTAGGCACTGGGAGCCTGATGCATTTTTAAAAAATATATTTTTATTGATTTCAGAGAGGAAGAGATAGAAACATCAATGATGAGAATCATTGACTGGCTGTCTCCTGCTTGCCTCCCCTCCCCCCTTGGCGATTGAGCCTGCAACCCAGACATGTGCCCTTGACTGGAATCGAACCTGGGACCCTTCAGTCCACAGGCCGAGACTCTATCCGCTGAGCCAAATCAGCCAGGGCCTGATGCACTGTTTTCATAACAGTCCTCTGAGGGACACAGGCAGATCGCTGGTTTCAAGCCACTTCATAGCTGAAACCATGAGGTTCAGAGACGGGCCATGACTTGCTCAATCACACAGCTAGCAAACCACAGGGTTGGGACTCAAACCCAGGCCTCATCCAAAGGTCACCCTCATCCCATCTGCCCCATTTCTTAGCCCCCCTCTTCCTTTTCCCCCCATCCCCCCAGATGCCTGGTCCCCGGAGGCCTGATGGCTTTTTAAAAACAGTTGGGGAGGGGACTGAGCAGACTCCTGTCAGGCAGCCTCTCTCCAGGATGTTATATCACGGACCCCCCTTTTCCCTCCACCTCCCCGCCCCCACCACCCAGCATTTCTAGAATGAAGGGGAGAGTGAACAGGTGGAGCCAGTGGCGACCTCGCCACGGTGACCTAGATGCGTTCCCTAACCTCGCCTTCGGCAGTAGCATGACCTTGGGAGGCCGCCCCTCGCTGTGGCCAGGCTGAGCCAGTGCGGTCGCCAGGGGGAGAGCAGGTGCTGTGGGCTCCGGACCGGGATAACAAGCTCTGCTCCCGCACCTCGCCTCCTCCTCCGAGGTGCCTGCGCCTCCCGGGCCTCTGGGGCGGCCCCAGTGTCCCTCCTGGGACCAGGGAGCCCGCTCCTCCGCTCAGAAGCCGCCCGTCTCTCCCGAGGGCTCAGGGCTGTTGCTGGGAGGGAGGTCCCCGAGGGCCAAGGACCGGGTATCCCGGGTGAGCCTGGCGGAACGAGGCGCTCCCTTCTCCTCCGGGAGCCGGGCTCCCCTCTCCTCCCCGCCCCGCCTCCGCCCAGGCCCCGCGGGGGCCGCCGGCCGGGCCTACCCGGGAGGATGAGGCGGGGGAGGGAGAGCGAGTCCGAAGTTGGCCTAAGTGGGGTCGTGGGGGGTAGGGGCGCCCTGGTTTGAGCTGGCAGGGAAGGTCGTGTCCGCGGGTCCCCTGGTTGGCCTCGGTCCTTTTGCCCCGGCACCGGGCCTCCGGGGAGATGGGCTTCCACCTGCCCGTCCCGGGTGAGCGGTCCGCCCGCGCCCCTCCCGCTCCCGGAAGCCCCCCCACCCCCACCCCCCGCCGGGACCCCGCAGGCGGCGGGGCTGGCGGTCCGCGTGGAGCCGCCGCGCCAGTACCGGCTCGGGGCGGCAAACAGCTGCGGGAGGGGGTTGGGAGGGAGGGGGAGGGGGTGCCGGGACGCCGGGCCGGGGCTCGCGGGGCGGCCGGGGCCGGAGCGGGGGGCGGGGGCAGGAAGCCAGCCGCGGCTCGGGCCGGCCGGCGGGCCCGGTGACGTCGCCCGGGTGCAGGGCGCTCTCCCCGAGGCCCCGGCCCCCGCCCCGCGCCGCCTCGGCTTCCTCCGGCCTCGCCTCCCGGGCCGGCATTGCTGGCTCGCAGCGGGCTGCAGGCTGGCTCCCCGGTCCCCCCCGCCCCCTCCGGCTTCTCTCGCTTCCCGGCTCCTCCCCGGCCCGGCCTCCCCGGTGCTGACCTAGCCGTCCCCCTCGCCTCCCTCTCCCCGCTTTCTCTCTCTCCGGCTCTTTCTGTCCTTCCTCCTCCTCCTCCCTCCCTCCCTCCGGGTCTCTGTTTGTCTCCCCGGCTCCCTTTCGGTGGCTCTCTCCCCGCCCCCTCCCTCCGGGTAACCCCCCCTCGTGTCCTCCCTCCTCCCTCCCCTCTCTCCGCCTCCCCCTCCGCCCCTCGCCAGCCCGCCGCTCGCAGCTCCCCAGTCAGCCTCCCGGACCTGCCCGCCGCCGCCCGCAGCACCGGCCCGCCGGCTCCGGAGCGCGCCCCGCTCGGCCCCGCGCCCCGGGAGCTCGCCGGGACCCCCTTCCTCCGGCCCCGGCCCCGCCGCCGCGCCAGCCCCGCGCCCCAGCGAGCGCGCGCGCCGAGGATGTGAGTCCTGCTCCCGCCGCCGAGCAGCAGCCCCTCCGCCCGAGCCCGAGCCCGAGCCGCGCCGGAGCCGGAGCCGGAGCGCAGCCAGCGGCGGGCGCTCGCCGGGTCTCCCGGGCGGGCCCCGCGCTCCCGCCCCAGCGGCGCCCCCTGCCCCCGCCGGCGCCGCCGCCGCCGCAGCCCGCGGGCCGTCCCGGCCGGCCGCCCCCGGCCCCAGCGCCGCTGACCTGTCCGCCGCGGGCGGGGACGCGGGCGGAGGAGGCGCCGCCGCCGCCGCAGAGCCCCCGGACGCAGCCATGTCGGAGGTGCTGCCCTACGGCGACGAGAAGCTGAGCCGCCTGCAGGACACCAGCAACTTCTTCGGCGCCGGGCAGGGCAAGCGGCCGCCCAAGCTGGGCCAGATCGGCCGGAGCAAGCGGGGTGAGTGGGCGGAACCCCCCTCCCCAGACACCCCCTTTCCTCCGGCACCGAGGCCGCCTGGCTGGAGGTTGGCGAGGACCCCCCGCGCCCGGGAGCCCGTGGCGACCCGATGGGGAACCCCTCCGTGCGGAACCGGGGAGCCCGCACTGCGGCTCGGCGCCAGCCGCCGCGGAGTCCCTCCGCCGCCGCCGCCGGCTTCCCGGAGGGGTCACCGGGGGGCGTGGCGCTCCGGGCCGCAGCGGGGGCTCTGGCTGCCCTGGGACCCCGCCAGCACCCAAGTTTGCTCCTTGATTTCTACCCCACCCCCCATCCCCCTTTGCGCAGCGTATCGCTCTGCAGCTGGGCGGTGGGGTCCCAGAACCCCCCCCCCCCCCGGGGACGGCGCGGGGAGTGCGGAGAGAGGACCCTGTTCCTGCGGGGACGTCCGGGCGCTTTGGGGCTCCCATTGTGACTCCGGGGGAGGGCGTGTGCCGAGCCCGGGCGCCGGGAGCGAGGGCTGGGGAAGCCCCGGAGAGACGGGGCGCCGAGCGGCTCCGAGGGGAGCTCCCGGGGCGGGTGCTCAGGGAGGATGCGGGCGGCGGCCGGGAGACACCGCGGCGCGGGGACCGGGAGGCAGCCAGCCGCTGGGGGTGGGGGTGGGGGTGGGGACCGGGATGGGTGAGCCCGAGACAAAGCTCGGGAGAGGGAGCGGAGCGGGAGAGACCGTGAGCGGGGACGCCGACCCTGGGGAGGGCGGAGAAGCCGCCGAAACAATGGGAGCGGCCGGCGCCCGGGTGCAGAGAGGGACCCCGGCAGGTGACGGTGCGCGGGGAGGCTGGTGGCGGGGATGGGGATGGGGATGGGGATGGGGATGGGGACGGGGATGGGGATGGGGAGGGCGAGGCCGGGTCGGGATGGCGAGAGGCGGAGGACGCGGCGAGGATGGCGAGACCCGGGCGGCAGCGGCGGGAGCTCTGACCTCTGCGGCGGCGGAGGCGGGGAACGCGTTGGGACCGAGGACACTCCATAGCGGGCCGCCCGCCGGGACCCCTGGACCCGCCGCGCGCCGCGGGGACCGGCCCCCAGCGTCCGCGCCCCTCCCCGCACTGCCCCGCCCAGGCGTGGCGACCCGCGCCGCTCTGGGAGCATCCCCGAGGGTCCCAGACCAGGAGGCCTTGGCTTCTCCCCTCCCTCCCTCTTCGGACCCGGAGCCTTCTTTCTAAATGAATGCCCCGCCCCCCGCGGGTGAGATGGGTGGGGTGGAAGCCGCAGGGGCTGCGCGATTTGCGCCCTCTCTCCGATTCCTTTTCTTAGAACCGAGCTGAGACACAGCGGGGGATGGGGGGTGGAGGGTGAGTGGGAGGGTGTGGGATGTGGGGTTTCGGGGGAGGGTTTCAGAGGAAAGCCTCAGAGGGACCCTGGGGGAGGCCACCGCGGATAGGGCTGTGTCTGCTCGGGAGGAACCCTCCCCTGGCCCCCTCCATCACCCCCCCCCCCCCCGCTCTGGCGTCACTGAGACCCCTGGCGAGGCCCAGCGCGCTCACTTTGCCTTTTCTCTCCCCCACCCCTTTTTTTGCAGTTGTTATTGAAGATGATAGGATTGATGACGTGCTGAAAACTATGACAGACAAAGCACCTCCTGGTATTTAACTCCCCCAAAGACAATGGGTTAAGGGTGAGGATAAGAGTAAGGACGGCGAGAGCGGTTATTGGCAGAAAAAGTGTGAAAGGAGAAAGCACGTTGACGTTTATTACTAGCTTGCTACCTGCGATGGAATCAACAACCTGTGTCTCGAGTCAGGCCGGGAGACAGATGATGATGAGGTGGGAGGAGGAGGAGGAGGAGGAGAAGGCTCTGGGCTCCTCTGCAAAAAAAAAATAAAAAATAAAAAAATAAAAAAATAAATTAAAAAAATAACAAAATCACTATATACACACCTATACAGAAATAAAGCCTCAGTTGCAGCTATTGGTCAAAATTAATATCCATTTCTTTTTATATACAGTGAATATTGCGCAGTTATAGATCCGGATTTTGAGCCACTTTAATAATGAAGCAGCAGCCCCCCGGTGTTTGAGGTGGTGGCAATCTTCGCTGATTTGGCTGTTCCCAATGTTTACATTATTTAGTCTTGCAAAAATAATTCCGTGCACTTGGATGTGAAATGCTGTTCAGTTTTATTTTTTTTTATGTTGTTATCCTTGGATGTACAAAGAACATACCAGACAGTGATCTGTATAGATAATCCTGTGTTATTTCGGTCCTCTTTTCAAAGTTACCAGGAATGTGTTGAAGAGAAGAGGACTTTTCTAAGGAATGATGGATACGTAGAAAGCATCCCTGTTTCTTTTTACAAATGCATTGTAAAGCTGTGTTTCTTTCTCGCTGCAAGCTATTTGCCCAAGTTCATGCAAATGGATACCTTTTATATGTCAGGAAAGAGAAACCAGAAAAAAAAGAAAAAAAGAAAAAAAAATGCTTGAGCTTTTTCTAACCTCTCTCTGCAGTCTATTGGATGAGCAGCCTGTTTTTTCCTCTGATATTGTGTCCGTTTGTTTTCTTTAATGGACTGTAAAAAAAAAAATGTAATCACAAGAGTGCCAAATATCTTGAAATGCCAAGAGGCATTTTGGTTTCTTCTCTCTTTCTTTGTGCTCTGAGTCCACGTAAAGGAATGCTTTAGAGTGTCTTCTGTTATTTATAGGGGTTCTCTTAAGGCACACCAGCTGCCTGTTTTGCATGGTATTTGCAAAAATGCCTCATGCGTGAGGAAATCTTCTACCATTTTTTTTTTTAATTTTTTTTTTGTTGTTGTTGTTGCAACTTTGGACCTCAAGAGGTTTCTTCCCTTCCCGTCCCTGGTCCTCTTTTCTTAACTCGACATTCTGTATGTTGCACCTTTAACCAGCACACAGGGCTATTTCTCCGATGTACAATAAAAGAACTGTTCCTGTGTCTCACGCCTCTCTTGTCTGCTTTGGTTCTGGGGGGACTTGCTGTTTGCCTGTGAAGCAAAAAGGCAGAGTGGAAGGCGCTGTGGGCTGGGCTGGGCTGGTAGGAAAGACCAGCTGGACAGCAAGTTCAAAGAGCAAGTTCATTCACTGTGTGGATGGTCACTGGGTCTCCCTGCTTCCTGGAGATTCCTGCTGTCCCCGGTGGGTGTGGAGAGGAGGAGGTTGGTGTGGGGGAAGGCAGTCTTGCTAAGAACAGTGTGTGGAGCCTGACAGACTTGGAATCCAATCCCAGCTCCTTCACTTCTTAACTACGGATTTGAACAAGTCCCTTCACTTCTCTAAGCCTCACTTTCCAAATCTGTCAAGTGGGGATCATGCAGCTTCCACCTCCTAGGCTGCTGGGAGGATTAACACAATATCTAGCACTCGGGATCATATGTCTGTAATCCTTTCCTGAGGGCCACCTGTCCGAAAATGCAGGGCCCAGGAAGAGCTAGTGCCCCCACCCCCACCCCCCTTCGCCTTCCTGAGTTCACTGGTCCTTGCATGAGGGATGTGGCTGGTCCCCTGGGGTCCACGGCTTGGGCTTGGGGTGTCCCGGGCTTCCTCCCTCAGAAGCTTCCCTGCGATCACCACTCAGGCGCCTTTAGGAAAACAGTCCTCAGCCCCCTGCATTCAGGGCGGTTAATGGCCGTGGAGCAGGTCCCTGGGGAAGGAGGGGCTGGGAGAAGGATTTTGGCTGAAGAACGCTGTTCCGTCTGCATCCAGGAGCCCCAGCGCCGGGAGCTTTTAATGTGTTTGTTGTAAAACTGTCAGCCTGGGAGTCACAACACAGCTCACAGTGACAGGAACCTGCCTGTGACTCAGACGTCAGGTAAGACAGGCCTTGGGGTGAGGCTGGGGGTGGGGAGGAAGAGGGGCTCCAGAGGGCCTGTGGGGGTGGGGATGTGTGTGTGTGTGTGTGTGTGTGTGTGTGTGTCTCATTCCCCATTCCCGGGCAGTGGAGGCCCAGAGCCCAGGAGGGCCCAGCGGAGAGCTGGTCCTATCAGTCATTATGAGGAATGACGGGCACGCTGGAACTGGCAGTGCCAGCAGGATGACTCGGGAAGGAGAGCCTGGTTTTCCCAGGCGCCTGCCCCTGTTCCTGAACCTGCCTCTGCTTCCTGCTGACGCCGGAGCATCCCAGCATTTTGGAGCTAATGGGACTTGAGTGATCACGAAGCTCGGCTTTTCCCGTGAGAAGGCCCGGGGGTGCCTCACAGAGAGTGGGGACAGGGTGCACCTCCTGTGTGCCATCACCTGCCAAGATGGGCAGGAGCCATACGGAAGCTGCTCTCGGAAGGCACAGTATTCACACCCCGGAGTAATTACCTGACCTGATCAAGGCTCTGTGCAGCTCCGAAGGGCTTGCCCTTCCATCCTTTCACATAATCGGCCCAGCAATCCGGAAACCCTCCACCATGACCTCTCCTTAGTCAGGGAGGAAACGGACACACCAACAGGGCTGAAAACACCACCCTGCGTCCACATTCATTAGGCTCCGGCTGTTTACCCCACTCACAAAAGCCCTAGGAAGCAGGCGTGATTATCCTGACTGTGCAGAAGCAGCCAGGGCTCGGAGACATTCAGTAGCTTGCATGAGGTCCCTCAGCTGGTTCAGTCGCTGGGACGGGACTCGAACCCAGAGCCCAAGCTCCGGGATGGGGATGCAGCAGAGTCATCTGACCCCAGCCCCGGCTCGGTCTCAGCTGCAGCCACTGTCCTTCAGCCTTAAAGCTCCTTTTGTGGGTCTGTTGTTTTGAGGCCGGGCTCTCTGCTATGCCGCACAAGACATCTGCGGAAGGGATTGGAGGAGGCAGGGCTTGATGTGGTCAGCGAAGGCCCCGAGCTGCCCTCTGCTGGGAAGGGGAGAGCGTGGGAGCCCTTGGCCACGGCTCCGGGTCCATTTTAATAAGTGATGTATTAAAATGTTCCTGCTGGAGGCCGCCCGGTCCACCAGAGCAGGAATCTCGGCCAGGGAAGTCAGTCCGCCTTTCCGGAGCACTCCGCTCAGCAGGAGGGGACATAAATCTCATCCGTCCACTCGGACATCAGGGCGAGCGTGTGTGGAGAAGGCACTTCGGGGGCTGGGCAGACATCACATGATATCGAGTGCGGGAGATCTGGGTAGGGAGCAATACATAGGAAAAAGGCCATTTACAGTCCGGGGTTGGGGAGGGTGTGTCCACGCCGCCATGCACGGATGGAGTATCTGCGGCCGCATCATTCAAACGCCACTAATTGAATGCTTGTAATAAGCATCTGTCTCTTCGGATTCTGCTTCTGTGGCCTGTCCAGGCTGACAGTCGGAAGGGATATCAAAAAGCACCTCCAGGAGGGAAATTGGCAAATTAAGTTTTAAAAGGAAGAGACTTAAAAATGACTGCTGTCTGGAGGCCCCAGATGAAGGAGTGAGCTCAGGGCACCTCTGCGGACAGCGGGCAGCAAAATCGGGGGCCCTGCGGACCCAGCGGGAGGGGCAGATGGTAAGGAGGCTGTCGCAAGAGTAAACGGCTGAATGTAGGACTTAGATGGCTTGGATTGGAAACTGCTCTGGTCTGCTTTCTAGTTGTGACTTGGGGCCAGTTTCTCTAGCTCTTTGGGCTTCTGTAAAATGGGGGTGATGAAATGCCTGCCGCACAAATAAACAGAACCCCCCTTCTCCTTCCCAGCACAGGACCTGGTGCATAATACATGGCAGCCATCAATACGAACATATGTGAAGTGCCTACTAGGTGCTAAGCGACGGACTTTCAAGACCTAGCAAACAGTTCTGGCTGCACAAAGCTTCTTTGCGGATGGTTTTTGGCAGCCCAGAGCTGACACCCAGGATACTAAGGGGCAAGTGGAGGCATCACCATAGGGTTGGGGGCAGGGGGAGGAGTCAGCTTGCTCCTTATTATCTCCGCCAGCTCACCAAAGCCCCCAACAATTTCAACCCTAAGTAAATCTGAGTGCTTGCTGCCCAAAGCGGTGTCAAGAGAAGTCTCTACCCCTTCTTACCAGGTTGTCTGAAGTCTTTGCTCTGAAGGAATATGAGAAAGCACCTCCAAGACGGATGGAGGCCCCTGCGGAAGGAGGGGCTGGGAGCAGGGTTTTGGCTGAAGAAAGGCTGTTCCTCGTTCTTTCCTGCGGGGAAGTGTCAGTTTATTTTCTTGGATGAATGGAGACTAGCAGGTATGACTATTTGCCTAGGAAGGGACAGAGCTTGGCTTTCTGCTTGGATCCCCTCCCACAGATCCCACTGGAGAGTTTTATTCATTTGGCAGGTGTTAACTTAGCACCTACTATGGGCCAGGCCCTGTGCCAGGCTCGTTGGTTATGAAATGGCGAGGAAGTGAGTTTTCCCTGGCTTGAAAATGATGATAGTTGCCATGAAAATGAGGTGGCAGCTAGGGGCTTGGATATTCCTAAAGTCAGAGGCTCGGATCCTTCATGCTGGCAAAAAGAGGGAGCCAAAGGGAACTGGGTCTTGGGCTGGTCTGAGATGTAAACATGAGAGCCACTTAAAAAAAAACAAACAAAAAACCACACAACTAAACTTTTACTTCAGAATAGTTTTGGGCTTGCAGAAAAGTTGTAAAGATAGCACATCTACCCCTGACCCAGTTTCCTCTGTTGTTCACATCTGTCATTACTGTGGGACATTTTTCACGACGGAGGAGCTGACATTAGTCCTTTATTACGAACTGAACTCCACGTTTCATTCAGA
Source organism: Nyctalus aviator (assembly GCA_036971965.1). NCBI lineage: Eukaryota > Metazoa > Chordata > Mammalia > Chiroptera > Vespertilionidae > Nyctalus > Nyctalus aviator. Next base: position 184,222,472 of record CM072923.1, read on the forward strand.
TTTCACTCATTTTTTTTTTATCTGCCCCAGGATTTCATCCAGAATACCTCATTACTTTTAGTCATCATGTCCCCTTAGGCGGCCCTTGGCTGAGACAGTTTATGAGACTTTCCTTGTGTGCTTTTTTCTCTCTTCTTTTTTAAAAAAAAATATATTTTTTTGATTTCAGAGGTGACGGGAGAGGGAAAGAGAGAGATGGAAACATCAGTGATGAGAGAGAATCATGGATTGCCTGCCTCCTGCATGCGCCCACACTAGAGAATGAACCCACAACCTGGGCATGTGCCCTGACCTGGAATCGAACCGTGACCTTCTGGTTCATAGGTCGATGCTCAACCACTGAGCCACGTCGGCCGGGCTTTCCTTGATTTTGATGGCCAGGTATTTTGTAGACTGTCCTCAACTGGGGTTTGTCTGGTGTTTCTCGCATAGTTCAACTGGAGTGATGGAGATAAAGGATCATTTTCATCACATCAGGTCAAGGATGCATGCTGTCAACGTGGCTTATCCCTATTGATGTTGACCTTGACCTGGGATATTTCTGCTCAGGTGATTCGAGTGACCCACTTAGCAGGGGTTCAGCTCTGCCTCTGTGTTGAGCAAGCCACTGTGGTTTAGATGCAATCGTGAGTTTCGGGCAAACCAGGGGAAAAACAAAAATGCCACAAGGCCCAAGGTACTGCCTGATGACCGATAGATGGAACCTTATAAAAAAGAAAAAGGAAAAAGAGAGAGAGAGAGAGATATTAGAAAAACAACCACCACCCTAATAAAAGCAACTTCCTGTGGAGGGGAACTGTCACTCTGCTGAGAAACTGTGCAGAATTTTCTCTTGGAAACCTTCAGGCAGCTGCTCTAGTTTATAAAATCTGCCTATTGGAAGGAAGAGAAGGGGAAAAAACGGTTGTCGTTATTCCAGCAACAGAGATTCTCCCAAGCCATGTGCAAAAATAAATCCCTGGAGACCGAGCTGTATCCGGGGAAACCTGGCCCCGGGGCCGGAGCCTGTGGACTGGGTCCTGGGGAGTGAGAGCCTGCGTCCTCCGGCCCAGACGCTTCTCCAGTGGGACCCAGAGGCCAGAAAGAGAGCCCCACTTTGCCCACACTGTGCCCTTCCCCTCAACTTCCCCCCTTTCTGGAATGAAGATTGGTGTCTCCCTCTCACGTGGGAGGGCTTGTTCTTGACCCCAGACAGTGCACAGCCATGGGCCTGCAGGAAGGCCCTTGACCCAGAAACAGCTGCTTTGAGGACAAAAGGTCACAAAGGGGAAGGGAGGTCAGGAAGGACAGGCTGAAGGGGAGACCAGGACTCCGGAAATGTGCCATGGGAAACCCTAACAGAATGGTGATGGGGGTGGGGTGGGCGGGGTGGGAGGGCAGACAGTGAGGACAGGAAGTTGCTAGGGAAAGGGGTGTCTTGTAAGACAGAAAGTGGCTGGCTGAGGTATGGAAGAGTTTGGTTTGGCTCAGTGGATAGAGCGTCGGTCTGTAAACTGAAGGGTCCCGGGTTCGATTCTGGTCAAGGGCATGCATCTTGGTTGTGGGCACATCCCCAGTAGGGGGTGTGCAGGAGGCAGCTGATCAATGTTTCTCTCTCATCAATGTTTCTAACTCTCTATCCCTCTGTCTTCCTCTCTGTAAAAAAATCAATAAAATATATTTTAAAAAGAAAGAAAGAAAGAATGGTTTGGAAGGGTGTTTGGGAAGAGGAAATCAGCTAAGTAATCAATGAATTAATTAAACCCATATTCATTCAAGGGCACGTCTGTCCGGTGTGGGGTGGGGTGGGCACTGGGGAGACAGGGCTTACTAAAAAGAAAGGCCTTTTTTTCGGGCTTTGGGGGACCTCACTGCCTGGTCCTTGGCCGTTCAATGACAGTGAAACTCCCAGAGGTCAGGAAGAGGGGTGCACAGGAAGCTTAGGAAATCCTCGGGGAGCCCTCACAGGTGTCCCCAGCATTCCCAGTGGGTGTCTCCGAATGAACTGGCCAGTGCATCCCACTCCCAGCTGTGCCATCACACCTCATGTGCATGTCACCCCCAAATGTTTTGCCTCCTGGGCTCCATTTCCCAATAAGGAAAACACTGTGTGAGGTGCTCGCTCTAGGCCAGTAAGCGTGCTACACTCTGCATTTATCCCATTTAATGTCCACAACAACCGGATGTGGGGCTTCCTGTCATGATCACCCCCATCTGACAGGTAAGGGACAGGGCAGCACAGAGCAGCGAAGTCACCTGCCCTAGGTCGCACAGCTCGAGAGCGGAGCTGGGATCGACCCCCAGGGTTGCCGACCCCAGGAGCCCCCCGGGTCAGCGGCTCCGCGTGGGGAGGGACGCGGGGCTGCCCAGCTTTCCAGGCTCCTGGCGACTCGGCCGCCGCGCGCAGAGCCCAAAATGCCCATCCTCCCGGGGGGCGGGGAGGCCGAGGATCCGGTTGGCCGTGAACCCTGGACCGGGCCAGCGGTTGCCATGGGGACGGCCGGGCGGAGGCGGCGGGCCGGCCGGCGGCCCGCGGGGCAGTTCCGGGGAGCTCCGGCCTCGGCGGGGAGGGGCCGCGGCCGGCACCCGGGGCCGCGCTTTCCGGGCCGGGAGCCCGTGCGCTCTCCCCGCCCCGCCGCCCGGAGGCCACCCGCCCGCCTGCCCCGCAGCCCGAGCGCCTCCGACCCGAACCCGATCCCCCGCGAAGCTGCGCGGATCTCCAGTGCAGCGTGTGAATTATTTACTCGGTCTGGCGGCCTCCCCGCCCGCCTCCGCCCTCCCGGCCCCGGGCCTTCCACATCCTGGTCTGCGGGAGGCCCCTGGGTCCTCCCTGAAGTTCCCAAGTCCGGGGCCCCGCTCCCCCCCTCCCCCCCCCCCCCCCCCCCCCCCCCGCAACTTGGGCAGGAGCATCCTGAACCGAGGGAGCACTGCGTTAGGAGTCAGGAGCATTTGTCAATCCTCGCAGCCACCCTACCAATCAGGGACACTCCAAGTTATCCCATTGCACCTAGGGAGAAACTGAGGCCTACAGGGTTTGAGTAAAGCTGGAAGTGAAAACAGCCCAAGTCTGGCTCACACTTTAAAAAAAAATGTTTTATTGATTTTTTTTACAGAGAGGAAGGGAGAGGGAGAGTCAGAAACATCAATGAGAGAAACATCGATCAGCTGTCTCTTGCACACCTCCTACTGGGAACGTGCCTGCAACCAAGGTACATGCCCTGGATTGGAATCGAAGCTGGGACCTTTCAGTCCGAAGCTCTATCCACTGAGCCAAACTGGTTTTGGCAGGAGGCACTTCTTAAGTGCCAGCCCCCGTACTAAGTAAGCACTTTATACATTTTCATCAATTTAATTCTTATAACCTCCTGAGGTAGGACGGCAATAATGGACATTTAACAAATGGGGAAACAGAGGCACAAGAGGATGGAAGCTTCCCCAGGGCAATGTCTTATTTCTCTCTCTCTCTCTCTCTCTCTCTCTCTCTCTCTCTCTCTCCAGCATCTAGAACAGCGTCTGAATATGGGGTGGGGCAAAAGTAGGTTTACAATCGTGAGTACACAAAACAGAGTTTATTCCTGTATTATTATTTATTGTGTTATTTTCCGGATGAACAACTGCAAACCTGCTTCTGCCCCACCCGGTATTTGTCGAGGAGGAAATATATCACCCATACCCGCTGTGGATTTCACGGGCCCATGAAGCTCCTGCCTCTGTGAAGAAAAGGGGGCACAGGAAAGTTGGGGATCTTGCCTGGAGACACAGCAGGACTTTCACTCCCTTGCTTTTTGGCTGAGGCCTCGGGAAGCCCTGGTGGTCTCTCTGGGCCCCGGGAGCCTGGCTCGGAGCCCATCATTGGCAGAAAGGGACCCCATGGAGGGCATTTCTGAGATGCCCAGGGGGCAACGGGGCTGTGGGTCTCCCTGGAGTCCCTGCTGGGCTGGAGAGGACGGTCAGAGGACTCTGACCAAACCCAGTGCTCAGTCAGCCAGCAGAAGACTGTGCCTGGGATTGTGAGTTCATTGAGAGTTCACATCTAAGCCAACCTTAGTCCCGCCTTGGGCAAGTGGGTGCTGGCAGGGCGTGGGGGAAGAGCCAGGCTCGTGTTTGATGGCCACTGAGCTGCTGTGTGGTCTCCACGCTCCGTGTTTTAGGCTCACGTCTCAGGCCTCCCCACAGCGGAGAGAGGGGCACCATTGTACCCACAGAAACGTGTGAAAAGGAGGGTGAAAGAAGTGCTCATTGTCCAAGGTCACCAGTCCAGGGGCTTCAAGCTCGGCCTCTCTGTGCCTAAATGAGCCTGAACCCGAAGCACGCGTTCCACCGGGGACCTGGGCCCAATAATTACTTCACTTTCCCGGCCCTCACCTGTGAAATGGGACCATGAACCCAGGCCTCAGATGATTGTTGGAAGGATTTGAAGGTGCTAACAATGATGGAATATCCAATGCCTAGGACAGTGGTCGGCAAACTGCGGCTCTCGAGCCACATGCGGCTCTTTGGCCCCTTGAGGGTGGCTCTTCCACAAAATACCGCAGCCTGGGGTCTATGTGGAAGAAGTGGCGTTAGAAGAAGTTTAAGTTTAAAAAATCTGGCTCTCCAAAGAAATTCCAATTGCTGTCCTGTTGATATTTGGCTCTGTTGACTAATGAGTTTGCTGACCACTGGCCTAGAATGTTCTTTCCCTGAGCTTCTTGGAGATCCATCAATGTGAGCTTTGGGGTAGCCCTCCTGGGGTTGCAAGGGAGCCAAATTTGAGAAAGGGGGGTCAAGGTGGGCAGGGGCTTGTGGGGAGGCCGCTAAAGACTGGACTGCTCTATGGAGCATGGCCCACCCACTCGTCACTGTGGGTTCCTTCCCACAATGCTGTGTGCCTTCAGGCTGTAAAGTGGGGATGCTGCTCCATCATCTGCAAGTGTGCTGGTGAAGTCAGCTTCCTAGAAGTAAATGGTGCAGCCCTCCCCCCCCACCCCCCACTCCTACATAGCTACTGGATCAGTGGCAATTACAGAGCTGATGGGGTCCACACTGCAGGCCCCTCTCTTTCCAATTCTCTGTAAACCTGCTACACCCCGGTCATGCTTTCCTTCCAGGATGTAAGCTTCTCTGCCTTTGCATACGCTGTTCTCTCAGCCTTTCACCCCTACCCATCTAGCCAAAGCCTACTCTTCCTCCAGGTTTCAGCTGACATGTCACCTCCTCCAGGAAGCCTTCCCCGAATCTCCTCCACCTCAATCAGCTGCTTCACGTAGGCTCCTGCAGCCCCAATGCTTCCTCTGGCCGAGCAGTCATCCCACTGTGTATCACTGCCGGTCTGTCCTCCTCCATCTGACAGTGTTGGCTTCTGGGGAGGCACTGGGCCTCTCTGGCTGGTCTCCATGTCCTCAGGGCTTCACACAAATGCCTGGAGGCAGCAGGCCTCAGGGAATGCTCTTGAATGAATATAATAATAACAATCTCTTGCATTCGGAGAGCCCTTTTCCAGTTTCAAAAGCCTTTTTCTGACAGTTTTGCCATCGGATCCTACCAGAGAACTTTCCAGTGGGGGTAGGCAGGGTTTGCATCGGTGCTTCCGTTTTACCAGGAAGAGAATGAGGCTGGAGGAGTTAGGTGTGTTGTCCAGGCGGCCATGGGACAGGTGCTCTGCTCTCACTGTCTTGCCCGAGGCAAGCCTGGATCTATTTGGTTCAGGGTGGGAGTCTCCTGAGAGTTCTGATTCCGGGCTTTCTGTCTTGCGGGGAGGGGAGGGGGCAGTGTGGAGAGCTAGGGGCTGGGAGCCATTGCTTTCAAGTCCTATTGAGGAGCTGGGCCCACTGTGTGTGGCAGCAGCGGGCTGGGTGGGGGTAAACTTGCTCCCTGGAAGGAAACAGTGGGAGGCAGTGGCTTTCTTCTGTGAAGCTCCGTTCACTGCTGAGCTAGTGCTGGTTTAGAACACAGCAAATCAGGGAAAAAGGTATCCCAAACAGGGGAGTGCCTAAGCAAACTGTAGCGTACCCCTTAGTACATTTAGCAACCATTCAAAATGTTGTTTCTGCAGCTTGTGCACTGGGAAAGTTCATAGGTCATAGTTCAAGGCAAAAAAGAGAATGTAAGTTGGACCTATGATGGGAGAATAGTGCTGGGGAATGGTTTGAATTTGTATCTGCTGAGAACTTAGGTGCGCTAACCTCTTTGCACCTCAGTTTTCTCATCTGTAAAACGGGCACAGTAATAGTCCTACCTCATACTGCTGCTAGGAGGATTATATGAATTAATACATGTAAGGCACTTAGAACAATGCCTAGCATATATAAGTGTTAAGATTTAGTTATTGTCAAATTATTATCATCATCTCAGCTTTTGCAATATAATAATAACAATCTCTTGCATACGGAGAGATTGGAAAAAAAGTAAAATAAAATGATGGAAGAGAAAGTCAGTGGTGTTTGGGATGAGGATTAATGGATGCTTTTTACTTTTTTCTACTCCCCCGAACTGTCTAAATATTTTACAATGGAGCTGTATTACTTTTGTCATCATGAGAGGATAAACCATTTCCCCTAAACCACAATAGTGGGGGACACACCACTCAAGAACACTTTCCTCTTGGTTTCAAGAGGGTGACCAGAGGGAGTCGGCCCCGTCATTAACCCTGGGGACACCCTGAGGACACACCCGTGTCAATATTTCCCTTTCGCCCGGGTCAGCAGCTCCCAAATAATCTTTCCCCAAACAGATCAGACTGTCCCTTTCGCCTCTCATCTGCTTGTTTACCATTTTATATGATGCCTGTGGAAACATATAGCCGAGCTGTTTAGATAGCCACCGCCATAAACTGTCGCCACCTGATGACAACGAGAACTCCCCAGGCTGGGTGCATCCCAGCTGAGACTAAATCATTCTGACCATCCCCTGTCATCATCACACTCTCCCGCTATCCGGGGAGACAAGGGCATTTTCAGGGAAGGAAGTGCCAACTGCTGTGTAAGCTGATATGGGTTCTGTCAGTCGGCTGGCCAGGCCGGCAGCCTGCCAGAGGAGGCCAGCCAGCCGGCCAGCTGGTCAGCAAACGACCGTGCTGGGCACACAGTAGGTGTTCAGGAATTACTCCTCGTCAAGCTCAATGGAAGATTTGATAGGCCCTGCCTGTATGCATGACTCTGTCCTGGGGACTGTCGCGTGTCCTGCTGAGAAGGTGGGGTGCTAAAGGATGCTCTTCTCCTTTAGGCAGAAAAGGCCAGCAGATGCCCTTCTACTGACAACGCATGAGCTGGGCTTTTGGGACTGTGGTCCCTCACCTGGGGTCTATGCTAGACTTTAATGTTTCTCTTAATTTATTTTATTTTATTTTTTTATTTTTTACAGAGAGGAAGGGAGAGAGATAGAGAGTTAGAAACATCGATGAGAGAGAGTCATCGATCAGCTGCCTCTTGCACACCTCCTACTGGGGATATGCCCGCAACCAAGGTACATGCCCTTGACCAGAATCGAACACCGGACCTTTCAGTCTGCAGGCCAACGCTCTATCCACTGGCCAAACCGGTTTCGGCTTTAATGTTTCTTTTAAACCTTCTTGGGCTATGGGTTTATATGACCACGATAATTGTCATTGCAACATCTGACCACCTCTTACCTACCCATCCTCCTATTTTCCCATCCATCCTCATCATCCATCCATCCATCCATCCATCCGACCCTAGGATCAGACTGCCTGGTTTTAAACCATTTTGTGATCTGGAGGCAGACAGATGACCAGACGCTGAGGCAAGTCCAGGGTTCGGTGGGTTCAGAGAAGAGGGATCAGATGCACCTGGAGGAGGCTGCCCATTTGGTACCATCATCATCACCAGGGCAACTGGGATGCCTTTGTCCAGGGGTGGGGCCTCAGTCAAACAGTCATTGGAAAGCTGGCCTGTGAACCGTGGCCTGGTCCCTGGCATGCCTTCTTATCCCTGGCACCCTCACCTTCCCACCCCTAGCCTGTACTCTCTACTCTGCTGCCTTCCCTGGCCCAGCTCTCCACTCTCCTCTGACACCCTCATCTCCACCCACCACCTGTCAAATGTACCTTCCCCAGAGCCTGTTTCTTGCTAGAGACAACTAATTGGGTGATAATCCAACTGTGTGCTAACATGTCCCAGTGATGCCCTCCCTGGTAACATTTGTCATCGCCAGCAATATCTAGTAGGTATGTTTACTGGGCACCAGGAAACGGCCTGTCTCAATAATGACTGTGTATTACTCAGCACGGGGTGGTGCCACTATCCTGTATTTTGAACACTGAATATGTGCATTGACTGCATTATCAAACATCTCATGTGTGCCTTCTACTGTGAATTTCAGTTGGGTCTAGATTCCAGCGTTCCTCGAAAGACATCTTATTGGGGTGGGGATGGTAAGGTCCCAGCTAGAGAGGTCTGGGTTCAAATCTCACCAAACCTCTTGCTAGCTCTTGAGTAAGTCATGTGACATCTCAGAGCCTCAGTTTTCTTATCTGTTATCTGCCTGCATGATGTGCAAAGGGTCGTTGCAAACTGTCAAGCACCATGTCAATGCAGAGTTATTCCAGGAGCTTTAGGTTCTCCACAGATGTTCCCTCCTGCAGAAGCAGAGGCCCAGGTGACTAGAGATGACCAGGGAGCATTTGGAATGGGCTGGGACCCCGGGGGTGGCAGCTCTGAGCTGGCTGTGACGTGGTGCCCAGGGAGATGTCATGTCACATTGGGTGGCCCAAGATTGGTTAGTATATGACTACCCTCCCCTGAGTCTCATTGTACAAGTCTTACAAGTCGAAGATGAAGATTTCACCCACGCCAGTGTCCCCCAGGACCTGTCACCATTGCGGGGTGCCCTTCCTACTTTCTCCCTTGTGGATCCATCTCATCCACCCCTGGATCTCTCTGTTCCTGGCTTGGGAGAGTGCTTTGGCCTCCCACTAAGTACTTCAACCCCCTTCCTCTCCTCCCATGGCACTGATCCTTTCATGCATTCATTCAATACATGTTCATTATGTTCTATCATGTGCGAGCCCTGCATGTGAGATGGCATGTAAAGGATGAGTGGTGCTGAGCTTGGATGGATCTGATGAGGCACTTCTCTTCCCTTCCCAAGGGTCTGTTTGCGATACTCAGTGGGTCTAGGGTCAGAGATGTGGGTTGGGAAGGGCACTTGATAATAAAAATCATACATTTACCATTGGACCCAACCATTTTGATGCTTCTGAGTCCAAAAATATTGTGTCAAAATGTGACAGCGGTTGTAGACCATTGGAAATGGGGGAATTAGAGGAGTTGTTGCAACTGGAAGATGTAGGTCTGAGACCCTGCTCTTCAAGGCAATGGGTCACATGATGGTGGTGGGTGTTATTGCCTGGGTTTGGGAGCTAGGAGCTCAGGGATGAAGGAGAGAACCCTGGGAACAGTCCATTGAAAGACTGGAAAGTCAGAGGAGGCGTGTTCTAGAAACAGGAGCAGAACCAAATGGGATGAGAGCTTGAAGAGAGGGTGGTGGTGAGTAGTGTTGAGGAGATCCAGGGCCTGGCGGTCATCTAGGCATTGGTGACCTTGGGTATGGTCACCTCTGTGACCAGGAGGCAAGCACCAGAACATAGGGAGCTGGGAGTTAGAAGAGGTGGGATGGGGATATGGGGGGCCTTGGCCATCCTTTGGAGGAGGTGGGCAGTGAGAGGGAGGAATATTCTTTGGGTGGAGCACAACTCTGGTTAGGATGCAGTTTGAGGCAGAAGAGACAGGTCTCCTTGGTGCTGGGCATGTCTAGATGCGTATGAAGAGGCTGTGGGCCAGTCATCTTTTCATGTGTATAGTGTCTTCTTATTCACCAAGTCCTTCCAGATAATGGAAGCTGTTGCATCCCTCAGTAACTACTGAGTAGCTGCTATGTGCCAGGTTCTCTTCTATGTGCCGGGGACCCAGCTGTGGAAAGGTAGACAGGATCCTTGCCTTCAAGGATCTCCCCATCTACTGTGGTGAGGAAGTCAACACGCATATTGTAACTAAACTACCTTCCGAGGGCTAAAATAGACCATATCCATCAGGCTTCCGTCGGAGAAGGGCGCCACTAGGAATGGTACAGAGTAAGACTTTATTCAAGTATGGGAACTCGTGGGGCAGTCTGTGTATGCTGCTGCTTCTGGGGTTAGGCCTGAGTTGCTGCAAGTTGGCCAGATGGTCAGGAGGAAAGCTGGATGTGGGTGAGAGCAAGGGCACTGGAACCCACCCCTGTCTCTCCCCACCTCCAACCTCAGTGCTGTGAGTGACCTTGTTGGACAAGCTGGCGCCCTTCACCATCAACCTGCACACACACTTGGCCCACGACTTGCAGTTGAAGGGGAGATGAAGTCCAGGTGCCATTCTTGATCAACGGGGAAGGGGAGGTGGCCCTGAGATAAGGGTTTGTCCAGCCCTGACCCAGAATAAACACTCATAGCTGCTGCTGCTCCACTCTCACCTTCCAGATGGTACACAGGATGTCTCTTACTCCTCACGCCACCCCAGAACTCAAGGGAATTTTGGGAGAGGTCACTGGAACCCAGCTCATTGCATCGTGTTAGTTGCACTGAGACAGTGCAAAGTTCTCCAGAGATGAAGAGGAGACAGTGTGGTTGAGTGACAGGGGTGGGGAGCTGCTTTAGCTCAGGTGGGTAGGGAAAGCTCCTTTGAGGCCGTGGCATTTGCGGCAATTCCAAGTGGCATCCTCCAGGGTCAGGAAGAAGGCAGGGTGGCTGGGTCTGGAGATAAGGGGAGAGGCCAAGAAGAGTCTGCGAGGGCACAGGAACCAGAACAAGGAGAGAGCCTAGCCGGCCATGGTAGGATTAGATTCTGTTCGCAGCAGGGCAGGGATGGGGCAGGATTTAAGCTTTTAAAAGTTGCTTGGATGGCCAAAACCGGTTTGGCTCAATGGATAGAGCGTCGGCCTGCGGACTGAAAGGTCCCGGGTTCGATTCCGGTCAAGGGCACGTACCTTGGTTGCAGGCACATCCCCAGTGGGGGGAGTGCAAGAGGCAGCTGGCCGATGTATCTCTCTCATCGACGTTTCTAACTCTCTATCCTTCTCAATTCCTCTCTGTGTAAAAATCAATAAAATATATTAAAAAAAAAAGTTGCTTGGATGAGGGACTATGAAGGGTGGGAAAGATGGGGGGCGGGGGCACTTGCAGACGGCGGAGCTCCTTCAGTGGTCTGAAGAGGAGATGATGGTGACCAGAAAGGGGAGGGGGGTGCTAGCCGTGAGAAGAGAGGTGTTTGGATTCTGGTCCATTTTGTGGACAGATTTAGGATTGAGGTGGGCTTGTGATGGATGATAGAGAGGCATTAAGGTCCTCAAGAATAACACAGTTATTATCCTGGACTCCTTTAGCCCTTGCTTCTGGAAAGGACATCCATTCTTTCGTGGCTTCCTTGCTAGCGGCCCCTGTCCTCAATGGCTACCACCACCCATCCCCTGTGTCCCCTCCTGTCGCTTTCCATAACACACAGGGCTGGCCCCACCTCCATCCCTCCAATGTCCTGTGCCTTTAAGATGGGGACAGAAAGGCCAAGTGAAATCTGTCTTCTCCAAATCCTGTCCTAATGAGAGGCAGAGGAAGAAGCTAATCAAAGCAAGAACCAGCCTGGGGGGAAAAGAAAAGATTTTTATCCTCCCAACCCTGCGAGTTCCCCTCGGGCTCTGAGGAGCCTCAGAAGATTTCTCCCCGAACATATGAGTAATACCCGGCCCGAGCGCTCTCCTCCGAGCAGAGGGAGAAGATGAAGTGATTCTGTGTTTGATTAGAATTTATTTCCAACCTGCAGCCTTCCTGGTGTCAACCTCCCACGCTCGCTCACTCTCTTGCTCGCTCACAGCCTCTGCAGAGTTTGGTGGCCAGAGAGGCAAGGTGAGGCAAGAGGACCAGGGAGAGGAGAGGGGGAGGGGAGAGGGGAGGCTGAGGGATCTGCAGGCTCCAGAGAACTTCCAATTATCCCATTGACAGTGGGGACCGGGAGAAGAGATGTGTTCTCCACTCACTACCCCCAGAGAGAGGGGACAGCAGGGTTGCTGGTCTAGCACAGCTGTGAACAAGAGCTGGTTGGATTTGTGAGTCTGGGGAGGGCTGGTTGGTTGACGGGAGCAGCGTCAGGCTTGGCTGCTTGCTTGTGGGGTGAACTTGGGTAGCTCAGGTACCCTCTCTGGGTTTCAGTTTCCTCATCTGGCTTTGACAAGCTTTTAAAGACTTTAATTTCTATGATTTTAGACAATGTCCACATGTCTGTCTGGGGGCCAATTTGGTTCTCACTGCATTGGGTTGGGGGAGGTTCCCTCTCTGCCATATTGGGGAGTGATATGGGCCATGGCAAGATAGGTGTATTAAGAATTTTAAAAATATATATATATTTTATGGATTTTTTACAGAGAAGAAGGGAGAGGGATAGAGAGTTAGGAACATCCATCAGCTGCCTCCTGCACACCCCTTTCTGGGGATGTGCCCTCAACCAAGGTACATGCCCTTGACCAGAATTGAACCTGGGACCCTTCAGTCCACAGACTAATGCTTTATCCACTGAGCCACACCAGTTAAGGCCATATTAAGACTTTGAGGCAAGGGCTCGCTCTTTTTTGGGGGGGTCATTTCTAGAGGACGGGTAAATCACACCAAGTGACTCTTCTTTTTCCATCCCTTCCTTAATTTAATCACTCATTCATTCATTCATTCATTCATCACCACAAGCTGCCTGCCTGATGTGCTGGGTTCAGTGAACAAGACCTGGCCCCACAAGCTTAGGGTGGATGGTGCAGCGTGCTGCGAGACCCCCTTCAGGACTGAGGCAGCTCCTCCTCCAGTTTCCGGGAGTGTTGCCTGCTGAGAGTTTGCTGCTGAGAGTCTCCTCAGATTGCCCTTAGCCCAAGCCAAGGTCACAGCCCTTGTGGGGTGCAGCCCCTGGCCTCAGTGTGGGAGAACTTGAAGGGTGATCCTGCCCCAGAGCTCCAGATTGGGGCAGCTTCAGAGCAGGTCAGCGTCTCCTGCCCAATCCTGCTTCCTGTACCCCTCGCAGTGCTTTCCCAAGAGCCTCCCCTCCACGAACCCCCTGCATCCAAGTCTTCATCGGAGAGGCTGTTTATGAGCAGTCTGACCAGACAGCCCTTAGCCCACACTATCTCATGCAATCCTCCCACAGCCCTTTGAGGGAGACACCATGGTTACACCGTCTTTACACACAAGGGGCTTGCAGTCACACCGGGTAGTACATGGCAGAACTTGGACTTGAACACATGGCACCTGACTCCACAAGCCAGCCTGGAACCACCCATCTGGAGCCTGGCCCATCCCAGGTGGTCAGCAAAGGGCAGGGAGTCGCTATGAGCACTCTTTTCTGCCCAGAGATTGGCCTGAGGATGGCTCTGGACCATTGACATTTTCCCTAAGACCACTCCCCTCCCCCCACCTCCCAGCTGGCCTGCAGCCACGATAGTAGCAGCAGCAGCAGCAGCAATCTTCGTGAGCCTCCCTGTGTGCCAGCTCCGAGCAGAGGAAAACAACACCTCCCTCGGCCACCCACTCTCCAGCTGCCCTGTCAACCACTGTTACCGTCAGCGGGTGGGTGTCTTTGCCTGCGCACCACCTCACATGTGGTTGGTGCTGCTGGGAGAAGAGATTTGAAATTGAAGCCACTTCATACTCTTCCTGAAACTGAACCAAGTCTGAGACCCTGGAGGATGGAGGCTCTGGCCAGGCCAGGACCGGTGATGAGCAGAGGAGACCTAGCTCTAGTCTTCCAGACTCAGGAGAGGTTCCTGCATTCCTCTGGGCCTTGGCCCCCCAGCCAGTGATGGTCAGCAGACCTCTGAGGGCCCTTCAGAGCTCCTGTGACACAGCTCACATCCACGGGGAGGGCCCACACCCTCTGAATGTCCAGAGGACCACCCCTCACTCACCGGTGTAGAGCTCTACAGCCTGTCAGCGCTCCCTGGACTCACGTCTGAGCTCCTCAGCACGGCTGTGAGGCTGGCTGGCTGATGGCAGTAGTCCCGCTTCAGATGGTGAATAGAGGCTCGGAGACTGGAAGGGACTTTGCCTCAGGCCATTCGATCTTTGAAAATTCTCAAAATCCCTTCATTTTTAAAATACAAATAAAAATATATCTGTTGCTGAAGATCAGAACCGAGAGCTTAGAAATGATCTCGGGGGATCCTGGGGACCCCCCCTCCCGTACGTGGTGCAATAACCAGTGACAGAACCAGGGCCAAGGCCAAGTCCGGGGCTCATTCAATTACTCTTGGTTGGGAATTTTTCAATTTCACACCGTGAATTGTTTCCCATTTAAGGCGGAAACCTCAACCGCTAATGGGAAGGCCAACACCACGCGAGCTTGTGGGCATTTGGTCCGCCTCTGATTGCCTGTTCTCCGGAGTTGATTGGGCCCTGTTCACCTTGTAACTCAGCTGCGGGCATGCACAGTGGAGACGGCTGCGCGTATTTATTTTCCTATCACGGTGGCACAGGCGGCCCAGGGAGGAGGTGAGGCGGAGCAGCAGGGACAAAGAAATGCGTGTGTTCTGGCAAATTTGGGGAATTAGCTCTGAGGTTGTTCCAAGGAGAAAATGATGTTTTGAATCAGGAGTTATTATATATCTGAGCTCACTGCCTTTTAAAAGAACACCTTGCTTACCCAAGTGTTCTGTTTATAGATTTATTTATGCCTGGTTCAGTTTCAGAAATAATCTGAAGTGGCTAGTTATTTAATTAGATTGTGAGTTCCTTGAGGGCTGAAACTGCCTTCATTATCTCTCCTCTTCTGACAGGCTAACCAACTCCTGCTTTACCCTACCTACCGCATCCCCCCAGCTAGAGTCTATGCCTCTCTCTGCTGTAATAATCTGTTTCTGTGTCATTGTTTTCCACTGAATTATGAGTTCAGTGTGCACTGGGACGATGTATTATACATCTTAGTATTGTAGCCACTCATCCAACAACCAAATATCCACCCAACCATCCATGATCCATCCATTTCTGCCATTATTTATTTAATGCAACTATCCATCATACATTATCCATTGATGCATTGATCCACCTATTCATCCATCTATCTAACCACCTATCCATTCAACCACCTTTCAATCCACCCAACAACCAAACACCCATCCAAGCATCCATGATCCATCCATCCATCCACCTATTTCTACAGTCATCTATTCATGTCACTATCCAACTATCCGTCTAGCTGCTGTGCTCTGAGTGGGCTGGGATAAGTCAGTGTGACTAAAGGGCCTGTGAGGGCCAATCAGGGCTAAAAGCATCAGGCCCCAGAAGCCCTTGGGGCTTTGGAGAAAGGAAGTTTGACTGTTCAAGTTCACAGGAAGCCAAATGGACTTCACAGTGAAGACCCCTCTTGTGCTTGTGCAGCTTCTCCACCTGAGGCCTTCCGGGCACCTGCCATCTCCCAAGCCCAGAACCAAACCCATTTCCTTTGTGTTCTTCCTCTTCCACCTGCTTTTCCCTTGTCCTTCTCAATCCCTGGAAATGACACTGCCACCCATCCTTTTGCCCATTTCTTCACATTTCTTCAGGTAACAGCACTTATTTTCTCGGTATAATTGTTCCTCTTCCAGTCTAGTTCTAATGGGACCAGCCTATCAGCATTTCCCCTCCTGGCCAGAGGGAAAGGGAGTGGAAAACATCCAAATTAGACCAATTATTGTTTCCCAGGCTTCAGGCCATAGTGCCAGGTGCAGAGAGGAACACCTGATCAAGCCTGACCAAGCATAGCTCTTCCCTGGGATTTTTTTTCTAACTAGAGCTGATGGGGAAAAATGTCTTTCCCTAATGGTTACAGGCTTTAAAGATATTGCCAAAACCGGTTTGGCTCAATGGATAGAGCGTCGGCCTGTGGACTGAAAGGTCCCGGGTTCAATTCTGGTCAAGGGCACGTACCTTGGTTGCAGGCACATCCCCAGGGGGGTTGTGCAAGAGGCAGCTGGTCGATGTTTCTCTCTCATCGACGTTTCTAACTCTCTATCCCTCTCAATTCCTCTCTATGTAAAATCAATAAAATATATTAAAATAAAAAATGAGTCCTCCGAGCTCTTTGATTTTGGATAGTGAATGACACTAAGACATTCAGGAAGAGAATATTCTGAAGGTACCTGAGGCCCAGGTTCCAATTGTTCCTCAAGTCAGCTCCACCACTTCACTTCCTTCAGTTTGTTTTCAGGACAGGGGTGAGTCTTTGGGTAACATTTACCCTTTTCCTTCATAATTTGATTGCATTTCTGTCACTTGTAATCAAAGAATCTTGGCAAGCATGTTGCTCAACCCAGCAACTCAAGTATCTTCCTTGATTCAGCCCTCTCCTTTATTTCCTTGTTCAATCAAAAGCAAATTCCTGCCCAGCTGGTGTGGCTCAGTGGTTGAGTGTCAACCTATAAACGAGGGGGTTATGGTTCAAATCCCAGTGAGGGCTCATGCCCGGATTGTGGGCTCAGTTCCCCAGTTGGGGGCATGGAGGAAACAGACACTTGATGATTCTCTCTCATCATTGTTTTTTTTTTTTTATTAACCATAATCATGTCTCGGATAAACCTCATTGGCTATGGTATTGCCAATGCACAAAGCTGTCTCTCTCATCATTGATGTTTCTATCTCTCTTTCCCTCTCCCTTACTCTTTGAAATAATAAATAAATATATATTTAAATATTTAAAAAAAAGACAAGAAAAAGCAAATTCCTTGAATTTAACCCTCTGTTGAGCTCCCAAATCTGCTCCCTTCTCTCCATCCCAACAGCTTATTAGATTTTGGGAGATTCTCTCTCTGGATCCAGTCTCACCCATTCCAACCTCTCACTTCAGCCAGAGAAATCTTCCTAGCACAAATTGGACCTGGTTATTCATGCTATAAACCTTTCAGTAGCTTTCCCTTTACTCTCAAGATAAAGTCCTCGCCTTACATTAAAACAATTTTTTTTTTGGAAATAATTTTAGATTCCTGGAAGAGCTGTCAAGATATTACAGAGAGTTCCCATCTATCCTTTACCTCACTTCCCCTAACATTAACGTGTCACATAGCTATGGTATGTTTGTTAAAATCAAGAAATTAGCACTAGTTCAACACTATTAACAAAAATGACAGATTCCATCAGTGTTTCCAGTATTGTCCCTTTTCCTCTCCAGGGTACCATGTTGCCCTAGAAGTGCCAGCTTTCCAACAGGGCATTGGGTGCCTTTTGCTATCTGGCCAATGTTTACCTCCAAGCCCATCGCTAGCCCCTCACAGCACCCCTTTCATCCCTGCATCACCAGAGGTTCCTCAAAGGGTCAGGCCTTTTCTGATTCCTCTCTGTCTGAGGAGCCCCTAGTCCCTTTCTTGACCCAACTAACACTTTTTCACCCTGTAAGACTCTGTTCAGTTAGTGCTCCTTCTCGGAGGCCATCTTGACCAAACCCAGCTGACCACTGGGCTTCTCTAGCCGCCTCCATTGCTCTCTCCACACTGCATCTTTATCTGGGAATTTGATCATCTGTTTCCTGTCCTCTCTGTTGAGCTCCCTGGGGGCAGCACCCTGTTTAATTTATCTCCGTGGGAACTTGGTGAATGTTTGCAAAAATGGATGAAGTTAGGGAAAAAGTCAATACCTACACGAGTGTCGGCAATAGCTCAGAGGGAGAAATTGGCAGCCAGGGGAAGCTTCTCGACTTGAATCTTGGAGGATGGAGTAGTAAACTAACATCTATTGAGCATAGACAACGTGCCAGGCACTATTCTAATCACTCTGCACACACTAATTGAATTCTCACGAGAACTCCAGGAGGAAGGTACTATTATTCTCCCCATTTTACCCATAAAGGAAGAGAGGTGGAGCAACTTACCAGATGCACAATTATTAGAGGCAGAGCTGGGAAATGTCGTGAACGGCTTCTGCTTTGCTAGACCTGTGTGTGTGTGTGTGTGTGTGTGTGTGTGTCCTGTGGGAGCAGTAGGAGGTATTCCAGACCCAGGCAACTGGTAAACCTGAAGTATTTTTGAAAGTAAGCATGGGCAACCCAGTTTCTTGAGGAGTTCCTGGGGAGGGTGTGTTGTTGGTTACCCCTGAGGCTGACAGGTGGGGGTGGGGGGCAGCTGTGGGCAGCTGTGGATTTGGAGAACTGCATGCGGGTGTGAGAGCCATGGACACTCTCTGGAGTGTAAGTTGGCCAGAGGCTAATTGAAAGCTCTGAGAGCTGGGAGAAAGCCAAGCAACCCCAGAAGAGAATGTCTCAAGGAAGGAAGAACATAGCGCCCCGGAGAAAGCCACCCGGCCAGGGTGGGCATGAAGTCAGGACGAGCCTGCTAGAGTGAGATCATCCAACCAAATTCCCGCAAGATGGATGATGTGGTTCAGGTAGGCCCTTGTAACTATCCCCGAGTTTATAGTGTGTGTGAAAAGGCCTTTCACACCCTATTGTTCCTAATTCATCCTTCCAGTGCCCAAACAAGGCAGGCAGGCACCATATCCATGTCCTGTTTATAGATTGGGAAATGGAGACTTAGGATAATGACTTGCCTGAGGTCACACAGCTAGAAAGAGACACAGTAAACATCCAATGAATGAATGAATCCAATGAATCCAATGAAACATCCAACGAATGAATAACTAAGAACTGTAACCCAAGACTATTCCTTTGCCCTCTGAGAAAGGGCAGTTAGTGCCTCGAGCTAGAGTACCTGGTACACAATGGGGTGTCAGTATACATAGCTGTGGAGGGGATGGATGCAAGTGGTATCAGAAAAATGTAGGAAGAGAAAGGCCCCAATAATATCACAACCTAGCATACCGAACACTCAGCTTGTGTCTGGAATGATGCACATAATACACCATTCAGGCAACCCACACAACTTAGCTAGCTAGATTATCACTCTTCCCTTTCCAGGGGAGGGGAGGAGACTGAAGGAATTAGGCAACTTGGCGAGGAATCCCACAGCCAGAGAGTGTGTAGACAGGACTGGAGCCAGGTCTGACATGGAGCATTTGCACCTACCAGACGTCATTAGGTGGTTACCTACCTGTACAAACACACAGATACATACAAGAACACATACATAGACATACTCACACACACATGCCCATAAACACACAGATATGTATTCAGATAGACATACAGATACACACAGGTGCACAAATAAACATAGGCACACACATTCAGACACTCACAGGTATAGAGACACACACAAAGACACACAGACGCACACAGACATACACCCATGAGTTGTGGTCTTTGGAGAAGATTCACCGGATGCCTTGGCTAGTGTCTCCACATGAGGAGATGCCAGGGAATGACTGGGTGTTCCTTGGTTGGTTCCAGTCCAGTTCCTTCAAAGAATACAAACAACCAAGCTTTCTAGAGAGAACAATCTTCCTCCTCCCCCTCCCCTTTCCCCTCCCCCTGTGCTCTTCTGGCTTTCCCGAGAGGATGACTAAGGCATACAGTTGTGTCACCATGACCACAGTCCTGACAGAAAACATGTTCATCACCCTCAAGCCCAGGTAACCCCTGATCTGTTTTCTGTGACCGCAGTCCCACTCTGTAGGATTTCACACAGATGGCACCACCTGGTATATGTCTTTTGTGTCTGGCGTCTTCCGCTCAGCACAGTTATTTCGGGACTCATCTGTGTTATTGCTTGTGTCAGTAGTTCATGCCTTCGCACTGCCAAAGAGTACTCCATTCACCAGCTGATGGACATTTGAGAAGTTTCCAGAAGGGAAGTGACCTATGTTCCCCGCCCCCCCCCCGCCCCCCAGGGCCCCAAGGGATTTGGTGCTGGGGGGAGCTGGGAGGAGCCAGTGGAGGGGAGCGGGAGTGAGTAGGAGTGGGGATTTTGGAGTTGGATGAGTTGCAGATTTTAGCCTTGGCTTAATCAACTACTAACCTCTCTGAGCCCCCATTCCTCCTTCTCTAGAATGGGGACAAAAACAACCTCATGGGATGGATTAGGAGGATTAAGTGCCTGGAGAACTGATACAGTCAAAGAACATTTTAGGACTTACTATGTGCTTGCTAGGCACTGTTCTTGGTGCAGGGGACATGCACCAAGAATTAGATAAACAGTCTCTATGTTTTCTTGTGGAGCTTTCAGGCAGCCTGGGAGATATAAATATGGAAACAAAATCAACAGTTATCAATTGTGACAAGTGCTATTCGAGGGAGTCAAATGCTCATCATTTTAGGACCAGGTTATCAGAGAGTTTGTTCAAAGAGAAGATATTTAAGGTGGGAGCGGAGTGATGGGGAGGCGGAGGCGGAGGCGGGGAGTGGGGATAGCATATGCAAAGGGGCAGAGTTTGCAAAGGTCTGACTGTGTTCCAGGCACAGAGATGGGGCGAGCGTGCCATGGAGACACCAGAGCGCTGGCTGCAGGCTTGGCCGTGCTGGGCCGGGCAGGAGTTTGTGGATTTTGCACGAAGAACAGATTTATTTTAGACACAGCGAGTGCCGGTTGTTATTTATTCTTCCTCTCATTTCCCATCACCCAAGGGTCTCAGTTCCCAGTTCAAACCTCCTTCCAAAAACTCTAGGCGGGCAGGTGCAAAGCCGGGGTCTGTAGCCAGCTGAGCCCGTGCCCTTACCCCGACCTCACCAGCAGGCCTGGCAAGCTGGCTGGCACCAGCTGGTGGGGTAGGGGTAGAGGGAACACCATCTGCTGCTCCCTTTTGTCCATCAGCCCATTGTCTGGCCCACACCCGCTGCTCTGAGAACAAGGGGGACAATGGGGAAAGTGATCTTTGGGGCTCTTGTTTCCTGGCCTGCCCCTCGTCCCCATGATGACACCAGGAAGAGAAGTCCCCCCCCGCCCCCCCCCACCCCGCCTCCCCGGGGTGGAGGTAGGGGCTCTGCCAAGCGGGAGGCAGCACCGCCAGCACCACTCGGATCCCTCATCATCTCCCTGGCAACCACAGCTGCCAAATTGTCAGTCGGAGGTTTTTTTTAGCGCCCGGGGCGCGGGTTTTTCTGCTTGCACTCCCTTGAAAGGCGGGGTGCTCTTGGCAAAGGATCTGCTTATCACTTCCTGAGGGCCCCCGGCTCCTGGCCTGGGGTCCAGGGGTTCCCCAGCCCCCTGGGAGCCAGTGGCTGAACAAGCCAAGCCAGGCCAAGCACATGATTAAGATGCCAGCAGGACGGAGGCACCAAAATAAACTCAAATGACCCTGGAGACGGAACTTCACTTAAAAAAAAAAAATCAGAAGGCTGTTAAACGGCTTTGTGCTCACTTTATGTTTTGGGGGTATTTTTATTTGGGCTTCACCCCGTGTCGGGGAGCAGGGCACCATATGCTTTTCATGGCTTTGAGTCTTGAAAAGTCTGGACCCAGTCCTGAGGGGAGGTGGGCAGACCCCTGGACAGCGACCCTCTCATCCCTCTGGTGGGCAATTCAAGCGCAGGGTGCCCCTCAGAGCTGGCTGGTTAGCAGCTGGTGCTGGCTGCTCTCTGGCGGTCCAGAAGCCGGAAGGGGCCATATAACCATAATACTGGCCCATGTTCATTGAGCATTTACTGTGTGCCAGAAACTGCCTCAGAGATGTCAGCTCCTTTACTCTTCACAACCAATCCAGGAGGTGAAGCCTAGCGTTAGCATCCCCATTTTGTAGATTGGAACACTGGAGGGCACAGAAATAACATTTATTGTCCAAAGTCATAGCTATCAGGTGACCAGAGCAGGATTTGAACCTGGTCAGTGGGCTCCATGCTCTTATGCTCTCTCTCTCTCTCTTTTTTTTAATTTTTAAATTTTATTTTATTGAGTTTTTACAGAGAGGAAGAGAGGGGGATAGAGAGCTAGAAACATTGATGAGAGAGAAACATTGATCAGCTGTCTCCTGCACACCCTCCACTGGGGATGTGCCCACAACCAAGGTACATGCCCTTGACTGGAAATAGAATCTGGGACCTTTCAGTCCGCAGGCCGACGCTCTACCACTGAGCCAAACTGGTTTCGGCCATGCTCTTATGCTCTTAGTCTCAATTTCTCTCTCTCTCATTCTCTCTCTCTCTCTTTCCCCCTCCTCCCCTCATCTCCACTACTCTGGTTGCTGATGGAACTCATGCACAGCTCCCTTTTCAGAAGGTGAGGGGGCCCCCCCCACCCCCCTCCCGCCCCCAGCCTCACACCAGGCCAGAACTCTGGGGAGATAAAACTAAAGATCCAAGGCCCCTCTTCGGACTTGTCACTGTTCAGGGGTCTGCACCCCTCGTCTCAGGCCCCCTCGGGGCTGGGTCCAGACCTCATTGACTTGGCACAGCGTGTAGTTGGGAGCCATGGGTTTTGTGTCCCTCCTCTGAGACTTACTAGCTCCGTGGCCTTGGATGAGACACTTCACCTCTCTGAACCGCACGCCCCCCTCTGTAATTGGGATGACAATCACACCTCCTGCACTGGCTTGGTGTGAGCATTGAGTGAGCGCCTGGAACAACGTGTGCCCCTTAGACTGTGCTCGGCAGATGCTAGGGTGATTGTTGTGACTGCTTTTGCCCTCCCATCCGGGTGACATGGGGATTGAATAATGGGTGAAGGCACTTGCTACGTGGAGGATAATGACACAAGTGCCAGGGCTTTGTGACTCATAAATACGAAGTGTTCAGTCTGGAGAGTAGGAGGGGGTGAAGGCTGAGATGAGATCTGTCCTCCCTGGGTGCTAATTGCCAAGTGCCAGCTCAGTGGGATGGCAGTGAGGGCACCGGCAGCTAAGAGGCAAGGGCAGGCTGCCAGTTTGCACTGATCCCTGAGCCAAAAGGAAGAGGCTCGCCCCCCCCCCCCCCCCCCCCCCCCGCCTGCACGTTCCTGTCCCTCTCTGGCCCTCAGGCTCCCCGTACATAGAATGGGTGATTTCTAAGCCTCCTGCCCAGCTCTGGTTTTCCATGACTCTGCTAGAATAAACGGACATGTGAAAATGAAAGTGGCAGAGACACACAGTGTGGTTGGTGTGTTGCAAAAATGTACCCAGTTCTTCCCTTTTCTCAGTAATCACGCCATTTACAAAATGACTTTGCAGCTTCTCCCTTCACCGGGCGGGGCCTGTTTCTCCAGCCCATGAGCCCGGCTGTCCTGGAGATTTGCTTTGACTGATGCAAAGTGAAGGAGCTGGCAACGTGCGGTTCCAAGTTTAGGCCTCAAGAGGGCTGCAGCTCCCTCTCTCTCTCTCTCTCGTTCTCCTTCTCTTCTCCTCCTTCCCTCATTTCCTCCCTTCCTCTCGCTCCCATCCCCTCCCTCACGGTGACTCTTAAGAGACACATGGCCTAGTCACTTCTGTCATCCTCACCGACAGCCAGCTAATGGTCAAACAGGTGAGAGTGAGGCCGTCCTAGCTTTGTCCTCCTCCCTCAGCCCACCTGCCAGGTGTCAGCAGACACAGAACCAGATAAACGGAGAGCCTGGTCCCGAGCAGCAGGGACCCCCCCACCCCCACCCCCGCCGCTGCTGAGAGGAAATAAATGTGCATCATCATGACATGTCACTGAGGCTTTGTGGTTGTTACGCAGCATTGCTGAGTCAGTAGATAACTGATACACGTGGTCGTGGAGAAGAGTGTGGTTGTGACCCTCTGTGTGACCTTTGCTGGGTCTGTTGCGGCCCTCGGGGGCCAGGCAGGGCGGAACGTTTATGTGCTGGATAAGAACAGCCTCGCTTCAGACCCAGTTTTTCCACGTCCTAGCTGTGTGACTGAGGGCAAGTTACTTAGAGAGAATCACGGATGCCAGCTCTGAGGTTGCCATGTAGATAAAGTGAGTTAATCCAGGGAAAGCACTTAGAAACACTGTGCCCACGTGTGGTCTGAAGTCAGGTAAATCCGAGCTGGAACCCTGACCGTGGCTGGGGGTGTGACCTTGGCTCCTGTCTAAGCTGCCATGTCCTGATCTGTACACGCTGGATTCCATTGGCATCTTCTTCATACACGGGCTTATGTGTGTAAAGAGCTTGACCCAGGGTCTGACCCAGGGGGTGCTTGGGAAATCTGTGTGGGGAGGGGCCTTCCTGGCAGATCTTCCCTTTCCTTGTGCGCCCCCCTCCATCCACTAGCTGCTTCTGGTGATGTGGAGTCAATCTCAGCACTGGGTGTCCCTCGGAGACCAGCTCCAGGTCAGCTTCCCTGGATGAAAGGTGGGGAAACTAAGGCCCAGAGGAGGTCCTGCCCGAGGCCACACACAGGCCGTGGCTGGAACCATCACACCTTGGCTGCCGCCTGGCGCTCCTTCCATGCTGGTGGGCTGCTCGTGCTCCTGGCCTTGACGGCTCACGCAGTTCCCGCCCCCGGTCCAGCACAGGGACCTGCCGGTGGCGAAGCTCTCCCTAATCTTTCCCGTGGGCCCAGCCAGGCTGCTCCTGGAGACCCAACCACCTGTCAGGTCAGATGTGTAGGTGACTGAGGACCCGTGTGACACAGGCCTCGGTGAGAACATAGAGGACGAGATCAGCGCCCTGGGTATCCATGGGGAAACCAAGGCTCAGGAGGGGCCGGGCTCTTCCCCGTATGTCCGCTTAGGTAGAGGCAGAGTTGGGCCTAGAACCCAGGCCTCCTGACTCTCAATTTGGGCCTTTCTCTCGGCTCCTTCCCCCACCACCTGGATGCTGTGGATGTGACTGAAAGAGAAGACAGGAGTCAGGCAGGGTGGAGTCTGTCCCATGCCAGACCTCAGCCCGGCTCAGGGAGCCTCCTGGGGCTGTCCTCCAACCCCTCCCTGTCCCTGGTGATGACAGGGCTGTGGCCTGGCTGTGGCCCAGACGCTGGCTCCCCGGCCCTCTCTGGAATGATCCCTGACCTCATTGTCTGTAGCGGGAGCAGCCCAGATACTGAGTAAGGAGTTCCCCAGGCCGCAGCCTGCCTCTGCGGGTGATCCTCCATGTCTTAGCTTGTCTCCAAGGAGGAGGCAAGGGGTTCCCTCCTCTTTGTGTCCCTTCCACAGCCTGGCCCTACAGGGCAGAGGGTACTGTGTGTGTGCGCGTGCGCACGTGTGCATGTGTGCACACATGTTAATCACATGCATGCCGTGTTCATTCTTTGTGCTCACTGGAAGTAGGAGTCGGTTGTGTTCACATAAGTTCTTGCTGGACCTTCTTCTGCCCAAGGTGTGGGTCTCCTATGCATGAGTTGTGTGCACACAAGTGGTGCACAGTGTGGATAAGGGAGTCCTTGGAGCAGGGGCACGATGTGCTCACACCCTGAGCACCTACTGCATACACTGCATGTATGTACTGCATGTGAACTCTGAGTGTGTTCACATGTGTGCAGGTTGTATGCGTGCACATGACATGTGTGCATGTTGCACTCACACCACTTACCATACACGTGGTGAATGCACATGGTGGTCAGGCTTCAGAGAATCAGGTTTGGCTGTGAGAGTGGAGGGGGAGGGCTTCAAGGTTCCGCGCTGTGTGCGTGTCCTGTCCAGTCCTGCTAGCTTGCCTCAGACCCTGCTTTTGGGGCGCCTACTTCCACAGCTCAGGCAGCCCCAGGGACCTGGATGCCAGAGGGAGCTGGAGGCAGAGGGATCGCTTCGGGGGGGTCCTGAGCTGGACCCTGTGCCAATGAGAGATCGCGGCACCTGCATCTCTTCTGGCCGCTTTTGGTCACTCTGCCCTTTGATCTGTGGCCCCCAGATCGTTTGCCTCTGGGACTCCTACGGTCTTTGAGGGCCCTATACATAAGGGGTCCTTGAACCTCCAAGCAGGGGGCTTTGGGTTCCCAGAAGGAAGCCCCTTGGGTGCCCCTGACCTTACATTTGGCTTTGATCCAGCCAGAGGAGCTGGGCGGCCTGGAGCCCAGGTCTGCTGGCATTCAGGTCCTGGGTCCCATCCTCCCCCACCTTGCCAGGGCACCTCCAGGGACTTCCACAGCCACCTGATGAGGTTGGGGAAGGGAATAATCACATCTGATACTTGCATCTGTCTGTCCATGTGCCCTCATGTAATCTAGGCGAAAGACACAGCGCAGCCTCCTCACCCCCCTTCCAGGGCTGCTATGGCAACGCAGAAGTTGGCTTGCCATCTGCTGTCTATAGGGACCTCAGTCAGGCCTTTGCCATGCTAGGAATTAGTGAGAGGAGGCACCCAACCTGCTCGGGGACAGCCATCGGCCACATCTGGTGGCTCTTAGCCCTAGAGTCCCTCAGAGATGATGCGGCATGGAGTCCCTCCAGCTGGCGGAGAAGAGTGGACATAGAGAGAGCCCTGGTTCTCTCCGGGGTTAACCTCTGCTCGTAACATCCTGTCTTGGGGGGGTGGGAAGTGGGGGGGGGGGAATGGCCAGACACTAATTCACACTAGAGTGTAAATATCTAACTTCTTCTGGAAGGGTAGTGGGCTTGGGAGGGTGTCGAAACTTGAACTTTAATAGAAATTAAAAGCTTTAGGTATGGGAGGGAAGTATAGGGCTGTTAAGCTATTTAAAATTCAGTTGTTAAGGTAGTCTAGAAATGCAGGTGGGGGACTGCAAATCTGACTTGGCCTTGGGTGTTGATGGCAGAGGGGGAGGGTCTGAGCCTCCTCTGGCCTCTGTCTCTGAGGCCTTTGCTGCTGCTGGGAGCTGAGCCGTTCCTACTGGGCTCAGAGATTCTCCTGCCCCCACTTCTGGCTCCAGCACATTTGTTTTCTTTGGAAAAATGTTCTCTCTTGGATGCTCTGTGCTTAGAGTGAAAAGAGCAGTAGGGAGGAGGAGAGAGTAAGGATTCCAGTAGAGGAGTGAAGTGGAGGGAGGATGGGGTGGCATGGAGGAGGACTGGGAGAAGAGGAGAGAGAGGGGGAAAGGGAAGGAGGGTCTGAAGGAAAATGTAAATGAGACCAGTTGCAGGGCCTGTTAGAATTGCTGATCAGTCACCAGAGGGTGCGTGAGTGACTTCCTCTCCCCTGTCTCAGCTTCCTGATCCATAGATGGGTGCAATAACTCCCTGGGGGGCGGGGGGGGAGGTTGAGAGGATTCGGGAAGATGCATGTGGTATCCTGGCATGGTGAGAACTCAGGGAGGTACATGTGGAGGCCTGGCATGGTGAGAACTCAGGGAAGTGCATGTGGAGGCCTGGCATGGTGAGAACACGGGGAGGTACATGTGGAGGCCTGGCATGGTGAGAACTCAGGGAGGTACATGTGGAGGCCTGGCATGGTGAGAACATGGGGAGATACATGTGGAGGCCTGGCATGGTGAGAACACGGGGAGGTGCATGTGAGGTCCTGGCATGGTGAGAGCTCAGGGAGGTGCATGTGGTATCCTGGCATGGTGAGAACATGGGGAGGTGCATGTGGAGGCCTGGCATGGTGAGAACATGGGGAGGTGCATGTGGAGGCCTGGCATGGTGAGAACACGGGGAGGTGCATGTGGAGGCCTGGCATGGTGAGAACACGGGGAGGTGCATGTGGAGGCCTGGCATGGTGAGAACACGGGGAGGTGCATGTGGAGGCCTGGCATGGTGAGAACACGGGGAGGTGCATGTGGAGGCCTGGCATGGTGAGAACATGGGGAGGTGCATGTGGAGGCCTGGCATGGTGAGAACACGGGGAGGTGCATGTGGGGTCCTGGCATAGTGAGAACTCGGGGAGATACATGTGGAGGCCTGGCATGGTGAGAACATGGGGAGATACATGTGGAGGCCTGGCATGGTGAGAACACGGGGAGGTGCATGTGAGGTCCTGGCATGGTGAGAGCTCAGGGAGGTGCATGTGGTATCCTGGCATGGTGAGAACATGGGGAGGTGCATGTGGAGGCCTGGCATGGTGAGAACACGGGGAGGTGCATGTGGAGGCCTGGCATGGTGAGAACACGGGGAGGTGCATGTGGAGGCCTGGCATGGTGAGAACACGGGGAGGTGCATGTGGAGGCCTGGCATGGTGAGAACACGGGGAGGTGCATGTGGAGGCCTGGCATGGTGAGAACACGGGGAGGTGCATGTGGAGGCCTGGCATGGTGAGAACATGGGTAGGTGCATGTGGAGGCCTGGCATGGTGAGAACACGGGGAGGTGCATGTGGGGTCCTGGCATAGTGAGAACTCGGGGAGATACATGTGGAGGCCTGGCATGGTGAGAACATGGGGAGGTGCATGTGGAGGCCTGGCATGGTGAGAACATGGGGAGATACATGTGGAGGCCTGGCATGGTGAGAACACGGGGAGATACATGTGGAGGCCTGGCATGGTGAGAACATGGGGAGGTGCATGTGGAGGCCTGGCATGGTGAGAACATGGGGAGATACATGTGGAGGCCTGGCATGGTGAAAACATGGGGAGGTGCATGTGGAGGCCTGGCATGGTGAGACCACAGGAAATGGCACCACTCTTGCCCTCTGCCATCGATTCTGTCTCAGAGAGGTTCCTAGACTTGCCCCCAGGTCCTCCTCACTCTTAGGACCCACTCCTGCTGGCTTGGGCGGCACAGTCTGCCTGGGTGAGGGACCCCCTCCTGCAGGCCCTGGGCAGGTCCCACAGGCGTCTGCTCACCAGGCGCAAGGTCCACTGGCTGGGAGTAACCCACATAAATTGAGGTCAGTGTGCTGTGTGGAGCCGGGGTGCCGAGTTCTCCAGCTCAGGGGCCCCTGGCCCAATCCCAGGCTCGGGAACTGGGACGAAGCAGGAGATAAACAGGGGAGTCATTCTCCAGCGTGGAGCCCACCTCCTCCCCATGTCTGGCACCCCAGCATCAAGCCCAGCAAGCCCCGCTAGCACCCAGTTCGGCTCAGCAGGGAAGAGAAAGGGTACAGACAGGAGGAGGGGAAGGCTGGGGGTGTGTGTGAGGGATGGGGCAGGATATCAAATCCTCTCCACCAACGAGCTCCTTTCTGTGAATTTCTAGCATCTGCAAATTTATTTCTGCCAGCAATTTACCTTTTCTGCAAGCAAGAGAAATCTGTTCTTGTTTATGAGTCACCGCTTTTGGGAAAGATGAGAAAAAGAAGCATCTGCAGTTGGGAATATGACAGGGGCTGAAGTTCAGAGGCAGGGCCAGCGAAAACGATGCAGCAGAATCTGATGGGGTCTCACTCCCATTCTACCAGAGGCCGTTATGTCGCTGGTACATGGCTTTGTTAATGTGCACACAGTATCCTTCTTGGTAAAGCAAACATCTTATAAGCAAATAAACTTGGAAGCTGAAGAGTGGAAGCTCTAGCCCTGGCCGGGTGGTTCAGTGGGTTGGGGCGTCGGCCAAAGGTGTCAGGCTCGAGTCCCAGTCAGGGCACACATCCAGGCTGCGGGTTCGATTCTCAGTGGGGATCCCCGACTGATGTTTTACTCTCACATCCATGTTTTTCTCTCCACCTCTCCTTCCCCCCCCTCCCCTCTCTCTCAAATCAATAAAAATGAGCGAAAGCTCTACCTGACGTGATGGAATAAACAGGAAGATGTGCTGTCGGTAGGAAATGTCAAGCCCAGTGAGAACGGCCTGGGGAGGGCTTAGCATTAGATCCACAGTTGAGGGCTGGAGGAGGGTGGCTGGATCCTGCCTCTGGGAAGTGAGGCGGGTCCATTATCCTGTCCTCCGTGAGGGACACTGCCCCCAGGAGACTCCCCGGGGCCCTTCCAGGGGGTCCCCTCCTCCCCTGGGTGTCCCCTTCCTCCCCGCCAGGAGGGAGCTTGCTAGAAATGTGGACTCACAGGCCTGGCCCAGAGCTACTGACTCAGAACCTGCATTTTAACACGGTCCCCAGGTCTGAGTGCATCACAGTTCTAGAAGCTCTTTCTGAGCCAACCTGCCAGGGTTGCTGCGAGGGTTAAACGGGGTGACATCATAGGAAGTGCTGAAGACAGCGGTCCGCTGTTATTATTATTGGTGTCGAGGTGTGTATAGAGGTTTGCTTATTCAGATACTTAATATGTGTAAATAAACATGTGCAGGGAGGACCAACTACAGAATTCGCAGGATCCAGTGCAAAATGAAATGTGGGCCTCTGGTTAAAAATGTAGATGGTGGACAGAGCCTGAAGTCAAGTGCTGGCCCTCTTCGCTTGGGGCCTGTGTGACCTCTAACCTTGGGGCCTGTGTGACCTCTAACCTTGGGGCCTGTGTGACCTCTAACCTTGGGGCCTGTGTGACCTCTAACCTTGGGGCCTGTGTGACCTCTTCCCTTGGGGCCTGTGTGACCTCTTCCCTTGGGGCCTGTGTGACCTCTAACCTTGGGGCCTGTGTGACCTCTTCGCTTGGGGCCTGTGTGACCTCTTCGCTTGGGGCCTGTGTGACCTCTAACCTTGGGGCCTGTGTGACCTCTTCCCTTGGGGGTTGTGTGACCTCTAACCTTGGGGCCTGTGTGACCTCTAACCTTGGGGCCTGTGTGACCTCTAACCTTGGGGCCTGTGTGACCTCTAACCTTGGGGCCTGTGTGACTTCTTTGCTTGGGGCCTGTGTGACCTCTAACCTTGGGGCCTGTGTGACCTCTAACCTTGGGGCCTGTGTGACCTCTAACCTTGGGGCCTGTGTGACCTCTAACCTTGGGGGTTGTGTGACAACCAGGTCCCGGGAGGAAGCAGCTCTGAGCGCAGGCATGTGTGTGTGGATGTGCACGGGTGTTTTCAAGGCCCCGGTGATTGGAGGGTTTCCTTCCTATGGCCCATCCTGGTGGTTTTACAGATGGAGACAGCCTGGGGGAAGGGTGCAGAGCTGGGACTGGACTCGGCCCCCACTTCTTCTCCACCCTCAGTGCCGGGTAAGTGTGTCTGAGCCTGGGCGTCAGCAACTTTGGGGATTCGCTGAGGACTCACAGCTGAGAGATGTTCTCTCACGCTTGCACGTTGCAGAGAGACTGTGGGGCACGCTCCCCCGGGGATCATGGGCATCCACTCCCAGGGAGCTCTTGCCGCTCGGAGAAGGGGTGTGAAATTTAATTTGCACTAATTGTCCCGGAGTGAGAGGAGCAGGGATGAGCTGGCGCTGCACATGGCACATTCGGCCTCTTCCGGTAGCGCCAGGTCCCCAGGTTGCAGTTTATTGATGTGCCAAGAGCTAGGGGTGCTCTTACCATGGCAACCACAGCTGCTGGGATTTTGGGGTGGCTGGGCTGGGAAGTAGGATGGGAGAGGGGAGGGAGTGAATGGGGCGAGACAGATCTAGGGCTCATGGGTCCCTGTGATCTTGGGGGCCCCTGTGCAGAGCCCCACTCTCTCTGGGGGAACGGCAGAGGGAAGGAGATGCTAGGTGAGGCCGGCTTTGGCGGGAGAGGTCAGCAGCTCGATCCCAGGAGAGGGATGGACTGTCCCAGTCCCGAGGGAGAGAGGGGTCCTTCCTTTCGGCCTGTGCGGCAGGGGGGATGGGGGGGTGGGGCTCTGAGGTCCCCAGGATGTAGGCTGAGCTGGAGGACAGAAACCCAGAGGCTGCTGGCAGAGGAGGGGGTAAAGGAGGGACTCTAGAGCCAGGGGCAAAATGCCTTGCCTGTCTCTTCCTGCTCCTGCCCAACCACTCAGCTCTAACATTCTCTCCCCATCTCCTTCCTGCTCATTCTCCCCTCTCCCTCCTTCCCTTCCCCCTTTCCTTTTGGACGCTCTTTCCTGCCACCACTAGAGGGCGCCAAGGCGCTATGGTCTTCTATGATTGATCAGCCTGCGACCCGTTAGGGAACCTTGAAGCCTGGATGCCCCAGAGCACTGGGTCCTCAGTAGAGATGGGACATTCCAGCCTGTTCGGAGCCTGGGGTAGGTCTGGACTGACCTCAAGGGCAGAGGATATGACAATGACCTCCTCTCACAACTCAGGGAGTTTTAGAAGCGGTGTGTGTGTGTGTGGGGGGGGGGAACTCCTTGGATCCGGAAGTTTCCATGGGGTCTCTCTAGCAAGTCACATCACCCTCCAAGCTAAGGCTTCCTCGTCTGTACAATGGGGCCACCAACCCCATCTGACTAGCGAGGACTGGACAGAATGACACACGAGAACCCACACAGAGCAGACAGTCCGATGGGAGTCTTCTCCACCAGATCAGACAGTGAAGGAATGTTAGGTGCCGGGGGCTCTGCCTGGCGCTGAAAGACAAACGGAATCGAGGCAGCCACAGGGCTTTGCATCGCGAAGCTCTCAACCTGTCGAGGATGAAATGATTATATGTAACCGAAGCTATTTTTAAATGGCAAATGCTTAGGTCATTATAAATGTGTGTGCCGTGGAATGCAGGCTGAGAGCCCTGTCGCTCTAAGCGTAGGTCTGGCAGGGTGGGGGGCGATGGGAGGGGGGGGACTAGGCTGAAGGATAGCACATGCACAGGCTGGGAGGGAGGAGGAAGGTGGCCCAGGCACAGCAGGCAGGCCCTTGGCGGAGGCTCAGTGAGAAGGATGAGGTGGGAGAGGAGCTGGGGATTGGGCAGGGCCTGCTGCCTGAGCTGTCTGGTGAGGACCCAGAGCACCAGGAAGGCAAAATAGAAGGCCCAGCGACCTTTGTGTGACAGAGAAGAGATGGACATTTCAACATGATGGCAGCATGTTTGAAAAGGAATGGCGCCAGACCCCAGCCCTTGGCCAAACGCACAAGCTGTTGATTCTGGGGGAGCGAACCTAAGGTACCTGATCAGCATCCCTCCCTCCCCTCTTCCCCTTCCCCTTCCTGCGGCCACCCTTTCTCCTCCAAACTGAGATGCTTTAGGCCTCAAGACCAGAGATTTTCTTTTTAAGTTCAAAAAGTTTTCCTTTTCATCAAAGCTATACATGCACATAGTTTGAAAAATCAAACAGTTCTACAAGATTTATTATAAAAGTCAGCTGA
This sequence comes from Nyctalus aviator, assembly GCA_036971965.1. Taxonomy (NCBI): domain Eukaryota; kingdom Metazoa; phylum Chordata; class Mammalia; order Chiroptera; family Vespertilionidae; genus Nyctalus; species Nyctalus aviator. The sequence goes on from CM072923.1 coordinate 184,255,109, forward strand.
CCCTTGACCTCGCTCCATTTCCCTGACCCCAGGGAGGCAACTATGTACTTTGATTTTTTTTAGCTGATTATTTTGGTGTTTATTTTCATGTTTCTAAATAGCATGCTTGCATTGTTACTTCTTGAATGTTCGTTTTTTGGTTAGTTATTTGACTTTTTTGGGGTAACAGTTTTATTAAGATATTAGAAGTCCAGTGCATAAAATTTCACGCACTGGGTGTGTGTGTGTGTGGGGGTGGGGGGTGGGGGTCCCTCAGCCAGGCCTGTGCCCTCTCACAGTCTGGGACCCCTCGCTCCTTACCATCTGCCTGTAGTGGAGGGCCACTTCACTTGCCAGCCGTGAGCTCTGCTTCTGGTTGAGTGGTGGGAGGTGAGGGGTGAGTGTCTGCCCCCTGGTGATCAGTGCATGTCATAGCGACCAGTTGTTCTGCTGTTTGGTTGATTAGGGTTTTATTATATGGGATAATTCATATACTCTCCCATTTACCATTTAAAGTGTACGATTAGGGGTCGTTGGTATACCACATAGTTGTGTGACTATCACCACAATCAATTTTAGAGCATTTTCATCACCTCAAAAAAAGTCCTGTATCCTTTAGCTATCCCAGTCCGCCCCCCACACCCCCCAATTGCCCAGCCCTGAATGACCACATAGGGACTTTCAGTTTCTACATATTTTCCCATTTTGGACATTTTCTGTAAATGGATCATGTAGTATGTGCTCTCTTGTGAATGGCTTCTCTCACTGCACATATGTGTTCAAGGCTCATCTCTGTTGTGGCCTGTGTCGATCCTTCATTGCTTTTTTGTGGCCGAATGATATTCCATCGGACAGATATGCCACATTTTGTCTGTCCATTCACCAATTGATGGACATTTAGGTTGTTTTCACCTTTTGGCTATTGCGATCAGGCTGCTCTGAACATCTCTGTCGAAGTTTCTGCGTGGCCATATCTTTTCATGTCTCTTGGGTGCATTCTATCCAGGGATGGGATTGCTGGGCCAGGGGGTAGCTTCATGCTTCGACCTTTGAGGCTCTGCAAGAATGTCCTCCACAGAGGCTGCCCCATTTCACATACCCACTGACCAGCACGGCTTCCTCGAGTTATTTGAAAATATTTATAATAGCTACTCAGAATTCGTTGCTAAAGCTGACATCTGGTCCCTCTCACGGGCAGTCTGTTGCTATTTTTCTTGTGTGTGGGCCAACATTTCTTGTTTCTATGCGTGTCTTTTGCATTTTCTTTTGTAGGAAATTAGACTTCTGAAATAATCTATGATAGCAATGCTGGCCTCCTTGGTGGACGTCGTTCTTGAGATCCCTGCTTGAGGTTCGTTCTGACCCCGAGAGACCTCCTCTTATCTGCCTCCTTCCCTGGCTCTCGCTGATAAGCTGTTCCCTTTATGGTTTACCTTTTATCTCAGAGGCACCCACCCAAACCCCTGTTGCTTCGGAGAGCACCCTCAGTCTTTAACTTCCCCAAATTGTGTTGCGAGTGAATTCAGTTCTTTGGAGACTCTTGCTGGGAACTCTCTCTTTTGTGGTCTGTCTCTCCCTCGGCAGGATCTCAGCCGGCTCTGGAGCTGGGAGTGGGGGCCATGGTGCTCTGCCCTGAGCGACGGCCCTGCTGTAGGCGCTGGGCACTTGATAGTGGGGGCGGCCTCTGGTCCTCTCAGCTTGCCAGCCTGGCAGGGCAGCTCTGTTTATGAGAGAGCCAGGGTGATGGTGACTGGGGCCCAGCATTTCTCAGCAACACCACACACAAGGCGGGGCCTCCACCCCCCTGGTGGGCTGGGGAGGGAGGAGCGCCCATCTCTAAGCTGCACTTCCCACTCCCGGGAACTTAGCCTCGTAGCAGTAAGCTGGGGAAGATGAGAAATTCCAATATCCAGCCCTTCCTGGGAAGATACCCCAGGCCTCCAACATTGCCATCCTGCTGAGCTGGGAGAGGGGAGGGAGGAGGGGGGTCATAGTTCAAATGCCATAGACTCTTGTGGTTCCTACGAGGTGTACCAGGTTTTCTTGAATGCATGTTTCTTCATTTGCTGTATGCCCTGAGGACTGCTCTCAGAGACTTTAAGTGGCTGTCTTAAAACGTTTTTCAGCAGCTCTACTGGGGAGCAGGCCTGCAGAGCCGCTCACGTGGCTGGGCCAGAGTGGGACTCCGGTGGCCCTTGGACCTGACACGAAGGGAGATGTAGCTCTGTGGCCCCCCCCCCCCCCTTACCTCGCTCTTCCCAATCTCCTGGCCTTCCCCTGATGCTTGATGTTTCCCTCTTTTCTGTGTAAGTTTTTGTTTTCCCTGGAGTTTCTAATTGTCTTTTTTTAAAAAAAAAGTACTTTTGCCCTGGTCGGTTTGGCTCAGTGGATAGAGTGTTGGCCTGGGGCCTGAGGGATCCCGGGTTCGATTCCAGTCAAGGGCACATGCCTGGGTTGTGGGCTTGATCCCCAGTAGGGGGCGTGCAGGAGGCAGCCAGTCAATGGTTCTCTCTCATTTATGTTTCTATCTCTCTCTCCCTCTCTCTTCTTTTTTGAAATCAATAAAAAAATATATATTTTAAATGTACCTTTGCTTGTCCATACAACTAAGTAGACACCAGGCTCACGGCCAGTAGTGTGACTCCCCTATCAAGACATTTGGATGCAGCAGTTTTCTGTCAATTTCATCTTCCTGACGACGTCTCCCAGAGCCTCTGACCGGCCCCAGACTGCCCCGGTGGGTTTCTACCCTGGGCGCCCAGGGTCAACCCGGACTCCTCCACCCTCCGCAGGAGGACTCCGGGGATGGGGGTGAGTTGTGTGTCTCTCTGTTGTGCTGGGCCTTCAGCTTCCTGCATCCCGGCTCCCTCTTTCCTGGCTTATTCCTTGGTTTTGGTGGGGCACATCCCTCAGTGGGTCCCCAGAAAAGCCCTGCGGGTGTCCATTGCTTAAGACTCTGCTCACCCCAAACCAACTGTGCCTCTAAGTATAGAATTCCAGGCTGGGAATTATTTCCCCCAGAACATCGGAAGGCTTTGCTCTCTTGTCGACTGGCTTCCGGTGAGAAGAAAGCTAGTCACTTTCCTTATTTTTTCAATCTGGACGTGGAGAGCATCTTCTCCCAGCCCCAGCCTGGTGGCGTTTCACAACGATGCGCCCCATGTTGGTCTGTTATTATTCACTGCGCTGTGCTTTCTGCGAGTCCTTAACAACTAAAAGTGATTTTGGGGGTCTGTGAAGCTCTTTTGAATTATTTTTAATTGATGACCCTGCCCCCTACATTTTTAATGCTCTTTCTAGAGTTATTATTTGAAAAAGAAACTCCTGAAAAAATCCTATATTTAACAAAAATGTTCTCTTCAGTTTCTTTCCTTCCTCCATCCCTCCCTTCCTTCCTTCCTTCCTTCCTTCCTTCCTTCCTTCCTTTTTTGTTAATATTTACTGAGAATATTTTTCCATTGATATTTATTTATTTATTTATTTATTATATATTTTATTGATTTTGTACAGAGAGGATGGGAGAGAGATAGAGAGTTAGAAACATCGATGAGAGAGAGTCATCGATCAGCTGCCTCTTGCACACCCCCCACTGGAGATATGCCTGCAACCAAGGTACATGCCCTTGACCGGAATCAAACCTGGGTCTCTTCAGTCCCCAAGCCGATGCTCTATCCATTGAGCCAAACCGATTTCAGCATTTTCCCATTGATTTTTTTTTAAAGAGAAAATGGAATAGATGGCGAGACAGAGAGAAACATCGATGTGAGAGAAACACATCAATTGGTTGCCTCCTGCATGAGCCGGGTCCAGGGCTGTGTCCAGAGTCCGGGGAGGAGCCTGCAACCAAGGTAGGTGCCCTTGACTGGACTTGAACCCGGGACCCTTTGGTCCACAGGCCTATGCTCTATCCACTGAGCCAAACCGGCTAGGGCATCTCTGATTCTCTTTATCTGTCACTCTGAAAAAGCTAAACCTTACGTTCCAATTTTCCCATTGCACTTTTGAGTTTTAAAAGCTTTTCTATTTTGTGCTCTGTGTGTCTGGAAAACGAGAGTCTTATTCGGATGTCACCTGTGCATGTCTTATGTTACCCTGAGGATATTGGCGGGTTTCTCTTCTCCTTGCTATTCTGCTCTCTCCACGTTGGCGTTTCCTGTGTGTTTCATTCTTCTCTCTCAGGTCAGAGGCATTCTCCTGACGGCTGGGCAGCTTAGTTATCTGCACATTAACGGACAGGAAGGTGGGAGCCGACAGGGAGCTCTGAGCACACGGGTGGGTCCAGGGGCGGTGCTTCCTCGCAGGGGGTCTGGCAGCGCTGTTTGGTGGAAAACCCCAGGATGGTATCCCCAGGGTCTCTCTAGCTGGTCTCTTCTCCATCCATCATGGTTCTCAGAGAAAGCTCTTCCAGCCATCTGCCTGGAGGGGGAGAGCCATTGGAGGGAGATGGTTGGGGTCTCGACATGGCCTGCTCCCTGCCCTCTCCGGGCCTGGCGCTCCCTGGACTAGATCTGGGGTGGGAAGAGCCTGAGATCTGGGATGGGAAGAGCTTCTAGGGCAGCTTGAAGAATCCTCTTTACTGGACCTGCCCTTTACCCCAGCTTCCAGAGGTACCTGATTGGACAAATCCCTGAGGGTTTTTTGTTTTTTGTTTTTTTTTGATTCTTAATTCATTTTCCTTAATTCTGATATGTTGTGGTTTCCTCTCCCACTCTTCCCCATCCTTCTGGATGCAAACCCTCAGACACTGGAAGAAGCCCTTTACTCTTGTTTTAGCATCCTGCGGTGTGGGGACGCTGGGGTGGGGGGTCGGGGGGGGGATAGGTGGTACTGTGCATTCAGTCTGCTATCTCCGCAGGGACGTCTTCTCTTCTCACCGCCTTGCCCATCCCAGTCCATGGAGGCCCCCTGCTTCCAGCTGCTGAGGTCAAAACTCTGGGGCCATCTCAGCTCCTCCCTCTCCCCGGTACCCCACATCCAATCTCAGCTTGTCCTGTGAGCTCTGACTTCAACCTGGATCCAGAATTCACCGCTCGCGTTGCTGCACCCACCACGCTGTCTCGCTTGGACGCTGCGAGAGCCCGGCTGGCCGCCCTCTTTGTCCCAGCATTCCCTGCGGTCTGCCCACGGCACCGCAGCGGTCACCCCTATGCCCCCCACTCTCCTGTGGCTCCCACTTCACTCTGATCAGGAGCCCAGACCCTAACAGGCCCACAAGGCCTGTGTGATGAAGCCCAAACAGCAGCCTTCCAGCCACTCTGGCAGCCTGGCCACCTACAGCCCCCCTCCTCCACCTGCTCCCCCCCCCACCCCCCCTTCGGGTTGCCTATGAGTCTCCCTGACTCTTCCATTAATAAAAACGACACCTCTCTTCCTCCCTGGGTCTCCTCCATCTTCCCCATCCCACTCCATCTTTCTCTAGAGCCGCTCTCAAGACTGGACATGTGTACATCTCCTCAAGTTACCATGGCTTAGCTCTGCTCTCTGGAGTGGATGGGCTTGAGGGCAGGGGCTCGGCTTGTTTTGTTCATCTCTGTATTCCCAGAACCTAGAACCAGGGGTCAGCAAACTGCGGCTCACGAGCCACATGTGGCTCTTTGGCCCCTTGAGTGTGGCTCTTCCACAAAATACCATAACCCGGGCAAGTCTATTTTGAAGAAATGGCATTAGAAGAAGTTTAAGTTTAAAAAAATGTGTCTCTCAAAAGAAATTTCAATCAATGTGCTATTGATATTTGGCTCTGTTGACTAATGAGTTTGCCGACCACTGCCCTAGAACAGTGCCTGGCTCAACAGATGCCTGCCTCATGAGTGAGTGAGTGAGTGAATGAGTGAATGAGTGAATGAGTGAATGAGTGAATGAATGAATGAATGAATGAGTGCCTGCTCGGCCCTAGCCCTGCTCTGGGACTGACTGTGTTCTGGGCAGAGGATTGAAAGAGCTCTGGGTCTACAGCCCTCCATTTATTCATTCACCCGTCTGTCTACCCATGCATTATTACTGTCGTGGTGAATATTAATGTCCTCCCGCTCGGAAGTGGCAGAGGCGGGGTTAGCTCCAGCCTGTCTGCCTCCAAAGGCCTGGCTCTCCCACGGTCAGACTGAGACCACGCTCCTTGTCTGGGAGTGAGGAGTTAGAACAGAGCCTGGCCTCAGGTGCACATGTGTGTGAGCTTGTCCCTGCTGGATGGACAGTCTCTTAAGAGAGTCCTTCAAGGTCTGCTCCAGTGATGCCACCTCAAGGAAGCCCCCCAGGACTGCCTGGGGCAGAGCCAGCAGCTCCTTGCCTGCTGTCCGAGCTGTGCCCATCCTCTATCTGCATGAGCACCAGAATGCTTATCGGTTCCCTGTTCACCTTCATGGCTTGCTCCTCTGGGACAGACACCAGGTCTTGTTCGGCTCAGGGTCCCAGGAGCCCAGGGCAAGGCCTGCCGCCGGAGGAGCTAAGGGAGGTCTGAATGGAATGAAGGATGCAAACTAGGGAGTGGTCAAAGTGGGGGCCTGAATTGGAGCTGTGTGACCTGGGGAAGTTCCTCAACTTCATCTGAAACGGGCTGAAAAACAGCCCCCATTCCACGAGTGAGTTCATGAGTGCCGTTGCTTTGCCCAGTGCCTGGCCCGGAGCAGGCCCGAGAGAGAAATCTCTGCTCTGTGAGCCAGTGCCCCCGCTCCAGCCCGCTGGCTGTGCCCTCCCCCAGCGGCAGGTGCCTCCACCTGGCTTCCTCCTGTGCCCGGGCAGCTGGCAGAATTCCTGGGCCACCAGCTGGGCCTGCTGCCACGCAGAGATTGGCTGTCTGTGCTGAGTGTTTGCCTCCAAACAGCCTGGCCCCGACACGGCCTGTCCTTGTGTGCCCGCCAGACTGTACACATCACCGCCGGGGCACCTGAGGCGCCCCCTGGGGCTGGCGGCAGGGCACCGGCTTCAGAGTGGGAGCCGTGCCCACAGGACCAGGGATATAAGGGAGAGGAGGAAGGTTGACCCGGGAGCCGGCCTTGAGGATTTGGGGAAGATGGTATTTTTACTGTGTTTTTTTAAAAAAACGAAGAATAGTCCTGACCCGTTTGGCTCAGTGGATAGAGCGTCAGCCTGCGGCCTGCAGTAGTCCCAGGTTCGATTCCGGACAAGGGCATGTACCTAGGTTGTGGGCACATCCCCGGTTGGGGGTGTGCAGGAGGCAGCTGATCGATGTTTGTCTCTCATCGATGTTTCTAACTCTCTATCCCTCTCCCTTACTCTCCGTAAAAAAAAAAAAAAAAAAAAAAATCAATAAAATATATAAAACACACACACAAAACATACACACACACACACACACAAACACACACACACACACACAAAAAAAAAAACACACACAAAAAAACGAAGAATAGTTTTTCGCTAACCAAGGCATGTGGGTTTCAGATGCCAGATTTCTTGGTCAGGTGACCACCTCCAATGAAAGTCAGGGTCCTTAAACTTTGGAGGAAGGGACGCTCCAAAGCCTCCCTGGAAGCCTTGAGATGTGGGGCTGGGGGCCTGGAGTGGGGACTCTGGCCTGATAGATGTTCCCAATAGCACATCTCTCCGTTAAACGCCTAAACTTCCCTCCAAGATGTCAGGGTGGGTCTATTCAACTTCGTAGCCCTTTAGTATCTGGCAAAATGCTTGATATAAACAAGGAAATAATTAAACAAGCAAGCAAAAAAATAAAATTATGATAGCTATCTTTAAAAAAAATATTTTTTATTGATTTTTTTTACAGAGAGGAAGAGAGAGGGATAGAGAGTTAGAAACATCTATCAGCTGCCTCCTGCACACCCCCTCCTGGGGATGAGCCCACAACCAAGGTACATGCCCTTGACCGGAATCGAACCTGGGACCTTTCAGTCCGCAGGCTGATGCTCTATCCACTGAGCCAAACCGGTTTCGGCCATGATAGCTGTCTTTTAACAAGCACTTACACCAAACCCTGAAGTGCGTTCTACTATTGTGCCCATTTTGGGTAAAGAAACAGGTGCAGAGAGCTTAAGGGGCCCAGCCGCGGCCACACCGTTGATCAGAGACTCTGAGATCTCACCCCTTCTGACCTGTGTCTCACTCCCTCCACCGCACGGAGGAAGAGTTTGTCAAGTGACTGAGTGATGACGTGGTGGTGGGTGGCTGTGTCAACAGGAAAGGGTTGCACAGTTTGTTTCTGCCAGCTACAGCTGCTTTTCGGGGACAGGACAGGAGTGGGTGGCCTGGGCACCCCATATGGGGGTTGGGGTATGGCTCAGAGGTCTACCAGAGATCCAGGCTTTCTGGGGGAACCAGAGCCAACCAGGCCGTTTGCAAGCTCCTCTGTGGATGGTAGAATCTGGTCTCCAGACTGCATTTAGGTTTCATCCATTTTTCTACTTAAGCTCTTTCCCTGCGACACGAGAGAGATTTGGGTCCGTCTTGTTCGCAGCCGTCCCTCCAGTGTCTGGCAAGGGGCGGGGGTGGGAGGTGGGGAGTTCTGTGAACATCTGAGAAGGTCCAGAGACAGAATCCATGACACACCACCGGCCACCTCCCGCAGGCCGACACTGATCACCTACCAGCACCCCTTGAACAGGGACATTTGACAGATGGGGGAGTCCCTTAACCGTCTGATCCCTCAGCCCTGACCATGTAAGCTCCGAGAGGAAAGGAGGTGGGCCTGTTTTGTTTGCTCTTGTGAGCAACATACGTGCGATCCATTGCCTCGAACACACTAAAGGCTCACGAGATGTTTGCCGGGAAAAAAAAACAAACACAGAAAAACAAACATTAAAAAGGGCTGGCAGGGACAGGGTCTCCTGTAAAGGAATCTACAAATTGTCTGATTTCCTCGTGGTCAATCCCCACAGAGCTTGCCTTTCTCAAGGGCATCACACACAATAGAGAGGTAACCTTGGCCTTGGGGACATGCAGTTAACAAAATTGCTCTCTCCTTCACACACACACACACACACCCCACACACACACTCATTCACATTGATCTCGAGGTGAAAACAAGCATCTGTTTACATACAAATATCTCAGTGGCCTTGACGGAGCAGAAGGAACAAAGAGAAATCAGGTGCTGCTCTGCCGTGGAAGCAGTGAAAATATTACGCAACTCAATGTATTTACACACAAGCAGCTGGCTCTGACCAGAGACCCCGGCAGACTGGAGTGAGCCTGCTGGGGAGTGGGGAGTAAATAAATGGGGATTCCAGGCCCGTCCCCCCACGTGGAGGTCATGTGGAAACGGGGGCTCCATGCTCCTTTATTTACTTAGCGCCTGCATGTGCCAGGAGGGGTGGTCTGGCAGGTTTGTAGTCGAGGTGCCCAGTTCAGACCTGGGCCTCGGACAGGGGGCGGACTCAGTGACCTCTCGGACATCTCCTGGGCGTCCTCCAGAGCACTTCCAGGTCCTTGGCTTCTGGGCCAGGTGCCCCACGATGGCTGCCAGGGAGCCTGTGCCACCCTGTGAGCGGGGACTCCGGCCAGCATGGCTGCACCACAGACCGAGTCTGAGGACGGAAGGGGGAGGCAGCTGGGGAGAGACGCGTTCTGGAATCGCGTGTGTCGGCCTGGGTTCTGGAAATGAAATGCCTTTTAATTTCATCGTCTGCTTTTCCTTTTCCCCTCTGCGATGCTATCTGGTGCCAGGAGGCCCTTGGCCACTGGATGCGAATTGAACAAATGCAATAAAGCCTTCCTTTGGCTGGCTGCTTGCTCCCAGAGCTCGGCCGACCTGGAGACATCACCTCATTCGCCTCCTCACCTGTGCGAAGGCGGGCGGGGTGGGGGCAGGAGCCAGGTCAGCCGGCGGCTGGGAGAAGCAGGGTCTGGGGCGTCCTGTTCTGGTCATGAGGGGGGACAGACGGTGTCTCGGGCAGCATCCTGAGGCCTGAGTGCTGGTCTCAGCTCTGCAGCCACCTCTTGGTTGCGCCTCAGGCAATCCCTGGATGTGCTGGATCACATTTTTTTTCCTGTGGAGCGGCAGGAGTAGACTCGGTCAGTGGTTTATAAATTCTTTAAAGCGGTGGGACCCAGTTTCGCAAAGTGGAATAGGCTATGGGAGTCTTGTCTTGAATGGCCCTGGCCCTTGGTCACCACTCCCCTGATATGTGTGTGTGTGTGTGTGTGTGTGTGAAGATGGCAGGCTTGTTCCTGCCCCAGGACCTTTGCACTGGTTTTTCCTCTTGTGCGAATATTCTTTCCCTAGAATGATCTGGGCATACTGGCCCTCCTCTGTCATTCAGGATTCAGCTGGGATGGTCCTTCCTTAGAGAGCCTCCTCGGAGCCTGTCTCATGGTGTCCTGCTCCCCACCTCCTCTGTACCCCAGCCCTGCTCTACTGGGTCCTCAGCACTTAGTGCTCCTTGATGTTTCCTGTGTCTTTATTTGCTGGCATGTTATGATCTGTTTCCCCCACTAGCTTGTAGGTTTCATGAGGATAGTCTTGTCTCTGTTCATAGCAGTGAATGCAGGGACGGTCCTCAGTAAACATCCGATGACTGGATGCATGAATACATTCATGCCCAACTAACTTTGCTCTGGAGGTGACTTTGCTCTGGGCTGAAACTGGTATGGAGCGAGTGTGCCCCACTGGCTGAACACCCTCCTGACCTTCTTCCCACGGTCCTTGAGGCCCCTCTCCATGCCCCGCCCCCTCCCCATGGGGTGCCGCGAAGCCCACTTTGAAAACCTGGCACTTCTGACCATGCACAGCCAACTCTGAAACAGCCAGGAAGTGCTGGGTTCCAGCGAAGGCAAGGTGGGGACGGGTTCCAGCCAATCCTGAGGAGTGGCCCTAAGTTGGCTTATTGATTTAGAGACGCTGCCAAGAGCCTTCGAGAAGGAGGAAGAGAAGAGAAGCAGAGCCCCGGGAGGGGGAGGGGCCCTTTCCAGACAGCCATGAGCCCACCAGGTTAGCAGAGGTGGGGGGAGGGTTAACAGGAAGTGGTGGGCACCCCGGCCGTCAGGGGCCTCGGATGCTAAGGTGAAGTGGTTGCCTGACCTGTGACGTGGCACAGGAGTTGGCACGGAAGCTCAGAGCAGGACAGCAGAGTCGTCAGGGCCTCCATGTGGGGGATAAAACGGAGAGGGCAGAAACGGAGGCAGGGACTGGGGAGGAAGCTCAGAGGTGGGGAGGCCCAGACCAGGCAGTAGGGGGAGTGAGGGACTGGATTCAGGAGGCAGAGGGGACTGAGAATAGAGCCCGTTTGGCCGTGAATGTGTGCGGTGGGAAAGGAAGCGGGAGAGACTAACACAATGCCGGCGTTTCCCGCTAGCAGGTGGGCACAGCGCTCTGTCCAGGCACCATCTGGACAGCTGCGTTGGCAGGCAGGTGGCGGAGGGCTGGGCTGCCCCTGCCCCACCCCAGGTCAGGAGGGCAAGGCCTCCCACCTCAGCTGCTCCCTGCCTCAGGCTGCGAGTGTGGGGTGGCCCTCCCTGCAGGCCCAGGATTCAGGTGCTGCTGGTCACCCAGGGGCCTTGGCAGAGAGTGGGATGACTCAGCGCTGACTCATCCTCGCTGAGAGAACGAGGTGCACTGCGGAGGGCACTGGGAGTGCCAGGCCCCGGAGCCACCTTGATAGAGGGCTGGCATGTGAGGGGCATGTCTGTGCTGGTCCCGCTGACCTCCTTTTCCAAGACGATCCTCCCAGTTAAACAGAGAACCAGCTCCTGGGGAGAATCAACTCATTTAAGGACGCGTTCTAGCTCGGGGTATGCTTCAGAGTCCGGGGGTGCTACCCAGAGATGTACCCGGACTTCCAGAAATAGAGGCTATTCTTTGGATATCGAGAGTGTGTTCTAGACCTTGGGGGAAAATATTCTGGAATTCAGGGACAGATTTCGGAATCCCAGGCTTGTCCCTCTGGGAACTCTGGGCTCCGTTTCAGAATTCTCGGGGCTGTTGAGAAGCCTTGGGTGAATGCTGGGCGTATTTCAGAGCTCTGGGGGCCAGCGGGGCCGGCTCCCCAGCATTCACCTCAGTGGACTTGTTGTGATCTGCTGGTACACATAGTTACAGGGAGGCAGTTGCTATGGCAACAGTAACCATGGGGTGTATCAGCTCCCAGGATTTACTGGGAGCCTGTGACATTTTAGCTGGTGGAGGACCAGTTGGCGTTGGTCCGAGGAGCAGGGATTCCTGCCAGCCCCGTCTTTGTGTCTCCTTCCCCCAACCTCAGATAGCCTTCCTCTTGGCCGGGGATCTGGCTGCCCCACACTCCCCTGGGCAAATGAATATTCAAAAGCAGCCAAAAAGTGTATTCACATCTTATAACTTCCGCCTGCCTTGCTCCATTTAAATGCGTCAGCATCTTCTGTTTGCCCCATTTATCTGCCGGGAAAGCGAAGGGTAATTCCAGGGGCTGAGGATAAGTGCTTTCCCCGAGCTGCTTTAATCTCCTAAGTGGGATAGGAAGAGGGGGCTGGGCTCCTTGCTCTAGAGATTTGGCCCCTCATAAATCTCAGGGTCTCACCATGCTGGAGTGCCTGTGCCGAGGCTGTGGTCCCGGGAGGGGAGTGGCAGCAGACGCGTGGCAGAGGCGGTTGAAGCCAGCGGGGCTCCCCCAGGGGCTGTGTCTTCACCAGAGGGGCTCCTGCCCTGGGGTGACATGAGCAGCCTCCTGCCTGAGCCCCTGCTCTGTCTACAGAACCACAGACTGTCATGCGTGGATGACCTTTGAGAATCTCTTGGGCTCTAAACAAGGGGAAACTGAAGCCCAGAGACACCCCTCAGATAGTTGTTAGTGGCAGAGCAGGGACCAGACCTTCAGGCTCCCAGTTCCCAGCCAGAGCCCTGCTGTCACACTCACCTCTTCTACTAGCATCATTCATTTGTTCATTTGTTCATTTGTTCATCCATCCATCCATCATCCATCCATCCATCCATCCATCTATCATTCATCCATCCATCCATTCATCCATCCATCCACCCATTCATCCACCCATCCATCCATCCATCATCCATCCATCTATCCATCCATCACCCATCCATCCATCATCCATCCATCTATGCATCTATCCATCCATCATCCATCCATCCATCCATCCATTCATCCATCCACCCATTCATCCATCCATCATCCATCTGTTTACCCATTGACCCATCCATCATCCATCCATCCATCCATCCATCCATTCAGAAATATATTAAGTACCTGCTGAATACCCTGTACTGCCTTGGGCTGAATGAACATGGTAGGAAGTTCATGGCTGGGCCCCCTGCCTATGACCTGGGCAACCTGGCCCACCCTGCCTTATTCATCTCCCTCCTGCCAGACAGACATTCTTCCACCCAGAACCACACATGCCCATCCCGCCTCTGCCCCTAAGCTCCTCCTAATGTCTGCCTCGTTGTGTCTGATGCCTCCTTACCTGGAATGCCTGATACCTTACAATTTATCCAAACCCTACCCATCCTTTAAGGCCCATGAAGAAGTCCCCCACCCTCCACAACATGTTTCCTCACCAGCACAGGCCAGCTGAGGCCTCCTTTCTCCTATGGCTCTGATGAAGAATTGCCCCAATGAGCCCCTACTTTATGCTTTTCGGATTCGTGCCAGTTCACTCTTTGAGAGCAGGCCCATACTATTTTGTTACTAGAATCACTGGTGATATAATCACTGGGCAGCACACGGTGTAAATAAAGTGCCATGGAATGTGGAATCAGGAAACGGGCCAAGCCTTAGCTTTGCAGATGAAATGCTGTGTGATCTTGAGCAAGTTACTGAACCTCTCTGGACTGCAGAAGCACACGATTTGGATTTGTGAGAAGACACCTTTGAAAACTAAATAAATAGAAGAAGTCTTTCTCATTTTTCTCTCTGTGCTATCTGGCTTATGACCTTGAATAATTGCTGATAGCCTAAGGCACAGACACACCATCCTCCCCTATTCCTTAGCACGTCCCCTACCCGCCCCAGGCCTGCTTCAGGGCAATTTCCCAAGAAGTCTTGCTAAACAGCCTTTTTTCTTTTTAGTCTATTCTCTCCAAGTAACATTGGTGGAATAGGTGGGACTTTCTTCCCCTCCAAGAAAAACCTATTTCCTCAATTGGTTGAGAGTGGGCTGGAGCCTGGACAGGCCTTTGCGTATTTCCCAGCGGGCCATGGCCTCCTTGGGAACAGCGCCCTGTCTGGGAGCACGGGGAGGCACTTGGCACCAGACTCACCTGAGTGGGCTCCGACTTTGATCTTCTCTGTGTTTCTCTTTCCTGAGCTGTGGTTCCTCACTCCTGTGGGAGGAGGTTTATGCCTTAAGCACTCTTTTCCCTGCTGATTGATCTGTGCTTTCCAGACCTGCGATCTCATCCCATCACGGTGGTTCTGGGAGAGAAACTCAGCCAGGCCCTTCCTCACCCAACCTGCATCAAACACGTATATGCAATAGGTGTCAGCCTGCAGCACGCATCCTGATGCCCACTGCATATACACAGCACATGGCCATGTCCCCAGCCTCTGCTTCTGCCTTCCCCACTCACAGCGGTGCCCACTCAGCTCTATACAAGCAGTAGATTTACACGCGCGCCAGCACCGACAGTGCTGTTCTGTACAGGCGTGTACACCCACATGTACCTACCTATGTAAAAATGTAGACCCGTGTGCACCCACATGCCACCAAGATAGTAACAGCTGACTGTTACACACCTGTGTCAGGCACTGGGAACTTGAGGTGTTAACTCAGTGAGCCTTCCAAAGACAGTATGATATACATATGACTGTATCATCACCCCCATTGTCATGCATGTGGAAACTGAGGCTCAGGGACGTGAGGTAACTTGCCTGAGTTCCCACAGTCAGGACCTAAGAGGGCTGGGGTTTGAACCCAGGCAGCGGGCTCCGAAGCCACACTCATGACCACGCCACTTACGTGGTCATACAGCCTGTGTTTGCAGGCATTGCCAGGACTAAGCCAGCGCCTTCCCTGGGCCTTTCCTTCTCATCGGAGCGCGAGGACAGGGGGGTATTGCCCGCGGGTGTGAAGACGGGCAGGTCGTGTGTGTGCACACCTGCCCAAGTTGGAGCCCCCAGAAGCAGTGTAGCTTTTCAGGGACCAGCGCCTGTGGCTCCTGAGCCCACCTCTCCAGCCTGCCATTACCTTTCCTTCCTCAAAGCCTGAGTCCCAAGGCCCAGCTGGCCCCACCAGGCAGGGAGGCAAGAACCAGGCCACTGCCCCCGGCACTGGGTCTTTCCCGGGAGTCAGGTAGCTCTTTAAGCCTGTGCCCCTTCCTCCCCCCAAGCTCCCATTCCTATCCTTATCTCCTCTTCTATGTTTTGTTTTATTTTATTTAATGTAATTTATTGATTTTTTACAGAGAGGAAGGGAGAGGGATAGAGAATTAGAAACATCAATGAAAGAGAAACATCAATCAGCTGCCTCCTGCACATCCCCCACTGGGGATATGCCTGCAACCAAGGTACATGCCCTTGACCAGAATTGAACCTGAGACCCTTGAGTCTGCAGGCCGACGCTCTATCCACTGAGCCAAACCGGTTAGGACCATCTCCTCTTCCTGAGATCACTTTCGAGGATGGATGGCTTCCTGGGGATCAGGTTGATGGAGTTTGGGGTCCCTTCCCTGAGCACCTATAGTGCGGCTTGGGATCTCCCTGCATCCTACTTCTGACTCTGCTGCTTCTCAGCTGAGTGGCCTCAGGCAAGTTTCTTAACCTCTCTGGGCCTCACTTTCCTCATCTGTAGAATGAAGATGACTTCCCCCCTCCCCCATGAAAAGGGCTAGCACGGACCTATCACTTAGCTACTGTTGCCCTCATCACTGCTGTTCTGGCCTTGACTGGCACGCTGTGCTGGTTCTTTGTCAGTCTCCCACTGCAGGTGGTGTGCTCTGTAAGGGCGGGGCCATGACTTATTTCTTCTCCTTTCGCAGGGTCTGGCTTGGCCCCTGGTGCATTTCTGATGCCACTCGATGTTGATTGACGGTCTGAACGAAGGAGCCCAGTTCTTTCCCCAGTGGAACCAGTTCTCTCCATGGTGGGATAAACCCCGTCTCTCTGTCTTAAGGGGTGGGGTGAGGCCTCCTGCTCTCTGCCAGGGATGCAAAGTAGGGCAGGCCTCCCCAGAGGGGTTGCCATGGCAACAGGGAAGGTTCTGCTCCGAGGCAGACGCACATAGGCTTGGTTGGGAGGCATGGCGGTGTTGCCTGCCTGGAGTAGGGAGACAGGCTGCTGAAGTGGCTTTTGGGCCTCAGTGATTCAGCTGTAAAGTGGGGATGAGTGCCCAGCCTGTGATTGGGGCCATGTTTAAGGGGGTTAGGGTGGGGAAGGCTGTGGAGGGCTGCAGAAGGCCGAGCCAGACTCGCCTGCTTCATGACCATCTTCCCTCTGGCAGTGAAGCATCACAAGAGAAAGGTTCCTGCTGAACTCCCAGCCCATTTCGTGGAGAAGTAGGTTGGTGAGGTTGTTAAGAGTGTAGATGTTAGCTAGGCTGGCGTGGCTCAGTGGTTGAGCATCAACCTATGAACCAGGAGGTCAGGGTTCATTCCCGATCAGGGCACATGCCCAAATTATGGGCTCAATCCCCAGTAGGTCGGCAGGAAGCAGCCGACCAGTTATTCTTTCTTATCATGGATGCTTCTATCTCTCACCCTTTCCCTTCCTCTCTGACATCAATAAAAGCATATATTAAAAAAAAAAAATAGCGTGGGCTTTGCAGAAAGGGAGGCCTGGTTTGAATCCCGACTCCACTGGGTTGGCAGCTGTGTGACCCCAGGCAGCTGGCTTCCCCTCTCTGAGCTTTGAGCTTTGGCATCCTCATGGAGGTGACTGTAAGGATTCAGTGTGAGGGTGCCCGGGAAGCACGTAGGGGACGCGAACTAAAACAACAGTCCTTTTAAAGAAAGGCAGCAGGGGGGTCCAGAAGCCCAGCCTGGCCCACTCCGGTGCTGGAGAGAAGCCAGAGAGAAGGCCGGAGCTCTGCCTCTGTCTCCACGGGGCAGCCTGGAGCTGGGGCAGCGGCGGGGAGAGGTGTTTGTGTGAACAGCCAGGGATGCTGAGAGGCCCCTGGTGTCCGTCCATTAGCCAGTTCCTGCTGAGTCGCGGGAGCGGAAGGCTGCGGAAGTGATGAGCCATCGCAGCTGTGCGGCACTTTCTCTGCTGAAAAGCAGTTTCCAACTCGTTATCTGTACGTGTCCTCACAATAACCCTGGTAATTGTTGGCTCAGGGATCAGGCTTCCTGTTCTGGCGGGGAGATGAGAGCCCAGAGAGGTCAGCTGGCTCGGCCAAGGTCACACAGCACACCGCGGCCAGAGGCGGGGAAGATGCTGGGTGACTGTGTTCTCAATGACAGCGACAGGCGGTGGGGCATCCCCCACTCCGGCTGCTCTCCGGCAGCTTGCTGCAGTGCTCGAGGCCAGATGTCTGGGTTCAAATCCTGTGTCTGTCACTTCCTGACTGTGTGTGCTTGGAGGAAGCCACTTAACCCCTGTCCGCCTGGTCCTTCATCTGTCCAAGGGATGAAGAACAGCATCCATCTCACACGGCTGTTTGGGGGAGTTGTCCAGATGGTGTGTGTCAGGCCTGTGCCTCGCCCATGGCAGGTTCTCTAGCACATGGATAGCTTTGCTGTTCCCGGATGACATGTGACGCTAAAGTCACATCAGCTTCTGGGCTCAGTTTTTCATCTGCCAAATGGGCACCTGTTTTGTGCCGAGCACTCCTGGAGGCCAGTTCTTTTGGTCCCGTCTTCAGATAAGGAAGCTGAGATGCCGAGAAGCGAGTGGATGTGTCTGTGGTTACTTGGCTAATGGCAAGATGCTCCAACCTGAGATCCCCACCCCGTGGCCCCCAGATGTGCCTGCCTCCAGGTTTCCCCCACCCCGGGGACTCTTTAGGGCTGACGAACTTGCCTGGGGCTTAGCCGTCTGGGGCTGGAGCAGCAGCAGCAGGAGGGACCTGCCTGCCCTAGTCCCCCTGCAGACGGTGACCTCCCTCTGTGCCCTACCCAGGCCTGGTACTCCAGTCCTGCCTGGGCCTCTCCGCTTCCCCGGGGGCAAGGAGGGGGGGGGGGAAGGCTGGCAGGCTCCAGGGCATAGCGGGAAGGCCATTAGCTGGCCCTGGAGCCCAGGGCTGGTAATGACCCTATTTCCATATGGAGGCAGCTCACGGGCTCTCCCCACGCACCAGCCTGCTCCCGGAGCTCCCGTTCGGGAAGGAAGCAGCAGCAGATTATGTAACGGGGAGCGGGTTATGCAAGGATGTAGCAGGCCCTGGTGGGACTGGGGGGACTGAGCAGTCCCTGGCAAAAGCCTCTGGAGCCCGGCCAGGCTCCTGTTCCCACCGCTCAGCTGCCCATTGGAACCGAGAGCTGCAGCCAGGCCCGGAGCAGGGATGAAGAGGGCGAGGCGGCGGTGCGGAATGAGACAGCGCTGCCCGGGAAGCCTAGGCTGGGTCCCATCCCTTTCAGGAACTGGACACATCCTTCCCTTCTCGGGCCTCAGTTTCCCCTGCTGGGAAACTGAGGAGGGGTGGTTTGCTCATCTCCAGGCACCTTCCCATCTCCGGGCTGCCGTGTCTGCCACCTTGCAGAGGGAGCCCCGCTGGCTGGGTTCTGAGTTCTTTGAGCAGAAGCGTCTTCTCCCTGTTCTTTGTTGTCTAACAGGAGAAGGAACGCCCGTTAGCATCACTGGTGCCAGATGTGCCTAGACCCGCAGTCAGCAAACTGCGGCTCTTTGGCCCCTTGAGTGTGGCTCTTCCACAAAATACCATGGTCTGGGAGAGTATAGTTTGAAGAAGTGGCATTAGAAGAAGTTTAAGTCTAAAAAACTTGGCTCTCCAAAGAAATTTCAATCGTTGTGCTGTTGATATTTGGCTCTGTTGGCTAATGAGTTTGCCCACCACTGGCCTAGACGCTGGGCTTCTGGAGGGAGGAGCTGGGACATCTCATCCCCTCCTTCTTTGCTCCCGATTGAGTCCCAGCACAGGCCAGGGACACCACATCACAACATACAACATGACAACCACTCTGATTGGCCAGGCCCTCGGCCAAGCCCCTCCCCATGCATCATCCCACCAAATTCTTGCCACAGCCCCATGAAGGATGCATTTTAGCATTCTCATTTACAAATAGGGTCTGAGGCTCAGAGAGGTCAAGTGACCTGCCCGAGCTCACACAGCCAGCCAGTGCCGGAGCCAGGATTGGATTCCAGGTTTGTCAGACTCTGGAGCCCAGGCCACCAAGAATGGGCACGGAACTGGTCTGCTGCTTTCCAGAGACCAGAGAACTGGGTATGAGCAGATGGTGTGAACAGCCCTGTTCCGTGGACGAGGCTCTGAGGAATGTCCATCCCCCTCACTAGCCACCCCCAGGCCTCTCTGGACTCCCCACCCCCCCTTGTTTTCTTTGTGCCACCCACGGTGGCCACGTCGGCATCTGTGAAGTGGGTAGCACAGCCTGCAGGCTGTGTGGGCAGTTGGCACCGAGGGTACATGGGCACTTATATTTTTAAATCTGGTCTGGCCAAGCCCTGCAGTCAGCTCAGACAGGGCCTAGGAGTTGTCTCCGGGCACCACTGACCTGGTGGGTGAGCCCGGGCAGCATTGGCCTCAGGAGTTGCGTTGAGAGGGCGATGGGACCCATCTCCCGAGATGGGGATAAGACTGTGATTTTTCTCGTGGTGTTCGGCTGGAGTTGGGTGGTTACTGTTGGGAAAGTTTCTGTGGGCTAGGTTCTTGATTTCTCCTGGCCTTTTGGCGAGGAAGAGCAAGTGTTTCTCTCTCCGCCCCCCACCCCCCCGCCCCTGCTTTAAAATATCCCAATGGCATTTGCAGGCTGCTGGCTTCTTCAGCACCCAGTCTGAGATGTAGAAGGCAAACAAAATAAAACAAAACCCCCAGGGAGCTCACTGTCGAGCCCTCCCGTAGGACCCTAGCCAGCTGCCTTCTCTCCACAGCTGAGGGCCTGCTTGCTCTTGTTTCAGCCACGAGGTCCGAGGTGCTCAGCTGCACTCCACAGCGGGAACTGGGAGAAGGGCACCTTCTCCACTTTAATGCAGGCCGAGAAGTCAACTTGGTTCTCCACAGTGTTTTTAAAAAATAATCAGATCTATTTTTATCTGGTTAGAAAGAGAAAGAAGCCTTGTTAGAAGGTAAAAAAGAGATAAATCAGTTGAATATAATTGGGCTTCTGGAAGAGAAAACAAAAAGAGACTGGTTGTTTGCCGGGTTTTGATCAGAGGAGCACAATGGGGTCGGCTTTAGGGATGTGATCAGGAGAGCAGAGCAGCCCAGCACACCCACTGCCCCTGATAATGAAGTAGGAAGAGGGTGGCGAGTAGACAAGCTAGTTTGGACCCAGCCCTTGCTACCGCCTAGCGGGAGTACAGACACCCTGAGGAAGGCACTTCATTGGGGCTGGCTTGGGAGGTCTAAGTGGAACAAGGGAGTGGGCGAGGGGTTGGGCCTTTTGTATAAATGTGTAAATCCAAACGTGTGTGTGAAAATGTGGAGGGATGCCAGCCTTTTGTTTCTTCTGCTGACCCTGTCAGGCTCCTGAAGGCAATAGGAGGTTGGGCTTAATACTCTGTGCCCAACAGAGTACCTGGCACATAGTAAGTGATCAGTAAATATTTGTTGACTGAATGGACGAGTGACTGAGTGTTTATCTGTATCTGCTCACATATTTCACTAGATGCTGTTGCAGACCGGGGGTTCCCCGTCGATGGGGGGAAAGTTGGAGGCTTCCTCTCCTGGGCTCTGGGGAATGGCCCGTGGTGAACCCTGAGGACAGTGGTGCATTGGTTTTCAGGCCCAGCGAGAAGTCCCACTGAGGGGGAAGACAAGATTAGGGAGTCGACAGGCCATATAACCACTGACCCATCCATTCACTGCCCCATCTAGAGTTGGGGCCAGATGTTGTGGTTTTCTTGCCTAGAGGGGTAGGCTCAAGAGAAATAGAGGTAGGGAGAAGATTAACATTTCACCCACCTACCTACCCATCCATCTACCCATTTACCCACCCATTCATCTATCCACCCATCTACCTATCCATCCATGTATTCATCCTGTCCATCCGTCCATCCATCCATCCATCCATTCATCCATCCATCTATCCAGAGTTGGGGCCAGATTATTCATGGTCATTGAATGCCCACCTCAGGACTTTAGATCAAAAGCTATCTTTTGTGACAGCCGTTAAGGGAGAGGGCTTGATTTGCATGAACAGTCCAAATGCATACTAGTGGCTAATTAGGGCTTAAACTAGGCTAGTCTGTAGATCCTGGGGTAGGTAGAGTCTGAGGATTTCAGGAAGAGATCTCTCTACTCTCTTGTGCCAGTTGTAAAGAGGTGGAGACCAGGTAGGACACAGCTACTCTCATGAGGAAACACCTGGGTGATGTACTTATAACTAGTTTGTGCTGACTCCAGAGATTAGGGCAGCAGATGGAATGGTCTAGATTGGCTCGTCTCAAAAGTCCTTGAAAGAGAGAATCAGGCTTCCTGGCATCTTTGTTGGGTTCAAGACTGAGTAACAAATACTTTTTGAATGAAGAGTTGTCTGAGAGGGGGTGGTGGCTTTCGAATGCTCCCACCTTGAGTGGGGTCAGCACGTTGCCTCTGCATGCTTCCCTCCCCGTAGGCTGTACTGGATTTCTCTCTGTGCTCAGTGTCTGAGACATCACAGAGGCCAATAATGTCTACAGAATGAGTGAGAGGACATTGACCTGGGAGCTTAGGGTGCAACAGTGGGCAAGACAAATGCTTCCTCCCCGTGGGTCTCAGTTTGGTGTTCAATGTATTTAAAAAAACAAAACAAAACAAAACTGAGTCCTACGTCTCATTAGGGCTTAGCTGCTGCAGTTGATCCCTGAGGGTCCATGCCAATTGGTGCTTGCAGGTGCTGGTGGGTAAGATGTCTTGGAGCCAAGCCTGGTGGTGGTTCTGGGGGAAAAAAAAAAAAGAATGAAGAAAGGGAAACACCAACGGAGGTGTCAAAATTGGTAGAAAATCCTCAGCTGGAGCTGGATCTGTTGAGCACTTGTTCCATGCCAATGTATGGAACAAGTCTCTACCCTAGAAGGCAGGCTCTTGCATCTGATTTACAGAGGAAGCCGATGCTGGGACTCACCGAAGGCCAGCGAGGAGAGGGTGGTGGAGTTGCTCATGGACAGGCAGGGGGCCCAGTCCTGCCCAGTGAGCATCGGCACCATTAGGAAAAAGTCTCTTTCCGCTGAGATGGGATGTAAGCCCAGAGCGGCTGGTGAGCACATATCACCTCAGGGGCAGAGCTTTGCCAGAGAATAAAACATCTAGGAAGAAAGTGAAGGGGGGAGAGGTTCCTGGGAACATTTTGGGGGCCAGGGCCATGCCTAAAGCCACGGGACTCTTCCGTTTTGTGAGTAAATGCGTGTGGCCTTGGCTTTTGGCACTTTGAATTGGGTTCCCGTCACTCACACGTGCAGCACCCCTGCCAAGTGCCTAACCTGACCCAGGTTTTCCCAAAGAATTGACTGCAGTGAGCTCAAGGTCAGACAGCCAGTTGGGGGCAAGACTTGAACCTGACTCCCACCCAGTCTGGGCCCTCCCCTCGGCTGTTTTATCCTGAGGAGGAGGCCGCCATAGGCCACCCCCCGCCCTGGTTGGCTACCTCTGGGAAGGCGCTGAAGGCCGACCCTTGTCTAAGGAGAAGGGGGGATCGCATTTCTGCGCAGCCTCCCTTGCCTGAGAGGGCGGAGTGCCTCCTCCCACAGACTAGGCCCCACGCAGCCAGCCTCATCACGAACCTGGGCACATTAGCCACGTGGGGACTGTTTGGTGAGGCTCCTTGACCTTGCAATGTCTTCCGACTGCCAGGCACCCACTGCTGCTGTCACTGGGCCTGCTCATGGGAGCCTGGAGATGAGCCGGGGTCAGAGGCCAAGGGGCCGCGTGGGCAGTGGTGTGTCCATCTCCTCCCTGCTTCATTCACGGTCTGCATAGGTGTGGGGCAGGTCAGAGGCCCTTCTCTGCCTCAGCTTCCCCAGCTGTGCTCCTCTGGCTTCCTGTGTCTTCCCCCAGCCTGGCCAGGCTGTCTCTGCCTTCTGCCTTCACCCTTGTGGCTTTCGCTCCCTCTTGCCCAGCTTCCCCCTCTTCCATCTTCCCTGCTCTGCTCCTGGCCTTCCCAATTACCGCCCCTCCTCCCCGTTCAAGTTCTCAGCTTCTCATCACCCAAACTCCCCAGTCTCTCCTTTGGCCTCTCCATGTGTCTCCTCCCGGCCTCCCCAGCTCATCACAATGTCCCATGGGCCCAGGCTTTCTTCCCTCCCCAGAGCTCTCCTGACTTCTCCGTCCTCTCTGAAGCTCCGTCCAACCTCTTCCTGCCTCAGGCAGCAGCCCTGCACCTGTCTCTCCCTCCTCTCCCTTCCTCCAGGTGGCCCGCTGCCAGTTCGGTACCAGTGGGGTTGCCATGGGAACTACTGAGCTGCTTAGAAAGCTGCCATAGATCTAATCATGGGCTGTGAGATTTCAAGGAATAGCTCACTTTAGGGAGCAAAGATTGGTGTTGACAGCCGGTTAGGCTGATGTGGGGCGGTGGAGGGCGGGGGGAACAGGGGCCAAGTTGTCAGCCAAGGCGGGGCCCAGCCTCAGTGGCACCTGGGGGCAGGAGGCCAGGCCCACCAGCTCACTGTCTGCTGCCTTACTGGCCTGCTCTGACCTTCTGGGATTTTCCTAAAGAAACATTGAGTCATCCATTCACTTGCATTCATTCATTCACTCATTCACTCACTCATCAAACTACCTCTCCCTTTTGGTCACGCGAACCTGAGATCTTCCCAGTGCAGTGGGGGAGACAGAGCCTTAACCAGGAACCCGTGGGCTGGGCTCTGCTGGAGGCCTCCAGGGGCTGTGGGTCTGAGACCCAAGGCGGGCAGGAGGTCCATGCCAATCAGGGACATGAGAGAACTGGGGGTGTGCCTCACAGGGGGTCCTTGAGCGGAGTCAAGGAGGGACAGGAGTGTGTCAGCGAAGGAAAAGGTGAGGGTTCTGGCCCCCTGGGTTCTGTCTCTGAAGGGGGCCGTGGTACCCGTTTTTGAGTTCGCTTGAGTGGGGCCAGGAGGAGCCATTACTGACGGACGTTCACTGGGTCTGGAGAGCAGAGCCTCTGATAGCACGCCAAGGCTGGGCCCCCCGGTCCACAGCACCTGGTGCCCTGGCTGGTGGTCTGTGTTACAGGAGAGCAGGAGGGAGAGCTTCCCACCTGCTAATACCACCCCCACCCCGCTTCAGTAGTGTAGCCAGCGGGGTTGGGTCAGAGCTTTATGGCCAGCAGGGCCTGACAGCTTGGTTTAGTCTTAGATGGCTCCCTATGGCACCAGGTTTTCCATTTCTCTCTCCCAAGCCAGAGACTGTGTTTGCACATCATTTGCATACATTTGCATGTGGTGTTGCAGGGCCCAGCAGAACATGGGGAAAACACATTTTCCTCGCCAGGGTGCTTGCCAGCCTGGATCCCAGCCCGGTGTGCAGAGATGAGGCTATAAAACTCTTCCTGCATTTGACCCTTCCTCCTCCCCCAGAGCACCCTTTTCTACATCTCCCCCCACCTGGGAGCCTGGTCCCCAAGCCAGCAGCCAGGAAGGGTGTCCCAGTCAGGACCTGGCTTCTCCTGGGCCTGGGCTCAGCTGCACACTTACTGTGTGAATTGACAAGTCACTTTTCCTCTCAACGTCTCAACCTGCCTTTGTAGGAGTTGAGGATTTACAGAAGATCAGGGTGTGGAGGGTGTGTACCTGAAGAAGCATCACTTTATTGATTGATTGATGGATTCATTCATTCATTCAATTTTATTCATTGTGTGCTTACAATATGCCAATACTCTCTGTCCTGAAATGAACAAAAGCAACCATGATCCCTGCCTTCCGGGAGTTTCAGGGAGACTGGCATTAATCCAATGACCACACAAATCACTGTACAATGGCAACTGTGATAAATACTATAGAGACGTGCAGTGCTTTATGGGAGCCCAGCATTAGTCACAGAAGACTTCCTGGAGGAAGTGTCCTTCAGCCGAGATGTAAGTATAAAATGTTATCTGGTAAAGAGGGGCTGGAGGAACCTCCCAGGGAGAAGAAAAAGCATGTGCCAAGGTGGGAAGCAGTGGAGTGAATGTGCAGAAGGGAGCAGAACGTGCTGAGTCTGAATAAGAGGCCGTGAAGTGAGACTAGAGAGGAAGCTGGGGCCGAGCCCTCAGGGCCTTTCTGATCCACTGAGGAAAGCTGTCTTTAAAGCAATAATGCCTTTTAGGCTAGGAAGTGACATAATCAGGACTGCATTTTACAAAGATGCCCTGGACTGTGGTGCAAACAGGTGGGCGAAAGCAGGAACTCCAGTTCGGGAGCTTTTGGGATTGTCCAGGTGAGCGAAAGCAGGGGCTTGGGTTAGGCCATGAGGGTGGAGAAGGACAGAAGGGGGAGAAGCTGTGAGGTCAGCAGGCGGGAACATCGGTGAGGTTGGCGATAGCTGAGGTAAGGGGCCGGGGCAGGAGGCTGGAGGAGGGCGTGTTGAGAATGACCTCTATATTTCTGAACAGCCTTAGACCATTGACTAACGGGGTAAACATGGGTTGGGAGAAGCCCAGGTTTGGGCGCTCAGAACAGGACTTGAGTTTGTTGCGTTTGCATTGTCTGTGAGGCCTCCTAGTGGCAGCTGGGTAGGAGGGTGTGGGGCTCAGGGAAGAGGTGGACAGGGGTGTTGTGTTCTCCCATCCTCCATCCCCCAGCCCCCATCCCCTATCCCCCATCCCCAGGAAGGGGGCCTCACCAGGAGTCCCTTTGCATCTAACCTTCCAGATGCAACTTCATCCGTCTTTATATGAGTATTTCTGGCTTATTTCTAATCCAAGGGCAGGTGGCATGCTGGGGACTCTGACGAATATCTTCCCACATTATGTGTGTTAACCTCGCTTCCTCCCTATATGAGGGGGCCTTTTCTGCCCCCCAAGTCAGCACCCAAAGGGACTTCCAGGCTGGTTCCAAGCGGTGCACACTCCGGAGGGTGTATTCTGGATGCTAACACTTTAGAATTCCTGGATTTTGTTACGGTGTGTGGGGATGAGGGGACAGAATACTTGAAACCAGAACCATCTCAGAACACGGGCTATTATTTCTATGCTATGTAGGAACGGGGGTGGGAAGGGACCAGAGGGGAGGAGCGGGAAGGAAGGCCAAGGAAAAGAGGACCTATTGTATAGGAACATCTCCTGGATGCCGACCTGAGGCTAGTTTTTCCTTTTTCATGGTATCATGCCTTTAACTTCTCACAAAAGGGAGGGAGGGTTTCATCAGCCCATTTTACAGATGAGAAAATGGAGGCTCAGCGAGGTTAGATAAACTGCCCCGAGGGGCACAGGTACTGAGGGTTGGAGCTGGAATTTTAACCCAGGCTCCTGCTCTTTCCAACACACCAGCCATATCTGAAAGTGGAGTTTTAACCTGGAGCCCAGGAAGGGTTTGTCTCTCTCAAGGACCAGCTGCCCAGAGGGCTAGGAGTCCCTCGGCTGGTGCACAGCCCAGCAGGCGCCTAGAGTATCTGTGGGCTCTTTGTGTTCCTGGCAGTTCTGCTCTCCACCCACTGGTCTGTACCTGGCTCTCACCCCTCACTCAGCCACCTCGCTCTCCCTTCGCCTGCAGGACCTTGCCCCTTGGCGCCATTGCTCTGGTCCCTGTCCCCTGGCAATGCTGTGTGCATTCAGAATGCCTTGCATTGCCCTCCACCTCCCACTCCTGGCCCACTCCTCCTCCACCTTTGTGACCCAGCTCACGGGGCTCCTCTGTACCCACCCTGGTTCTCCAGGCAGAGTTAAGTCCTTCCTCTCCTGGGCCAGGAGAGTGCCTAAGAGCACAAGGCCAGGTTCACATCCTGACTCCTCCACTCAGGAGCTCTGTGACTTAGAGCAACTTACTTAACCTCAGCTCCTCTGCAAAGTGGATCATAATAGCCCTGTCTTCATGGGCTTGTGGTCAGATTAACTTAATGAGATGACAGAAGTAACACCCTGGGCCCAGTGCCCGGCACACAGTGAGCCCTTAATGAGTGATGCTCACTGTATGGCTTGGGGCCCACTCCTTTGCGAATATTCACTTATCCATCTGTCCTCCCGCCTCTTCCCCTCCCCCTACCCAAGGCTGGGAGCTCCTGGAGGACAGAGCCTTTTAATCAGGTGTTTCCAGTATCTACCACAAGCCTGATACCTACTAGGTGCTTAGTGGGTCTTTGCTGAACAAAGGGACAGAGACCAGTACCTTTACTCCATGCATTTTGCTTCCCTTCTCTGCACCTAGCTTTTCAAGGTAACAGCTGGGTTTCATGCACAATTGTGCCCTTCCCAGAGCCAGGCCTGCACACAGTAGGTGCTCAACTAAGGTTTGTGGCTGGCCCTGCCCAGTTTGGCTCAGTGGATAGAGCATCGGTCTACAGACTGAAGGGTCCCGGGTTAGGTTCCGGTCAAGGGCATATACCTTGGTTGCGGGAAGTGTGCAGAGAGAGCTGATGGATGTTTCTCTCTCATGGATATTTCTAACTCTCTTTTCCTCTCTCTCTTCTCTATAAAAAAATCAATAAAATATATATATTTTTAAAAAGGTTTGTGGCTGATTTCTTCAAACCAGAGGAACCCAGCCTCTGATCCGCACACGCATCAGCCGCCCTCCTGGGTGTAATGGATACATATTTCTCACTGCCCACATGCCTAACCTTCCCCGCTGAGCAGTGTCTTAAATGGCTGTTCAGCCACTCAAGTGCACAAACATTCCTTTCAAAATTATCACCTTCACCTTTTGCTGGCAGAACATGCCATATGGAAAACTCAACTCCTATTGCATGTGGGTGTGTGTTTTCTGATCCCTTGTCAGGGTTCCAAGTGCCTGCTTTGCCCAGGATTAGCTGGGCTCCGAGTGCCAGTGGGGAAGCTGATTCTAGGCTAACTGGAGCTGACCTGGGCAGGGCTGTTATCACCATCACATCACCATTGTCTTCATCACTAACACTGCCACCCACCACCATCACCACCATTATCATCTCATCACCACCATAATGATTGCTACCACCATCACCATCACCTCACCTCACCATCACCATCAAACCTGATGCATTACGCTGCCTCATCCCTTGGAAAGCCCTCATCCTTCTGCATGGTGGGCACCTCCTCAGGGAAGCCTTCCCAGAATCCCCAGAGGGCTGGTCAGTCCTGGTTCCTTAGGCCCCCATCATGCTAAGAGGGATGGGTTTGGGGGGCAAAGCGTGTGCCCAAGGACCTGGGCTGTGCCCAGCACAGGGCTTAGTACAGAGCAGGAGCAAAAGGAATATCGCTTGAACAACTAGATGGAAGAGGAATTTAAAACAGGAATGAGTTAATGAGCAAAGGGTGGAGTGATGGAAAGGAGGAAAGAGGAGGAAAAAGTAAAAAGTGGATGAAAAGGAGGAGGAAGGACAGGAGGGAAGAAAACAGTAGGGAGAAATGTGAGGGAGAAGGCAGAGGGGGGATGGGTTTCAGGCTGTGTCCCGAGGTGGCCCTTCTTCCCTCCACCCACAGGACTGTCCCCTCTCCCCTGCCTGCTCCTCTCTGCCTGCCGCTCCGTTGCCTCTGGCTCCCACAGAATATTCATTACTCTCTTGCCTGCTCTGCTCTGTCTCTCCCTGCCTCTTAGGTGCCACCGTGATGGCATTCTCAGAGGTAAAACATGTCTGTCGCCAGGCATGGTGGCTGACTCATAGAAAGATGCTCCTCTTGGGCTCAGGCCCAGAGGCCCACCTAAGCCCACTGTCTCTTTCCCCAGAAGCCAGAGAAAGCACCAAAGGCTAGGAAAATGCTAGAATTTCTTTTAAAGTAACTGGGGTCAAAGAATCTTTGGCGGGGGGCAGACCCCAGCTCCGGGTGCTGGAGGGGGTCTGGGAAGTGGTCCAGCCTGCACCCATGCTGAGGGGGGTGTGCAAACTCAGCTGGGAATCCTGGAGGAACCCTCTGGGCAATTCCTTGAGTAGGATTTAGGGTGGCTGGTGGCTTGGATGGATATGGGCTGGATGGGCATGGGTAGGGGACAGACTTTCCAAATGGGGCTGGAGACAGGGCTGGGAGAGCATGAGAGAGTTCAGACTGCAGGCTGAGAGACAGAGGCCACATTTCAAAAAGGCCGCTGAGACCTCGGCCAGCCCAGGTCTGAGAAGATGGCCACACAGAATCCAGCGAACAGATGGTGTTTCCTGGGTGCCTACTACGTGCCAGGTCCTGTACTAGGTGCTCTAGGGCCCTTCCTTGGCTCATTCCAGCCCCACAGCAGCCTCTGGCGTGGGTAGCACCCCCATCTCCATGTTAGAAACGGTTGCATGGACAGGTGAGGGAAGCCGTCAAGCCCATGGCTGGAAATGTCAGTCAAGGACTGTCAAATCCTGTCGAGGCCCACT
This sequence comes from Nyctalus aviator, assembly GCA_036971965.1. NCBI lineage: Eukaryota > Metazoa > Chordata > Mammalia > Chiroptera > Vespertilionidae > Nyctalus > Nyctalus aviator. The sequence continues at coordinate 184,284,461 of CM072923.1, forward strand.
TTAAAAAATGATTTATTCATCTTTTCAGAGTATAATAATAAGTGCTAGCTATTGAAACTTTGGAAATAGAGTTCGAGAGAGAAAATAGAGTTCGCCCTAACACAAGCATTCTTTTCCACGCCAGTAAGAGAAACCTTGTTTGTCCGGTGTGACATTCGCGCATAAGCGGTTTCCTGCGCTTGTGAAACGTCGCAGCAAGTATTACTGTTCCTGGCTGTCACAATGCTCTGGTTGGGGAGGGGTTCCCCCATTTTTCAGCCATTCCCCTCTGTTTGTTTGGATGACTCCGTGTTTTTCCTGTTAGCAGCAGCCCTGCTGCATTTCTCTGTGTTCAAGCATTTTCTAAACTTCGGGCGCCTTCCTCAGCAGAGGTTTCTGGAAGGGGAATTACTGGACCAAATGAAGGGCTGTTGGGGGTGGGCAGATGGGAAGAGGCCCAAGGCTCCTGGCAGTCCACCCCGAGGAAGGTGGCTTCTTTCTGATGGAGACCCGCCCACAAGGGAGGTGGCATCCTTTGGACTAACATGCTTCTGACTCCTGGCCACGGGAGCTAGACCCTAACCAGAAATTTAGATGATGCCCTTTGGACTGTGTCTTCAGCCTCTCCCAGGCGCTGATGGGTAGGTATTGAGGGGACTTTTGTGTAGTCACCCAGCTACTGGAGGATCAGCTTACCCAGCGGTCCCCGCATCACACAGGTATGCATTTGGCAGGCGGGGCAGCTGAGTCCCAGGAAAGAGAGGGAACTTGGAGTCCACCTGCTTGTTAGTGACTTTGCTGAGGCCCGACCAGGCTCCCTGACTCCCAGTCTAGTGCTCTTCCCACCACGGACTGGAGCTGCTTCTCATCTTGATTGCAGGTCACAGAATTCCATACCCTGAGAACAATGAATAACAATTGCTGGTATCATGGTTACCATGGCAACATTGGCCCCAGATTTCCTCCCAGAGGTTTGGGGAGTGAGGCTTGGGCTGTGAGAGGCTCAGGCTGGGGTGGGGCTTGACCTGGATGGGGCTGAAGTCTGCTGTGTCTCAAGCCAATGGGGTGACATCATCCTGATGCCCTCAAGGAAGCCCCAGGGGTGGGCCTGGAGCAGGGACTGTCACCAACGATGCTCCAATTTGGTGCTGATGCTCCTGGTGAAGGCAGAAGCAGGATCCGTGGTCCAGGTTGTTTTTTTAAGACAGAAAGATGAGTGCACAGCTGAGTCTTGGAGCAGACTGAGCTGCCTAGGCACGGAGGAGCCACGGGAAAGAAAGCTTGTCCGGTGGCGGCGTGGTGGGTGACAGGCACTGGTGTGTTTGGGGGAAGCAACACAGGAAAGGGCCTGGAGAGAGGGCGAGGCCCAGAATGGGGTTCTGGGGACAGAGGGGGCTCTCAAGTCCCAGTCCTGAGGCTTGCAGGCGGGTCCAGCCTCAAATCCTATAGATGTCCTCTGAGCACTGTCCACCCAGGGGCCTCTTCTGGGCTGGGCTGAGGAGGAGGAGGAGGAAGAGGAAGAGTGGGGGTCCAGGGGAAAGGGGTGCAGGAGGAGAGGGGAGGAGTTCTTCAGCTTCCTGCTCTCCTCAGCTCCTTTTCTGTTCCCCTCTTTCCTCTCCTGAGTGTCCCTCTCCCTCTTCCTTACTCCAGGTCTCTCCCCTCCCCTCCTCTGCTATTTTCTTTCTTTCTCTCTTTCCCCCTCCTTTCTCCTTGGCCCCTCTCTTCCTCTCTGACCTCTTCTCTTCTTCCCTCTTTCCTCTAGCCACTCCCCTCCCTCCTTTCTCCTGTCCCCATCAGGTGACCAGACATGGGCCCTCAGTGCCCCCCCTCCATCCCCAAAGCCAATCTCATTTGATAAATAGAAAAATAGATAGGGATGCTGATTAAAAATCAAACCACACTGGGCTCTTTCTCCCCTCCCCAATCCCCCCCTTCCCCCCCAGCCATCCTCTGGGCCTGCCCCTGCTTGTTTGGGGGAATGGAAACATCAGCCCAAAGCAAACAAAATTTATAAGGAAAACCTACTGCTAAAACTCTCCAGAGCCACACAGATGAGCACCAGGGACAGTGTTCAGTGTTTCCCACTGCAGCCTAGGAGCTCTGGTCCTCACAGTGAGAGATGCAGGTCAGGGATGTGGTTAAAACACAGACTCGAGAGCTCAACTGCTGGGTCCCAACCCCTGCTCTGGAACACACAAGCCATGTGACCTTGGGTAATTGCTTTATTCCTCAGTGCCTCAGTTTCCCTTCCTGCAAAATGGTAATAATACCGTCTTGTCATAACCACATGCCTCATAGGCTGTTATGAAGATTAAATGCCTTAAAATGCATTACTACTTGGCATATAGTAAGTGCTATGTAACGGTTAACTATGTCTATAGGTGTTCCATGCAGGGAAGTTTGAGAAACACTGAGTACCACCTTGGAAATTACCATTAGACCCTGAAGTCCTACCGCTAAAACATCTGTTTGACTTTGGTGACCTTGCAATTCTCCAACTTATTTTTACATTAGTTCTCCCCCTCCCTGCTTTGTAGGCACTAAACACGTGTCTCTTAGGACATGCCCACTTTTGAGGGTCACAGTTGGAGAAATGCCGGTTTGGGGTTATTCATCGTTTCCAGGCCATGGTGACAGAGGTAGAGGGAGAAAGCATCCTCTGAGTCACCACCAAAACCTGGGGTCAAACCCCAGCTTAACTCTACCAGCCATAGGACTCAGGAAATGTCGCTGTCAGGTCCAGAGTCAGGGAGTGGCTTGCCCAAGGCCATACAGTTAGCTGGGGGAGACTCAAGACTAATGCAGGACTCCCAGCCCTGGACTCTTCCACTTCCCTTACCTGTCCAACCTCTTGGAGAAGTAAAAGCAGGAGGTCTTTTTTGCAGTGAGGGAAGGGTGTTGATCTTTGAGACTCATGTGAGACTCCTCCTCCCTCACTGGCATTGCATGCTCCCCGAAGCTTGAACCACAGTGGCCACAAAGAACGTAGCCTTCCTCCCAACCAGTCAGAGGGAGGAGGTGAGAAGTTCCCACTCTTCTCTTTCCATCAAAAAAGGCAAAAGAGCTGAATCCCCCCAGGCAGAGTGATCAGGCATTGAGAGCCAAAGCATCTGCCCCTGTCCCTGGTGCTGAAACATGCTCTGGCGCCTGGGCAGTGGTCCCCAAGTCCAGACGTGGCAGAATCTCCTGGGGAGAGTTCATCCAACTGTGATTCCCAGGGTTGCCTCTCACCCACTGAATCCGATCTCCTGACGTCGGTGCCTGGCCTCCATTCTTTTATAAATCTTCTGAGGGATGGTTCAGGACCCCACTACCTTGGGGAGCATTTGTGTATCCCAACCCTAGCTCACTTCTCCAAAAAGTCGTTGTTTTTCAGTGATATTTTCTGGGGAAAAAATTGTAACTTTGACACTGTCACTGAAAAGAAATGTTATTTTATATGTTTCTCATTAATGGTGCAGCTTGGCAGTCTATTATTTTTTACAGCAGTAGCAATTGTTTTCCACTCTGGAATCTTGAGGATGCATATTCCTTCCTGATTCCACTGCTTCTGTCTAGGGTAAAATAAAGGAAAAACTCAAAGGGACATGGATTCATTTCTGGAAAGATGGATTGGATTGGTTTTGTGTGGCCCTAGGGGAAGCCACAAAGCTTAGATGTTAGGAGTGTAGATTTTGGCACCAGACAGGCTGAAATACGAGTTCTGACTCCGTCATTCAGCACACCTATGAGCTTGGCCTCCTGAGGCTCAGTCTCTTCACCTGTGTAGTGGGACTAGCGGGAAACACCATCTCAGTGATGTGAGTCAATAAGAGCCAGTGGCGATACATATGACATGCTTCGCTCCTTTTACAAATGAGACTGTAGTTCTGTGTCTGTGCACATGCTAAGATGTTGAGCCGGAAAGCGAAGAGCGAGAACATAGTATATGGCTCTTCCAGTATGGCCAGGACTAGCCCATGCTGTAGCCACAATTATATGTGCAGACTTCCGATGAGGGGAGGAGCTGCCTGTGTGAGAGGGAGCTCCTCGTCCCTGGAGGTGAGCAAGCCCAGGTGGGAGTGCACTGAAAGGATCCAGGCTTTGGCTGGAGGAACGAACCAGCGCCGCTGATGGTCCTAGGTGCCCACTCTCCTCCTCTTCTATTCCCTGGCTCCTGCTCACCGGGGCTTCTGTTTTCCAAAGCAGCAAGCAGCATGCATGGTAATTACTTTTGGACTTATTAAGCATAATTATCCCCTAATCGCATACAACCAGTAATTACTGTGCCTGTTAGCAGGGGCCTACCCATGCAGTACTGCCTGTAGCCCTAGGGTCCAATGCCCAGCTGGGGCTTGAGGTGAAACTGGGGCTCCCTGCCATGGGGTTGGGGGGCTCGGTTGAGATGGGACTGCTGCATCTCCCACCCGGTGCTCCTTCAGTGTGAGTACCAGGCTGGTGGGGTACATGCGCCAGCCCCAGGGCCACTCCAAGCTCCAACCAGCCAGCGCCTTCCAAGTACTCCCCACCTGTGATGCTTGCCCATACCACCAGCCTCTGCCATGCTGGTCCTTCCTCCTGGGACTCTTCTCCTCCTCCTCTTATTCCTCTTTCCTCCAACCAACTCCCTGCCCCTCTTCCCTTAAAAGTTTGGATTTTCTCTTATGTTCCTGGCACTGCTCTAGGTCCTGGAGCTATGGTGGGCTGGGGGCAGGGAGAACAAAATCCAAGCTTTCACAGAGCTTACTTCCTCTTTGAGAGAGAGAGAGAGAGAGAGAGAGAGAGAGAGAGGAAGAACAAAATAGATAAGTGACCAAGCATATTAGAAGGGCTGAGTGCTACGGAGGAATAAAAGCAGGGTGATTAAGATGAAGTGGTTTCTTTTGGGTGGGGTGAGAGAAATGCAGTTTTAGCAGGATGGCCATGGTTGACCTTTTGGAGAACGGGACACTTGAACAGACATTTGAGAGAGGGAATGGGCTAAAACTAGGATGATTATGGGAAAAGAATGTACCAGAAAGAGGAAACAGGGAGTGTGAAAACCCTAAAGGGGGAACAGGCTCCGAGTGAGAGCGAGGTGAGGCTAGGATGGTTGGAGCAGAGGGAAGGAGGGAGGGGAGAGGGGTGAGGAGAACATCAGCCAAAGGGGAGGAGGGGTGGAGTGTAGATTGCTAGGATCTTTTAAGGATGCTGGCTTTTCCTCCGAAGGAAACATTTCCGTAGGAGTGGCCCAATTCGATAGACTGTGGAGGGTGCGGTGGGGTGAGGGAGACCCATGAGGAGGAGCTGTTGTAACGATCCAGGTGAGAAATGATGGGGGTGCAGTAGGCTGCTGTCGGGGCCATAGAGTCGGGAGAAATGGAAGGATTCCAGAAGCATTTTCGAGGCAGAGAGGACAGGTCTGCTGGTGGGTAGTGATGAGGTGTGAGAGGCAGCAGGAATGACTCCAGGCGATTTGGCTTCAATAACTGCAAGGAGGAAGTTGCCACTTGCTGAACTGGGAAGACTGTGGGTGAAGCAGACTTGGCGTGTGTGTGTGTGTGTGTGTGTGTGTGTGGCAGGTGTTTGGTTTGGGGCACGTTAAGGTGGGTTTAGACCTCCAAGAGTTGTTAGTCTGTGGTCCAGAGGAGACGGTCTGGCTGCAGTGTGTATGTGCCGGCCCTCCACACACAAATGACATTCAAAGCATCCAGACTGATGTGTCATCCAGGGAGTGAGGACAGGAGAGGGAAGGCCCAGGGTCTGAGTTGGGGCCAGGGGTCTGAGGAGAAGGCAGCAAGGAAGACCGAGGAGCAATGAGGGAGCAAGAGAGAACCGGGCAGACACTCTGTAACCCCAGAATCAGATCCTGCCTCTTCTGCGCCTCTCCCCTGTCCTTGCTCCCAGGTCCGCTCCCTTCTGAGGGTCTAGTCCCTCTCCCTCCTCCTCTCCACCTCTTTTCCATCCTTCCCCCACAGCTTCTGGGTTTTTCTGAGGCTCTCAACCTGGGCTCCTTCTCTGGGCCTCTCCCTCCATCCCCCAGCTCAGCCCCCTGGGCCTCTCCCTCCACCCCTCCCTCCTGCTCAGCCCCGGGGCGCAGGAATCTCCCAGGGCCCCGCAGGCACTTGCCAATCTCCCAGCATTTCAAACCAGCGGGGGAAGGGGGCGGCCGCGCTCCTGCCCACGTAATCCGCGCTAATATTTATTTACATGCTTTTCAGACTGTTATTTATTAAGGTATTGCTGCCGGTTGTGAGCGAGCTAATTGCTCTTGAGTGCCCCCTCCCGGTTCCCACCGCGGTGCCTTCGGGGAGGCGGATCCGCGCTTTTCAAGACCGAGAGACAGAGGACCGGAGCGTTGGAGGGTGCCGCGTGGGGTGGGGGTGGGGGTGGGGGTAGGGGCGGGGGTAGGAGGGTTGAGAGCGGGTACTTGTCCAGGTGGGGATGCCCAGAACGGGGATGAGGGTCGCGGAATTAGGGGCGGAGAGGCGTGCCAGAAGCGCAATTTGGAGTCTTGGAGCGGGAAGGGTTCCCCCAGGGCGAGGGGGGTCCCAGAAGCTTCCCGGGGATCTCGGAGCTGCCTGGGGGAGCCGGAGCGCCAGGCCGGTGCCTGGAGCGCAGTTTGGAATCTCGGGCCCCGGTGGGGACATCCGCGCGCGAGGGTCGGTGCAGGGAGACCAGGGTGGGGGTCTCTGAGCAGGTGATGGTTGTGGGGTGCCCCGAGCGCGAGGCCTGGGGGAGTGAGGTTCGGACCCTCACGTGCGGGCCTGGCGCGTGGACAGGCGGAGGCCGGCCTGGCCCGGGAGGGGGCCGCCGCCTCTCCTCGCTGCACCCGCCCCGCCCGCGTAGGCGGCGGCGCTCGCTGTCTCTCCGTAAGCAGCCGGGGAGCGGGGAGCGGGGAGCGGGGAGCGGGGAGCGGGGAGCGGGGAGCGGGGAGCGGGGAGCGGGGAGCGGGGAGCGGGGAGCGGGGAGCGGGGAGCGGAGGGAGCGGCCTAATGGGCAGGATTCGGTTGGGACAGATGTGGCTGCGCTGGGCTGGGAGGCGGGGCGCGCGGGGGCGGGAGGGGGGGGAGGGTGCCGGTCTGGATGGGGAGGGGAGCGGGGAGACAGACGGAGAGGACCGGGCTGGGCGCCCCTGGAGGCCGAGACACAGGCAGGGGTGGGCGGTGACTGGCAGAGAGCACCGAGGAAGAGGGATGGAGAGGGAGCGGAGATACAGCTGCGCCAAAGCAGAGGGAGAGGAGGGCTGGAGAGATTGGGGAGAGGGGTCCACAGTGGGGGGAGGGCTTCTGCCCACTGCCAGGTGTGGGCTCCCCTCCTCCCGCCGCTAGCACAGCCCGGCCCAGCTGCAGGCTTGGCTTCCAGAAGAGGCCGACCTGGGGGCACTTAGTCATTAATGTTATTGCTGGTTCGGTGGGCACAGTGTCTACCGCTCCCAGGCCTTGTTGGTGTCGCCCGAAAGTTCTCTCTCTACTGGGAATTGCAATTTAATAAAACCCAGGAACCGTGTCCCTCTTACACCCCGCCCCCCATAAAGACTGATTGACCCCCGGGCTGCGGGGGGCCTCTTGGGGGCCCCTCTTCTGGGCTGTCTGGCCCAGGGTTCCTCTAACTGGGAGCACCCAGCTGGGCACACCAGGCTGGGGAGGTGAAGTGACTCCCCCAGCCAGTGACAGGCCCAGCAGGAGGGCGAGGCCAGCCCAAAACTCACACTTTTTCCACTGCCTGCGGCCAAACCTCTGATTGATGGCGGCTGTAATTTCATCAGGCCTCCGCCCCAGGGGCCACGGTGGTGGCCTCCGAGCTTTCTGCCGATCTGCCTGATTGGTGGCTGCCGGAGGCTCCAGGCTTGCTGCCTGCTCTGTGTGCTTCCGGGCACCAGAGTCCCCCCCCCCCAGGTGCGGCCACTCTCAATGCCTATGGCCCAAGGGGAGAGTCCCTGTCTCCAGGAGAGCTAGCACAGCCTCCTGGGGGCTGAGGCCGGAGTGTGGGCAACCCGTAGTCATCCTGGAAGGTTCTAGAATGTTCTGGAATGAGGGTGTTAAACTTACCCTCCTCAGAGCTGGGGGGAACCTTGGCAGTGACCCAGTCCACCTCTCCCCTTTAACAGATGGGGAAACTGAGGCCCAGAGAGGGGAAGGAACTTGCCTAAGGGTACACAGACTGCACCCCGAAATGACCTGTGTCTCTGCTGAATGATTGTTGGGAGTCTCCCCGCAGCATCAGGGAATCTGATAGTTTTACTATAAAATGGGGAGGACAGCAAGATTCATTTCCTGTTGTCCCAGCCTTGCTCCGGCTCTTGCTCCACTCTTCTAAATGCTCTCTGCCACCCTAGAACCTGGCTTCCCTCAGCCCAAATCTCTAACTTATGGGTACCACCTCTCTGCAGTCCCACGTCTGTAGCCTTCACCCACCGCTGGGTATTTTCATAGGAGCCTTTCTGAGGGCATTGCCTTTAGATACAAACGAAGGCGTTTTTGGGGCCTGAGTGACCTTGGTCCAGGCCCTGAATGACAGACATGGTTCCATGGCTTTTCCTCTGATTCATGAGATACAATGGGTGACGTTGGTCCAGGCCCTATGCCTCCCTGGGCCTCAGTATCCCTACTGTAAGGGGGTGGGCTGGACATTTGGAGGTTTCTCAGCACCGTATCCAGCCCTGACTGCCAGTAGGAGCAGCTGGGTCCCCAGGCCAGGGCCGTCTGCTGCTTCCCTCCTCCGGGCGGGAGTAGGGCAGGTAATGGGCAGGTAACGGGGAAAGCACAGTGGGGAGAAGGCAAACAGCTGCGGGCTCCATTGTGTGGCATGTGATGAGCAGGGACCGGAGGAGGATTTGTCACAGAGTCTTCTGTGTCGTTAGTCCCTGGCTGTCTTCCTGGGGAGGGACAGGAGGAGTTGGGCTGCATTTACCTTTGGGGGATGGTGTGGTGAGGAGGGGACTTAGTGGGCAAGGGGACAGTGAGCCAGCTGTGCCACAGCTGAGCAAGGAAAGCTCAGGAATAAGTGTCTCCTCCCCTCTCTCCCCTACTTCCTCTCTTCTCCCTTTCTTTCCTTCTCCTCCCCTTTCTTTTTAAAATATATTTTATTGATTTTTTTACAGAAAGGAAGGGAGAGGGATAGAGAGTTAGAAACTTCGATCAGCTGCCTCCTGCACACCCCTTACTGGGGATGTGCCCACAACCAAGGTACATGCCCTTGACCAAAATGGAACCTGGGGCCTTTCAGTCTGCAGGCTGACACCCTATCCACTGAGCCAAACTGGTTAGGGCTCTTGCCCTTTATGTACTTGGCCCAGTTAACTTAGCCTGGGTACCTACACATGGTAGAAGTCATAGTGAACAAACGAATGAATGAATGAACGAATGAATGAAAGAAATTAAGAGGCCTGGCCCAAGAGTTGGGCAGACCTAGGTTTGGATCCTGCCCCCACCAGTGTTTGGCTGGGTGACCTTGAGCAGATGACTTAATGCCTCTGAACTTCAGTTTCCTCATCTGTAAACTAAAATAGTACGTCATAGAGTTGTGAGGGGCAAACGAGGTGAATCAACGGAAAGACCTAGAATCATGCCTGACAGTTAGGACTCCCTAAATCCTAACTTCTGGTTATTTGCACTAAACACAGGATGATTAAGCCATCCTCTAACCGTGCACTTCAGCACATATCTACTGAGCAGCTGGCATGTGCCGAGCACTGCTGAGGCCCAGGCTCTTCTCTCAGGTTGCTTATAGTTTGATAGATACACAGCCTTGAAATATCACCGAGAGAGCTCCTAACAGCCATTACCGAGAGCACAAAGGGCTGTGGGAAAGGTCCTCTCTGCCATGGCTGGAGATCAGGGAAGGCTTCCTGGAGGAGGTGTTTCCCTGGGTAAACATCCAATAGCTGCTGCAGAGCGCACAGTCGGGTGGAGGAGACAGAGCCCTCTTTGGGGTCCCCCTGGTCTAATGGAGGAGATAAGATCTGTGGCTTGGGAGAGACCCATGCGTGATTGGGAGCTCCTTTAAGAAGATGCTGCTAATAAGAGGCCTAGGAAAGCTTCCTTATGAAATGGGCCTGCAGGTAATTTGGAGAAGGAGCGGGTACTAATATGGTGGAGGGGAGGAGGAGTGGGCAGAGCAGGAAAAGGACTACGTAGTCACCCTCTCCTGTCCAGGCCCAGGTGAGCTAGCTCGGTGTCCAGACACACAGGTGAATACGTGACCAGCACAGCCTTTCAGTGGGCTAACCAGCCATCACGAATTACCCACTTTTAGCCGAGAAAAAAGACTGTTGCCAGGGAACAGAAATAGCTTCCAAAGCCTCCCTTCATTCCTGCTGCCCCTCTTTCCCCAAATGTCTCAGCCAGCCCTGGGCCTGAAGGCAATGCATGCCCACAGCGCTCTCTGCTGGACGATATCGGAACAGCAGGGGAGGGTCTGCGTGTGAAGGCATTTGTGCAAACAGCCCCTGGGTTCCTGCTCTGGGGAAGCCCCAGATGCTGCAGCCAGAGGGGAACCCGGTCAGTGCCTGTTGGGTCCATCTCTGCAACCTGGAGGACCTCGGTGCTTCCGGGTAGTGTAGGGGATAGTTAGTTCTGCTTGGGGGAGCTGAGGGAGCCGTCCATCATAGACAACTTCCCTCCTGCCAGATATGATCGGGGCCTTAGGAACTGGGGTAACAACATCCTGAGCCCCCAGACCGCCCCCCCCCCCCAGGTTAGGAGAGGATGCCTCCTAGCAGATTACCCGTGTCTCCTTATATCAATGGGAGGCACATTTCCCTTTCTTCCTCCAACCCGGGACCTGGAGTGGCTGGACTTTGGGTGGGTGGCCTGCATGCTCCCGGGAAGGATACATGGCTGGCAGATTCTAGGGGATGCTCAGGGGGGGACAAGGACAACTGCTGCTGGGGGGGGGGCAGACCCAGAGAGCCGCAGAGCGAGGACTCAGCTCCCCGTTTCAGACCAGGGTAAAGATTAATTGCGCCAAAGGAGCCCCGGCTTCCCAGGGGGCCAGCCGTCATTTGGATGGGACTGACCACCAGAGGACAGAGGTGCAGGAGGCCCAGAGACCCAAACCACCGGGATCACCTCATTCGCTCCTTCTAGAGAGTTCCCAGTGTGGAGTCCCTGCTTTTCTGAGTATGTTTTGCATCGTGTGAAGGTCTAAAGAGCCATATGTGGCTCCTGAGCTGAGGTTTGCTGACCACTGGTCTAGGAGACCCTTATTGCCATGCCAGCAGGAGACACACACACACACACACACACACACACACACGGCTTTTACAGGATGCATGATGGGAGAAGAGAATGAAGAAGCGAGCTTCTTACAAAAGTGGAGGTAGTACCAGCTCATGTACATCAGTGAGGTGTCGAAAGGACCTCAGGTCCTCCTGCAGCCCAGAGCTGGGGGGGAGGGGTGCTCTGAGGGAAGGGGTCAGAGAAAGGACTTGTCCATCTCAGTGAAAGCCATTACCAGCGAAGATCACCCACGAGGTGCCATGCCTGTGACTGCATCTCACTGTGACCTTTTAGTCTCAGCCTCCTGGCTCACAAAGGATCCCTATCAATTCCTATCCGAGGCAATGCTCTCGGCCTGCGGGGATTCCTATCTCAGCCAGCTGTTCTCCCCGAAGGCTGCAAAGCGCTGATTGATTTGGAGGAAACAAGGTAAGCCGCTGAAGGATTTCCAGATGAGCCTGCTGTTTGATTTTGGGATCAGCGTGTGTGGGCTCGGAGGCAAGCCGGGGACTGGCGGTGATTTGCACATAAACGTACTCTGTGATCACTAATTACTTCTGAGAAAGATCCGAGCCGTGGGAGGCAGCTCCGCCAAGACACGGGAGCACGTGCTGCCGGGGCCATGCTGCCCCCCGCGGCTCACCACCGCCCCCCCCCCCTCCCCGGCACGCGGGCTGGCCACCTGCCAGCCCCTGGGAGTCTCTGCCCGGGCTTTCTCCAGCTCAGGGCCAGCTTGGCTGCTGTGCTGCTGGTGGCAGGCCCGAGCGCCCTGGAATGAATGGCCTGGGTGACCTCACCCAGGGACTGAGTGGAATGGCATTCCCCATCCCCATTCCTTCCCAGGGAGCTCCCCAGGGATGGAAGTGCACCCCCCTGTGGTGACGTGCTAGCGACACGCCCTTTATCGGTGTCCCTCCTGTCGCTGTGCCACTGCCGCACTTGCCTTGGAGCGTTTCCTGGGTCACACAACACACCATCGGCACCGAATCCTTATCCCGGGCTCTGCTTCTGGGGGAACCCCTGTGACCAACTTGTCCCGGTTTCCCCCGGATCGCCCCAGTTTTAAAACTGGAAAGTGCCACATCCTGGGACCTCCCTTCCTCAGTCCCAGACAGAGTGGGACCGTTGGTCGCCCTGGGGAAATCCAAACCAAGTCAGGGGTGACCCCCTGGCCAAGCCGATGGCCGGACCACGCATCTAAAGCCCAGCCCGAGCCCTGAGGACAGAAGAGCAGACACACGAGAAATGTGAGTAATGTTGTCACATCATCACGTTCCACAGGTTTTATGAGCTAAAAGCCTACACGAGAACAGAAGCCACCACTGGCAGATAAGCCATTCCTCTGAGGACAGACACACTCACACGGCCCGGGATGCGATTTGCCAGTTCTCAGTGAATATCAGGTGGCCGATGAGCAGGACTTCCACGACGCCCACCCAGCTGGCCACCGGGCAGACAGGCGAGGTTATTCCAAGAACAAAGGTCACAGGCCCCAGGGGGACATTACGGGTGAGCAGGCGAGGGGACGGGGCAGCGCATTGTAGGCACTTGAGGCTTCGAGGGGACAAGCACCGGCCATGCCACTCGAGCCAAAGCCCCTGGGCAAACAGAGAAACGGCACTGCGTGCGTCCCCATCGGCGGCCACGTGGAGACGAGGCACGTTGCCTTGGGATGCGGCGAGAAGCTCAAGACGGCCGGTTCCGGCCGGTTCCAGCTGAGGAGGTCTGCAGCATGAACAGGAGGAGAAAGCCTGCTTCGTTAGGGAACCCGGGAGATAACGCTGCTCCGAGGCTTAGGCCACCAGGCTGGGGCCGGCGAGTCCGGGTTCAGGGAGCCTAATGGTAGGGGCGGGGCCTGGCCAGGAGGTGCTGCTGAGCTCCTGGCCTCAGGAGAGACCTCTGCCAAGCGAGCAAGCAGATTACCCCGCTGCAGAGGGCTGCCCAGGGCTCTGCCCCGCTGATTTGTACACTGGGCGGCAGAGCGAGCTACAGCCCCGGATGGCACCCGTTCTTTTTTTGTTTTCTCTAGACCCTGCTAGAGAAGTGGGGAAATGATCTCCCAGTTGCCATGGCAATGAACACACGGCCCATTCCCCGGGTAGCACTGCCCCCTCTCTCTAACCCTTCCCCGGGCTCTCAGGTTAAGGAATGATTTGGGTCTGGGGGCCACCCGGAGACAGTCCAATATGCTGTACCAGAGGCAGCATCTGGGCTCGGCCATGGCGGGTGCTGGAGTGTCCCAAGGTTCCAGGCAGGGGCACAGGGCGGCCTGTCACCAGAGGTGCTTCTCTGCACCTTTGGGTACTGGGCGGGCCAGCCAGGGAAAGCGGAGGTCAGCAACTCGCTTGTGCATGAAAGGTGTCCAGCCCTCCAGCTGCTGCCACCGGGGCAGGGTCTGAGGATCTCCCTGTGAAGTGGGTGGCATGCTCTTGGCCTTGCTGGGTCTCTTGGTTGCTCCTTCCAGGTGTCTCATTCCATTCTGGGCAGATGCCGGGCCATCCTAAGTCCCCAGTCATTGTCCACACTGAGCCCTGACACCAGCATCAGGTTAATCGGGAGACTGGACAGCCCGGTCCCACCTGCTCGCATTAGAGGAGGAAAGAGGCCCAGAAAGCAGAGGTGACTTGTTCAAGGTCACCCAGACAATTAGAGCAAGTCCATGGTCACTAAGAGGAAACGAACCCAGAGGCCGGGAATCTGGGAAAGTCAGAGCAGGGGGAAGCCCCGGCTCCAGGGCACCCAGAGATGCCACTCGCCCAAACTAGTGCCAGGCGCGTTAACCATCCGCCTGACAACCTTTCCATCAATGGATGCCACGCCCCTCCCTCCTTCCTCTGGGCTGGGCTGCTGCCGCACAGCTGCAGAGTGTTATTTTGGTGGTGGTGGTGGGCGGCGGGAGGTGTTGGGGTGGGCGGACAGTGCTGTCCTCACACCTGCTCCAGGCCTTGAGCAAGACAGCCTACAGCCCTTACCCGTCTGGGTGGCGCTGGCACTGAGCCAACATCCCCTTCTGGCATCAGGTCCCCCTGGGGTGGTGGTTGCCACTGGTTAGTGGCTGTCCAGAGGGTGAGAACGGAACAGTGAGCCAAGCAGCTGGCGGGATTTATATTAAGCCTCCAGCCCCGCCCCCTCCCTTGGGGATGGAGCCCAGCTTTAAGTGAGGGCCTCAGGGGCTGGCGCAGAGAGGCACCTGGGAGACGGTGCAGCTCAGCAGGAGGTCAGGGAGGGCTCTTCCTGGGGTGGGGGGGCTGTGTGGGGTACCACTTCCTGTTAGGGCTGCCTTTTCTCCAGCCTGGTGGGTGCTGGGCTGGACCCCTGGGTTCCCTCAGCTCCTGCTGAAGACGGGGATTTCTGAGTCTTCCCGAGGCTGAGATGGCGCCGGAGTCCACGTGCTCCACGGGTCTGTGTGGGGCCCTCCGGGTCTCCGGGAAGCGGGAAGCTTGTGCCAGGGCCGAGGGGCCTGGCGGGGCCACTCAATGAGGCGAGGTTAAGGCCTTGGAGAGGGGTGTGCGCGTGGGGGGTGCGGGCTCAGCCCCGGGCGCCAAGCTGGTGGGCTTCCTTGGTGAGGTTCGGACCTGCCTCCAGGGGAGTCTGTGGGGCAGAGATCGCTGGGCCAAGAGGGAATCTGAGGCTGCAATGCGGATGTCACCACATGGCATCACCAGGGGGGCCCGAGAGCAAGCCCTCTGGGCCTCTCTGCCTGGAAGCTTCAGGAGTCTTCCATTTCATTGAATATGTCACATCTCCTGGCTGTAGCTGCTGCCCAGAATGCGCTGCAGCCAAGCACGGTTTCCTGTTGCAAAGAAGGCCCCTGTCCCCCACACGGTGACACCCCCGTCCCAGAATGCAGCGGGCACAGGGTGCCTCTCTAGCCCCTCAGCACGGATGGGTGGAGTTTGCACTATGTACTCCCTGAAAGTGTGTAAATTACTCAAGTGCTGTCTGGTCTCTCCACTGACTCCTCTGACTACATCTGTTCTTTGGGACTGTTTTTGCACAGACCTCCGCTTCATTCTCACACCCCAGCTTGCACGGTGTCTCCCCTTACCCTGCTCACCAGCTTTTCTTAGCTAGGAAGTCACACGTCAATAGTAAAACACACGGAGGGCTTCCAGGCGGAGGAAAAGGCCCCGGTGGCTCCTCTACCCATTGCTGGGGAGCATGGTCCTCCAGTGGGTTTGTAAGCGTGATTGAGGGGTCCTGGGCTGTCACCATGGAGACAAGTGCCTTTCCCACAATGCAGCGGGCAGAGGTGGTCTCTCCTGCCTAGCTGTAAGCTTGTACATCTGGTTACTTGCAGTTTTGGGGTTTGCTCATTCATCCTTTTATTTGAGGGGACACTGGCCACTGGGTTCCTCTTGGGGGAACCCAGGCTTAAGCTGTGCTCCCTCTCCACCCCCAGCGGCAGTAACCCCACAGCAGCCCACAGTCCAGGCAGAAAGGAACCTTTGACCCTTCTAGAGATCTAGTCCAACGTCACCTCACCCACTGATCTTACAGGGAGGGAAACTGAAGCTCAGATGGGAGCTACGGTCTGGCCTTCAGTTGCACAGCCAGGTGGTAGCAAAGTTGGGATTGAATTCAGGCCTCCTGATCGCTAGTCCAGGGTTCTTTCTAGCAACCAATATATTACAGCTTCCAAAGCTCCCCCACCAAGCCCACAGGGTCCCCTCCCTGCCCTTCCCTGCCCCGGCACCCCACCCCCCCTACACATAATTCGGGTTATAGCAGAGCATATTGAACTCCAGGCTCTCGTCCCAGTGCCGCAGGAGCACAAACAGCTGCAGGGCGGCGGCCTTGAGCGTGCCCCGCGTGAGGTTCTCAGGCACCTCCTGCTGCTCCAGCCATGCGCTGGCCTTGGCAGCCACCAGCTCCCACTCCACGAAGTAGGATGCCGAGCTGTGCTCCAGCCACGCCAGGGCCACCACTGTGGCCCACAGCTTCCCCGCTCGGAGCTCCCAGCCTGCCTTGCTCCCGGCCAGAGTCTCCTCGGAGAAGGTGTCGCACGCGGGGTGCCGAGACGAGGGGCTGCTCTTAGCCTGGGGCTGGCGGGCTGGGAGGGACAGTCGGTGGCAGCTGAAGGGCGAGGTCCACTTGAGCTTGTCCATGGGGATGTGGATGGCCTCGCAGAAGGCTTGGTTCATCAGGAAGGCGCCGGAGGCCAGCTGCAGAGTCACCTGTGGGTGGGGGAGCCCCTCAGTGGGCCTCAACGTTTTCAGCCGGTGGAGCCCCAGGCCATGCAAAGGTCTGGGTCCACACAGCCCACCATTCACTTCTCCAGCTTAACCCCCTCCCCACCTTCCTGGGGGATCTGTGAGGCACCCAGGCCCACTGAGCAGCCCCCTCTTTTATCCCACAGGCACTCCACGCCCAACGGTACACCTTCACTCCTATCCTGCCTTGGGCCCACCACGGCCCCTGAGACCATACTCAGCCATCAAGCAGGCTCTGTGCTCACCGCCCTCTTCCACCCCCCCCCACCCCCCCCAGCCAATCAGTTTCCAAGTGCCAACACGGCTGCTCTCTAAACCTCTCTGGAGACCACCATCCGCCTCCCCGTGTTGTCTCTGCCTCTGCTTTCTTCCTGCGTCCCCACCGCCTCATCTTTCCAGCGCCCCGAGGGGCCTTTGTAAAGCACAGATCACATCACTCTCTGGAGGCCGTTGGCTCAGTGGCGTCAGTTTTCTCTGAGAATAAGTCCCAACCAGGATTTCCAAACCGCTGGTTCGTCCCTGACTTTTCCTTTTCCAGCCCCTTTCTCCGGCCACCGCTCTCTCCCCTCTCTAGGCTGCCAGCTATCACTCCGCGGCCCTCAGGCCTTGGCTTGACCTTTGTGCTCCTCAGTAAGCCACATGTCATTCCTCCAGACCGCAAGCCTGGAGGAGGTGCCCCACCCGCCTTGCTCTGCCCACCAACCCCGCTCTCCTATCGCAGCGCCCCAGGAGCAGCATTGCCTGGCTCCTGTCTGTGTCCCCACCACAGTGCCACGAGCTCAGGGACTCTGCTCTCTAGTGCAAGGCTGTCTCCCAGGGCCTAGCACTGCGCCTGGCGTAAACCCGCGCACAGTGCTCTGCTGCCCGGGATGCTGGAAAGGCTCCCTGCACTCGGGTGTGCGGGAACTGGGGCTGCACAGTGAGACTCCAACAGGTCCCTTTTTCCAGCACCGCCGCTCCCCACGCCTCCTGCCCCACCCAGGGGGCAAGTCACGCCCCCTGGCTCCTCAATGCAGAGCTGTCCATGCCACACCTGGGCTTCCCCCCCTGCCCAGCGTGCTGGGCGTCTGCAAAGCCACTCGCCAAACACAGCACATGCCCATGGGGTGTGCATTTTACTCACCTGAGCGTCCTTTCAAGGCTTATGCTTATGCATTGAAAAACAGACACGTGTAGATGGTGGGGCAGAATGTACAATTCCCGGGAATTTTTCAGAAGGCAGCAGATTGCAAAGATGATGCTGCCGCTAGCTTTTAGCAACACTCCTAGGCCCTGGGTGAGGGGTCTCAGGCAGACAGACCCCTGTGCCCTGCTGACTATGTGGGTGCGAGGTCTGGGTTTTGTTCCCTTGTGAGGGGGAGGGGAGGGCTGGAAGGGGGCTCCTGGGAAGGCCCCCTGTGGAGCAGCCGGCGTCTGGGGCACTCACCAGCGGGATATAGTCAAAGCTCGGGCTCCCCGGCGGCGTGGACTCCGGCGACTTGGTCAGCGGCTTGCCCAGGAAGCCCCTGGCGGCTTTGGTGAGCAGCCTGGACTTCTTGAGAGTCAGCCTGTGGGGTGGAGGCAGGGAAGAGTGGCCATGGCCTTCCCCCCCCCCCCCCCGCTGGTGTCCCTGGTCATCCCACCCCCAGAGCTCACTCAGCAGCCTCTGAAAGCCAGGCCAGAAGGGATCTGATAGGCGGCTCCTCCAATCTCCTCACTTGACAGCTGGGGAAACTGAGGCCTGGGGGTGCATTTTCCCCGAGGCCCTCTGTGAGTGAGTAACCACCTGGATGAGGACTAGGCTAAGGCTATTTGTTTTTAGGATCGCCTTTTAGCCCAGTGGTCAGCGCGCCCCCGGCTGGCCCTCCCAGGGGGTTGGGTTTGCAGAGACCGCACTGTGGGAGCTGAGCCACAAAGGTGGGGCTTTCTGCAGTGGGGTACCCGGAGGACAGGGATATCCCTGGGTTGGCTGGTTTGGATTGTTCATTTCTGTCCAAATGTCAGGCTGGGCCTGCCTTTGGCCTTCCGAGCCAGGGAGAGCCCCTGGAAGAGGGGTGTGGGAGAGGGTACCCCAATGGAAACCCCCCGTACCTGGTTCCAAACAGGGTCTCCGAGGCCTTCAGGGAAGACAGGGTGTTGGTGGCCAGCCCGTGCAGGGGACCTGGAGAGCCACACACACAGGGACAGCTGTTGTATGACACATGGACCTTGTCCAACCGCTCCCTGACCAGCGGGGGAAACTGAGGCCCCGAGAGGGCCAGGGGCTTGCCTGCGTCCCTAGGGATCTAGATGAATGTCAGGCTGCTTTCTGTGGATGGCCCAGCAGGCATGGGGAGGGGCGAAATATATGGGCCCACGTGTAAGAAACAGGCCTTCCAGTGGCCTCGGCGGGTGGCCCCTGGCATCTTCTGGAAGGTTCCCTGCTGGGGCAGTGACAGCCTCATGTTAAACCCTCTTGTTCCCAGATGGGGACATTGGTTTTCCTTCCCTGGCACTTTGCTAGAGGATTCTGGGCAGAGGGAGGTGGTGGAACGGTCAGCGAGGCCTGGCTTCCTCACTGGCGTGCTGTGTGACCTTGGGCAAGTCACTTTACTTCCTGAGTCTCTGTTTCCTAGCCTTTAAGTTGGGGGATTTTCCTATTCATCTTGCACAGGGTTGCGCTGAGGAATACATGAGGAATTCGTTGGGCGAAGACACTCTCTTGGCCCGAGGTTCAACCACGACCACTGCTTTCTTTAAGGGGAGAGCCGGGGGATGGTCCACATACCCTCAGAGGCAGCGTACTTCTCTCCGCCGGGGGATGTGGCGTTGCTGGAGGGCACAGCAGGGCTTTCCTCCCCATCTGCAACAGAGGGGCGCAGTGAGGCCGGCCCCCTGGCTCCCCTTTTTCCTCTCTTCCCGCCCCCTTCCCCTACCCCCGCTGCCGGGAGAGTGATGGCTGAATTCACAGAAGCTGGGGGTGGGCTGGAGAGCAAGGTCAAGTGTTCCATCCCTAGTTGGAGGGGCCTTTGTCTTCAAGGTACCACCACTGCTCTGCTGTCAGAGACAGAATGCCTGGGTTCCAATCCCAGCTCCCCCGCTGACTAGCTGTGTGACCCCGGCAAAGGTACTTCCTTCCTAAGTTTTGATTGCAAATTAGGGGTAAGAGTATCTGTCCCACAGCAGTATAAGGATTCCGTGAGATAATACGCAGCTAGTGCTTAGTGCTTGGCTCATAGTAAGTGCTCAATAAAACCCTGAGCTACAGACCCACCAGGGGAGCAGGAGCAGGTCAGGGGCTGAGGGTGGGAGTTGGGGGTTTGGGGAGAAGAAGGCGTGAAGCACCAGGCCTGTGTCTCATTGAGGAGGATCTCATGCCTGCTCTCTAGGAGGCACCAGAACATGGCTCCGAGCCTCAGTTTCCCCATCTGTAAAATGGGGGTGATAATGATACATAGTTTGTTCAAAATGTGTAATCAGGGTGGTTATTCTTAGGATCATTATTTCAAGAGATGGAGAGTGATGGGCAGTCCTATATAATAAAGAGCTAATGTGCTAATTCGACCAAACAGCAGAATAACCGTCTGGATGACCTTCCGGATGAAGCCAGCGCTGGCCAGGGCTGCAAGAGCCAGCCGAGGCAGCCGGGGCTGTGAGGGACGAGCCCCTTGCACAAATTTGGGCCTCTCGTATACTATAAAAGAATAAACCAAATCATGGAAAAAGCTTCACGCACAAAAGTGTTCATCAGAGCCGCTGGTCCCCTGTGAGACTGTCAGGACTCCATGAGGGCCAACGAGCTGTTTGTCACTGGGTGCTCGAGTGGAGTGGGGCAGCATGGGAGTGAACTAGTGACTGAGGCAACCAGGAGGCTATTAGCCTGGTGGTTAAACTCCCGGGTTCTGGGGCCAGACAATGCCAGAGTTCAAGTCTTGGCTCTCCCTTATATCAGCTGTGTGATCTTGAGTAAGTCACTTAACCTCTCTGAGCCACAGTTTTTTCATCTCTTAGTGGGGGCAACAAAAGAAACCAACTCAGATGAGTATGAGGAGCCATGGATAATTAGGACAGTGCCCAGTACACAGGAAACTCTCAGTACGTGTTAGCGACTGTCACCCTTGGGGACGGAACGTGCTTGGGAGAGAGGAACAGCCTAGAAATCATAGGCACTTGGATCTGAATCAGAGGACAATTGAAAAGAAGGGATTTCGCCCTGCTGGAGTGGCCCAATGGTTGAGCATTGACTTGTGAACCAGGAGGTCACGGTTCAATTCCAGGTCAGGGCACGTGCCTGGGTTGTGGGCTCAATCCCCAGTGTGGGGTGTGCAAGAGGCAGTCGACTGATGATTCTCTCATCACCACTGATGTTTCTTTCTCTCTCTGCCTCTCCCTTCCTCTCTGAAATAATAATAAAAAAATGTTTTAAAAAAAGAAAAGAGGAGAAGGGAGTCGTGATTTTGATGGAAGTCATGGGCCCCCACTCTGGAGAGAGAAAGACATTTCCTCTAGACCGGAGGCTCAGCATGGCCCAGGGAAGAGCAGGTTTCCGGTTTGGGAGGCTCTTTAATTCTGAAGAGCTCCTCCACCCCCTCACCCACTGCTCCCTTTTGGACCCGCCAATGTCTGTGAGAACTTTCTAACCCTCAGGTTAAACATAAATTGCGATCTGGGCGTCCAGGCTTGTGGCCAGGCGGGCCCTCCACTGCCCTTGTCCCTGTGCACAGAGCAGACCTTCGCTGCACACCCAGGGCGTGAGGAAAGGGGTTGGGACTAGTGCAGCCGCTAGGCTGTCTTGAGGGACAGGAAGACCGGCATTCAGGACACAGAGAGTTGAAGCCTCGTGCGAATGAGTACAAAGACGCAAAGAGGCCAAATCACACATCTTCAAGGACCAAGCTGCAGGCTCAACGCCATCAGGTGAAGGCAGGAATGAAGTGTCTGGGAATCCTGTACGAGGCAGATGGTAGGACCCAAACGGATGGACCTGCCTCTTTGCTCCCCGCTTTCCCTTATTTATCAGTTTTTCTGGCATCTGAGCCTGGGAGGACACAGAGGTTGAAAGCAGGGAATAGTCACCGGGGCCGGCGGACCTTCAGAGGGGAGAGGCGAAGGGATGGTGTGGGCACGCGGGCAGGGTGGCCGTGCTGCAGCCCTCTGCCCACCTCAGGCCTCAGAGAGCTCAGAGGCCTGGCCTCCCCCTGGTCCTGCAAGGGCCCAAAGTACAGACTCCGAGGGAAGCCTCCAGGGTCTTGGGCAGGAGGATGCCATGACTCAGGAGCTCAGGACACAGAACCCGCCCCAGGTGGCCCTTACTTAGGTTCTGAAATTTGCCAGCTCCTGCCGCCGAGTCTTCCCTGAGCATGCTCTGCGACCGGCTGAAGCCAGCGGGGCTGCCCCTCCACTGTTGCTGGTTCAGGGCCCGGGAGCTGGCCATCCGCAGTGCGGCACCTTGGTGAGGACAGGAGAAGGGGTCAGGTGGGTACAACTGTGCCAGTCCTTTGCCTCCTTCCCAAGCTGGCAGGAAGGATCCTGGCTTCAGTCTGCCAATGATCCAAAGACAGGGAGGCATTGTACAAGGCGAGACCATGGGCGTTGGAGCCAGAATGACCTGGGTTTGAACCCCAGCCCCATCTTTTAATGGCTAGATGGCGTGCTAACACGCTGAGCCTCAATTTCCAGATCTGGAAAATGGGGATAATAATACTGACCTTACTAATACTAGTGCTGAGAGACAATGTTCCGGAAGCAGCAATGGTTTTTAGTTAGTCTAAAGGCTGGGTTTCTCACGAACACCCCATTTCCTGTCATCCCCAGTTTGCTGTCTCAGAGACCCAGGTCCCATGCCCCCTGCCACAGGCAGGTCCCTGCAGTCCCAGGGCATCACCAATGGGAAGAGAGATGAAACTACACCACCTAAGTGTGTTTTGGGGAACCCACTCTATGGGAGCACTAGTCTGTAAGCAATTCCTTTAAAAAATGAAGAGTTGCCAAGGCCGGTTTGACTCAGTGGTGGAGCGCTGGTCTGCGGACTGAAAGGTCCCAGGTTCGATTCCGGTCAAGGGCATGTATGTTGGTTGCAGGCACATCCCCGGTAGGAGGTGTGCAAGAGGCAGCTGGTCGATGTTTCTCTCTCATCGATGTTTCTAGCTCTCTATCTCTCTCCCTTCCTCTCTGTAAAAAATCAATAAAATATATTAAAAAACGAAGAGTTCTCTTGAGCAATACATTTTGAAGAAGCTGCATACTGTGGTCCATCCTCCGAGTCTCCTGATGTATAGTAACATCCCAAAGGCCCCAAGAGGCTCCGCTGTGAAGAAAGCTTTGGAGCTTTATTTAGTTCAGTATTTCCTGAACTGGTATTTAGTTCAGTTTCTTCCTGATCTGGTATTTTTTATTTAAAATTTTTTAAAAAATTGATTTATATAGAGAGAGGAAGGCAGGAGGAGAAAGAGAATGAAACATCAAAGTGAGAGCAAAACCCTATTGGGTTTGAGCCCACAACCTGGGCATATGCCCTTACTGGGACTCAAACTGGCAACCTTTCAGTGCATGGGGTAATGTCCAACCAACTGGCCTACACTGGCCAGGGCTGGTATCTCCTTTTTTTGTGTTGATTGGCCATTGATGGGATGGGGAACTAGTATTCTAGTTTCCTGGATCACACTTTGGGAAGTGCTGACCAGACCTTGGGGGATGGCGGGATGGTCTCCATATGCCCAGACTGTGGCTACAGATGCCAGGAGGATGGTCAGAGGTGGGTGGGAGGGACAGACATCTTGAATAAGCATGTCATTCAGGATGACAAGGCCCAGTGAATAAGAATGGCCAGTGGAGCAACAGCCTGGCTGCTAGCCAGAGCCTGAGCGGAGAACAATGACTGTAAATGAAAGAGGTGCAGGGCACAGGAGGGACAAGGAAAGGCACATTTTGTTTCCAAACACAATTCTTTCAGGAGGTCTGAAAAAAGAAGAAAGAAGAAGAAGAAGAAGAAGAAGAAGAAGAAGAAGAAGAAGAAAAGAAAGAAAGATAGAAAAAGAAACCACAAAAGACAGGAAAAAGTAATTCAGGAAATGAAGAGAACAAATAGTTCACAAACGTGAAAAGCATCTCACACAAAAACTAAAAACGAAAGAAATTCCCCCAAGAGAGTCTTTCCTCACTGTCAGACTGGCAGGGTTTAGAAAGATAAACAACGGTCAGTGTTGGCAAGGGTGGGCCTCAGAATAACTTTTGGGGCTGGGTGGGTTTGGTAACATCCAGCACCGTTTTAAACGGACAACCTCGATATGCCACCTGACTTCTGAGAGTTAATGAACCCTGAACAGATAACCAGACAGGTGCACGGAGATGTTCTTTGCAGCGTCATTTTCAATAACCACAAAAGGTCTAATAATGAGGGGCTGGCTCAGTAGGTTCTGATAAACCGTAAGAGGCAGTTGGAGAGGAGCGGGGTGAGCAGAGACTCTGGAGCCAGATGCCTGGGGTTCAAAGCCTGTCTCTGCCCCTTACTGCCGTGTGACCTTGGACAAGTTACTTACCCCCCTCTGCCTCTGTTTCCCCATCTTTAAAATGGGGGTAATGGTATCTACCTTGCAGAGTTGGTCTGAGGGTTAAAGGATTATATCCATATATCCATCCATCCATCCCATGTCTATATATCCATCCATCCCTGTCAAATTGACTATTACAATTAGTATCTTTCCACAGCAGGATACACTGATTCACCTTCACACCCATATTTTGTAAGGTACAGCACACTTTGATATGATCCAGTTCATACAGAATTATGTTTTTTTGATTTCTCTATGGATATATCCATAGAGAGAAGCCTGGAAGGGTGGTCACCACAGAGGTAATCAGAACTCATCTCTGGATGACTATCACTTCTAGTCTCTTCTATTTATTTTCTGACTTTCTACATTTTGGTTTTATCTACAGTGAGCCCGTATTATTGTCTGAATTATTGTCTGAACTGGGAAAACTCAGTGAAGCCGTGCTTCTTTGGTGGGAATAAGGGAGTGGGATGGTTTCACAGGCTCTGAGCCCCGTGATGGCCGCACCATCTGCTTTTGAGGTCTTTATGCTTCTAGGGCCTTCTATGCACCCTTCTCTGCAACTCTGCCCCTTGAGGTCCCAGCCACCTCCTCCAGCCCCCGGAGGTTGCCCGTCCTCACCCCTGCCTTACCGGAGCTGGGGTAGGCCACCACGGTGGGCAGGTACAGCCGCTGGCTCACGTCCACGGGCACGTAGGCGGTGTACTTGCTGATGATGTTGCAGGCCTTGCTGGTGTGCACGGCGTTCACCTGGTAGCGGCGGCTGGATCCTGGGGAGGGAGAAGCTGGGGTCACTGTGTGGACCCCACATGGAAGCTCCGGAAGCCAGAGGGAAGGCTGGACCAGTGGTCCCATCTTTAGGATGAAATGAGCCCTTCAAACCAAGGGGTTTCCAACTTGCCAATGAAGGAGATTAAAAAAAACCCCAAAAAACCCCAAGATTGTTATGCTCCATTATCACTCCATAAAATAAGGGTGTTTTAATGTAAAAGAGGTAAGACATCTAAAAATGAAAAAGACATTACTGCCCTCAAAAACTAGTGTTATTAAAAACAATCCAAGCCATCTGTGTTGTCTGCATTTCCTAGGTTCAGTTCGTAGCAGTCTCCTGAGACTCTTGCTGCAGAGTATCTTCATAGCATCCTGGCTGAGTGGGGGCCACTGGTCTGGCCCATTGGACAGTTTTGCAGAGAAGGTTGGAAACCAGAGAGGGAGAGCGGCAAGCGAGGGGTCACACAGCGAGGTAGTAATGGACTAAGATCGGGACTGAGTGGTCGTCTGTTCCCGAAGCCCGAGCTCCTTCCACTCGGCAACTTAGCAGCTTCGGTGGCTTGCCACCTCCAAAGGGCTGTGTGAGGAGCCGAGGACATGCAGAAGGGACACGCTTTGTAAACTGTAAGGTGAAGTGCTCATGGGGAAAAAAAAATAACATATTATATAATGTTAAAATAAAAACCAAACAGAGATCAGCCCTGAAAATTCCCTGAGCAGACAAAACCAGTTTCTTTATACAAACAAAGTTTAATTTAGATCATTTTGCAAGACTAACGTGACCTGGGTCATTTCTTGCTTGTGCCTCTGAGACTTGAACTGTTTCCCAAGGTTAATGTAAGGTAATTGCTGAAAATTCCAACTTTATAACCAATCACCATGAGGAATTAACTGTCACTGCTTCCTCAATCTATAAGCTGCTTTATGATATTACTAGTGGCCTGGTGCACAAAATTTGTGCACGGGGGTGTCCCTAAGCCTGGCCTGCAGTCAGGGCCTTCCTTCGTTCTGCGCCATAGCACACGTCACAGCGAGCCATCAAACTTCCAGTCTCCCAGCTGAACTCCTGAGGGGACACTTTGCATATTAGCCTTTTATATATATAGATACCCCCGAGCTTCATTCCATGCTAGGATGGGTGCTCTTGATTTGCAAACTGTCTTTTCAGTGTGTGTGCAATAAGTTTTTACTAATGACTACTTCAGTGATTCATTGGTTTCACTCCTGTTATTTCTGAAGTATTCACAACAATACAAATAATATAGAATATAAATCATATTATGTAAACAAAGCATAAATTATAACAAATAATAGAAATATATCTCTATGTGTCTAGTCTTCAAGTGGACTCCATCAGTATCCCAGGACTCACTTTTAAAAAAAAGTTTGCCCCCATTCTTGAGCTAAATGAGCTCCCCCACCACCCTGGTTATGCAATCTCCTGTATCCCTATATTTCTTCTTAACAGCACTTAGGACAAATGTGATCAATTAATTGTGTTTATATTTGTTTGACTAATGCTGCCTCTCCTGCTAGTCTGTGTCAACACTGGTTACTATGCTCAGCCCCAAGGCTGTCTCCCCCTACCCCCCATCCGCATCATTCAGTAAGTGGCCTTGATGAGTGAGTGGGCCAAGTAGGTCCAGGGCAGTGGTTCCCAATATGGGGCACACACCCCACAGAGGGGGCAATTCAAGAATGAATTATTAAGTGAATTTTTTGCATTTCTTATGGTTCTAGGGGCCTCATATGCAGTATGTAAGTATATTGTGACATGTTTATGCATTTCAGTTCTCTATTATATGTTTTGAAACTTTGCTATTTTTTATATAATTTCCTATTTATTATTATTATTACTGTTATTTATTTATTTATTTATTTATTTTTAAAACAATTTGTTAGTGATTCCTTCCTCAGTACTTCAACCATTCTTTCAGTCTTTTATTTGTCTCTTTCATGGATGCCATGGTCTTTGGAAGCTTGTTTAGACCAAGTATTGGCCTTTTGGGCTTCCTCCACGTGAATAGGAGTTCACTTTTTGAACAATAAGAATTCCATGTCACGGGGTGGGGGTGGGGAGGAATCAGGATTTTTAAAGATGCCTAGGCGGGGCGTGGCCAAAAAAAGACCAGTAAACCACTGGTCTAGTGGGTTCTGCAGGAAGGCAGGTGTGGTCCCAGAGGAGCAGAACAGGTGGAATAGGGCTGTCCCCCTTGTTCTGCCTTGGAGGGCGCTGTGAGGAGAAGGTTGGGGGTGAGGAGGGGTGGGGGACCAACAGCAGAGGGCACGGCGGGAGGGAAGAGAGGACAGATCATAGGGTAAGGGGCGGAGGGCCGGAGGAGCCCAGGGCTGGTGGGAGGAGACAACCTCCTGGAGGCAGGGGGTGGGGGCAGATACTGGAAGTGATGGAGCCTGGGGTGCGCGTGCATGTGTGTGTGTGTGTGTGTGTGTGTGTGTGTAGGCACTTGGAAGCAGCGATGCACTGGGGAGTGGGAACATTGAGCGGTGGGGGTCTGTGGGAAGAAGTGACACGCTGGAGGCGGGGCGGTGATCAGACCGTGGGGGCGGGGCTGGTGGGCGGGATACTGGGCGGGGCTAGCGGAGGGGCGGGGCTAGGAGGCCAGGGGCGGGACTTGCGGAGGGGCGGGGCTAGGAGGCCAGGGGGCGGGACTTGCGGAGGGGCGGGGCTAGGAGGCCAGGGGGCGGGACTTGCGGAGGGGCGGGGCTCACCTTGCTCTATGTCGCCCTCGCGCTCTGCCAGCTGCTCGAAGTC
This sequence comes from Nyctalus aviator, assembly GCA_036971965.1. Taxonomy (NCBI): domain Eukaryota; kingdom Metazoa; phylum Chordata; class Mammalia; order Chiroptera; family Vespertilionidae; genus Nyctalus; species Nyctalus aviator. The sequence continues at coordinate 184,311,888 of CM072923.1, forward strand.
GCGGATGATGGCGCGGGCCGCCAGGTGGTGGAAGGTCTCCCTCCACAGGTCGGCGTCTGGCTCGCGGCCCGGGGGCTCCAGCTCGAAGCTCACCTCCCACTGCAGACGCTGGCTGTCGCGCAGGCCCTTGACCACGGCCTTGCCCAGCACGGGGTCTGGGGTGGCCAGCCCGCCCACACTGGCCTGCGGCTCCCAGGCCGGGGAGGTCTGGGCCTCCAAGGAGGAGGGCTGGTGATCTGTGAGCGGAGGGACCAGTCAGTGCTCTGCACTGGGGGACAGAGGGCAGCCCCTCCTCCCCCCAGGGGACATCATCCGTTCCCAGGGCACAGACACCCCTAAGCGAATACAGTGCCGCACCCCACCCCCACTTCCAGGGATCTCCAAACTCCTCTCTTAGAACAGGTGGGGTGGCATGGGCTTGACCTCCCAGGAAGCCGGGACCTGGGGGGTCAGGTAGGATGGGCTGAGGCACTCCCCGGGGAGAATGTGCTGCAGAGAGGACACGTGGTGGGGGACAGGCAGCCCAAGGGCCAGGTTGACTGGACTAGGAAAGAGTAGGGGGTTGGCGAGGTCCTCAGGGAGAGAAGGGGCCAGAGCAGACTCTTCCCAACCTCCCCTTCCCTCCCCTCCCCCCCCCACCCCCCTCCTCCCGCCCTCAAAGGGATCAGGCGTCTGTCCTGTGGGCCTGCCATCGGAAGTCAGGCCTAGCCAAGGAGTCCTCCCTGTTGCCAGTCAGGCCGGGGACCCTGAGGACACTTACCGGGGTCCCCGGGGCTGAGGCTGTCTGAGGAAGGCTTCAGGCCGTTCCCAAGATCCATCTCCCTCATGGGGCTCCAGGCCTGGGGCTCCTGGTCAGAGGGTACGATGGGCTGGCAGCCTTGGGGCAGCAGAGAGGGCCTGCGGGCCCCGGGGCCCCGGAGTTTGGGGCCCTGGGACAGGTCCCAGCCATTGTTCAGGAAGGGCTAGGAAGGCAAGAGGAAGATGAGGAGGTGCCCACCCCCCAGCCACAGCTCTTTCCAGGGGCACCCCAGCTCCCCCTGGAGTACCCAAGTACTCTCCATGAGAAATGTCAACATGACTAATCCAAAAACATGGATGAGGTCCAAAACCTGGAAGACCATGGAAAATCACATACCATAGATAATCTAGGCTCACCTATTTTTGCCATAAAGTTTAAAACGTTTGCACGTGTTTAAAATTAACCCTTTCCTGATGTCTTCTCATAGGTCATGTTTAAAAGGTCTTTCCCACTAAAAAAAAAAAAAATAAATTCCTGTAGAATTTTTGTGGTATTTGTTTGTTTGCTTAAATCTTTGAATCCCATGAAGTTTATTTTCGTGTAAGGAAATGGGAACCGGCCTTTTTGTTGGTGCTCTGAATCCTAGCTCCGGTTACTGAATACGGTTCATTGATGGAGTCTCCGGGGCTTATCCGATCCCCGCCTCTATGCCGACAAAGCTCTCCTGCACATTTGGTGTTCGCTCTGGGCTTTCTGCTCTGTTTTGTGGTCTTAATCTGTCTATTCTTGTGCTGGTACAAAAAGGAACCATCAAAAGGCCAGGGGTAAACTGGGAAGTATATTTGCAACATACATGACAAAGCTCATTTTCAAGAAAATGCTCTTATAAATCACTGGTGGGGGTGGAGAGACACTCGATAAAATAATGGATTAAGGGCGTTCACAGCCAGTTTACAGAAAAAAAGTATCCAGTAAACCCATGAACACATGCCCGGCTTCTTGAGGGCTGTTCTACATGAAAATGAATTGCTGTCCTGGCCAGGTGGTTCAGTTGGTTGGAGCATCATTCAAGGGTTCGATTCCCAGTCAGGGCACATACCTAGGTTGTGGGTTTGATCTCCGGTTGGGGTGCATATGGAGGGGTAACGGATTAATGTTTCTCACATCAATGTTTCTCTCCCTTTCTTAAGCCAATAACATTATGTCCTCGGGTGAGGATAAAAAAGTGAAATGAAATGAATTATGACTCCCCCCAATTTCCAGACTAGAACATATGTAAATGTCTGGGGACACGGAACGTGGTCAGTGGGGAGGTGGGGTCCCCCCTGGACTGTTGGTGGGAGTGTGCATGACGTGTGCTTGTGGAGAGCAAGGCAGCACCCTGCTAGCTGTCAACTTAAGGCCCACGCTTCCTGGACCCCGCGATTCCACCTTTAGGAACTGAATCCTGCAGAAATACACAAGGTTGCAAATATCTATGTACATGTGCTGTATCTTTGTTGCAGTATTGTTTGTTAAAATAAAGGTTTTTATGAATATCTGGAAACTACCGGAATGTACTTCAATAAGATTGGCAAGTAAATTATGGTACGTCCATGTGTTGGAATGCCACACAGCACTGCATTAAGACAGTCAGTTTCTTAAAAACTAATTTGGGAAGATGTCTAAGAGGAAATATTTAAAAATTTGCAACTCTTCTGTATTTTGATTGTGGAAATGGTTACATGACTATTCATTTATCAAAACTCATTACCAGAAAGAATAATTTTACTGTATATATAAAAGTGAATTAAGAAGATATCGGGCCGAGACCGGTTTGGCTCAATGGATAGAGCGTCGGCTTGGGGACTGAAGGGTCCTGGGTTTGATTCTGGTTAAGGGCATGTATGTTGGTTGCGGGCATATCCCCAGTAGGGGGTGTGCAAGAGGCAGCTGATCGATGATTCTCTCTCATCGATGTTTCTAACTCTCTATCTCTCTCCCTTCCTGTCTGTACAAAATCAATAAAATATATTTTTAAAAAAGATATTAGAAAAAAATGAAACCAGATCATCAACTTACACCATACACAAAAGCATACTCAAAATGGCTAAAGGACTTAAATGTAAGATGGGAAACCATAAAAATCCTACAAGACTCCCTGGGCAGCAAAATAGCAGACATATGTCATAGAGATTTCTTTACCCACACAGCTCCGAGGGCAAAGGAGACTAAGGAGAAAATAAACAAATGGGACTACATCAAAACAAAAAGCTTCCGCACAGCAAAAGAAACCATCAATAAAACAACAAGAAGGCCCACTGCATGGGAGAACATATTTGCCAATGATATTTCAGATAAGGGTTTAAATTGCAAAATTTACAGAAAACTCATACAACTTAACAAAAGGAAGACAAATGACCCAATCAAAAAATGGGCAAAGGACCTAAATAGACACTTTTCGAAAGAGGACATACAGATGGCCGAGAGACATATGAAAACATACTCAAAGTCATTAATCATCCGAGAGATGCAAATCAAAATGACAATGAGGTACCATCTCACACCTGTCAGAATGGCTATCATCAACAAATCAACAAATGACAAGTGCCGGCTAGGATGCTGAGAAAAAGAAACCCTCGTGCACTGCTGGTGGGAATGCAGACTGGTGCAGCCACTGTGGAAGACATTATGGAGTTTCCTCAAAAGGTTAAAAGTGGAGCTCCCATTTGACCAAGTAATCCCACTTCTACAGCCCAAGAAACCAGAAACACCAATCAGAAAGGACAAATGCACCCCTATGTTCATAGCAGCTTGTGTCTACAAACATTTTTAGTTGTCATTACTGGGGTGGGGGGGTAGGGGGAGATGGTGGTAGTAGTGGTGGTGTAACTGGCATTCATTTGATAGAGGCCAGGGATGCTGTCAAATTTCTACAATTTCTACGCCCCATAACAAAGAACTATCGTGTCCAAGGTGCTGAGGCCGAGAAACTGGTCTAGCTGGACAGGGGGCCACTGGCCCTGCTGTGGCTGTGGCGCCGAGATCACCCCTGCCCCGGGTGGGTGTACCATCCTTGGTATTTGCAGAGGGTGCAGTGGGTGATGGAGAGGGAAGCAAGAGCTTTGCAGGAAGTGGGCCCCGAGTTTTAGTCTCCTGACAAGCTGTGCGACCTTTACCCTTAATTTCCATGCCCCCTCCTTTCCTAGGGGTGCTATAAAATCAAGTGAGAGAGTAGATGGGGAGGTTCCTTGACAACGGGGAAGTGCTGTGTGCAGAGAACCGGAGATGTCATTGGCCAATGGGTATCACTGTAAGGAAAGGTCATTGAGGGTCAGGCAGATGAAGGAGGAGGTGACTCGCTTCTCAGTCAGTTGTGGACAGGCTCCATCCTTCCGGTGGAAGCAGGAGACTCAGCTCACCCCTACCCATGGCCTCCCCCAACTCCACCCTGCCCCGCCTGGGTACCTGCAAATCAATCTGTCTTGGCTGGGCATCTGGGCTGGGTTGGTTGATGAGATCCTGCAGCTTGGCTTTCCGCAGCGGGTATCTCCTGGCAGCCATCGTGGGGTCGCTGACCGTGGTGGCCCTCGGGGAGGGCTTGTGGGTGGTGATCTGGTTGGTGCTATATGCCCGCCGTCGCTGGGAGAGGCCCACACCTGGACAGGGGTAGTGACAGGGGAGCCACTGAGTGCAAGAAGAGGACAGCGGGCAAAGGGGGAGGGGCTTGCATACCCTTTCTGGAGCTTTCCACTGCTCACCTACTGAAATATGTTTGGGTGCCTCAGCTCACCTGACATTGAAAGCCCTGTCTAACTGTGCCCTAATCCAGTGGTTCTCAACCTTCCTAATGACCCTTTAATACAGTTCCTCATGTTGTGGTGACCCCCAACCATAAAATTATTTTCATTGCTACTTCATAACTGTAATTTTGCTGCTGTTAATGAATCGTAATATGAATATCTGTGTTTTCCGATGGTCTTAGGTGACCCTGCTAGCAGTTCTCAACCTGTGGGTCACTGGGTGATATTTTAGGGCCTAATCTCTCACCCAGCGACTCTTTTCTGTTCCTTTTTCAAGGTTCCATGTGCTCCAAGCATAGCAGCTGAGTAACCAGCGGTGGATGTATTGTCTAGGTGTCACACCTCCACACCTTCTCTCAGGCAATGCTGCTGCCCAGAACCTCCCGTGGTCCATGTCACTCTGCTTCCCCTCAGAACCAAGTCCAATTGTACCCCTCTCATGGGATGGAGAGCTTCTGAAGAACAGGTGCCTGTAGGAGTCACCTTTGCTGCTCACACCGTGCTCAGGCTTTAACCGGGGTAGGTGATCAGTAAATACCCTCTAAGTGGGAACTAAAACCATAAAGTGGCTTTGGAGGCAGGCAGGTCTACTCTCTCTGTCTGTACTCGACCTCTTTCCAGCTGGACAGGCGCAGCCAAGTGACTGAAGTTCCCTGTCTCAGTTTCCTTGCCTGCGGAATAGGCAGTAGCCGCCTCTGCAGCTGCTAACTATTCAACGCGATGGTTTGTATAAAGCAGTTAGCCCATAGTAAGTGCTCAGTAAAATGTAGCAATCATCACTTCTGGAGAAGTGAGCGAGGCACAAAGAGCGGCAGATTTACCAGGAGTGATGGGGGAGTCGTCGCTGGATGGCCGGGCATTTGTGGCTTGCCTCAGGTTGAGGGGCTCCCCCAAGCTCTTGGCACAATTTGCATTGTCTGAGCCGGGCACCTCGTCCTGTGAGTGGTAGAAGACAGAGCTGCTGGACTCCTGAGACTGCAGCATGCTGTACCGCCTCCTCTTGTCCTGGAGGAAGGGAGAGAAGGAAGGTTGTAGGCTAGATGGCAGGAGGGACATCCACAGAGCAGCGAGCAGTGTGAGACAAGGTGGTGGAGAATCCATGCCAGAATGGGAATAATTAAAAAAAAAGTGTTTTGCTAGCTTAGAGAATTTAGGCAGACTTCTGTTCATAAGGCGGTGAATGAAAATTATTTATCACTTACATTGCTTATATTTTAAATTATATTCTTTATTAAATTTTTTAAAAAGGTAATTCTAAATGCCATTGCTATTATGAATGAACAGAATGAACGTCTGTTCCTCCCATTCCATTCTCCATAGTATACACATACAGGCTTTTGGGGATCATTTTTTGTTTTACAAAAACTGGACCATATTACTTTATATTTAGCAGTATCTTGAACTTTGCACTTTAAGCATTTTGGAAATCCTGCATGTCAACTCTTCTTTTCAACATTAGATTGTGCAATATTCTTTTTTTTTAATATATATTTTATTGACTTTTTACAGAGAGGAGGAGAGAGAGATAGAGAGCTAGAAACGTCGATGAGAGAGAAACATCGACCAGCTGCCTCTTGCACACCCCCTACTAGGAATGTGCCCGCAACCAATGTACATGCCTTTGACCGGAATCAAACCCGGGACCTTTCAGTCCGCAGACCGACGCTCTACCACTGAGCCAAACCGGTTTCAGCAGATTGTGTAATATTCTACCACCCCTATGGTTAAGCATTCACTTTGTGGCTGTATTTATATTTACATTTAATGTTTTATCAGTCAAAAAGTCAACATGTCATCCATTGATAAATAAAAGGTGATGACAGAGGATACAAAACAAAACAAAACAAAAACAAACAAACAAAAAAACACAGAGAGAATATGCTGTTAACCTTCATTCCTTCAACAGTAAGTCAGGCCTGATCAGACAACAAAAGTATAAATCACCTGGTGTAGATTAGAGGGCAGAGTAGAAAAGGAAAAAAGGAGTAGAAATCACCTTAAAAAATCAGTTCCATTAAAATAAGTATGTGAGCCCATAGTGCCTTATGGCACCTATTATTGTTGATCTACTAAATAATAGTTTGGGAGCTCTGGGGAGGATATGAATATCTTTGGATTAGAAAAAAAAAGCTTATGAAGTTCTAGAATTTACAAGAGAAAATTAGAAACCTGATTGACCAATTCAGTCATACAAATTGTTGTCCTCTCTCAATAATTAAGCTTATTTGATGAGAAATTCATATTCTTTCTGTAAAATCATTTGTAATAATGCCTTTCACAATATTTTCCTGCTTCATGTAACATCAAGTGACATTTGGAGAGGAGCAGCATTAACATGTGGCCATAGTTTTCGCCATCACAAAAAGTGCTACAATGAATCCTTGGACATAACTCCATTATATCACTTTATTTCTGTGAGATCCTTACAAGGGATTTCTAAGTTGAAAGGTTACGTCTTTCTAACTTCATTAGTTATTTGTAGATTGTGTTCCATGGCCTGGCAACTATGCCTGGCAACTATAAACCCAGATCCAACTCGTTCCTTCCTGCCAGGAAGTCTTTCCTGCATGTTTCTGGGCTCCCGCTGAGCCCCGACATTTCTAAGGTACTTACTGATCTGGAGTTGGAGATGTATAAGGAGGCATCACACACGATGCCGTATCCCACCAGCCGCTCCCCAGGGAAGAGGGTGCTGGTGCTCACGGGGGAGACCAGCACTTCGGTGGTCTCCGGGAAGACCCACTCCACAGTCACATCGCTCAGGACCGGGGCCATGGCCTTCTTCAGGGATTTGACCATCTGTTGGGCACAATCAGAGCTCTGGTTGGGGAGATGTGTGAGCAGGGAGGGCATGTCCAGATGCACGAAGCCCAGGTAGGTATGACCATGCGGGGATGTGAGCAGGGGAGAAGTGAAGAGAGGCTTGCCTACCAGTGAACATGCCACTTCGTAGGCGCCTACAATGTCAGAGTTGGAACAAGTTTTCGCTGTCTTCTTCTCTAAGCTTTTCCCATTTAATAAATGAGAAAAACCCAAGACTCAAAGGAGCGTTGTGACTAGTCCACAGAGTTTGACACAGAGTTTGTGTCAAAAGCATGAACCAGATAGCGGTCTGAGCAAGCGGATTTGCTTTCCTGAGCCGCCTTTCCCCCACGTGTTAAACTCAGGGTCCAGCAGCAGAGGGGCGGGGGCCCTTCCACCTACTTTGGGTTGCAGCCGCTCCCCCTCCATCAGGAACTCAGCACTGCCCTTGGACACGGTTGCCAGCCCCTTCACCAGCCTGTGGCAGACGTTGGGTCCAATTCCAAAGCTATAGCACCTGGGAAGGGGAGGAGAGAGGCTGCTACTTCCCATCCCCTCTGCCATCTTTGTCTCCCGCTGGGGAGCATGATCCAGGCGGACTCTCTCACGGCTGGTCCAGCTTCAGGCAGAGGGCCGGGGAAGAGGGCCATCAATGGGCATTTACATTCACACATAAAGCCCACGACTTCCGCCCCAGCTCAGAGTCTAAGCAGCAGGAAGGGCTTCCTTTGCGTAGGCTGCTGGTTGGTAGCTGGATGCAGAGGTGTGGGCATCTCATCCCTCCTGAACGTGGAGGGGGGAAAGGCAAACTTTGAGATCAGCCACCCCACCTTGGAAGCAAAGCTCTACAAGGTTCTTTCCTCGTCTTCCGGCATTTCCCCACGTGGCCCGGGTTCTGGAAACCCCAGCCCAGGGCAGCCCAGGATAACCCTGTCCTGGACCTTCAGCGGGTGCCCACCTGGTGGAGAAGGTGTGGTTTCGCACCAGCTCCAGCACCTTCCCGGTGTTGCTGACCGCCCCGTCGGTGACCACGAAGAGAAGTCGCGGGTGGCCTCGGTGCACCGGCTGACGGATGACCCACTTGAGCGGGGAGAGGATGTTGGTGCCGCCCATGTCGGCCCGCATTCTCTGAATGTTTTCACAGGCCATGGCCAAGGTCTCCTGCAGGGAAGGCGCAGGCAGGGGAGGCAATTCCCAGGGTCACCGTATGGTGCGCAGACTCCGAGCCTCTTGGGGGAGGAGTCCTTTTGTTTCCCCAGATCAGCAATTTTCAACCTTTCCCCCCACCAACATAAACTAATCACTAAAATTATACACAAATATATATTTGTTGCTATCTAACAAAAACGAAGGTATACTTTTGGTTCATTCACACCAGACGGCTAATGTGTTGGCTGCTGTCATTTGTGTGTGTGTGACAATCTAAGGGAAAAGAGGTCAGTGCCCTCGACTAAATAGATAGGTATTGCATGTCTTAGAAATCCTTGCAGCCCTGACTGGTTTGCTCAGTGGATAGAGCATCGGCTTGTGGACTGAAGGGTCCCAGGTTCGATTCTAGTCAAGGGCATGTACCTTGGTTTTGGGCACATCTCCAGTAGGGGGTATGCAGGAGGCAGCTGATCGATGTTTCTAACTGTCTATCTTTCTCCCTTCCTCTCTGAAAAAAAAAAAATAAAAAATAAAAAATCCTTGCAGCACACCAGTTTAAAATCGCTGCCCTAGATAATAGTTCATAACCTCACTAGAGTTGAGTCCTGTTCCCACTCTCACCTCCCTCACGTCCTGGAAGAATAGGTGGACACTTACTGGTATTTGACATGGTTCTGCCCAGTCACACCCCACCAGCGCCTGCCATGCTACCATTCGTGCCATTCGTGGTGTAATATTAACTTATCACTGTCCTTTCTGGCCCAGGATTATTGGCCTCAGAGGAATGTCACTACAGCAAGGACAGATGCTCACTGGACATCCAATGTCCTTCTGCTCTTGTCTCAGGAAGATGCTCTCCCAATATCCATGCTTGGAGTGACTGCTCATGTCAAAAGTCTTCAAGTGTATAATGTACCTTTGAGCCAGAAAGACTAGAAATTTATCCCCAGGGAATCACTAAGGAGGTATGTGAAGCCTTCAATACAAAGATGATAAGAAAAAAAAAAAAAAAAAAAAAAAAAAAAAGGAAACAACTTCAGTGCTCAACTGCAGGGGTTTAGTTAAATAAGTCACGCCTGTCTGGTTTAGGCAAATAAGTGAAACACTGGGCAGCCATTAGAATGATGCTGCAGATTTATACTTAGTGGCATAAAATGTGCTCATGACAGGCCGTTGTGTTCGAAAAGTAGTTTCTGGAAGACCTAATCCTATCTTTACTGAAACTGTGGGTAATGAGTAGAACAAGGTCTGGAGAGATTTACTTTAAGCTCTTAATGTTGTTTTTCCTTTTATTTTTCTGACGTGATCATGTGAGATTTACATATTTTTCTTTTTGATTATCTAGTTTCAAAGGCTGTGGGATAATCAATATATATTATTATTGTATTTAAAAAACACACATAAACTACTTTTAATTGAAAAGTGGCTCCTAAGTCCTCCTTCCCTCCCTCCCTCCCTCCTTCCCTCCTTCCCTCCCTCCTTCCCTTCCTTCTTCCCTCCCTCCCTCCAATTCCTAGGCCTGCTATTTTGAATGTGCTGCTGGAGCCATAGTCCTGTTGTTTAAAATTGTACCCACCTATTCACTCGGCCATCCCTTCCTGTTCACTTCTGTGGCTCAACCTTGCACAGATTTACTGTCCTCCTAAGGCAGAGGCTTCCGTGAGTGGCAGGCCTATGCATTCTTCCTACCCCTTCTTGGACCCCTGTCTGCACACACCCACACTTTGCCCAACATATTCTTTATTTTAAAGAGAAGGGTGTCAGAAGGCGGAGATGTCAGAAAACTGCCTGAGCAGAGTTAGCCTCTCTCTTTTTCTGTCCTTTGCTCCTCACCACCCGCCCCTCCTGGTCCCAGCCTTGTCCTTCCTTACCTCGTTGTAGGTCTGACTGGAAGGGAAGAGGGTCTTAAATGTGGATCCAAACCCAATGACATTGAAGAGGCAGGCTGGCATGAGGCTCTTAAGGGCCACCAGCATGGCATCCTGGCAGGCAAGAGAGGGATTTTCAGGACTCGGGAAGGAGTTATGACTTCTGCCGCTTCACACCGGTGTTATTGTCCCAGCAGGAATCTGCCTCCACACAGGCCTTCCGCCCCCCTGTCTGCACCCAACATCCCCTTTTCCCCAGATCAAGAAATCTGCTGATGCTGAGCGGAGGCTGGACCAAAGCCATCTCATGAAATTTCTCACTCAAGTAGCAAGTCTGACTTTTCAAAGCCATTCTATTATGGCTGCCAGTTCCATCTCACCTCCTGCTGACCCTGAGAGGTAGGGAGAGTGGGGAGCACTCATTTCTTCCCGCCAAAACAAAATTGATGTCTAAGGGAGGCACATGGTCTGGTCCGGGTCCGGGTCACCCTGGTGATGGGCTAAGCTTCTGGCTCTCATCCAGGGCCTTTTGCAGCAGAATCCACCCAATTATCATTGACTAAGGATGAATCGCTTTGGGACAGTCTCTTTAGGTCATATTTGTTGAATGCCTAGGATGTACTTTATCTACATCACCTTCACAATGACCCTTGAAGTAGGCACAATAATATCCCCATTTTATAGGAGAGGGGAGCAACTTGTTGGTGAGCATTCAGATAGTAAATAGTGGAGCCAGGACTCAGACACGAGTCGCTTTGCCTCCAAAGTCTGTGAACATTAGAATTTAAACCTACTTAACTACGCAACATCAGGAGACTCGGGTAAAGGTATATTGGAAAAGATGACACCAAAAAAGAAAAGTGGAGATGACAAGAGGGCAAAAGGAGAATATTGATGATGAGGCAATGATACATATCAAGCACTGTGTACACTCTTTATATTACCTCATTTAGTCTCTACAAGAGTGGTTGAGAAGATGCACCTTGCCGTTAAACATATGGGGGTTTTACATAGTACCTTTACTATTGCTAATTTGACCTTGGGCTAGTTATGTCATTCCTCTGAGTCTCAGCCTGGCACATAGTAATCCATTAGCAAATGGTTATTATTATCTACCCAACAAGATGCATACTGGTATTAATGCCTCTGTTTCACAGAGAAGAAAACTGAGGCCTAGAGCATTTAGGAATTGTACTGGATGACAAAACCTAAAGATAGGGCCAAAGCTGTCAAAACACAGCTCTTAGCCTGGTCAGTGCAGCTCGGTTAGACATCATCCTGTGTACCAAAGGGTTGCTGGATGGATTCTTGGCCAGGGCACTTGTCCGGGTTGGGGGCTTGATCCCCAGTGGGGAGCATGCAGGAGGAAGCTGAACAATGTTTCTCTCTCACATCCATGTGTTTTTTTCTCTCCCTCTTTCTCCCTTCCTCTCTCTAGAAATCAATTTAAACATTTAAAAAAATCTTTAAAAAGGGAAGCTTTAAAAAACAACAACACAGCTCTGAAATCTTCATTCATGTTGGCTTTGCCTTGGCACGGAACTCAGGAATTGGGGGGAGGGCTCTCCCTCACCCCCATATAGCTTACTGACAGCAGCCCAGGGAATCTCAGCATGGCTTCAGGGAAACAAGCTGTTCCACCCCAGAATTTAGAAGTAAACAGCTGTAAGTGGATCCTGGCAACTTCCACACCATACGGACCTGCAGCCCCTCTCCCACCCCCTCTGTAAACATTAACATTAATGTTCTATTTGTTGCTTGTGTCAATACATTTTATTTCTCTATGAAAGAAGTCCAGATCTGCTTACTTTTTCATTAGCCACCAGTGTATATTCCTGCTAGCAGGAGTCGTTGCTGATCCATACAGATTGCCTCGGCTCACACCTATTAGAATTTTCAAAGCCGTGTTTTTGGCAGCAAGTGGCAGCTGAAGAATGAGACCAGCTGCAGGAAATTAAATTGGTTGAACTTTCCCCTTCCGCGTGGCTGCTTGGATTTCTATTCTCTCCTACCTCCCTAACTCCAGTTTTTTTCCTAAAACTTCAACATAATGGGCAACAGTTAATGATGCAAGCAACCCCCAATGACCTCATTATCATGGGGGGAGGGGTGTGTGGCCTGAGTAATTTCCTATGTCTTTTTCTAAAAGGGGCAGGCGCATGTAGCAGAATGGATTGTGCTGATGCAAAGCCATTTGTGAAAGGTAACCTTGAGGCCAGGGAACTGAGCTGGAAAAGCAAGCAAGAAAGATTCCAAGGGGGAAGGAACTCTTGAGAGGAGCAGTCCTGGAGGAAGTCACCATCAGAGAATTCTGGAATGTCAAGGTTGGAAAGGTCTTTAATGCAGGAAATGGATTTCCACTCATGAACCAACTCCATTCAACTGGTGGTAATGGCCTGGAGCCCCTTGATGAGAAACATATAGAGACTGAGTCCAGACTCAGCGTGGTAAAGAATGTCATGGTCAATTGTTGATATCTGCCTGGGCTTGGGAGAAGAGAACAAAGGGATATAGGACATGTGTTTGCCCTCCCTGTATTAATCCTCCTTTCTCATTTTACAGACAGTATAAATGAAGCCCAGAGTTGAGAATCAATTGGTTCAAAGCCACATAGCCAGCCAGTGGCAGACTGGATCCTGGAACTCAGGCATTTCTCTTTTACTAAGTCATGCGGCAGAAAAGACATAATCAGAAAAGAGAGCTTTTCTTGAAGAGGGAGTATGTATAATTCCCTATCAGAAAGGTGAGGCAAATGAGCACTGAGCCAGGATATGGAAAACGTAGGCTCTCTCACTAGCACTGTGATGTTGGAAAAAACAGCCTCTTGGGGATTCAGTTTCCTTACCTGGAAATAGGCAGGGAAGGTGGATTAAATGCTCTCAAAGGGATGTTTCATGATCCCATGATACTTAGGGTAACTGTGGAGACATCTTACAAATTGGTCCAGCTGTGGAATGGGATGCACATGGGCACTGGACTGTGCTTCAGCACTCCAGCACGGTGGACAGCTCCCTATTCCAGTATTTGTTTTGGATGGCGGTCAGGGGCTGGGAAAAGGTACCAACCAGTCCTACATCCCATTGTCAAGAGGCCTCAAACAGGAACTTGGGTCCCATGTAGAATGCTCTCTCATGCTCCAAGACAAAAACCCAGTCAGAGCATGACTGAGGAGTTAGCTGGCCTCACAGATCCCACCTAACCTTTCCTCTCCTTGCTTATCCTGTTGCCTTGGGAACAAGAGTTTGTTCCAGGCACAAACTGGGAAAGGAGTGAAATTTCAGGTGACAACTGAGCCCTCTCCCTTCTCCTTCCCTCATACCTTGTTTTTTTGAACTGTGATCCTTTACCCGGTTCAATAAACCATGACTGGGTGCTTTTTATGCCTAAATATAGAGCAAGGCTCCATGGGGAGAGATAGATGAGCAAAGATCTGGTCCTCTCCTTAATGAGTTTCCTATAACTCCAAATGAGACAGACCTGCACAACTAGAAATACAAGGGAGAGGGGGATAAGGCCGAAACAGAGGAAAATAATCTCCTTAGGAGATGTAATGTCTCTGGACTTTGGGGGAAAGGTCATTACTCCATCTTCCTCACTCATTACACTCATCCGAAGTCTCCACAGCAGCGAGATCATGCTCCATACATGACTGCTTTGAGGGCAGACATAGAGTTTATAACCTGCTATCTTTTCAGATAGCCAACCACAAAATTTTGCCTGTATTAGGCATTTTGAGAGAAAAAAAAAAGCATTTTTTTTTCCTACTGGGTTTTACACATTATTTGATGATAGGGGCCATCTCCAGTGAATTTCTGATGCCAGGTCGTAGGGACAGACAGACATGGGTTTGGTATTAAACGGCACTGGCTGTGTGACCTTGAGTAGGTTATTGAAACTCTCAGGATGGGCTTTCCACTCTGGCAAATGGAGACCATAGCACTAACTTCGGGATTATTAGCTGAATTCAACACCCAGCTGTACCCTTGTCCACTTAGTACCTACTGAGGGGTGTTAGCCTGAGCATCACTCAGCAGAGGTTGTAGAATGTCAAGGGAAGATGTTGATAACTTCATCCCTTGTAAGTGGACAATAGTTCTGCCTCTGCTCATACCACTTCAGGGTTTTCTTTTGGGAGCACATTGAGTTTGGGTGTCTCTGTTCAAACTGATTTTAAAAAGTTGTTGCTTCTTTTAGACACGGAGAGCCATTTAAGAAGGTGGTTCAGGTATGGAAGGGGGGCTTCTTGGAACCAAAAGTGCTGATGAACCTGGTTTGGGGGAGCACAAGACCCTGGGGAGGGGTCCCCTAACAGGTACCTTGACACAGTGGATACTGGTCCCACTCATGCTGCTGCTCCTGTCCATGAGGAAGATAAACTCGCCATGAGTCTTCCTCAGGTTCGGCTGCACCGACTGGAGGTCAGGACAGAAGTTGAGCATAATGACGGAATGGTGGGGAATGTCCTTGTGGAGTCGTTTCCGGATGATTTCTGTCTGGAGGAGAAAGGAAAACCTCTCACTTGGTATTCAAAGGGTCCAGCACTACTCACATGGTCTCCCATTACTCACCAAGTATTGTCAAGATCCCGCTCACACTCTGCACGAGAAACTTTCAGGTTGACCGCACCTGGCTCTCTATTTGCTAGCTTTTCACCGTCTAGCTCTGTCACCGTTTAGCTGTGTGATCTTGAACAAGTCCCTCCTCTGGGCCTGTTTCTTCAATTTTAAAAACGAGGCACATAATGTTCCCTTCTCAGGGTGGTTTTGAGGACGAACTGAGCTGGCACACAGATGGGAGGTCCCGGCACATTTGCAGGTCTTCAGCTGAGTGGCAGTTTCTTTCTCTTTCACACTCAGTGTCTGAGCTTCTTTCTGGCTTATCTTGGCTGTGACCTTGGTTTCTCTGGTTTACTGATTCTCTCCCACTGATAACTTTCTACTCTTTCTCTAAAATTTTACTTTTTGGAAAGCCTGCCCCCATCTTCCAGGTGTCCTCAATGATTTGGTTTTCTTCTCTATGAACTAAGGACAAGAGTACGTGCCTTGCCAAGGCCCGCTGCCCGGTAGTCATTGGCTAAATGGTAGCCATCATCCCTGTTGTGGTTTGTCATGGGCTCAGGCATTGCCCACATGCAGCTTTGTGCTTATATCTCTGCCTCCCCTCTAGCTTGTGTGTTACTTGAAGGTAGGTCAAGCCTGAGCTGCTTCTTTATCTCTAGGGATTAACACAGAGCTTGGTGCAGAGGTGGGCTCGGTAAACAAAGGGAGAACAGAACCCTAGTTCTTGACCTTTTCGTGAGTTCTCTTGGCTGACACGGTTCTGAGCCTTCCTCCTGGCCGCTCCCACTCACTCTGTACAAAAATCCATTTCCTCCCTCTCGCTCCATTCTGGCTGCCTCTCTCTGTCTCTTGATCTGGCTGCCTTTGGGTGGACATGTCCCTTTGTGTCTGTTTTTCAGTTTTGGTCTATTTGAATCCCTTCCCCAACTCAGTAGATGACACCATCACCCATCAGGTGTTCAAACTAAAGATGGCGGAGTTGTTGTTGCTTCCTTTCTCACTCCTTCAGCAAAGGATTGCTAGTTCTGCGGCTAAAACACACCCTGAATGTGTGCCCTTTTCTGTCTCCACTGCACTATCCAAGTTCAGGACACCACTATCTCTTGCCTGGGCCCTTGCCATCGTCTCTTACTGGTCCCTTTCCTCCACTTTTACTTCCCGGTGGTCCATTCTATGTAGAGCAGGCAGTGAGAGCATTCTCTCCATTCTCTTGCCTAAGCAATGGCTTCCTCTCATACCCTGTGCCATGGCTTACGAAGCCCCCAGGGCCTGACCAGCCCGCCTGTCCATCTCATCTTTGTCCACTGTCCCCATTTCACCCACACAGCTGCCTGTTTCCCAAACGTGTCACCACTATCCTGCTTCCTGTTCTTCACTGACCACCAGGTCTCATTCTCAGGCAGGCTTTTTCTAGACACCTGGCTGAGCAGCAGCCAGAGTTTGCCACTTATTCCCGCACCATCATGTTTTATTTCTCTCCTGGTCCCCAGCCCTCTCCAAATTGACCATGCTCATTTGGTTACTTCTTGTCTATCTCCCTGTGCTAGAAGGTAAGCTCCGTGAGGACAAGGATGTATCATTTTTCAATGTGGCCTCCCTCATGCCTACAATGAAGCCTGACATCTATTGGACACGTAGTGTTTGTTGACTGAATAAATGAGAATGAATCTGTGTGGGTCTGTCTACCACTGACCTGTGTGTGCAAGTTTTTTTTTTTTTTCTTTTCTTTTCTCTATTTGTCTCTGCTACTCACTGCATCGCCGTCTTTCCTACATGGTTATCTTTCTGTGCCATTTGCTCCCTCTTTGCTAAATCACAGTTTTGACAGCTTGTCCCTCCCACTCTTCCTGATTGACATTTGCCTTCTGGCTGCCCGCCTCCCTCCTTGGCAAAGGATCACGTTCTCTGTCCCGCGTGGAGCTCCCTTGCCAGAACCACGACCAGCCTGGCTCTTTCGATGACAGAGCCCAAGGCAGGAACAGCCACATCAGCCTCTCAGAGCGCGGGGGCCCCTGGCTCAGGATTCTCTAATGGCTCTTCAAGCTGCCATTATCTAATTATAATAAACTCATCATTTCGTGGCAGCTTCAGGCTGGTGGCTGTCATTCCTGGAGCTCATGAGACTACAGGGTATTTGCATAACCAACCCAAGGTGGCAAACGAATTCTCATTTGCTTCAGTGGTCTCAGAGCTAATTGATTTAAGGTTTGGTAGGCAGGAGACCCAGCGCCAGCCGGGGAGGCCCATGGCTCCCTCCAACCACGCTGTCCACCTGCTGAAGTTCTCAGAGCTCAGTGCACAGCTGGCATTGCCACCCCCACTCTGAGGACCCGGCTCAGCCTCTTCTCCCTATTGACTCATCTGGGTGAGGGGGCACTTCTGGGAGAGGTGTTTCCAGTGGGGTCGCTAACAGGGCAGTGATGTGATGGGCACTGAGCCAACTACACCTTCCCTTTGTCATCCTCCCCACCCCCACCAGGCAGGTGCTTCCAGAGGGACCTCTAACAGTCAGGGTGAGCAGTAAGCTGCCTACATGTGTTTCTGTATGCTCCTCTGCTGCCTCATCCTCTGCCAGCCTAAATCCAGCATCATTGCCCTGCAGATTGAGTCTAAGTCCTTAGCTTCGTTGCCACCAAAGTCAAATCCCGAGAGAATTCCCCGGCTCATAGTTATTTTGGGGTGCTAAACCCCAGTTTTTTCATCAAACAAGCCAAGAGAATAAAAAGAAGTGGGCCACCATTCTTCAAAGCATCTTGGCCTTGAGGACCCAGGTTGGTGTGTAGGGTCACGATTTGTGGCCATCCGCTGAGCCTCTTAGCATTTCTTCCCCATGGACCCCTCAGCGTAGGGTTTCTTGTCCTTCAGCTTCGTGGAGGAGAGAGCAGGCAGAGGGGCAGGATCTTTGGTAGGCTTTCCCTTCTCTGTCTTTACTGTCTATGTAATAGCCACCAAGGACCCAGAGGAAGGAACAGCAAGAGACCCATTCAACAGGTGGGAAAACAGAGGCCCAGGAGTAAAGAAAGAGCTGGGAGTGTG
Source organism: Nyctalus aviator (assembly GCA_036971965.1). Classification (NCBI taxonomy): domain Eukaryota; kingdom Metazoa; phylum Chordata; class Mammalia; order Chiroptera; family Vespertilionidae; genus Nyctalus; species Nyctalus aviator. The sequence goes on from CM072923.1 coordinate 184,329,823, forward strand.
CCAGCTGCAGGGTGCCCCTGGGGGGGGGGGGCGGGTAATACATGTGGAAGCACCAGCTGAGAATTTTACCTGGCTTAGGTACCTTGGTACCTTATGTACCTGGCTTAGGCACTAGACAGTGTCCTAGCAGGCAGCGTGAAGACAGCATTGGGTGACTGCTACCTCTGAGAGCCATTTGCCTCTGCCCTGCAGTGCCCTGGCCCTTTGCTGTCCCCCACCTCCACCCCGCCCCACCAAGGGAAACACTGACGAGGACCTGCCACCAACCTGCTGTGTGACCTCAGGCAGGTCGCTGCCCCAGCTCATTCTCCTCAGTGAAGTCCCAGTCCCAAGGGCCACCCCGGCTCTGCCACCCCTGGCCCTCTCCCTCAGCCACCCTCACCTTGCGCTCTGCACTGCAGTCCTTCTTCATCCCTCTAATGAAATCTGCTCTTCCCTTCAGGTGCTGCTCAAATTCTCCCACGGTCATGTCCCCTTTCTCCGTCAGGACATGTGGCATGTGGGGCTCTGCAGGGATGAGATCAACTCTTGGCACGTGCCCAGGTGTGAGGGTGATGCCAGGGGCCTCGGCTTAGGGGCGAATCCTCATAGTGGGGAGGGCTCTTAGAAGGAAGAGCGGTACAGAAGCCCTGGCTGCCCAAAGCAGGGTGGGGCCACAAGAACACTCCTCAGCTGGGAGGCAGAAGTGCCTGGTGGCCATGGCTGACCCCTGGCCCCTCTCTGGACCTCAGTTTACCCATCTATAAAATGAGAAAGGGACTGGCTGCTATGATATTTTCAGGCCCTGACACTCTAATGAATTCTTAGAGACAGGAGAGTTGTTCCCTGAGAGGTCAGAGCTGCCAGGGCTTCCCTGAGCTTGGGTTTCAAAGATCCTCTGCTCCGCTGTCCTGCGGACAAAATGCCCCAGTGGGTGCACGAGACCCTGGGGCCTCTGGGGCTAGGACTGGGGCAGGAGACACTCAACTCCACCAGCTGGAGCCAAGTTTCCTAGGAGGCTGGTCTCCTCTCCTCTGCCACGCAGCCCTACCCTTTCCCTGGCTGACCAGGGAAAGGGGCCACCTGTCTGTACCCCATGGGCTCAGCACCTCCTCCCTCCCACAGGCTTCCCGGGGTCCCCCACCGGGGCACGATACCGCTGGGGTGGATGAGGATCTCCACGGGCCTGTCGAAGGTGTGCCTGTTGGCCAAGGTGATGATTATGCTCTTGGCTGAGCGTGCGGACGGGGCGGCGTCAGCTCGAATCTCGTGGGTGGGACTCTCTACCCCTGCGTGGCACAGAAACATGGGATAGGCTCAGGAGCCCTGAGAGAGACAGGGCCTTTGTGGGGGACACTAAGATGACGTTCCTGCCCATGAGGGGCGCCTGACCTGCTGGGTAGCCATGGACAGGTCTCCTTAGTTTCCCCATCTGCAAAGTGGGGACCCAGTGGCGGGGAGTCAAAGAAATTGCCTCTCATGGAGGCGCATAAAGATAGAAGATGCTCAGCGCTCGATCGGTGTGCACGCCATAAACACCTCTCGGGCTGGATGTCATGCTGCTCTGATAACATACTTGTTGACAAAAAACCACATCCTAAAGCCTTGAGTGGGTTGGAGAGGGAAATTGTCTCAGGGTTGGGAACTCAGAGTTGGGAACGATGGCTCCCAACTCTGGCTGCATGTTAGAACGGCCTGGGGCCTTCTAAATAGCCAAAACCCAAGACATGGCCCAGACTAGAGCCCCCGAAGCTCGGGCGGGAGATGGGTGGCAGGATTCTGGAAGGTCCCTGGTAATTCCGCTGTGCAAGCTGAGAAGCAGGAAGCAACTCTATGGCTGAACCGCGGGGAGGGGACCATGTACATCCCCAGGAAGCCATGGCGGTGGGTGGACAGCCTTGAAGGCTCATTGGGAGGGGTCCGTCTTTGGCTGTATGCTGAGGAGCAGGAAATGGGAACCCGTACAGCTATGATGTCCTCCATCCGGGCTGTCACATTTCCCACCCTCCCCTCACTCTCTGTCCTGGGCAGCTTTGGGCCTGAAGCCCTCCCCAGCCCAGGCCTCACAACGTCCTGGCGCCTACCTGGGCCTGGGCAGCTCCCTCTCACCTGCAAGCAAGCAGGGCCCACGGATCTCCAGCTGGAAGTTGAACTCGTATTCCATGGGGTTGGACACATCCATGTCCAGAAGAGTTGCCAGGCACAGCTTGTTACAGGAGTCCAGGGCCTGGCCGCCAAAGCAATGCCTGTCTTTGCTGGGAATGGGATGGAAAGGAGGAGGAAGAGGAGGAAGAGAAGGAAAAGGAGAAGAAGGAGGAGGAGAAGGAGAAGGAGGAGGAGGAGGAGGAGGAGAAGGAGAAAGACCCCAGCCAGGACCAAGGCAGAAGGGGAGGGGAGTACATTGTGAGAGGACATCGAGAGGACGGTGAGTCTCAGGCAGTCCCGCTCCCCTGCAGCCCAGCCCGAAAGGGGGCTGAGGAGCTTCCACCCATCCCAGACCCTTACTCTCCTATTTAACCTGATCCTGGGAGAGCCTGCATTCAGACACAGGACCGAGACCCTGGAGGGCTGGGCCAGGGGCCAGGCTCAGAGCTCCACATTGCTCTTACCAGAATCCTCTGGAAAAAGCCTATTTGCCCCCCTTCTCACACGGGGAAGCAGAGGCTCAGCAAGATGAGGCAACTAGCCCCAACATTCCCATAGTCAGGACTTCATAGTGAGCATCCTCACCAGTCTGTCTGGCTCCTGTCTGACTATATCACAGCCCTTCTCCAACCCCTGCTCTATGTCTGGGAGCTGGGAGCCCTCGAATAAGCCTTGGTTTTCTCATCCATTAAATGGGGTAATAATGACATAGTTGTTTTTCATGAGTGTCTGTCCCCTGCTGAGCACTCAAGTTTCTGGCTCTCTTTCTGTGTCGTCTCTCACCCTGTCTGTGATCCTGGTCCCTCTCCTGTTCTCCCCATGGGCACAACCTCTAAGGTCTTTGATGTATGTCCTGAAGGGCACATATACATGGTAGCATTTGGATGTGAATGCACTTTAAACTGAAAAGATTATATTCTATTATGAATCTCACTCATTACTTCCATTATTATTTAATTTTTTTTTTAAAAAAATATGGTTTTTTATTGATTTTTAGATAGAGAGGAAGGGAGAGGGAGAGAGAGATAGAAATATCCACGAGAGAGAGACATCCATCAGCTGCTTCCTGCACAACCCCTACAGGTGATTGAGCCAGCAAACTGGGCATGGGCTCTGACCAGGAATCAAACCTGGGACCTCTTGGTCCATGGGACGGCATTCAATCCACTGAGACAGACTGGCCGGGCCATTACTTCCCTTTTTTTCACTCAACACTGTTTCTAAGCTCTGTCCAAGTGTGTCAGCCAAAGTCATGGCTGCTGACATGGTACCTATCATATACATCAGGGCACCCATTGTATCGTGTGAGTCTTTATGTTGTACTTATTTGCTCCTGCCTCCACCTCATGTCTATGGGCACCACCACCATGAGGACCCTCATCTGAGTCCCCTTTTTGAACTATGAAAGGATTTCTCTGGGATCCCTGGGTCAAAGGGCACACACGAAGTGCTCCAAGACTGCTCTCCATGGTGCTGCTCCAGATTCCACTTTCACCAGCACGAACACGTCTCCTCGCCTCATTCTCGCCAACACTGGATGTTATCTATTTGTCTCTCTCTGAGCAACTTTGAGGCTCATCAGGATTTGATGCAGGGCTCTCCCATGAGCATCTCTGCTCACTCTACCTGCTGGGATGGGCAGAAACAGGCTTCCTGGGGGCCACCTCTGGGGCCTCTTGTTCCTTGACCTGCCAAAGTTCCTTGACCTCTGCCTGGTCCTGCCTCTCAAATGCACAAAGCTTAGTGCCTATGGCAGTACTTATAAAGGTGACGTACAACCTGGTGTCCCTGGGCTGAGGCTGGAGCTTCAGCCTAGAGCTTGTCTGCTGTGGCATAAGTGTTCTCACCCTCGGCTTCAAGGTCCTACACGATCTGACTGCATGCCAGCCCTCTGACCACTCTCCTTCACTCTCCCACCCGCTACAGCTATACTAGCCTGCCTGCCTCCTCACACACACCAAGCCTGCTGCCTCAGGGCCTTTTCCTCTGCTCTTTTCCCCTGCAGGAGTGCTCAATCTACATCCCCCTCACCCTCCAGGTCAGCTGAAATATCACTCCTCAGAGAAGCTTGGCCTGGCCCAGGACCCCTGGGTTGGGTCGCTCTTTTATCTATCTATCTATCTATCTATCTATCATCTATCTATCTATTTTAATCCTCACCTGAGGATATTTTTCCATTGATTTTTAGAGAGAGAAGAAGAGAGAGGGAAAGACAGAGATAAATATTGATGTGAGAGGAACACAGCGATTGGTTGCCTCCTGTATGTGTCCCAACCAGGGCTTGGGCCAGGGAGGAGCCTGCAACCGAGGTGCATGCCCTTGACCAGAATCAAACTCGAGACCCTTCAGTCCACAGACCCTTCTGTCCACTGAGCCAAACCAGCTAGGGTGGGTCCCTCTTTTATACTCTTAGCCCAATGAATGTCTCTTTCCTTGTACTTTTCACATAATTAACTATGCATGCAAGTGCACCAGTAGTTCCACAGCAGTGGTGTTATCCATTGGATAATGATCTCTCCCACCAAGTTCTAAAAAGGCAGGATCTGTGATGATTTTGGATCCCTAACACTCAACTCAGTGCCTTAAGTGCGTGAAAGAATAAAGCCTGGAAATTCTAATCCCAAAGTGTCCACATTCCAGAACATCTGGCCAGTGCCATTCCACGAAATCAGGAAGATCCCGATGCTCTAAGAGTGAGCGGGCAGGAGCCATTGTCCCGGGGGTGGCTTCTGTGGACTGAAGGGGGTGGCCTCTAGCGCTGAGCCTCACCTTCAACTCCATCTCCACCGCCCTCCACGCCCTGACTTCACCTGACAGACTCCCCGCTGCCCACCTGAGACTCTGGTCCGTGTGCCCTTGTCCGGACAGGGGTCCTTACCCTTGGGCCTGTTGGCTGGAGGCGTCACCGCTCTCGGTGCAGAACTGGGGCACTGTCGGGGCGCAGACAGCAGGCAGCAGGACCCGCATGGCCCCGCTGGGGAGCGTCGGGAGCTCTGAGGAGGTGCTGATGAAGACCTTGACATTCTCCATCGGGGCGATGGACCCCAGGTTGACCACGAAGAGGATCCGCTCCAAATCCTCATCCAATGCCACCTTTCCCAGGGGGCAGGGAGGAGGGCCGGCGGAAACCCCCTCTCGCAGGATGTTTCCTAAGCGCCAGGCCTGGGGTCAGCCACTGCATACATTATCGCTACCGCCCCCTATGGTAGGTCTGAGCAGCCCATTTTGCTGATGGGAAACAGGCTCAGCGTAGGGGTGTGACTTGGCCAAGTTCTTCAGCAAATTACTAACTCTTTGAACCAGGATGTGAACCTGCGTGGGTCTGACACCAGGCCCGTGTACTTGTACCCCGCTGGGATTGGGAGCCTTGGACCACAAAACCCCCTCAGAGGGTCTCGTCTCCAGCCGCAGACTCTGCATCCCCACAGAAATCACATTCACGCATACCCCACCTTGGGATCCATGCTTTTGCTCTGTCCACTACTTCTCCAGTCTGGCCCATCTATCCAACCCCTCCAGGAACCCCTCCATGAACACCTACCTTCCTGGCCCCCAGTCCATACCCCTGTTCCCTCCTCTGACATTATCCAGACCTCTTTGGGCACAGCCACCTCCCACCTGCTCTCATGGCCACTGGTAGGCACATCCTAGTTATCCTTCCAAAGTTTGCATCTTACACGTGGTAAGTGCTCATTAAAATATTCTTGCATGTCTTAATGATCAGATGAACAAACATCACTTCAATCATAGATCCAATAGTAATGATCTCTTACATCATATGATACTTGGTCTGGATTCTAGTTTTGTCTCAAACATGTGGAGGAGAGCAAAGCAGGGAAGGAATGGGAGACATCTATGATGAGCTTGGACCAGTCCCTGACCCTCTCTGAGCCTCAGCATACCCAACAGCAATTTGAGTACTTAGTCTATCCTCTGCATACATGCTCTCTGTTGAGCTTTGGTGTGTATAAGTATTAGCTTCATTTTATGGATAATTTTTATTTTTTATCTGAGCTCACACCACTTGCAAGGACCAGAACAGGGAGTCAAACCCTGGTGTGACTCATTCCACAACCTCTGAGCTTAAATGACATGCTGTTCTGTTCTGTAAAGCCTGCTGTTGAATCCTCTGGTCCTCACCATGCTTTAAAGACAAGAAGAGGGAGACTGCCTCTGTTTACAGATAGTAAGGAGAGGGTCAGTGACACATGGGATTCCTGACTCCTACTTTAATGCTCTCTCTGCCCTATGTCATTGCTACCCTTTCAGCCTGCCTGAGACTTCAGCCGGGCCCAGATCCAGCCATAGCCCTTCTGGCCTCCTTACCTGTGACAGTTGTGTTTCGAAGGTGGGTGGCATTGAAGTGGCCACCCTCCATCTTGGCTTTGTCCTTGATCTGTACCGTTACAACCCGGTCAGCAATGACTGCCTCGAAGCCGATCACCGTGGTGTACTCATCCAGCGGGTACACGAAGAGGCCTGCCGGGGCAGGACCAAGCATCATGGGGTGCCCGGCCCCACTCTGACGCCCCTCCCCTGGGAAGGAACCCAAGCCTAGGTTGGTGCTCACTGCCATTTAGAGGGTGCCAGGGAGGACTTGGGCTGGGACCTCATGGCTCTGCACTCAGGCCCGGCACTCTGTGAGCACAGGGCTCCTGGAAAAGGGACAGCAGCTCCCCTGTCCCAGCCAACTCTTCCTCCGCAGGCATGTGAGGCCAAGGTGGCCGGGGCTTCTGACTTTTGGAGAGAGAGTAAGAATCTGGATTTTATGTGACCTGCTGTGTGGGCCAAATGACACACATGTGTGTGGTGAGTTTGTGATTCTTGGCTTCCAGGAGCTGGGGCGTGGGAGGAAGTAAACAGGGTTTGAATCTGGGCCCTGCTGCCTCTCCTAGCCTGGTGGCCTTGGACAAGATGTTCAGTTTCTCTAAGCCTCACAGCCCCATCTGTAAAATGGGGATAATACAGCCCAACGCGTAGGGTCATCATGAAAATGGGAAAAATAGCCATTTATGAAGCTATGTGCCCACATTTTTATACCTTGGTGCTTCTCAGCCTTTAAGAGCACACAAGTCATGGGTGGGGAGGTATGTCTTGTAAAAATGCAGATTTTCACTCAGTAGTTCTGGGGTGGGGCCTAGACCTGCCATGGATCCATGGTGTGGGGACCACAGGGAAGATCAAGGTTGTATCTCATTTAATCTGCCCACCAACACGGGGGCAGCACATGCTGGGCCCATAGTGAGCCCTTCCCAAACCCCTGCTTCCCCTCCCCCTGCGCCTCAGTTTTCTCATCTATAAGATGGGGGACTTGGTCTATTTGCATGTAGAAAGCCAAGGGGCTGTCCCCAAGTTATTCAGTAATTTAGCCTCCTGGGTCCCCAGTAAGTCCCCTTTTAAGCCACCCTCTCCAGGATCTCTTCAATAGGGTCACTGTCTGCCAGGCGATTTCGGAGGGAATCAATTGGGGGTGAGAGGGAACCTTATCCTGGACTAGCCAGCACAGCACCCTCCCAGTAGGGAACTCCCTTCCTGAAGTGGAAAGAGAGTCGTTTGATTTACAAACGACTCCTCCAGGCAGAAATCTGTCCACAGTCCTGGCTGCCCCACCCAATGACTCCTATTCACAGGCTGTTTTTATTCCACGCTGTTCTTCTGCACTCAAGACCTCATCTGCTCCTACCCACACCCCGCTGGACAGGCAAAGGGGCTTCCTGCTTCTGAGAAGACAGTGGCTTCTCCAGAGTCACAGGGACCAGAGCCGCATCTGGGGCTGGCAACTTCTGACTTCCACTGAGTCTCGAGGCCCCTCCCACCATGAGGCTTCCGGAGGAAGGGGAGACTGGCCATTGGAGGCAGGTGGGCGGGCCTTGTGGGACCTAAATAGCACTGGGCCAGCTGGCAGGGCTGAGCCCAAACCTGGGCTCAAATCCTGACCTAACTTGCTACCAGCTTTGAGGCCTGCTGGGCGGAAATGATATCCCCATTTTACAGCTGAGGAAACTGAGACTCGGAGAGGGCCCAGGCCTTGCCCAATGTCCACTGGCTGCCCTGTTGGGGTGGGAATTCACTATGGAGGAGGGGTCCTTACCCTGGAAAGACTGTGCTTCCAGGTTGCCATAGGTGAGGGACGCAGTCAGACCGAGGGCGTAACCACTGACGAAGGAGGTGACGTCAGAAGCAGTGAGGGGCAGAGCCGCCCCTGTCATCCGGTTCAGCAGACCCGGCATCCTGCTGGCTACTCAGCCTTCAGGGTCTGCGGGAGACAGGAAGCGCAGGAGGTGAGAGCGGCTCCCCTCCCCCACCAACCCAGTTCTCTCACTTCAGACCCCACAGGCAGTTGGAGCCTCATTCTCTTCCCTTTCCCCAAGCACTTTCCCGTTGGTGACCCCCGAGAATGCTGAACTAGCAGAGAAGTGGTGACTCCGCTTCTTCCCATTGCACAGTGGAGAAACTGAGGCCTGAAGACAGGGGACCCGCCTGGATTTGCTCAGTGGGCTGGTGCCCAGGTAGGGCTGGAGCCCATCAGAGCCCCGTCCAGCCTGGAATTCTCCCAGAATTCAGTGCCCTCCTTGTCTGACCCACCTCTGTCAGCCCCATTGCCTCTGAGCTGTAGATGCTTCCTTTGCAAAAGGAGGGGATGGAATAGCTCATCAAGGCCCTCCTCCTCTGATTTCAGTAAATCTACCCACTGTGTCCTCAGTGCTGCTTGAAGGAATAAGAGAATGGATGACCGTCCTCATTTCAACATGAAAGATTTCTGAGCACTTCCTAGGGCGGTGTATCCATTCTTGTTGGGCTCCTGAGACCCCCCTGGAGGACCACTGCCCCTTGAGGGGTAGAGTGGGAGGTGAAGTCAAACAAAGGGTGTGGAATATACATGGGGGATGGGAGGGCGGGACAGGCTCTCTCTGGGTTTTCTTCTCCGAGCCAGGGGAAGCTACCATGGGCTGGTGGCCTATTTGCAAGGCTGTTCAATGAGTGCCGACTACTCTGCCTTTTCTCAAAGACAGAACTCTTCCCTCCAGCTCCCCTCAGGTCCCACCAGGATCCTCGCCCCCTCTGCCACGCCCGACAGTGTCTTTTTAATTATGTTCTCTTTTGTGGCTCAGGCCCAGACAGCTCTCAGCCTGGCTTATCTTCCCGCAGGCTGACTGACGGCAGCAGGAAGATAAGGAGCAGATAGGGGAGCTGCTGGATCCCCAGCTGCCTTCTCTGGGGGTTCTCTGTCCTGGTGGCCTCAGCAAAGCCTGGCTATTGGCAGGGTCAGAACAAGAGGGTGGAGTTCATTTCCTGAATCTCACCTCGGGCCTCCTATCCTCCCATCCTCCTCCCTCCTCCTGCTTCACTCCTGGCCCTAATGCTGATTGGGGAATGCAGCTGCAGGCAACGAGCGCCCGGATGTGGGGTGAACTTGGACATAAGGTTCAGTCCATCTTGGGGTGGAGTGTTGCCCCTTATCCTTAAGGGGAACTTATCCAACCCAGTCTTCTCCTCCTACCCCTGGTCCACATGCCAGGCTTCCTGGGGGGCGTCCCTCAGCTGGGGAGTGGTGCTTGGATGAGTGATGTCGATAATACAGGGCAAAGGCCCTGAGAACCGGCCCCTTAACAACATCATCCCTCTTGGGAAGGGTAAATTTGAAATTCTTTGGGGCCTAATTCATGCATATTTTCATCAATCCGTCTAGCATTGAAAAGCACTGACTACCTTCCAGGCCCTAAATTTGCCACTGGGCATGAAAGACGAGACAGCTCTGTCCGTAAGGAGCTTACAATCTAGCTGCAGAGGAGATTGTGGAGTGGGGGAAGAATTGTAAGAACAGCTGAAATTTGTTGACCATTAAACACTTGCCAGGCTAGAAGGAAGAGAGAAAACAGAGAGGGGACTGAATGGGTTGGGAGGAAGGAGGGGTAGGGTCAGGGGGTGGAGGGGCTACTAGAGGCCTTAGAGCAGCCATGGGGAGAACTGGGGAGAAAAGAGGATTCTTTAGAAGAGGTGCCCTGATTTACAAACTGGGCCCCATTCGATATTCTTTACGAGCCAAAAAGAAAGCTTTGAATGATGTGGGGTGTCGGACTGTTGTTTCTTTGAATGAAATGATGTGCTGAGCCTGAGCCCTGAGCGTGCTGCACAGGTTCTAGGAGGTTCCCGTGTTAAATACCAAGACTGTTTCTTAATGGTCTAGAACTTGTAAATCCCAAATGATTGCTGTCCTTCAGACAGGCCTCGTTGGACCCAAACTCAGATTTGAATCCTGGTGGATAACTTACTGCCTCACTCACTCACCTTGAGTCATTTAATTCCTGAATGCCAATTCCCTCATCTATAAACCTGGGTGAGGTCAGGGGCCACTGGCTTCCATCTCACGGGCACCATGAAGACTAAATTGAATTAAACGTGTAAAGTACCCAGCACAGTGCCTGCCATGGAGTAGGTGCTCAGTAAATATTTATAAAATAAAATAAAAAAAGGAATGGATGTCAGCAACCTCCCTGAACAGGTCAGGTTCTTCCCCATCTTCGAGCCTTTTACGGATGACTGTTGCCTTCCTCTACTGTACAAAGTTCTGTTCACCATGCAAGGCCCAGTTCCACTGTTACTTCCTCCATGAAGCCTCCCCTGATACCCCAGTCCATCAGACACACCCTCCAGGGCTTCCACAGCCTGTGAGCACTTGTCTGTCACATCCCACCTCATGAAGCTCTGTAACCGCCCTTCTACTACAGCTTGTCTCCCCCACTGGCCACGGCTGTGAGCTCCGTGAGGACAGCAGGTCCACCCCTTCTTCTGGGCCCATGTCCCAGCGTCCTGAACAGGGTGCAGTTCAGAGGAGGGACTCTCAATCGGGGCACCTTCCAGAGCCTAATGTTTCACAATCATCGCCAATGCTCATGCCCACTTTCACTTTACAGGTGGGGCAACTGACGTGCAGAGAAGCCCAGCGCCCACTAGTACACAGCTGGTGAGTAGCCAGGCTCCATGAGGCAGGAAGCAGCTTCCTCCAAAGCTGGTCCTTGCCCTTCCCCAGGTGCTTCCCAGTCTTTGCTGAGCACAGGAGAGAGTGATGGAGGGGAGGAGTGAGGAGGGGAGGGAGATGAGGTGGTGGGAGAACCAGGAGCCTAGGGAGCTTGGGTTGTGGGTCTTAGGGACACGGGGCTTCCTGATTGCACCCTGAGCTCACTCAGCCCCCACCCACTCTCCAACTCCAGAAGAGGCCACTGGCCAGGCCTGTGGTCTGGGTGCAGTTTGGGCCCCGCCACTGCCTGGGGTGCAGTGTTCTAGGCTGAGAATGAAGACTGGACCAGCAGGTACCTGCAGCAGGTGTGCTGTGACCCGATTTAGATGTAATAAAGGACATGCAGAAAAGGAAGCCGGGAAAACCGAGTGCTGGGGCCCTGCCTCTCTCTAGTCATCATGCCAGCCGCAGGGAATGCCTGCATCAGGGCTTCTGGGGACAAGAAGAGGGCCTACCCCCCTCCCCCCCTCTTGCCAGGGACTATTTGCTTCAGAAAGAGATTGGAAAGGGGTAAACTTGCCTGGTCCCTGTCTCTAGAGTGCTGCCTCGCGTCAGAGTCCCTGATGGTCACTTCCCAGTGGCCTTGGGTCAGTTATTTGGCTGGGCTCTGCCACTTGCATATTGTGTGACCTTGAGCAAGTCACTAACCTCTTTGTGCCTTGGCTTCTGCATCTGTAAAATGGGACCAAGACGGTGCCCAGTTACTAGAAAACTGAGAGGATAAAGGAGAGAATGCCTGCTGAGTGAGGGGGCAGGAGCCGGGCGGATCCTGATGGGCCGAGGGCTTCTCTTCTCTGCCTTCTTCCATAGGCCCTCCCTTCCTAGGCCATGTGACCCATGTGCAGGCTGCCAGGTCAGCAGAGCTGGGAAGATCCCTGGTTCTCTATCAGTAACCCTCTGATTCTGCCCTTGGAGATGGGATCTGCCTCATCCTCTTTCACCCCCAGCTCAATGTTGTTCAAGAGACAGTATGGCAGACTCCACCCTCCACTGGAGACCTCTCACCCTTATCCTGTCCAGATCCCCCCAGATTGTACCCACAGAGTTGGGGGGCTGAATGGGCTCAGCCAGGCCTGGACCAGATGCAGACTGAGCCCACCAAGCAATTCTGGCTCATTTACTCTGATGCTCTGCCCTCTTACCTTGGGCTAGGGGTCCTCATCCTTTTCCCTGTCGCCGACCCTACTAGAAGTCCACGCTATCACGTCCCCACTGGGAGCCTGTTCGCCAAGGACCGTTCACTCACTGACCTGTACCAGCACTCACATTAAAATGGGGGCAGGATCTCTGGATCCGATCTGATGGTCCGATTGTTCCAGGCTTCTAGAATCCTGAGGTTCTCACATTCTGGTTCCTCCTTCCAAAGCTCTTTCCCTTGGGCCCATATGAAGCTGACATACTCGACAAATCCATATTCCTGATGCCCCTTGACCCCATGCTCCAGCCAGTCAAGACCACTTGTTCTTTCTCCAGACAAGCCTAGCTTCCCTGCTTCCATATCTCTCTTGATGCTGCTGGCTCTGCCAGGAATGCCACCCTGACCCCAAAACCCCTCTCTGGAGGAGCTCTTATCCGTCCTTCAAAGCCTAGCTCAAATCCAACTCCTCGGAGCCTTCTCGGAGTCCCGTGCTAGGTACGATTGCCCCCAATAGCACAGTTGGCAGCTCTTAGGTCAGCCATCTTGTTATCCATGTGTGGTATGTCCATTCAACAGTATATGGGGCACCTACTGTGTGCCAGTGCCAGATACTTGCTGGCTGGGCCGCAGAGGTCAACAGATGGACAAGGACCCTGCCCCCAGGCCTTGTATCGGCCCTATTCCCCACCACCTAGCTAGGCTGTCCGCTCCTAGAACTCCAGACCAGAGCTCTGTTTCTCTGCTGTCTGGTCCATAGCTGGTGCTTAACAATGAACTAAATGGCTGAATGGCCTGGCCTCACTTTCTGAATGAATGGATGGATGAGTGTGTGAATGGAGGAATGAATAGGCTGGGATGTGTCAGGGATGGGAATAGGTCTTAGCTATGGGTTCAGTTAAAGAATCTAGTAATGGGCAAAATGCCTCTATGGCAGCCCAAAGCCTGTAGGATTCCATCCCAGAGATAGCTGTAGTCTCCTTTTGGCTGGGGACCTGGGGGGATGATCAGAACAGAAAATGCCCAGGTCTCTCAGTTTTTAGTGTGGCCACACGGCCTTAGAGGCCAGCCAGTGGGGACATGGAGGACAGTCAGCCCAAGCCATCCCTGGCTTCGGAAGTATCTGGGAGGCTGCGCCGGGACCCGCTGAAGGAGGGAGAAAGAGCCACATCCAACTTTGAAAACTCCAGATAATGAAAGGCTCTCTGAAGAGACACTTTGTTGTATAATATTGAGGAGAAGGTGGTTTAAATACACATAAATGGTGCTGGCTGGTAGGTGGATGAATGTGGGTTCCCTGGGGGGCAATGAGGTTCCAGCGCCAGAGTCTCTGCCCTCTGAGGGTCCCTGCGAAACGAGCCCCCCACTGCTGGGAAAACTGGACTCCATTTACACAAGCTCAGCTTACACCCACCTTTCCAGGGGTACACTCACTAGATGAGGTCCCTGGCTGAGCTGCCAGCATCCCTGTGGCCCCATTGAAAGGCACTAAGCCAGTGGTTGGCAAACTCATTAGTCAGCAGAGCCAAATATCAACAGAACAACGATTGAAATTTCTTCTGAGAGCCAAATTTTAAAAATTTAAACCATATAGGTAGGTACATTGTTATTAACTTGATTAGGGTAGTCCTAAGCTGGCCTTTGCTAAAAACTCAAGGGGCCAAAGAGCCGCATGTGGCTTGGGAGCTGCAGTTTGCCGACCACTGCACTAAACGGTTCTCTATGTGTCATGGCCTCGTCCGCATCTCCAGCCCACCACTCCCTGATGCTGAGGAGCTGGCGGGATGATGGTGCAAAGGGAGGGCTATTGAGGAATCCAGCCTGTAGCCTTCCCCTTCCAGAAGGGCTCCCTTGCACTGGGGCTCCTAGGGAACCAGAGGCCCGTGCACCATGCCCTCCTGGACACTGAGTGGCACAATGACAGACTAGGAAGCGGATTCCTGCTCCTAGGACCTGCCTTGCCTCCTTCGTAACCAACACTTTCTCTATGGAAAACCTCTGAAACTCAGTTTTGCCCTCTGCATAATGGGCACATAAAGTGGTAGTTTCCCTCCCAGGGCTATCGTGATGGTTACTCAGGAAGTACTGTGTGTGAAGTGCTGGCCCCAGCGCCTCTGTTTGGCATGGCCCATGCCCCCTTTCCAATCTGGCTGGACTGAGGACACTCGTGTGGCCATAAGAAAGCTAAGTCAGCATGGCCAGTGATTGCTCAGGACATGTAGTCAGAGGCAATCAGCCGGGGAGTGCTAAGAGAGGCCCATTCACCCAGCAGACAGGACAACTTGAACCTGAGCCGGAGCCCAAGGCCAGGGTCCCAGACAAGCCGCTGACCTAAAGCCCCTGGGTGCCTCTCCCACTGCCCGTGTCCCTCCAGGATGGTCCCTTGTCCTGTGGAACCGCAATCAGCAATATGAGTGGTAAGGAGAGGCCACTGGCCGGTGCAGGTGCTCGCTCTGAGCTGAACACAAGGAAAGAAACGGGAAGGGACAGAAATGCCACTTCCCTCCGGGCCAGGTCACAGTCACTCGCAGTTCACTCCACCAGGGAGCAAGCCCCTGGCCACTGGCCGGCGTCCCTCCTGGGAGGTTCCTCTGGCCAGGACCGGAGGCTGGTCTTCCACAAACCCCAATTTCCCCGGGGCTGGGAGGATGCCCGGAACCCCAGCCACCAGCCCAGGAGCCTCGGCCTATCTCACGATGACAGAAAAGCAGCGAGTCTCGGGCCACTCCTCAGGGCACAGTGCCCACCCACCTCACCTTGGGTCCGAACTCATCACGGAGCGGGTAGGCTTGGGAAGAGCCAAAGCACTGTCCCTGGAGAGAGAAGCCACCCGAGGCCCGGCAATGAGGGGACTGCATGCAACTGCCACGCCAGGCCCTGGGGAGCCTGCCTGGCCACCTCCAGATCAAGTTCAATCTCCAATGGCCTGCAGAGGGGCATTTGTGCGCTCACATGGGCACAGATACAGGGCATCCCACACAGGCACCCCTAAACATGTCAGTGCATTCACACATGTCCTCCTTTCCATCTCATGGGGCTCACTCCACGCATGTCACCACCTCTGGGGACACACCCCTACACACACATGCCCGACACTTTCCAAGCACTCAGTGATCCCCCCTCCTGTCCAGCTGACCACGGGAGCCTCCGTGCCCTCTGCCCTCCACCCGGAGCGGAGGTGCCCTCTGAGTCTCTGCCCAGCTGCCGCGTACTGGCTGGGCTCAGGCAGCCGATCCCAGGAAGCAGGCTCCCGAGCCGCCAGCGTGGAGGAGAGGAAGAGCTCTGCCTCCTCCAAGTCTTCTTCGGAAAAGGCAGGCAAGGAAGGAGACTAGGTACAGAGAAGGGGGTGCCTGTTGCTCTTGGGGGGCGGGGGGAGGAGCGCGGGGAGCAGGTGAGCCCCAGCCCCCGGCCTCTGTCTGCCGCTGAGGGTGGGCGGCCCCGCTGCGCTGCAGAGCGGATCGCAGAGGGAGTCCAGGGAGGAAACTGTTGCGGCGGCTGCGGGAGCTGTGATGACGGGACTCCAGCCGGGGCTTGACGTGTTAGCAGACGCCACTGCTGCACTGCAGTGGTCCCCTCGCCCGCCCGCCTGCCCCTCCCTCCTCCGGAGGACCCCCCTCCCTCCGGGAGCCCCGCTTACCTGCCAGGAGCCAGGGGACTCGGGGCTCTGAGGAGGGCGCTGGGCCAGCCAGCGGCTTTGAGGGTAGTCACACGCTGGCACCGGGAGGGCAGCGGGCACAAGCCAGTCAGCCAGGGGTGAGCAGCCTGAGAGCTCCCGACCGCCCGGGGCCCTGGAGGATGAATGAGAGATGGGGGACTGGGAAGTGGTGGAAACAGGTGGTAGGAAGGGGGATAGAGAAAGGGGGGAGGGAGGGAGAGAAAGAGAGAAAGAGAGAAAGAGAGAAAGAGAGAGAGAGAGAGAGAGAGAGAGAGAGAGAGAGAGTCTGGAGAAGGAGAAGGAGATGCAGAGAGAATCACACAGAAAAGACAGACAGAGAAATGGGAGGGGGGCAGAGAGAGAGAGAGAGAATTCGAGCAGCAACATGTGGTCGTGTTAGCTCTCACTTCTAATGCTGGAGCACCCGAGCCGTCTTCTGCTGATCCATCTCTTCATGAGTGCGAGCACACAAAGTACACACACTCACATACGCACATGCCCACTGACACACAGATCCACCATACATACCCCTTCCCCTGTGCACACACACACACACACACACACACTCGGGACAGCCCAGCTCCAGCCCCGCATCCTCACATACGCTGCGCCAGCCCTTACCTTGCCCCAGAAGCAACACGTGTCTGGGCCAATAGTCCTTCTGTCCGGAGTGCCAGCAGCTGCCTCCCTCACCCAGAGCTGCTGGAGGGGGCACCTAGGGCTCGGCACCCAAGCCTGGCAGCCGGCTTGATCAATGCCCACATTGCGATGGCTGTTTAGGTGGCCTGCAGGAAGCAGAGCCATTTGTTTTGTCAGCGCGTAACCATGACAATCACCCCATGCGCACACGCTGGTGCTACTCTCCCCTCACTCCACCCCTCCCCCTTTCTCCCCAGCACAGGAGAAAACAGGAGGCCACTTAGCAGCCTCTGCTAATTCCTGCTGGGGCTAATGGCGAGGACCGGCCAGTGCTCACGGGGCTGTGGGCAGCTCCTGCCTGGGAAATGGAGCCCCGTGAATGGCCTGCCCGGCCCTGGGGACCCTCTGCATGGGCCCAGAGCCAAGCTGGCCTCCTCTGCATCTCCTTGTCCCCTGGCCAGTCCACACTAGGGCCAAAGGTACAAGCTGTCAATCCATTCTTCCCCTCCCCCCAGGGCTGTGATGCGGACAAGCAGATGGCTCTGCCCCTATCTGGGCATGGGCAGGCTAGCTCCTGGGACCTTTGGTCATGCCTGTCCGGCCTTAGCGCCCCCAAGTCATCCCCGCCTGCCTGGGTAATGCCAAAGCCACAAGGGAAATGTCAAGGCTTTTAGGTGGAGCTCTGAGAGGCATCAGACCAGAGGCCTGGCCTCTGGGTCCTATGTTGGACAGCCCACAGAGCCCGAGGGTAATTAGTCTGGTCAAGGACAAGTGGATCTAGATGCCAGGTGGAACTCTGAAAGCTCATTTTGGAGTCTAGCGTTAAAGGGTCCCCAGTAGAGAGGGTAGGTGCCCCGGAAGCCCAGGGCAGAGCTAGTGATCACACACCTACGCATCTCATTTAATCCTTATAAAGCCCCCAATTTTATAGAGAAACCGCAGATTGAGAGGGGGGATGACTCGCCCAAGGCCATTCAGCAAGGAGGTGGCAGAGCAGGGATGCAAATGCATGCCAGTCAGATCCCCATGCTGGGAAGTTTCCATTCCACCGGCTCGGTCTTCTGTATCTGTCACCGTTAGAATCCCCGAGAGCTGTCAGTCCCGCCCAGACCTTCATTCAACGTCAACCTGACACCCTGTCACTGCAGGTGCCAAGCCAGCTTGAGAGGGGAGGCCTGGCGAGAGGATTCTGGAGAACAGTCTGGAGGGAGGGATCTGGGGGCACTGCTGGGCTGGGATGGGTGCAGAGGAAAGGGCAGCAGCTAGCCTGTGGGAAAACAAACGTCTCCAGCTTGGCTGTTATGCCTTGGCTGCTGCTGCATGCCTGCAAGGGCGTGGAATCAGCCATAAGTAGGACATGAGGGCTTTGGCAATGGAATGCTGACTTGGTCATAATGAGGACTAATGCACATACCAGGCAAAGTCCACTTCAGTTAATGGTTATGTCACCGACAGGGTTCCAGTGCTTAGAGCAGGCGATGGTGAGCAAGACCCAGATCCCAGGTACTTGGCCACATGGGGAAGAGGCACCAGGATTCCCAGCCAGCCTCTGTCCCACTTGACAGTTCCCTAAAGTCTTTGCACATTCACTGTCTCTTTAATCCTCACGGTCACCCAGTGCCGTCAGCAGAATCCGCCCTGCTCTAGATGGGCAGGAACTGAGGCTGACAGGTGACACACATGACTGGCACCTGGAGTGGCTCTGAGCCACTTTTCAGCTTGGAGGATCCCCGATTCCTCCAGGTCAGGGACTAGGGCTTAAGGGCCCGGCCACTGGGAATTCTGAGCCTTCCTTCAGGCTCCCAAAGCCCCATGAAGTGTGAGATCTCTGTCCCCCTGCTAGCTCCCCAGCCAGGTTCCATAGCCACTGGTCAGCTTTTCGACTCAGTCATCCCAAGCCTGGAGCTTGCATTTCAGGACCAAGGCTTCCCGGGAATCAAGACCAGCTTGGAAGGGTGGCTATAATCATGAAGAAGAAATGAGAGGTCGCAGGAGACAGAAGATCTGAGACGTGAATAAAGGGGGGGAGGGGAAGGCGTGTAGAGAAGGCTGTCAGCTTGGAGGTGTTTTCCAGAGCTGACTCTGGTTAAACATCCAAGGTTTCCTTATCCACTGTGTTAGTTTTCAGGGTTGTTGTAGGCAATGAACACAAACTGGGTGGCTTAAAAGAACAGGCATTTGTCCTCTCACAATTCTGGAGGCTGGAAGTCTGGAGTCGGGATTCCTGGGAAGGCTCTCGGGGAGGTCCCCCTGGCGCCTTCCAGCTTCTGGGGCTGCCAGCACTCCTTGGCGTTCCTCAGCGTACAGACGCACCACTCGGACCTCTGCCTCTGCTTTCACATGGCCATCTTTCCTGGGCATCTTTGGGTCTCCACGTGTCTGTCACCAAATCGCCCTTTCCTTTCTCTTATGAAAATGCCCCTGGTGGTTAATTAAAGCTTTCCAAATGCAGTACAACTTCATCATAACTTCATTGTATTTGCAAAGACCCTTTTCCAAAGGTCACATTCACAGACCAGGGGTTAGGACTTGGGGGCGCAGTGCAACCTTGTTCAAAAGGAAACAAGGAAGGACTTGACACAGGCATGACTCCAAAAGGCCAGTCCTGTGGGTTTATAGAAAGTGGGAAAGGAGAGGAAAGCAGGCGGTGGCAAAATGTGGACTGGTGCTGGGCTGCGTGTGTTCGAGCTCTGACTCTGTCGTTCCCTGGCTGTGTGGCCTTGGGGAAATGTCTTAACTACCCTGTGCCTCAGTCTCTAAACTCTAAAATGAGGATTGCTGTTACGATAATCGAATGAGTTAATATTTGCAAGGAACTTCAGATAGCATGGCACTTAGTAAGCATCATATGAGTGTTAAACATTCAATGATTCCTGTCCAATCTTACTGTTTTATAGGTGTGAAAACTGAGACCAAGAAAGGGAGGTGACATCCCCTTGATCACCCAGTTGGGCCATCGGCTTACAGGCCATTTCTGCGTCCTTCCCCCAGGGTTAGCCTCTGAGGAGATTAAAACTCCTTCCTAATTCTTTCAGCTGTTGGAGAAATCAGGTAGACAGTCTGGAGGGGCAGTGAGAGAAGAGAGGTGTGTCCAGAGTGGATCCCAGCGAGGAGAGAAGTAGTAGATTCCTCCCATCCCCAGACACATACCTCTTTTCCCCACCCACCCCTCTGTTTGCAGGGCTGGAAGCAATTGTGACTGTTTCTGCCCACATGGAGGAAAACAAGTCTCAGAAATGTGTAATTAACACAGTCTGAGCCAGAAGGGAAGACTAGTCTTCCAGTAACTCAAGCTGTGGGGCGCAGGGTAGGGCGGGGGGGGCCCAGAGTAGGGCTTGACAAGCACATCAGGAAGGCCTATGTGGGGCTTGGGCTGGAGTGGGGATTGGTTCTTTTCTCCTGAGCAGGGTGGCCAAGCTGCACAGACATTGCATCTGAGATGACCCCTGTCTCAGGTGTAATTCCTAGCTGAGTACGGCTGTGGGGTGAAAGGGGAGCAGGTCCAAGCTTTGGAGGCAGTTGGGCTGACGTGTGCCACACATTCTTGGCCAAAAGCAAAACAACCAAAAGAAAACAACAACTTATTACATCCTCCCTCTCTTTACCTTCCCCTTCCAAACCCTTATCTGCTGCTAGAAATTGCATGAATGGACCCAGTTTTCCTTCCCGCCATGTGACGAGGAAGTTCCACCTGTAAGAAGGTGGAATGTAGCTCCACCTCTTCACCTTGGGTTCAGCCCCGTGACTTTACCAATGAGATGTTGACGGGTACGAAAGGCTTGTAAATTGCTTGGCTGATTTGGTCCATTCTCTTGTGTCTGTGCTCTCATTGCCATGAGAAGAATATGCCCCATTGGTGCCAGGAGGAGTAGTGACCAACTTCCCCAGTGAAGCCCAGCCAACACCAACTCTTCACTGATCTAGAATAAAGGTTGTTTGAAGTCCCTGAGTTTGGGATGGTTTGATTTTTCAGCATTTTCTGGCAATAGCTAACTGATAAGCCACCCCTTGTAGATTTCACCATCTTGACGGCTTTTGGGCACATCCATCATTTCCATCCCTCTGCCTCAGTTCCAGCCTCCTACTAGCTTCCCACCTGGGTTCCCTGTCTTCAGTCTCACGTATTCTAATCCATTCCCATGCTGCAGCTACCCTACCTGTTATCCCTTCTCAACTCAGCTTAAAACCTTTCAATGACACACCAATGGCTTTTAGTAAAAAGTTCCCCATCTTAGCTTAACATTCAAAGCTCTTTTTGATCTGCCCCTGACCTTTCCCTGGCCTCTCTCATGCCCAATCACCCACATGGACTTCCCAGCTACTTAGAATGACTTGTGGTTCACTGACTTCATGTAGTTTCATGCCTCTGGGTTTTGCCCGTGTTGATCCCTCCATCTAGACCAGTGGTTCTCAACCTTTCTAATGGCCGCGACCCTTTAATACAGTCCCTCATGTTGTGGTGACCCCGAACCATAGAATTATTTTCGTTGCTACTTCATAACTGTAATTTTGCTACTGTTATGAATCATAATGTAAATATCTGTGTTTTCCGATGGTCTTAGGCGACCCTGCTAGCAGTTCTCAACCTGTGGGTTGCGACATGAAGAACTGTATTAAAGGGTTACGGCATTAGAAAGGTTGAGAACCACTGGTCTAGAAGATACCTTCCCTTCTCCATCTTCTACTTGTCTGCAAAGGAGAGCTGAAGTAGCATCTCCTTAAGGAAAACTAACGTTCCCGGTTACATAACCGGACTGAGGGGCCACAGTTCCCATGACCAGCACAGTACTTGGCATAACACCTCTACTTCTTCAGGTGTCAGTTCAAGCATCACTGCCTCAGGGGACCCTGGAGGCTGAATCTTCCATTTCAGGCTCTCCTTGCCTCAGTACCTAAATGTTTAACACTTTGCTATGGGATCACTGGAGGATGTCTTTCTCCCCTACTGCAATGTAAATGAAGGCCAGTACCTCATCACTTTGGGCAACTGTATGATCACACATAGCATTGCACAGGGTGGCACTCTATATATTTGTTGAATTGAATAAGTGACAAGAAATGGAACTATTGATGAAAAAGGGTTTACAAAAAGCACTGCAACACACACACACACACACACACACACACACACGTACACATGCTTTCACGTAATCTTCAGAGCAGTCCCCAGAGAAGATTTTGCTGCTGTTTGTTTTGTTTCAATTCAACCAAATATTTGAGTGTCTCTGTTTATAAAAAATATAAATCCTAGCTACCCACTTGGAATTATTATTACACCCACGCTACAGAATAGGAAAACTGATGGTCAGAAAAGCTAAGGTACCGTACCCAAGTCTCCTGGCTTAGAAGCAGAGCCCGGTAGGAACCCAGACATTGTTCCTGGCACAGGGAGGGGCTCGATCCCTGCTTGCTGAGCTCAAATGGGTTCTGCCTGAACCTCCAGTGCACGTCCCCCCGCCTGCTGCCTCCCCAGGAGGTGGGCTCCTGGAGCGTGCAGATGGCTGCTGGCAGGGGTCAGTGTTGACGGGAGGAACCTGCTTCGCCATCGGGTGCCTGTTTCTTATTCATGATCTGTTACGGTACTTGGTGCCTTGGTTCAAACAAACAAGCAGCGACAACTGGCTTCAAAGCCTCCCCGGGGTCAGGAGCACAGCTCGGCCTGGCCTGGGGCCCCGGGCAGCTCAGTGAGGTGGGGAGGAGGAGGAGGCTGGGGCAGAAGCAGGCATCTCGGAACAGGTGGCTGCCTGAGAGTGATTGGAAAGAGTCGAGGGAGGGCTGCTCTGGGGACAGAGAAGGGCTGACTCTCTGAAGCTATTACTCTTGTATCTCATTCTTCCAGCTCATTAAAAATAGACACATTGCAGAGGGAAAGGAGGAAAACAGATCAAACACATTCTTGCAGTGTGGTCAGGAGCACTTCCATATGTTTCTTGCCCTCTCGTTTCTCTCAGGCGTTCTGCCCAGGAGAGGAGGATAATGCATTTCGAGTTCCTGAAATCTGCAGGCCAACTCAAGCACTCCTTCACATAATCCTCAAAACAGCCCGGAAGCTTTTGCTGTTGTTTTATTTCAAGTCAACAAATATTTGAGTGAAGACGGACACTAAGTCTACCTCCATGAATCCTACATTCTACATTCTTAAGACCATTAAAGATCTGGTCTTGTAAATGTTACGAAGGGGAGAATATGAGTGACATGACTCAAAGTCACTAGTGTGGGGATTGGTCCGTTGGATTGGGAAGCCAGGGGGGCTTCTCTGAAGAGGTGACATCTGAGCTGAAGCGTGAGGGAGGAATCCAGCTATCTAAAGAATGGGGCAGAGGAAAAGTCAGAGACAGAACAGCAGGTGCAAAGCATGGGAATGGGGCTGAGGACTCAGGCAGAGAAAGGAGACAACACGGGCCTGGCCCAGTGGGAGTGGCCCGCACTGAGCAGAAGGCAGGCAGGAGGTGACAAGGAATAGTGCAGGTGACTGCGGAGTTGGAATTTTACTCTGAAAACCATGGACAGTCCCTGAAAGGTTACAATAGGGGAGAGATATGCTCTTGTTTTCATGTTATGGTATCAACTTGCCCATGAGTAGCAAATGAATTGGAGTGGGGTAAGCTGGGAGACTGTGAGTGGGGATATTATTGCGATATAGAAGTAAAAGATGATGGAGATGGTGGTAATGAAGATCAATGAATAGATTGGGTGTGGCAGGGAGAGGGAAAGGGAAGAATATAGGCTGCGTTCTAGATTATGGATTTATGTAATTAGATGGTTCCATTCATAAAGGTAGGGAAGGCCAGGGAGGACCAGTTGGTGGTGACATTGGTGGGAATCTAGGACTCTCATGTATCCAGGTAGAGTTCATAGTTGAATATATGAGTTTGGAGGTCAGATGACACTGAGCCGAAGACCAAATTTAGGAGTCTTAAAGCTGTAGATGGTAATACTAGGCAACAGGACCTTTTGTGAGCTGGTTCTGAGAATTGGTTGGGCACCAATTGCAAATATCTTAAGAGCGGGGACCATGCCTGCCATTGCCATTGCTCTGTGCTTCCAGCAACTACAGCTTAGCACGTAGTAGGTACTGGGTACGTCATTATTGGAGCCTGAAGGGAGGAGATGCAAAGAAACGAAAGACATGACCTCTTTCTTCAAGGAGCTTATGTTATATGAGGCCACCCAGAAGCAAAGCCAGTCTCAAAGGCAGAGGAAAAATAGCTTGGAATCTGGGACCATTGGAGAGTCAGGCTTGACATTGACATTAGCCTCTCAGGGCCTGCCCTGGTGGGTGGTTTAAATGAATGGGCTAAGTACATTCGTCAGTGGGCTTCTACACCTTTTGGTTTGCTTTCCTGGAGCACGTTGTGTGTGTCTTTGCTGCTGCACCTGTCTTACTGCATTTAGTCCTTTACTTTGGAAATGTCCCTACCATCCTCCTCCAAATGCCCCTCCATCCACACAACTGTGAGCTTTGCGAGGGCAGAGGGCTTTATCTTCATAACGCCAGAGGCCGGCCGGGTGCTGGGCATGTGACAGAGAATAGAGAACTGATGGCCATAATAGATAATGGGAACTCGGCGGGCTTATTGGATAAATGAATTCTTAGCTATTTATTGAAGCACATTCTCTAAGGATCTCTTAGGTAATGCTTCTTGGCATGACCATATATGGTCTAATCACAAAATAACTACGTTTGGGATTTCAAAACTCACTAGATGGAGGCTGTGCGATCCGGAGTAAGTCTCAACCTCTGTCTTTTGAACATAGCCTAGAACGGGTCTGTGAGGCCTGATTTCCTGCTGTCTGTAGCATGTGGGAATTTATAAGTGCTCACTGGGGTGGCCTGGTGCTTAGGGAAGGAAAACTGTGTGCAGAAAGCTTTGAGTCCCAATGCCCAGACAGGGGAAATTATGTAAAGAATCTGG
Source organism: Nyctalus aviator (assembly GCA_036971965.1). Taxonomy (NCBI): domain Eukaryota; kingdom Metazoa; phylum Chordata; class Mammalia; order Chiroptera; family Vespertilionidae; genus Nyctalus; species Nyctalus aviator. The sequence continues at coordinate 184,354,311 of CM072923.1, forward strand.
TTGAGAAAGGCATTGAAATAAAGAGTATGTTTTATTTTTATAACAAAAATAATCAAGGTATCCATGTTTAGTTCATGAGCAAGCATGGGTGATTCTCTTTCCCAAATATTTCTCAAATTCACCCACCTCTCACCACACCCCCCCTCCCCCAGCACCTCCTACCTTGAACTCTACAGCAGCCTCCTCACTGCTCTCTCTGCTTCCGCTCTTGCTATGCCCCACAGAGTGACATTTTGAAAACATACGTGAATTCACATCTCTGCCCTGCTCAAAACACATCACACTCAAAATCCAAACTCTTCACGTTGGTCTTGAGTGACCTGGCCCAGCCTCTCTCTCCAAATTCTCACCTCTTACCTCTCTCACTCCAACCTGTGCTCCAGTCACTTAGCTTCTTCTCAATTCCTTCTGCCTGGAATGCTCTGTCCCTCACTTGCCAAGATGGCTCTTAGGTTTCAGTATAAATGCCACCTCCTCAGGGTGGTCCCAAAGCACTTCCTCCAATTAGTTTATGTAATTGAACAACATCCTCTTTTATTTCCTTCTCATCATTTTTAATTTTTTCTGTTCATTTGTTGATTGTTGCTCTCACCCACTAGACCACAAACTCCCCAAAGAACAAATGGCATGCCACATTTATTCCCATAACTTAGCACAGTGCCTGGCACATAGTAGATGCTCAATAAGTAGCTGTTGCATGAACAAATTCTCCCCAATCTGCATGGACTCTAGCATGTTGCCCGCACTGTGAGGACAGAAGGGAAAAGGAGCATTTGGGGAGGCTTTAACTTGGGGAGCACTGAACCTTGTGGCAGCACCCTGACATAAGCAGCAGTTTGAGCACCCACAAAAATTGTTGTCTAGTATGGATTTGTCTGGAGAATAACTCTTCCCCAGGACTTCCAGAAACACTTAAAGGAGATGACTTAGTGGTGTTCTGAGATCCTACCCAGTTGGTGGAGCCCCCAGCCTGCGGGTTTTGTGTATTCATGCTCATGACACCTGCTAATGGTTGCTCGCCTTCATTTTGGCCCTTTGCTCTTAGCGGTAAGTTCATTTGCATTTGGGTTTAGCAAATTTGTCTGCATTCCTGCCAGTCTTGCAGCATCCTCCAACAGGGTCAGGCTCAGCCGCCTTTTTAAAGTTGGTTCTGACAGAGGTGGAGGGTCTTCAGGAAACAGCATGACTTAGTCCTGCGGAAAATGCCTTGCTCTAGGCGCCGGTCGCAGAACCAGGACCTGGCAGAGCACTCTCAGCAGGCTACCAATTCCATTTCCCAAGTATCCACATAAGGACATAACACACAGTTTACACTCTCCACAGTGATGCTAATTGTGGGCCCCGAGAGAGGAGATACCTACTAAGAAGGGCTTCTGGTGGCTAACTGGGCTCCAATGAAAACAATAACAACAATCAGAGCCTGGCAGCCATTTTTACTCAGGGACCTCTGCAAACTGCACTAACTACCTGTATCTGCACTGAATTGTCTGCCTGCTCTGTGTTTCTGCCATCTGAGCCAATCCTGTATAAAAGAGTTCCTATTTCAACCAATAGGACTGAGTCTTTCCCCATTCCATTAGAGTCTTGCAGCTATATCCCCATCAGTATCTTCACCGACCAATGAGAACAGCTCATTTCTGACCAATCAGGATAGTGCCTTTGGGACTAATCAGACTGTGAGGATTTGGAGTCCTCATTTGCATAAGGATGGACCAATCAGGGACCTTCTATCTGTATAAACCACTTCCCCCGCTGTTCCTGGGAGTACACTTTCTCTTTCCAATGAAGACTGGGCTGTGTTTCCCTGGATGAGCTGACACACCAAAGATGTCTTGCCAGAACAGAGCAGAAAGTGAGGTGCAGAGCTCCAGGGCCGCCTGGCCCCAGGAATGCCCCCATAGTCATGCTGTTTTCATAGCCCATAGCCGTGCTGCACTGCAATTGAGCTGTTTTGCATTGAATAAAGTTTTCTTCACCTCATTCCAAATTGGGGAGTCTTGTTGGTGTTGAATGGGTGCCAACAAGCATCAGATGACAATGAAAACAGCTATGATTTGGTTTGCACTCCATGTTCCAGGAAGCGTTCACCTGTCAACAGAGCTGATCCCCACCCCAGTCCTGCAAGCTATGTCTTTATTATGATCCCATCTGGTAAATGAGGATGCTGGGACTCAGAGGCAAAGGGAATTAGAGGGCAGAACAAAAATCTGAACCCAGGTACCTATCTCCTCAGCACCACGCTCCTCTCCCCCAGGTATGGAAGTTTCCTGTTGCCTGCTTTCATCGTGGCTCCTCCTCCCGCCAGAGAGCCTTGGCCCTGTGGAGGCAGTCACTGCAGGCGTGTGAACAAGCCCATCAATAGGATGAATTGATCTGTGGCTCCCCTGGGCTCTCAGGCGATGGATGGCAATGACGCATTCCCAGCATCTTTGAAGATGGTTTTTCTCCCTTAATACTTGGTCCCTCTGAGGTTGGATCCCAGATCAGTCTCCAGAGAATGGAGAAGCCTGATCTGGCATCCCCAGGAGCTAGGCCGTTGTCATGGTATCTGCCTTAGCTCCTCTGAGGCTGGGCCCAGCCAGTCCAGTCCAGATAAGCATCAGATTAAGCCAGGCTGGGGGCAGTGTTGCCAAGGGGATGCTGGCCTTCAAGACGCTCTGGTGCTGAGAACACCACAGAGGAGCCTAGAGGGAGCAGGGACAGGGGTTCAGAAGGATCTGTTTCTCCTAGGGGGGTGGCCCTCTGCTCTTTAAACTTCCCTGCCTGCTGACCACTCCCCAAAGTGCCTAGCACTGTGCCTGACATATAGTGTACATGCATTGATTCAACCGATGTTAGTGAGCACACGTATGCATGCTAGAGATGCAAAGAGAGAAAACACACACACACACACACACACACACACACACACACGGCACTGACCCTTCTGGAGCTTCCCTTTTAGTGGAAGAGGGAGCTGCTAATTAATATAAAAGCAACTATGACAAATGCTACCAGGAGAGCTACTTGGTGCCTGCCTGACATCAGGGAATTTGACCTAATCAGAGACATGAGGGAGTTCACTTGAACTGAGATCCGAATGCATCGGTGTTAGCTAGAGGAGGAAGAGGAGGAGGAGGAGGAGGAGCAGGAAGAGCAGAGGTGGAGGAACAGCATGTGCAAAGGCTGTCGGGTGGGACGCGCTGAGGATCAGACCCTCAGGGCCTTGCAGATGGTGCTGGGGGAGCTGGCTTTAATCTCGGACAATAGGAAGCGGCCAGAAAGCTTTAGAGCAGGGCTGACTTGGGCAGATCCGATCTGAAGTGATTACACAGCTGCCAGGTGAAGATCGGGGGAAGGCTCTGAGTGGATATCGAGGGATCAGAGGTGGTTGGAAAAGTACTCAATAAATATTTTGAGACTCTTCCAAATCTGTCTCCCTTCCCTACCGCCAGCACCGTGGTTCAGGCATCGCCTCTCTTCCATTCAGCTCTGACCGGTCCTTGACCGGACTCCTGGCCTCCGCTACTTCCCATCTGTCACCCGCCCCACAACGGCTGGCAGGGTTCCCAGCCAAAGCTCCAGGTCTGAGCATGTTCTCCATGGATTACACGGCAAGTCTCTGTGTCCTCCTTCCTTCAGCCTGAAATGAGGGGCTCTCTCGTTGCAGTTATATCTCCCTCTCTCTTCCCTCTCAAGCCCCCCTCCAGCTTCCGGAACTCAGAGTGACTTTTACCTCTGTCTTCTTCTCCCAGCTCCGCAGTCCTGCCTCATCCTCCTTGGTGGTCCCGGCCTGGCACCTTTCCTGTACGTTGGTCCAGATCCGGATGTATTTCCAGGCTGCCTCTTTAGGTGAGGGAGAGAAATGATGTCCTTTGGAGCATTAGCACAGACCAGGCTCTTAAAAGCACAAAAATCCATGTAATCCTGGTAACAATGGTCGTGTAAGAAAACATTGCTATTTATAAAATAGTTAAAGAGAAGCACATCAAGGACCAGAGAAGGAAAATAACCTGCCCAAGGTTATGCTGCAAGTAAGGGGCAGAACTGGGATCTGTCTGCCCCCACAAATCCACTCTCTACACGATGGCAGCTGTCTCCCTGAGCAGGGCGGGGAGAAGGGGGTGCCATTTGGCCTCCTGGGGTTCATCGCACCTGGGAAAGAACAGAATCAGGAAACAATGTGACTAAATAAAGGCAAACCTACTCCCTCTGTATTTGCTGCTTGCTCGAGGTCGCACTGTCTCGATGGTATTAATATTGGGTGTTTGTCTGTCATAAACATCCATCAGTTATATATCATTTGTTATAACATGAATATGTTATTGTTCATGCATATGTGTCAGGCTCTCTGAAAACTGCCTAGCTAGCATTATCTCAAGAAAAAAACTTTACCAGAACCCAGCAAGGGAGGTGCCATGATTGTATCCTTCCTCTGAAGAGGACACTGAGACTTAAGCCCTCACTTACAACAAGAGAGGCTGCCTGGGTAGAGGCTGCAGTCTCTACGTCTCTGAAAGATGCCTTGAACATGTACAAGGATCGTTTACCCTGGGTCTCAAAGGTTATTAAGGGCTCACCCACTTTTTTGGTCCTCATAGCTTTTCCCAGAGCCTGCGCCCCACTACACCCCCAGCTCAGGGTCTTCGTGTGTTTATGGGATTCCCTGACATAAAGGAGGCAATTTCCATGTCAGTTCACAATACTTCATCCATTCACCCATCCACCCATCCACCAAACATTGATTAGTACCTACTGAGTGCCGTGCCCTACTATGTGCTGGGAATATGGCAGCTCAAAAGGGCATGGCCCTCAAGAAGCCCACGGGCCAGTGCTATTTCCTGCCCATCAGAGCTATCAGTGACAATTCAGGGACCAGTTAGAAAATCTGATCTCTGGGAGGGCCCAGTGACTCATCACAAGTCGGCAGCCTATTGTCATGCGCAGAAAGTCCTTATTTTTTTTCACCTCCAGTAAAGGCTGGGGCAGATGCTGAAATCGATAGGGAAAGAAGTGATCTCAGCTGCTGCTTGTCCTTCACGAACATCAGCAATTAGGAGACATCTTGCAGAGTCTGGGCGACGTCGTTATGGTTGGATTTCCCTCGGCCCGGGCAGCTTGCTGGCTTTTTTCAAGAGGCAGATTGTCACAGCTCCTCTGTCAGGGTCGGCTCAGGAGGCATCTCTCAACATCTTGTTGACACTTCTGCCAGCAGAGTGACTGTCAGGCAAGCTCTGCCTTCTCGAGGAAGCTGCTGGAACAGCTGGCATTTCTTCCATGGATCTGTGGGCCCGACTCTTTCTAGGTGACATCACCACTCCCCATGATAATCCTGGAATCTGGGGTCCATTATCCCCATTTTACAGATGAAAGTATTGAGGCTCATGGAAGGAGGATAACTTCCCCAAGATCAGACAGCCAGGCAGCAGTCGGGGTTCCTCTGGGGCAGCCTGTGCCAATCGTTGTATAGCACATACCACCTTGTTCCTCAGCCAGGCAGCCCTGCCTGCAGGGCAAGTGTCGTAAAAATTGTGATACCTTCTAAGTTGCTGATCCCTTTGCTTGTGGGGATTAAAGCGTTCTGGGTGCTTTAAGCACAGCAGGGGTGGGGGATATGAGAGGCCACGAGCTTCTATGAGCTCTCAGCTTATCTGAAGAATTATCCGGGATCTATGTGCCTAGGTAAGATGGTGCTTGGATTTCCAGACTGGCCACAGAATCCCATTTGGCCCTCAAATAGTTGGAGGACCATTAGTAGTATTTCAACTCCATAGAACTGTCCCAACCCTGTGGCTGCAGGAAACGCGTCCCAGGATGTCACCAGCAAGGTCTCTTGTCTTCAGTGCCCCGCACTCCTGAGCCTCAGCGCTCCTCCTCAAGGGCTAGGATGGCGGCTTCACTCCTTATCTGCAGGGAGAGACCCGTCTGGACACCAGCAACTCTGTCTGGGTCAGTGCCTGATGGCAGCATGTTCTTAGTAGATGCTGACAAAACAAGAGAGAAAGTGAGGGGCAAGGGAACAGTAGACAGGAAGGGAAGTAAGAAACCAGGAAGAGAAAGAGAGATGGACAGTCAGACAGACAGAGAGGCAGACAGACAGGAAAGTTACGGCTTTGATCCCTGCTCAGGTGGTTTGAGGGGCAGATCCTGCAGGAAAGATGTGCCTATGCCATACTTGGCCTCCACCCACGAAATGTTGCTTCTGGCTGCCTGGCCTGTCTCAGAGATAAAGAATTCTTCAATAAGCAGGGAGGGCAGTCACCCTCCCTCCATCCGGACACTAGCCTGTTTCACATCAGCAGCAGCCCCTCCAGGCCTGCGCTGCCGAGGGCTGGCGCTTGTGCCTCGCAAACGACTCCTTCCCATCTTGGGCTATTTGCCCTTTCTTAATGGGAGAGACATTGTCTGGCAGACAGGCATCGCTGGGTGTTGCCATGGCGACAGCTATGATGTCACTCGGGAGTAAATCAAATTGCAAATCTCAAAGTGGAACTGCTCCAGGTTGGGAGGGTTGTTAGAAATGAGGAAAGAATCGGTGTGGCAGGGGAGTCACAGGGTGGATCTGCACCGTGTCTGACACCTGCCTTTCCCCTTGCCTTGCCATCTGAGATGAGGCTCATTAATGCATACAAAAAAATTTTTGAGCACCTACTGTGTGCCAAGCACCATGCTAGGTGCTGGGGAAGGAGCTGCAGATAACATAATGTGATACCTGGGTGGCTGCATAGTTTACAGTCAGGTGGGAAAGACAGGCACACAAGACATTACATATGCCATTAGCATTGTGATTCAAGCTGTGAAGGAAAGTATGGAGTGTATTTGTTTACTAGGGCTTCATTACAAAGTGCTGCAGATTAGGTGGCTTAAACAACAGAAATTTATTTCCTCACAGTTTTGGTGGCTGGAAGTCCAAGATCAAGGTGGTGGTGGGGTTGGTTTCTTCTGTGGCCTCTCCTTGGCTGGTAGATGGCCATCTTCTTCTTGTGTCTTCACATGGCCTTCCTTCTGTGTGTGTGTGTGTGTGTGTGTATGTGTGTGTGTGTGTGTGTGTGTGTGTGTGTGTCCTAATCTTTTTTTCGTACACCAGATCACACAGCAGATAACAGTAAGAATGTGGACTTCTTCAATACAAGCAAGGAAAGCCACCAATGGGTTTTAATGAGTTGAAATACTACTAATGGTCCTCCAACATTTCGTGGGTGGAGGCCAAGTATAGCATAGGCACATCTTCTGCTGAAGATCAACTTGATCAGAATGTTTTTTTAAAAGATGGTCTTTGCAGTGGTTTGGGGAGGATGCCCATTACAGAGACTATTAGAGTAGCTCAGGGGTGGTAGATTGTATTATTTGCCTTCAATTCTTTCTCCCTTGCTCTTGTGATAGCTTCACTTCTATGGGAGAAATAATATATTATACATATTTGTCCCATTGTTTTTGGGCTAATCTATATGACTTACTTTAGTAGAATATTAGTGGATATAACCCAAACAGGGGCTTTAAAAGTACTTTCATGTTTTGGCTCACACTCTGGTGCACCTGCCACCTGCCATGAGAAGGTGCCCTGGGTCACTGCTGGTCCCTGGAGAACGAGGCCTATAACAGAACACCAGAATCTGACTTGTAGCCTAAAGAAGGACGTTCTAAATGATTCATAAATCTGTCATCAGGAAAAGTACAAGTTTGTTGTGGCCAGCCACTGAGGTTTGGAGGGGCATTGCTTGTTACGTGGCATTATCATAGCAATAGCTGACTAATACACTAAGATGAGGTTGCATTGAAGATGATGACAATGGGGCTAGAGAAAAGTGAGTAGTTAAGGTGTATTTTGTAGTTGTCAACATATAGGTGGCATTTAAGTACTGGGATGGATCTACTAGGAATAAAGTGTGGGATAAGGAGAGGGAACAGGATTAAATTTTGAGAGATTCCATCAACTAAAGGTTGGGCGATGCATTAGTCTGATTCAGCTGCCCTAGCAGAATACCTGATTGGGTGGTCTAAACAACAGAAATTGCTTTTCTCATGGTTTTGGAGGTTGGAACTCCAAAATCAAGATCTGGGAAGGGTTGGTTTCTGGTGAGACTTCCCTTCCTGGCTTGCAGATGGCTGCCTTCTAGCTGTGTCTCACTTGGCCTCTGTGCACATGTATGTCTGGTTTCTTCCTCTTCTTACAAGGACACCAGTCCTATTCAATCAGGGGGACCACCCTTATGACCTCCTTTAATGGTAACTATGTCCTTGAAGGCTCTATCTCCAAGCACAGTCACATCGGGGGTTAGGACTTCAGCATATGGATTTTTTTTTGGGGGGGGGTGGGGAATGGGGGAGACACAATTCAGTCCATAACAGCTAACATGTCCTAAGTGCCAGGTACTAGGTGCAAAAATGCAAGCAACAGGTTATCCTAAGACTTTGATTCAGAAGTCACACAGCATCATATCCTCTGGGTTTTACTAGTCAACTGAGCAAGTCCTATGGGCAGCTCAGATTCAGGGGGCGGAAGAAATGGATTCCATCTCTTGGTGGTGGTTGGGGGGTGTGTGTGGCGGCAAAGCCACATCGGCAAAGGGGCATGCAGATGGGAGGGATCGTGTGCCCATCTTTGGAAGCGAGACTTACAGAGGCTTCAAGGATGAGTGAGCAGGAACCTTCAGAATCCCCCCTGGACCTCTGGTCACTGCAACAGGACCTGACAGCTATCTGGAGGTAGAACCCCTTATAGACCAAGGTATTCCCCCGGAGAGCTTCCTTCAGTTTAGCTAGTTATTTGAGAATGCCCAAGCTGAAGCATACCTCACTCCACAGCTCTGACAGGGGTAGAATCACCTTCAGTGTGAAAAGGAGGACCTCTTAGCATCTCCTAAAGGCCATGTGGCTGGTGACATTGGACGTCTGTGTTTTGCTTCCTCAGCCCCCATCCTTCCTTTTTATGATCATGCAGCTTGGAGGCTCCTTTTGTGAGCTCCCCTCCTGAGCTTTGGGCAGAGTGCGTGGGGCTGTCAATCAATGCGTCCTGTCCATCACCTCTTGGCGAGGTGAATACAGAACCTGGGGCAGCTCCTGGAACTAAGTCAGAAAGGGAGTCACGTGAAGACAGCGATGGGGTGAGCATGACATCCCAATAGGACCCTAGCAGGGATTATGCTTTCGTTCCTGCTCTGTGGGTTCTTGTTTCCTTGTCCCTTCTGAGAACTGGCTTATCTGTTTCAAGTCTTCCTTTGACCTACAAGCTCCCCCATATCTTCCCAATGAAGTTCTTTGTCTAAGTAAGTCAGTGTGGATTTCAGTTGCATGCAGATCCCTATTGTTGCTCATGGCTACAGAAGTTGGACATGATGGTGTATGCTCTGTTGACATGAAGAAGCTTGGACTCCGGAAAAGCCTCTCTTGCAACTGTCCTTTGGGGAGAGGGAGTTGGAACGTGCTCTGTTGTCATTTGAAAGCCTTGCCTGGCTTTCTCCCTTACCCTGACTACATGAGGATAAGGCAGATTTCCCAGCTTGCTTTGCGTTTCTTGTCCCTGTCCTTTCTAGGTTGCTGCAGAGACCATTGCTGGACTATATGTGGTGCATCAGATGCTGCAAGGAAACAGAGCTTCGAGCAAAGAGAAGGCCACGTGGCCTCCTGATGGCAGCCCTGGCAGAGCAGTGGGCCCAGAGTCACGGCCAGAGGCTCAGGGGAGCATTGGTGAGGAAGAAACGGGGTGACTGTTTTTTAAGCAGCAGGACATCAGTCACCAGGGGCTCACCAACTTGCTGCCTTTGTGACCGTGGGTGAGTCGCTCGATGCTCAATTTCCTCATTTGTCAAATTGAGAGAAATGATAACCCTACCCCTTGAAGGTTACGAGGACTAAGTACATATATGTCAGAGTTTTCTGGCATTTGATACACATATCACTGGAGTGATGTTAGATCATAGAATTATTTTGCAAATAAGCAGGTTTTATTTTAATAGCTGGGTATTTACCTCTATGGATATCAACATGAATAATGAGCGCCCTGTGGCTGTAGTTTTGTGGATATTATTCTTCAGGATGATTTAATGTTAAATTTAGTCACTTTGAAGAAAATAATCAGTAAATAATAGGACTGGTGGTGATAGAATATAGCGATCACCAAACAAACACAGCTGTGGATATGGTGCCAACAGAGGGGGTATCAGAAAGGTGGGCATGGCTGGCAAGGGTGGGCGGGGCACTGGGACACAAGGCTGGGTCAGAGGTGGAAAGCCTCATGGAATATTCTGCCTTGGGCAATGGCGAGGAGATATCTGAAGCTCCCTCTGAGCAGAGCCTTCTGGACTGAACTTCTGTCCACTTCCTGCTGCCATAAGGGCGGTGCCACCCCCGGGGACTAGCCGTACTGTGGCAGTAGGGGCAGAGGAGATGGCCTTACCCGGTCTCCCTCTGCCTCTGAGCTGGCTCCTTGCTAGATGTCCTCTCTCCAGTGGGGCACTGGCAAGAACCATAGGCTTCAGGGTCAGGCAGGGCGGGATTTAAGTCCCCCTCTTCCATTCATTGGCTTTGAGATCTTAGGTAAGCCCCCTCTTGCTCTGAGTCTCCGTTTCCTTGTCTGTAAAACGGGATTGATAAACGTGTTTGAAAAATGTGTTCCGCACCTAATTCCTAAAAACTCAGAATGGCAGCAGATAGGAATAATAGTGGCCTGGTGACTCATGCAGCTCCAGAGACAGATGAGACACTACAGAGCAGCAGCCCGGGGCTCCACAGCTATGCCCTTCCTCACCCCGCTAATACAAGCCACACTGCCCCCCCCTCCCCCCCCCCCCCCGCCCCGGCCACCTCAGCTGGCCTGTCTGCAGGAGGGAATGGCATGGGGAGGCTGGGTGGGACCCGCTCAAAGCTCCCTCCCAGCTGGAACACCCCATTCCCTGTTCCAGGCTCTGTTCTGAACGAACCTGGGGAGTAGGGTTGGTTTTATGTCCCCTCCCATTTCCCCTTTCTCCCTTCTGTCTCAGGGTAGTCGGTGTAGAATCAGAAACCTATAATGGAAGCTCAGCTGCCACTAACCAGCCTGGTGGCCTCACAGAAGTTCTGTCATATCTAGGTGCCCCGATTTCCCCATCTACAACATGGGAATAAAAATAACAACTTTGTATGGGTTCTCATGGGGAATACAAACGATGATACCTTAATGTCATCCCCTCTGCATTCTTAGGAGGAAGATCTTGTTATGCTCATTGCACAGAGGGAAGGGGAGAGTGGGCCTCCCATCCCCTTTCCTCTCCTCCCCTCCCCTCCTCTCCCCTCCCCTCCCCTCCCCTCCCCTCCCCTCCCCTCCCCTCCCTTTCCTTCCTCTCTTCTCCTCTCTTTTCTCCTCACTTCTCCTCTCTTTTCTCCTCACTTCTCCTGTCCTCTCTTCTTCTCTCCTTCCCTCCTCTCATCTCCTCCCTTCTCCTCCCCTCTCCTCTCCTCTCCTCCCCTTCTCCTCCCCTCTCCTCCCTTCTCCTCTCCTCTCCTCTCCTCCCCTTCTCTTCCCCTCTCCTTCCCTCCCCTTCTCTCCTCTTTTCCCCTCTCTCCTCTTCTTGCCCCTTCCATTCTTTCTCTCTCTCCACCTCCCCCCCCCCCTTCCCGGCTTCTGTTTACATCCTGTAGGAGGTGACTGAAGACAGAAGACTATTGCATAGTGAGACCAGATCTCTTGGCTGGGAGTGGAACTGGGGCAAGGGACAGCTGGCTGCGTGACAGCAGCCTGGGAGGAGGGCCTTGGCATTGGTGAGTGAGTGCAATTAGTACTGATGGGGCCTATGGTTCCTGCTAACCGTGGGCCTGTTAACTCGGTCATCGCCCTTCTCTCTGTAAGCACTAATGGGCAATGTTCGGGCAGGGCCCTGGCCCAAGGTGGCTGGGTAGGAAAAGTAGGGATGGGTCACAAAGATTAGCAGCAATAACATGGATTGAGTTCTTAGCATGGCCATTCTAAGGCTTATGTGCATGACTTTATTTAATATTGACCTTTGCTTTTTAAGAGTTTATACTAATAATAATGATTACAATTACCATTATGTATACCTACCCTGCTCCAGGCACCGTGTTACACACATTTTCTCAATTATTTCCCCAACAACCCATTACTCTCCATATTACAGTGAGGAAACTGAGGCTCAGCTTCTTGTACTGGATCAGTGCTTCTCACGCCAGAGTGCACATAGAAAATAGCTGATGGTTTTATTCTATCTCGGGTTATTCTGATTCAGCAGGTCTGGTGTGGCATCTGAGATTGCATTTCTTTCTTTCTTTAAAAAAAATATATTTTATTGATTTTTTACAGAGAAGAAGAGAGAGGGACAGAGAGTTAGAAACATCAATGAGAAGAGAATCATCAATCAGCTGCCTCTTGAACACCCCCTACTTGTGGTATGTCTGCAACCAAGGTATATGCCCTTGACCAGAATCGAACCTGGGACCTTTCAGTCCGCAGGCTGATGCTCTATCCACTGAGCCAAACCAGTTTTGGCTGAGTCTTCATTTCTAACAAGCTCCCGGGTGATGTGGATCCTGCTGGCCCGGGGACCACACTGGAGTAGACAGTTCCTAAATTGTCCCATCTGTGATCCGAACCCACTGTCATGCAGTGAGATAAAATGTGGGGCCAACATTTTATTTCAAGAGGGTCCCAACACAGAGCAGGTTGCCCTGACACGCTTGTTCCTGCCTTTCCCAGCAGGAACTCCGTGTCCCATGTGCCAACACTACATTCTTCAACCACCATGACAGTAAAAAGGGCATGCATGGAAGAACAGAGGAGGGAGGGCTACTTCTGACCAGAGGGTAGAAGGAAGACCAGGTAGAGGAGGTGGTTAGAGAAGGGCCTTCAAAGTTGAGCAGGCCATTGAGAGAAATGGAAGGGAAAGGTCCAGGGCAAGACCACAGAGAAAGAAGAGTGGGGTATGTTTGGAGGATGCCATTGCTGAAGCACAGGGCATGTTTGGGCTGAATTGTGTCCTGCTCCCACCCAATTATATGTTACCATGTACTTCAGAATGTAGATTTGTGTAGAAATAGGGTTGTTGCATATGTAATTGGCCAAGATCAGGTCATACTGGAGTAGAGCAGGCCTCTAATCCCATATCACCAGTGTCCCTGTAAAGAGGGACTGGACACACATGGGGAGGTTGCCTGTGAAGATTGGAGTTATGTCTCCACAAGCCAAGGAACTAGCAGGTACCGGGAGAGGGGCCTGGAACGGGTCCTTTAGGGGGAGCAAGGCCCCGTTGACACCTTGCTCATGGGCTTCTCACCTCCGGAACTGTGAGATAATAAATCTCCGTAAAGATCACTCAGCACGTGATACTTTTTTTACAGCAGCCTCAGCAAACGGATACGGCGCATCTGTCCAGTGCCTATTATATGTGTGTTGGCAGATGGCCTCCAGGAAGAACAATGCTCTCTTATGGCTGGAAAATAATTCTAAGTGCTGATTTAAGTTCCTCTCCTTCCCTGAGGAGGTCATAGTGGGGGAAATGGGGGAAGAACTACCAGGTATAGAGTCCTGCTATGTGTCAAAGACTGTGCTAGACAATCTCCATGCTTTAATGTCCTCCCCACTGCACTCTTCGGAGGAAGATCTTGTTATGCTCATTGCACAGAGGATGAGACTAAGTGTCAGAGAGTTTAGGTCACATGCCCCAGGATCCATAGATAGGAAATAGCACAACAGGCATTGAGACCCAATGGTCTAATGTCTCCCAACCCTTCTACCATTCGTGGATGCACAATGATGAGAAAGGTGACCCAGAGCCGGGCCCCATTTTGAGAAAGGGAAGGAGCCCAGGATCAGGAGGTTGGCAACGAGACCTGCCTGCAGAATTCTTACCATGTGAGATAACAGCCCCCTTATTGTTCGAGCCACTTTTAGTTGGACCATCTGTTGTTTGCAAAAGCATCCTAACAGAAGCAGCCATTTGAAATGAGCCAGGTCTGCAGGTCTAAGACATACCGTAAGTGCTGCATGTCAACAGGGAGCTAATAAACAATACCCTTGTTTCCCCACCCACATTCTGCAGCAACTGAGAAATACGAACAAGAGAGAGGCAGATGGAGCCCCCAAACACCACCTTGACTAAAGATAAAGCTGCTATTAGCGAGTGTGGCTCTAGCTGCAGGGACGTGGGCCGCCTTATGTTGCACCCAGAATAGGCAGGCTCGCCCACCCAGGTGTAGGCAGCTTTGGGCCACAGTGGGAATTGGAGGAACCGAGCAGAACCTGGCTCCCCGTGGGCAGCTCACTCCCAAGAAAGAATGGGGAGGAAGGCGGTGGGCTGCCATCCTTAAGGCTCACCGGTGAGCTAGGTCACTCAGTGGGGAGGGTATATGTGCGGGGAGGGGGCAAAGGGGGGGAATAGTCAGAGAATCTAGATAGGGTTGCTTCTGGAGGGCTTATTGAGGATGGGAAGAAAATTGCTTTCAGAAAGGTATAATTGAAAGGAAGAAAAGAAGGCATGGGGAAAGGTTGAGGTGTGGGGGTAACTGAGAGAGCATGCAAACAGAATAATGTTATAATATAAACTCATTTTTGTTGGAAAAATGGGAACCCCCTCCCCTACATGTGTGTATGTTTGTATGAGCACAGACAAGCATGGGAGAGGATAGCCCTTGGTTGCTTCAAGGGATGAGGATGGAGGAGGGAGGGAAAGATGACAAATGGTGTTTAAGGGAGTCAAGACAATGAGGTACAAGGCTCTTGCCCACTAAGGGCCACCATTCCTATGGGGAATGACCTGGGATCCCATCTGGAAAATGAGATAGGGTTAACTCAGTTTCTTTCTCTTCTGAAAAGTCAAAACATTCAAGGAAGAAATGAGGTGTAGGGAACATCTGAGAATGTAGTAGCAACATTTCAGGGCAAATGGCAGGAAAGTATCATCATGCCAAAAGCATCGGCACCATACTGAATTATTGGTTATGTTGACTTTGGTTAATCTCTTTGTCCTCTCCCCACCTCTAGTGCCCTTTGTTGGGTTGGTTACCTGCTGTTCTCTGGTCTCTCTGTGTCCCAAGCCGCTGACCACTGCACACCCCACCAATCAGCTGCCCTGGGCCTCTGGTTTCCAGTTGGTGGTACCAAAAGGAGATGAGGAGGCAGGAAGGCAGAGAGATGGGGCCTCTATTCTGCCCACCCTCTCCTGCACAGCTATAGTGGGCCTCACAGTGGCCACTTTCCTCTGTGGCCACAGCCCCATGGCACTCCCTCTTCCCTGGCCCCAGCTCTCACCAGCAGCTAGCCCTTTCCTTATCCCTCAAGGTCAATGGTAATGGCTTTTGACCATGGCTGACCCCTTGGGTGCTTCACCTTCCTTCCTAGCTTTCCTTCACCCTGCCTACCTTATAAATAGTCTCTTTATCACACTGCCTTCTCAGTCAACCTTTGGGCACTGCATCTGTTTCCTGAACGGGACCGTGGCTGATGCAAACACCAACACCAATGATGGCTAGCATTGATGGAGTGCTGACCATCTGGGTGGCCTTGTTCTAAAAGCTCGGCACGCGCTACCTCATTTAACCCTACCTGGCATTATTCCTGAATGAATGATAGTTACCTTTGGCCAATGAACTTCAGGCATGGCTCCAGATGCAGGGAACAGAGTGGTAGATTAAAAAGGAAGCTGCGATCACGGGACCTGCCTTTTATCACCATGCTGTGGGAACGGATGCTGCAGAGGCCTCGGTCCGTGACGGCCCCTTGTTGGGGTTTAGTTCTCTCCCCACGCTCTTGAGTCCTGGAACTGTTTCCTGTGCTGCTGAGCCCTGCCAAGCACCCAGCACAGGCCGAGAGGCTGCTGCAGACGCCATGAGCTCCCACAGAATGATGGATTGGCTGACACCGTGTGGCTAAATGAGTAGATGCTTTCGGAGCAGCTGCTGCCAGGGGAAAATTCCAAATGCAAAATATTACTATTAATTATCGCAGTTGCTCTTTTGCCTGCAGGCACCGCGTCTGCTTAGAAGGAAGAGATAAGGCCTCCCTGCCAGAATAAAAAGACGGATTGATGCTGATGGAGTTTGAGAGGGAGCAGCTGTGTGTTACTATTAATTTTTTAATGACTTTCAGCCTGAAATTAAGGGGGAAAAAACATACACACACCTTGATTTGAGATCTGGTTAGGCCCAAGGCTGTGTGACCTTGTGTGGATTACTTAACCTCTCTGTGCCTCTAGTCTTCATTGATGAGGAGTTAGGACCAAGGAATGTGTACGATCCCTTCTAGCAGTTCTGCAGAGATGCTAGGAAGTGCAACATCAAGGTCCCAGCTGATTGGCTCTCTGTATTCATTCATCCTTTCTCCAACCAATGGGGCACTCTCAAATGCCAATGCTTCCCGCCTCCTAGGTTTTCAGGATGAGAGTTGAATGTGTTCTCTTATTGCTGCGAGAGGCATGGGCATGGTGGGGAAAGGGACAGAGGTAAGGGCCTGACAGAGTCCCTTCTTCCTCCTCCCCCTCTTCCTCCCAATCACTTAATTATAGAAATTAATCCACTTAATCCCCCTAACACCTCGATGAGGGACATGCTGTTATTACCCTTTCTCTACTGATGAGGACAGGGAGGCTGAGACTTTTACCTCATGACTCTGAGGTGACACAGCTGGAAGTAGCAGCTAGAAAGACCCTTAGATCTTCCTGGCCCACTGGGTCCCAGCCCTGCCTGCACATTGGAATCCGCTGGAGAGGCTAGGTCCCACCTGGAGGTTCCGAATTGGTTTGGAAGGTAGCTGGGTAGCTGGGTTTTTAGAATTTCCCCCGGATAATTCTAACTTGCAGCAAAGATGAGAGCCACAGATTTCACCTAATTACCTGTTTTGCAGATAAGGGAAGAGGATTGACCTGAGTTTCTCCAGCATGTGTGGTCCCGCCCCACAGCACTCTAGGCAGGGGTATGGGAAGTGATGACAGGAATGTGGGGAGCTGGTCCTGCTTTATGCAGCCCCCTCATAGGAATCTCCCCAGGACATCACAGGGTATGGTCCCCATGATCCCCCCATCCCTCTCCCCAGGTTGGCATCAGCAAAGCCTTGAGGTAACTCGGGACACCAGGGATCAGCCCTGGGGACTTAATTATCCTTCAGCCGAAGCCTTTCTTCTCATCCTCCCCAAACACGTGATTTCCTGAGTGAGTCCTCACAGGTTGGAACTGGTGCAGTCGACAGTGTCTGACCCACCGTGAGTACTGGTGCCGAGCACACTGACTTCAGACAGGAACGGACTGAGGGCTTGGACTGAAAGCAAAGCATAAGAGCAACTGCCTAAGGTGTGCTTCCATGGGCCAGGCACTGTGAATATGATTTCATTTTATGCCTCACAAATGTAAGTGGGAAATATTGTAAGTCTTATGTTTCAATTATGGAAACGGAGGCCTGGAAGGGTTAAATGATTTGCCCAGCGTAAGTCAGCTAGCAAGTGATAGAATGGAGTGCCACCTCCACCAGGAAGGCTTTCCTGAATACCAGACAGGCCAGAACAGAGTCTTTCATATGCTCCAGCATTCTCTGTGTGTTACTTATGTCCGTTTATAATAAAGTATTCATCACACTGTTATTTAGTGAGGCTCTGTCTCTCCCACTGGACTGCAAGCTCCTTGAGGGGGGCTGTTTTTACTCAATCTTCCTGATCCCCAGTTCTCAGCCTAGTGCCTACCATATGGCGGACCAGCCACTCACTCATGTTGAAAGAAAGAAAAGACAAATGGCTCGACTGATTCCAAAATCCATGTTTATACCCATGTACAATCTTACAGGTTTCCCAAAGCCTTACATCAGCTAATAGGGAATGATCTCCAAAACTGGCTTCTTCTAAGATAAGAGGGTTCCCCAGAAAGAGGAAGCCCTGGGGCCCTGGCAATATTAAGGATTTGGGGAAACCCCTGAGAATTTTTAACCCAAGAAGAAAAATCGTAAGGATTCCAACGCAGTTGTGCATCCTTTATGCATTTTTATTGGCTCAGCGGAGGCTACGTAACGTAAGAGGCCTGAGCTGAGTAGGGAGCGATCTGGCCATTCGATTGGATCATTGAAATCCACTAAGCGTTACTTATGCACCAGGTGGCAGCATTTAGGGTTGCATCTAGCTGCATGTAGCAGAAGCCTAACCAGTAGGTTAGCCAAATTGGGATTTTATTTGACTTTTTAAATTTAATCTGAAACCAGTCCCGAAGAGGGAAGTGCTAGGTCCTCACAGATGCTCAAGGAAGTCCACCGACAACTTGGGATCCTTCCTGATGTCTGTTCTGCTGTCCCAGTGTGATCTCCCATCCTCGTGGTCATCAGATGGCTACTTCCCCTCCAGGCATGGGCCCCAAGATCCCAGGTAGGGAGAGGGGTGAGGGTAAGTGGAAATCAAGGGCCACAGGCAAAGAGCCAGCTGGATGTAACCCTTTATCAGGAAAGCAATATCCTTTCTAGAGGCTCCCCCTAGAGATTTCAACTTGCATCTCATTGGTCCAAGCTGAGTCACAGGGCCCCTGAGCTTCAAGGAGGCAGCAAGGGTGGATGTTTTCAATTAAGCACGTTGCCCAGTGGAATTCTGTTAGAAAGGAAGATGGGAAGGATGGAAACTGACAGGCCACTGGCAGCATCTGTCACAGAGGCTCCGTGCTAGGCATGCGGAATGTAAAGACATGTGGCCCCTCTCACATGGGACATGCTGCCTGGTGGAGGAGTCAGACAGGAAAACACACATGTTGTCAGAGGAGTGGTGAGGTCCAGATGAGGGAGGAGAGAGTCAGTGGGTTACCTGGAGGAGCTGGAGTGAGTATCACAGAGACGAGTTTTGGCATTTGGGATGGAGGACAATGAGACAATGGTTTGCCACGTGAATAGAGCGAGGGCCAGACCTCCCTGCTCTCAAACTCCCTGTTAGCCCCAGCTCCTGCGATTGCTTCCTTTTGAGTGCGTTAGACCCACGTACAACTAGCTCTGTTTTTTTTCCTTTTTCTTTTTTTTTTTTTTTCTACTTTGAGGAGGGTTTTGAAGGATGAGTAGGAGTTCGGCAGATAAACAGTGAGAGCCTGGCTTCAAAATCTGGTTCCAGTCTTTCTCTCAGCCTCAGCTCTTGGGATTACGGCACTCTGCAGGCTTCAGAGCCCCCCAGGCAGCTAGCCCTCCCCACATATCCTATCGTTTATGTCTCTGTGCCCTTCCCTCTGGGCACAGGCTATATTTTTCTGCCTGGAATGCCCCTCCTCTTTCCTTCTCTAGGATATGGCTCCTCTGTGGTGGTGACTCATCCTTGGCCAGCTGTTTGGAGGGCGAGAAAGGACTTCATGGGAGGGAGATGTAGGCAGGAAGATGCATAGCGGTCACACGGCCCTTCTGCAGAACTTGGCTGTGCTGGCCTTAGGAATGAAGGAAAAGGAGAAACCAACACTTTGTGAACTCCCACCCCAACCACGATCACAGGAGGGAACACTAGATACATCATCTGATCCCCAAACAACCCTACGTGGTGGATTTTGTTATATACCTCTTATGGCATGTGTAACCGGATGCCATAAAAGGTATGTAACAATACATATATGGGGTTCTACAAAGTGAAGCCATTTGTCCACCATTGCATAGAAATAAGTGACACACCTGGGTTTCAGTCCTGCCGGTCCCATGTTAAGGCCCATGCCCCTTCCATCAAACCGTGAGGTCTTCTCGGGGGCTCTCCCTGTCCCGGCGTCCCCCTGGTTTCTGAAGGTCAGCCCTTCCATTTAGAGGACTTCGGGGTATTCCACAAGCAGAGCTTTTACCTTGAGCTGCCCATCTACCTTCACCCGCATTCTGAGTTAGCAGTGGCTCCAGCTGCGGGGAGGGGAACAGGACTAGATTTCACTCCCCGGCTTCCATCTGAGAGTCTGGAGACATTTTTGGTTGTCACAACTGGGCAGGTGGGCTGGCATGTAGAGGGAGAGGCCAGGGCAGCCCCCCCCCCCCCGCCCCAACAAACAAGCACCCCACCCAAAAGTGCTGGAGCTGAGAAGCCCGGTTCAAATTAGTCTCCTTTGGTCTTCTTAACACTGAGAAAGCAGGTTTTTTTCTGGAAGCTTCCCTGGGCAGCTCTCCCTGCACTTCCCCCTCCCACTCTTGTCTCAGCAAAGCAGTGGGGTTACCCTGGGCTGGTTGTGTTTGCCACTTCTCTGCCCATCACCTATATATTTGTTCATCTGCATTCCATTTTCATGATTCTAATTCTGAAGAGCCTGGCCTCCAGAGCCAGGCCGCCCGGGGTTCCAATTGTGACAATTAACTCCTCAAAGACTCACGGTCTATCTTCAAAGTGGAGAAAACAAGCGCACAAATCATATTAGGGTGGCTTCAAGAATTTAAGGGGATAATTCGGGGGAATCAAAGAGCCCAGACAGATGGTAACTACTCAACACGTGTCTGCATTATTGTTGCTCTGATCTTCTTATTCACCTGCTGGCGCTTATTTTATTTATTTATCAAGCCATTTCCTTTCCTTGGAAAGCATCCTGCATAGTGGGAAGGATGCAGACACTGAAGGGAACGTTCCCAGAGTTGCAATCCCAGAGCTGTAATCCCAGAGCTGCAAACTTGCTGGCCCTGTGACCTTGGGCAAGTCACTTCTCTGAGTCTTGCTTTCTCTTCTGTGAAGCTGAGATAATAATACCACTTTATGGTGCTTGTAAGGATTAAGCTACTTAACAGTCTGACACTTGCTGGGTATTCAGTATATGTTAGCCTCCCACTCTTTCTATTTTTGAGTCTCCCGGGCATTGATAAGTTAGCATTTTTGAAGCACCCTATTCATATCACACTTGCAGAAAGCAATTCTTGTCTGAGAAAGACTGGGGAGGACAATCTTCATATTGGGGGAACCCAAAAGCCCGTAGAGTCCATGTGTAGGGGTTGGTCTCCATGTGACACGGGACTGAGACTGTGCTGCCCTCCTCAGCCATGATCTCAATGGTTCATAGGCGAGACTCCACCAGTGGACTCACTTGGGGGGCTGCCATGGATTCCGTACTGAGAGCGTTGTTTAGAAACGATGCTCCCAGCCAGCAGGGGCTAAGGATGGAAATGGCATTCTTCATGTCTCTGCAGGAGTCAGCAAGCAGAAGAGAAAGGCTCCCGCAGCAATGGAAGGAAGACTTGGCCCTTTACACCTACCCCGTTCTCTGCCCCAGAAGGCCAGGCCACATGGACCACATCCACGAGTTCTGCCATTTTTGAGTCTTGGCTGGTGAAGGAGGAGAGAGTAGGTGGGTGTTTCTTTCCTGCCAGCTGGCTGGTCCTCAGAGGCCACACTTCCATCCAGCAGCCCCCTCTCCACAGAATGTTCTCTTCTTCTGGGTTCCTGCTAACGGGGTCCTGCTCTCTCCTGGGAGCCCAGGGTCCTGATGGCTGACAGGGTCACCCAGCGCACCACACTCTCCCTGCTCGAGTAGGATGGGCCAGGACCAGCCTCTCTGAGGAGGACATTTGAAAGCTGACACTGAAGGAGACAGGAATCAGCCTGTTGACTACCTGTTTGCAGGGAGGATTCCTGGCAGAGGAAATGTGGGCAAACATAAACAATCAGATGTTTTTAGCCAGAGAGCAACTTTTGCTGAGAGAGAGAGAGAGGGGCAGAGAGAGAGAGAGAGAGAAATTTTGGGGAGATTGTTTTCATTGGAGATAAATTTTAAAAACCGGATTAAACAAGCCTCATCAGGGTGTGCCATCTGCCAAGCCAGCGTAGCATGTCACACAGTCCCTGTACTTGGACTCTATTTCTCCCTCCTTTGCTGGTCTGCCCAGGAGCAAAATTTGGATTCAGCTTGGCTCCAGCCTGTCCCAACCAGCTTGGAGTGGTGTAGGACACCGCTGGCTCCTCTATGCACAGATGCCTGGACAATCCCGCCACACGCTCGCGGCTGCCATGGTCTGCGCGCATCACGGACGGAGGATTACTGCTCTGCAGCCAGGCTCATATTAAAATATCAATCTGCATTTCAAATGTTCCCATTGCATCCATGGGGATCTCCATTCCATATGCTCGCGAGAGCTCTGGGGCCAGCGGTGTTTGATGTTGAGTGTTTAAAATGAGGCTAAAGGTGACTTGCAATAAAGCAGGTAAGTGCTAGCTCCCTTAGTAAATGCCAG
The DNA here is from genome assembly GCA_036971965.1 of Nyctalus aviator. Lineage (NCBI taxonomy): Eukaryota > Metazoa > Chordata > Mammalia > Chiroptera > Vespertilionidae > Nyctalus > Nyctalus aviator. The sequence continues at coordinate 184,376,395 of CM072923.1, forward strand.
CTTCCCAGTTTTTCTTCCCACAGAGGGTGTCAGAGGCGTTCGGTTGGAAGGAAACCCAGGGACCATTTCCTTTAACTGGCTCAGCCTCTCTTGGTCCAAACTCTCCCCTTCCCATCTCCTTCCTTTTTCTTCCAAGAATGGGTTAAGCTGACCACCTCTGTGAGTTTCCGGTGGCTGCTATAACAAATGACCACAAACTCAGTGGCTTCAAACAACACACATTTATCATCTAGTAGTTTTGCAGGCCAACAGTTCAGAGCGGGTCTCCTTGGGCTGAGAGCAAGCAGGCAGCAGGGCTGGGTGCCCTCTGGGGGCTCCTGGGGAGAATCTTTCTTTGCCTTTTCCACCTCCTAGAGGGGGCCTGCCTTCCTTAGCTCATGGCCCCCTCCTCCGCCTCTGAAGGCGGCAATGGACAGCCACGTCTCTCATCAGCATCACTGTGATTGAACCCTCCCTCCTTCACTTATGATGATTGTGATTCCTGGGGGCCAGCCTGAATAATCCAGAATAATCACCCCACCTCAAAACCCTTCATGGAATCACACCGCCAAATCCCATTTGCCATGTAAAGTAACATATTCACACCACCCCTCATGGAGGTTTTTTTTTTCATTGTTTATGGCATTTATTAGAAACATTTAAATACTAGCCTTTTACTTAAACAATATCACTTCATCAGGTCAATAATTTCAAATACAGAAAAAGAGTAAAAAGCTTTTTTCTTTGCTCCTCCCCAGTCTATGCCACAGACTTCTGTGTATTTCCCATGGATTTTGGATGAATATATGAGTACATATGTCTATGCTTAAAAATGATATAAACCAGTTCCTACCATATATCTAGTCTCACCACCCTCCTGCAGTTCAATTTCTCTAAGCTGAATGCTTTCACAGTACCCACACTCCTTATTCTCACTGCCCGTCAACATTGTAGGTCACTACTTAGGTGTGAAATTGTTACACAGCAGTTATATTCATGTATGTAATGTCTGTCCCCTAACTGGTCAAAAAGCTCCCCAAAGAGGAGATAACAGGTGTTTTTGACCATCACTATCATTTTCTCAGAGTCCTTAGCAGCCAAGGCAGGAAGCATGCTAAAAAGGGAGATGAGAATGAAACAATGGCTAACATTGAATGATCACTCATTCCTGTGCCAGCAATGTTCCAAGTGCCGTTAGTCTATTTAACTCAGACACCACGAAGGAGGGGCTCTCATCTTCTACCAGTGAGTGGCATAGCTGGGGCTCAAAATCCATGAGCCCCACAAAGTCATATAGACCAATAGTCTTAAACAGTATCTCACGTGCTATATGAAGAGGACATGCAGGAATGACGGAGGGAGAGACCAGTTTCATTGATGTGTCAGGAAAGACTTGCCAGAGGATGTAATGAATGAAGGCGGAGAGGGGTGTGCCCAGTTTTGGGGGAGGGAGAGCTGTGGGGCAGAGTGGAGTGAGGCATTCTAGGCAGAGGAGGCTGTGTGAACTAAGTCCCAGGCAGGACGTTGGCTCGGTGTTTTCTGGAAATTGAAGGTAATGTTACAGTACTGCTGGAGTGTAGGTGATGAAAAGCAGGGACCAGTCAAGAAATGGGGCTGAAAAGGGAGGCGGAGGTGCCATTCCAAGGACACAGTCAGTGGCACCTGGGCTTCAGCCATTACTCTAAGAGAAGTGAGAAGCTGTTAAAGGCCTTCTGATGCTGAGGCTTAAACAAAATCAGTTTGCTCACTCCGTGGAGGAAGGATTGCGGGCTGGGATGCTGAAGGCAGACAGATGGAGAGTGAATGGAAACCTAGTGCTGGAACCCAGAGGTTTCCAGTCCAGGGTATTCTCAACTATGCACTTGAATTCTCCCAAAGGCCTGACCACCACCCACAAAGGGACGGGGTGGGGAAATAGCAAGCCCCTGCTCATTGGAATGAATTAGTCTGAAGTCCAACCTCTGCTTCAAAACCAGCCAGAGGGAATAGAAATGAGCCCGAGAAAAATTCATTTAATTCTTAACTCATAGCCCCTGCCTTTAAGAAGCTTGCCTTGCTCAACTCATTCAGAAATTATTTCTCCTTCTGTGAACGATTCCCACTATTCTTTCTACCATTCATATTTGTTTAATCAGCACATGTGTATTGAGCACCTATCATGTGCCAAGCTCAGTGTGAGATACAGAAATAAACAATCCTGACCGGTTCTTTGTCCTTGTGGAGATTATTGTCTAGTGGGCGGATAACACATCAAACAAACCAATGCATACACTGTCATGTGATGTTAGACCTGGAGAGCCCATGATGTTGAGGCTGCTTGGAGAGGATGTGAAGGGAAACCTGACTGGGGCAGATTGCATCATTGATGCCAGTTTCTTGCCTCTCCTTGTAGTTTCAACCTTGCAGTGTGCTTTGAAGTTCCTTCTCTAATAGCAGAGTCTATTTCCACACCCAGTTGACCTTTGGCTTGGCCATGTGACTTGCTTTGGTTAGTAAGCTGAAGCAGAGGTGAAAGGGAGCCAATGCCAAGTGTAGGCCTTTGACAGGTCTTGGTGTGTTTCCATTTGCTCTCTTGTGCCTCAGCTATCACCTTGAGAATAGGCCTCAGTTAGCCTGCTGGCCAAGTGAGGAGATTGAAAGGCACGTGGAACAGAGTCACCCCAGATTAAGCAGAGCTGAGATTAGCTGGCCTCATTAAGAGAGCTCACTAAGATCAGCAGAGTTGGCAGGCCAACCCGGACCCAAGTTAGATGAACTCTAGCTAATCTTCATACTGGTGATTTTAATAAATGCCTATTGATGTAAGCTGCTAAGATTGCTGGGGGTATATGCAGAATTATTATTTATAGTTAACTGATACACTGACTTAGTCTAGGTTATGGCAGTTTGCACTAAATAAATGGCATCTCAGTGAAAACTAAGTGAGTGAACGAGGAAAAGGAGTATTTTTTTTTCCACGATGAAGGATGAACAAAGGTCCTGAGGTAGGAAGGACATGAACAGTTGATATACTGAAGGAAATTTGGTATTTCTAGGGTTACAAAGGTGACCAGTGTGATGGAAGAGTGCGGGCTAGGAAACAGACCTGTATGCTTCCCTGCTCTGGCATGGCACTAAGCAAAATGAATGTGCATTTCTGTGATGTTTCAGCTATAATTCCTTTAGTGAAAGAGTCCATGATCTAGTTACCTTTGTCTCTTTTCACTCTCTCAGAGCAATATTCCCCATCACAGTAAAGGCCCAGTATCTCAGGTGAACAACGGAGTTCATTCAGCTTTTGTGGGAGGTGCTGAAAGAACAGCTTCCCAGTGTCTCCTAAACTGCAATGGCTATAATTTCTCTCTTTTTTGGTCCTTTGGTAAAAGACCCCTCTCCTTTAACCATCGCTCTCTACTTTCATATTGAGATTTTTGTTTCCTCATGGAATTTATTACTATCTGATGTTACATTTACAGAATTGTTGCTTTGATATGTCTCTTCCACTAGGGACTTGGTCTTGTTCATGACTGTATCCTAGGATTGTGCTTGACACAGGTGTAGATACACAAAACGTATTTGTTGATGAACACATGATCAGATGCTTAGTGCTGAAGAACCCTCAAAGAGGTAACGCAGAAGTTAGTGAACTAATTATTTGTTGTCTCAGTAAGAAAGTGGGAAAAAGCTTTTTTATATGAGATGGGAAGAATCCATGGACAGAGCAAAAGGAGTGATCAAGTCATCTATGAGTCTATGATCCTTACTGGGATCTGGCAGCTAGGCAAGGCCTGGAAGAGCCAAAGGTGAATGTTGACTGGATTATTCACTCCATAGGATCTTTCATCTTCAAGGTAGCCCAGGGCAGCAAGTGGGTGAACAGCCATACTACTTTGCCTGGAACTATCTTGCTTTTAGCAATGAAACTACCAAATCATAGGAAACTCCTCAGGCCTGGGAAAACATCAGGGTGATTGGTCACCCTAGCAACAAGAAAGAATGAGAGTGGAAGTTAACAGTCCTCTGAGGTCTAGCCAGTGAGCCTTCTGTTGCATTCTATTTGTCAAAGACTGTCACAAGAGGAGCCCAAATTCAAAGGGATAGAGAAATGGACTCCATGTCGCGATGGGAAACACAGCAAACACATATTGCAAGGGGAATGCATACAGGGATGGAAGGATTTTGCAATCTACTATGGGTATTGTGGAAAGTAAGATCACAGACTCATAAGTCAAAGTATTGACTTTTTTGTGTGTATTGAAAAATCTGTACAAAGGAAAGAAATATTGGGAGAACCATCACTAGCCAAATGTTGAGTGATGATGGCACTTCAGTGTCTTAATACATCCAAATTGTAGACCTTCTTTTATACGTAAGCATAACCTCAGAGACCCTTCTTTGGGAACAATGCTTTGTGGCAGGCAATTTAGGAGAGATGGTGAAATATTCAGGCAAATAAGGGAAAACTTCTTGGTACTTAAGAGAGGGGAGGGCAAATATTTTAGTTATATGTAAACAACATTAAAAAGGCCATTTCAAGGGTAGTATTAATAATCTGCTTGTCCAGTAACCTATTTGCTAAAACTTTATGCTCACGGTGTTTCAGACACCATCTAGTGTAGGAGATTTACATCGATTAGCACATTTAAAAGCCACATTTACAGATGAGGAAACTGAGGCTCAGGGTCACCTAGGCAGTCAGTGGTGGAGTTGGCATTTATTCCCAGGCACCCTGGCTCTTAACCTGCCTCTCTAGGAGCTACTATTTTGCTGAAAGATTAATTTCCTTTTTGTAACTAGCGGTTGGGAATTGTCATCTAAAGGTCTATCTGTTATGGAGGTTGCTCTTTCTCTTTAGGGTTAGAGAAGGTCGCCCAGAGAGTTTGGCCGGGGCCAGAAGGCCAAGGAAGCTTCTTGCACAGGCACAGTGGTTTAGTCAGCACAACTGCCCAGTCTGCACCAGCCTAGAATAGCTAGGGGGCAGGGGGAAGGTGGCGGAGGGGGGATGCAGACAGAGGGTCAGGCTGCCCTCCCACCACCCACAGACAGGTAGACAGGTTTGGGGAGGAGACCAGAGCAGAGGGACCCAGAGCCAATGAGAAACCCAGAAGGGCCCTGGGTGCAAAGTGGCTGAGGCTCTGGGGCCTGCAGGTGGCTGGATAGAATTTCCCAGTTGGTGTGGGATGCTTAGAAAGAACCATCTCAGTGCATGCACACATTGCACAGATGGTCAAACTGTCCCCTCAGGGAGCTCTGGGAGAGATCTTAGCTTTTATTCTTTTTTTCCCTGAGCCTGGGGTTCACATCTGTGAAATGGCACCAATAGTTTCTGCCTGCCTGATTACACTCTTACCGGGCACTGTGCTAAGTGCTACGTATTCACGAGATTATTATGGGGAAAACAAAAGTTGCCTTCTTGAGAAACCCTGATCTTTTTCAGTGCTGTTTCTCTTCATTGTAATTATATAGTACTCTGTATAAATATTGGGTCATTGATTTGTCCACCGGTCATCAAGCTCCTTGAAAATAGATATCTCTCCTCATCACCCAGCACTGTGCCTGGCATACACAGGTGCCCCTCAAATATGGTTGAAATAATGAGAGCAGTAGGATAGCTTATGTCAAGGACCAAAGAAAAGTTAAAAATAGCAAATATAATAAGAATTATGAGAAAGGAGAGTTGACTGGGGCCAAGGGTTGGTGACAATAGAGTTATTTCGTAGAGAAAAACAAAACTCTTTTCAAAGGTGGCTATGGGTGATTAATATTCAGAGGACAAAAAGTATGCCAGTTTGACAGCAGAGTTCCATATAAAGTAGCAATTAAAAATAAAGTGGGGAAGTAAGTTGAGACCTTGGGCACCAGGCTAAGGGATTTACATTTTATTCTATAGATAATGGGAAACCATTGATTTATTATTATTATTATTATTATTATTATTTTGAGCATGAATGGTAACATTTGCAGATTAGTGCCATGAGGAACATATCTTCTGGCACTCTCAGCTGCCAGCAAGAGAAACCCATCTCAGATAGGCTTAAGCAAAAGGGGATGTATTGGCTAAGGGAACTGGAACTGGAAACTGGAAAGGGAACTGGAAAATCTAAAGGATAGACCTTTAGGCAGAGTTTGATCCGACAGCTCCAATGACATAACTGGTTCCTTTCTGAATCTCTGCTCTGCATCCTCCGGGCAGGCACCTTTCTCTGGCAGGCTCTCCCACACAGTGATAGGAGGGTTGGGTGCAGCAGCTCCGGGATCACATCTTTCAAGACTGAAGTCTAGGAAAAAGAGATAACTTTTCTTAGAATGGAGTCTAGATGGCTGGCACAGCCTCGTTTGGTTCATGTGCACCTCTTGGGACCAGGATCTGATACCAGAGGAATGCAGTGTGCCAAGTGGCTGAGGCCTGGTCCGAATTCACAGCGTGCATTCTTCAGCGCAGGGTGGGTCAGCCCTGACCACACCACATAGGATGAGAGCGGGGAAGGAGTGAATTCCTAAATGAAAGCGAGATTGTTGCTGGTTCCTGGGGGCTGGGCCCCACACCGTAACAGGAAGGAGGGGCGGCCTGGCAGGGCAGAGAGCAGACTGAAGCAAGGAGCAGCCACTGCTGAGGTCGCTCATTCTTCTGTCCCCTGAGATGTCCTGAGAGCACTGAACACAGTTCTCTGCAACCATCTAACAATGCTCTGCTTGCCAACGCCCCCGCAGATCTCCTGGATTGTCTCCATAGAGATCAATCACAAGGGGAGGGTGAAATTAGGATGGGTACAAAGTGCTCTGGAGGCCACACCTATTACATTGTCATAAACTGGCCAGGTTCTGCCATTTAACAAAAAGACCCTTAGTGTTTCATCATAGTAGCTGTTGTGACAGCGTGTCTGGGGAGGGGTGGTGGTGGAGGGAAGGCTGCTACCTTGCTTGGCAGGATTATAAATCTTGTCTAGGTCTCTGGTGATATAATTCTTCCTGAATTTGTTGTTATAAAAACGGGTTAAAAAAAATAAGATCAGATTCTTTTTTAGTTTTCTCCTGGTTTTTTATTTATTGCACAGATAACCTCCTAACAGCAATAAAGGAAGAAAAAAAAGGGGAAGAAATAGTAGGCTGCTGTCAATGTCATCTGGAAGAGACAGACAGCCCTTGGCAGATGTGCAAATATTGTCTTCCATTTATCTTGTATCCTCTAAATGTGGACTTGTCAAAAAAGCACACACCACTCATTCTGTAACAGCACCAAGAGGTACATTAATACCGAGTCCAACGCAGCTCTGTCAACTATGTTAATACGTATTGGCTAGACAAGACAAGCTTCCATCCTTATTCATCCAATTTAAAGTGAAGAAGCTTGCCGAAACCGGTTTGGCTCAGTGGATAGAGCATCGGCCTGCGGACTGAAAGGTTCCGGGTTCAATTCTGCTCAAGGGCATGTACTTTGGTTGTGGGCACATCCCCCATAAGGGGTATGCAGGAGGCGGCTGATTGATGTCTCTCCCTCATCGATGTTTCTAACTCTCTCTATATTCCTCTTTGTAAAAAAATCAATAAAATATATATATTTTTAAAAAGTGAAGAAGCTTGAGGAACGTGGGGCGAAAGAAAGGACTCTGTATACTGTTCCCTCACCCTGTGGGCGTGTCTTCTACCACCCAGTCTTCTAGGTGAAGGAAATGCAGCTTCTAAACCATTTCCTGTCTTCTAGTTTAATCTCCCAAGGGGTGGCTGGGTTACTGAATTCTCAACTTTCCGAAGACTCCATAGAACCAAGAGAGCATTACCTACGTATTTGTGAGCAAGCGGATGAGTCATTCTGTTGTGGCTGAGAAGGGGGGTTTGGCTGGCGTGGGCCGGCCCTGGGCCCTGCCATCAGATTGTTATCTAATGAACAGACCTACTTTGACACAGGATTCCCCCCTCCCCACCCCCCCTCCCCTGCACTTTGAAGTCTTCTAATGAATCATGGCTCGTCTATTGATTTAATGTGATTGAGACAAACATCCAATGCTACTGTTTTAAGACTGTAATTGAAAGAGCTTAGCTTTTCCCAATGTGTGGGGAAGACTGGTCTTTGCAGAGCTTCTGGCTAACATAGCACCTCTCTAATGGGTGTGGAGGCAGCAAATTGGATAAGTAGGGTCTATCATGTGCAAAACGAGGTTTCTGTAAATAGGAAATTAATGGTGTCCGCCGTGAGTCACATCTGCAATAAGGGTGTTCAGAGCTGTTGACTCCCACTCAGGTATTTGAAGGACTGAGTCATCTATCCTTAACCCTCTTCCAAATGCCCCGGTGCCAGACTCTGGCAGGTGGTGACCTTGAAGCAGTCTCTGTCCCCCGTGGGGTCATTTGCATAATACTCACGCCAGCTAGGAAAATCAATGCTTATCAGCTCATGCTCTGTCAAATTAATGGAGCCATTTCACAAATGCTTTCATGGAATTGTCTTTTCCCCCCCGTGTCTCTCGGACACAAAGCCTCCTCCCGTCACCCAGGTCCCTCTCCTCTCCTGTTCCCATGAAGGTGCTCCGGTGACCACGTTCTTTCTGCCGCTGAGAGCCTAGTGTTCAGGAACATTGAAAAGTCGTCTCCAGCGTGTGGCAGTTTGAAGGCATTCTTTTTATGGTGATTTTTAAAAAGGCACACATTAATCCTAATAATGATTGTAATCAATTGTACAGTGCAAGCACCTGACGGACGTGTGGGACCAGCAGTCTCAACCTGTCTGTTGTGTGTAGACAACAGTGAATGGCACCAACTCAGTTCTCCCTTAAAAAAAATTAATAAAAAATGATATATATAATTTTTTTATTTATATGTATGATTTCAGAAAGGTAGGGAGAGGGAGAGGTAAAAACAATGATGAGAGAGAATCATGGATCGGCTGCCTCCTGCACGCCCCACACTGGGGATCAAGCCCACAATCCAGGTATGGGCCCTGACCGGGAATCGAACTGTGACTTCCTGGTTCATAGGTAGATGTGCAACCACTGAGCCACGACAGCTGGGTTCAGTTTTCCCTCTTCATCGCATTGTATGTACGTTTGTCCTTGCTCTTTAGGGATATGGGCCTCTGACCGCTGCCCTCTTGTGGCTTCAGACAGGCCCCCAGCCTCAGCTGCCCCCCCCCCCCCCCGCCAGCGCTGTGCAGCCTTCGCATGTGGGCCCTGCCCTGGCTTGGGTGTGGGTAATTCTTCCCTGCAGCGCTCTCTTTGCCAGCCCTGAGCATTTCAAGCACAAGCGTGGTTGGCAGGAGCAGATGTGCTGCTGTGCCCACCCGCGCTTGTCCTCATTAGCCGTCTTCTTCAAGGCAGATCCCCTGGGCAGGCAAGTTCTAGTCCTGCTGCAAATGCTAAGCTGCATCTGGGTCCCCTTCTCTCCTCCTGTGCGTCCCTGGGACCCAGCTGGAGAAAATGACATTCCTTTGGTGCCATGGCCAGGAATGTTCTAAATGGATTGAGCTGCAGCCACTTACGTCTACTATGCAGAAGGCATACCCTCTCTGCTGTATTTTGTAAGCCTCGTATCAGCTCTGGGAGGTAGGTAAGGAGTTGGAAATACCTGGGTTTGGATGCTGGCCCAGTGTTCAGCAGCTGTGAGACCTGAAGTACCTCAGGTGACCTTTCTGAGTTTTAGCTCCGAATCTGTAGAATGAAGATAATAATCCCCCGTCCGTAGGATTATTGTGGGATTTAAGCAGGATGGTTGAGGTAAATCCCTTATCACCATACCTTGGCACGTAATATGTGCTTTAAAAAAAAGGGGGGGGGGGCGTGCTATTATGGAGAATTTCAACTTGGCCAGTTTACTTGACTTATCCATGGGGATATGCACAGGGTAAGTGATGGAACTGAGCTATGAATTCAAATGTTTTGGGTCTACTTCCTTTTCTTCCTCTTTTTTTTTTTTTTATTAGAAAAAAAAATACTGTGTCCATGCCAGAGCAACTGTGAAGAAGAAATGGGAACGTCTGGCCACTTTGGCAGAGAACTGTGCAGTTAAACTCCAAGGCCAATAATGTAAAAATTGTAACAAGAGAGCTACCACAGACTGACTCCCACTGTAAGGCAGGCCTGCGCTGGGCCATGGCAGCGACCTCTGATCTTCTTATCAGTGTTCTCCAAGATGCAGTCATCTGTGTTCTATCTTTACAATTTCTGCTATTTCTGTATACCACCTAGATGGTTACTGCACTTAATTTTCTTTACCATTGACTTCTATTGTTACTTAAATTGTAGTTCAGAAGGAGAGCTGTTGTGACTATTGTAAGTAGAAAGCCCGGATCATTTAAATAGAAGGTGACCAGGATAAGAAACACAATGAAGACAAAGCAGCGTTGTCAGGGTCCAGCCGGATCACCGTCTGGATCTGAGGCCTGTTCTCTGTTGAAAAGGGAGATCAGCAGGCGTTAGAGAGACTAAAAGACAACCTAGAGCCCTAACCAGTTTGGCTCAGTGGATAGAGCGTGGCGTGCAGACTCAAGGGACCCAGGTTCGATTCTGATCAAGGGCATGTACCTTGGTTGCGGGCACATCCCCAGTAGAGTGTGCAAGAGGCAGCTGTCGATGATTCTCTCTCATTGATGTTTCTAACTCTCTATCCCTCTCCCTTCATCTTTGTAAAAAATCAATTCTAACCCGTGGCCTGGGTTAGAATCCTACACTCCAGCACTTACAGTGGTGTGATCTTCTAGACTAATGTGCCTTCTCAGAACCTCAGCTTGGTTATTATGAGCATCATAATAATAGTACCTGCCGTATCCACTGTGGCCACCGAGATAATGTCTGTGCTGCATTTGTGAGTAGAATGGAGCCCAGCTTATAGGGACGGGCAGAAAGTGTTGAGCATTAGAAGTAGCAAATGCTGCTGAAAACACCTTGGTTTTCCCCAAGTCCTTGGTTTCCTGGAAATCACACTCTCCTGGTTTACCTATTATTGTCATCGTTTGTCTTCTGTTTGCTTTGCTGGCTCTTCTTCCTCCTGCCGTCTTCTAATCTGGACATTCTTCAGGTCCCACTGCTTCTGCTTTCTGTCTTTTTCTGTGTTCTCTTCAATGCCACTCCTCCCCCTACCCCCCAATCTCCTCACCCCCACCCGCATGGAAGTGGCCTGTAAGCCCTACATGCAGCAAATAGCCCTTGAACAGAGCTGCGTGAAGTCTGAAGGGAGAATGAGCAGACCTGTCATTTGCATGAAAAATCAGAGCATTTCCCCTTTTGGCTGCTCCAAAAGTCAGTCTGTGGAGTTTTTGAATGGTATTAGTGAATTTGTTTGTAACCTATGCCCTTGAGTAAGGGCACCGCCTGTCTTGCAATGGCGCTATTGTCATAAAGTAGAGGCAGGAGGAGGCGGAGGGAAAGGTGACTACCATTTGAAGTTCTGTGACAAGAGACGGGGTTACAGGGATTCTGTGAAAGGCCTGGAACGACCAGGACAATGAGCCATTATTCTTAGGGCTTCAGGTCTAGACTGTTTTGATAACCACCTGACATTTCGATTGTTTGCATATGGATGACAAGACTTATAGGAATGCATGAAACCCATGAAAATGAGATGCCAGACATTGTGCTGAAGGCCTGTGTTTTGGATTCAATTGATCTACAGGAAAACATTTTCTGACTTCAAATATGTGGTTCGAGAAGGAGGAGGAGGAGGGGAGTGGGGAAGCCTGAGAGAGGAAAAGACAATTGCAGGAAAAGGTGAGGAGAGAAGGAGGAGAAGGTAACTAACGCCTATTAGTCATTGCCGTGTGCTCAGCGCTTGACACGTGGTTTCTTATTTAATATTCATAAAGCCTCTGTAAGGGGGAGGAGTCTGCTGCCCATTTTACAGATGAGGAAACAGGACTCAGAACAGGTAACAGCCGAAACTGGTTTGGCTCAGTGGATAGAGCGTCGGCCTGCGGACTGAAAGGTCCCGGGTTCGATTCTGGTCAAGGGCATATACGTTGGTTGTGGGCACATCCCCAGTAGGGGGTGTGCAAGAGGCAGCTGATAGATGATTCTCTCTCATAGATGTTCCTAACTCTCTACCCCTCTCTCTTCCTCTCTGTAAAAAAATCAATAAAATATACTTAAAAAAAAAAAAAAAGAACAGTTAACAACCCTTCCTCAGGCCGTTCTTGGGATCTGACCCTGAGTTCCTGTCCTGAACACCCCACCCCGCTGGCAGGGCTAACTGGTGTAGGAGCAGGACACGTCGAAGTTCTAACTTCAAGATGATCTTTAGTCAACTTCAAGTTCTATCGTCACCCTTCTGACTCACAGGGACGGTGCTACAGGTCATGACTAAACAAGACAGTCCTAAAAGTGATCTTGATTTGTTTATAAGGCCAAGTAATGCAAGTTTTATGATTAATTCACACCTCCCGTCCCTCTAGTCCAGTGTTTCCCAAAGTGTAGAACGTAAACCCCCAGGGATATGGGAAGAGTTTGGTGGGGATATGCACTGCACCATGCTTAGCTGTGCCTAATTCTACGTTCTCATGAGTACGAGGGGTACTCAGCATTACGAAAATTATAGAAGGGGTACGCATATGTCAAAAGTTTGGGAAACACTGCTGGAGTAGTCCAACACCACCCCCCCAATCCCCTTCATTCTCCCCACAATCCACTCACTCCCCTTAATTCAGAAGTCTTTTGGAGAGCTTCGGTTTTGTTCATTCTCATACTATCTATGGCTCAATTCCTTGTACCCAAATGGATCGAACCTGTTTTCCATCTACTTTCTGAGCTTAGAAATTTCCAGAAGCAGACAATTTCAGAGTCAGACTAGGGTCATACTACCCAGGTACTAAGAACGGGCCTCGTGCCAATGAGCTCGTGAAATTCTTTCATCACATGTGTGTGAAGAATTCTTGCTTAGAGGAGGAGCCATACCAAAGGATTTCTTATCCGAGGCCTTTCATGATTGCGGCAAAGACAGGAAAAGGAGGAGACAGCGTTCCAGAGGAGAGACCTTCAGAAAGAAATAAAGATGTTTCCTTTCCTTTCCTCTGTGCTTGATTAAAAAGAAAATCTTAGCAGTTGAAATTTGGTACTTGCTTTGAAGAATAAAATCCCCAAGCCTTTATGTTGGACTTTTCTGGCCTCAGTCCTGGCTTCCGTCCCACAGTCTGCTCAGCTCAGCATGGCTGGAACTCTCCGTACTGGCAGTTAAAAGTAACATGCAGCTGCCCTGGCTGGGTGGCTCAGTTGCTTGGAGCGTCATCCCTTGCACCAAAAGGTTGCAGGTTTGGTTCCCAGGCAGGGCACATACCTAGGTTGTAAGTTTGATTCCCACTTTGGGGCATGTACGGGAGGCAACCCATCAATGTTTCTCTCTCTCTCCCTCCTCCAATTCCTCTCTAAAAATAAATTTAAAAAAAAAAAGTAACACAAAGCTGATAAACAGCTGCTTCCACCTCAGAACAAACTTTTCAAAGTGAAATACTTTTAGTGTGCAGTGTGTATTAGGGTCTATGCTTGCCATCATTGTCATTTTGTAGGAATAATGCTGTGTTTTCATGAATCTTAGGGTTGAGAGGTTCCTCTGAGTTGCCTAGGGCCCAACGGTTTCACAAAGTCAAAGCTAGTCATTCCAGAGAACCTATAGGGACAGACTGTGTGCCAACAGCGTCAAGTTTGCATTTTCCCTTTATTCCTGCATGTGAAATATTTTCCAACTAGAGGCATGGTGCACGAAATCTGTGCACGAGTAGATTCCCAAGGCCTGGCTGGCAATCAGAGCCTATCAGGTTCCCTGCCTCCTCCTTCCCTCACTCCCTGAGTGCCTCTCTGCTACTGGTGGTCACCCACCATGTTCTGCACCACCCCTGGTGGTAAGCACATGTCATAGAGAGCGATCAAACTCCTGGTCTCCCAGTTGAACTCCAGAGGGGACACCTTGCATATTAGCCTTTTATTATAGAGGGTTACTTTCCCATGCTGTTTGTAAGCAAGCAGCTCTTTAGGCTTTACTGCCTAGACGTTCTAGATAAGGGTTTGAGACACTTGCCTCAGAAATAAAATTTGTGTAGCCTGCCCTCCATCTGGAAATCCAAGACTCAAGTTTGTGCCACCGCCTCAGGTCAAGAAACCCATTTCCCCATTTCTCACAGAGGTCCTGTCCACCCTGCCCCCACCTTCACTTTCCATTCACACCTCTCAGGTTCTGATTTAAAAGCACTTAATTAGGGTGCTAATTCCAAGCTAATTTAGCTGCTAATGAAGTAGTTGACAGCTCAGATCAATTAAAAAAGGGAACAGCATCCCTGGCCTTTTGTTTGCAGGCTCTACAGGATGACAGTCCCTTTTGAATTGCTTTGAAACTGGCTTTGCTGAACAAATCAGTCTGTCATTGATGTTTGGCTCCTGGTCACGTGGCCAGCCGGCACTGCAGCAAGAGGGAGGCCCTCAGCCATGGAAAAGCGAGGTTTCTCTTTTCTCTGTGCCCGATGCTTTGTAAATCTGACAGGTCTAAGGGACTGCTCTGCCCACCTGTCCTGCTCCTGACCACTGACATTCTAAGATACTAGCTATGAATGCCTACTTAGCTGAATGATTGTTTCACCAGCACATCCCCCATCCTCCTCTATAATAAAAGGCTAATATGCAAATAGACCAAACAGTATAATGACTGGTCACTATGATGTTCACTGACCACCAGTGGGAAGATGCTCAATGCAGGAGCTGACCCCTGGTGGTGAGTGAGCTCCCACAGGGCGAGCACCACTCAACCAGAAAACAGGCTCGTGGCTGACGAGCACAGTGGAGGTAGCGGGAGTCTCTCCTGCTTCAGCGGCAGTTGGACAAGCCCAGAGGGCTCGTGGACTGCGAAAGGGCACAGGCTGGGCTGAGGAACCGCCCTGAGTGCATGAATTTCATGCACTTGGCCTCTAGTTGTATAATGCATCTACCTGAAAAAGTAGCAATGAGAATTGAAGCCAAACGCATGTTTAAAATAATATTTCTTTTTTTTTTTCTGTGCTAATCGGATGCTAAACTCTAGACATAGAATTCTAATAGAGTTTTGATGACTGTTTTTGTAGAAATAACAATAGTGGGTAGATAGTGACAAAACAGACATCACTCAGTAGGAAATAAAGTGGCTCTCTCGATGGCAGTCATCTCACACAACGTGTGAGGGTTGTTGTAAAGCTCGGCAGGTGGCTCTGTGATTGGGTATCGACTTATGAATCAGGAGGTCATGGTTCGATTCCCGGTCAGAGCACATGCCCAGGTTGCAGGCTCAATCCCCAGTGTGGGACGTGCAGGAGGCAGCCAATCAATGACCCTCCCTGATCATTGATGTGTCTTTCTCCCTCTCCCTCTCCCTTTCTCTCTGAAATCAATAAAAATAATTAAAAAAAAAAAAAAAAAAGCTGAGCATGAGAATAGAACAGAAGGGCCTGATGACCGTAAGCAGACCGTAAGAGGAGAGCAGAGCTGGAGGAGAGGGAGGGGTGGGGTCAGTGGGCAGTGTGTGCCTAGTGAAAAAGAGAAGAGATGTACAGTGGGTTTAACCCACTATTTTTAAACTACATCCTGAGCACCATTGTGTACAGGCACTCTGCTGAGCATGAGTTATAGAGCAATGAGCAAAACCTGACCCTTGGCGAGACAGACAGTAAACAAATGACGGTAAACAAAATGTGGCAAGTGCTGCAGAAGATAAACCTGAGTGCTGTGGGCACGTCCTCTGCGGACACTGCAGACTTCCCCGAGCAACGAAGGTTAGGCTGAGAAGTGAAGGTCATGTTAGAGGTGGCTGGGCAGAGGGGCCAGGGTGGAGTTCCCGTGGCAGGCATGGTGCGGGGAAGTGGGAGGGAGAGGTTAGGCTTTGTGGAAGGCGCTGAGACAGGAGCCCAGAGAAGGGAAGGGTTTCATGAGTTGAGGCTGGAGCAGTGCCCAGTCAAGCTCAGCCTTTTATGCCACAGGAAGAATGTGAGATAGGAAGGGACCGTGAGGAAGGCATTAAAATATTTTAAGGGCAGGATCCTGAGGATCAAATTGTGTTCTTGAAATATTCCAGCGGCTGTGTGGGGAACTGACCAAAGGGGGTTCAGATGGGATGTGTAGGTGGGGGCATCCAGGATGTTTCTCATGGTGAAGATCCTTGGTGGCTGGAAGTAGGGTGTTGACAGTGAGGATGGGGAGAAGTGGGGAGACTTGAGAGTCTTTTAGAAGATAGATGAGCAGGAATTGGGGGTGAGGAAGAGGGAGTAGTCAAGAATGGTTCCTAAAAGTATGGCTGGAGCAGGGGGGGAATCCAGTGGGAGCAGGAGTGCTGGGGGAGGGTGGAACTGGGGTGGGAGGGGCAATTGTAACTCAAGGCAGGCCCATTTTAGTTGGAGGCATCCAGGAGGAGTGGCATTGGTGGGTGTGGAGTTGGATGAACTGGACCGGTGGAGCCCTCTTCCAGAAGGAGACCATGGACCCATGCACTCCCCCCAGACCTCTCCCAAGGGAGCCCCAAATCCAGAGCAGAGCCCCAAGGAATCCAGCATTGAAGGTCTCTTAACCAGAGGAGCATTCGGGAATTGGCCAATGCCACCGAGAAGGAGCTGCTGGAGACCAGAGCAGCACGGAGAGGACCTCTGTTGAGATTGTCTTCATGTTGGCGGCTTTCTGTGAGGAGATCACTGGGTACTGGCATGCCAGGCCCAGAGCATTGCTTTCCAAAGACATTCAAGCAGCAGAACCCGCCCGAATAAAATCTCGCAGAGATGACACCTGGCATGGCGGGGCCCTGCTCACTCAGCTTTCCTCTTGTCACTCCCTCTCCCGCCTCCGAACCCCAAGGTCCGGGGAAGGGTGTTGGAGCAGCCCTGCTGGAGAGAATACCCAGGAAGCACACTGGGTTTAGAGCTGCTACTCCTAGAGGAGTCACCCTGCAGCCTCTCCCAGGCTGTGGGCCACACTGCCCTGGCACCACCCCAAGACCTGGCCCCGGCCCCGGGGAGCTCACAGGAACCCCACGTCTGCATCGCTCCAGGCTCGGAGGTGTGTGAGGGCAGGATGGCGGTGTTAGCAGACCCCACCTTTCTCCCCATAACATGTCTCCTAACCCTTCCCAACCAGCTTAGACTGCATCAGGTACCGCATGAGCATTCCTGCAGCCCCCAGTGCAGGGCGGATGGTGCCTCCCTAAGCTCCTTTCCATGAACTCATTTCACCACTCCTGGGATGGGTTATTCACACACCCTTCCCTCTGCCAGAGGCTGAGTTTCTCCAGGACAGGGACTAGCCCTTTATGTCTTGAGGCCAGGAAGCCTGGCACAGCATGGCTGCTGCGTGAATGTTTGCCCGGTTGGATGCAGTTACACCGAGCTACCCTTGGAGGGGCCCTCAGATCATCTGCAGTCTTCCCTTCTTCTTCTTTTAAAAAAATATATTTTATTGATTTTTACAGAGAGGAAGGGAGAGGGATAGAGAAAAACATCGATGAGAGAGACATCCATCAGCCACCTCCTGCACCCGCCCTACTGGGGATGTGCCTGAAACCAAGGTACATGCCTTGACTGGAATCGAACCTGGGACCCTTCAGTCCACAGGCCTATGCTCTATCCACTGAGCCAAACCGGTTAGGGCTGCAGTCCTCCCTTCTTACCTCTGAAGGTGAGGATGAGCTGCAGCTCATGACTATGTGGCAGACCTGGTTTTGGAATCAGAAATTGGATTTCCCGACTAAGTTTCTTAGGATGCTGTCTTCAGTGCTCTAGAGTGGATGGCCCTGAGTAGATAGGTAAGTGTGGAGAGAAACACTCCCAGTCTCAAGCTGTAGGGGACGGTAGCTGGCTTAGGTAGTGCTGTCTCGGTGTCCCCTACCAGGCCCAAGGCAGAAGGCAACTTTCTTTGGAGCCATTTTTCATAAGTAGGAGGGAGACGGTCCTCGACACCTGTCACGACTCTGGCTCCTTCCCAGAGTCCCCGTCACTTTTGATTTTTACCTTCAAAATGTGAGCCACTTCTCACATTTTCCAGTGGAAATGCTTTGTCGGTTTGTTTTTAATCTCCTCTGGCAGGCTTTGACCCAAGAATGGCTCCAATGGAAAGGCTCCGGGGCTTCCTTGTGCACATAAGGGTTAGGTAACTCGTTGGGGATGCAAGTCAAATGGACCTGTCTTCCCCGGGGTCAGATTTCAGAGTAACAGTGCTTTTCAGGGAGACCAGTTCGAGAGGGGTTCTCAAGAGACATCCTTGAGTAGAAAAGCTGCAGACACGTCTTTTCCACCACAAGCGGTTCCTTCTTGATTCCACCTCTGACCAGTGTGCAACCTGCCTCAATCTGTGAGCCTCAGTTTCCTCCTTTGTAGAATGGGACTAATAGCTCCTCCCTATTAGTAGCTGTGAGGGGTGGGCGAAAATGTACAAAACCTCCAGGCAGAGTGCGTGGTGTGAGGAGTCCCCTAATTCACGTGGGTTGTTAATAAGCCAGCGTTTAAAGGTGAAGTTATTCGTTTTACTTGCTTTAGTCCTGCTTGCACATCCACAGCTGTGGTCATGTCTGGTGCAATGAGCGGTTTGCTGCTCTAAGTATGGCCGCTGCTGACATCACTGTAGTGATGCTCATTGATGAGATGCCTCTTTGAAAGATAAATCCTTGCAGGAGAAGTAGTTATTTGTAGCTGAAAAAAAAAAAAAAAAAAAGAAAGAAAGAAAGAAAGAAAGAAACCCAGATTGTGTTATGTATTTTGCCTGTTTTATGTTTGAAAAATATGGATTAATCTGTCAAAATAAAAAGCGTTTAACCAGTGGAGACACTTGGACTAGCTGAGTCTGGATGCTGTAGCTCCTCGGGGTATCCTTGGCAACTGTTCAGGCCACCGCTGAGCTTCCCAGAGCTCTGCTTTCAGGGGGAGGACACCCAGAGGTTATGCTTTCAAAGCTCTCCTGCCTGTCAGCTCCTGTCTGCAGGCAGTATGTGCTTTTCAGAGAGCCTGGTGAATTACAAGGACGAGTGGGCGGCTAGGTTCTGTCCCTAGAATAGCAATATTATACTTTTAAACTAATGTCTGCTTTTCATTTAATAGCTCTCTGGTTAAGAGGGGCCATACACCAGGATCTTAACCCTAGATGAAGAGTAATCTGAACAATTACTCTCTTTGCATCTCGATCATTTTTCTATTCAAGAGCCCTCCCTGAAGGAGTTCTGCTACTTGACTAGGCCGTTGATTCCATCAACAACAGTGACTGCATTCTGGGCTTTTTTATTTCAATATGGAGTATTTGCTGGGAACAGTTTCAGTATAAACTAGTTGCACGTTACAGTATACCCTAAGGAAATAATTAGGCACACACACACACGAATAAAAGCTTAAGAAATTCATCTCAGCATTACTCACAGTGGGAAAACATTGGAAAGACCTCAAATATCGAGCAATGAAGATGTGGTTAAAGAGATTAGAAAACACCATAAGAGGAAGTTTTATACAGTTATTAAAAATTGCATTTATGGATAATTTTTAATTTTGTTTTGAAAGAGAGAGGAAGGGAGAGAGGAGAGATAGATAGATAGATAGATAGATGATAGATAAACATTGAACAGTTGTCTCCTGCACTCACCTCAACCAGGGAGTGAACTCACAACCTGGGCATAGCCTCGTGCCCTGACCCGTAATTGAACCAGTGACCTTTCGGTGCATGGGACAATGCTCAACCAACTGAGCCTCACTCACCAGGGCTGTACAATTTTTAATGGAAGACATGGAAAAAGGCTTATAATCTCATGTGAAAGTAAGACACAAAATTGTATGTGTTTGACCCTGATCTTGACTTAAATTCAAAAAGATACATAGACGAAGATGGAAAGAAAGTGCGCCACGCTGATAACTGTACAAGGGTTGTTACTTGGGAGTCGGACTGTGATTTTTATTTTGTTCCTTTTATTTTCCCAAACTTTCTGATTTTTCACAGTACACATTAAGAACTTCAATGTAAGTAAAAGTGTTACCTAACAAAAGTACAGACAGAATCTCATAGGTGCGTGGAGGTGAGAGTGGTGGAATGCTTAAATGGCAGCTGTTGGAGATTAATATTAGCACTTATATAACATCTCATGGGAGGCTTTTAAGGTGCTTTGAGGCAACAGAGCTCATTTCCATGCCGTCCCTGTGTGGTAGGCAGCAGGAATTGTAATGATGAATTTGTGTGTGTGTTGGGGGGAGATACAGAGTGAACTTTGCATTTTGTTTCTACACAAATACACGTGGCCTCCAACAGTCACCATCTCTGACATTCTCACCAGTGCTTCACTGAGGAGGAACGTTTTTTATAGCGCCCAAGAGTTGACAGGGATTACAGAAAGAGGCACATGTTAGCTCTTGATGCTGCTTTGGAAGTTCAGTAGGTACCTGGCTTTGAATGGAAGTTCTGTCTCTGGCTAGTTGACCCTCAGCTTCTTCAAATGTAAAAAGAAGTGATAAGACTAACATGATATTGGCTGCTAGTCAGGGTAGGGCATGCCATGCTGCAGTAACAAGTAGGTCTGGAACTACCGGAAGCTTAGTCCAGCAAAAATGGATGCTTCGCTCATGCAAAGCCTGATATGCATCATCTGGGCCCTCCTCTACCTGGCACCTCTAAGAGGCAGGTACCTTCCTTCCTGAGTTTCTGACATCTCTACACGTGGAGTCAAGGAAGAGAGGCTAAGAAGCCATGCACGATTCCTAAATGTTGTGTGCAGAAATGACATGTGTCTCTTCCACTCACATCACACTGGGGCGATTCCTGGTGCACATACGCCTATGTGCCTGTGGTGGCTGGTGCCACCCCTCCTTGCTGGGTGGGAGATGGAAGGATGGAAGGCAGAACCCAAACTAGCCACACGAATTTGCTTCACCACAGGGCAAGGGGTGGGGGAGTGGATGCTTAGGAGAACACGTGGGCTACTGACTGTCTCTGCCTCACTTCTAACATGAATTCTTTTTTGTGTGGGAGGCATTTAGATGCTCAGCCCACTTTCCCCTAAACCTTAATGAAGTAGTTGCTGCTATCTCCTTTACACAGATGACAAACCGAGCCACTAAGTGGTTGGGCAAAACTTGCCAAAGTCTCACATCTAGTTGGTGATGGAGTCAGGATATAAAACCAAATCGTCTGACTCCAGAGCCTGAGTCCTTAACCTCTGCTGCCTCCCTAATAGTATCTCTCCTGGAGGGATTTCTGTAAAATTATAAGCAACGTCAATAAAACATCTGGTCGGCCGTGTCTGAGGTGTAGCAGCCACCACGAATGGCAGCTACTTCTGTTCCTGCTATTCTCGGCTACCTCAAATCCTTTCTGAGTGAGCGCAGGGTATAAATAGATGATTATGTGATAGAGCTTTATTAAAAGGCGTCTTTTTTTTTGTCGTGGCATCGAGGGCTTCATGAAATACCTTAATATAACTCTGCAGAGAATTACCAAGTAATTGTCATCATATGGAAGTATTTTAGCAAGTCATGCTCATTCTTCCCCTGTAATGGCATGAAAGCAAAGTCTCCGTTTTAATTACCGGCCTGCCATGTCTCATTACCAGCGTCTGCAGGGCTGATCTGAGTGAAGTTTCAGGACGCCGCCGTAGTTTATTTTGTATTTGTTGTAATTAAACATCAGTGGTGATCTCAGCCTGTTCTGCAGGTGGTTAGAGCAAAAGGACCGTGCTGTAAAGCATCACCGAAAATAAATTTGCGTTCAAGTGACTCCCCAGGGTCTTTCCTGCTGTGAGGTCGTTGATACGGCTCCTGCCCTTTCTCAGGAAACCCAGGCGGCAGCCAGAGGAGCACCACCCTGAGAGAATGAACCGGTTTGGATTCTCTCGCTTTGCACGGACCAGTGAAGGATATCAGAGTCTGCAGGAGGACTGGGGTGATTCCTGGTGGTGGCTAGTGCCACCCCTCCTTGCCGGGTGAGAGACGGAAGGACGGGAGGCAGAATCTTGTACTTGACAAGCATTTCTAACTCTTCCTATCCCTGGGAGCGGGAGCATAGCTCCATTTGATGTTTTACCTTCTTTCAGAAGCCCATTTCCACTTTAGATAGCAGCCCATTGTGTCCGGTCTCGGACAAAAACATGCCCCCGACCAATCTCTGGTTCATTCAACCTCAAGTGTGAGGCGCTGTGCTTACACTTGGGCCGAGATAGAAAGACGAGGAAGGAGGCACTGCTCAGCTGCACCACTCACCAGTAGATAAATAATAAACTGAGGAAGACAGACTTTCAAGAGTGCTAAATACAGATGCCCCGGGGGTTGCAAAAGGGCAAGTAATTGGAGGATGGGCTAAGGATGCTGAGTCAGTCAGAATGGGGATGCTTCCTACTCCTTTCATACCAACCAGAGTCCACGGGTATTTCTATCCCTGGGAACTAAATAGTCGGGTTAGTAATGTAATTACCCAGTATCCCTTTAGCTTCAGCCAAATATCCTTCCATAGGATCTCTGGATTAAATATTGATACTTTTATCATTAGAAACTACATCAGTGGATATTGGATAAAATATTGGCAAGACTTTAAAAAGAAGTATTCTTCACTGAAGAGCATCATGCTAAGCGAAACAAGCCAGTTGGAGAAAGATAAATATCACATGATCTCACTCATATGTGGGATATAACGATCAACATAATTTAATGAACAAGAATAGATCCAGAGACAAAGGGCAGAGGTGGGGGGCGAGGTTGGAGAGCAACCAAAGGACTTGTATGCATGCAGATTAGCATAACCAATGGACACGGATACTGGGTCAGTGGGGGCTTGCCCCGGGCGGGAATGGCTGGGGGCAGGATAGGGGTGTCAAAGGGGGTGGTGGGGAGGTAGGAGACACATGTAAAACGTTAAACAATAAAAAAAAAAGTGCTCTTCAAAATAGCATATATTCTATGATTATAACTAAACAAAAATGCCTATATATGTGACCTGCATCCAATCGGGAATATGCATGATGAAGGTAGTTATTTGGCAGTGGTAACATTATGAATTCATTTTCTATAAAATGTTTCCAGTATTATACCACCTTCAATTTAAAGAGAAAAGAACAAATAAGTATCCTGTTACATCCAAAACATTACGTTTAAAAAAAAAAATCAGTGGAAAAAACATCAATGGTGAGGTTCAGAAAGGGAATCTTTAAAAATAACCCAGGAACAGTCACACTTGATGGAAATTCTGACCTTTGGGCAGAGAACTTGAAAGGGGTTTTAAAACTGAAACACATGTTAGGGGGATTCAGGAGCTTTTTAGGAGCCCGCAGATCCTGGTCATCGGGAATTTGCTATTGTTATTTTTCAAACATCAGAGCAAAATGAGCACTTTACATTTAAGGAAGAAAAACTCCCCATTCCCCCTCCGCCATCACACAAAGGCCACAAACCAAACCATCTTTCATCTGTTCCTTATACTCTAAGATTTGCTCACAGAATTTAGCTTAGCTTTAGAGACATGCCTGCCATTTCCCCTCCTCGAAAGACTCTAAGTATTTTTACCCAATGCCGTATTGTTTCAAAGACTCAAGAAAGAGTTTACTGACTACATTTTAAAACATGATGATTCTGGAACATTTGTTGACTTGCACTATTTGATCTTCTCTTCAAAGAAAACCACGTGGAGATTATCGCTGAGAGAGATGTCAGTCTTTTCATCTTGGACTTGAACAGACACACGGGGACAGGGATGCAGGTCATGGGAGGCAGGGATGCGGCAGCAGCGGGGATTGGCCCTGGGGTGCTCTCTGATGCTGCAGAGCCTTTGATCTGAGAGGCTGACATTCTAGAAAACGGAGCCGAAAATGGAGGTGTAGCCCAGGGTCTGTGCCACGATTCTCTGGCGATGACATATGTGCCCTGGATGCACATATGTGGGGCGATGCTGTGGGGTTTAAAAGTCCAGGCCCTGCCTCCAGGAAACTACCTGGTCTGTCCAACCTTCCCCAGAGCTTTGCCCTTTTAAACCCAAATGCCTTTTTGAAGTGTAAACTCCTGACCATTTCCTGTTCTGCCCGGATTCGACCTGCAGAGCCGGATTGCACCATCTGAGCCTCCTGCTGGAAGGGCTGCAGCCAGCCAGGCCTGGGCTGTGCTAGGCCAAGTGGAACTGCTGAACAAACAGCCGCGGGATTGCTGCAGGCCCTGGCCCTGCAGTTGGAGACACAGTGCCATCTAGTGGAGAAGAGAGGAAAGCCCCCTGTTACTTCTTTAAAAATAAATCCATTAGTGGAGAACCATTGAAAGAGACCAAAGAATCAACTGTCCTCTTCCATACCTAAGGAGCTTGAGCATCAGAGAGGGAAATGGGCTTCCTGACGGTCACACAGCCTTGACACGACAGAACCTCGTCCCCCGAGCCCCGGCTCAGTGTTCTTTGCACTACATTACAGTAGAGAAACCCTCTGCTATGGCTGAGGGTTGTCCATCTTCTCCCCCACCCCCTGCAAACGTGCTGGCCACGTCCATCACACCGGGTTACACGCAGGAGAAGCCACGGGCCCTCTGTGCCCGGAGGGGAGAGAAGAGAGCTTGCCAGCTCCGGCCTTTCCCATCCCTTCCCCCTACTCCCTTGGAGCTAAGGAAGATTTTGCACCTTCCTGGTCTCTGGGTACATCCTGGTCCTTCCAGGTCCCAGAGGAGGTAGGGGTGGGTGCGGGGAGCAGCACCCTTGCTTTTCTGTTCTCCGGAGCCTGCTGTGACCTTGATTGAAGGGCTGTGCAGCCGGCCTGCAGCTGCGAGGCATTTCCACGGAGCAGGCTGTTCCCCGGGCTGTTGGAGGAGCGCACGCTGCATTATTCAGTGTCGGGGTGAGGGCTGGAGGGGAAGGCGGGAGCCAGCACCTGCCTTCCGCCCCTGAAATAAAATCCGAAATGTGGACTCGCAGCCTCTGCCTGTGCCTTGGGATAAACCTTGGTCTCGCTTCTCCTGGACCTCCTGCGGCAGTGAAAGAATGTCCCTTCCTTCTGAGCCGGGCCTCCCCTCCATCCCCAGTCTGTCATTTCTGCAGGAAGGGCCAGACATCCTGCCTTACGTGAAGGTCACTGGCAGAGTCAAAGCCGTGGCTGTGACCGTGAGGGATGTGCCGTGAACCGTTACCCTCTCCTTTCGTTGAGCTTTTGTAGTGCCGGTTAGAGGAAGGGGCACGGGTAGCACCAGGGACTCTGACTCAGGGACTTTGTGGACTGGAATGTCCCGAACTGGCTAAGGTTTGAGGAAACCTTCGGTGTCCAGGGCGCTGGCTGAGTCAGAGCAGCGTCACGTGGGCTGGTTTCCCCCAGGCACACGCGTCCAAGCTCCCTGGTGGCCGAACAGCCTGCCCAGCCCAGCACCGAAGGCCTGTGCCCTGCCCCCAGTCAGAGAGCCCACCCCAAGCCAGGCCTGCCTCCTCCTGCTCCCACGGCCCCTGCACGGCCCCTGCACGGCCCCTCCACAGCTCTTCCTCGGCCCTCGCTTGCTCTCCAGCATTCTTTCTCCTTCAGAGCACGTGGTTAGAACAGGGCTTTGTCCGTGTGTCCGGGGGTCTGTTGAGCTATAGAGGCACAGAAGGCCCTGCCTTTCAGCCCACGCTGTCCCTGGAGAGGGGACCAGAAACAGCATCTCCACGACAGAGACCAGATCCTCCCACGGGAGCCGTTATAATTGGGTTGCCTTTCCAGCTGGAGACATGGCACCAAGTGAGTCACAGTGACATCCAGCAACACTTCATAAGAGCCGGCCTGTCCCCAGACCTCTCTCATCATCCGCCCGAGGCACATCTCTGACGAGCCTCCGCTTGATTCTGGCAGGGCCTCTGCTCATCATCACTCAGTGTTCCTGGCCGCGCTGTCCCTCCGGGCACACCTGCCGGAGCCCTGGCCGGCCCCTCCCGGCCTTGATTGGAGGCGGCTGGTCCCTCAGTTGCTCCTTTCTGGCTGGCTTTTCTCACTGGATTCCTTGAACTAAAAGACCGTCAAACTTTTTCATATGTCCCCTCTCCCCCGGCCCCATAGAGATGTTACCCACGCTGTGGTGTGCAGCTCCCCAGGTCATCCCCGTTGTTGACACAGGACTGTGGTTAGCATATAAAGAATACCCCTACAAAATGCACTGACAGGCCTGAGCCCCGAAACAGCTTGTATAGAACCAATGCATCCTGCCTTAAAGGGAAGGGCACACACTTATTCCGAGGGCACTGATGGATTTCTATATGCCAGGCACTCAGGAGAGAGCGGGATCCGACAGATGAACCCCCGCCTGGAAGGAGGGCACACAGGCATTTGTCTCATGAGTACAGAGACCCTTGTCCCGGGAGGCAGGGAGTCTGAGGAGCTGTTCTAGATGCTTCCACTCACCAGCTTATCATGTCTCCCTCTCTGATCCAGTCTCCTCACGTGAGTCCCTACCTTTGAGCATCTAAAGGTGCTTTGATTTGGTCCTCTCCTTAGATTCCGGAATCCTTGGATTCCCGACCAAGAGCCTAGAGCTCCCTGCCTGTCCTTAAGTGGGGATTCACATCCCTCTCTGCCCTCGCAATTCTTTTCTGCTTTAATTATTCCTTGGTTTTAACAAAGAAAGAAGAGAGAGCAACTCTCCATCAGGCTAACCTGCCTGCCTTCCCCTCTCATCCCCCTGCCCCCTCCTCTCTGCATGCCCACGTGGTCACACTCTCCCTTCTTCCAAGGTGTTTGTTGTGAGTGGCACGCTCTTTGGGGGTCACGGCGATGGCTTTGAGGGCATCCGCTCCCCCGGGCGAGCTCAAGAAAGCCAGCAGACAGGTCACAGGGAGGGGTTCGGTACAGTTGGTGCAACAGAACCCCTGGAAACCAATTAACAGGCTGAACACCAGAGGAAGGACGGCGGCCAAAGAACAGGCACCCCGCGGTAAACAATTACCAGCGTGGGCAGGGACAGCAATGTAGGTCAGCTCTCAGCCAGGAAATGGTGCTACAAGTGCGAGCGCGTTCCCTTCTGGCAGCCGCGTCCAGCGAAGGGCTTGCTTTCTGTCTTCGGGTGGATGGCCACCTGGTTGCTGGGGACCTCTCCAAGGTCTGTGAGACAGCTGGTCTCGGCTCCCCCTCCCCTGCAAAAGAACGCGGCTCAGGGGCCTTCTCACATTGACCTTCTGGTGGATGAGAGAGAGAGCGAGCGAGTGAGAGAGAGAGAGAGAGAGAGAGCACTAGATTCTGCTTTATAAACTGGGGCCAGACAGGGAAAGCATTTGGAGGACAGAGGGTGTTTCCTGGTGCAGGTGGTAGATTATTTTGTGTTTGTGTGTTTGTTTGTTTGTTTGTTTGAGGGGGTACTCATTCAGTGGTGCTTGTGAAGATTCGCCTCCTCTAGATGAGTCTCCAGGGCACCCTGAAATTAGGACCATCATCCGAAGTTTAGGATGCTTCTGGCGGGAACTTGGTTGAGCAGAAATGGAGACTCAGGGGTTCTGTGGGGATCCATTTCATACCCAACTGGATCTCAGATCCAGTTGGGTATGAAATGGATCCCCACAAGCCCTCGGTGCCCAGACCCAGAGGCACAGGGGTGTAAGAGCCACTGTGATGTTAAGCCTGCTCACCCATCGCGGTCACAGGCATGGACAGTGGACAGTGTGTCTGCCTTTATTCTCTTCGTGGCTCCTCAGAACAGCTTTGGAAAGCAATCAGGCCAGCTGTTAACATCTCTGCTTTGTAGAGAAGGAAACTTTGAGGCTCAAAGAAGCTCCGGGTGTGGAGGACGGTCCTCCTGGCATGGCCCAACCTATGAACCAGGCGGTCACAATTTGATTGCTGGTCAGGGCACAAGCGTGGGTTATGGGCTCAGTCCCCAGTGTGGGGCATGCAGGAGGCAGCCGATCAATGATTCTCATTGTTGATGTTTTTCTCTTTCTCTCCCTCTGAAATCAATTAAAAATGTCCTATATTATAAAAGGCCTGTGGTCGTGACGCCCTAACAGTGTCATGCCCAAACAACAGGTCAGAGCCACGTGGCAGAGGCAGGGCTGCAGCTCTGTGCTGTGCAGCCTGGGGTCTGGCTGGTGCAGCGAGTCTGGGTCTCGTGCAATTTTGTGCACTGGGCCTCTAGTATATATATAAAAGCGAGAAGATGGTCTCCTAGTGCTAAGGCCAGGGGTCTCCCTGCACCTCCGCCCACCGTGGTGTGTTGGGGTGTCCTCTAAGGTCCTGGGCCAGATGGGGCATTTATGCTCATGAAAGCAGGTTTCCCATATCTCTTGGCAACCTTATTCTAGGAACTACTTTATGTTTACTGGTGTCTCACTGAGGCTAGCCCTGCCATCTGGTGTGGTAGGAGAGCTTAGCCCCTGGGTACCACTTTCTCCTTAGACAGAGCCCTGACAGGCATTTTTCTTTACTTTTTTTTTTTTTTAATATATTTTATTGATTTTTCACAGAGAGGAAGGGACAGAGATAGAGAGCTAGAAACGTCGATGAGAGAGAAACATCGACCAGCTGCCTCTTGCACATCCCCTACCGGGGATGTGCCTGCAACCAATGTACATACCCTTGACTGGAATCGAACCTGGGACCTTTCAGTCCGCAGACCGACGCTCTACCGCTGAGCCAAACTGGTTTCGGCTGACAGGCATTTTTCTAGGCAGCTCCTGAGTCTATGTCATCAGGACCTGAGAGGAAGCTGCCTTTGCTCCTCATCCTCGGCTTCCCAGGGCAGCATCCGTGTTTGCCCAGGGCTCCGGGCTCCGCTCTCTGGTCCCCCTCCTGGTGCAGCTTGGTCCTGAGGCCTTTTCCTCCCTCGCACTTGGCCTCTGAGTCACGTGCACGTGTGACCAAACCTAAGGTCCTCTCCTTCGCAGGCACTGCGTGGGGAGCTTTGCTAGGCTTTCTGCTGTTCTCTTCTTAGGACAACAAAGAACTATCATCCTCGACTTAGCAACACCAGTCTCCTCCCATGGCAAACACCTGCTGACAGCTAGTCATGTAGCATTTTTTAAAATGGCACATGAGAAAGTTTGCAAAAGCAGTTGTTTAGAGTTCCTTAAAGGTTGCCAGCTGAGATGTCTTCCTAAATGAATACCAGCAGAATCCTACTTGGACTCCTTTCCAACTACTGGGCTTAACCTAGCGGATGCTGCACACACCCCACCCCCAATATGGTCTCATGCAGTAAATGCTCAGCATGACATGGCTTCCCAGGCTCTCTGCAGGGCGCCATTATAGAGGGGAAATGTCAGGGATGATGGAATGCATTGGATTTCAGGGTTCAGATGATTCTGTACTGCTTCTGCCTTCTCTTCAAGGACCCTTCTATCATTATAGCTTTTACAAATATATTTTTGTTGACCTTTAGAGAGAGGGGCAGGGAGAGGGAGAGAGAGAGACATCAATATAAGAATGAAACATTGATTGGCTGCCTTCTGCACACCTCGTATTAAGTAATTGTTTTGTTTTGTTTTGAACGTAGGATTTTGAACAGTTTCATTACAGGGAAGTTGGCACCTCTCACATGCAGGGCCCATTGCTAGGCACCCAGGGCACCACAAAGATGAATGTGTCATGGGCCACGCAGTGCAGCTGTGCATTGGACCCCTCCTACCCAGCCCTCTGAGCCTCAGCTCCTGCATTACTTTCCAGGAACTTTCTCGATCTGAGGTTCCATAATATCCTTTAATGTATTCACCCATTTCACAGACACTTACTGAGCACCTCCTATGCGTCAGGCACTGTTTGGACAGCTGTGCTTATCTCCCGATACTGTGGTTTTCTGTGTGCCAGTCTGCCTCCCTGCATGGGATGGGAAGCTCCTATGGGTAGTGAGCACATTCCCAATGCCTGCACTAAGCAGCTGCTCAATAAATGTCTGCAGAACAAATGAGGAGAGAGAAATTACAATATAAGATGGGTAGTTACTCAAATAAAACTTAGCATTTATATATATACTAGAGGCATGATGCATGAAGATTCAAGCAAGAATGGGCCTTCCTTTTCCTGGCTGCTGGCACCGCTTTCGCTCCAGCCCAGAGCCACCTTTCTGCCTTCCCATGCTGCCCAGAGACCCAGAGCAGCTGGGGCAGTACAGAACACCCACAGCTGCTTGATGCCTATGTATGCAAATTAACCCATCATCTTTGTTGAGTTAATTTGCATAATAACTTCTGATTGGCTGGTGAGTTTCATGAAGGTATGGTCAATTTGCATCTCACTCTTTTATTTGTGTAGATTTGCAGGTGTCAAACATAGACAGGACTTCTTTTTTTTAAAATATATTTTATTGATTTTTTTTACAGAGAGGAAGGGAGAGAGATAGAGAGCTAGAAACGTCGATGAGAGAGAAACATCGACCAGCTGCCTCTTGCACACCCCCTACCAGGGATGTGCCCACAACCAAGGTACATGCCCTTGACCGAAATCGAACCTGGGACCTTTCAGTCCGCAGACCGACGCTCTATCCACTGAGCCAAACCGGCTTCGGCTAGACAGGACTTCTTCATCAGACTCTTCACTACACCCCCTGTTGAAGCAGTCATTTCCATTTGCAGGCAGAGAACCTGAGGCCTGGGCAAAGCATGACCCACCAGGTATAAAACATGGGACCAAATCCCATGCTCTCTATCTTCTACGCAAGAGTGTTTCTTCTATGGGAACTGGAGGGAATGATGAGTTGGGGAAACCTGGGGAAGGAAGAGGTCACCCTAGAGAGAGACGGGGCCTGAAGCTGGAACTGACAGCAGGGGTGAGGTTGGCAAGGAGGAAGTCCAAGCAGAGATCTGAGAACCCAGGGCAGCCACTGGTCTTCCCTGTTGAGACTGAGATGAAGAGACTCGCAGACCCTGGGTGTTGGAAGGGACCCTGACATGGTCTAGTCCAGCCCAGCCCAGCAGTTCCTAGCCTGGCTGACCCTTAGTGTTTCGGGTGTCAGGGAAGATCTGAAGTGGCAGTTCCCAGGCTCCAACTCCAGTCACTGGGGCAGATCTTAAAAAGCTCCAGAGAATTTTGGATGCTGAGGTCTCCTTTAGAAAAAGTATTCAATTTTTGCCTATTGGGAGGCATTACTGGCTGCACTGAATCAAAGATTTGTCTGTGATAGGCTGTGTTCTCCCCAGGGCTTGCAGCCTTGCTCTTGCCTGCCATCTGTACATCCCGGCTCCTTCCCCTTTTGCACACGGGTCTTCCCACTCTGTCCCAAACTGAAGAGACAGCCTTCGGGTTGACTGCTTTAGTGCATGGTGATTTATTCTCTCTTGAGCAGATGGCCCCCACCTTGGACTTCCTGGAGGTGGGACTGAGGAATCTAGACTGGCTGGTACAGAGGCCTTGGCTGGCCCAGCCTAGTGGGGGGTGATGTGAGCAGCGGAGCACAGCCGGAAGAGCCAGGACCACAGCCAAGAGCGTTTCCACAAGCACAGCGTTCAGTGTCTCCTCAATGGCCCCTTTCTAGTAAATGTCATTGGCGGCAAATGCTCTCTGCAGAGTGGCCTGGTTTCCTATGCCCCCAGACTGGCCTTTGCCTCCATCTGCCTTTTGTTGCTCCTCCACCCTCTTCTTACACCCAATGAAAAGGCACCCAATGAGAAGATAATGAGAAGACACCCAATGAGAAGACAATGACGTGGTGGCCCACGTGCCTGGACTAAAGGTGTGTGGCTTTGACCAGACTCTCTGAAGTGGAGCCTTCACACAACCTCCCAAGACTGCTTGTTGTAGATCAATAGGAGCATTTTCTGCCACTACTGTGCTGAGCTGGTTTCAGACTTTTGTCAAAATGAGGTAATAAGACAAGCAGACTACTTACCACATATGGTGTTTTTTTATTTACATGCCTCTTCCCACTAGATTGGAAATTGCTTGAAAGCAAAGACCTATCTGATTCATCTCTGTGCCCCATTTCTGGTGCCTGTACGTGTTCAGTTTGCTGGCTCAATAAAGCAATATATATTTAAGTAAGACTTGATTCATAAAAATCCCACATGCGTACAGTTCAGCTCATGACAATACGTATTTTTTTAAATGAATGCTTGTATTGATTATGGTGCATACATCAACACATATGAATATGAAGACAAAGACATTGATCTCTCAGACCCCCATTGGTCCCCACTTTTCTCTGACTTTAAGTGGAATAGTGTCCCAGATTATGACAGCAAATTTACTGCACTTGGAACTCTTTATTTTAATATTTTAAAATATGTAAAAAGACATGTAAAACTGTTAATGCTTAATAGCAACCAAAGACATGCAAAAACACACTTTCACTTTCTATTTCCCACCAACAAAAGGAAAATCATAACAGGCAGCAACCTCCAGACTGAAGATGCTGCAGTGGAACTGTTTGCTGCATAATTCTTTAAAAAGCAAAGCAAAATCCACAACATGTTTTATTCCATTTGACCTACCTATCCTATCCCTGCAAATCGTCCTAAAGAAATAATTCAAAGGCGCAAAAAGCTACATAAATTTAGATTTTAGCATTGATTTCTATAGCAAAAAAACAAACAAAAAAAACCAGAAACATGTAAACGTGCCATAAAAGGGGAATAGTTGAATAAATTACCCTATACCATGTTGAAAAATGGCTGTCCTAAAATAATTATGAAGACGGTAGAAATTTGGGGAAAGAATATAAAACTGCTGCGTTTGCTGGGATGACAAATGTTAAAAATAGGCGTGTGTGCCTCCTGGGGAAAAAAAGCCACGTGCAAAATAAACTTCATCGTTCAGGAGATAATATATGCCGAAGTATTAACGACGGCGATCTCTGACTGGAAGGACTATGGACGGTTTTTATTTCCTTCTTCCATCTTCTCTACATTTTCCATTTAAATGAACAAAGAACGTATTTGGTTTATGGGGCAGATTGTAGTGCCATCTGTAAGCGCGAGCCTCTTCTGCCTGGGAAAGCGGTCTGTGATGATGATGCATACTATGGTTCGCATTTACTTTAACACTGTTTTATAGTTAAACGAGGTATTGCTTTTTTAAATAAATGAATTATAGACCCAGAAGCTGACATGGGTGGCGGGCACTCTGGTCTGTGCCTCTCACTTGGATGATAGAAGTAAGAGCTTCTGCTTGGTCTCCCACGCCCTACCTACCCCAGCCTATTCTCAGCACAGCAGCCAGAGTGCTGATGTGGGCACAAACGTGGGCACACATGTGGGCACCTTGCAGCGACTCCCCATTGGTGCCTACAAGGTGTGTAACCTGTCTCCCCGCCCCCACCTCTGACAGCCCCACCCTCCTTAGCTCCAGCCACTGGCCGCCTGCTTCTCTGCTAACAGGCCGGATGTGCTCCCCCCTTAGGACCTTTGTGTGCCCTCTGCCAGGGACCCACTCTGCTCCTCACCCCCGGCGCCACCTCCACACAGCTGCCTCTCTGACCTGCCTCAAGTTCTCCTCTTAGATGTCACTTTGTCACTTAGGTCTGCCTGCACCACCCAGCTAAAATCTCCTCCTGTCTCCGCCTGCCCCCACGCTCTCCAGACCCCCCTTACCAGGCTCTGCGTTTCTGTTTTGTTTTGCATGTATCCCTTTCGCTCACACCATGCTCTTCATTCCGTGCAGTGTTCCTTTTCTGTCTCCCCACATTAGAATGTGACCTCCATGTAGGCAGGGATCTGGGGCCAGCTATGTTCACGGATGGACCTCACATGAGCCCGGCGTATAGGTGCTAAATACGGATTTGCTGAATGGATTGTCACAGATGATCTGAGTCAGGTGCGGGCCTGCTGGGGACTGGGTTAAGAAGGAAAAGAGCGAGCTGAGGCTCAGGCCTGGGGTTGGGAAAGAAACAAACCCTCTACAGTCTGGAACCATTGACACCTCGTGGTTTTTTTGTTGTTGTTTGTTTGATTTTTAAATATAGTTTTATTTATTTCAGAGAGGAAGGGGGAGGGAGGGAGGAAGAGAAAAACATAACTGATAGGCTGCCTCCTGCACATTCCCTACTGGGGATGTGCCTGCAACCAAGTTATAGGCCCTGGACCGGAATCGAACCTGGGACCCTTCAGTCTGCAGGCCCGTGCTCTATCCACTGAGCCAAACCAGTCAGAGCAGGCTGGTCTGTTCTGACACTGCCGTATCCCAGGGTCGATGCAGGCGGTTTCCCGTCT
Source organism: Nyctalus aviator (assembly GCA_036971965.1). NCBI lineage: Eukaryota > Metazoa > Chordata > Mammalia > Chiroptera > Vespertilionidae > Nyctalus > Nyctalus aviator. The sequence goes on from CM072923.1 coordinate 184,410,345, forward strand.
GTATTTCCCAGGTGGGAGAGTGCGAGTTGCCTCCACGCTCCCATGGCAGGCCTGCAGGAGGCTGGCCACTGCTGTTCTCAGGGCTGCAGCCAGAGCAGGCCCAGGCTGCCTGTCGCCGGTTCTCCCCACCTCTCCGTCAGAGGACAGATGTCAGAGGCGGTTTCGGCCGGTCACAAACTGCACAGACGTCCTTATTGTAAAGAACTGGTGGGCATGACAATTATGAAACTAGGAGCTTTGTTAGGCCAAAGGACAGTGGTTTTGTTTGTCCTCCAACGGGGGGGAGGGGGGGAGAATGCATCAGAAATCGGCTGCTGGGTTGGAATGACTAGAAAGGAGGCAGGGGAGGGGGGGAGAGGGAGGTACAAACAATGTGTCAGTTCACTGGAACAAGGATTTCTTTTCCAGTGACCTTGGTCAGCACTCATACCCGGAGAGGTAGACGGTAATTGACTTTGTTTAACCTACACATTAAGTGCAACAGCGACCTTTTTAGTTGTATTTTTAGTTGTACCTCTTCTTAAAGCGAGGAGTAGCTCTGGGACTCTCTGTGCGCCTTGTCTAAGCTCATTCATGCATTTCCTTTCCGTGGAGGGAAACTCCTGGGGAGTCCGCTCCCCGCCCTACCTGTGTGTCTGGTTTCTGTCGTGTTTCCTTTGTTTTTGCAGAAACAGTCCACCCTGGTGACGTGGTCAGCTGAGTCCACTTGAGAACATCCCACCTCACCAAGCGCCTTGCTCTTCTTTCCCCCTTAAGAAAACAGATTCTCCTGGCTGGCATGGCCAGTGGTTGAATATCGATCAAAGAACGAGGAGGTCACGGTGTGATTCCTGGGCAGAGCACATGCCTGGGTTATGGGCTCGATCCCAGTGTGGGGCGTGCTGGAGGCAGCCAATCAATGATTCTCTCTCATCATTGATGTTTTTCTCTGTCTCTCCTTCTCCCTTCCTCTCCTGTATTATAAAAAGGCCTGTGGTCTGGTCAAGGGCATATACCTGGGTTGTGGCTCCATCCCCAGTGTGGGGTGTGCAGGAGGCAGCCGATCAATGATTCTCTCTCCTTATTGATGTTTCTCTCCCTATCTCCCTTCCTCTCTGAAATTAATAAAAATATATTTTTTTTAAAGAAAAAGAAAAAGAAGATTCTATGTCCCATGACATCTACGACTCCCACCCTGGCTCCTGCCCCCAGCATCTCCCTGGTTACTGTCTGAGAGGCAATTGGTCTTCCATTTTCCCCTCTGACCCACAGCCCACTGAGCATGGCAGCCGGGTCGCAGAACGAGGCTTGCTCAGTCATCCCGGTTGGTGGCTGTCACGTCAGTCGTTCAGCCTCTTTGGAGAGGATTTAAGCGGCTCCAACAAAGCCCTGCGGAGCTATGTCCTTCCACGGCGGCCGCCCAGGAGCGCAGCTGCTTCCCGGGCTGTTTGAAGGTGGAGGGACGCAGAGGGGCATCAGAAAGGACTGGCAGAAACTGCCCAGATCAGGAAAGGAAAATGTCATCCCCAGCGGAGACACAAAATAAAGCAGCCAATTTTATTTTTATAATGTGAGCGACTGTCTTGTACGTCGATGAGTCACTGAGAGCCTGCTCCCCTCAGATTGCCAACTCCCCCGCGGTGGCCTCTGCCCTCCTCTGCGGGTATGGCGGGGTTTGGCTGGGTCTGGTTTCGGGGAAACAGGCTCCCAAACTTCTCACCGTGTGGTGGTGTGCTGCCCCGATGAACTAAGAAAACCGATGCTCCTGCTTCGCTCTCAGAATGATCTCCAAACTCATGCTCGAGTAAAATAAGCTCATTTTCTCACCACTTCTGTTCAAAAAGTAGATGCGTAGATCCTCTTATCATGCAAAGGGCTCCTCTAAAGTATGCCCCAGAGCGCAGAAACCGGCACACCCTTTTATCTCAATGGATTATGAAGGCCTTTATGTCCCAATTTAATATAAAACGTTCTGGAGAGAGGGACTTTTTCTGCCTCTCGGGACAGGCCTGCATTTGACCCTGAAACCCACTGAAAACGGCAGGAAAGTGCATGAACCAAAGCAGAGTTTCGCTTGTGGGATGCCTGCCTTTGTCCCGCCCGATAGCGATCAGTCACCAGACCACGGGCCGTGGTGCTCGCCCGAGCGCCTTTGTCTGCGCCATGCTTTCTGTGGGAGCGCTGGGCGGCTGCCGGCCCAGGGTCACGTTCACAGGCCGCCTCTTCGGCAGGGCTGCTCCGGCCCGGCTGCTGTTGGCTGCGTCCCCAGGTACTTTCAGGGCAAGGGCTGTTGTGAGAACCACCTGCCATCTGTCGGCGAAAATGTTTTGGATCCTAAATGATGAGTCACTCGTTTCTCCTGCTGTTCCTTCTGCTGCTGGGACTAATTTGCCTCTTGGACGCCGTCGGGGGATAGACTGGCAGACCTTGCCGTGAAGCTTTGTCCTATGCAAGGTTCACGTCCCTCAGGGGCCGGCTTCCTAGCGCCATTGCTAGAAACCGTGGCGAGAGTGGCCTTTGCACTTCCACGAGGTGGGGAGAGGTCATCGGGGCCATCCAGCCCGAGCCTCACGTGGATCCTCACATGGGAGAACACCCAAGCGGCCGACTTCAGAGTCTATGGGTGGTTGCACGTCTCCTTGCCCACGGTCTCTGGCTAGGGTGCCAATGGCCAGTCACCAAGAGTGGCCTAACCCGCCAGCACTGTTGCTTACATGAATGACTAAGGTCTGGGATGAAGGTGGGCAAGGCAGACCTACCTACCCAGGGCCACCAAGAGGGGTGCCCTGGGCCCGGCTTAGCCCCTTAGGGCACAGCCCCTAATGGGCAATGCCACACGCAGAGCAGGCAAGGACTCTGAAATCCTGAGATAGTCCGCTCTCACCAACCTCCAGGAGAGCGTGGGGCGATTTCTGGGAGAAACTCATAGATTGTCCATGCAGACCAGCTTCGTGCTGTGATAGAAGCTGACAGCAAGAGCTTTGGGACGGGGAGGAGACATCCGGAGAGGGGCGGAGGGGGGTATGGTTTGGGAATGAGGGCTTGGAACAGAGCCAAGTGCTTCACCAAGGAGAAAGCTGAAGGCCAGGTTTACAAAACCCTCAGTCCACCAGAGTGTGGCACCCGGAGTCTCGAGCTAGAATAGAAGATGCGCTTGTCCATCGACTCAGTTTCACACAAATCTGTTTTATTGTCAGAATCATCATCGTTTGTCCAAAAACAGAAGTGAATTAAGCTGGTTCAACTCTAGCGTCATTCATCTATCTTAAAATATTTCCTGCCTTCCATATTTTCTCACCACCCCAAAAACCCTAAGCTAGATAGCAGCAGCAAAACCCTACGTGCGGAAGGCTCCGACAGCTTTGCGCATGCCCTGTTTCACGGAAGCCTTCTCAAGATTTCCTGCCTGGAGAAATTCCCGAGTCCCAGGTAGGTGGCATCTTATTCTTACCACAGAGCTGGTGTGATTTCATGGGAAGCAGGAGGTGCTTCCACTCCCCTCCCCCCAACCCCACTCCACCCTGCCCGCCTGCTAGATCCAAGGCACAGTTATGTACTGGAGCCCTGGGTGGGAGGGGAAACTCCTGGACGCAGGCCCCAGGCTCCGGCCACTGCTCCGTGATTGGGAGACCAGGCCAGTTGCACAGGCCGCCTCAGGCACTGCAGCCCCAGCTGACCTTGGAGCTGCTGACCAGGCCCCGATGGTCTTAAGAAATGTTGCCACCTATTCTAGATTGTCCGGCGGTGTGGGGTGCGGTGAGGACAAGGCGAGCCTTCTTTGGAAGAAGTGATTAATGGCGCTGATCTCAGCGACTAAGTATGGATTTGCTGGAGGTCACGTTCCCAACCACATTTCTTATCGATGCCCGAGAAGCCCTTGCCGTGCAAGCAGCAACAATGACCTGCTTCTAGAACTCTTGCCTTTTGTGCGTGCATGTGAGTTCTCAGGGCTTCCCGGTGGGTGGCCAGGCTCCAGGGGGACGGGGGGGGGGGGGCCAAGGTAGGGAGGGGGTGGTTGAGGGTTGGGAGGAGGGGACACGTTTCCCTACTCTGAGGAGTGATTTGGCCACAAAGGGGACCCAGATGAGACGTGGGAGTCTCGCTAAACTAGCAATGCCAGAGAACTTTGGCAAATCGTCCGTGTCACCACTCAGAGTTGGAAAAATAAGACTCTGTGGCTTTAACACAGCTACAGGCTAAGGCGGTCAGAAGTGCCTCATGCCAATCAGCCAGACACGGGGACACATGGTCTCTCGGCACAGGCACCACATGTCACACGGAACCCAGGGGCCCAGCCCCTTTGGGGGGTCCTAAGTCAGAGAACAGGGGCACCGCTGGAGCCTCTGTGTTTGGAGAAGGCAGGACACTGAAACTGGGGGGGGGGGGGCGGGGGGGGGTGTAAAACAGTGCATCCACACCCCGATAAACGGGGGGCGGTTAGGACAAACCTGTAGACTTGTAGGTTTATGCCGTTACAAAACCAAAGGCTCATTACTGACTAAGAAAATCAGAGCACACTGGCTTTTCCCAGTTTTGGAAGAATTCTGCACTCAGAGAGTAGCTGCCAAAAGATGTTAACCCTGGTCAGTCTTCGTTCCAAGGCAGCTACCGGCTCCTCTACTGGCGATTTGCTTTCCAGCTCCCAGGCTGTTTAGACACAGTGGCTGTAGTGGGAGAGGTGTACTAGCAGAAGATCCATTCTTTCCTCCGCAGCCGCCTCTTGCACCGAAACCCCCAGGAGAATCTGGCCACCCGAGCCCAGTGGAGGGTCTGCTTCCAACTCAGGTCACCACCTGTTTCTGAAAATACTTTGCAAGAAAGACAAATGCCAGCTGGACATTTCCTGAACCCTGGTTATTTATAAGGCTAGAATCCTCTCTGGGAAGTGTTTAATCCTGCATCAAATACAGAAGGGCAAACCATTGGCAGAAAGAGAGTTGAGAGAGAGAGAGAGAGAGATCATTGTAAAGGCAAGCAGGTGCTTCAGGAAGGTCCCAAACCGCTGGGAAGGAGGCGGCCTGTCCACGCTGTTGCAGGAACCACCCTGGTCACTGACCAGTTCACTCCAGGGGTGGAGAGAGTTGAACAACTGGAGAGAATCTTCTTGGTGCACTTGGTGCAGGTGCAGATCTCACTGCTTAAAGGGAGACGCTGGGAAGACGAGAGTCCCAAGAATCACCGCTGCGTGAGGCTCACGTGGCACTTGGAACCACCAGCCCGGGAGGCCCCGGCCCCTGAGCATGCTCCTTGCTCAGAGACCCGGGACCCCGGCTGGGTGGCTGTGGACTCAGACCCTCCGCTCCCCGTCTTCCTGCGAGATGCCCAGCACCGACTTGTGAGGGATCCTGCACTCCTGCAGAGACTTGGTGAGGTCGGAGAAACGCCTCCTGGGCACCTCCATCGTTTCGATGCTGCAGTGGCGGTAGGTGGCCTTGTTCTTGTGCTCGGCCACGGCCACGATGGTCTGCAGGTCATCCGTGGGCCGGAAATGGCGAACGAACCTTCGGCCCGACGGGGACCTGACGGCAAGCAGCAGCCTCGGCTCCTGATCGGATGGCTCCTCCAGGTCTCTGGCCCTGGAGGAGCTCTGTCTCCTGGTTTGGACGGCGGCGAGCTTCCTCTCCAGGAACTGAGCTGCAGCTCTGGAATCTTCTTGGCTGGTCTTCGTGGTGCCGGCCTCCTCCTGGTAAAGAGCCCGGAGGCTGCTCAGTTGCAGGGAGCCGGCCCTCGGGGCGACGGTTTCCACGCCCGCCTCCCCCAGGGTCTTCCTGTTGATGGAGGGGAGGACCGGGTACTTATTGAGGGAGGAGGAAGTGCCCATGGGCAGCTGCTGCAGCAGCTCGGGGACCTCGTGGGGAGCGCCCTGGTGCGGGGACCTGGGGGCGCAGGCTCCTGGCTTCTGGCTGCTCAGTGTCTCGCAGGGAATGGCTGGAGGCGGAGAAGGTGGCGTGCGGTGAGAGCACCCCCCCGCGTCCTGGGGCTGGTGTAGCCTCGGCCGCGTGCGGCCCTTGGCGGACTTGGGCCTTATGACGTGCATGCTCAGCGAGTCTGGCTGCCAGATGAAGCGCTCGGCTGCTGTGCTGACCACCGTGCTGCATTCAGGGAGGGCTCTGTTCACAGGGGCTTCTGTGGCCATTGCTTCTCAAGACCCCTACGGGAGCAGGAGGAAAGAGAGGAGGCCGTGGGTTAAATGCCACTCGCTCCCCAGGTGCCAGAATAAGCCAACTGGCCACAAAGGAGAGGGGCACCAGCTGCAATTCATTCATTCACTTACTCACTCTTCATTCATTCATTCATTCATTCAGGTATCGGACTATATCAGCGAACCAAAATCCTTGCAGCTTATATTGTTATAGTGAGAAAAGACAAGTGTTAAGCCTAGAGGTAAACAGGTATTTTCAAAGAATGATAACTGCAATGAAGAAGATAAAGTATTCCATCAGAGAGTGACTAGGGTGGGGACTAATTCTGATTCTTACTTGGGGGAGCCTTTAAGCTGAGAGACCATATTGAGAAGGGACGGGCCATGTTACAACCTAGACCAGGGGTCGGCTACCTTTTTCCATCAGTACTTTCTGGCTTTGGGAGCCTCATGGTCTCTGTCCCAGCTCCTCCGCCCTGCCATTGTAGCACAGAATCACCCACACACGACTATGCGAAGCCGCGGTACCAGGAGCTGCCTGTGCTCTAAAGAGCGAATGTACCCCTGTTAAGTCACCGCCCAGGAGAGCCAGGCTCAGCTTCACGCGAGAGCTGAGGGGCAGACCAGCCAACTTCCCCTGCATGCTGTTAGAGGGCGTCCCCACACAGGGGACAGTGGTTAGCGCTGGTCCAGTACTCACTGTGGACGAGCCACCCTCTGTGACTCCCCACTGGCCTTTCTCCCTCAGTCCTTTTCCTCTTGACCCATCTGCCCATTGCTTTTCCTTCCTACCGTCTTGTCATCCAGTGCACTGTCCCTCCAACACCCCAACCCTTGTCAGCAGGGGCGGAGGGAGAGGAGGGGGCGGCCCCATTGTTGACCCGTCCACAGGCCAGAACTTACAGGGGCGTCCTCGGGTTCTAGACTAGGGCCCAGCTAACCTCTTCTGTACATGGGCAGATAGTAAACATTTTCAGACTGTCTGTCACAAGTACCCAGCTCCGCCCTTTTGCACAGACGGCATGCAAATGAGCGGGTGTGGCTGTATTTAAATAAACCTTCCTGTGCGGACACAGACATTTGAATTTCAGATAGTTCTCGTGTGGCACAGAATAGTATTCTTCTTTTGATTTCTTTTTTCCCCCCAACCTCCTAAAAGTCTAAAAGCTCTTCTTGGATCACGAGCCGCACAGAAACGTGGCGGTGGGCCGGATCTGGCCCGCAAGCCGTCATGAACAAACACTGTCCTAGACCAATGGCGAAGGGGACTCTGGGCCCAAGCTGGTCCTATAGAGAGGGGAGCCAGAAAGGCGGGGTCACGGCCAGCGAGCAGCCGCACCTGAAACAGAACCCAGGTCTGTGACCACATTCTGTCTCTTGCTGTTAACGCTCCTGTCTCCCCAGCTACCTGCAAACACTCAGAGGGCCCTCGTATGTGTGTCTGGCACCTGGGGTGCCCAGGAGAGCCCACAAAAGCTCACAGGAGCGGGGTGCCTGCGCACGGTGGGAGGCGTGAGCATTTCTCTGTGCTGGCCCACAACCGCCAAATCAGGTTTTCCCTTCTTTTTCTTCTGCTTTTTCTTCTTCTTCTTCTTCTTCTTCTTCTTCTTCTTCTTCTTCTTCTTCTTCTTCTTCTTTAAAATATATTTTATTGAATTTTTAGAGAGGAAGGGAGAGGGATAGAGAGCTAGAAACATCGATGAGAGAGAAACACCAACCAGCTGCCTCCTGCACACCCCCCACTGGGGACGTGCCTACAACCAATGTACATGCCCTTGACCGGAATCGAACCTGGGACCCTTGAGTCTGCAGACTGACGCTCTATCCACTGAGCCAAACCGGTTTAGGCAGGTTTTCCCTTCTTTCCTGGCCATCTTGGCGGCCCTTTCACTAGCACAGTCACAGTCACCTTCTCCTGCTGGTCCCCGGCCACTTCTTCCCAGGACACTGCTAGGTCATGGGCTCCTGCCTCCCTCCGAATCCTGGCTACCGCTGTGACTGCTGTTCTCTCTGCCACAGGCTGCCCAGCCCTCTAACGGCCTGGCAACCTCCTGGTACCTCGTGGTCCCTGAGCAGCAGCACGTTTGGCTGCACGGGACACGCGCCCTGGAGTCCGAAGACCTGGGCTCTGTTTCAGGCTCTGTCTCGAGCTAGCGATGTGACCACAGGCAGTGGCTCCATCTTACGAGTATGGCACTTTCCACATCGATGGAATGAGCTATTTGACCCTGAAGGCATTCTTTAAATGCCTCTGGGTCTGCCTCTTTATCTGAAACATGAAGCTAGTGACATGAAATAATGTAGATAAAGCCGTGATCACTGGCCTTGGTGCAAACGGAAGATTTAATTAAATGATTAAGGGGTGGGGTTTCTTTGTTGTTGGTTTCCTGTTGGTTTCGTGCTTTTATTATTTTAGGCCCAATCGCCTTGCCTGTTGCTTCGGGGCTCTTCCCTGGAGTGTAGTCATCTCTAACCAGCTGGGTCCGTGGTCGGCAAACTCAGGCTCGCGAACCACATGCGGCTCTTTGGCCCCTTGAGTGTGGCTCTTTCACAAAATACCACGGCCTGGGCGAGTCTATGTTGAAGAAGTGGCGTTAGAAGAAGTTTGAGTTTAAAAAATGTGGCTCTCCAAAGAGATTTCCATCGTTGTCCTGTTGCTATTTGGCTCCGTTGACTAATGAGTTTGCCAACCAACGCGCTGGGACTCGTGCCTGCCCCGCCCACTGCACAGAAATGCCAGGAGGTGGATTTCAGCGGGCTATCACCTATTGAAATTGCCTCACACATATGAGATCAATGCTTTCTAATAAATCCCTTCTCACTCTAAGCTCTAATCTTAAACACTTCAACTTCACTTACTCCATGCTACCTTCATCACCAAACCCTGAGCAACCGATACGTTCTGTGGGCGCTGCCACTGTGGCCTATTTTCAGAGCGTCTCCCCTTTCTCTCCATTCAAACCACAATCGGACAAAACATGCCATCCCTGCACTTTCCTGAAGTCCTACTCGGTGCAAAGTCTTGAGCAAAGCTAACCTCTCTCTCTCTCTACTTAACAGCCTCTGTCTTTTCTCCATTCTGCTCACAGGCCCAGTCTTCCAAACACCCCCACTTCCCACTTCTCACTCGGCTTTCACACCCAATCTGGCGGCTGGGAGTTCAGGAGCCTTCTCCTTGGCATCAACACAGCCTGCCCGTCTCTGTAATTTAACCTATTTTCTGATCAACTGCGAGAAATGTGTTGGGTTCCCTCCCCCCCACCTTTTAGTTTAGTTCTAACGTCTTTCACTTGTAATTAAGCAATTCTGCACTTTAACTCAGGGCAGCGCAAGGAGGTCATGATTATCCAACTCTCTGCCAAAGATAAGCTCAACAGGCACACTACGCCCCCTCTCTGCCTACCCTCCCCTTTGCGGGATGGCTATTAATTTGCCACAGCTTCCACGGAGTTATCACAGGCTTGGCTCCCGGCTCCCACACATGCCTGGGGAAGGCTTTACTGTCAGGGAGCTTGGTAACTTAGAAACCTCTTCCTTAACAACTTGGGCGAGCAGAGTCATGCGGCCTCCCGGGCGCTCTGTTGCTGGATTATTTTTAACAGTAAAGCTGGAGTCTGTGCCTGTACTTTCTACACCTCCTGGCACCATATAATTATCCATGTTCAGGGGGTGTCATAGTCAAGACACGCTGGTCATAAGCGACCATGATTGCGAGCTATCTCAGAGCACAACCTCAGTGGTGACTAATTCCCATAAGCCCACTCGTGGTTATTTAGAGATTTAACATCTCCTTCAGGTAAAATCATTCCATCGAACCTGCTTTCGTAACCCACTGCCTCCTCCCAAGTGCAGGGACCATCTGCCACGTGGCGGGAACACCAGCTCTCCCTGGCATCGAGGACATGGAGAGGGGAGGTGGGGTGGGCAGGTGTGCGGGGACCGGGGCCAACTTCATGCCTTTCTATTCACACTTCGGGTCCAGAGGCGCTGCCTGCCTCGCTCAGTCAAGAAAGGCTTGTGTGGCACCCGTCATTATCCCCTCTCGGCTCACTTCACCACCTCTAGGCCTGGCAGACACAACCACCAAGTGACTTGACAAGATCTGGGCGTAGGCACATCCATCAAGCTGCCGGCTGCGTCGGCAAGTGGCCTGTTTCCGTAAACATACCGTCTGGTCCAGGGGCCTGCTAGGAGTCGGGAAACAAACACTGAGAATGGCTTCCAAGGAGCTGCCAAAAGGGCAGGTGCGCATTCCTTAAGATTAATCGCCAAGCCAACCAGAAGGAAGGAAACCGCCTCAGGAGAAGCTGTGGCCACATTCCTGCTTTCCCTGGGCCCGCCTCCCTTCCACCCACCGCAGGGTCAGACCACCCTCTTGCACTCACTCACAGCCCAAATCTAAATCGACGGTAAGTGCAATAAAATATGACCACCCACACACCGCCTGCTGGGATGTACCGAGGGTGCCTACTTGTGAACCGGTCTTTTAAAAATATTTATCAGTTAATACTCTTCCCCCTGCCAATTCCCACCCCTCCTCGCGATGCTTTCTGGATGAAACCGCTCAGAAGAGCCAGCAGGAGATGGCTGTTGGCCTGAGCGTGAGAAAGCTTTGGGACCATTCCCAGCTCTCACCAGGGCTCATGATTGGAATACGCTGTCCGTGCAGAGAGCCGCGTGTAAAAAGGGGGCGTGGAGAGGTTGGACCACAAGCCACCAAGGGATCAAAGGTTTGGAAAAGGAACTGGGGATGACTCCCAGGGGAATGGGTAGGTGGAGGGGGGCAACTCCATTGTCCCCAAGAACCCAGGCAGCTCCAGAGGGAAACCAGCCTCAGCAGCTGGCAGAGGGGATGGGGAGGGGCCAGGAAGAACTTGCAGAAAATGAGAGCTGACTTGGGTGAAAGAGCACTTGGTCTGGGGGAGGCTCAGAGCTAGTTCCGGCCTCTCCATGTGACGGGATGTCCTTTTGTCCCTCTGGATCTGTGTCCTGTCTGTCCTGCCCAACCAGGAGGGGATGGCCCAACGGTTCCCTAGGCCTCTCGGCTACCGCAGAGCCCCGGAGTGGTGTCTTCCAGCAACGGTGAGCTCCGGCCGGGCTGGCTTTGGCACTGGGGAGTAGCCTCCACTCTCAGGGACCCTGCCCTTATCTCCCAGGGTTCGCCCAGTCCGGCTTGGGGAGGTGGAGCCCGCCTGGGCAACGTGTGTGGGGCTCGGGTCTGGCCTCCCCCTTCCCTTTCAGGCGGTAGGGGCTGTGCGCTGGCTCTCTGGGCCAGCGGGGGCCATGCTCACCTCGCCTCTCTGCTCCATCCGCGCAGCCGCGGGCTCTGTCCCGCTGGTAAACAGCTCCGGTCTCCCGGGCAACCGAGCTGGTGGGGGGCCACGTGCTTCCGGTCTGGTTCCGGAATAGGCCAGGCCCTGAAAAGGGGGTGAAGGGGGTGGGGGCCAGGTGCTGGGCGGAGGCGGAGGAGGCAGACCTGGCGGGGATCTCACCTGCCTCCCTGCCTGGTTCCCATCTCCGCGGGGAGGTGAGCACCTGGCTCTGCCCTGGGTTGGCCGTGCAGAGCGGCCCGCTGCCTCTAGCCCTGGTTTGTGACCTTGGGTCAGGCCTGACCCTGCCAGTGTCCCCAGTATGTAGACGAGGTGCTGCACTCACTGATGTCTGGTGAACCCAGAATCTGAGGGGCTGCTCTCAAGGCATCTGTCTGAGTTGGGGAGCACTCTCATCTGCCTTCGCTGTCCTCAGTGCAACTCTTTCCAAACCAGACCCCAGACCTTCTCATGTCCACATCCAAGCTGGGACCTTGTTTTCAACGACATTGACCTTCTTGCTTTGACCTGCCTGATGATGACCTCTGACACTTCCAGCAGCTCCTACTGCGTTTGTCTTTCCACATCACGGAGGCTCCGCCCATTGCCCCCTCTGCTTCCCCACTGCCTCACAACCTGCTCCTTCCCGGGTCCATCCCCCCAGTTGTTTTTCTTGCAAAAATCCTCTAGGCCCTGTCTGCTGTCTCTCCATTCCTCCCACTCGCCGAAACCTCAGTCAGCCCGCTGACACCTGGGCATGGAAGAGATCTTGACCGGCCACATTACATTGAATAACGGGATGATCTCCAACCTCCATGAAAGCCTCAGCCCACGCAGAAATCATTCCACTTTCCCCCGCTCCGTGCTGTCTCCTTTCTGCACCCTGGCTATTTCAAACCTGTTCTCTCTCCTGAAAGCTCCCTCCTCCCACTCAGAAGGCAAACTTCCTTCTCTCTTCAGAGAGACAATAGAAGCCATCAGGTGGAACTGTTCTCAGCTTTCTGCCATCAGCCCTACCAACTTGTCTCCCTGCTTTCCCCTCTCCTTCCTGTTTCAATGCAGGGGATCAATCCATCCTCTGATTCTGTCCAAAACGGACGGCTCCTCCAGAACTTCATAGAGGCCTGTTCTCTGTCACAGGCCACACGAATGCACACCCTCATCACAACGCAGGACGTTGCTTCTGCTGTTCCCTTTGCTTAGAAGATTCTTCTCCAAGCTCCCCCCCCGCCCCCACTTCCTTTCCTTTACCTAATGCTCCCTTACCCTTCAGAGCTCCATTGGTGAAGTCGTCTTTCTTCCACGATGGAATGGGCTCTGGTCTGCCAGGCACTGTTCTAGACTCTTGGAATATGTAGGTGAATAACATAGTGACTATCATAGTAAAAGGCAATGTTAGTAGATATTCAAAAACCTTATCAGAGGAAGGAATTGGGATTCATTACCCAGCCCGGTGGCAAAATATTTGCTACATGAGCATGACTCCAGGCCCCCTTAAGATGTTTACGTTGGGTTGAGAAGACCCCCAGAGAGTGACAAATGAGATAGATGATTTTCCATACAGTTGGAGCCAAGTGTGGAAGAGCAGGCACAGGCTGGACATGATTCTGTGCTAAGCGCTTGGCACTGGCAGGTCGTTGGGGCTGCGAAGGAGGTAATTCTTGCAGCAGCGGTGTTTCTGCCCATCTCAGGAAGCGCCTCAAGTGGAGGTGAGGGCCTGGGCTGGGGCTGGGCAGACTTGCTGCAATGGTTACCTCATCCCCCATCCTGGACACTCAGGGAGGGGTCTGAGGCCCCCAGAAGGTGCAGGAGGTGGCAGCTATAGGAGCTGATAAAGGTTTGCAACTCTGGGCTGGTGGCTTCTTTCCTGTATATGATTCTGTCAGAAATAGCTCAGCCCGGCAACACCCACCCAGGAAAGATTAAAGTGAATTCTTCATCAGCTATTTTAATATCACCTAGGAATTATGCAATCTTTTGGAAAATCAAATTGGCTTCTCACCCCCTTTTAGTGTGTGTGTGTGTGTGTGTGTGTGTATGTGTATGTGTGTGTATGTGTGTGTGCATGCCCACGCGGGCAGGCAGTGAAATGGTGCTTGTGCCTAGGTCTGTTTAATATTTGTAGTGTCTTTTGCTTCCCGATGTCATGTAATGCACAGCATGAAATGAGAGGGAGGCTGGAGAAAAGGAAAGGCAGCTGGCCAGACGGTTGCTGTGCCTGCGTGCTCTTTAAGGAGATAGCTGCCTCTGCTGCCTCTTTCTCACCTTTCTTTAAAGAGGTGTCCGCAAAGGACGGACCCTGTAGTTCCCACCTGCGAAGTGGGTTCTCAGTCACGTGGCCAGAGGTCACCGCCATGCCAGCTCCGTGTAGACTCTCTCCTTCCCAGCCATGGTTCCCGCTACTCCCCAGCCCTCTCCTACAGCCAACTGGTTCCCCAAAAGGAAACCTGGGCCCTTGGCTTTTTCATCTCTAGGGTCTTTTCTCATGCCTACCCCACCCTGCTTCCTTCCTGGAAGTTAGTTCAAATTTGCTGATCCCTTCGAGGCTCATCTTAAAAGTCACCTCTTTCATGCAGACTTTTCTGGAACACCGTCTCTCTCTTCAGATTTCATGGGCCTTTTTGGGTCCCTTTTGATCCAGTAGAAATGCCCAACCAAGATGGCAGCACCATGCACCCTCACCATCAGATTAGCTCCTCTCATCTTCATGCCTGGCACTTCATCTGTATCCGCCGATGGGACCATCACAGGTGTTGCAGACATGGACACTGTGGTCAACTTTGAATCTTGGCTGAGAACCTGGGGTAACTGGTTTAACTTCTATGGGCCTCCATTTCCACATCTGTAGAATGGAGATGATAAGAATAGGATCGCTGTGTGGAGATGATGAAAATAGGTGCTTGGCAAATGAGAATTCAATGAATAATGATGGTGATGCCAACCCCACGGCTGGCTTTCCTCTTGAGAGATCTAGCAAGCCACCAGTTGGTATCCTCTCCACCCCAAGGATATCTGGATGTTTGCAGTCTAAATGACCTCCCCCCCAGGCTAGGCTGAAGTCAGGAGCTTATGTGCTTTTCACCTTTGCAGTCTCTGTCAAAATGAAACCTTTTCTGGGTGACACAAAATCTGTCATTGTGCTCCGGGAGCAGTACTGTTGATGTGGGTAGAGCCATCTGCCCCTATACTCAATGTCCCCATGTTCGCTGGCTTTATCAGTTATTGTTTTAAGCATTTCTCCCTCTCATTTGCCTCCCTGCTAAGAGGAGCCATTTGACCTACATCCCCATTTAATGTCTGTGTCTGAGCAAAGAGAGGCTGCTGATGCATTGCTAGAACGGTATCTGAGAGGAGAGCTTGTGGCAGCTGCTTGGATGCTCGGTCATTGGTTGTGTTCTCAGTGTTTTGGGTAAGTATGGCCCGTCGCTTGGTGACCCACAGGTAAACAGGAGAACTGCCAAGCGGGAGGGACGCCACCTTTGGAGTCAGACACACCTGGGTTAAGTTCTGGCTCCATCAGTTTTCAGGGCAAAGCACCTAGCCTCTCCCCAGCTCTATTTCCTTATCCATAAACTGGGGCTGATTGTCTGTGCCCCCTCAGGACTATTCCAAGTGGCTTCAATCAGATAATCCAATGGTGCTCAGCCTTATGCTGGTCCTCAGTAGGGTGTGGTTTTGTTTTTAGTTCTGTGACTTGAAGCATGATTGTACTCTGATCATTCATTCATTCATTCATTCATTCCCCAAATATTTACTTACTGCCCATCTCTCTGTGCCTAGTTCCCTTATCTGCAGAATGAGGAAAACAATAGAACTTACCTAGCTGGGCAATGTGAGAACAGAATGAGTAGATATGTGTGAAGTGCTCAGAAACTGTATAAGGTGTAAAATGAGTGTGATGCAAATGTTACCCACCCTTACTGTTATTGCTGGTTTGTCCTTGGCACTGAGCTAGTTAGGTTCCAGGGATAAAGAGATGAACAAATTGGAATGAGCCTTGACTTGCAGATCCTTCAGGCTCCTTCCTCCTTATCTTCTCCGTGGGAAAAAAGCCAACCCACGTTTTATCACTGTCTATGTAAGATGAATTGATGGGTCTTTGGGGATAGCTCTTAAGCACCTGCCAACTTGTTGGCTATTGCCCTCGAGGCTGGCATAGGAGGCAATGCATGCACCCTACTCTGCTCTCGCCCTTCATCAAGTCTGTAGGCCTCTTGGTTTTGTTTCAGCACAATCCAAAACTCCTGCAATGATTCCTCAGATGGAGAGAACCGTGTCTGTCCTGCCTAAGTCATGCTGTGAAGGTCAGTGTCTGTGAAAATGTAGTGACCTTCAAAATGCTATACAAACAAAAGGTCTAGTCAGGGGTCTGGTGAGGTGCCAAAAGCACTGGGCGGAGTCAGTGACCAGAGGTTAAGCCCTGTCCCTTGGTAACTATGTGGATCTTTTTCAGGTCACTTCTCACTGTGCCCTGGTTTCTCAACTGTCAGATGGGTGGGGTTGTAGTGAGGGGTGTATAGGAGCAGAATGCCATTTAAGGTAAATCCAGGCCCCCTCAAATGCCACCTCCTTGTGGAGGTGAATTCACTTTTCCTACCTCTGAGCTCAAAGGCATTTATTGTGCAATCAGTAGAGCAATGCTCATCACTCTATTATCATGCATTATATAAAATATAAATGTATTATCACGGCGTTGGATAACACAAAGCACGTTTATTGCATTGTTTCAGTTGGTCCCCACGAGTCTGTGTAGTCAGGGGCCTGAGGAGAGCAAGGACATTGTTCAAACTCTCTGGGCCTCCGTTTCTCCGTCTCTAAAATGATGGTGAAGCTGCTCAAGGTTTTCTGAGGATGAAATAATGGAATACCCGGGAGCCTTCAAGGAAAACAACACCGGCATTTAGTCATTTCTTCATGAATGTTGGAGATGATCGATAGGCACTTGTAGTGTCACTTTAAGGAGAGGAAACCTAGGGGCTAAGTTGATGAATAAGATACCTGGGCATCAAGGAAGGTAAACGTGTGTGTGTGTGTGTGTGTGTGTGTGTGTGTCAGGGTGCGGGTTATCTACCTTGCAAATGGGCTAGACTTTCCCAAGCTGGAATCTGTCATGGCACATACATGCCTTTAAACTTGGGGATGGAGGAAATACCGACTCCTCAAGAGAAAAAGAAAAACAAGATGAAGGGATAGTGTTGCCAAAGAAAGAAATGTTCGAAAAACCACAAATTTGTGCTTTTTAAATAACTGAAGCCTTCTTTATCTTTATATTTACTAGCGTCTCACTACCAGAAAGTGTCTTGTTAGAGATGGCTGGGTTTAAAGAGTTCTCTCTGCTCTGGGCTCTCCTCTGAGGCCTTCCAAGGTTGGCCTGCAGCTGGGGTTTGGCGTCCACATGGACTCATCTCATTTGGTCATTTCCTCCTGAACAGGCAGACACTCACCTAGCTGCCCCCTGGCGACCCGAGGAAGCTGTGATCGCGGCGCCTCCGACCCCCTGGTCTCCTCAGGAATGAAGGTCCTCAGGGTGCTCGTGGTCTTCACGTCTTGCTGTAAGTAGTGAGCAGCGGGCCAGTTCTGGGGCGCTGTCCCCCTGCCTGTATGTGTCTGTGGGGCAGTTCCTTTTGAGGTGGCATTGGGCGAGGGATATCAGCTGTCGCTCAAAAGAGAATCGGACAGAACAGGCTCCCACCAAAGTCCTCCTGCTTGATCCCAGTGTTAGGATTTCCCAAAACTTCTGAAAAATCAAAAGTTGCAACAACCATTTGCTAAGAAAGAGGGTGCTGGACTCTGTCATACCACACACACCCCTTCAGGAGTCTTTCCTCAGGATGCTAGTTGCCTTTATTTAAGATTGTGTGGCTTCTAGAACAAAACCACAGACATGCAGCTAGCTTATTATTTATTTATTTATTTTTATTTAAAATATATTTTATTGATTTTTTTACAAAGAGGAAGGGAGAGAAATAGAGAGTTAGAAACATCGATGAGAGGGAAACATTGATCAGCTGCCTCCTGCACACCCCCTACCGGGGTTGTGCCCGCAACCAAGGTACATGTCCTTGACTGGAATTGAACCTGAGACCCTTCAGTCTGCAGGCCGAAGCTCTATCCACTGAGCCAAACCGGTTAGGACCAGCTAGCTAATTTAGAAACAATTCCTTTCTATTAGAAAGGCATTCTTCTGGTGACTTATGGCGTAGCTGGTAATCATGAGTCATCACTCCCAGCAGGTCAGATGGCACACCTCTGCGATGTGAAAGAATGTGCAGGAAACAGTGCGGTTCTATTGGAAACTCTTTGACTCTTGGATTAGTTGTGTAAAGATTTGTCTAAATCTGTTTTCCTCTCTGTTTCAGTGGCTAAGCAATAACTTGTGGGTCCCTAAGTCAAAATGTCAAAATGGGATTCTCATTTTCTCTTAGCGGTGGACTTGACAGTTTTCAAGATCACGGTGTGGATGGGCCCATGTGCTGGCAGTGCCACTTCCATACCCCGTGGTGCGCCCAGAAGGCTCTGGCCTCTCTGTGGGGGCCGTTTGGACAGCAGTGACCACCCCAGGCTTCGGCCCCTCTTTGGTGCGTGGTGACAAGATATCCAAAATCTCAGTATGAGATGGAAAGGCTCCTGGGAAAATTTTCCCAAACCCTCTCACTCTGGTTTTCTTCTTCAAGTTCATGCTTTATTTTTACAGCAAAATTAAGATGTGCATGTAATTAAAACGTAAAATAAGTGAGTGAAGAGTAACAAAGTAAAGCCCCTTCTCATGCCTCCCAGACCCCAAGCCTTCTCTACCCAGATCAACCATTTAAAGAGTCAGGTGTCTGTCCTCCAGGACTTTGCACACACATGCATTTAACACGTTTTAACAGAAAATTAGACATTTGCATCATAAAAGAGAATCATACAGCATAAAAGTGAAAATGCAGCCAAAACCGGTTTGGCTCAGTGAATAGAGCGTCGGCCTGCGGACTGAAAGGTCCCAGGTTGGATTCCGGTCAAGGGCATGTACCTTGGTTGCAGGCACATCCCCATTAGAGGGTGTGCAGGAATCAGCTGATCAATGTTTCTCTCTTTTCAAAGTTTCTAACTCTCTATCTCCCTTCCTCTCTGTAAAAAATCAATAAAATATATTTTTTTAAAAAAGTGAAAATGCACCCGGGAATATATAAAATAAAATGTTGCCCGTTTTTCTCTCCACCTACCTCCTCAATCCCATTGCCTAGAGGTATTGCTACTAAAAGTAGTATGTTTTTGCCCGGCGGGTGTGGCTCAGTGGTTGAGCATTGACCTATGAATGCCAGGCTCTCGTGGCATTGTTTCCTCTTCCTGATTTTCTCCTTGGCAGTGGTAGCCCCCACCCACAGCAGCTTCTGGCAGTTTCAGAGGATGGTCAAGCACATCACAGGGCGGAGTGCCTTCTTCTCCTACTATGGATATGGCTGCTACTGTGGGCTCGGGGGCAAGGGGACCCCCATGGACGACACCGACAGGTGAGTGAGGACACCACCACCCCCCCACACCCCCGCATTTCATTTGCATTGAAATCTATGTTTGAAGGAGGGCTCGTGTCCGGGATCCCGCATTGCAAGTAACAGAAACCAATTCAGGTGAGGGCGAGAAAAAAGCGGAATGGGAATTGGAGGATGATCTCAAGGTGCTTAAGATCAGGGCCAACTTCCTGCACATGTGGCCCGTACAGCATTCCCAAGGACCTGCCCCACCTGCAAACCCCTATGTCTTCATTTGGCACCAGGCCTTGCAAATTACGGAGTCAGTCCAGCTCAGAGTTCTAGAAACACGTTCAATTTTCACAACAAACATGCTCTTCTCCCAGCTCCCCGGTTTTTAGATGGGCGCAGCAAGACTGACCCGGTGCCTTCCAGTCCGAATTCCAGGAGAGAGAATCTGAGGACCAATTTGAAAAAGTCAGGATTTGGACAAGAATTTGCCTGTTCTAAAAGCAGGGCCCTTTGAGGCTCTGTGCCCTCCTTGTCCAAGTTCAAAGGCAGATGAGAAATAACACTATTAGCCGAAGATGACAGGTAGCTAAGAGCTTGTCTAAGAGCAAGTAGCCTCTCTGTGGGGAATGTCTTTGAACCTGAGCCTTCCCTTAATGGCCGCCTCCTCGTGAACCCAGAGAACATTTAGGGAGCGAGACTTTTCTAAGCGCTTTGAGCTGCATGTGGGCAGGGGTGGGGAGAGGGGAAGACAAGCGTCTGGCCCAGGGCATCAGCAGAAGGATGTCCTTTTCCATGTCTTAGGTCCATGCCAGGTCCCTGCATCCCTGCCCCTTATACACTGGCTGAAGAAGTGAGCCGCCCCCCAACATTTTCCTCACCTCACATGTTCTCCCTTTCTGCCCCCCTCAAATCTACCCCCCCCCCCGTCACTCTGAGCACCATGAAAGCAAGCACTGAAGCATTAGGTGTTTGTGCTGACCACCGCCTCCTCAGAGACTACCACGGTGCTTGGCATATAGTAGGTGCTCATAAAAAATCACTGCATAATGAATGAGTACACAGAGCTACAGTTGAGTCCGGAGCTGCCATTTTCCAGCTGTGTCCTTTTGGGAAATTCACCTCCGAATCTCATTTCCGCCCCCTGTGAAATGGGGACAGTGACGGCACTTCCTAGGGTTAGTGTGGGGAGCTAATGGTTAGTGGTTACTTATATTATTTTTAATATTATTATTAATTGACCTCCTTATCTTCAGCACCTTCTTGTCCCGGGGGGGAGGAGGCAGGTGAGTCCTTTGCACCCAGGGCCTCCAGCTGACCCCCCACCCCCCAGGGCCCACCCACGGTAAAGCCCCTCCCCCTCTGGTCTGGCCCCCAGGTGCTGCCTGGCCCATGACTGCTGCTACGAGAAGCTGAAGCAGCTGGGCTGCCAGCCCTTGTTGAGCGGCTACCAGTTCCACGTGGTCAACAGCACGGTGGTCTGTGAGTAGCCTCTCTGTGGGGAATGTCTTTGAACCTGAGCCTTCCCTCAATGGCCGCCTCCTCCTGGACCCCGAGGACATTGAGGGGGAGAGGCTTTCCCAAGCGCCTCGAGAGCCAGAGCTTCCTGGGAGTCCGTGCTGGGTTTCTCCCGGTTGCTCCTGTCCATGGCTACACCCAGAACCCTCTGGGAGCATGGAGCCAGTGCGTGTAGCATGCGCTCCATACACAGTTGTAGACTTGAGCATATGTTGGCTTTGGCAATGTCCTCCCTATGTCTGTTGTGAGTTAACGAAGCAGCTCAGCTGTCTTTCGGTGGAACAGGTATTTAGTAAGGGGTATGGCATGCCAAGCACTGCCATAGGTGCCATGGGCGACGCACAAGTAAATAGGAGGGTTGGGGGAGGGAACTCACATGTCATGGAGGCCATTCAAGGGGGAGGGCAAGTACTGAGTGTCCAGGATGTGGGGTGTGGCGCTGATCTCTCGGAGATGTTCTGGGGCTGCTGGGGCATGGCCATGTCAGCCTAAAGAGCAGTGCCCTGGGAAGCCCTGGGCCACAGTCCCCTTGGGAATGCCACTCACTGCCCCTGCGCTTGAGGACCCTTTTCCTTGTGTGTTTTTTCACAGCCGTGAGTGTGTCTTCAAATTCATGTCTCCTCCTGAGGTCAGGGAACCACTTTCTCTCTTGCCCTCATCTCCCCCCTTACAGGGCGTGTTCAGTACCCCCACCCAGAGTTCTGGCTCAGGACACACCAGGATGGCCTGTGCAGTCTCCCAGTCCTGGGGGTGAGACAGGAAACGCAGTGGGCTGAGAGCCCAGACTCCTGCCTCGGGAGGGCCAGCTTCAGTTCCGTCTGCTTCTGGGCCTCCACAGGCACCTGGTCAATGGGGAGAGAACCCCCTTTTCCCGCATGAGTTTAAGGAGACTTCCTGGGCAGGAACTGTCTGGCCATGACCACCCTCAGGCCTAAAGCAAAGTGTCCCTTCTGTGAGACCCCAAGGTCATGTCCAAGGAGATGGGAAGGGATTGGGCCTCATACAAGGGCAGGGGAGGGAGAGCCGTAGAAGGTTGCCCCCAGAGTATAGTTTGCTGTGGCCTCTGATGCCCTCTGGAGGCCAGACCAAGTTTCTGATCACCTCCTCCCACCCTCCAGGCCCCACCTAGGGATGTAGGGCAGGGTTGGGGAGAAGCCTGGCAGCTGGTTGGGGAGGGAGGGGTACCCCTCAGAGATGCCCCCCAGCTGTTTCCTCAGTCTTGCTGTCTGTCTTCTCACACTGGCTTCTCCTCGCCTCTTTTCATCTTGATCTTACCATCTGTCATGTCAAATGTTATCTCAGATGGCTGGAAAGGCATCAGTTTTAGAGAAAATGTACTCAAGGAGCACTCTCCTCTGATGTCCCGATAAAGCACAGGGACCGAGGAAGAAGGAAACAGTGTCCTGGGGTGGGAAATGGAACATCAGTAACTACAAATGACTTCCCCCTCCCGCCCTCCATCAGTCCCAGGCCTAGACCACGCCTCTTCCCTGGGCTGCTGTGGGCTGGCTGTGCCCACGAGGGCTGACCTGGGCACTCCACACCTGGGGAAGCTCCCTTAGCAGCTCCCTTCACCTCCTGTATGGGGATCCGAACCACAGCCCAGGACCCCAGAGGAGAGTGACTGGGAACGGAGGCTGGAGCCCCAGGTGGTGGCATGGCCAACTGTCCTCTGCTTGGCACATGCTGAGTGGTGGCAGGAGGTGCAGGCAGGGGCTGGGAGCTGGACAGTTGTTCCTGAAACTCGATCAGGGCTCCCAGAGGACAGAGCCCTGCTCAGAGAATTCACATGCAGGGACACTTCCTTGTCACCACCAGATGTCAGCACCCCCTTCCTCAGCTGACCAGCCAGTGAGTACCAAGCTGACCCCCTCTTCATCCTTACCCCACCTTGCCAAGGTCCCGATTCCTGGGATAGGACTGAGACCTGGGTCATCTGGGTCCTAGTCCCAGGTCTGTTGCTATAGGCGCTGAGACCTTAAGGGAGACCTATGGACTTTCCTTCACTTGCCCTGTGATAACTGAGTGCCCGCCCAGGCCCAGCACTGTGCCAGGGACCAGGGACACTGAGCAAGGCCGCCTCAGGCCCTGCTCTCCTGGTATCTCTGGGGCTGAAGGCGCCCTTAGGGACCATACAGCCAATCCTTCATGGTAGTGACAGGGAGGCCGAGGCCAGAGAGGAGAAAGGCTTGATCCAAGCCACAGGCAGGGTTATAATACCTGTGCCCTGGGTCTCCCCAGGCTCTGGAACACACTGCCTGGCCTGGGTTTTCTGGCCTCTGACTCCCCATCCATAAAATAGGTATAATAACAACAGTGTCTGTGACAGCACCTGGAACCCCCATGACAACCCTTTGAGGTGGGCATTATTCTCCCCATTATCCAGAAGGACCCTGAGGCTCAGAGAGGTTGTGAGATGGCCAAGGTCACACAGCTAGGGAAAGGAAAGTTGGGCTTTGGACCCAGGTCCTCTGACCCCAGACTGGGGCTTCTGCCTCATACTGGCTTCCCAGCGGGAGGGTGATGGGTGCCCTTGATGGGAGACCACACAAATGCATCTTGCCATCTGCAGCACACGCATCAGGATGCCCAGCCCTGGCCCAGGGGGCAAAGAAAGGCCGATGCCCAGATCTTTCTGTTCTAGCTCTGTGTGCCCGGCTAAGAGGCCCAGGGGGAGCAATGCTTTGGAGCTAGGCAGAGCTGGGTCTGAATCCCAGCGTCACCCCTTCTGGCTGGGTAAGTGCAAAACCACTTGGGCCTTTGGCTCCTCGTCCGTACAGTGGAGCCGATAATACGCGCTTCATGAGGTCCTTGTAAGGAGTGACTGAGGTAACCCAACCAAAGGCTCCGGCCCACAGCAGGTGCCCTTCCTTTTAGAAGTTGCTTTTTTCATCTCCGTTTTCTTTTTCCCTTTACTTTGTGGGATTTTTCTCTATTTCCATGGAGAGACTTCTTTGAAGCATCTCCCTGAGCTAAAGCCATGGACCCTCTATAGAATAAAAGCACCCCCTCGCCCCCCAACCCCAGTTACACTGCAGTTCAAAGAGCTGCCCTCCAAGGGTTAATTGCTCCCCAGTCTCCAGTTCTGAAATCCTGCCCCCAAACTCAGTCCCAGGTTGCCTAGCAACCAGTGGCTGCTCTGGGATGCAGTTGGAGAGCAGGGGGGGGAAAGGAGAAAAACAACTTGCTCTGTCCATGTCTCTAAATGTCACT
Source organism: Nyctalus aviator (assembly GCA_036971965.1). NCBI lineage: Eukaryota > Metazoa > Chordata > Mammalia > Chiroptera > Vespertilionidae > Nyctalus > Nyctalus aviator. The sequence continues at coordinate 184,433,966 of CM072923.1, forward strand.
AGGAGATCAGGGCAGAGATAGGCCTGTAACCAGAGCCCTGGGGCTGATTTGCCCGGAGGTTATCCCTCGTTTGAGTGGGCTTACATAAGCACTTGGCATTTGCAAGGGACTTGAAGAGCAGCCCTGGTGACAGCCCCCTTCACCCACATATGCATGCATATGTTGTGCAAGAAAGCCCCTGGCCGTGGGAGGCGGAGACCAGAGATCAGTTGCAGCCGAGGAGACTTCTCCTTCTGCCCAAGGGGGAAAGGCGAACTTGGTAGCCACTGGGAAGTGCTGTTTGCAAAGGTCTTCCTCCTTTACTACTGAGTTAATTCCTCACCACCCTTCCATTCCCTACACATCACCGTTTTTCTCCCCTAGCAATTATTTCCACCTGAAATTCTCTTATTTACTTTTGCATCAACATTCCCCCCAATAGCATGTGAGTTCCCAGAGAGCAGGGAATAAGCATGTCTTGTTCGTGGACACTCATTCTCAGAGTCCACGGAGAAGGATGCCCCTGGAGCTGTGTGCACTGTGGGGTCTGCTCACTCGGACCTGTACCCACAGATCCTAGACAAAGGCCAGACACGTGGTAGAAAATCAATCCCTGCTTGTTTGATGAGTGAGCGAATGAAAAAGTGTTAGTCTATGCAGGTATCCTTAGCCCCATGTGAAAGCTGAGGAACAGGCTTGGAGAGAAGCACAGGAGACCTTAGAGCATGTGGGCAGCAGGTTAGGGCCGAGAACCTGGCTTCCAGTCCCCTGGGATGGGGTCCTTTTGCTGCCCCACAGGTCGCATAAGTCCAGCCAGTAAGGCAGCTGCAGGAGTGATGGCATGTTTACACATGCTCAGGGCTGAAGGTCTGTACTAATAAAAGGGTAATATGCTAATTAGACCGGGACACCTTCCGGGTGACCTTACAGACATCCTTATAGACAAAGCTAAGGTGACGAGGCCAAGGCAGAGGCTGTTAGGGGCGATCAGGCCAGCAGAGGAGGCAGTTGGGATGAGCAGGCTGACAGATGGGGGCAGTTGGGGGTGAGCAGGCTTGTAGGAGGGGCAGTTTGGGGCAATCAGGCTGACAAGGGGGGCAGTTGGGGGTGAGAAGGATGGCAGGCAGAGTGGTTAGGGGCAATCAGGCGAGCAAATGAGCTGTTAGGAGCCAGCACTCCTGGAGGGCCTAAACCGGCAGTCAGATATCCCCCAAGGGATCCCAGATTGGAGACAGTGCAGGCTGGGCTGAAGAACACCTGCACTCCTGTGCACGAATTTCATGCACTGGGCCACTAGTGATAAGATAAGCTCCCTGCCTGGAAAGAGCTTGCCTTTAAGGAGAGAGAGAGAATAGTCTGAAGTAAAGGTACATTCAGGCAGTGACAAGTGCTACGAAGCATCTAAAACAAGGCGCACGGTAAAGAATGACGAAGGCAGGAGGAGGAGGATGGCTGCTTTAGGGGGCTGAGGAAGACCTCTCCAAGGATGTGGCATTTGGCCAGGGTGGGGGGAGAGAGGAGACAGGAAGGAGGGGAGAGGAGACGTGGGGGACAGGGCAAGGAGCTCACCGTCCGCTTCAGTTGTAGGGGAAGCTGTTGGGTCCTTTGAGGCAGGGAGTGATCTGCACTCATTTTGCTTTAGAAAGACCACTGTGGCCACTGCAGAGAACTTGGGGAGCCAGGGGAGGAAAGGGGGAACTGTACGTGACTGTTTCCATAGCACTAGAGAGTTGCCACAGCTTGGATCAGGGGGACGACGTGGAGGCGAAGAGCAGTGTCAGGTGCTGGGAGCATTGGGGTAAATTGGCAGGACCTGCTGGTGGGTTGGATGTGGGGCAGGAAGGAAAGAGGCAGAACCGAGGTTCCCTGCCTGAACAGCCATGGCAAATGTGTCCTCTCCTGGGCTTGTGCAGGCGGCAGAAGAGCGGGCTCCGGAGACACAGCAAGCACTTGCCACGTGCCATGCGGGGTTTGAGACACCAAGAGGAATGTTGAGTGGGCATGAGCGCATTGGAGTATAGAACTCGAGGGAGCCCTCTGGCTGGGCTGAGAGCAGGAGGGTCGTCAGTGCTCAGATTGTACTTAAAGCCCTGAGATTGGACAGGAGCACCCAGGGAGAGGACTGAGACTGGGCAAAGGCCTGGTGCAGGCATCAGAGGCCTGGCAGGCGGCCTGGTGAGCCCCGGGCAGGAATGCGGATCTTCTTGCTCTGTCTCATTTGTGAAAGCATATTTCACAGAATGAGAAAGACTATCCTAAAGCTGTTAGTTCCATGTTTCCCTTAAAAGAGAGAGTAGAACTGGGTGCGGTTATCTAGAAAGAGAAATCTGTGCCTTACCACCCCCTTCTCTCTCTCTCTTTCTCTCTCTCTCTCTCTCTCTCTCTCTCTCTCTCTCACACACACACACACACACACACACACCACACACGCATGCACACACAGCACCACAGCTCTGACTAATGGAATAAGCAGGATGTGAGGGAGAGTGGCTGGAGAGAGCCTCAGGTCTGACAAGGGCAGATTTGACCAAGACCCAAAGAATGGGGATGGATCTAGCCACTCGAAGATTCCGGAGAGAACTGTTTTAGACAAAGAGGAGAGTGAGTGGCAAGGCCCTGGGATAAGACAGCAAGACCCATGCCGTAAAGAGGCTGGTGTGCCTGGAGAGGGTGACAGTGGCAGAGCGAGGGACAGTGAGGATGAAGGCGTTGGTGAGGGCCAGATCAGGGCAAGCCCGCTTTGGGGTCTGTGGCAAGGCTTTGGGATGTCTTCCCCCAATAGTGGGAATCCACAACAGGGCTTTAAGCAAGAGAGTGACCCTAATCCAGGCTCCATTTGAAGAAGGTTCCTGCTTGTTTCCTTCCATTGGGGCGGGGGAGGGGGGGTTGGTGATGACAGGGATTTGGGGGGTGGCTGAGAAGACGGGAGAAGCAGGCAGAGCATGACATTTTAAACATGGGGACATCGATGGAACCTGCTGGTGGACTAGATGTGAAAAGTCAGAGGAGGGGAGGGACCAGGGTTGACTGCTAGCTTTCCGGCTGAGTAGGAGGTGGTGCCATTTCCTGAGCCCGAAGAAAGGGAGGAGGCAGGCATGGTGGGCGGAAGGAGCACTTACAGTGTGAATTCACTTTGGGCATTTCAAGTTGTTGATGCCTGAAAGGTCCACGCGAGATGTCAAGCAAGGGGTTGGAAATATGATATGAATTTTGAGGAAATGGCCCCGGTGCACCAACTCAGGGCACCCCTCCATGCAGCCCCCACCCCCCACGACTCTTGTTTCCTTCTAGACTGCTCCTTACGCCAGTACTTGTGACATGTCCAGGTGTGATCAGGCCTTGGGTCCTAAGGAAAAGGACTTCAAGTGACTTCCCTTTTCTGTTTTTAACCCCTGAGCCCTTACAGCGCGCTCTCTGTTTTCCAAAACTTAGACCCAACCCCCGGGTGTGAGCTGGGAGCTCCCAGTAACCCTCTGTCTCTCCGCAGGTGAGTGTGCCCTTGGTCCTGGTTCCGGCTGCCTCTGTGGGCTGAGGGCCTGCGAGTGCGACAAGCAGTCTGCATACTGCTTCAAAGAGAACCTGCCCACCTACGAGAAAAACTTCAAGCAGTTCTTCCTGAGCCGGCCCCGGTGTGGCCGGCGTAAACTCAAGTGCTAGGATCTTCAGCATCTGCTCTAGGATCGCTTCCAGGAAGCCCTCTCCAATCATCCCAACAGGCTCCAATCCATGCAGCTCACCCGCCAGAGTCCATCTGGGTGGTACTCCTTTGTCATTCAGCACCAGAGGGCTGGAGAACAAAGACAAAATCCTGGCATTCAATGGAGGGAGACAGACCATAGTGTATGCACAAATCAGTGACACCTGCCCATGGCAGTAGGCGGTGGAAGGCAATGAAACAAGGTGACAGCATAGAGAGATGTCTCCAATACCCACCCTAGGAAGTTCCCAGGGGAGAAGAGGCCCCAGGATCTTCCCTAAGGTCTCCCTTTCCCCCCTCCCCACTCCTACCACAGATCAGGGTGCAGGGTGGACTTGGGGAATGGGCCCACAGTCCAGATCTAGCTGTGAGCAGAGCAAGGTGCTTCATGGACCCTTGAGGCACAGTCGGTGCTTGTCCCTCATTGGCTCGAGTTCTGCCTTCTGAAAAGGCTCAGGGGAGAGAAAATCGATGCCATTGTCACCTCTCAGGAGACAAAGCAGGAGAGCATCAATAAGCGGCCCCAGTGTTCTTACCTCTCAGTATCCTCACCTCTCACGATGCGACACTCTGCTTTTCCCATCATGAAGTAGAGGGTTTTCCCCACCCCTTGAATCTGAACTCTGAGCTGGGCTTATGACTTTCATTGGTCGATAGAATGTCATGGGACTGATGGTCTGCCAGTTCCCCAGTCTAGGCATTAGGTATAGCGCATTAGACTCTCTCAGGATCCCTGCCTCTGCCATGAGGAAAAGCCTGGCTGGCCTGCCGGAAGCCAGGAGCTCACCTGGACCAGAGTCATCAGCCCCATCGTCTCCACTGAGTCCTCCGACATGTGAGAATGCTTGGTGAAGATCAGCAAAGCCAACCCATAGCTGACCACAGACACACGTGGGAATCTAGCCAAGACCAAAAAGCCGCCCGGCTGAGCCCAGCCAAATTGCCAACTCGCAGAACCGTGAGCTAAATAAAGGCTGCTGTTTTAAGTCACTTGGTCTTGGTGTGGCTTGCTGTACAGCATAGCTGACTGCGTAATCGGTCTTCACTCACTGAGACTCCTGGGTTCCCAGCATGTGCTATGCCTGGAGGCCTTGGAAAGATTGGGGACATGGTCCCTGCCACTTACCTGATAGGTTGGGAGAATAAAGGCCTTGCTCATGGAATGATGGGGAACACACAGAGGGACGTGTTCATTCAGTCACCCAACAAACATTTATTGAGCTCCTGCTCTGGGCCATGCACAGTGTTGGGCAGTAGGAATTCAGAGGTTTAAAACAAACATACAGAATCAGGTCTGGGAGAACATTAGGAGCCATAGCAGCTATTAGAAGTTCAAAGTCAGATACATCATTGGTATGAAGACAGAAAGGAAAGCCCAAGGCAGATAGTCTGCAGAGGGCTCCTCGGCTCTGCCTGATTCAGCTCACATAGTCACGGTCACAGTCACATGGGAAATTGGTCTGTTCTTCCCATTTGCTCTGCCTGCATGTGCTGTAGTAAATGCTGAAGGGAGACTTGAGGTTCATTCCATCAGAAAGGGTCTTCAAGGTCTCTGAGCAAAGTGGTTGCAGAAGAGCAGGTGTAGAACCAAGGGGGTGGGGCCCCACCCAGGCACCTCCCTCCTTGGGGGTTCCTGACTACAGCAGAGTCCAGCTCAGGACCCAATGTGTCTGGCCATCTGCCACAAAGGAGGAAGAGGGGCCGGGGCGGGGCTCGGCATAGAGGACAGGGGTTCTAGTGAGGGACCCAGGCCATCCTCTATTCTTGGCTCGCCCCCTGATCTGTAAGCAGAGGACATGGGCCTGTGACAGCCCACTCAGTGTCACTGCCCTGACTCTGGGAGGAATGAGGTGGGGCCTTCTCTATCTTTGCCCCCCTCCCCAGGCCAAAAACCTTGTGTGCTGAATTCTTGATCTCGTATCTCACATCCCACATCCAATCTGTTGGCACGATCTTCAAAATGCATCTGCATCCTCTATTTATAAAATACTTCAGGAAAACACACACATTAAAAAATAAAACGAGAAGGAAAAATCTAGAATTTGACCACTTCTCACCACCTTCAGGGCTGCTGTCTTGGTCTAAACCATCATCACCTTGTGCCTGAGTTACTGCCCCTCATTCTCTCTGTTCCACCGTCCTCGGCCCAGTGTCTGGCATCCGACCCTGTCCCTCCTCTCCTCACCAACCCAAGGCTCCCCGTCCCCTCCGAGTGCCCTGATGTCCCCCATGATCATTTCCACCACCACTTGACTCTACCTCCTGCACCCCTCTGTCTCTCCCTCCACCCGGCCTCCATGCCGCTCCTGAAGGCATCAGGTCCACTCCCTCCTGAGGACCTGCCTGGAAGGTGCTTCCCACAGGACTCGCCCCCTCCTCCTTCAAGTCTTTGCTGGAATCTTCCTAAGGCTAATGCTGACCACCCTTCTTAATACTGCTCTCTCCCCACTGTCTCTTCCCATCTCTCTGTCCTGCCCTCCCAGTCTTCTCTCGCAAGTGATGTGCTGTATACATTCACTGACAGCCACTGTTCATTGTCTATTCACTAGAATATCGGCTCACGAGGCAAGGACCTTTGTCCCCTTTTTTAAAAAAGTCACTGATGTCTGTGTTGAATGACACGAGGTCAGGAGAGAATGTGGAATGTCAAGGAATTGCAAGCAGCCCAGTGTGGGAAGATGGGCTGTGGGGGTGATGCTTAGAGGGAGAGAAAGAGATGAGGTGGGCAGAGCCGGGCCAGGGAGAGCCTGTGGTCACTCAGAGAAGTCCAGGAGCAGGGTGTCCAAAGTTGTGAGTGACGCACCGCTCTCCACCTGAGGGAACGGGGGCAGCTCAACCTCCTTAGCCCCCGTGTCCTCGTGGTCAAACCCATGGCTGGTGGGAGGCTGGGCATGGCCATCGCAGGGACACGGTAACGTTCATTCCCTTCGCCACTTGGCATTGTTGTTGGAGGAGCTTCCTGCCTCAAAGGGGACCGATGTGGGATGTGGGTGTCTTTACAACAGCCTCTGTCAGGTTGGACCGGCCGTGGTGCTTGCTGTCAGGCTGAAGCCATCAGCCAGTCCTGGAGGTGGAGCGATAGTCACACCCTCTATCCAGGGCCTGCGGGGGACGGTGGCCCACAGGGAGCGGTGTCGCTGCTTTAGGGTGGCTCTGCGCTGAGCGTGGGTCAGCTGTGGCTGGTGGAGCTGTCGTCCCCCATTCCTGCTCCTGGGGTATCTGCAGAACTGTGAAGGGCATGGGGACCAGCGGGTGTGGGACTGTGTGTGGCCTATGGCAGTGAGGGTGTGGCTGCAGGCCCTAGAGGGGGCGGCGGGCTGGGGTGGCAGGGACTGAGGTGACTGGGTCTTGGGACAGTGCGTGAACGGCTATCGGCTGTAGGATGGGCCAGGCGTTATTGAGATCACTTAGGAGCAGAGTCACATCCAGATGTGAGAACAAAGAGAGGATGGAGTGTGGCCCCAGGCGCTGAGAGGGGCAAAGGGAAGTCCAGACTGTCTCCAAGGCTTCAATACTGATGAGCCTCTAGGTACTGTGCACTGACCTTGTCCAGGCCCAGGGCTCCCTTCAGCCACAGAATACTTGGCCCATCTTCAGGCAGATGCTGCTAACATCCCAGTGTACTGAGGTTCAAGGCCACACAGCTGGCATGTGGCAGAGCGGGGGACTTGAGCCCAGCATGGATGCTCCCGCCCTGAGATTCTCCTCCACTGGCTTGTCCCAGAGGAATCCAGTCTTGGAGAGAGGAGGGTGAGGCAGTGCGGAGGCTGCCCCAGGGGCTTAAATATGCCCTGCATCTGGCTAAGCCACTGACTTGTTCGGTTTCATTCATCCATTCATACATCTACTGCACCAATATCCAGCGTGTGAGACTGGGCTGGGCACCATAGATTTGGTGGGAGTAGGAGAGGTCTCCTCCACCTGCAGCTCACAGCCCAGGTGGAGACAGACAGGTAAACAGGAAATAACAGGATTGGGAGGAGTGGGGGGCCAGGAGGGGAGGATGCAGGCACACCTGGAGCCATCCATCCAGATCTGCTGGTCCGCAAAGGATTCTGGTCCTGGAAAGATTAAGTGGGAGTCAGCCAGGCAAGACAGAGAGGAGGGGAGCGTGGTCCAGGCAGAAGGAACAGCCTGAGCAAAGGCCAGGAGGGAGTGAAGGAGAGAGAGGTGGAGAGACGCCCAGGCCTCAGTGAAGGAGCTTTGGGTGAGAAAGATTGCAGAAGCCCCTCCTCTTTCCAGGCCTCGGGTTCCTCATGGCGATGAAAACCCCGTGAGGCTCTTTCTCATTCATTGTCCTTGATCATCAGCCAGATCCTAGGGTCTGTGAGCATCCCCTGTTTGCAGATAAAAACAGAGGCTCCGAGAGGGCAGGGGGGCTGGAATGGGAACCCTTGTGTTCTGAGTCTAAACCTCGTTTCCCGTCGTCCCCTTTATCAAAATGAGGGGGCTGGCGGGATGCTCTCTGAGGCTAAGCTCTGGGAATCAGGGTTCAACGCCCAATTCCACAGCAGGACCTTGAGCTTCTCTGGGCCTCAGTTTCCTCCTTTTCTTAACAAGGCTATTCATAGCTCCGCCTCACAGGGCTGCTAAGAGGATTAAAGGAGCCGTCACACACAGAGCCTGAGCACAGTGCTCGGCATACAGTAAGCTCAGTAATCCCCACCCTGCTTCCTGGGCCCTGGCGTCTGAGACGGGCTGAGCGTGGGTGTCCCAGCAGGCGGCGGTGGCTGGGCCACGTGCCTGTGCCGCTGAGGCCCACTTTGGCCCGCTTTGCTGTTGTATCAGTTGGTGGTGTCAGCTTGGGAAGCTGACAGCCAGCATGGCCGGCCATGCCAACCTGGGAGGTGGGAGTTGGGGGAGAGGGAAGGGAAGGGCTGCCAGTCTGCATTCATGGTCAGTCCTGAGCATGAGGGAGTTGGGGCTCCCAGCCCAGCCGAGACCAGAGCTGGGCAGGCTCCAGGTGCCTGGCTGTGGGTTTGGGACGTGTCCATAGAACCTTCCTCTTCTTTCCCCCCTCACACCTCAATTTTCTTGTTAAATCACAGCTTGGCTTCTGCCAGGCTTTCGTTTGGATAAATTGCCCGCATGAAAGTTCCATCAGCTCCTCCTTCCTTCTACCTATGGCTGGGTGCCAATTGGGCCCTCGGACCTCCGGCCCAACACGCCAGTGGCCAGCACTGACCATTTCCGTTCTCCATGCCAGGCCCTGTGCCAGGGGCTACTCTTACCTGTGGCTGCAAAACCGTGATGTGCTCTCCATCATTACCCACAGTTTACAGAAGAGGGAATGGAGACTGACTGGGGAGTGTGTCCAGTGATGGGCCCAGGACCACGTGGCCCTTATGTGGCAGAGCCAGGGGTGCTGTTCTTCACGAGGAGGTGTTAGTGGCAATGATACGCTGGTGGAGGCAATGATACGGTGCTCTGCTGGGCATTGCTGGTCTGGAGCAAGGTCTCTGTCCAGAAGCAGAAGGTCAAGAGCCGGGAGCACTTGGCTGTGGTTACCTATCATCACCATTAGGTGCCACCCGAGTTCTAGAGAAGTGCTGGCAGCCCTGCCTGGAGGGCTGGAGGGGAGGAGCGGTGATTCCCAGTGAATGGAGAAGAGTGGTGGAGGTCTGGGCTGAGATGGTGTGGCAGCAATTCAGAGCTGGACAGAAGTTAAAGTGGCAAGCACGGATTTTATTCAAATTTACTGCAATGGGGGGAAAGAGGCCTGAGTAGGGCTTAATTCTGAAAAGCAGAAAGAAAAGTGGGCACTTACAGCTAAGGAGCAGGGTCAGGGGTCGGTAGGTAGGGAGATTCTTGCTAAACTGACCTAGCAGGATTTGTGGGCCAGGGTGATCAGAGAGCACCCAGAGGCTGTGAGGCTGGGGGTGGGGGGTGGGGGGTGGAGAATGCAAAGATGGACACTGAAACCCAGAGGTGAAGGCCTGGTTGAGAAGACATCTCAGCAGGGCACGACTAATGTATGGTCAGGGAGAGTCTGCAGTCCCTCTCTCCACAGTCCCTTTCTGCTGGGCATTTTGGTTCACTGGGGACCTGGAACCATCTGCTGAGATCTGGTCGTAGAGGGTATTCGCTGGGTGGTGTGACCACCCCCCCCCCCCACACACACCATTTAAATGAGTGACCCTAATCCAGGCTCCATTTGAAGAAGGTTCCTGCTTGTTTCCTTCCATTGGGGGGGGGGGGGGGGGAAGAGCTGGTAATGACAGGGATTGGGGTGGTGGCTGATGGAACTTTCATGAGGACATTCTCTCCAAATGGAAACCTGGCAGAATCTTGTGATTTAACAAGAAAATCGAGGTGTGTTGGGGGGGGGGGGCGCGAGAGGAAGGTTTTGTGGACACGTATTGTCCCAAACCCATAGCCAGGCACCTGGAGCTTGTGGCGCTAACGGAAGTTGTGGGGTGTGCCTGCGACCTACCCACCCTGGCAGCGGAGGTGGAGGTGGCATTCAGCCTGGGGACTGGCGAACGGGCAGAAAATGGCACTAATCGTAGGCTAGGTCTATGGACTCTACCGCACGATTTTGTGTACTGGGCCTCTAGTGTATTATAATCCAATTGACAAGGAAATGTGGTTGCCTCTGTAAAATGCAACATATTTAGATAATAACTAGAATCATGACTGATAACATTGTACCAGGCCATATTGTCAGCACGGTCATTGACAAATTTACATGAACTTCATACATTTTTTTTTAACACTCAGCCAAGGATTTGTTTATTAATTTTTTTTTTGGAGTGAGCGGAAGAGAAAGAGGGAAAGAGAGAAAGCGAGAGAAACATTGCTGTGAAAGAGAAACATCTATCAGTTGCTTTCTGTATGCACCCTGACCTGGGATTGAACCACAACCTAGGGATGTGCCCTGAGTTGAAACAGAACCCACAACTGCTTTTGGTGCATGGGACGACACTCAACTGACTGAGCCACCAACCAGGGCTGAACTTCATGCATTTAAAAAAATATTTATATTACTTTAAAATATTTACCCATACAAATATAACTTAGAAAAAGCTAAAACGTCTCTTATTCGATGCTTGTCATGCAATTTCACTTGTCAAATAAACCGAATTATTTTTAGCATCTCTCTTTTCACAAGGTGGGAGAACACATCCTTTGAGATGTCCCAGGCCCTCTGAAAGGGCCTGTTTGAGATCAAGATTTCATTTATGGCTGGATTTTGGAAAAGCAAAATTGTCAAGATATAAAAACAAGCAAACAAACAAAAAAACCTTTTGCTCTTTTAAACCTGAGTCATCTGGGCTCTCTTAAAAATATCAACTCCAATAAAACACAGAATCTTTGTTTCCTGTGCAGTTTACTCAAGAGGTAAAGAAAAATCTTTTACAATCTCTTGTAAAGAGCAGACCAATAATCTAAGAAAGCTTGGCTGTTTTAAGTGAGAAAACCAAATTCTAGTTTTATATTCATATATTGTTGTGCTCATTTTTAAAAACCTTATAAATAAATCAGTTCGATCTTAGCCAGCTTGACTGCCTGTAAAATCCCTTCTCCACAAACCCTTTACAACTTTCTGTATCCACTCAAAAATTGTTTTGTCCTATATTTTCCTCTTTCTCATTCTGTAGCAATTTTTAAACACCATCTGAACAAATGTTTTAAAACAAATTACTCTCCTTTTTTAAAAACGAAAATGTAGCCTACATTCTTGCATATTTTGCATAGTTTTTTTCATCCTTATTATTCTTAGTAGTTTTGTTTAAATATATTAATTAGAATTCTTAACCCTTAGTAATCTTAATTTCCAATGAATACAAGGAAATAGACTAGTGTGAACTGGCTTCCATATAGTAAATTCTACAGTAAATTAGCAAATTTTATAAGTATACCATCTCACAATTTTCTCTAGTATAACTTTTTATGTTTATTAAGAGACCCAAATATATTTCTCTATCTGATATAAAAAGGAGCCAAAAGTATATAAGCTTAAACTTATGCTTAGTAATTCATGTTCAGTAATTTAACTTACTTAGAAATGATCTACATATTTAATGTATATTGATCACTTAATTTCATTTTATATAACTCTGAGGTTACAAATTACTAAAAAGATTTTGGGAACTGTTTTTAGGTGAACATCTATAACATTAAACAAAGCTAGACTCATCTCAGGTTATTTCCCTGCTAACTGTTTTCACAGCCCATGCATGTTAGACAAGTATCATAAAAGCCAAACTCTGAAAAGCTTAATGTCATGGGTTTCTTGGTTTACTGTGCTGTTTGGTCTACATGAAGTAGTAGAATCAAAGAATTCACTCTTGCTGCATCTTTACTTGTGCATCTGTCATTACCTTGAATTTATCCTATCTAATAAAGAGTAATATGCAAATTGACCATCACTCCAACACAAGATGGCTGCCCCCATGTTGTCAATGCTGGCGACCCCTATGTGGACACAAAATAGCTGCCACAAGATGGCCAGCAGGGGTGGGCAGTTGGGAGGGATCAAGCCATCAGGGGAGGGCAGTTGTGAGCAACCAGGCCAGCAGGGGAAAGCAATCGGGAGGGACCAGGCCTGCAAGGGAGGGCAGTTGGGGGGTACAGGCTGGTAGAGGAGGAAAGTTGGAGGTGAACAGGCCTTCAGGGAAGGGCAGTTGGCGGGGGGGAGGGGGATCCAGGCCTGCAGGGGAGAGCAGTTAAGGGTGACCAGGCCTGCAGGGGAGGACAGTTAGGGGTGACCAGGCCTGCAGGTGAGGGCAGTTAGGGGTAGTCAGGTATCCCCTGAGTCACGGCACCATGGCCGTGAGAAAACCAGAAGCTGGACAGTAGATTAAATGGTAGAAACAGATTTTATTCAAAACTCTTGCAACAGGGGGCAGTGTAGCTCTGGGCTCAGTTCTTAATACAACAACCACAAAGCCACATTTTTCTTCGGTGGGGATGTATAGGAGCGGAGGTGGGTTGGGGGGTGGAAATGGCTAAGAGGGTAAGACAATTCTTGCTAAACTGACCCAAAAGGATTCTCGCTGGAGGCAGGCCAGGGCGATCAGATGGCGGAGGATGTGGAATCTGGTCAGACATTGATGGTGGGTGGGGATTCTTGCTAAAGTGACAAGGCAGGATTCTTGCTAATGCTAGGTGATGCCGAGATGGCTGTGGAAACCCAAAGGTTGCTAAGAGGCCTCAGGAGCCTGAGTAAAGATTGGCCAAGGAGAACTCCTTTGGCCAAGGCGGCTCCTGGACCAACATAAAGCAAGTGCAGCCCGTCCACAAACCTTAGCATGAAAGATCTCTCACCCTGAAAGGAGTGGAAAGGAAGGAGAGGACCTCTGGATTGCAAGAGCCCCTTCCTCAAAAAGTGTGACCCTCACTCCTCCTCTCCACCTTCAGACTCTTCAACCCAGCTCCACACCTCTGGTCTGGACATCTGACCCTCCCCCAGTCTCACCTCTCTCTCAGCTTCTCCCCTTCCTCTCCTCTTCCCCAGGCTGCTCCCTCCCTGCCTCTCTGAGTCTTCTGCTCCGCTTCCCGCCAGGCCTTTGCTTCCCTTTTCACCCAGGTGGGTCCCAGCCCCCGCCTCTCCTCACTCAGGGCTCAGTTATTTCCACCACTGGTCTGGCTGCTGCCTGAGGGGAGGTGCAGGGGGAAAGGCTGAGGGCTGGGCCCTGTTTCTCCTGTGTTTGTCAGAGACCTGGGGGTCTGGGGCCTCTCTTCAGGTCTCGTCTTCCATACTCAGGAGTGACCCCAACAAGCCACACGTTCCCTGCCAAGGCCAGGACCAACAGCGGGACTCCAACACACCCAGGACCGGGCTGGAGGTCCCCGGTGGTCACAGTCAGGGCCCAGGCCTTCCTGCGTCCTCTGGGGACCAGCCTTGCTGGAGGGCTCCAGGGAGAAGGTGGCAGGGTGGTCCGGAGGCTCCAGACCCACCCCCACCTCTGCCGGTTCCATGTGTCTGGTCCCCAGAGCAGGAACGGCCACCCTTCTTCTCTGCCAGCCCCCAGTGGGCACTAGGGCAGCGCAGGGGGTGGCGAGGAGGCGGGGCTACAGGCCTCGTTCTTGGGCTGCTCATAGATGCTGCAGTTGGGGGTGGTGCCCTGGCAGTAGATGTTGAGGTAGTTGCGATGCTTCTCGTTGTACTTCTGCCTCTGGAAGCACAGAGCCACGCTCTTGTCGCACTCGCACGTCTGCCTGTCGCAGTCCGTCTGGTTGCGATCTCCTGCGGGGAGGGGGGTGCGTGCGGTCTGAGGGTTTAGGGGTCCAGAGCCAGCTGCACCAGCACCGCCGGCAGGCCCACCCGAGGCGTGTGAGCTCCGAAGCGCTGGGCTGGGCAGCCACACACCCCCCCCAGGGGGCTCTGGTGCGTGCTGAACTCAGAGAGCCACTCAAGCCCAGCGTGTCATTGCATCGTTGGGAAACTGAGACTCCGAGGGGGGGTGGGTTTACCTAAGTCACCAACAAACTTAGGCAGAGCTGGGACGAGAACTCAGGTGTCAGGAGCTCTCTCCCATCACAGATCGGCAGAACACCCGCCCTGGAGGGCATTCGTGCTAAGCATCCAATGAGAACACTTCCCCCCACCAAGCAAATGCCTAATGCATGGTAACTGCCGCTGCGGTTATTAATATTAGTCTCCAGAAATCGTTTACCCCGGTAATTCCCCACCTGAGGTATGCATTCGAACCAGCGGGCAAGCTTGTTAAAGCCGACTGCCCAGCCCTGCCCCTAGAGCTCCGGATTCAGTAGGTCAGGCGGGGCCTGACAATCTGCATTTCTGACAAGTGCCATGGAGATGCCGAGGCCCCAGGTTGGGGAACACACCCTTTGAGAACCACCCAGAAGCCAATGGTTTGCAGATATTCCAGCCTTTCCATCAGCAGAATCCTTTCCCTTAAATTAAACCCTTTGCCGAAGGCTAACATATCAAACAGCTGAAAGAGAAGCCTCTTAAACTGTAATATACTTCAAAGAGCCAGCTGGACCACTCAGGGACACCTCTTATCCCCCCCCCCCAATCACCTCTCTCAGCAGCTCTTCCCCCTGCCCCAGGAATCCCCAGAAGTTATCATGAAAACCACCGCTTGGAGATTAAATGAAGGGACACCCCTTCTTTCAAGCCAGCCCCTCTGCCCCGCGTTTGAACAGCAGAGTCTGAGGCCCACAGAGTCCCCCAGATCCCAAGGGCCCTGGCGTGCCCAGTCCCTGTCTCGCTCCAGACTCTTTCCCAGAGAACAGGAGAGTTTCCTTGCGAAGCTGGGGTTGCTGGTGAGCTGTTAGTGAGGGACAAGGAGCTCAGCCTGGTTACAAGAGGAGACAAAGGGAGCTCAGGCTGCCCATAGCACTGGATCCGGGCACCTGCTGCCCCAGGGAGGGGCGCGAAGGGGAGGCAGGGCAGGGACACCTGGGCCATTAGCTTGGATACGGCACACCCATTGGGGGAAGGCCGAGGAGGAAACTCCACCGGGCCTGACTCCAACAGCTTGAAATCTGGAAACTCTGAGGGTTCTGGGATGGCGCCACCTTCTGGTGAGGTCCCAGTGACAGAACTGAAAGGGAACCAAACCCCTTCGTGTAGCCAGAGGGAGACTGAAGCCCGGCAGGGAAGGGCCTGCCCAGGGCCACAGGGCCAGGGGATGCTGGCAGAACCCGCTTTACACCCCCAACCCCCGGCTTCCAGGCCAGGGTCAGAAAGTCTCACAGTCACCTAAGATGGTGGTCGGCAAACTCATTTGTCAACAGAGCCAAATAGCAACAGGACAACGATTGAAATTTCTTCGGAGAGCCCAATTTTTTAAACTTAAACTTCTTCTAATGCCACTTCTTCAAAATAGACTCGCCCAGGCCGTGGTATTTTGTGGAAGAGCCACACTCAAGGGGCCAAAGAGCCACATGTGGCTCGCGAGCCACAGTTTGCGGACCATGGACCTAAGAGACTCCTGAGCCCCACCCAGACCCCCTGAATCAGAATCTCCAGAGCTGCAGAATCCCCAGGACGAGAAAAATGGGGGCCACGTCAGGCTTGGGGATCAGAACATACCAGGGACACGTGCCAGAGCCACAGCGAGGGTTGTCAGAGTTAACAAACACCAAAAACAAGAGGCCTGGTTCATTTGAATTTCAGACCAACAAATATTTTTAGTATAAGTACATCCCAAATATTGCATGGGACATACCTATGCTAATTCTTAAATTCTATACTAACGCCAATTGGCGTTGTGCTAATATTAAATTTTTAGTATACCGGTAAGTATATCCCGTGAAACGTTTACGATCTACTGATGCGTAAACATTTTTCATTGTTTATCTGAACTTCAAATTTAACTGTATTTCCTCTCGCAGCCCTGCACGGGGCCCCGGCACAGGCTGGGGCAGGTGTCGGGGGAGGGACTCACTGCAGACAATCGTCGTTTTATTCTCGATGCTGTACTCATAATGGTCCACATAGGTGTGGCAGCCCTGGTCAAAGAGCTTCTGGTAGCAGCAGTCATGGGCATGGCAGCACCTAGGGGCGGGTAGAGAACAGGCCCGCATCGCCAGGCTAGGCCCATCTGCCAGCAGAGAGCCGATCATCTGTCCCATGTCCTCACTGGTCAGACCTTCAGACTGAGGCCCAGAGAGGGGGAGTTACTTTCCTGAGGTCACACAGCCAGGCAAAGCAGGCCAGTGCCCCAGGTTCTTGCCCGTGATTATGTCTCTTTGTCTGAGCCCAGGGCTCCAGCTTCCCGCCTCGGAGCCCTGGCTGCAGCTTCAGGAAGGACCACGTGGTCCAGCAACGTGGTCAGGTGGGAGGGAGGGTTAGGGCTATACACTGGCTATATGCAGAGGCCATACCTGGCTGAAGGATTGAGTGGGGGTTGGGGGAAGGGGGACAGGAAGCAATTGTGGGGTGGCTATTCCTATCCCCTCTGGTGGAGGGAAAACAACTAGTCAAGCCAAGACCGGTTTGGCTCAGTGGATAGAGCGTCGGCCTGCGAACTGAAGGGTCCCAGCTTCGATTCTGGTCAAACCTTGGTTGCGGGCACATACCCAGCGGGGGGTGTGCAGGAGGCAGCTGATGGGTGTTTCTCTCTCATCCATGTTTCTAACTCTCTATCCCTCTCCCTTCCTCTCTGTAAAAAGTCAATAAAATATATATAAACAAAAAAAGAAAGAAAAGAACTAGCCAACATGCATTATTAAGCTCCCGGTAATACCAGACTTGGTGCTGGCTGCTTTGGGGGAGACAGGAGTGGAAGACAAGCCATGACTTGAGGACTCCGTGTCTGTGGAGGAAGCACTCACAGCCCTGACCTTCAGAGCCTGCAGTCTGATGGGGTCAGGGTCACCGCCCTTGCCTTTGGGGGAGGTCAGAGGTTCCTTCCTGGCGAGGGTGGGAGTTCAAATGCCTCCGGGCCTGAGACCTTTGTGATGGACCATAGAGTGTGTCCACCATGAGTGGGGAGCACACACGTCAAAGGTCAGCTCGTCTGCCGTCACTAACTCATCAAACAAGCTTCATTGTTTGGGGAAAGGGCCTCGCCCGCCTCTCGCAGATAGAGATCAGTCTGACCTTCTCCGCCCCACCCAGTTCTGGCAGCAGCCCTGGCGTTCTGGAACCTACCAGTCTACTTCATCCATGGGCAGGCCACGTCCCCCCAGCCCGCAGTAGCAGCCGTAGCCCACGAAGGACAGGATGGCATTTTTCCCCGTGATGGCTTCCACCATGGTCTTCAGGTTGAACAGGCTGCTGTGCGCTGCAGGCAGGGCTGCAAGAGAACCGAGGGGATGCTGTGCGCAGCCTGCCCTGTCCGCCTGGCTGTCCTCCCCACACCCAGGCCCGGGGGATGGGGGCGGGCAGAGCGGGAGGAAGGAAGCCATGTACAGAGTATGCAGAGCCCACGTTCTTACAGTAGGGCCTGGGCCCTGAGAAAATAATAATAATAGTTACCATTGCAGAGGACACCACAGTGCCTGTCAAGCACTGTCCTAGGCCCCATCTGCACATTAACTGATCAAGTGTTCACTGCAGCCTGACGACTATCTATTGTGGTGGAGCTGCCCATTTTACAGATGAGATCACTGAGGCTCAGAGCAGTTAGTAACTTGCCCAAGAACACACTGAAAAGCGGCAGAGACAGAATTTGGACTCAGGCAGTGAGAATCCAAGGCCTAACTGCCCGGAAAACTGTAAGGGGCTTCGCACATGGACCTGCTCTTCAGGATCCTGGGGTTTGATTCTGGGCCCTTCTGGTGTGGCCCGGCTCCTTGGCGCCTAGCGGGGACTCAGCATCCCAACCACAGGCCTGGGGCTGGAGCATCTCAGGGTAAATCCAGAGACAACTGGGTGCCCTGGTCATTCAATGAAGACACATACATAAACACACACACACACACACACACACACACACACACACACACATACACCTTTCCCTTGGGCAGGATCTCACAGGAAGCAATAGGGCAATGACCCTTCCTGTACCAGCAAAATCAGCTTCCTAGCACCTGGCAGCTGGCCCAGCCCAGTGACAGTTCCTCCTCCCCAGCTCCCCTGCCTGCTGGCCTCCGGGCCTGTGCTGCCTCTGCATCTCCCCCTGGCTCGGTGCTGAGTCAACTCCAGGTACTCACCTGGCTGATGCACCCCACCCCCCAACACACACACACACACACACACACACACACACACACACACACAGGCAGGCAGGCAGGCAGGAGAGCTGCTCTAGCCCCAATTGATGAGCAAACGAAGGCTCAGAACAGTGACGGTCTCCGAGCCCGGAGTGGCAGAGCCCAGACGTGAGTCCAGGTTTGTGTGCCCCAGAGCTGCGATGCCAGCGCCATGCAGGACCGCTCCTGCTTGTCTCCACCTCTGTGGGCTCCCCCAGCTGGGCCCAGGGCGGGGTGCCCAGTGCAGCTCTCTGTGCCCCCTCTCTCACACTCCCCACCCTCCTCCATAGCCTGCATAGGAATCGTCCCAGGATAGGGAGGCGCCAAGAACTTCAGAAACTGGAGACTGGATAGGATCCCAAAGGCCGCGGCTGCTTGCTTTGGAGACGTGGTTGTCTCACATCACTAGTGACAGGAAGCTCACCATCTCAGCCTGCTTTCGTGGGACGAGCACAGACAGACTGGGGCCCATAACTACAGCTCTCAGGGCTCCACTTTCCCGTCTGTAAAATGGGAACGTTAGTACTGTCCTCCTGGGACTCCCCCGGGGCAGTGCCCTGTTTGGAGCCAGCATGCACCAGACACTCGCTCCCTGCATGGCACCTGCCAACTCCTGGGGCTTGTTAGGACCCTGGACCGGACCTCCCTGTCCCCTCAGAGAGCTGTCTATTGGCCCTGCGATTTTCCACATGACAGAGAATAAGGAGCAAACAAGAGAGGACATGGGCAAGAAGTAGGGAGAAGTGACAGGTGTCTTTAAGAGGATGGTTTAGAGCCATATCAGTGTCTACACGGGGGCCCGGGATAGGGAGAGAGAGGACCCTGCACCCTGTGGGCCTGAGCCTGTCTCTCGAGCTGCACAGAGATTGGGCAGCGATGACTGTTGAAAGGCCGGGGGTGAGGGGTGTCTGAGAAGTTAGCTCTTCACCCCTGACCCTCCCCTCTGCTCTGCTGGCTTCTTGGTGCCGGAGGAAAATGTGTGTCAAGCAGCTTGGGAGTCGGATGGACTGGGTTTGCAAACAGGTTTAATACTGTGAGGCTGTTGGCAGATTGCATAACCTCTTTGACCTCAATTCCTAAATCTGACGACAGCCAATAATGGCATTCCTTCTCGGAGCGCCCTGTGCAGAGCCCCTGAGGTCCTGTGTGAGGTCCTGGTCCCCTCACTCCCAGCCTGAGCCTGACCTCCTGCCCCACCCATCCTCTAACTGTGCAGGCCTTATCCCCACGGGGTGGCTTCATCCCCAGATCCATCACACAAAATCTGGGCACACATAGACCCACACAGACACACCCACCTCATCCTCTCCTCCACACGCTGCACACTGCTACACACACTCACACATACTTCATACACTCACACCTCACACACTGATTCACACTCTCCTGGTTGTCAATGAAACACACTCATACGTACACTCACCCACCAATACCTTACACAGTCAGGCACAGCTGATACATCTCACTCATACACACATCACACATCACAAATACACGCTCCCACAGGCAGTGCCCAGAGTGGCATCCGTGGCCTGAAGTGAGGCCATGTCCACACTCCAAGTTCAAGACACAAAGTCTGCGTTCAGCGGGGCCAGAGGCTCTGTCCCTGGCCAATGGTTTGGGCGGAACTCAAGTGGTTATTTTCCAAATAACAGGTCCCTTTGCCCGAATTCACCCAGCAGTGTCTCATGTCTGGCCACATGGAGCCTTATTTTGCTTCTGGCGTTTCTTTTCCTCCACGCGGGCTGTGGCCAGGAGAGGGCAACAGGCTGCATGGAAAGCTACAGAGGTTCAGTTCATCTTCCATCGAGGCACCTGCCACCGGAACGCCTGGGTGTGTGGGGGTTCAGTGTGCGTCAGGGGCTTCAGCTGGGGTGACCTCCCTGGGTAAGAAGTCCCTGACCTGTTCCATCAACTTTCTACATGCTCACCTAGACACCGCTGCTCCATACACACCGCATACAGGTGTGTGCACCCCTACGTTCTTATACACCCTCTAGACACACATAACTCAGTTAACACACACACACACACTTTTCTGAAATGTGTTCACACAGGGACATCATCGTATGCTCAGGCACACCTACACACACAGAGACACATGAGTATGTCCACTCATAAACCATTAGCTTCCGTCTACACGTACACACGTTCACAAACACTCCTCCAGTGCACACAAACACCCGGGTTTGCCGGAGTGCCCAGACGCCCAGCGAATGCCACCACTTTACGATGTTTGCTCAGCCCTGGGCCCTGTCTCCTGAGGCTTGTAAATGCCAGCTGCTCGTGGCGTGTGTTTACACGTGGAGGAGGAAGGAGCAGCCCCGGAGAGGGGGAAGCTGCTTCCCGCTCGGCCCAGAAAGACGAAGGACAGGCCCAAGGTCATGCCGATGGAGAAGCAGGAGGCCCAAGGTCCAGGGAGAAAGCCTTGGGGGAGGGGGTGTGAAGAAGGCATCGCCCGGAGCCTGTACTCACTGCTGCCGGCCAGGATGGCGACGGTGAAGAACTTCAAAGCCAGGCTGGATCTGAGAGGGGACGGAAGCCGGGTCCTGAGTCGGGCCATTCCCCCTCCCTGCGATTCCAGGCCTGCTGCTCCCTCCCGGGCCTCATTATCACTATAGGTGCCCTCAGTGCTGTCCCTTGTTGACCCTGGCGACATGGAGGCCATGGTTCCTGCTGCCCATCCCTGTGATTAGCAGCTCCAGGAAGAGCGGAGCACCTCCTGCCTGCCCTGCGCCTCCCGAAGGCTGGGCCCCCAGAGTGGCGGAGCCGGGAGGCACCAGGCGCCTTTCCCCTCCCACCCGGAGCAGGAGTCGGCTCATTGTCTCATGGGGTTGGATCGCTGTTGCAGATCAGAACCAAGCCCCTGCCATATTTGGACCAGAAAGTCATGTGACTCAGCGTGGTGGCTGGGTCTTGCACTCAGAGCCAAGGGACCTGGATCCTTGGATGCTAGTCCCAGCTCTGCTTCTAAAATGCTGTGTGACCTCCGATAGACCTCTTAGGCTCTCTGGGCCGCGATTGCCTCATGAGGATGGATTAGATGGTCCGTAAGGCCCTTCTGGTGCTGACAATGCAGAGACTCAGAGCTCTCCTTCCGGGTACATGGATTTAAGGAGAAGTCCCCCACCTCCATCCCTGCTGCTCTGCACGGAGGGCTCTGTCCCAGGGAGTGGGCACCTACCTGGAGGTCCTCGAAGAAGAGGCCCTAAGAGCAGGGCCCCTCCACGCAGAGGGGTGTCTAGCCAGCACCGTCTTCCTGAACCCTTCGGGGTAGGCCTGCGCCCCATCTGCCATGTTCAGGGTTCTGGGGGGCCAGCGACATAGGGCTCTAAATATCCGAGATCCACTCCAAAGGCCCTGGGGAGGAGGCCCCAGCTTCTCACTGCCACCTACACTGGCAGGATCACAGCCAGGGCAGTGCCCCTGGGCAGGAGGCTGGTGACACATGGCCTAGAAAAAGGAGGCCCCGCCCCCTCCCTCCCACCACCACCTCCACCCCGCCCACAGCTGCCTGGTGCAGGCCCCACCCCCGGTGCTGGTCCTGCAGAGGGTGGGGGTTTATGCACCTGGCCAGGAGTTGGCCCCTCCCGTTGCATGAAAAAAAAAAAAAATTAGTCCGAAGTCCTCTCTAACCCCATCCGAAAAGGATGTTAAAGTTGTTTAATGACACTTGCTACAGGACAGTGGGGCAGACTTTACTCAAAGGGGCCGTTTCAATGGGGTCTCACTTAATTCCTACAAGGAGAAATTAGTATTGATAGCCAAGGAGAAGGGTGGGGATCAGTGGGTGGAAAATGCTGAGAGGAAACATCAAGGGTCAGGGGGATGCTGGCTGCAGGCAGGCCAGGGTGGTCAGACATCACGTGGGAGAGGGGGAAGGGAGGGAGGAATCCCATCAGACAGATATTGGGGGTGATGATTAGATATCGAGGATGGGGATTCTGGCTGAACTGAGTCAACGGGATTCTTCCTAAAATTGGACAAAACAGAGGCAAACAAGGAAGCCCAAAAGCCGAGGCCGAGTTGAGCAAGAGTTCAGAAAGACGGAGTGGAATTTTGTCTTCGTGGCGAGGTGCCTGTCAGCGGGCTTCCCTCCACCTCTGCAGCATGTCGGTGCCCACATCTGGCTAAGATGGAGGGCATGGCACATGCACCTGGCAGGAAGCCTGACCCAGAGCAGGGCTTCCCACCCTCACTGTGGGCATGCGCCCCCACGCCCCTCGCGCTGAACAGATCCCTGACCCCACACTAGATCCAGTCAGAGAGCCCCTTCCCCACCAAGTCCGACAGCCAAAATGTCTCCAGACATCACAGAGGTGCCCTTGGAGGCTCGGGGGTTTCAAGTGGAGAGCCCCGTGGCCTGTGAGTCCGTGCCATGTGCCCCCAGATAGAGGGCGGCATGCGTGTGGGAAAGATGGACAGGAGAGGAGCAGAGGGGCCTGGAGCTGGGGAGCCCCTTGAAGATGACATAGTCCCACTGAGGGGGCTCTGACCGCAGCCCCCCCTCAGCTAGGCTCTGAGACCCTGGCAGCATAGTTCCCGCCCTGCCTCTGTGGCCTCAGCTGTGGACTGGATGTAACCGGCCTCCCCCAGAGGAGATGGTTGGATAGATGGCAGGTGGGCATGGGCTAGGCACCCAGTGAAGGATCTGATTGCTGCCAAGCCCAGGCTCCTCCTCCAGTGTTTTTAAAAAACATATTCTTATTGATTTTAAAGAGGAAGGTGAATGGATGAGAGAGAATCATTGATCGGCTGCCTCCTACACATCCCCGACTGGGGATCAAGCCCACAACCCAGGGATGTGCCATTGACCAGAATCGAACCTGGGACCTTACAGTCCATAGACTGACACTCTATTCACTGAGCCAAACCAGTCTCCAGTCTTGAGGTGAACTGGGGAGGTGGGAAGGGGAACAAGACGGGGGAGGGAAGAGTACTCTTGGAAATCAAAACTCCAAGTAACCTCCCACCTTCGCATTGGCCCTGCTCTCCATTGCCCCTGAGTGGGTGACGAGGGACTGAAGGGACCCTCTGGGGCTCCCCTTCCTAGGAATCTACCACACCACCTGGCCAGCCTGTCCCACAGGGCACCCCCTCCTCTGCCCCCATCCTGCTTTTGTCCGACGCCCTCTCCGTGGGTACAGGCTCTTCTCCCTCCCAGAAGTCCTAGGAAACCCCACTGCACGCAGGCGCACAGCGGGCCAGGGGCGAGTGTTCATTTCCACTGGCTCACACATCCCTCCAATAGTGCCCGTGCACATTCTGGGTGTGAATCTTGACGCTTCACTCAGACCGGGCGCCCTGGGGCACAGGGGACTTGATTTCCTCCAAAGCCCGGGGATTCCCAGAGGACAGGACAGGTCCTGTCAGGCTGGGAGCTCCCTGAGGACCAAGAGTGCTGGGAGGAGGCTGGGCTCTGCCGTCACTTGTCTGCACAAAGCTTGGCTCGGTCTTTGCTTCGATTTTGCATGAGCCTTGCTCATAATGATATCACAGCCTCGGAAGGAAGAATTACTAAGAAGTAAGGCCAATACAGTCCGCACCTGGACGATGGGACGATAGCCTCCAACCGGTAGGTAACCTAGAGCCACTTGGATCTGTGCCAAGGAGGCCACCGCCAGGGTGGGGACCCCTACAGGCCTCCAAACAGCCCTGTTGCCAGGTTGTCTCCAACTCCCACTGGCTGTGCTGGTTGGGCTGGTCTGCAGAGGGCAAGCCCCTGAAGTGAGGGAATCAGCTCTTCCCTCTCCCTGCCCTCCCCCTACCAAGCACAGGGTGCTCAGTACCCAAAGTCAGTAAACTGGTCCACCCAGTATTTCCACTTGGGGAACTGTAAACGAAGATGCCAGCACAGATGAAAAAGATACTGACGGTGGTGTTTTATAGGATGCACCCCAAAAACCAGGAGCAACTTAAGATTGGGGTTAGTTAAGCAAGTTCTTAATCAGCCATCCCTAATCCATAATGTTTTTAAAGAGTTGAGAATACAAATAAACAAAATCCTGGATATGAAGGGTAGTAGCAATTTTGTAAAAACCAAAAGGGGGGGGGGAGGAGAGGGTTGGCGTGCATATGTATGAAAATTATCGGAAGGATATAGAGCAAAACATTAGTAATGGTTCTTTTTAGGCAGTGGAATAGCTGATGGTTTTATTTTATTAAACTTGTAATTTTCTGTATTGAAATGGATGTAAGACAATACCACTAAGATGGAATAGTCAATTTCCTTGAAAGCCACAAACTCACTCAACTGGAAATAGCCTATATCTATTAAAGAAAATTAACGTTTAATGGTAGCTTAAAACCTTCTCATAAATGAACTCCAGGTCTGGATGCCTTCACTGGTGAATTCAACCCAATAACAATACTGCGTTAACTGCTAGGGCTGCTGTAGCAAAGACAGGGTGGCGTAAACAATAGACATTTATTTTCTCACTGCTCTGGAGGCTGGAAGACCAAGGTCAAGGTGAAGGCCGGTTTGGTTTCATTTGGAGGCCTCTCTCCTTGGCTTGCAGATGGCCACCTTCTCACCGTCCTCACATGGTCTTTCCTCTGTGCGTGCACCATCCTCTTGTCTCTCTGTGAGCCCAGATTTCCTCTTCTTATACAGCCACAACATATTGCGTGATTTTACTTATAGAAAACAAACAGGCAACTCTATAGAGATGGAAAGTAGCTTAGTGGTTGGCCACGGTTGTGATAGAGGCGGATGTGGAGAAACTGTTAATGGGTAGGGTTATTTTTGGGGGGTTGTTGAAAACGTTCTAAAATTAGATTGTGGTGATGGCTGCATAACTGCATATACCAAAAAACCCCCAAAAACCTCACATCGATTTATACACTGAGAAATGAATAAATGGTATGGTGTGCGAGTTATATTTTAGTAAAGCTTTTTTTTTTTTTTTAATGGAACATTTTATTCAAATTTTAAAAGGAAGAAAGTTCTGATGCAGCTGAAAGCCATTAGGATAAGTGAAATAAGCCAGTCACCAAAAGACAAATACCGCATGCTTCCACTCAGATGATGAACTTAGAGGAGTCAGGTTCATAGAGACAAGAAGTAGAATGGTGGTTGCCAGGAACTGGGGAGAGAGAAACGGAGTTTCTCACGGGTGCGGAGTTTCAGTTTTGCAGGATGAAGGGTTCTGTGGACGGACAGCGGTGATGGCTCACCACAGTGTGAGCACATCCAATGTGACTGAGCTGCACATTGCATGGTGGTTAACATGATCAATATTGTTGAGTATATTTTACACCAAAAAATTAAAATAAATATTAAAAATGGATCATAGAGCCCTAACCAGTTTGGATAGAGTGTCAGCCTGTGGATTCAAGGGTCCCAGATTCGATTCCGGTCAAGGGCATGTAACTTGGTTGCGGGGAATATATAGGAGGCAGCTGATTGAGGTTTCTCTCATCGATATTTCTAACTCTCTATCCCTCTCCCTCCCTCTCTGTAAAAAAAAAAAAAAAAAAAAAAAAAAAAAAATCAATAAAATATATATATTTTTAAATGGATCATAGACCCATTTGTAAAGTCAGACAAACATCTTGGGATCCACAGTCATCCCCTGATTCTGACTCCTCCGGCAGATCCACCCACTTAGTACAAATCCACATGAAGCCCTCACCCCCACCCACCAGAGGGTCATGGGGGGTCTGCACAACGCAGCTTCCAGTCAGCTTAAATGTGTCTGCTCACTCCAGGGACACCAAAAGTCCCTAGCGGGCAAGGGTGGGGTCTGCCTGCGGGCCAGTGTGTAGTTGGTGCTCAGGAAAGCCCTTCATTTGTTGGGTGGCCGGGAGATTTCTTACAAGTGGGGTCCTTGTCTTTCATAAGCTAATACCAATAATGAGAACAACTACCACCATTGAGCGCTTACGGTATGCAAGCCAAGCATCCTACAGACCCCATATCTCAGCATCTGCACAAGAGCCCCATTGTGCAGGCTGGGCCTCCTCCTTTCCTCCACCCCATTTAACAGGTGAGAAAACAGCCGGGGAGTCAGGGTACCTCCAAGCCGCCTTCTGGCCGCCCAGGCGCTGCTGCGCTCCAGCAGGATGCAGCCTTGGGACAGGCAGCAGGGGACCTCACCAAGTCTGAAGGCAAAGCAATAACCTTTGAGCCTGGACCGTGTCAAAGCTGCTGGGCATGGGAATGGCCCAGCAATTTTAAAAATATATATATTTTTTTATTGATTTTCCACAGAGAGGAAGGGAGAGGGATAGAGAGCTAGAAATTTCGATGAGAGAGGTCAACCAGCTGCCTCCTGCACACCCCCTAATGGGGATGTGCCCGCAACCAATGTACATTGCCCTTGACCGGAATCGAACCTGGGACCTTGCAGTCTGCAGACTGACGCTCTATCCACTGAGCCAAACCGGTTTTGGGGGGAATGGCCCGGCGATTTTGAAAGAAGATTCTGTGGCCGCTAGCCTGAGCTTGGGTCACTCTGAGTGCACTAAGAGGTTGAAGTGGAAATCCCCGCTGTGGGTGACCAGCTCTGTCTCAATTACAAACCAGTGGCTGGGCCCGAGGTGTGGGGAGAGGTCAGTGTGCCCAGCCCTTGGCTTAGGTCCAACCTTAGACGTTTTCCTCCTGGGAGGAGGGGTCTCTAGGTGCCAATGAGAGGTATACAGTAGGTGTCACCTGACCTATCATTCTACCTGTGATTATGACAACACGCCTTCGGGGGACACATCCCCGGGCCCATATTTTGGATGGGAAAACTAAGGCTCAGGGAGCCCATGTGTTGTAATCACGGTGATGCCATGAGGAAGCTGGAATTCAAACCCAGATCTGACTGATATCAAAACTGGGTTTTCTTTGTACCACACGGCCTGACGTCATCATCTAGAAGGCTATCTGAAGTAACCCCCACTGCCCATTCGCTCCTCAAATTTGTAGAAGTATGATATATCTAGGAGAATGCACACATGAAAACAGCTGGATGAATTTTCCCAACTTGAACACACCAATGTAACCCAGAGCCGGCCAAAGAAAGAGCAGCAGCAGCCGAATCCGGTTTGGCTCAGTGGATAGTCTGTGGACTGAAAGGTCCCAGGTTTGATTCAGGTCAAGGGCATGTGCCTTGGTTGCGGACACATCCCCGGTGGGGGGGGGTGCAGGAGGCAGCTGGTCAATGTTTCTCTCATCATCGATGTTTCTAGCTCTCTACCCCTCTCCCTTCCTCTCTGTAAGAAAATTAATAAAATATATTAAAAGAAGAAAGAAAGAAAGAAAGAAAGAAAGAAAGAAAGAAAGAAAGAAAGAAAGAAAAAAGGAAGGAAGGAAGGAAGGAAGGAAGGAAGGAAGGAAGGAAGGAAGGAAGGAAGGAAGAAAGAAGGAAAGAAAGAAAAAGGAAGAAAGAAAAAAAGGAAGAAAGAAAAGAAAGAAAGAAAGAAAGAAAAAGGAAGAAAGAAAGAAAGAAAGAAAGAAAGAAAGAAAGAAAGAAAAAAAGAAAGAAAGAAAGAAAGAAAGAAAGAAAGAAAGAAAGAAAGAAAGAAAGAAAAAGGAAGAAAGAAAGAAAGAGCAGCAACAGCGGCACCCAAAGCCCTCCTGTCACCTGTCTAGTCCCCACCCCTCAGCGGGGAACCCTGTGCTGACTCGGAAAAGTGCAATTCAGTTTGGCTGTGTTGGAAGGTCATATGCACAGAGTCTGTACTCTTTGGCATCGGCCTATTGGGCCAGCATGAGGTGTGTGAGGTTTTTCCATGTTGCTGTGTGTAGTTTCGGCCCCTGGTCTTGTTATCCCCAAGCAGCTCTGCCTCAACAGATCCATTCTGCTGTAGGCAGGCACTTGGGGGCTAGGCACTCTGGGTGTTTACACTGCTTGCTTTTGTTCTGCCTTGGTGCAGCTGTAGGAAAGTGGGTCCCTTTCCCCCAGAGGCAGCTCAGCTCTCTCCCTCCCTTCTCTCTTCCTGCTGGAAGCCCCCGGGGAAGCCCAGCTTTCACTTCCTCGTGTCCTGCAAACCTCCAGTAAGTCCGAGCTTCGTCTCTAACATCGTCTGGCAATTCATCTCAGATAGAGTCCAGGCACGCGACCATCCTGGTACATGGCACTTCGCAGGGAGAAATGAGTCGAGGGGAGGTCCTGGCTCCTGGCTGAGAGGACCTGGGGTCACCCATGGGGTACCCCTTGGGAGATGGGGGTCCTCTTTCTTTTCAGCAGTGAGGTTGGGGACAATAGACTTGCAGGCTCTGCCAGCTCTTCTCATGCCCACCTCCATCTATACCAGGAGGGCAGGAAAGTTACAGCAGAGCCCTGGGTACAATGGCTCGTCTGTGAAAGGGGGGTTAGGGCAGACACCACGTGCATTTACTATGTGGGACCACTTAGAACAGGGCCTGGTAAGGGCAGCTCCTGGCAGACCTATGTTGTAACCCAAACTCTGCCTCGTACCTGCTTATGACCTTGTGTACGTTTCTGAGCTCGTCTCTCACCTGTAAAATGGATGCAACAGTATCTCCGTTGTGGTGTGGACAAGAAAAATCACATAACAAGCCGGTGCCTGATGCCCAGTAGAGGCTCCACAAATGGTAACCCTTCTCCATCGAATAAGCACTCCAGCACCTAAGCCCCTCCTGCTGTTTTGCACCCACCACCTGGAGGTCTTGGTGCATTATCAAGTGTTTTTCCTGCTGTTCCCACAGATGTGAAAACCCACAGATTTGCTGACAAGTCTCAAGAAACCACCAGGCCCGATGAATACGCACTTGCTGCCCATGGAGGCAGATGCTGTGGTTCTGAATTTCTACAGATTTCAGAGAAAGGAAGAGGCTTAAAAACATTTCCATCATCTGACCCAGCAATTTCACTTCTGGAAATCTACTGGAAAGAAACCACCCTTACCCAGCTGGTGTGGCTCAGTAGCTGAGCATTGACCTATGAACCAGGAGGTCATGGTTCAATTCCCGGTCAGTGCACATGCCCAGGTTTCAGGTTCCATTTCCAGTAGGGAGGCATGCAGAAGGCAACCAATCATGACTCTCATTATTGATGTTCCTATCTCCCCTTCCCCCTTCCTATCTGAAATCAATATATAGAAACCACCCTTTAAAAATAGACAAAGTTTTATTATCATAGTGTGAACTACAATAATAAGCAGTGGTGATCTTAAGTCATAATGAGGGGAAAAATCAATCAATAGAAACAGACCCAGAAATGACCCCAATGATGGCATTAGTAGATACCAACATTAAGACAGTTATTTTAACTATATTCTCCTATGCATAAAAAGATAGAGGAGAGCTTGTGCATATTAAGTAGAAATACCAAAGATATAAGAAGAACCATATTAAATTTCTAGAGAAAAATACACTGTCTGAGATGAAAGATAGAGTAGATAGGATTAACAGCAGATTAGACAATGCAGAGGAAAAGATTATCTCTCTATATAAGAGGCTAATATGCAAAGAGTCCCCTCAGGAGTTTGACTCGGAGACTGGGAGACCGGGAGTTCAATCGCTCGCTGTGATGTGCGCTGACCACCAGGGGTGGCACAGAAAAAATGAAGACCCCAGCAGGCAGCTGGAAAGCCCTGATCAGCCCTGATTGCCAGCCAGGGCTAGGGACCCTACCTGTGCACAAATTTCGTGCACTGGGCCTCTAGTTCTATTATAAGCTTGGATGATGTGGCTGATGACGATAGTGATGAAGGGAGTAACCATAGCTAACATTTATTAAGTTCTAGCTACGGACCAAGCCCTGTTCACATATTATCTTGTTTAATCCCCACAAGAAGGCTATGAAGTAGGTACTATCATCACCCCTATTGTACATGGAAGGAACAAAAGACTCATTGCTGAGCTCCTTGCTCCAGGCAAAGCAGCTGGAATCCAGGCAGTCTGGCTTTGGCTCCCACCCCTTCATCCTCTTCATCTCCACAAAACGCCATGTAACCCCTGTGTGGTTGCCATATGGCATTCTCCCCATGGGTGAGGCTTGGTGCAGTGTGCTGAATGCTCCCTGAACCCCACAACAATCAGAGGAAAGAGGGACTGCTGTCCCCATATGGTTCCGGTCTTGCAAACGTGGAAACCAACGCTCATGGAAGTAAAGTGGTTTGCCCAGGGTCCCGCAGATAGTAAGAGAAGGAGCCAGAGTTTGAGTCAGGTCCCTCTGATCCCAAACCCAGCCATCCAGATGTGCCTTGGGGCCTCTGGAGGAGTCTGGGGAAAATGTTTTCAAGGCCCCTTTACAGAATCCATATCTAGGCGACTCTCCCACTAGGGAAAAGCTTTCTGGAATCAACAAAGCTTTCTGTTCCTGCCTACTTTTGCTCCTACCCAAAGGATACCAGCTGAGGAGAAGCTCTGGGAAGTAGCCACATGCCTGTCAGGAGCCCAGATCTAGAAGACTGCTCGTAGGGTAAGGCCCCATTGGCAAGAGTAGAAGGAATGACTACTGAGCACACACAGGTGAGACATGTCAAGGAATATGCCAGAGACACTTATTTTGCCTTCTGTTTCAAATTATTTTGTCACACATTAGGTGATGTTAGTGATGGAGGCAAAGAGCAAAGGAAAAACTAGATGTAGAAGAGAGCTGAGAGAGGGAACAGCTCCCAGCAGTGACTCTGGCTGGTGCACTTTTTGGGGTGAACTGGTTAGCTGGCAGCCAAAACGTCAGCTTGGGCTCTATGCCCTTGAACAGCCATCTCATGGGCATAGAAAAAAAAAACCAATTTCTGCTACCCATGGGCTCTCCATTAAACCTTGCAGGGCTATCCGTGGAGCCTTTGTGGCAGACCATCTCTTTGTTGTGCCTCCATGTGTCCTGCCATCAGCACCCCCACCCTAGGGAGGCTGGATCCACGCCATGGGTTCGTTAGGATCCCGATATGTGAACTGGGCAGGCCTTCTGCAAGCTGTTGACACATGTCAATGGCCTATGAATTGTGTGTGTGCTTTGACTCGGCAAGTGCACTTTAGGGATAGATCCCACAGCCGCAGTTCTGGACATGAACTGAGATTTCGCCTCCGTGGTTTCTTTCACTGTACCACTGTGCGCTCTAGAGCAGTAACCTATATGGCCATCAATACGGGATTCATTCAATAAGTGGCCTCTCTGTCTCATGGAATATGAGGCTGCGTTTCAAATGTTTCTGCCGAAGAGTATTTAATGGCACAGAACTGTGTTCACGTTCCATTGGTAAGTGAAAAGAAAGGTTACAAATAACAACTTTCTTGTTTGGTCAGGAGAAGTGTGAGGATATATATATATATATATATATATATATAGAGAGAGAGAGAGAGAGAGAGAGAGAGAGATAAAGAGCAATGGAACCAGAAGGACTTATACTGAGCCCGCAATGCTGCTTAATGAATCTGCAGGTAATTTTTCATTTCTTTTTATTGTTTATATTTTTAAATCTTCAACACGGAATATGTGCTACTTTTGCAATCAGAAAGTTTAAAATATGGGTGTTAAAAATAAAAATTAAAATTAAAAATTGTATTCCCCCTTGCCAGAAAAGAGGAAACAGAAGGAGCAGAGGTGGCCTCCATGAGAGCTAGAGCGGCAGGGGCAGGGGCAGGGGCAGGCTCAGCTGGTGGGTGTGGGGGTGCCTCTCATATAAGGGGCTGCCTGCAAGAAGGACTTCCTGCAGCTGCTTCCCCTCCTCTGGGCCGGGATCATGGAACTCCCCCTGCTGTGCGTCCTGGTGGTGTTTGCTGGTGAGTGGGGACAGGAGCCACAGCTGGAAAGGGAAGGAGGGAGGGGGGTAGACTCATATCTTTTTCTAGACTGAGCTGCTGCTCTAATCCCCACCGCCCTCAAGCCCCTTACAAGAAGCCATCAGCGGCTCCCTTAGAACAGTGGCTGTGGCCAGAGAGGCCTGGGTGGCCAAGCTGTGGCGCGCTTCTGGCCTGCCTCGAAGGTCAGAACCGAAGGTTCAGAATCCAGGGGCCTCCGGAGCTGGCACCTGTGGTACTCTGGACAAAATTACAGAAATGATCTCCTCACCTCACCTTGTTCCCTTTTGTCCTTTAAACCAATTAATAACACTCATTTGCATAGAAACAGCTCTCCTCATCCACGCTCATGATCTCCCTGGAACCTGGGAAGTGGCTTGTGTTGACTGTTGGTGGGAGGTGGGGCGATTTCTATTTGATCTTTAGCAGAAGATCAAATGTAAAAAAAATGTGGCTGCTAGCAAATTGGCACCTCAAAATATGTGATTTTAGAAAGGATTCTTGGGTTTCTATCCAGGTCCTTCCACTTACCAGCTACTATGACTGGAACAAGTGACTGAGCCTCAGTCTGCTCCTCACTAAACTGGGGATTAAAAATAGTATTCATTGTCGGTTTCTCAGTTTTCATAAATACACCACAATTATGTAAGAAGATACCGCACTAGAGGAAAGTGGGTGAGGGCTCTGAGAATTTTCTATATGATCTTTGCAACTTTATATCTAAGTTGACTTATTTTTTAAAAAAATAGTCTTTTTCTCATGGGGTAGATGGAGTCAATGAATTGCGACATGCATGCAAAGGCTCATGGCAAGCACTCACTGTCACTATATTTTTTAATAGACATAGTGGTTGCTGTCATTTTATTATCCAAGGTCATGGGTCTGGGCCAGATAGAGCAGAGGTGCCAGCCCGGAGTGCACCGGCCTCTCCTGGGGTTCACGTCCTTTCCTTGTTGCTGGGCTCCTTGCCAGGTGTGACTCCAGCCCAGGGCGGGATTCTGAACCTGAACAAGATGGTCGGACAAGTGACCAGGAAGAAAGCCATCACCTCCTATTGGCCCTACGGCTGTCACTGCGGACCTGGTGGAAGAGGCCGACCCCTGGATGCCACGGACTGGTAAACCTTCCCAGGCAGGCCCACAGGCGGCAATCCCATCCTGCCCACACCCCAGGACTCTCCTCTTTCCTCTCGGTCTATTTATTCAATCTGTGGATCTGTTTTGTACCGTGTGCTAGGAGCTCTGCTAAGCTTCGACAGGGCCCCAAGGTTCAGAATCCTGGAGCCTGCCTTCTAGAGGGTTCCCCAAAGTCTCTGAAGACCCTTCCCCCTTGCACACTCAACCCCTAATCTAATTAGAACACACACACACACACACACACACACACACACACACTGCCCACAGCCATTGCACGGGATTTTTTTTTTAAAGGTCCCGCCTCCTTTTGCCATTATCTCATTATCTTCACCCCAATCCTGGAAATCGGCCAGAGGAGAGATGAGAGCCTGGGCCAGGCCAGGTCACTTCCCTGACCCACCCACTCACAGGCTGCGTGAGCTCAGGCAGGTGGCGGGGCCTCCCTGAGTCCCAGATGCCTCAGCTGTGACATGAGGGTCATCCTAATACCCCTGTTGTGGGGTGGTTGGGAAGATTAAGAGAGAATTTGTAGAAAAAGCAGGTGCCTGGGTCCTAGGAAGCACTTTAAGTGTTAGCTAGCATGAGCATGCTGAAGACTAGACCCCTGGAGGCCTTGGCTCTTCCAAGGAGGGCTCGGGTTCTTCTCCAGGGTAGG
Source organism: Nyctalus aviator (assembly GCA_036971965.1). Classification (NCBI taxonomy): domain Eukaryota; kingdom Metazoa; phylum Chordata; class Mammalia; order Chiroptera; family Vespertilionidae; genus Nyctalus; species Nyctalus aviator. The sequence goes on from CM072923.1 coordinate 184,467,748, forward strand.
GCTGCCTGAGACTGAGCCAGATAAGGACAGTGCAGTGCGTCTGTGCTCCCTGCCCCACTTCCTGTCCTCTCCCTCCAGGTGCTGCCATGCTCACGACTGCTGCTATAGTCACCTGAAGCTCCATCATTGCCATTACTTCAGGGACCATTACAACTACACCTTTTCCAAGGAGGGCATCCAGTGCTGTGAGTGTCTGGACCGGGATTGGAGTTGAAGACTGAGGAAGGGAGTTTTGCTTTCACATGCTGTGCAATGATGCACAAGCTACTCAACCTCTCTGTTGCTCTCACATGCCCAGTGGCAATAGTGGGGCCGAGGAGGGGAGACAGGAGTAAGGGTGGGAGTAGGGAGAGGTCTAATGAGGGCTTTGGCCCCTTTAGGATCTGGAAGGCTGGCAGACCTCTGCTTAGATCCCAGAGCCACCTCTGACCAGCTGGGTAACCTTGAATGCCTTGCTCAACATCTCTGAACCTCAGTATCTTCATCTATGAACTGAGGATGAGAACAGTATTCTATTCTTCCCCATAGCATTAATCCGGGAACTAGAATGAAGGCAGACAGAATGAGCTCACAGATGCCTGCCACAGGGCACGCTCTATAGATGACATGGGCTGCTGATCTTGTTTCTATTTCCATCATCACTGGTCCTCACAGCTGCCCAGCCGGGAGGCAGCCCCACCCTGATGAGCTCCATTTTATAGACAAGGAGATGGAGTGAGGAAGTGTTTGCCTGGAGCCACACAGCTGCCAGGAGCAGGGCCTGGGTTGCATCCTAGGTCACTTGGCCCCTGGGTCCTTGCCTGAAGCAGGTGGCAGGTGCCAGGGCTGGGAATCAAATGGGCACATCACCACTGTCCCAGTTCACTGAGGGCTTAATAATAATTACAAGGACACGAATAGTGATAGCCGGCACTTAATCGAGCACTTACTTGTGCTGAGTGCTTTGCCTTCTTATTTTCATTCTCACAACAGCCCCCCCGAGGCGGCACTTCTCACCATCGCCATTTTACAGATAATGAAACTGAAGTACCGTGGTCCCTCCTGCCTCAGAGTCTTTGCACAGGCTGTTCCATCAGCCTGGAGCACGCCCCCTCCTCCAGCTGGCTTCCACAGGGAGAGAGACCCTTCTGACCTCAGCTTCAATGGCTCTGGCCCCCTGCTTTCCTGTCCTGTGGCCCTGGCGTTGTTTCTACTCCCATAGAGCACAGTTTGATATTCCTTTCTGCGGTTCTCAAACACCTGCTGCCCCATGGGAATGGGAATCTCAGAGGTCAGCTGTGTTCAGTCCTGCCTCGTCCCCCCGCCACCCCCATACACCCCCACCCTAGGCTGGCCACATGATAGGTGCTCAAATGTTCATTGAATGAATGCATAAATAAACAAAGGCTCTCAGGGAGGTCTTGGTACATACCCAAGGTCAGGCAGCTAGAGTCCACATGTTATATTGTAAATCAGAAGACGCCTGGGTCTTACTCCCAGCTAAGGCAAATTTATTTGGAGTCCTGTTCATTTGCTAGCGCTAGTGGGCCCAGAGGAAAATCTTGCTTCTCAAATTCTGGGGCCCGATATGGTGGAAGTCTCCCCCCTTATTTATATGTTTTTCAGCTCTTTGTCTCCCAAATTTGGAATGAGACTTTCGGACCTTCTGAGAAAAAATCCTGTGTGCTGGGACAGGGCTGTGAGACCATTTCTCAAGGCCTGGCCTGGTGCCAGCACCGACAACTCTGCCTGGGGCATAGTTTATGGCCTCTCTGGAATGGGAGTGGTCTTATTTTTCCCTATTATTTAAGCAACCAAACGTTTACAGAAGCCAGAACAGCAGGGTTAATTTTTAAATAGCAGTTTTTACCCAAGATGGAGGTTACTATGCTTCACAAGTAGCTGGGAATCACGCCCTAAAGCTGAGGGAGGACGGCACTGCCTTCCGAGGCTCCCTCCAGGAACCCTAGACCCAGCCCCGGCTCAGTCTCAGGAATGGACGGACACTGAGCCCCCCTCCTGCACCCCACAGCTGACAAAGGGAGCTGGTGTGAGCAGCAGCTGTGCGCCTGCGACAAGGAGGTGGCCTACTGCCTGAAGCGTCAGATGGGCACCTACCAGAAGAAGCTGCAGTTCGCCCGTTTTTCCAGGTCCCGCTGCAAGGGCCAAATCCCTCTGTGCTAGAAGAAGCCTGCCCAGCCGTCCTATGCTCCCTGCCCAGGTCCTTGCAAGTCCCTCGGGATTGCTGACACCCGTCCCAAGTAATAACTAACCCCCTGGAGCAGCCTGGCTCCCTTAACACACCCCCAGGGAGCTGGAGAGTTGGCCTCTCCTCCACCACCCGCTTTGCCTCTTGGACCTTCTGAAATAAATCTCCCAACAGCAGCTGTGTCCTTGGAGGGTAGGTTGAGATCTTGGGAAAAGCCCAGGCCAGGGAGCCAGGGGGAAGGTGTTGGGGCCAAAGCAGCAGGTGTTGGAGCCGGGGCCTGGGGGCCGAGGTGAGGCAGGTTCTCCCTGTCACTGCCACTCATCACCAGGCCTCCCTGCCCCAGGCTCACTCTTCTAATATACTGTCCACACTGCAGCCCCAGCAGCCTCTCTAAAGGGCAGCATCCATCTTTCTGTCCGTCTGACTCTACTCCTAAGCCTCTAGGCCCTCCATCACCCCAGGAAGGGCCTCTCGAAGGAGTTTGGGACCCACCCTGTCTGGCGCCGTGTCCCTCTCCCCACTAGGCATGAGGTCCTGGTGGGCGGAGCCCATGACTCACTGCATCCCTGGTACCCAAAGCAGGGCCAAGAAGGGGCTCCGTAAATGTCTCTCGGGGGAAGGGCTGGACAAAGCTGGACGTGTCCTCCAGGACCCTCCTCCCCTGCCCCCAGGCCTCTGCTCAGGTGGGCTTTCGGCAGAAACGTTCCACTTGCCGTCTCTGATGGCTAAGCCCTCCCCAGGCTCCTCGGGCTCCAAGGATTGCTTCCTACAGAAGTCTCTCCTGGCTGATGCCTCCTGCTCCCAGGCCCCACTCCCTCCTCCGAGCTCTTTCTGGGTCTGCAATTTAACAAGCTGTATCCTGAATTGACTTACCATCGTCTGGACTTCTCTGATCTCTTCCAGCTAGACTGGAGCTCCCGGAGGACGGAGGCCATGTCTCTCACTTCTTTGTGTCCTTTGTTCCTCTATGTAATAGTGGAGATTCATGCTAACGGGTCAAATGGAGATTGTGGCAGATGTTAGTGGTCCACTTCAGATCCCCTTCTGGCCCAGTTCTCCCATTCACAGCTAAGCCAGATGTTGGCTGTGTTCACATCTGCCTCTTAAGGACTGACCGCGTCTGCTGGGAACTACCTTGCCTATCCCCCCTTCCCTCCACATCGCCCACCTCTAACCAATGCATAGGGAGTATAATACCCGGGAATGTATAAGTGCCCACCCCCGTCTGCGTGGGACCACCTGGGTGGTACGGTGCATGCCCAGAGCTCCTCCTGGCATCAGGCTGAGGAGAGACTTCTGGAACCACCTTTTTGCTTGCTTTGTCCCCTGGCCTTTCCTGTTTCCCTTGTTCCCTTACAGGTTTCTCCTGAAAGAATCCCCTCAATAAATCCTCTGCCTGCCCAAGAACCCTCGTCTCAGGCTTGGCTTCTAGGGAAACTGAGTTTGGATGGATGGATGGATGGATGGATGGATGGATGATGGATAGATGATGAATGATGAATTGTTGGATGGATGGATGATAGATGGATGGATGGATGGATGGATGGTGCATGGATGGTGCATGGATGGATGGAAGGATGATTGATGGATAGCTTTTTCATATAAGGATCCACAATCTGTCACTCATGTGTAAGTAGCCATGTCCCCAGCAGCAGGACTGAGGCACCTGGAGCCACCCACAACCTCCAGCCTGTGGCACACAGATGAGAAGTAGTGGCCACAAAGTTATCCTTCTATGTGAGGCTCAGAGCCTCATATGAGGCAGTATAATAGGAGTGAGAACTATGGGTTCCAAGTTCAAGTTCTAGTTCTACCACTGGCTAGCCATGTGACCTTCCAGGAGGAATCTTGCTTTCCTTGTGTGTGAAGTATAAATGAAATTAAGGAGAAAAATCAGATGAGGTTAATATTTTTAACAGGATGAATGCCTGAGCTCTTAGCAGAGTTCATAACTCCTTTTTATTTATTTTTATTTTTATTTATTTTTTATTTTTTGGTAACTCCTCTTTAAATGTTAGCTGCATTGTTGCTGTTGCTGTGGCTACTAGGTATAATCACATCTGCAGTCCCACTCTTCCCCCAAGCAACTAGCAAATCAGGAGAATAGTTCATCAATATTCCCCTCTTTCCACCCAACTCCTCTCTTCCTCTGTATGATTGTGCAGTTGTTCACTAGATCCTCATGCATGATATCCACTTTGTCCAAGGTCTAGAGCTGGCGATTCCACGGTCCATCAGAGCTCCCATATTCCGGGCGCTGTGGCTTTGACAATGTCAATGTTGGCAGGAATGGGCATTTATCCCTCTTTTAAAATTGAACAACCTGATGCTCAGGATGGGGACAGGAACCGCCGGAGGTCCCACAATCAGCAAAAGGCAGAGCCAGGATGCCACCCAGCCCCTTCCCACTCTGCCCCCTTGCACCCCGCCCTGTTTATACTAATCAGGAAGCTTCCAGCAGAAAACGGTGACTCAATGGGCTTCAACAATGAAGGCATTTATGAGCTCATATGACAGTACGTCCAGGGGGAAGGTGGCTCTTTAGTGGCTTGATGATGTTATCCGCACCTGGTTTCTCTCCGGCTCCCGGCTGGCCACCCTCTTTATGTTGGTTAGGTTGGCTTCCAGGTGGCTCCTCCTGGCTCCAAGGTGACAGCTGTGATCCAGACCTTGAGCCAGGACATGTCAACATCCAGCAGAGAAGATGCTGTCTCTTCTGAGTCTCTTTTTAATTAGCTCTACCACCACCACCCAGCAGCCCTCCCACTCAGGACCAGCCACCTGAAACCACGTGGCCCCAGTGATTACCCAAGTTGATTTGGATTCCTCGGGATTTATTTACCTCTCAGACAGGGCAGGGTCAATGTCTCTAAGGGATGCGTAGCTGCTAAGATAGGGGCTGCTGAGATTATTGATAGGATTGGTGTTGGGTGGGCTATCCTAGAGCTGGATCAGGAGCAGGACTGTTTCTGTAATGGCTTCCCTCTGTGAGCTAAAAACCTAGAGAAGGGCCTGGTGGTCACAAAGTAGATATTTGTTAAATGAATGAATGAATCCCAGGTTGATAAAGACATGGAACCAAGAGGAGAGATGGGGTCTCAGGGCAACCAGAACTGAGTGCCTGGAGTAAGGCAAGCTCTTCCCACCTGTGAGCTCTCCTTCTGGGCCGGGTTCCCATCACTGGGATTGGAGAAGATTCACAGACACCTCTGTCCCTCTCTCTCATGGCCCCCTGGATGTAGGACACAGACAGAAGGATGCATTCATTGAGCTTCCTATCCCTCTGAGATCAGTTTCTGCAAAGGGGTACCCGTGGGAGGGGCAGAAGGGACACTGAACACCTGTGCTGCCCACTTACTGGCTCCTCTCCACTCCCTTGGGGCACCTGCACTTTCCAGCTGCAGAAACTGAAACTTTAGGATGAGTCACTTGCTGATAAGTGGCAGGGCTGGGACTTGAACCCAGGTCTCTCTGGCTCCAGAGCCCTGCCTCACCAGCCTACCTCCCACACTCTTTACTAGGACAATTGGTGACTCAGCCCTGGGCGCCCCTTTAAGGGGAGAATAGTCACGCCCAGGGATCAGGAGGTGAGGTTGGGTGTGGTGAGGCTGGAAACCTGGGTAAAGGGCTAGTGAGTAATAATCTTACTGACAATAACAATAATGCTCACGTAGAGCCCTCACATTTGGGGCACTTTCTCCCACACAGAGTCCCTTCCCACCATTGGCTGACCCAATGCACAGGTCACCCAGATTCAGGGTCTCACCTTTGGGATGCGGGGGCCCGGCCCAGGCTGATGCCTCTCCACGCCTCTACCTGTTTTTCCAGCTGAATCTCACTCCCCACACATCCTCCTCTCACTGCCACGTGCTATTGCGGCGGGGGGTCCTATCCCTTCCCCCACATTTCAGTGTCCCCGGAGGGTCAAGGAGAACATTTATACTTGGAGTCCGTGCATCCTCTCTCACCACTGAAGTCCGCAGAGAGCCAGCCTGACCCTGGGGCAGTCTGGACAACTCAGAGTCAGGAACTGACTGGCTCTCTCTAACTTAGGATGCTCTGGATTTCTTTGTTTGTTTGTTTTATTTCTTTCACTTAAAATAAAGAAGAGATTTTAAAACAGTTTGTGAAAACTTGAAGCTGAGAAGGCAGGCAGAGGGATTCCTCCCTGTTCATTCTCTGCCTTGGGTTCCTGGCCAAGCCTTGCCCACCCTGGAGCCTCCAGGGGAAGGCACTTCACAGAGCTCTTTGCAAGAGAGAGTCCGGCTGACAGTTACTCCCTCAGGAACACGTCCTTGTGCTCCCAACTGGAAGCATCGCCTCTCCCCTCCCCCCAAACCACCATCACCCTTACATACTCCCTGTCTCTCTGCCTTAATTCTAATTCTCTGGTTTATACTTCCTGGTGGTTTTCTTCATCCCTTATTCAATTTATCTCACTCCAGCGCTCACCTAGAATACGAACACTCCGCATGCAGGGACCACAACACACCCAGCATCCAGAACAAAGCTGGAGACATGTAAAATATCTGTTGAATGAATGAATGAATGAATGAATGAATGAATGAAGAATGAATGAAAATTGATAGGAAAGCTCATTTTATTTCTCTCAGCTGAGTTATTTCTCACCTGTGTGACCTTGGATTAGTGACTCTACTCCTGTGATTCTCAATTTGTGATCCATAAACAGGGGTGATCACACCTACCTCTTCGGGTTGTTTATGAATTCCATGAGTAGGATTTTTTTTACTCACCTTTCATTTTGTTTCCTTTTTTTTTTTTTTTAAGTTTTTATTGATTTCAGAGAGTAAGGGAGAGGTAGAGAGATAGAAACATCAATGATGAGAGAGAATCATAGATCGGCTGCCTACTGCACTCCACCTCTTGGGGATTGAGCTGGAAGCATGGGCATATGCCCTAACCTGGAATTGAACCTTGACCTCCTAGTTTATAGATCAATGCTTAACCACTGAGCCACACCGGCTGGGCAGTCCTCACCTCTTTCTTGATGAGTACTTACGGTTGGTGAGAAGTTTGGGAGAGTGGAAAGGGTAGGTGTGCAGATTGGAAAGGGAACACATTTTATCGCCTCCCAGCCCCTCCCTCAAGACAATCACAAATCAGCCACCCCTCCCAAGAACACTGCCCTACTCCCAGGAGGCCTGGGAAGTGGGTTGAAGGTCACTCTCCTCTGGAGTCCCCTCTAGGAGCTAGGTTGGGCTGAGGCAAGCCAAAGCCCAGACTACCCGCTCCCCTCAAGGATCCAGCCTGAGAGGAGCTGGCACTGGTCTCAGCTTGGCAGATGGCCTGCGGGAAGTGCCCCTCCCTGGCCCTGAGTAGCCCAGGTGCCAGAAGCGCAACTCAGAAGGAAGAGGAAGAATCCACCTGGTTTCCTAAGAGGGAGATGGGAAGGCACAGTTCTCTGAGCTAAGAACCTTACATCCGTTTCCCGCTGATACCTCATTACAGATGAGGAGGCAGGCCCTGTGAGAAACACTCCCGAGGCCACTCACTCAGCCAGAAGCAGCAGAGGCCCGGCTCTGGAGGGAAAGCCTGCATCCCGAGCCGCCCTCCCATGAATCCCTGGGGGAACCTGTTTAAAATGCAGGTTGTAGCCCTAATTGGTTTGGCTCAGTGGATAGAGCATCAGCGGGTGGAAGCGTCCTGGGTTTGAGTCCATATTGTGGGCTTGATCCCCAGTAGGGGGCGTGCAGGAGGCAACCAATCAAAGATTCTCTCATCATTGATATTTCTATCTCTCTCTCCCTCTCCCTTCCTCTCTGAAATCAATAAAAAAAATATATTTTTATAAAAAACAGTTGGGTGAACTAACAAGCCCTCCAGAGATGCTCAGGACAGCCGGCTCCATGCTGACACCACCTTCACCCAGACATCGTCCTCAGGTGCCCCGTGAGTCACGTGACATGGATTCTTCTCTGGGAAGTCCCTCACCAGGGAGAGGAGGAAGAGAACGTGGATCTGCTCTTGAGGAGCGAAAACACGGCAGGCAGCGGGGCAGGGCAGTCAACGAGCTATGGGCTGACAGCCAGGAGACCCCACACTAGAATCCTTGTCATTCCTTTGCCCCGTGGCCTCTAAAGGGACTTGAATGTGCCACCCCAAGATATGCCACGTTGGCATAAGAATGAGCCTGAGCCAAAGGCAACTGAAAATTGACAGACACCCAAGGTTCTCTGTTCTCCCCTTATCGCCTAAAAGGGCCTAAGTTTCCCTTTGAAGAAGGAGCCCACACCCCTGTCCCTGCCCTCGTACCAGGGAGAGGAGAACAGCTCTTATCTTCAAAGATGGGGCGTCAACCCCAAGATGAATTTGCATAAACAGGCTTTACTAATATAGCCCTTATCTTCCACTGGCTTCCTCCAGTATTTCCTAGTCATTTCCCCCAATTAATTGTCCCTGGAGGTCTAAACCCCTTTCCTTTGCTCAGATAAGCCCGAGCCAACCACTTCTTTGAATTTCATGTCTTGCCTGTGAACTTCCGGACGTATAAATATTAGTAAATATCGCGTGCTCTTTCTCCTGATAATCTCTTTTGCCAGTTCAATTCCCAGGCCCGCCTTCCCCTCACTGAAAAGCGTGGAGAGAAAGGTTTTCTGCAGCAACTCTGGCCCGCAAATCCCCATAACACCCAAGTGCCCGAGTGACCCCGCGCGTGTTCTATGGAAAATAAGCAAAGCGAGCTGAGCTCCTGTGGAGGCCCGGCCAGGGTGGTTTCGTCGGTAGCAGCGTCATCCCATACACGCTAGGTGTCAGGTTCGTGTGGGAGGCAATCAATCAATGTTTCTCGCATCCATGTTTGTTTTCTCTCTCTTCCTCCCTCTCTCTCTCTCTTTCTCAATCTTCCTTCCTCTCTCTCTAAAAATCAATAAAAATGTCCTCGGGGGAGGATTTAAAATAACAAAGATAAGTATATTCTTGTTCTTGTTCTTCTTCTTCTTCTTCTTCTTCTTCTTTTTAAAATAATATTTTATTGATTTTTCACAGAGAGGAAGAGAGAGGGGTAGAGAGTTAGAAACATCGATAAGAAAGAATCATAGATCAGCTGCCTCCTGCACTTCCCCTACTGGGGATGTGCCCGCAACCAAGGTACATGCCCTTGACCGGAATCAAGCCTGGGACCTTTCAGTTCGCAGGCTGATGCTCTATCCACTGAGCAAAACCGGTTTTGGCAAGAATATTCTTCTTGACTCTGAGGGAAATGAGCCCCAGGAAAGGCTGGTGAGAGGAACGCTCTACGAGCAGTCAGGCGTCTGGCTCAGGGTCCCGCACACGAGGGCTGCCCGCTCGCTCTGGGCTCTCCCGAGTCCTGGGGGAGGGATCTTGGGAACAGGTTATTGAGCCTCTCTGAGCCCCATTTCTTTACTATAATATGGGGTTCTAACACCACCTTCACAAAGTGTTGGGAGAGACGAAAGGCAGCTTGGCGGCCTGCCTGGCATGTAGAGATTAGCCCTCGGGTCCCAGGGCAGCTGGCGGTACTGTCTGGTTGGTAAATGAATGTCAGCAGCCTTGCCAGCATCACTGTTTCCTTCCTTCCCCGGCGGGTTCACCCTCACCCATGCCTGCAGGCCACAGGGAAGGGGCCCTGCCTCAGCTGCCTCGACTGTGGCCTGCAGGGCTGGCGGCAGCCTGTGGATGCCACTGACCAGTTACTGTCCCCTCCTGGGGCTGCAGGCAGGTCTGCCACGGTCTGGACTGAAACCTTGCCTGGGCGTCATCTGAAGCAGGGCAGCCACATTGAATCAGCACGCTTTCCTGGGCAAAGAGGTGGGCTCTGGAGTTGGCACCCTTTTGCGCTGCTGTGGTTCCTGGGGCAAACTTCTTGACTTCTCTGTGCCCCGTCTCTTCACATACAGGACGGGGAGGTCGTAGTGCTTCCCTCAAGGGTTACTGTGAGAAGCAGTGAAACCATGGCAGGTCGCTGTCCACATCAGGATCTGCTCCAGGAGCCAGGCAGTGCGGGTCATACAGGAGTCCCAGTCCCCCTCCTCAGGATGTCCCCGTTCCCACGAGAAGCTCTAACGCTGCTATATGGAACCAGCTTCGCTGGGGAGACGGCCCCAAACTTCAGGGCCTGCGAACCTAGTTCAGGTCCCCGAGCCACTAACGTGTGTGTGTGTGTGTGTGTGACCTTAATCTTAAGCAAGTTGCTTTTCTGTCTCATTTTCCCACTCTGCAACATGGGATGTGCTGAGGCTGTCGTGGGTCATGGGTATAAAAACACTAGGAAAAGCATAAGCTATGAGGACTGAGGTGTTCTGCAGAGGAAGGAAGTCTGCAAGCTGGAGCACGCACGATCTTGGACCGGATGCTCGACCTGACAGCACCCGTGTCTCAGATAAAGGGTTCCTCACAGGAGATAATAGCAGGCTCAAGGTTTACAGCCAGCCCATTTGTTTGAAACCTGAGTGATCTCGGCGTCCAGCAGCTGGCTCACTTCGGTGTAGAGAGGCAATTGGGCGGCATTCCGGGGTTTTAAGTCAGCCGTTCAGAACGGATGACTCACGGAGTTTTAGACACGGCCACGAAACCGTTTTGGATTCTCTCTATTAGGGGTTCTCAGACTTGATAAATGAGTCGTTGGCCGACTCCCAGGCCCTGGCATTCTGAAAATGATGGATCAGTGAGTGTGAGATGTGACGTTGCTTCCATGTGATGCATCTCACTTTCTTCCCGGCTGCTTGCTGGAATAACAATGGGATGACTGGGAAGGTCAGTGCAGAGGAAACTTCCAGAAAAGGTAAGATCAAAGAAGAGCCGGACAGTAGTTAAAGCAGTAAAGGTAGCTTCTAACCAGGAACGACTGCAGTAGAGGAATGGAGACCTCATGTGGACTGGGCTCAATTCCCAATACAGCAGGGATGGGGGGGAGGGGCGGTGTTAGGGCCACAGAGCAGGCAAGGGGTCTGTGGATGGAAAACTACTGAGAGGATGTATCAGGGGCAGAGGGGATTCTGGCTAAACCAACTCAACAGGATTCCGGTGGAAGGCAGGCCAGCCGATCAGGCACCTGGGAGGGTGGGGGTGAAGAACTTGATCAGATATGGATGGCAATGAGATAGCCAGGGTGGGGGTTCAGGCTGAACCAACAGGACAGGATTCCTGCTCTTGAGGACGAGGCCTAGTCAAAAATAGGTCTGAGAGGAGTCTGAGTCAAGTTTGGTCAAGGAAAGAGTCCTTGTCAGCCCCTGTCTTGTTCGAGGAAAGAAGGGATATTCTTTCCTCAGACAATTTTAGTCCATTTCTCACTTGGTCACCTTTTGCTCAGGAAGGATCAGCCAGACAACGCGTGGAGACTTGGTTGTAGTGTAGCAGCCAGTCCGTTAAAGGGAGAATATCTATAAAAACAAAAGAAAAACAGGCTTTAGTAGCTGGAAACCCAGAGGGCGGCTCACTGAGCTTTCTAGCTGCTGAGCTGTGAGCATCTTTAGGTGACGGAGGGAGGACAGCAGCGGTGATCCAACACGTCTCCTGCTTTGCAGTTTCAAGGTCATTGTCAATGGCATCAGGTGTTCCACTGAACTCTCTGAGTGGCCCACACGGCAGGCATGAAGGTTGCTCCTTCATGATCTTTTGTGGAGATTTCTCTGCAGTTTACATCAAATCATCCAGCTTCGCCCTAATCGGTTTGGCTCAGTGGATAGAGCATCAGCCTGCAGACTCAAGGGTCCCAGGTTCGATTTCAGTCAAAGGCATGTACTTTGATTACAGACACATCCCCAGTAAGGAGTGTGCAGGAGGCAGCTGATCGATGTTTCTAACTCTCTATTGCTCTCCCTTCCTCTCTGTAAAAAAATCACTAAAATATATATTTTTGAAAATCGTCCAGCTTCTGTTTGTTGGACATCTGGAAAAGGGCGGTTTTAGTGCTCAGTGAGGCCAAAGGTCACGAAGGCAGGAGAATAATGAGAAGCGTTAATTTGGAGACTTGTAGCCAGACATTGGGGAACCCGCAGGGTGTTCTTTGGTTTTCCATTGAAACACAAAATTGCTGTCTGCTGTCCTCTCCTTTTTAATCAAAGATATGGAAAGTAGCCTGGCGGGTGTGGCTCAGTGATGGAGTATTGACCTGTGAGCTAGAACGTCATGGTTCATGGTTCAATTCCCTGTTGGGGTACGATCCCCAGTGGATGGCATGCAGGGGATAGCTGATCTATGATTCTCTGTCATTATTGATGCTTCTCTCTTTCTCCCTCTGCCTTCCTTTCTCTGAAATCAATAAAAACATACTTTTAAAAAAGATAACATAAGGCTATTCTTGCTTTCAAAATAAGTCTCTGATCTCAATAGATTATTTAAAAGCAGCGAGAGTCGTAATTGATGTCTGCAGACTAATCTTCATCTAGTCTGTGGACTGAAAGGTCCCAGGTTCGATTCTGCTCAAGGGCATGTACATTGGTTGCGGGCACATCCCCAGGAGAGGGTGTGCAAGAGGCAGCTGATCGATGATTCTCTCTCATCAATGTTTCTAACTCTCTATCCCTCTCTCTTCCTCTCTGTAAAAAAAATAAATAAAATATATATATATATTTTAAAAAGATGACCTGGTAGCAATTCAAGGGAAGCTTGAACAGAGAGCAGGAAGAGTAGAGCCTTTTATGACACGGGCTGCAGAACAAATCAAGCACGTCCTTGCCAATTTCAAAAACTGCCCGTTCTTTGTTGGTGAGAACATGAATCCAGATGGCATGGTTGCTCTGCTGGACGACCGTGAGGACGGTGTGACCCTATACATGGTTGTCTTTAAGGATGGTTTAGAAATGGAAAAATGTTAACAAACTGGGCAGTTTGCCTCTATCACCTGTCATGTGGCTGCTGCTTTCCATCACACACCAAGACTAGGACAAATGGGACTGATGTTATCTGGAGCTCTTGGTTTATTTTGACCTTGATTCATTTGGAGCAGCAGCATTGTTTTTAAGAAAAAAAAAAACATGTCATGTAGGTTGTCTAAAATACAATGAATTAAAAAAAAAAAACACAGAGCTGGACAGTAGCTTAAGTGGGAAAAGCAGATTTTTAACCGGGAATGATTGCAGCAGGGGGAAAGAGACCTCAGTCTGAGATGGGGCTTATTTCCAAATACAGCAGGGTGAATAAAAAATTACTAAGAGGAAGCGTCATGGGTCCAGGGGGTTTCATGTTAACTCACTCCACAGGATTCCTGTGAAGGCAGGCCAGGTGAGCAGACACCACCTGGGGATGGTGAGGATGAAGAATTTAACCAGATATCCAGGGTGGGGGATTCTCCAGAAACTGGCTGAACAAGATTCTTATTCTGGAGGACAAGACCCAACGAGGGCCCAGTAAAAAAAAAAAAAAAAAGAAGCTCAAAGGCCCTGACTGAAGTCTGGTTAAGGACATTTTGGCAGTTACAAGGGCTGTGCTTGGTTTAAAAAGCAGAAAGCTGAGTAACACATTTTTAAGAAAGTGCTCTATCATAAAATGTAAAAAAAAAAAATGTTCTAAATACATTTTGAATTAAAAGAGGAAGTTACAAAAGGTGCCTCTGCTAGGTGGATGGGGATGGTGATGTATAATTTTGTATTTATCAGGAGGACACACCTCTTATTACCCCCTCCCCCTGGTGCACTGTCCCAAATATAGAAATCTGTAAAATGAGAGTCATGACCACAGTCCCTGTGAATGTCATTGGGCTGTACCAGTGGATATCCTATATAATAAGAGCCCAGTGACTGAAATGGCAGAAAGACCATAATGAACAGAGACCAGAACAACTATGGCCCCTCTCCCCAGCTGGCCCTACACCCCAACAGGGACCCCATCCTGATCTGGGGTGTGGCTGGCAAACCACCCATGGCCCCTAGCCCGGCTGACCTCCCCCAACCCCAGTGGGGATCATCACCCCAATCAGGGCGTGGCAGCCTGCAATCACCCTTCCCCCCAACTGGCCCCGCCCCCCCAGCGGGGACTCCCACCCTGATCCCAGGTCCCCATCAGGGCAGGCTGGCCAGCCCCTCCCATACACCAGGCCTCTATCCTACATAATAAAAGGGTAGTATACAAATTGACCCTAACGGAGGAATAACCAGAATGACTGCTCCACCAGCCACTCTGAGGCGCACTGACCATGTTTAGGACCCTTTCCCCAGCCACCAGGCTTCAATCAACCAACGACGAATAGGTAACTGGGGGTGGGTGGTGGGGGATGTGGGCGGTGCCAGGCCAAAGCCCACACCCCACCAATTGCCTCACACACAGAGGGCAACCCACAGGGGTACAGAGCTGGCGAGCGGTTGGGAATGGCTCTCATCTCAGTCCCTTTCCCTGCCATCAGGCTCTGATCATCTGATGGTGAGCAGGGAACTGGGGGAGGAGGGCGGGGGAGGGGGAGGGCGAGGGGTGGACAGGGCCAGCTGCAGGCAGCTGGGGAAGGTGGCCCTGATTTCAGGCCAGGCCTAGAGACCATACCCATGCACGATCATGAGCCACGCCTCTAGCATGAGTATAAGTAAGCTTTGCTAACCTTTTGTGATGCATATAGCCTCCCAATGGCCCCACGCCTAACAGCTGTCTGCATCGCCCACAGAGCTTGTTTACAAATACGGATTTCCGGCCCTGGCCTGGTTGCTCAGTGGGTTGGAGCGCTGTCTGGCATACCTAAGGGTTGTGGGTTCAATTCCTAGTCAGGGCACATACCTAGATTGCGGTTCCCATCTTCAGTTGGGGCAAGTACTGGAGGCAACTGATCAACATTGATGTTTCTCTCCCTCTCTCTCTTTAAAAAAAAAAAAAAAAAAAAAAAATCAATAAAAACATATCCTCGTGTAAGGGTTAAAAACAAACAGATTCCTGGCCCCCAGACCAGAGAGGTTCCTATGGGCGTGGGGGTTTATGTTTAACAACAGGTAGTTCCAAAGCAGCCCGTTCAAAGGCAGTCCCTAGGGGACCTTTCGGGTGCACCAGGTTCCACCTGTGCAGAGCTCTCCCCTTCTCCTGGGACTAAATCCCTAACCCTTTCGGTCCCAGTGGAGAATGTAGGCGACACTGGGAGGTTTTGCTCTCTATCCTGGGTCCTGAGGTCCCCCTGTATTGGCAAATGGGGTCTGAGTTGTGTGATCCAGACCTTTATGTGCAATACATCTGGTCCTCTGAGCTCGCCGTGATGGAGATGGAGTACAGCGGTCCAGACAGACCCCAGGAGAATCTGTGGGGGAGCCTGGCCCCCAGTGGCAGCCCTCCTTCATCCTAGTTGGACAGTAGCCTCCTGGTTCAACTCATAACTCCTTTATCAGACATCCATCCTCCGCATGCTGTGGAGTGCTTGTCTGCTGTGTCTGTCTCCTTCCCTAGAGGGAGCTTGTTGAGGAAGAAATTTATATCTTGTGGTTATTGTTCAAGCCCCATATCCCCAGGACCCAAGCAGGTGCTCCATCAATGTGTGTTGAAGGACTGATGGTGGTTGTTTCGGTGAATGAATGACTGCTACTATCTGGAATCCCAGAGAAGAACGATGACCTCTGTTGGGGAAGGCATCACCTGGAACAGGTGTCACCTGGAGGTAGCATTTGAACCTGGCCTTGGTGGACAGGAGGGATTTACCTAGCGGAGGGCGGGGGGGAAGGTAGTTGGATGGGCATTCCAGGCTCAGGGCACTCACCGCACAGACAAAGGCTGGAGGTGCAGCAGGGCGAGACCTCTGAACGGGCTGCGACACCTGCTTACCCTTGGGTTGGGTTGGGTCTCCCCACAGCTGCCGCAGCTCCCTCCTCAGAGTTCCCAATGCTCCCCAGATAGACCCACTACAACCCCAGGGTCACCCCTGGCCACACCCAGTGTGGTAAGTGCTTCACGGGCAGGCTGGGAAGAGGAGAAGAGGGGTCACTCTATCCTGGACACTGACCTTGGCCCTCAGGGCTTATGTTTGGGGCCAATGGTTTGGAGTCAAAACCCTTGGGCTTCGGTTTGGTGGTTCTCTCCCATGGTGGGTACCATTTATTGTGTGCCTACTGTGTGCCAGCCACTACAGTGGGTCGTTTGTGTGCACAGTACCATCAAATATTTCCAACAACCTAGGGAGGAAGCTCATTTGACAGCTGAGGAGGTTTCTAGAAGGGGGCAGGATTGTTGAGGTTCCTGGGGGAGGCTCTTGCTAGCTGGGTGATGTGTGTGTGGGATGGTCTCTCTGGCTAAGCAGACATGAGCGCTCCAGTTTCCTTCCCAGGCTGGTATGAGTCCCGAAGCAAGTGCAGAAGCGGATCTGCAAGGCGACCAGAGCTGTCCTTGTGTTTGAGCAGCATCTGGGCACATGCAATGGCTAAAACCTCATCTTCAGGAGCAAGACATGGAGGAAGTCTTAGGGCACTGAGTTGTCTCCTTTGGTCCCCTGAGAATATGGCCTCGCATGGCAGTCTGTTGGGGTGCCCATCCCTTCATCCAGCTCAAGCCCAAACCAGGGGACCAGGGAGACATCCAAGACTGGGAGGCCAAATGATGAGCCCAGCGCTTGTCCAGACTGCCCCACCAGAAAAGTCAAAATACCGTGACCCCTGTATTTCCTGCTCAACCCCTCAGTTCCTGTTCCCAGGTGGGTCTGTGAAGTCTTTATGGGCAGAGACTATTCATTTGTTCATTCAATCACTCAGTCACTCAACGAACACGTGTTGAGCACCTGCTATGTGGCAAGCATGCTGTTGGGCACTGGGGAGCCTGCTGTGCCAACCATGGTGTGGTCGGAGCAGCAGAACTACTAGGGGATGCCAATGTATAAAATAAGGGATTTTTTATTACAGTGATTTTACTTTCCAGGACTGTGGGAGCCAGTAAAAGAGTCTACGTGAGGCGCTTTCTTTCTTGCTTGCTTGCTTGCTTTCTTGCTTTCTTTTTAAATATATCTTATTGATTTTTAAAAAATATATTTTATTGATTTTTTACAGAGAGGAAGGGAGGGATATAGAGAATTAGAAACATCTATGATGAGAGAAACAT
The DNA here is from genome assembly GCA_036971965.1 of Nyctalus aviator. Taxonomy (NCBI): domain Eukaryota; kingdom Metazoa; phylum Chordata; class Mammalia; order Chiroptera; family Vespertilionidae; genus Nyctalus; species Nyctalus aviator. The sequence goes on from CM072923.1 coordinate 184,484,906, forward strand.
CGATCATCTGCCTCCTGCACACCTCCTACTGGGGATGTGCCTGCAACCAAGGTATATGCCCTTGACCGGAACTGAACCTGGGACCTTTAGTCTATAGGCTGATGTTCTATCCACTGAGCCAAACCAGTTTAAGCTCTTTCTTTCTTTTTTAGAAATATTTTTACATGCATATAAGTACAACCAATGGACACAAAACTCTGGGGAGGGAGGGTATGTATGGGAGGGGACGGCAATGCTAAAATATGTACACAGATAATAATTTAATTAAAAAAATATTTTTAAATTGATTTCAGAAAGGAAGGGAGAGGGAGGGAAAGAGAGAAACATCGATGATGAGAGAGAATCATTGATTGGCTGCCTCCTTCACACCCCTCACTGGAGATCGAGCCTGCAACTCGGGCATGTGTCCTGACTGGGAATCAAACAGGGACCACCCGGTTCATAGGTCGATGTTCAACTGCTGAGCCACACCGAACAGGCGAGGCTATTTCTTTTTGTGCTGGTGCTGCTGCCTGAGGTCTTACAGCCCACGTGGCAGGGCCAACTGAACTGCGGAACCCCTGAGGGCAACCTGGGACCTCCCCCTCCCCCCCAGCCTCTCACCACATCCAGGTCTCCAACAAGAGAAGCTAAGGAGGCCACCTGGCAGGATCAGTTCCAAACGCCAGTCAACGACCATATTTCCGAGGCAGCCTGCTGCTGAATGTCTGTGTCTGTGTTGTCTAACTACCTTTACATAAAGCCCCACCCAGGGAGGCATGTGTGGTCCAACCTGTACATCTCAGCATCTCTGTTAAAAAGAGGGCCATGCCGCTTTGAGAGAGATGACCTTCTTGCTGTCTCTCTGGCCAGCTAAGACAGAGTCCAATACAACAGCCAAGGAGGCCGCCTCTTCCCCAGTTTCAGCTTTCATTATTTCCACCCGAGCTGTGGGCGGGTCCAGGGCTGTGGGCTTGGAGGACTTCAGTGGGGTCCCCTCCCCTGAAGATGAAGCCCAGAGCCCCAGCCAGACTCACCAGCCCAGGACAGACTCCCAGGAGGCAGTGAGAGCAGAGAAGGAAGGGAGCTGGTTCTCGGTGGAATTCAGGGGTGTTCCTGAGAAGCCCCAATGTGGCTGAGTCCCTGAACCACTCCGGGTTCCATTTCCCTCCTGTGTGGGCTGGAGTTGAAGACAGTGGTTTAGGACCAGCATCTGTTGTCGATGTGCTGTGTGACTTCGGGAAAGTCTCCTAACCTCTCTGAGCCTCAGTGTCCTGGTAGGTAAAAGAAGGTTCTCCATGGACCCTGCCAGCTCGACCCCACGTAAACTTGTAATGTTGCTTTCAAAACCTCACAGCATCCCTGACCCACAGATGCCTGTGGGCACGTGTCTGAATCCTGCAAGTCTGAGCTGGGATGCCCCAGGGAGAAGGGCCTGTTTACAGCCCCTTCCTGCAGAACTTACCAGCAGGACACCACCTTGCCTGCCCCTGGCTGTGAGGGAAGGGAGGAGCCTGGGCTGAGTCTCTCCTTCATCACCCAGAATACTGTGGTTGAAGAGAAATGGCATCAAGAGCGAAGCTCCCCATTTCCCCCCATCCCTGTTTAAAAATGGAGTCAGGAAGTGGTTTTGATGCAAAAACAAAAAAAAATTATGAGCAAATTGGACACGTGAGCCCCATTTTCGGTATGATGTTGTCAAATATAGGCAAGAGACCATATCACACTTTTCTGAAACACCAGCACATTTAGGGCAATCAAAAAATCAAATTTTATTTTGAAAATGTTGAACATTGGCGCTTTTTAAATATAGATCCCATTTATCATGTGGCTATTTTGGGGTTTGTCGGTGGAAAGAAGCCAAAGGTCTTTTCTTCAGCGGGGCTCTCCTTTGTTTTAAAATATGTCCTTTCTTTCTGCTGTCTCGGTATTCATTTACAACTACTAGATCGGTTGGGCTTCTGAATGTTCTTAATTGGTAAAAATAAACCCCATAGCTGAACCCTATGTAAGAAAACGTTCTCTCTGTGAAATCCCAGAATCTCAGCATCTCTGCGTCAGCACTAAGGTGGCTTCTAAGCTTCCCAATTTACATCGCAACAAACATTACGATTTCTTTTCTTTTTTTTTTTTTTTTAAGACAGTATCAGAGCCTGGCCAGTGTGGCTCAGTTGGTTGAGCATCAGTCTGTGCACCAGAAGGTGGCCAGTTCGATTCTGGTTGGGGCACATGCCCAATTGGGGTGTGTGCAGGAGGCAGCCTATTTTTTAAAATATATATATATTTATTGATTTTTTTCAGAGAGGAAGGGAGTGGGATAGAGAATCAGAAACATCAATGAGAGAGAGACATCGATCAGCTGCCTCCTGCACACCTCCTACTGGGGATGTGCCCGCAACCAAGGTACAGGCCCTTGACCGAAATCAATCCTGGGACCCTTCAGTCTGCAGGCCAACACTCTATCCACTGAACCAAACCGGGTAGGGCAGGAAGCAGCCTATTGATGTTTCTCTCTCGCATCCATGTAGCCGGGACTTGAACATGGCCCTCTCCTGCCTGGAAGCGCAGGCTGGCGTAACTGTCAATCACCTTCTCTCCACCCCCTCAAGGAAAAATGAGACCCAATGCTTGGCTCCAGGGGACCCCCCAAGGTTTGAGAAGATGAGCCCCAAAGAAGGCTTGACACTCATCTCAGAAAACCTTCTACTAGTTCCTGATCCGCACCTTGTGTCTCTGAGAGAATGCGGCGAACTCTGCGTGCAGTGGCCCAGCGGCAGGGAGAGAGGCAGAGGCCCTCCCGCGGCAGAGGGACATGCCTGCGTGGCTCTTGTTAGTTGTCAGGAGAAGCGCTATTTAATGAACACATGGCAGGTTTACGGAGTCAATTTAGCTTCTCGTTGAGCAAGGTTCTCTAGAGGGTGGCAGGAACCGGAGAGGAAGTGCACCCCAGGAAAGTCTTCTTCCTGGAGATAGGGCACTATCTTCAGAGGCCAGGACGACCGGCCTGGCGTTCAGAGTGAGCCAGGGACCTTGACCTTGTCAAGTCCTATGACCAGTCACTCTCTGGGGGATTCTCTGGAGGGTGAGGAACGGCTCTGGGGCTCCTCCAAGCCCAGTGGACCATCAGGAAAGAACCAGGAGCAAGACCTGGCAGCCGTCTCAGGAGCCTGGCTGAACCGGTGAGTCCCGTGTGGCAGGAGGAGGGGGCAAAGTCCTGGTCTGGGGGCACTCACGGAGGGCCGCTAGGTGCAGAAGATGTTGGGATAGTATTGGTAACTAGGGTTGTAGCTCTTTAGGTTTCTCTTCAGGCAGTAGACGAGCTTCCGGTCACAGGAGCAGAGCTTCATCTGGCAGGGGGACCCCGTTTCTGCAAACAGGACGCCAAAGACAGAATGAGGACCATTCCCTGTACGGACACGGACTCCCAGGCTTGCTTCAGTCAGGACTTGCTTCTAGACTGAGCAGCCGCTCTGTCTGCTTCCTGCTCTGAGGGAGCACGCAGTCTGATGAGGGGGGCACAGTGTCTATACCGGGGGAATACGTCCTCTGATGGGAAAGGCCCAGCTGTCCGGGGCGAGGCTTCAGCCTCAGGGGCACAACTCCTGCCTGGGAGCTCCAGTCTCAGCAAGGACACACATTCCCTCAGTCTGATGGCGGAGGCAGCTCCTGCCCTGGAGGAACCCACTTTTCACAGAGACACCACATTCAGACTTAACTTTGAACTCAGATGGACCTGAACTTGAATCCCAACTCTAGCGGTGTGTACTGGCAAGCCTTTGTGTTTCCCTTTCCTCGTGTGTAAAATGGGGAGACTGAACCTACTCACAGGGTATTTTCGGGGAGCTAGTAAAAAAGGAAGGAGGCATGCTGAAACCGGTTTGGCTCAGTGGTGGAGCATCGGTCTGCGGACTGAAAGGTCCCGGGTTCGATTCCGGTCAAGGGCATGAACGTTGGCTGCGGGCACATCCCCGGTATGTGCAGGAGGCGGCTGGTCTATGTTTCTCTCTCATGGACGTTTCTGGCTCTCTATCTCTTTCCCTTCCTCTCTGTAAAAAAATCAATAAAATATATTAAAAAAAAAAAAAAAAAAAAAGGAAGGAGGCAAACGTTTGGCACCTATTGAATACTCAATCTAGGACATCAGATAAAGCTGCAATATTATTGCTCCTCTTACCTCCAGCTCTCTCCCCTTCCTCTGCCCCCCAAGATATAGCCTGGCTGACCTCTAGGGGCAGCTGAACTCAGAGCCAGCAGAGACCCAGGCTCTTCCAGTGGCCTGAATAGGAAGCCCCAGCCTTACCACAGGTGACCAGGCCCCGTGAGACAGTGTATTGGTAGGACTGTGTCCGGATGTAACAGCCTTTCTCCTCCAGCAGCCCATAACAGCGGTCATGTATCCAACAGCACCTGTCAATGCAACACACTTCCATCCTGAGTGGAAGGGGCATGCCATTTAAGCAGAGGCCACATCGGTGGGTGTGGTCCGGCAGAGATAGAATTTAATAAGAATATGCCCTTCCTCTAGGGCGCCTGCCATTGGCTAACAGTTCACTGACCTGTTTGTTTTTCTCCTAAGCTCATGGTGAGACTACATTTCCCAGTCTTCCTTGCAGATGCAAGTAGTCACATGGCTAGGTTCCAGCCAGAGGAATGTGAGCAGAAGTGATGTAGCACTTCTCACTGCTTTCAGACCTACCCATAAAAACCTCATGTTATCCTCCATTCTCTTCCTCCACCTCAGCTGAATGAAGGTGATCCAGCCTAGGACTCTGAGGCCATCAGGGATAGCAGAGCCATAAGATGGAAGGGACCTGGGCCCCAAAATCAACATGTTTGATTGAACTGTTATAAGATCAAAAAAATAAACGTCCACTATGCTAGGTGTAACAGGTTGCATTAATTTTTTTTTACTTACAGAAACGTTGAGAACATTGTACATAGTATTCCCATTTACCCCACATTCAGTTTCTTCTATTAGTAACATCTTATATTAATATGATACATGTGTGTTGGACAAAAACAGACAGAGGCAAAGAAGCATCGAACAGACTGTCAAACTACAGCGGGAAGGTAGGGGAGTGTTGAGGGGGGTAAGAGATCAACCGGGAGGACTTGTATGCATGCATATAAGCATAAACAACAGATGCAAGACACTGGGGACAGGGTGACGAGGGCAAGTGGGATGTGGGCGGAGGAAGGGAGGCCAGGGGGAGGTCAATGGGGGGGAAAAAAGAAAGAGACATATGTACTACTATTTGTAATACCTTAAACAATTAAATTTTAAAAATTAATTTAATTTTAAAAATATGATACATGTGTTAGAAGTAACAAAACAATATCAACTAATTACTAAATAAGCTTATATAATAAAGGCATAGTATGCAAATTGTCCCCTCCACCATGAGTTGTCTTAGAGTTAATCAGGGCGAGCCAAGGGAAGGGAGGGCGTCCATGGCCGGCAGCTGTCAGCTACTAGGGACCCTACCAGTGCATGAATTTTGTGCACTGAGCCTCTAGTAATATATAATTATTGATTCATTAATTGTAAAATGTTCATGGCTTTTTCAGATCTCCTTAGTTTTTATGTAAGGTCCTTTCTATGTTCCAGGATCCCCTCTGGGACCCCACATGACATTGAGTTGTCAAGTCTCTTTAGACTCCTCTTGACCATGGGGAGTTTCTCACTCTTTCCTTGTTTTCGATGACCTTGACAGTTTTGAGGAGTACTGGTCAAGTATTTTGCAGAATGCCCTACTATTGGGATTTTTCTGACATTTGTCTCATATTATATGTTTCTATTTTTTTTTGCTCAAATGGTCCCAGCTTTGGCCATTGGGAGCTCTTTGGGTTGGTTCTGTGCTCTTTGGCATTTGTTTGAGGTGGGGTTTGTTTTATTTGAGCACTTCTTTACTTTCTGATTTATAGTATAAAAAGCTCCAGGATGCCGAAACCTGTTTGACTCAGTGGATAGAGTGTCAGCCTGTGGACTGAAGGGTCCCAGGTTCGATTCTAGTCGGGGGCATGTATCTTGATTGCAGGCACATCCCTAGTAGGGGGTGTGCAGGAGGCAGCTGATCGATGTTTCTAACTCTCATCCCTCTCCCTTCCTCTCTGTAAAAAAAAAAAAAAAAAAAAAAAAAAAAAAAAAAAAAAAAAAATCAATAAAAATATATTAATAAAATATATTAATAAAAATTAAAAAAAATATACAGATCATCCTGTATATTTCCTGCACTAGTCCTTAGCATCAGCCATTTTTCTAAGGAGCCTTGGTTCCTGGGAGAATGATAATAGAAACCAGATCTGGACACTAGGAGTTGCTTATTGCTACTGAGAGGTTGTTTCTTGTAGGTCCTCTCAGCTGATTTTATATATATATATATTTGTGTATCTATATTAACCCCATGTATATACACATGTGTACATATTTCTATATGTAACCATCTACATCTGTATTAAACTAAACTGGAGTTCATATTGATGTCTCCAACTGTAATCCACCACCACATAGGTCATTCTAGCTTCCTGTCCTTGCTTGTCTGCAAACTCCCCCTCTAGCAGTGAGGATCTTGGCTCCAACCATCTGCCATCCATTCCCTGAATTGCCTCACTCCCTCATACATGTCTAGCAGTCTCAGAATTGTTAACCCAGCAGGTGGCATTTTCCAAAGAGCAATCTTTCTCATCCCCCCTGTTCTGGAACTTCTACACTTCCCAATCAAGATGTGGAAACTCGGTGCCCTCCCTCTTAAAGCTATTATGATTGCTTCAGCCAAAAAGAAGGACCAGCATGAAATTCCTGAGGCTTAGTCATAAAAATGCTATACTCTTGGGTCTTGCAGTCTTGGGTCGCTCATTCTTAGAACCCAAGCATCATCGTGCTGTGAGGAAGTCCAAACAATCTGGGACAGGCCTGGCTGAGAGGAACTGAGGGGCCCCACCCTCAGCCCTGTCTGAGCTGCCAGCCAGCAGCCAGCGACCATGTGCCCACTATCAGAATACACCATCTGGATAATGACTCATCCAGCCTCAGTCAAGGTGCCCAAGCTGAAGCTGGGTGGCACAGAGACAAGCCACCCCACCAAGCCCTGCCCAAATGGCAGATTCTTAACAAATCAAGGGTCATCGTTGCTTTAAGCCACTACATTTTAGGATGGTTGTTCCGTAGCAATGACCATCTGATACATTAGGCCACTGAGATTTGGAGAGTTACTAGACATTAGCATGGGCAAGTCAGTTCACCTCTCTGACGCTCAGTTTTCTTATCTATGAAACGGTGCTTCAATTCCAGAAAGGACATGGAATGAGAGGAGGTAATGGGGGTGTAGAGCGTGGAGCGTGAAGAGCAGTCATGATAATCAGCTCACCAGTCAGTAACATCCTTGGGGGTCCCTCGACCGCCCCAGCCACAGTAGCAGCCGTAGAAGCCATAGTTCATCAGGGCGTTCTTCCCCGTCACCTTCTCAATCATGGACTTCAGTTCTAGCAAGCCGCCTGACACAGCCGGCACACCTGAAAGACAGCCCAGCTTTCCCAGCATGCTCCTGCCTTCCTCCCACCCCGGGGCTGAGAGGGGCCCAGGTGTCTCTTTTTCCTCCTCCCCATCAGTGGGAGAGGGACAAGGAGGCGAGGACAAGCAGCATAGAGAAGTGGTTACATGGCTGGACTTAGAGAAGGAGCAAGCCTGGGTCCAGAACACAACCCTGCTGTTGACTCACAGTAGGTGTTGCAGAGGCCACGTACCTCTCGGACTTCACGTTCCTTTTTCCTAAAATGAATGCCTGCCTCTTGGAGTTGTCATGAGGGTTAAACTAAGGTAAAGGATATAAATTTTGAGCACAATGGCAGACATATACTAAGTGGCCAAGAAATAATAGGTATAAGTAATACGGTTGTCTGTATGAAGCTGGCTAATGGGCTGTTCCTTTATCGCCTAACAATGCACACCTTTCTCCTCCCACTAACACCATCCTATATAATAAAAGCTTAATATGCTAAGTGTCTGGTCGGCCGGTCAGCCATTCAACCAATCCAAGTGTAATATACTAATGATATGCTAAGGCCACTCAACTGCTTGCTATGATGTGCACTGACCACCAGGGGGCAGAAACTCCAAACAGTAGGTCAGCTTGCTGCTGGGGTCCAACCCATCAGGATTGAGTATACCAGTGGGGTCCTTTGGCCTGGCCTGTGCCCTCTCACAATCCAGGCTGAGAGACCCTCCCCATCCCCCAAGTGCACAAATTTCATGCACCGGGCCTCTAGAACATAAGAATCTTCAAGCAGGGTGGGACCCTTGGAGCTCACTGAAGCCACCTCCCTCATCATGCAGATTGGAAAACTGAGGCCTAGAGGGAAAAGATGGCTTGTGCGGGGGTACACAGTGAGCCAGAGGCTCGAGGCCTCATGCTCCTCCAGAGACATCAAAGAGCAGGGCAGCCTGTCAGGGGCTGCAGGAGAGCCTCAGGACAGAGGCCAACCCCCATGGTGTGCAGTGACCTCCAGCTGGGGGTGGCAGCAGGTGGGCTGCACACAAAACCTGCACAGGCCTGAGAGAGAAAGGCCAGGAATCCCGGGGTGGGCGGTGCTTGTTTCTTATTTTGCTGTGTTTTATCCCCCGCTTTATTTTATTTTGTTTTGCATCAAACAAACAAACAAAAAATCTGCCTCCTGCATTTGCAAACCACAGGGTCTCCCTAGAGCACAGTCCTTACTCATTTCCCACTAGAGCCTGCCCCAGACCTGCTGTCATGACTGAGAAAACAGAGTCTGGGAGAGGCAAAGACTTCTGCTGACGTCTACACAGTCCATGCAGAGCCAAGACACAAGGCTAAATCTCTACAGCCTCAAAGACTAGTCTCCTTGCCACTACCTCTTGTTCCTGGAGGGTAGAAGGTCACAAGTTCAAAGGTCGGGGGGCCAGCACTTACTGCAAGCTACGAGCCAAGCCAGCATGAGGATCCCCTTCATCTCTGAAGTTCTAGAAAAGAAAACACATCCCGTGACATGCTTATTGGGAGATGTCCCCACAGCCCATTCAAACCCTGCCCCTGGGGGCTTCCCACCAAGCCCTACCCTCTCGCGCTGGTCAATAAACAGGCAGCCCTAGTGAGAAAAGACGAGGCAAACACCTCAAGGAGTTGATCAAAGGGGCCCCTAGGGGCAGAGGGGCATATTGTCCCCAACAAAGATGAGAGAGAACTGTCCACCACAGATGCCCCCGGCTCAATTGCCCTTTCTGCAGAAAATGGCTAACAGTAACCAGAGGAAGAGGTGGGATTCTTAAATGGATGGAGATTAGATGGCACAAGTTAGGGCCAGGAGCTGGCACATCCGGACAGGGCCCTGGTGAAGGATGTCAGGGTCTGGCAGGAAGAAAGCATCCCCCAGCAAGGAGACTGGTGCAGGGCCGGGTGGGCAGGGGACACGGATGGCGTGAAGTTCTGTCGTCCTTTTATCTGGGGGCTTGAGGATCTGTTCAAAGACGTCTCTGCGCTGGTGATTTGAGGACAGAAGCTGGGAGGGCTCACCCCTCTCCCAGCGCTGCGGACAGCGCCCAGCCTGAAACAGGGCCTCGGGAATGAAGCAAGAGCACTCCTATGGGACGTGGCCTCAGGCCTCCTCGGGGCTTTTGTGCGTCCCAAGCACTTTTGTCTTCATAGTCCCTTCCTCAAAAAAAAAAAAAAGTGCTTTTTAAAAATTTATTTTACAGCCAAGTTGCTATAAAAATAAACACAATCCATGCTAGATTCATTATTATTATTATTCATTTTTCATCAATATCAAAATAATTTAGCATGGAAACATTACCTTGGGCCCAGGCCCTGGGCCTACCATAAGTTGACCCTGGGCGCTCAGGAGAGCTCCCAAGGGTAAGTATCATTGTCGGCCTTTTGCCAATGGAGAAGCACAGGCTAAGATGAAGAGGAACACGCCACAGAATGCCGGGCCACTCCGGAAGCACAGGGGTACACGAGTGTGCCCCTCAATGTACTGCACAGCCCCCCTCCCCAGAGGGAGGGGCTCTCCTTTGAGCCATGGAGCCCAGAGGCCCCAGCTTCCCTCCTCCCAGACACAGGAGTCCCTGGCCTGGAGTCCAAAGAGCTCACACCCAGAAGGCAGAGGAAATTCCATGTGTCTTACGCCCACGTCTGATTCTAACTGGGCGCCTCAGAAAGCCCTTGACCGACGGCTGCCTGCTTTCCCTCCTTCTCTGGATCCCAATCTCTCGTTCATCCCCAGCTCCCCAGCTGGCCAGTAGTTTGCCACGATTTCCCCTTCAGTGCCCTGCTGTCCCTGAGTCCTGAGTTCAGTGGTCCTTCTGGCCAGTGCTGTGCCCCAAGCCCTGTCCCCTCCCAAGGCCTGGCTCCAAACACGCCACCTCCAACTCCCAGGGCTCCTGGCTACTGGGATGCCCGCTCCCTGCCATCCTTTGTCCAGCAGCTCCTCTGAGTTCCAAGAGCGTTCCTGACGGTTCTGTCCACCCATTGCCTCTGCCTTGAGGGCTCTTCATAGCCAAGGCCATGGCCCTGGACCCTATCCTTCCACGGCAATCTTTCTCCGCTGCTTCCTGGAGCTGTGACCGGAGGAAGGGGGCAACTGCCATCTCCTGGGCACCTACAATGTGCCAGGCCCTGTCCCCTGTCTCAACCCGCGAATGGCCCTGGCAGGTGACAACTGTGAGACCTGCCGGCACGGTGTCTGTCCCTTCAACAGCCCTTTGTTGAAAGGGAGAGTGCCAGTTGTCGGTTTTTACAGACAAGGAAACCCAGGCTCAGGGAGGGGAAGTGAGTTGCCCAAGGATTCAGCTCAGGAATGGGATGCTACTCCTCTACTCGGCCCCGCTGCCCCCGAGCAGCCCCTGAGAGGGAGCCACTTGTTCCCTTCTTCCACCTCACGATGCTTTGACATCTGGGGGCCTTGCTGGGCTGGGAAGAGACATCCTCCCCCCTCCCCCAGGACTAGCTAATTCCTAGAGAGAGTCAGAGGCTGCTCACCTTTCACTCATATGCAAGCCAACCAATCCTAAACCTCCTTGCCCAACCCCCTTTATTTAACACTCCTGTTCCCAGCTGCTATTTCCTCTGCCCTGAGTCACCTGAGGGCGGGGAGGGACTGTTGGGAGCCCCTTAACATTATTCAAGACTAGAGGCCCGACGCACGAAATTCATGCAAGAGTAGGCCTTCCTTCCCCCACTGCCGTCACCGGCTTCCCTCTGGCACCCAGGACCTGGGCTTCCCTTTCAGCCTCGGCTTCATCAGGAAGGACATCCAGTCTAATTAGCATATTATGCTTTTATTATTATAGATAGCCATCCTAAATTGCCCTTTCTTATAAAAACAAAACAAAACAAAACAAAAAAAACAACAACACAACGACACTCTGGACCCTGCTCTCGCTCATCTTGCCTCGTGGTCGACCCGGTGCCTCCCCAGTGGCCCTGCATGCTGTGGCGTGTTCCCTGCTCTTGGTAACTGAGTTACAAGCCATCCTTTAAGTGGTGCGTGTCCTGATCTAAATGCAGTGCCTCCCAGCACATTTTAGAACTCCTTTGATCCAGGCTGCCGGTCTGAGCGCGAGGCCCCGGGCAAAGGGGCCTGAACCAGGGCAAGCTGCACCGAGAAGGTGGCAGAGGCACTGACCAGCCGCTGGGGGTGGGGAGGGCGGGGAAGATAGACCTCAGTGCAGCCGCAGGAGGAGGATGTGGGTGGCTATTTTTACGGAGTGACCACAGCAGGGAAGGAGCGAGCCAGGAGGAATGCTGGGGTGCAGTGGCGGCTGCGGTAATGAGAGGTGGAGAGCGTGGAGACGGGCAGCCTGACAGCATGGCAGCGTGGGGGCGGGGCGGGGCCGGCCACTGCCCAGACAGGCCCTCCAGTCCACATGCAGCAGCCCCCTCCCCCCCACCCCACCCCGAGCCACCAGGACCCCATCCGTGTGTTTTCCCCAGGAAAGGGCAGCAGCGCCCGCCCCACTGTGGGGGGTCGGGGGGTATCTGAGACCTCCTTGCCGTTGGAGGGGGAAGCAGTGGAGGGCCAGCCCCTCTCTGTGCCTGTCCCCTCCACCCGCAGGGAAGGCACCCCAGAAGGAGACTCCTCACCGGTGAGGCTCTCTCTGTCCTCGGGCCAGGCCGGGAGGAGAGGCCGGGGTTGGGCCTGCCCGGTTTTAAGAGCCTGCCCGCCTGCCTGCCCCCCTGCCAGCTCTGGGAGGAAGCCTACATCTCCCCCAAGACCCTGGGGACTTTTCCTCCCCGGGTTCAGAAGCAGCTATTTCCGGAAGCTCGTCAGGGGCCTGGGCGGCTTGCAGGAGGGACATTGAGTTCCACCTAGCTGGGGCCACCCACGGTCCAGGTCCCTTGGCCATCAGGGCCCGGGGATCTGGAATCGCCCTCTGGGCCTGCTGCCCCCCTCCCCCCAGGCCACGCCAGGTTTCTGTTGAGGCCTCCAGCCCACGCTCCTTCTCGAGTTTCATTCAGGCTCTCTGGGCCTCATCCCAGAGACAGCCAGGCAGCCGGGGGCACCCCCACCTGCCAACCCCAGCTCTCTGTCCTGTTCGGGAGCCTGTGAGAGCCCCGCTCCGGAGTCGCAGTGAAATGTTTGCCAGGCACGGCTGGCACCTCTCTTTTGCACCCGACTCTACCGAATCACCACATTTCTTCCCTCTGAGAAGGAGAAACCACCACCTTGCAGTGAGAGACATGCAAGCTGGAGCGCCCCCGCTCAGCAGCTGTGCGACCCGGCAAGTCCCACACCTGTCTGTCTGTTCCCGGGACCTGTGACAACGATGACCGCCTGGCGGGCTCAGGGAGAGGAATGCCCTCAGAGAAGTAAGGCCCGGTGGGGAGGTGTGCCGCTCAGGGATTCACACCACAGGCTCTCTTGGGGTCACCTAGAAGCTCCAAGTCCTGGGTTCAAATCCCAGCTTCCCCCTCAGCTACCTCACCTCAGGGCTGATTGTCGCTCTCTTGCCTGAGAGTAATTGGGATTACATGATTTAATGCATTTGTGACAGAGAAGTGGCCAAAACGTGCACTAATGCATAGCAGTGTTCTCACAAGGACATGGGTAGCTGTCATCATCTCCCCATCCCCCACTTCTGTTGTTCCCTGCTCCCCATCCTGACCCCCACATGCACACACTGAGAAGACGTGGGTGTGCCCGCCACCCTGTTCCCAAAACCCCTCCTTTGGGCCCGCATGACCCCGTTTCTTCCTGGGACCTCCCCCCACCCTGGTCAGGAACCCTGTGAATTCAGTTTAACACAGAAAATGCCCACGGGGAGTCTGCCCGTCCAGGCTCTGCTGGGGACCACCGTGAACAAGAGCTGCCTCTCTGGCTGGGGGACGTGGGGAGAGGCATCCGTCACGTAAATAAACACACAACATGTCCCTGAGCAGCTGCCCTGGGGGAAACTCCTCCTTCTGTGTGTTTGTTTCTCTTTCCCACCGCCCCATCTCCCCCCCCTCGGCCTGCAGGCACACAGGAGCGGCCAGAAAAGGGAAAACAGCCCTTACCTCTGCTGACCTCTCTCCAGTTTCTGTTTCCTCCGAACGCCCAGTTTCTGGGCAGAGAAGCCTCCACTTGCTCATCGCCCGCTCCCTTCCGAACCCTCGGCTGCCTGGCTCCAGCTGTGTCCCCCAGCTGGCTCTCAGGGGTCCCCCCAAGCCTGGACTTCACCGCCTCAGGCTCTCAGGCACTCCATCCCGCTGACCGTCTCCTCCTCTCCAAACTCTCCCTCTGGCTTCTGAGGGCCGCCCTATCATCGGCGTCCCTGCCACTCAGCTCCCGTCTCTGTGGGCCCCCAAATGCTGGTGGTTTCAAAGGAAGTCTGCCACCCCCCCCCGCCCGACCCCCGTCCCCACTCCCTTCATCTCAACTGGGGTGAGCTCATCTGAGGTCGGGATTTGGGTCTGATTTCCCCGCAGATTCCAGGAGCTTTTGTTGGCTGAGCAGCGTCTGGCACTAGCTCTGACTCAACAATAACACTGGGTGAACAAGGGATGGAACGTAGGCATGGGGAGAGAGCACAGTGTTGGGTCCAGGAGCCTGAGCTTCAAGTCAGACAGAAGTGGGTTCAGAGCTGGGTGTCCCCACTGACTGCCTGTGCCTCCCGATCTCCTCAGGCCTCAGCTTAATCCGCTGTGAGGCAGGACAATGATAAACCTGCGCCATTTGGTGATGTTGGTAACTCCATGAGATGAGGCAGGCTGAGGGGCTTAGCGCCGTGCCTGGCACCTAGCCGGTGCTCGGTGAAACGGAACGGTTATAAATAGTATTACTGTTGTGAGTGTCCACTAATACAGAGTTCCTTGAGAGCAGGCCCTGTGTCTGCTTCATTTCTGTACCCTCCGCATCTGGCACAGAGCAGATGCTCTGTGGGAGCCCCCTCCACGTCCCACGTGGTTCAGGGTTCCTGTTCAGGGTTCAAGTTCTGGAGAAGGCCGCACGCAAAATGAGAGAGGCTAGAAAAGAATTGATTTGGGGAAATGGGGGGGCCAGGCAGGAGTCCACCTCTAGGGGGAGGACTACCACTGCTCTGGCTCTGCTGTCCCTTTTATCAAGGTTATGAGATACACCTCTATCCTTTAGGCAGGAAATTCCAATAATAGCCAATCAGCAAGAATTTACATGACTAACAGGTGGAGGCTGCTTTAACTACCAATGTCTCCACTAAACAATGAGCAATTAGCTCCGACCATTCAGAGCAATTAAGGTTGACCAGCCTTCTCTGTTCCCTTTTCACATTTCTCTATTAGGTGTGCGCCACCTCCCCCCCCCCTGGCTCAGTGAGGTTTGCTGAGTGAATGCATGACCTCTTGGCTCTAGCTTCCATACTCACCCCACTGCCCCAGCTGGCACGTCAAATATAATCTGAATTATTATCAAATTTAAATATCAGGTGAGTATTTGAATATCAGGCAGATATTTGAATTTTAATAAGTTTACTGTAATTAATATAATAAATTATATAAGTTACTAGAGGCTCCCTGCACAAAATTCATGCACTTGTGGGGGAAGGTCCCTCAGCCCAGCCCTCTCACAGACCAGGAGCCCTCAGGGGATGTCTGACTGACAGCTTAGGCCCGATCCCCAGAGGGCAGTCGGACATCCTAAGCACTGCTGCAAAGGCAGGAGAGGCTGCCGAGGAGGTAAGAGGCTCCTGCCACTGCCACTGCGCTCACTAGCTGTGAGCCTGGCTCTGACTGAGCAGCTCTCGCACTGTGGAAGCGCATTGACCACCAGGGGGCAGTTCCTGCATTAAGCGTCTACCCCCTGGTGGTCAGTGCATGTCAGAATGACTGGTCGTTTGGTCAATTTGCACATTAGCCTTTATTATATAGGATATATTTAAGTAAATATAGTTAAAATTCATGTTCCTAGGAATATATCTCAAGTGGGGAGGGTAGGGAGATCTGGGGGAGATAAGAGATCAACCGAAGGACTTGTATACATGCATAAAAGCATAACCAATGAACGAAAAACTCTGGGGAGGGAAGGCATGTATGGGAGTGAGGGGGTGGTAAGGTATGTACACATATAATACCTTAATAAAAAAAAATGGGAAAAAAAACCAAATTTGCTTTGCTGGGATTTTATAAGGAATTTTCAGATTGAGCTTTAATTTGCCCCACGACACAGAAGCCATTGGGCCTTCCCTGCAATACCTATACGTTCGGGTGAATTCCTCATGTTCCTGAGGTCTCCAAAATGTCTGGAGGTTTTTTCCTTGCCATCTTTTAGGAAAACAACCTTCATTCCTTAACAGGAAAGACCGCCATGAACCACTGACCAAGCAAGGTACCAGGCCATTTCTCCGACCCGTTTTTTAGCTTTAAAGTCAGTCTTCATCTCTTAAGGCTTTCAGAGTCCAGGCATGCCTCTCTCAGACATGACACTCCAGTCCAAGCCTTGGTTAATAAAACCAGAATTGGAAACGGGTCTTATTGACTTCATGCAAAGAAACATATTGCCATAAAAATAATAACATTCACTCACTAAGAATTGCTAAATTCTGGGGGAGGGGGGGGATTATGTAGGGAGAAAAATATAAATGTTATAATATTGTTTATGAGGATATAACTTATCAAAGTGCTCTAGGGAAAAAAAAACAAGTTTCCTCGTATCTGGGGGTGGGGGGTGGGGAGAGATCTTAAAATCAGCAATATCTTGAACAAAGTTATAAGAATGATAATTATTTTCAGTTCACTTAGTTCCATATTATCAATTTTTGTTTATCCTGATTATTCACCAGCATTTCCATGAATTTAGTTGTTCCTTAGAGTTTTAGAAGTCTTTATCTAGTTTTAAGTTATTATTTGCTTAGAAATCTGTAATTTAGAGCGATTCAGAGTTTTTTTTATGAATCTTTCCAAAGACAGAACTAGCACATTTGCATACTAGAGTAAAACAATGACTGTCTGAAAGTGACAAACTTAAACTGACATTGTTGTAGATTTGATTATAATGTAATTGATTTAAAAAAAAAACAAACTTTGCTTTTTTGGTAAGATACTAACTTCCCAAGATTATTTCTTGATAAGTATTAATTATTATGAAATGATACAAAAGAACAATGCAAAAGCCATAGTTTTAGATTTAACATGTAACTTCAATATATAAAGAACAAATAATATGCAAGATTTTAAAAGTTGTACATGGCTTATGGAAGTGTGCATTGAGCACTGAACACAATTCATACATTTTCAATGTGTGGATCACAAACACGTGGGTTTTTAACTGCCAGATGTCCGGGGTCACTGACAAGACACCTCCTACCGCTGAGAGTTTTTTTGTTTCAATTTGAATTTGAATCTTTGCAAGTTCCTTCCTAGGGAAGCTGGAAATTTAGGACATCCACTTTAATAAACATATATGTACTTAAATAGAATATAGTTATTATTGTTATTTTACTTGGCAAAGTTTCCCATATAATTTTAAGCATATTAAATATGCCTAATTAGATTTTTTTTAAAAAAAAAAAACAAAAACTTGTTTTATATGGAGAGAGAACAGATCTTTGAGGTATTCCAGGGGCCCATTGGAATAACTCAAACTCATTTCTTGGATAAAAATAGTATTTTATTTCTTTTTTAAAAAAAAAAATATTTCTTTATTGATTTCAGAGAGGAAGGGAGGAGGAGAGCAAGATAGAAACATCAAGGATGAGAGAGAACCATTGATCAGCTACCCCCTGTCTACCCCCTACTGAGGTTTGAGGCGGCGACCCAGGCCTGAGCCTTATGACAGAATTGAACCTGGGACCCTGCAATCTACAGGCTGACCCTCTATTGACTGACCAAGCTCGCTAGGGCTACCTTAGTACTTCTTAATGTAAACTGCATTTGGCATCTGTGCCAACCTTTGTTGTAATGAAAAACACTATTTTAAAATTCAAACTTTGGGAAGGTTGTCAAATAAACTTACCTAAGAGTTCATAACATAATTTTTTTGTAAACCTGGATAAAACTAACACATATTTTAGGTAAAAACTAACTGGGTAATAACTTTAAAATATATTAATCAAATTTAAACTGGTTTTAATATTAAATATTTTGTCCAAACCACAGACTCTTGCTTAATTTGTATAAATGTTTAATTTCTTTAGGCCAATAAGTATTTCATCATAGCACACCACATTTAATACATAGATGAACACATATTACCATACACATAACTTGAATTAGTAATTTTATAGAGAAGTAATAAGATTTTTTTTCATTTGTGTTTGGTAACTTTTAAGAAGCCTGGAGAAGGGGGGAAATTTTAAATCTTTTTACCCATTCAGAAATAACCAGTTTCAGAACAACGCAATTTCAATTCTTGTCTTCAAAAATGCATTTTTATATTTTATATAAATTTTTATATTATATATAAATTTATATAAATCTTCTATTACCAACCATACAGGGTTTTTTTTAAACTTAATTTTAACTCTTAACTTTCAGAAAATTTAATATTTTTAGTAACAAGTAAAAGCAAGTGACTAGCATTGTTTAGGTAGGCAAATACATTTCATGACTTCTACTGTACAGTTTTTAAAAAATATATTTTTATTGATTTTTTACAGAGAGGAAGGGAGAGGGATAGAGAGCTAGAAACATCGACTGGCTGCCTCTTGCACACCCCCTACTGGGGATGTGTCCCGCAACCAAAGTACATGCCCTTGACTGGAATTGAACCTGAGATCTTTCAGTCCTCAGACAGATGCTCTATCCACTGAGCCAAACCAGTTTCGGCACATTTTATGACTTCTAGAAATGTAAGCTCTTTTACTGGCAAACACATTCATACCTTTGAGAGATATACTACCTAGCAAAGTATAACACATGTATTAATAACTCCAATTCTATTTTCTAACTTTTTTGTTTTTTTTGGAATAAAAGGCCAAAAGTAGGTGAACTTAAGACCTATCTAGTGATTAGGATTTATTAGCTGAAATAAGTTAATTTGATTTGCTCAGATGGCTAAGTTTTCTTTTTTTCCTTGAAATAAGGATTACCTTTTAGAAACTTGTATTTTAAAAGATGGTCCAGATAAGATTTGGTGGACTTTGAATTGTTTCTAGTCATACCTCTGGCCCTGTAAAGACTTTGTTTATAAAACAAGGACTGTGACTTATTTTTAAAAAACAAAACATATTTTATTGATTTTTTACAGAGAGAAAGGGAGAGAGATAGAGAGCTAGAAACATCGATGAGAGAGAAACATTGACCAGCTGCCTCCTGCACACTCCCCACTGGGGATGTGCCCGCAACCAAGGTACATGCCCTTGACTGGAATTGAATCTGGGACCCTTGAGTCCGCAGGCCTACACTCTATCCACCGAGCCACACTGGTTAGGGCAGGACTGTGATTTTTAATATCTCAAGAGTTGGGTTCTCACCCAAATGTTGACAAACAGTTGATAAATCCGTTCACTGAGTTTTGGAATATTTCTTTTTTTCATTTGGGTATATTTTTCTTTCAGACTCTGTAGCAATTATAGAGAGATATAGTCTACAGCCAGTACATAGTTTAGGATCATATCTGAGAGCCATAAAGACTTGGGTATATGGGACTGCTGTCCATTTCCCTGGAACCAGCAAAACTGGTCTAGCTGTAAGTCTTACAAAGGTCTAGGTTGTTCCCTAAGATCATAAAGGTTTGGAGGTATGGAATTCAGTCCATTTTCCCTGATGACAGTAGAAAAGATCTAGCTGGAGAATATATATATATATATATATATATATATATATATATATATATATATAAAAGCCTAAATGACCATTGAACCGTTAGATCATTTGACTGGTAGCTATGACACACACTGACCACCAGGGGGCAGATGCTCAATGCACAGGCATGGAAACATGGAACAGAATGATGAATCTCAGAGGGAAGGGAGGAGGCGGGAGGGTGGGAAGAGATTAACCAAAGATCTTATATGCATACTAGAGGCCAAGTGCACAGATTTGTGCATGGATGGGGTCCTTCAGCCTGGCTTTCAGGGGTCGGGCCAAAACCCACAGTCCAACATCCCCCAAAGGGTCCTAGATTGCGAAAAGGTGCAGGCCACACTGAGGGACCCCACGGGGCACGAATTGTCTTGTGACCATGCTGTATTGTTAAAGACTAATCTTGCGTTTGCCAGTTTGGCTCAATGGGTGGAATGTGGACCCTTGGACTAAAGGGTTCCAGTTTCAATTTCGTTCAAGGGCATGTACCTTGGTTGCAGGCTCCATCCCTGGCCCTGGTTGGGGTACATGCAGGCGGCAACCAATTATTATCTCTCAAGTTTCTCTGTGTGTGTATCTCCCCCTCCCTTCCACTCTCTCTAAAAATCAAGGGTAAAATATCCTCAGGTGAGGAGTAAAAAAAGAAGATGTCGGAGAAAAGAAGACTAATCTCTTTTTCTTTAGAGTTAGGGGGTCAAACTTGGCCCAGGTTTTGAGGATGCATTCTAGGGGAGGTTCCTGAGAGATGGAGGGTTGGTTTTCCATCTGGAAGAGAATAGAGTAGGCATCCCTGATTCTCCCTCCCCACCCCCACACCCCCGGCCTATGGTGGACTCAACGGAGAGCATCCCCACTTATTGCCCTGGTTTCCAGACTCAGCCAGTCTTTGCCCCGCTTGCTTGCCCCCAGTCTCATGCGAGAGACCACATCCCTGAACTCACCAATGTGATCTCCTTCCTCTCTGACCCTCGCTGTTGGGGTGTAGGTGCACACCCTAATCTTGAGCAACTGAGCCTGCCAGTGCGGCTCTAATCTTTCCCCATTCCTCAGGGCAGTGCCTGAGAGTTAAGGATCTGATCTTTCTTGTTCCTTTGTTAATCTTTACCTGAGCCTGAGGATATTTTTCCCATTGCCTTTTTTTTTTTTTTTTTTTTTTTTTTTTTTTTGAGAGAGAGAGAGAGAGAGAGAATGGAAGGGAAGGGAAGGGAAGGGAAGGGAAGGGGAGAGAAAGAGAGAGAGGAACATCAATATGGTTGCCTGCTGTATACACTCTGACTGGGGCTAGGGATCGAGGTACATGCCCTTGACCAGAATCAAACCTGAGATCCTTCAGTCTGCGGGCTGGTGCTCTAACCACTGGAGCAAAACCAGCTAGGCAGGATCTGACTTCTTGTCTTTCATTCCATCTGAAACTCACAGAAAAAAGTGGGGGACGCAGTGGAGATGACTACCCGTGTGCAGAAAGGCTTGCCACCTCCCGGCCAGGGGCTCTCTTCTGTCCCATTCAGATGTCCGTTCTCTGTAGCCCTTCTCAAGGTGGTCTGGATTCCCTCAATAAAAGCCAACTTCTCCTGCAGGAGCTTCCCAGCAGACCCCACTCCGTCTTTCTGTTGTTTTGCTCCCAGAAGGCAGTAGGTATATTCATTGGAGAAGACCAATTCCATGCTCTCTAACAGTTCAATTAAATTCCTTCCCAAACCCATCAGGGCCCAGGAGGCGGATGCCCTCATTCTTGCTCTAGTTTAAGGAATGTATACGATCGGTTTTCCCTCTCACTGAAGACCCAGCTTTCCGGTTCTTCTGTCCTGGTGCCATTACCTGTGCCTCTGCTGAGGCCCCCACTTTCCAATAAGATAAGCTTCCCATTCGTCCGTGTTAGTTTTAAATACGGCTTTCCCTGCTTTGTGTGCAAACATTAACGGAGGCACCAAGTGCTACATGTTGACCATCTGAGGTTGATGTCACTTCTAGTTCATGTGTCCCGTTTCTGAAAGTACATGTGAGTAAAGTCTTCCTGTTAACATATTCATGGGGGCTGCGGCTGGGAGTGGCTAGCCTTGGAGGCACAATTTGCCATGTTGATTTTAGTTTTATTTTGAGGTGGTAGGGGCTGCACGAATTTCCAGGGATTTTGTGTAGTAGGACCATAAGTACCCTGCTTGTGGGTTGAGTGCCGAGGGGCTTTCGTTTCCCGAGTCAGCTCGAACCCTCCTGTGTGCCGCGCTTTCCCTCCCCAGCGGTCTGACACGGCTGCAAGGACTTGGAGCACTAGGTCACCAACCTGTATGGGCCCTCCCCAGAATCGGTCAAATCATTTATTTCAGTTGAGTTGGGGTTCCCTGTGGGGCTCCTGAACATGGTGGGATACACCCTCTAACACTCTGCAGGGATTCTTAGTCACCTAGGAATACCAAGATGCAAGCCCGAGGGAGGATTGCCCCTCAGCTCTGGAGTTCAGCTCTCATTTGGGAGGTAATGGGTTTTGGATTTCGTTCAGACCCTCAGAAAGCCATTCCAATGAAAGAGCTAAAGTTAAAAACCAGCCACTTACTTCTCCTGTCCTTGCTCATCTAGACCCCTATCAGTAGCCTTGGTTCTTCTCACTCCTTACTCTTTAGCTCCACCTTGAGGATTTCAAAAAAAGCTCAAAGAAGGCAGCCTGCATTTCACTCCAGACACAAAGGAAGGAAGAGAAAGGGAAGGAGAGACGCCCTTCCAGCCGAAAGGCAAGGCCCCCCCTCCGTTGGAACTAGCAGCCTGCCCCGGAAAAGCCCGGGAAAAGGGCGGGGAAAGCCTCGAGTGGCTTTTCAGTGTTCTTGGGTGCATGGAGGTTGCCTGGCAGTGGGCCAGGTGCCTCATGCAAACTTCCCTGCCCCGTGACCAACTCATCCTGCACAGAGGTCTCCTAGTGGCGAGTGCTCTAATGGCTTTTATTTTTATTTATTTTTAATATATTTTATTGATTTTTTACAGAGAGAAAGAGAGTTAGAAATATCGATCAGCTGCCTCTTGCACACCCCCTACTGGGGATGCGCTCATAACAAGGTACATGTCCTTGACCAGAATCGAACCTGGGACCCTTGAGTCCGCAGGCCGATGCTCTATCCACTGAGTCAAACTTAAACGCTCATCCCGTGCCCCCACAGTGAGGTAATGCACACACCAAGAGAGAGAACCCCATGGCTGGGGATGGGGGGGGGGAGAAAAGAGAATACAGTGAGTCGTGTCCTTCAAGCCAAGGTGGCGAGGACCACTGGCTTACCTGGGATGAAACAGTCCGAGTCACAGTGAGAACTGTCCAGGTTGAGGTCCCAAATATGCTACTGGTAAGACAGCAAGGCCTCGCTTCTTATCTTCTTGAAGGGAAGATTTCAATCATGATCCAACATGCAGCAAAGCAAGCAAGAATGTATTGGCCGCAGCAAACACACACTTAGGACAGAGAGACAAGGAGGGACGCAGAAGAAGCAGCAGGCGAGCCCAGGCTGGTCCGCTCTGGCTCACTGTGAAGTCAGAGAAAAGGGGGCCCAGGAGACAGGGTCAGGGCGTTAGCCTGGGATGAGCAGCCGCTGCCCGAGGCTCCTCTGGTCGCAAACCTCATAGGGTCCCTTAGAGGGAAGAAGGGGGGAGGGAATGGTGCCAGTGTGCCCCCCTGGTGGACAGTGCACATCAGGCCATGTGTGTTGAGGGTATTTATGTCCCTCTCTTGCCAGTGGGAATCTTAGGGGAGGTCTCAGGGAGGGTTTCAACAGAATATTCATCAGCTTTCCCAAGGTCAGTGGTCTCTGCTGATTGGTTGGTGGCTGTAAGTCAACGTAGTCATGAGGTCATTTGTCTGGTGTTGCTGCTTTTCCGGGCCTGGAGCTGAGATACACTGAGGCCTAGATG
This sequence comes from Nyctalus aviator, assembly GCA_036971965.1. Lineage (NCBI taxonomy): Eukaryota > Metazoa > Chordata > Mammalia > Chiroptera > Vespertilionidae > Nyctalus > Nyctalus aviator. The sequence continues at coordinate 184,507,987 of CM072923.1, forward strand.
TTATCTTTAGGAAGGTAAAGGTCAGGCGGTCCCAACTGCAGGATCAGTGATGTGCTAGGGGAGGAAAGGTTACCCTGGGGACAAGGATCTTGTGTTCCGAGTTCTACCGCTTGCTGGGCATCCAAAGCTTTCTGCCCTGGTGAGTTTCCGTCCCTGGCCCATTGTCCTAGCTCCGCTCATGGTCTGTTTAACTGCCTATACCAGTTTCCTTTGTGTTTCTGGGTCAGTTCTCTGTGATAGCACATCCCCCATGCTGCCAAAGTCAGAGGTACCGGTCTGCCCCACAGGCACACGGGCCCTCGTGACCTGGCCCCACTACCGCCCTCTCCTGCCTCGCCTGATCCATCACCCTCCCCCCTCAAGGAATTCCTAGAAGAAGCCCCACGCAAGCACTTTCCGTTTCGCAGCCATGCAATCCCCAGAAAAAGAGAATAAAGTGTGTTGAACGACTAACTGAAATAGCTAATGCTTATGGAGCACAGATCCCATCTTAAGTTCTATCCTTTCAGGGACCCTGTGAGATAGGCATTGCTCTCAGTTTGCCATTAGGACACTTAGCTCAAAAGAAAAGAAATGGCTCGCCCACATCATGCGCCGGCAAGTAGCAAAACTCTGGGTTGAACCTGATCAGTATGACTCCCAAGGCCACGTATGCTTAGTCCAAAGCCTCTCTGACTTCTAGGGGGAGGGGTGCAACCTGGAAGTGGAAGGAGAGGAGGGCTGGAGAGGAAGGGAAGGAGGGAAGGAGGCACAGGGGTGGGGAGCGGGGGGGGGGGGGAGGTCTGCAGATTGGGGTCAGGAATGGCATCTTCCCATTTCTCTATTTCTTTCTATATGTCCCAAAGTGTTTGGTATATGGCGGATGCTCATAAAAGGTTAAGAAATATTAAATAGATATTGACTATTTCTATTCCCAATGACAAATATTTTCCAGTGGTTTGCGTTAAAAAGAAATTCGGGGGGGTGGGGGGCCAGGGGAAGGGATGTGAATCATGTGCCATTGTGCAATGAGAAATCATGAAGATGGGCCAAGAAGATGCCCGTCTGCCTACACACTGACCTCCTGTCTACAGCTGGGGCCCAGCACAGCCCCCAGTGCCACAAGGACAGTTGGCTTTGTCCACTCCAGCCACGTGGGGACAAAAGGGACCCCACGGAGATTTTATACACAAATCTATTTTGTCTGTAATGAGCCATTCTCAATAAATGTTCCTCACTGCAGCATGAAGAAAAAGAATTTCCAGCAAGACCTCAGGTCAACATAAACACAAGTCCCAACCCTAACTCTATTTATGAGTGCCCAGCATTGCCCCCATTTCACAGAGGATCTTCTGGGTGACCTCCACCTTCCCTCCAGGTGTGGCCTTGCCTTCTTCAGAACAACACAGCTGCCCTGGCTGGTGTGGCTCAGTTGGTTGAATATTGTCCCGTCCACCAAAAGGTGGCGTGTTCAATCCTGGTCAAAGCACACACCCAGGTTGTGGATTTGATCCCACTTGGGGCACCTGCAAGAGGCAACCTATAGATGTTTCTCTCTCACATCGATGTCTCTCTCTCTCTAATCAATAAAACCATATCGTTGGGTGAGGACTAAATAAAAGAACAACATAGCTCACAAGGTCGGACAGCTTATGAGTGAAGAACCCCAGAAGCCAGAGGGCTCTCCTGGAATGGGGTCTGCACCTTGCCCAGCCCTCCCAGGGACCGCTCTTCGCTCCCCGGATCCCACCTTCTCCAGGTCTCTCCAGCTCCAGCTGGTTGGCCTCCCTGGTTGTGCAGCCCCCATGCCCGGAACTGACCTCTTTGGCCTGGCCTCAGCTCCGGCGCCTGCGGCCTGGAACCCCCGGCCCTGCGGACTCTCCGGTCCCAACATTGGGGCCCCAGGCTGCAGATCCCAACAGACCCTCAGGCTCCAGAATCTAAGGCCGGAAATGGGAGTGAGCCATGAACATGGGCCCAGAGGCAGTGAGGAGCGGACCCGACCAGCCTTCGCAAGTGCAAGAGTCCAGCCAAGTCCCGGAGCCTGGGGCTGGCGCTCCTGCCACAGGGGCCTGGGCAGTCATCCAGAAAATTCCAGTGGGGCAGATTGGAGTCCGGAATTATCCAGGTCACAGCCTTATCCGCTCCAAGGCCTCTGCTAATCCTGCAGCCTGGAGCAACCGCCTGGCCTGGGCCCTGAGCTCAGAAGTTTCTTAAGGATCTAACAGACTGCTCAAGAACTTGACTGAGTAACATTTATACCTAGTCATTTTTTAAAATATATATATATATATATTTTATTGATATTTTACAGAGAGGAGGAAGGGAGAGAGATAGAGAGCCAGAAACGTTGATGAGAAAGAAACATCAACCAGCTGCCTCTTGCACATCCCCTACTGGGGAGGTGCCCGCAACCAATGCACATGCCCTTGACCGAAATCAAATCTGGGACCTTTCAGTCTGCAGACTGACGCTCTACCACTGAGCCAAACCGGTTTCGGCAATATACCTAGTCATTTTTTGTTGTCTTATTCCATTGGCTAAGACATAGTAAAATATTAAATTCCAGGTGGGAAAGCAGGTATTTGTGTCTTATTTTTCACCTTAATTGAGTTATTATTTCTACCTATATTTATTGAGTGCCTACTACATGCCAGGCACTTTTCTAAGCATGCAATAGAGCAAAACAGGAGGTTATTGTCATATCAAATTGCATTAAATTCCTTAAATTCTGAAAAATTCACAAAATATAATTATTATACATTGAATGATTTCAGATATATTCCAAAAGTCTGTTTTCTAAAGTTATTAAAAACCCCTCTTCTTTATTAAATTAGTTTGGTTAAATAATTTGCAATGATTAATTTTACATAGGAATTTGTTTTATATGTCTCCAAAAATAATACTTGGTAGTGCATCGATAATCAGAACTTTGTCTAATCATTAATATCAAAGTTATTTAAAAATAAATAACGCAGTAACAATTGAGATAAGAACAATTTATCTTATGCAGATAAAAAATGACCATAAGCCCTATCTCCTATGCTAGTGGAGAAATGTGAAGAATAGAGCGATTAAATCAAAAGTAAAGTAAAATGCCAACATTTTACATATGTACACAAAACAGAAAACGGCTCTGCTGCACAAAAATGAAGTCATTAGTAAAGTCATGATTCAGTAGAAGGTTAGCAGGAGGCAGTGGTGGGCTGGCAAATGTTTTATAACTATAATAATAAATAATTAATAATAATAAACAAACCTTGCTTTGTAGTTTGTCAGTTTCCCACTGTGTGAGTACACCCCCTGTGGCTGGTTTGAGACCACCACCAGGACACTGCTTGATGTGGTATCTGGCGGGGGACAGGGGCGGGTTGTTAAGTTGGACTTTATTAAAGTGAAAAACTTCTGCCGTGTGAAAGACACAAGCCACAGACTACCAGAAAGTGTTTGCAAAAGCACATCTTTGGCAAAGGACCTGTATCCAAAATACACAAAGAACTCCCCTCAAACTCAACAATAGGAATTAGGCAAAAGATTTAAGCAGACACCTTGTCAAAGAAGATACATAGATGGTAAAACAAAACAAAACAAAACAAAACAAACAAAAGAAAAACAGTTGAGAAGATGCTCCACACCATTTGTCATCAGATACTTGCAAGTGAAAACAACCCCTATACACTATCTGGGTGGCTAAAATCCAGAACACCGACAACACCAAATGCTGACGAAGATAGGGAGCAACAGGAATTCTCCTGCCTTGGGAATGCAAAATGGTGCAGCCACCTTGGAAGCTGTCTGGCAGTTCCTTACAAAACTAAGTAGAGTCTTACCATCCCACCCAGCAATGGGACTCCTAGATGTTTACTCAGCGGAGGTGAGCAGTGACACATGCACAAAAACCTGCACTTGAATGTTCATAGCAGCTTTATTTATAATCACCCCAAAGTGGAAGCAGCCAACCTGTCCTTCCATAGGTGAGTAGATGAGCACACTGGGGCACATCCATACAGTGAGATATGATTCAGTGACAAATAGACATGAGCTGTTGAGCCACAGAAAGACCCTGAGGAACCTTAAAGGCATAGTCCTAAGGGAAAGAATCCAATCTGAAAAGTCTACATACTACGTGATTCCAATGGCATGACATTCTGGAAAAGGCAAAACCATGGAGACAGTAAAAAGATCATTGCTTGCCAGCAGTGTGGGGAGAGGGGCGGGAGGATAGGGTCAGGGGAAGGGGGAGGCGGGAGGGAGAGACAGAGAACTAGGTGCAGCCCAGAATTTCAGGGCAGTGAAACTATTCCGTAAGATACATGACATTAATCATTTGACAAAACCCATAGACGAAGTGTCTCTTCTAATGTAAACTATGGGCTTTAGTTAATAATAATGCATCAGTAGGAATTCATTTATTGCAAAATGTAGTATACCACACTAATGCAAGATGTTTATAACAGGGGTAACTGTATGTGTCCTGACCGGGAGGGAAATATACAGGAATTCTGAATAATTCTTCTGTAAATATAAAACTGTCCCCAAAGCCTATTAATTTCAAAACAAAACAAAACAAAACAAAACCTTGTTGCAGTAAGTGCTTTCCCATGATCAGCTACATTCTTGATGGCGATGCAAGCACAGGAAAGGTTTTCATCTCTTTCTTGCCTCAGAGCCTATTTCCCTTCTGACTGGCTCTCATGCTCTAGGGCAGTGCTTCTCAAACCTTCCTGAGCCTACAAGTTACTCTGGGGTCTTGTTAAGACGCAGATTCTAACCCACACATCTGGTTTGAGTCCTGAGATTTTTTTTTTTAATGTATTTCTAACAATTCCCTGGTGATGCCAGTGCTGCTGGTATGTGGTCCAGACTCACGGTGTAGCAGGACCTGCAAACAGACACACAAGACCACGTTCCCAGTCCCAACTTCTGTGATCTCTTATCTAAATGAGGGAAGAAATATCCAATTCCATGACAATGCTAATCAGTGCTTTTTGTGTTTATTTTTTTAATCCATCTTTTTAAAAAGTATGCTTCCACTGCCCTCTTTCTTTTATATATATTTTATCGATTTTTTTACAGAGAGGAAGGGAGAGGGACAGAAAGTTAGAAACATCAATGGGAGAGAAACATCCATCAGCTGCCCCCTGCACACACCCCTCTGGGGATGTGCCCGCAACCAAGGCACATGCCCTTGACCGGAATCGAACCTGGGACCCTTTAGTCCACAAGCCCATGCTCCATCCACTGAGCCAAACCTGTTCCGGCTGCCCTTTCTTTCTGAATCACGTTCATTTTCTGTTTCCAAAGGCATTGGACCTGTTTGCTCAACTAAATGAGTCAACTGAGATTGGAAGTTCATGCGTCTGAATGCAAGTCAGCAAAGGGTTACTAACAGCCCGAGCCACTTCGGCTCAGTGGATAGAGCATCAGCCTGCAGATCCAAGGGCCCATGTTTGATTCCAATCACAGCACAGACCTCGATTACAGGCTCCTCACAGCCCAAGCCCTGTAGGGAGCATGTTGGAGGCAACCAATCGATGTGTTTCTCTTACATCGATATTTCTCTCTGTCTTTCCCTCTCTCTTCCACTCTCTCTAAAAAAAAAAAAAAAAATCAATGGAAAAATATCCTCGGGTAAGAATTTTTTAAAGAAGGAGGTTAAAAACACTCCAGGCATCTAAAAGGGCAACCAAATATCTGTGTTTGCACAAGCCCCTGTGTGGTGGACAGAGTGGGTACACAAATCCTACAAGCAACAGGCACTGGGCACCTTATAAAACAGCAGTGGGCTGGCTGTTCCCCAAGTGCATGGTATGTCCCTGAGGCGCTGGAGGTCACTGCTGGGGGTGCCCAGACAATGGCTTCTTTGGAGTCAGTAAGGACGTGCTTCTGGCTTGAAGGAGAGTTTTAAGCCAAGTGGCAAACATGGTGAGGGGGAGGTGGTTGACTGTACAAATATCATGTTCCCAGGGACCCAGGGCCTGGTGCAAAGGCTGGGAGGAGAGTGGCGTCCCAGCTCTGCTGTGAGTTCTCTGAGCTTAGGCCTCCTGATCTGCAAATTCTATGATGGAGCTCATCCCACTCTGCATTCTTTATTTTTATTCTAGGCTCATTCATTCCCAATCAGGGCCCCGTCCTTCCTTCCCCAGGGCAGGGGGGTTTCAAGTTTCCAACTGCATCTCCCCACCCCGTGCTCATCCCTCAATGGTCCATTGAGCAGCGTTGAGAGGAGGCGCCAGCCTTCCGCTGCCAGGCTTCATGTCTCAACGCCAAGGGGAAGTCCAGTTCCGGGCCCAGGGGCCTCGCCTGGGAAGGCTGGGTACCCCAAGACGCCGAGCCCAGTTGGAACACCTTCTTCCCACACCTCTGACCCGTCTCCACTGACCTCAGGTGGCCTCTGGGACACTCGGCCTCAGAAGGCCTTGGCTCCATCCTGTAGCCAGAGAGGACCTCGCTGCAATTGAGTAGGTTCAGAAAGCCAACTGAGGAAATGACCGAACAGGAGCCAGCACAAACCAGAGCCCCTTGTGTGAGTGATTTCAACCAAACACAAACTCCAGAAGCCATGAGCGGGATTTTCCCAGGACCTTCCCCCAACCTTCTCAGCTGCAGGTCCTGAGATTAGACCACCATTCTGTCCGGTTATGAGCCAGTCATGTCCCAAATATGCCTCTCATCTAGCAGTCCGTCAGCTCAGAGCCTCCCAGAGGTGGGGCCTAGAATTCATCTTGTGGCCTTCCCTACGAAGTGACTGGGATGGATCCCTGTCCCCACATATTTACCACTCCTTCACTCATGTATTCACTCAGCACACACGATGGAGCTCCGCCCTCATACAGGCTCTGAGCTGTGTGCTTGAGGCAAGATGCACCACTGCTAACCATCTCACCGGGTCAGCTCAGAACCAGGCCCCGCGGAGTTTCCAGCTCAGGAGAGGAAGGGGGGCTGGATGTGATGCTCACAGAGCTTTACCTCTGCAGAGGGCTTCTGTGCTCACCTTCTGCGGCCTGGCCCTCCCCAGGCGGTTTGCAACGAAGGGGCAAGTTGCTTACACCTTCCGGGAGCATGGCCTGGGCTGACAGAGAAGCAGGAGGTGCAGCGAGTTTCTGGTCGGCTGGGAAGACCATTCCACATTCCCGGGGGGCTCTCCATCTGCAGGGAGAGGCCTGGCTCTGGCTTGCAGAGCCCCTGGACGTCAAAGAGCCACTTGTGTGGTGGGCAGATTGTACATACAAAGACCGATAGCCAAAGGCACCAGCACCTTATAAACAAGCAGCGGGCTGGCTCGTTCCCAAGGGAAGGAAGGGCGGCGGCTGCTTATCCCTAGGAGAGGCTCTCTGACATAAGACGTGTGGAAAGAGGGATTCTTTCGGGCCCCACCCCCTTCAAACACGAAGGAGAAGCCCGCATTCAGAACGCTGAGAGATTTATGGCAGGAGGCAGCAGGCAGGCCAGGGTGGAGCGAATGAGAGATGACCATTCAGATGCCAATTTTTTTCAGTGGAAAATGGAATGAGGTATGCTCTCTGGAAAAGATGAAAAGGTGGTTTTATTTGTGTCCCTGGATCCAGTCCTAGAGGGAGTCTGAGCAACGGCGAGACGCAGCCAACCCAAAGGGACTGACGGAACCACGGAGCTTCACGGCCCACGAAAGGTCATTACATGAGGTCACTGCTGCAATGAAAGACTCACTTATTCAGCTCCCAAAGGGCTCTTGGCTTCTTCCGGAAGGTCATGCCAACACTAGCCTCTGATTGCCTCAGGGACTTAAAGCCATGCCCCAGATGAGGTTCTTTCTGCATCTATCCTAAACCTGCCACTACTCATTCTCTCTTTCTCTCTCTCTCTCTCTCTCTCTCTCTCTCTCTCTCTCTCTCTCTCTCTCTCATTCTGAATTGATGAAAATAAGGGCTGATCAATACAGACTAATTCATATGCCTTTCAGCATAATGATTTTAGCTTGTTTCATTTTTGGTTCTTATATTTCCAGTAGTTTATGATCTCACTCATCTGAGGGAAATGGTGAACAACATAAACTGATGAACAAAAACAAAATCCAGAGATAAGGAGCCATGGGTCAGACTGTTGGACCTCAAAGGGAGGGTGGGGTTAAAAGGGAGAGATCAACCAAAGGACTTATGTGCACACATATGAGCCTAACCAGTGGTCAAGGACAATAGAGGGGTGGAGGCATGAGTGGGGAGGGATGGGGGGTTAGAATGGGAGGTTGAGGACAAATATGTGATACTTTAGTCAATAAAGACGTTTTTGCCAAAACCGGTTTGGCTCAGTGGATAGAGCGTTGGCCTGTGGACTGAAAGGTCCCGGGTTCGATTCCGGTCAAGGGCATGTACTTGGTTGCGGGCACATCCCCAGTAGGGGGTGTGCAAGAGGCAGCTGATCGATGATTCTCTCTCATCGATGTTTCTGACTCTCTATCCCTCTCTCTTACTCTCTATAAAAAAGCAATAAAATATATTAAATAAATAAATAAATAAAGACATTTTAAAAAATAATAATAATATTTCATATTCAACAACATGGCTTCAGAGTGTCACAGGTTGAGCCAAGAAGGCCAGATGGCCTGTAGCAATCTGACCCATTCAGACCTCTCCACCTGCATTTCATTCTCTGTGCTCCATCCAGTTGGCTCTTCTCACTTCCTTCCGTTCCCAGCCACAGCACTCACAGCCTCTTGTGTCTAGAATGCTCCCATCCATCTTCCCCTAGGGCGCCACTCAGGGGTGGAGGTCTAGCTCACTTAGAATAAAAATGTTTGCCTAAGGCAGTGAATTCTACAGAATCACTGGGAATCCTGAAAACGCAGGCTGAGTTCCCCAGAGTCACAGAGTTGGTCTGCCAAGGAGCTTCTGCCACAACAGGAAGCTGCTCCTGAAACCATGAAGATATCACCACAGCTTCCATCACCAGAATCACGTCTCTGCCTCAGCACCCAGCCAGCAAACGGATGACTTACATCTCACCCCTGTCCCATTCATTCACACAGGAACTCACACCAGAAGACACAGATCATTGGAATAGATAAATATTTATGGAAGAAATTAAATTGATAATTAATAACTTTCCAAAACAGAAACCACCAGGTCCAGATGGTTTCATTGGTGATTTCTACCAAATGTTTTAGGAAAAATTATACCAATCTTTACAAAATATAAGCAGAGCGAATTCTCACTAATTCATTCTACAAGGCTGGCTTACCTCTGATACTAAAATAAATTGTAAAAGAAAGATTACAAGAGAAGAAAACTACAGAGTGACATCGCTCATGAACACAAGGACAAAGGTTCTCAAAAATATTAGCAAATATGCCTTTACAACCAAGAGGGATTTATTCCAGACATGCAAGGTTGGTTCAACATTTTAAAATCAATTAATGTCTTCGGTCCCATCAATATGTTAAAAGGGAAAAATCATATGATCATAACAATAGATGAAGAAAAAGCATTCGACAAAATCCAATACTTATTCATGAAAAAATCTCTCAGTCAACTAGGACTAGAAGGGCATTTCCTCAGCTTGATAAAGAACATCTACCAAAAATAAATAAATAAATAAATAAATAAATAAATAAATAAATAAATAAAACAAAGCTAGACACAGACCTTACATGCTTCACAAAAATTAACTCAAAATGGATCACAGACACCAATGCAAAATAGAAAGCTATAAAACTCCTGAATAATAACAGGAGAAAGTCTAGATGGCCTTGGGTTTGGTTATCACTTTGAGTGTGTGGGTATGTGTTTCCAAATTTGACTGTTGGAGAAAAGAAAAGAAACATGTATCCAAGAAGAAATATATGATTGGAAAGTTAAAATACAAGATAGCTTGGAACATTTTGTAATGCCAGAAAGTAAGGAAATGCTAAGGAAAAAAAATGATGGCAAGGGCATGCCAAAAGGTGTCAGCATAAAGGTGCTCTCCGGGGCCAAGATGGGATAATTTGAGCAAGGAAATAAATAATGATGGTATTGACTCTCACTCCATAGATGAAAATAATGAGCACATACTAATATAAATAATTATTTGAATAAATAAATATAAAGAAAAGCTCTCACCTACAGTACAATTTAAATTCTTAATGTTGAAGGCAAGAAATAAAAAACAATAGTAATAATTGTTGCAGTGAGCAGAAGTACAAGGAGAATTTGACAAAAATGGAACACTTGCATGGTTTCAAAGTAACTCCCCACAAGATACATACTAATTACAAAAGGAAAAAACAATTTTCCAGTGGGGATACCTGGCAGACACCACCCTATCAAGTGATCAAGGTGAACATCAGTAGTAACAATCTATTGATATTATGGTCTGTTACAAAGCAAGTTCCCCAAGAGATGAACCACCGGAGCCAATTTGATTAAGCATGCAAGAGTTTATTACAGATTTGAATCCGGGCTCAAACCTTGGCTGACGCAGCAGCCGGCAAACACCCAGGTGAGAGCCCTGATGAAGGGGCAGTCCCTCCTCTTATACCTCTTTTTCCCCTCCCATCCCACTTTTGGTCTGTCACTCCCTGATTGGCCCCTCAGGACAAAGAACTGGCCATCCTTAGCTATTCCTGAGGTGGTTTACACAACCTGGCCTGTTTTGCCTCAAGCAGAATGTCTGTTCTGACTCCAAACAGGAGTGCAGGATGCTACGGTTTGGATGACACCAATCTCCTAGCCAGATCTAGAGGGAGGTCTGCATGTCTTACTACAAAGGAATTCCAGGCACTGAGTTACAACTGACTTTATTTTTTTTAAACTTTTCCCCCCTGGTCTGGTCTGTCTCCAGAGTCCTTATCTCTTGGGCAGACGAGGCCAACTGTCACATGGTCCATTGATCTATTTCCCTGAGAGAGATCACTGTCACTTCTGTGATAGTCTTGTCCAAAACGCATACCCTCAATCTGGTCATGAGAAAACACCAGATAAACCCAACTGAGGAACATTCTAGAAACACCTGAGCAGTGTTCTTCAAAAAGTTTAAAGGTCACAAAAAGCAAAAAAAGACCAAGGAGCAATGTGGCATCCTGGATTGGATCATGGACCAGAAAAAAGACATGCGTAGGAAAACTGCTCACACTCCAAGAAGGACTTCAGATGCGTTATTAGTGTCCATTTGCTGATTCTTATCATGTATCAGAGCTACATGTGGGATGTAAACAATCGGAGAAGCTGGAACTCCCGGGGAATACAGGAATGTGCCACTGCAACTTTCCTGTAAATGTGTTTCAAAATAAGGTGATGTGTTTTCTAAAAAGAGAGAAATGAGTAATTTTTCCTCATACATAAAATAGGAAATAATAGAAAAATTTCACCATAATGCTGAGATGGAAAAGAACCACCACCAAAAGGCTGAGTCTTCAAGTATGAATGATGTTTAAAAATTGTTTCTGAACACCGACGATGCTGAAAGCACTTTTTGTCTGAGAACATCCATCCTATGTAAAATTGAAGCCACCTTCACCCACTTGCCCAAAACCAATTCCAGCATGTAATAATTACAAGAGTTCCATCAAAAGGTTGATGGGACTTGGGAGGTTCAACAAGGGCTGAGCCACATATATGGTTTACCTGATGGAACTAAATGGCACTTCCCCCAAATGGCACTTCCCCCAAACTTGAATAGGATTGCTTGCTGCCAGACAGCTCAGAGCATCTTAAATCTGCAAATTATGGCCTCCTTTGGCCAAACACATGAACAGCTGTAGCCTATTCCCCAAACTGACAATACTTCTGTACCTTACCCTTTGAAACCTTACCCTTTGTATGGCTCCACCTTGCCTTAGGACATATTGTGTTAATAAATACCATGGGGTCCTTAGATAAGGAGTAGTCTTCGGTTCCTTTAGCTGAAGCTCCTCTAATCCCCAATTGTAAAGGGCCCCCTGGGAATGCACATGGATATTCTTTACATTGATGTCAGCTGAGTCCAACGTGATTGGCACGGCAGATTCCTGGTATTGACTCTCACTCCATAGATGAAAAGGACTCCCAAATGGCTGGAGACTTATCAATACTGACTTCTTATCTTTATCCGTTTGCTGGGAATGAGGGAATGAAAACCTGGGCACACCCAAAATGCCTTTGATCCGAAGCTTTTCAGGGAAACCCCCTTTATTCTTTTGGAAGTAAATAAATGTGCTGCGTAGCTCTGTCGTTGTCCGTCTCTCCAGCAGAAAAGGGCAGCATCCCACCTGGAACCCAGATTTGAATCCATTTCTGTGTCGGCTCTCTTTATTCCATATATTTCTCAATCCCTGGCCGCCTCTACCAAGAACCTATTTCATCTCTCTTCTGGTGCTGGACTCAGGCCCCCACACCCAATGCCTTTCAAAATTATCTTAGTTTTTTTTTGTGTTTTTTTTTTTTTTTACTCCTTTTTAATCATCTATGCATCAGCTCCTTTCTCCAGAATGCTGAACCCTTCATAATGCTGGGACAAGAATCCCAGCACCCACTCTCTCTTGCCACTCCTTCTCCATATCTATTGCTTCTGTTCTTTACATTATCCCCAACCGAACAGACTGGCTATAAAAATTTAAATTTTGTGTCTTTTGTTTATTCTTTGTCCTTCTCCACTAAAAAGGCACACCTTGAATACAGGTGTTTGTTTTGTCCACTGGTGTATTCCAAGTGCTTAGATTAGTTCTTGGGTGAAGGATGCTGTCAAGAGACCAAATCATGGACTTTGAATTCTTGTAGGGGAAACCCTGAAAGGTTGTGACAAGAGTGGCCATGTGGGCTGCCAGCAGAGTCGGAGAGTGCTGGGCCTGGATGCAGTGCCAGGGCCCCCCAGGATTGGGGCTGTCGGGCAGGCATTTTGCCTATTGTAGACATGACCCTATTCCAAAACTGCGGTGCTCCACAAAAGACTAAGGTTTATCCTAGCCCCGGACTTAGGTTAAAGCAAACAGCTATGAGAGCGAAAATCCCAGGTGGACAGAGATGCCCAGAGGGTGATGGGTCTGCTAGGCACAATCCTACCAACTGGATGTGTTGCTTCATCATTCTTGAGGCCAGAAGTCTGAGATCAAGGTGCGAACATGGCTGGTTCCTCTGAGGGCCCTGAGAGAGAATCTGATCCATCCTCTCCCGTGGCCGCCGGGGTTTCCCGCCACCTTCAGCGTTTCTTGGCTTATAGAAGCATGGCTGATCTCAGCCTCCATCCTCACATGGTGTCCTCGCTGCCTGTGTCTGAGCCCAAATCTCCCCTTTTTGTAAAGACACCAGTACTAGTGGACTCGGCCTAATAGCTTTATCTTAACCAATCACATCTTCAAAGGCCCTGTTTTCCAATAAGATTATACTCCGAGATACTGGAAGTTAGGGCTTCCACATAGGACTTGGCCAGGGGGGCTCAGTGCACCCTCACACAGGTCTAGCATTTGCACTAAATTGCATCTCCAAGGTGAACGCTGCCTCGAAGGCTGTTAGCACAGACGAGGCTCTGCTGCAGTCACCAGCAACCTCACTGACCAGTGACTGTAAACAACATGTCCTTCTCCCTCAGTCCCGGGAGGGTCTGTGGGTCTCCCCCGGGCGGTTTTCTCCTGCCCTGACTCAGGGATCCAACCTGCCGCCTCCTCTGGTCCCTCGGTACCACTGTTCATATGCTCTACCCGGAACCAGGCCAGTTGGATTGTTTATGAGCCTGGCCTCTGCCACGCTGGCTGTTTTGGGGCTGCTGTCAGGGAGTGTTTACCGAAGGCCCATGCCTTGAAGCCAATAAAGAAGATATTTGCTTTAGGAATTAAAGCAATACATACTGCCTGTTTAAGCCATTCTTGACCCTGACAGTTGAAGAAGAAAGAACAGTAGACCTGGGAAGCAGTCATGGAGCAGGTGAGGACTGGGATATGGTGGAGGCAGCGCTTTAGGGTGAACTCCAGGGCAGGCTCTGGCTTTTTCTAGGAGGGGAGGAGAGGAGAAAGAGGAGAAGGAGGAGGAGGAGGAGGAAAAGAAGAAGAAGAAGAAAAAGGAGCAAGAGGAGAAGGTGGAGGCTCTGGCCCAAATCAATAGGAAGGGACCATCTGCTTCACTGCACCCCTTTCTCTGCTGGGGCCCTGGGTGGTGGGGATGGGGAAGGAGGGGAGCAGGACAAGTCCTCATCCCTCCACTCCCAACCCCCATAGAAGCTCACATGGATCCTGGCATTTTGTAGAGATTGAGTGTGAGTACTTCTGGTGAATGAATGATTTGATGGAATGAATGAATAACAATAAATGCCCCCTTTTTTAAATGCCCCCATTCCTATGCCAAATGCCACATTCGGTTGAAGAAAGGAGCAATTCTCCCGGGCAATGAGCCCCAGCCTGCAGCAGGGACACCCCTGCCCTCCCATGACCGGATACCAGGGAGGCAACTGGTGCTCACACCCAGCACCAGTTACAGGAATGAGGCCCCTGGGGAAGATTACAAAATAATCTACAATTTGGCATCTGCTAGCAGCACATAAGGTTTTTCCATCCTCAGCTCTGTCCTGCTTACGAAAGAGGGGAAGAAAAGGGGATCGCCCAGGGCTATAGGCATGCCAAACTTCAAGTCCACTCTCTGGAGGCACTCCCACCCTGTTTGCATACACAACTCCCATCCTTCCCAAGGGGGCAGCTATTTAAGGGGAGCTGGAGTTCAGAGTACACAAGACCAGCACTTGGAGCTATCAACACCAGACATTCTCTGAGAGGTAACACCCCAAAATTCAGGCCCTGTCAGAGGTATGGGTCCTGCTTAGTGGCTGCCTTTAAGAGTGGCAGTGCTGTGTATATGTGTCCATGGGTATTTATGCATGTGTATGTTGCATATATGAACATACACATGTTTGCACATGATTTTGCGGGATGTGCACAAATGTGCTGTGTGGGTATGTGAGTGATTGTATGAAAGGTCTGCATTAGCGGGTGAGCTCAGAGTATGTATATGCATGCATATGTGCGTGACTGTATCTGCATTTGCGCATGTGTATATGTGTAAGGAGTTGGAAAGTCTTGCAAGGAGAAGGTGCTATGCTTTAGTTTTGTGGGGGAAAAATTAGAGACTGGACTTCATAAATGGAAGTCCCAAGACCTGAATCTGGTTGGAACAAGTAAGCTATGTCTAATGGATGGTGGGGAGAGGGGCACAACCTATGACCTTGGGAATCTCCAAGTTGGTTGGGATCACCTAGTTGCAACCTCCAGGAACTCTCAATCTGATGGGGAGCATGGACATCTCCTGAGCGTACCTTGTGGGGTTCTCCTTGGGTCTGAAACCTGCATGTGTGTGAAAACAGTCAAACAGAGCTGGCAAGGGTCAGAAGGCCCTGTGTGTGCACACTCCTTGTGTGCTCATGTGTGAGAAGGTAGTCATGCTGGATCAAGGGGCATGTCTGTGTGTTCCCATAAAGGTTCCTTTCTCCAGGGCTGCTGAGCAGGGGCCAGGGCAGAAGCTGGGACCACCTGGAAGAGGAATCTAGGCCAATCCATCTGCATTTCTCACGCAGGAACGGGCTCCATGAAGACCCTTCTGTTGTTGGCCTTGACCATGGCCTTTGGTAAGAGCAAACCCCGACCCAGCTTTCCTTCCCATTTCTACAGACCCTCTCTCTCAGTGGGTGGGAGAGAGGCCCTAGTGGGAGGGCGAGGAGCAGGGAGCGACAGAGAAGGAGGACACAGGGCCATCCGCCCCATCACCAGGCGATGTCCTTCCAGGCGCGCTGCAGACCCACGGGAACTTGCTGGATTTCCAGGAAATGATCCGGTTGGCCACAAAAAAGAATGCTGTGTCCGATTATGCCTTCTATGGCTGCTACTGTGGCTACGGCGGCCGAGGATCCCCCAAGGATGCAACAGATCGGTGAGGCTGTCCCAGCCCTCCCTTCCCTCTGCCCACTCGTGGCCCACAGAGGGGTAAGAGCTGCCAGGGCAGGGTTGATGCCCATCGTCACAGAACCCCAGAAGGTCCCAGCTGGGAAAGCAGCCAGCATCTTGGAAACTCTTCTCTAGACCATTGCAAGGTCATTGGGTCTCTGCCCAGGGCCAAGGGGCCAGACAATGGGGGACCGGGCTCCCTGGCGCTGTGGGGAAGCTGCCCCAATCATCTCTTCTCCCCCAGGTGCTGTGCTGCACATGACTGTTGCTACAGACGCCTGATTAAGCAGAAATGTGGCACCAAGTTGCTAAAGTACAACTTCACTTACCGAAAGGGCCAAATCATCTGTGGTAAGGACTTCCTACAACTTCACCCTGTCTCCTTGGTTTCCCTTATTGAGTGTCCGCTGTGCCAGGCACTGAGCTGAGCACCACAGACAGAAATACAAAGGAATGCCCTGGCCCGTTTGGCTCAGTGGGTAGAGCACCAGCTGTGGGTTCAATTCCAGCAGCACCTACCTCTGTGCAGGCTGGATCCCTATCCCCCAGTAGGGTGTATACAGGAGGCAACCAATCCATGTGTCTCTTTCACATTGAAATGTCTCTATCTCTGTGAGTCTCTCCCCTTCCCTTCCACTCTCTAAAAATCAATTGGAAAATATCCTCAGGTGAGGATTAAAAAAACAAATAAATAAAAAACAGAGAGGAAGAAATACAAAGGGACAGTGTCCCTGCCTCTGGGAGCTTGAAGGTGAGTGGGAAGTAAAGAAAAGGAAAACACCAGATGGGAGATTCCAATAGGAAGTTAGCCAAAGGGCAGGGCCCTGAGCACAGGCTGCGGTCCAGGAAGGCTCCTGACCTCCAAGCTGAGTCTTTAAGGCTGTGCAGGCACCAGGGGAGAGGAGGGCCAGGGGCCTTCCTACAGCAGGGTCAAAGGGCTCCAAGGGAGCTGGAACCGTTCTGTGAGCCTGAAAGAGAGATGAGGCTGAAGGAATAGGGAGGGGCCAGGCCAATACCAAGGTCATACTGTATTTAGATTTTGTCCTAGAGCAGTAGGGAGCTCCTGAGCAAAGGAATGGCATGAACCAGTTCACCAGAGACCAATGGAATGGGGGGCGGGGCAGCAATGAGAAGGCTATTGCCATTGGACATATGACTATGGTAGTCTTGATGGGAAAGGCGGAGAGTGACCTATTAGGTGGAATCAGCAGAGTTTGGTGATTGACTGGGTAGAGGGATAGGGAGCTGTTGGGTGGGTGTATGGTCCCATGAGTAGAATAGAAGGTGGTCCAGGTGGATGAAGGGAGGAGGAGTTCTATGTAGACACATTTAAGAGGCTTCCAGAACACCCAGGGAGCCGCAAAGCAGGGGGCTGGATGTATGATGGGCACTCCAATGGTTCAGGAGTCACAGCAGAGAGCTGAGAGTAGGATATGTTCAACCATTTGATGTCTAAAGGCCCGGAAAGACAAGAGGAGGGCTTGTCAGAGAAGGAGAGGAGAGCTGAGAGAGAAGGTCAAGGAGTGGACAGCAACCACTTAACATCAAGTATCCAGGATAAGGGCTGACAAGGCTCCTCAGATTTAGAGGCAGGAAGACCACTGAGGACCTCACTCACAGGGCTGTTGCCATGGAGTGTGAGGGCAAATCCAGATGAGGGGGTAGGGGGGCAGCAGGACATGAAGCCAAGACATCCAGAGCACGTTTGGCTCTGAAGGGGAGGAGAGAGCTGGGTTGTCAATGAAAGGGTTTGCCCAGTACCCCCAGACAGCAGACCCACTGGTGGGATTTTGAGAAAGTATTGCCTCTCCCAAACTCAGAAATGATGTCTCCCTGTCATGACCTCTCCATAAGGCCATGTATTTTAGGTTTTGGGTTGAGAAGTGACATGCCCAACCCCAAGAGGCTTGGATAATGGAGAAGTCTGACTGTTCTTGCAGATGGCAGTGCCAGGGTGGGGCAGCTTCTCAACCGTGTGGTCAGGGACCCAGCCTTTTCCCCACCTTCTGCTCCCCAACCTTGGCACTGCCCACTGCCAGACCAGTCAACTGCCAAGATGCCTGGTGCCACTCCAACATCATGGCCTTTCCCTATAGATGAGGCTTTCCACCTTGGGCATCTCTATCTGGGGGAGGAAATTAGTACTTCCCACAGCCCCCAGGAGACACTTCCCCTGGGGCTCATTGCCCAGAACAAGGTCACGTGCTCCCAGAGACCAATCACTGAAAGGAAAAGGGAACGAGCATGACTGCTTTACACCAATCACAAGCCATTCCCAGGCACTAGGAGCTGGGGCTTTGCACCTGGACACAGCTGTTGGGAAGAAGAAAGACAATGGTTGTCAGGAGGAGTCTCCCAGTGCTGGGGGCTGTGTCCCCATCAGACTGGGTGCTCGCTTCCGAGGACAGGAGCTCTGTCTTCCCATCAGACATACCCGGATCCTAGGTGCTTGCCTCGGACTAGGCGCCTCTGGAGGACAGGGGCCCTGTCTTTCCCACAGGCGCCATCAGGTATTACCAAACCCTCTGCCAGTGTTATTGTCTTGTGATTTCAGGGAAGCAGGATTCCTGTCGCAGGCAGCTGTGTGAATGTGATAAAGCCGCTGCCACCTGTTTTGCGAGGAACCGGAAAACCTACAAGAAACAGTACCAGTTCTACCCCAACCAGCTTTGCCGTGGGAGGGACCACCGGTGCTGAGGGTCCTGCACCCTGGAAGCCTCGCTGCCCACACGGAGTTTCCCTCTCTGCCCCCCACACCTCCCCTCTCCGCTACTTAAGGAAACACCCCTCCACCAAGGAGCCCCTCGACCCCCTGAGAGAAGCCTTCCTTCCAGAATGGGAAGCCCCAGGCCTGTGGCCTGTGCCTTTCCGCTCTTTCTTGGGGGCAGGAGGTGTCCCCATCCCCACTGTTCTGTGTCCCACTTCCGGCTTAGCGTGGCGGCCACACGCCCAGGTTTCTTCTAAATAAAGCAATTAGTTCATTGGCAAACTGTGTGTGTGCGCATGCGCACGCACACGTGTGTGAGTATGTGTGCATGTGTGTGTGTATTTGTTAGTGTGTATGCGTGTGCGCGTGTGTCTGTCTGCTTTGTGTGAGGATCTGTGTGTGTGTGTGTGTGTATGGGTGACTATGTGAGTGTGTGTGTTTGTGTGTGAGTGTATGAGTGTGTGTGTGAATGTGTTTGCGTGTGAATGTATGCATGTGAGTGTGGATGTGAATGTGTGTATCTGTGTGTGTGCATATGTGTGAGTGTGTATATGCATGTGCGTGTGTCTGCCTGCCTTGTATGTGTGTGAAAATCTGTATGGGAGTGTGTGTGTGTGTGTGTGTGTATGTGTGTGTGTTTGTGTGTGTGTGTGTGTGTGAGAGAGAGAGAGAGAAAGAGAGAGAAAGAATGTATGTGAGTGTGTATGGACATGTATGCGTGCATGTGTGTGTGTGTGTGTGTGCGCCTGACATGGTGTGGGACTCAGGTCAGACGGGCTGAGTCAAATCCGCCAGCAGCAGGTCCCTGAGCCTTTCCCCCTCCTCTCATTGGCAACCGCTTTGGGCCGTTGGAGAAGTGAGAATGGTGCCAGCTCCGGTGAAGCCAGCTGTGGCTGCTCCTTCCCGGGGCCAGAGCCGCTCCTGCTGGCCTCCTGGGGAAACAGCATTCACACCTCCATGTGCCATATTCTCCTGTGATGCCAACGAGGGAGGTGGGCAGGGATTGCTGGCCAGCAATAGACCCAGGGCATTACCCCCTCCCTGGGCGGCTTCCCTGGCTGCGAGCCCCGCAGGCCTGTCCAGAAGGGTATTACACCTCGTTGCATGCTGTATCCCGGCCATCTTGAAATTCAGCATAACCTAGGGCCGTGCTTTTTATTCTGCACTGAGACCCATAAATGGCATAGCGGCTTGGGACTGGCCCTCCTGTCACCCAGGTTCCACTGGGATAGTCCCACCTGGGCCATCACCATCAGGGCAGCTGGCGTGGGTCTCTGCTTGGGGGCGCAGGTGGGAGCCAGGCCTTAACCCAGGCGTGCCCAGAGTGGGTGCCTTCTGTCACTCACCTCCAGGAAGGGCTGCCTTTTTCAAATTCGGCATAAAGACTCTTTCTTTACTGGCGGGAGCCCTGCTACTGTCCACAGGTACTCACAATAAGAGAAATTCAAATTAAAACTCCACTGAGACTAAACCAGTTTGGCTCAGTGGATAGAGCATCAGTCTGTGGACTGAAGGGTCCTAGGTTCGATTCCTGTCAAGGGCATGTACATTGGTTGTGGACACATCCCCAGTAGGGGATGTGCAAGAGGCAGCTGGTCTCTCTTATCTATGTTTCTAGCTCTCTATCCATCTCCCTTCCTCTCTGTGGAAAATCAATAAAATATATTTAAAAATAAATAAATAAATAAATAAATAAACAAAATAAACTCCACTGAAATATCATTTGTATGTATCAGAATAGATAAAAATCCAAAAGCCAGACAGCCTGCCCTGTTGGCAAGGCTGTGGGGGGAGAGTATGGGTGCTGTAGAGGGCAATATGCCCACAGAGGACCAATCACTATGTCCATCAACATCATGAATGTGTTTGTCCTTTGGTTCAGCAACCCCTCTTCTAGAAAGGTGCTCTATGAAGGCACACAGGCACACCCAGAGCAATTCCTGGGAAATTGTATTATTGCCAAATTATTCTGAATTGGATTGGAAAAAACCAAAGTATCCGTGCAGAGCGGACTCTTGAAACGAACAATGACACCTCCAAATGGAATACGTCTGTTTAGGGAGGGAGGCCTTCTCTGTGTCTCTGTGGCAGACAGGAAATCTCCATGAGGGCAGCGAGGGAAAGGAACAAGGTGAAGGGCAGCGCAGGAGGGGGGAGAGGGGTTGCATTTATGTAGGAAAGGGGGAAAGTATGAACATGTATTTGTTGCTATTGCCATAAACCTTAAAGGACACACAAAAAGTTCATTGAAACGGTTGACTAGGGAGGGAAAGCAGGGCGAGCATGGGAACAGGGCGAGCACAGATGCGTGAGAGGGAGATTCCTCGATATGTGATTTTTAGCCCCGTGATGGTATTTCCTATTCAAAAAAAAGTGAACATCAGTAAACACATTCCTCTGCCTAAGACAGCCTCCAAATGTTAGACAATATAGTCTCACCCAGGAATGAGCAAACTATGGCCTCTTCACCAAGTCTCTGTGTTGCCTGGTTTTGCACAGCTTATACACTAAGAATGGTATTTGCATTTTACATTGGGGGGTTGGGGGAGAGATCAAAAGAAGGAGAATATTCTGACAATTCTGTTTCAGGTGATGTATGTTGTCAACTACATTTCCCTTCCTTTGGTGGGTGTCGTTGTGTGCACACAGGTAAATAATTTGCACGGAGGAGAAGGGGTGAGCCCTAGATTTGAAGATTGCCATTTGGCATCTCCCCTCTTCCCCCACCCTGCCAAGCAGATGCCTGGTCAGGATTTCCTCATGAAACACCCAGAAAGCAGCCACACCAGCAGGAAGCAGCATCCTGAGGTTGAAATCAGCCACTTCTGGGATTTTGGGGTGTGGTGGAGGAGGAAGTAATGAAAGAATGGATGAGCAGTCAGTACTACCGTAATATTGTCTTTACCAATTCCTCACCTGGCAAGGTATCTGGACTTGGGCATCTCAGTTCTGACTTCCTGGGCAAAGAGGCAAGGCTCCAGGGCACAGCCCACAGCCACCCACAGAGTTCAGCTTCATTCTTCTTCACAGGACCCTGCGTAGGTTCCTTTGTTAGTGCTTCCAATCCAAGCTTCTCTCATGGACCTGTGGTGTGGCCAGACTGATTCTGGCAAAGGGAGGCATCGAACCTAGGCCAGTTTGCACTCTCAACAGAAGAAAAGGAAATTATACAGGGATGGGCAAAAATAGGTTTACAGTTGTGAGTATGGGAAACAGAGTTTATTCTTGTATTATTAATTATTGTTATATTATTTTCCATGGGAACAACTGTAAACCTACTTTTGCCCACCACTGTAGAGTGTCATCATCTTGTGTATAATTTAATAGCAGGCACACATATATCTAAATAAGCAGATGAAGGATAAACTGGTAGTGGAGATGGAAGATAAAGGGGGGAAAAAAGGATAAAATACAACAGAGGCTTGCACAAACAAATGGTGATAGTGTTTTATGAGGAGAAATTGTGGTGCAATTGGTTAAGTAATGAGTCAATTATAAATGTATTTATCCTTTAACTCAGCAACTCCACTTCAGAAAATCTATACTAATATAAGAGAAATATTCAAATTGACCATACCTCCCTGACGCCCATCGGCCAATCAGGAGCAGGTATGCAAATTAACCAAACAAAGATGGTGGGTTAATTTGCATACACAGGCAATGAGCAGCCAGGCCGGGTGGGACACCTACTATGAGGGGGAGGGCAGAGGGAGCCACAGGAGCAATGCTCTAGTTGGGAGCAAGCACTTGCAGGCCCCCAGGCAACTGGGAGCAAAGACATGGAAAGGAAGGCCTATTCTTACACAAATCCCTGTGCAGCAGGCCTCTAGTCTGTATATATATATATATATATATATATATATGCCTAAGTCAGGCACAGCTATCCAACCAATAGTTATGATGTGCACTGACCACCAGAGGGCAGATGCTCATTGTAGGAGCTGCCATGATGCACACTGGCCATATAAAAAGAAATGGCACTACAGACCTGGTGCTGACAAACCAACACTCAGCTTCCCCCAAGTGGGACACGGGCCCCATCACCACCCCAGAGTGACACCCCACCAAATGACAGCCAATGTTGCCGAAACCCCATGGTGCAAAATGCGGCCTATAGCCTAGCCCATCCTGGAAAGGGTCACTATGGGCACTGGGTAATGACATCACATAGCAGTGCCTGGTTTCCTTTCCCTAGTGACTAGCCTCCTTGGAGTTTCTTCAGCCCAGGCGCAAACATTTTACACTTTGACCAAATGTCTGTGAAGCATTTTCCGTACCTCATCTCATTTGATCCTCACAGAAGTCCTGGAGTAGGCAGATAGGAGACTCAGCAGAATCCTATTTTCTTTTCCTTAGCTGGAAAATGGAGATTTAGAAAGTTTGGAAACTTGACCTGACTGAAAAGAAGTAAAGAAGGGTAGAACCTGAAAATAACTTCAGATTTTCTCACTTTTGGCGGTGTTTCTTTTCCATATCAGGATTATTCTGAAATTTTTCTATTATTTCTTATTTTATATAAGAAGAAAAATTACTCATTTCTCTCTTTTTAAAAAACACATCACCTGCCGAAACCAGTTTGGCTCAGTGGTAGAGCGTCAGTCTGCGGACTGAAAGTCCCGGGTTCGATTCCGGTCAAGGGCATGTACTTTGGCTATGGGCACATCCCTGGCAAGGGGTGTACAAAAGGCAGCTAGTCGATGTTTCTCTCTCATCGACATTTCTAGCTCTCTATCTCCCTCCCTTCCTCTCTGTAAAAAATCAATAAAATATATATTAAAAACAACAACAATAAAAAAAACACATCACCTTATTTTGAAACACTTACATTTATAGGAAAGTTGCAGTGGCACATTCCTGTATTTCCCGGGAGTTCCAGTTCCCCGATAGTTCACATCCCACATGTAGCGTTGGCACCTGCTATGAACCAGCAAATGGACACTATTAACACATCTAGACCTTCTTAGAGTGTCAGCAGTTTTCCTACGCATGTCTTTTTTCTGGTCCACGATCCAATCCAGGATGCCACAATGATCCTCAGTCTTTTTTTGCTTTTTGTTACCTTCAAACTTTTTGAAGAACACTGCTCAGGTGTTTCTAGAATGTTCCTCAGTTGGGTTTATCTGGTGTTTTCTCATGACCAGATTGAGGGTATATGTTTTGGGCAAGACTATCACAGAAGTGATAGTGGCCTCTCTCAGGAAAATGGATCAGTGGACCATAATATCGATAGATCATTACTACTGATGTTCATCTTGATCACTTGGTAAGGTGGTGTCTGCCAGGTATCCCCACTGGAAAATTATTGTTTTTCCTTTTGAAATTAGTACGTACCTTGGGGGGAGTTACTTTGAAATCATGCAAGTGTTCCATTTTTGTCAAATTCTCCTTGTACTTTTGCTCACTGCAACAATTATTACTATTGTTTTTTATTTCTCACCTTCAACATTAAGAATTTAAATTTTACTGTAGGTAAGAGCTTTTCTTTGTATTTATTTATTCAAATAATTATTTATATTACTATGTGCACATTATTTTCATCTATGGAGTGAGAATCAATAACATCATTATTTATTTCCTTGCTCATATTGTCTCATCTATTCCCTGGCTTTATGCTGACACCTTTTGGCATGCCCTTGTCATCATTTTTTTTTCTTAGCATTTCATTATTTTCTGGCATTACAAAATGTTCCTATCTATCTTGTATTTTAACTTTCCAATCATATATTTCTTCTTGGATCCCTGGTTCTTTTCTTTTCTCCACCCCCTTCTTTACTTCCTCCCTCCCTCTCTCCACTTCTCCCTCCCTTCCTTTCTTCCTTCCTTCTTTCCTTCCTTCCTTCCTTCCTTTTTGAGAATGGTATTTAGAAACAAACATCTGGGAGATTGGATGCTTATTGTTACTGGGATGTCATTGCTTTGCCCTTCTCAACAGTCCAAGTTGAGAAACACACTCCCACACATTCAAAGTGATTAACAAACCCAAATTCATCTAGACTTTCTCCTATGTTATTGTTCAGTTTTATAGCTTCCTATTTTGCATTGTGTCTATGATCCGTTTTGAGTTAATTTTTATGAAGCATGTAAGGTCTGTGTCAAGATTTGTTGTTATTTCTTTTGGTAGATGTTCTTTATCAAGCTGAGGAAATGCCCTACTAGTCCTAGTTGGCTGAGAGATTTTATCATAAGTATTGGATTTTGTCGAATGCTTTTTCTGCATCTATGGTTATGATCATATGATTTTTTTCCCCTTTAACATATTGATGGGACCTAAGACATCAATTGATTTTAAAATGTTGAACCAACCTTCATGTCTGGAATAAATCCCTCTTGGTTGTAAAAGCATAGTTCTTTACATATACTAAGAGATGCAATTTGTTAATATTTTGAGAACGTTTGTCCTTGTATTTATGAGCAATGTCAGCCTGTAGTTTTCATCTCTTATAATTTTTCTTTTACAATTTATTTTGTTATCAGAGGAAGGCCAGCCTTGTAGAATGAATTAGAGAGAATTCGCTCTGCTTCTATTTTGTAAAGATTGGAGTAACTTTTTTCTGAAACATTTTGTAGAAATCACCAATGAAACCATCTGGACCTGGTGGTTTCTGTTTTCTCAACTTAATTTCTTTCATAAATATTTACCTAGTCCAATGATCTGTGTCTTCTGGTGTGAGTTCCTGCGTGAATGAATGGGAGCAGGTGTGAGATGTAAGTCATCCGTTTGCCTGCCTATAGAATGGAGCCAATATGCTGAGGGGGAAGGGAAGACAGAGAGAGAGAGAGAGAGAGAGAATACCTTGAGTCAACATTACTTGACTTCTGCTCTGAAGCTTCAGATTATATGAACCAACAAATGATCTTTGGCACTTAAGGTACTTTCACTTGTCTTCATTGGAAGTCAGTTATCTCATTTGCTTTCTTTAAAAAAAATACTTTTATTGATTTCAGTCAGGAAGGGAGAGGGAGAGAGATAGAAACATCAATGATGAGAGAGAATCATTGATTGGCTGCCTCCTGCATGCCCCCTGCTGAGGATTGAGCCCATAAGTGGGCATGTGCCTGTAAACGTAAAAAACATTCAAACCTGAAAAGAATGTTGTGAGTTTATTGTTGCCAAAATGTCGAATAATTTCTGGAAAGCAGTATCTCAATGAATTGGGCTGATGCTCAGGAGAATGGCGGGTTTTCCTCTATTTTTATACATTACAATCAAAGGAGGGATGTTGTTAGGTTACTGTGTTTTCCGGCGTATAAGACGACCCCCTAATTTTACAGTTAAAACATAGGGTTAGGCCTATATTCAATGTATAAGACTACCCCCCAATTCCAAGGCAACACCAGTTCTTTCTTTAATAGACCGCCTCTCTGACTCTGGACAATCTGAACAGGCTTTTTACTAGAACACAGTGTAGCTTCAGGTACAGAACATGTATAATTTGCAAGCATAAAAAGCCTGCTTGGATTGGCTGAGTTAGAGAGGCGGTCTATTAAAAAAAGAACTGGTGTTGCCTCGGAAGTGGGGGGTAGTCTTATACAGGGAATATAGGCCTAAACCTATGTTTTAACTGTAAAATTAGGGGGTCGTCTTATACGCCGGAAAATACAGTACATGAAATTCATTGGTGGTACATTAGAAAGGTGGAAGAAAAGAAAATAGGAAACCTCTGTTAGGATAAAAAGTAAAATGATAGAATATACTTAGGTGAGTGCAGGATAGCCAACAGTCAATGATTAACATGATAACAATGAAGGAATTTGTGGTATCTATCCTGGTGCCCCAAGGGTCTGGAAAAAGGGAAGTTACAAGTAACCCAAACATTACAAGGATATCCTATATAATCCTGTATAATAAAAGCCTAATATGCTAAGCGGCTAGTTATCAGATTAGCCATCCAACCAATCCTATATAATAAAGAGGTAATATGCAAATTGACCATCACTCCAACATACAAGATGGCCACCCCCATGTGGTCAAAGATGTCCACAAAGATGACACAAGATGGCCACCACAACATGGCCTGCAGGGGAGGGCAGTTGGGAGTGACAAGGTAGGCAAGGGAGGGCAGTTAGGGGCAAATGGGCCAGCAGGGGAGCAATTAGGCATTGATTAGGCTGGCAGGTGACTGGATCAGGTTGGCAGGCATGCAGGGGAAGGCAGTTAGGGGTGACCAGGCTGGCAAGGGAGGGCAGTTAGGGGCAAATGGGCCAGCAGGGGAGCAATTAGGCATTGATTAGGCTGGCAGGTGACTGGATCAGGTTGGCAGGCAGAACTGGTTAGGGGCAATCAGGCAAGCAGGCAGGTGAGTGGTTTGGAGCCAGCAGTCCTGGATTGTGAGAGGGATGCCTAATTGCCCACCAGGATGGGGCCATTATGGGCAGTCACACCATCCTTTAGAGGTTCCAGATTGGAGAGAGTTCAGGCTGAGCTGAGGGACACACAACCTCTCCAGTGCATGAATTTTATGCATTGAGCCTCTAGTGAAAGCAAATTGCTAATAATATGCTAATGCTATGCTAAAGCTGCTCAACCACTCACTATGACATGCACTGACCACTAGGGTGCAGACAGTTGACTGGTTGACCAATTGATATGATGTGCACTAACCTCAGAGGGCAGATGCTCCTACTGTTAGGTTAGCTTGTTGCTGAGATCCAGTCAATTGGAACTGAGCGAGACAGGCTGGACATGCCCTGGAGCCCTTCTGCAGACCCTCCCTGGCTGGCCTACCTCCCACATCCCTCCCCAGTCCTGATCGTGCACCAGTGGGGTCCCTTGGTCTGGCCTGTGCCCTCTTGCAATCTGGGATCCCACAGGGGATGTCAGGAAGCCGGTTTTCGTCTGATCCCACAGTCTAGGCCGAGGGACCCCACTGGTGAGTAAATTTGTGCACTGGGCCTCTAGTGTTCTTATAGATGCAAAAAGACAGATAGGCACAGTTAAGGGGAATGTTGACCTTGTTAGTGAGGATACAGGCCTAGGACGTAACTACCCACCATCAGTGCTTTTAGTTAAAGCTTAATTTCAGACCATGCTTTGTGGTTATTTTAGGTCTTTAAGTTTGCAAAACCACCATGCAGGCCTTCCCTGAGCTTGTCAGGTTCGCATGTGGCCCTTTTCATCCACATGCCCTTGACCAGAATCAAACCCGGGACCCTTCAGTCTGTAGGCTGATGCTCTATCCGCTGAGCCAAACCAGGTAGGGTAGAAAAATGGTAGCTTTTATAACAGAAAAAAAAAAAATAGAAAATAAATGGGCTCTCATTATAAAGAAAACATGCCCACTACCTGTAGTGAGGTAGAGGAATGAGTGAAGAAGGCAATTCAAGTGGCTGCATTCAGAATGCTTCTGTCTCTAAGGACCAACTTTGTTCAGGAAATGAAAAAGGAGCCGGAATCCTTGGAGAAGTATGCCTCAGGTTTTTATTTTTTTGTTTATTTGTTTTTAATCTGATCAGGAGCAGTCAAGAAGGAAAACAAAATAAAGAAGACAGGCAGGTTGATTTAGGGGAGAGAGTTCCTTAAAACAGTGGCACATTACCAGCTGGGGGGAGGGCGGTCCTCCCCCCACAGGGTCTGAACCAGAAACCTTAGGTGTGGGCCCTGGGCATCACTTCTCCAAGCCCTTCAGGTAATTAGGGTGCCCACTTCCGTTGGGGACTCAGCACCTTGAGAGAAAGGCCAACATATCAGGGGGCTGCCTAGAAACAGGAAAGAGCTGATACTGAGCCAGTGAGGAAATGAAGAGGATCCAGGTTGAACCATAATTCCCTTGGATTTCAGCTTGCAAAGTAAAGCCAGATTCTCTTTAATCTAATATGCTTGGATGCTGGCTCTTCTGTGATCTTATCGGAATGGACGATGGAAGCTTTTTACACACCCAGCTTAAGAATGCCACCAGTCAGACAATTGTAAAATGACATCAATTTTAAGATATGTCCAGATAACATCGAATCTGGATGCATTAAGGTGGCAGGTAAAAGCTGTGCATTGCAGGATAAATAAATTAGGGTGATTTTCAGACTGTACAGTTAGCCTGCTATATCTAAGCAATTGCAGATCAAAAAATATTTGGAAAAAGAAAGTTATGTTGCTGTGACATAAACTATGTTCATGTATAAAAAAATCTATTGATGGAAAGGACAAGACTAGGGGTTTTCAGGTATGGTCTGATCCAGAGGCACATGCTGCTGCTGCCTCTTCCTCTTTTCCTCCTCCTCCCCCTCCTCCTCCTGCTCCTGCTCCTCCTCCTCCTCCTCTTCTTCCTCCTCCTCCTCCTTCTTTTCCTCCTCTTCTTTCTCCTGCTTCTTCTCCTCTTCCTCTTTCTCCTTCTGCTCCTCCATCCCATCCTCCTCCTGCTCCTACTCTTCCCCTCTTCCTCCTCCTCCTCCTCCTCCTCCTCCTACTCCTCCTCTTCATCCTCCTCATCCTCCTCCTTCTAACCTAGGACTTTTGTTCTATTTCTTTCTTTTTTATTTCCTTGCTTATCTACTTGTGAGGAGATTTCATACCTGGGTAAGAGTAAGCAGATTGCATTTCCTCTGTTCTCCTGCCAGCTAACAGCACCTGCTTTTGGTTTTTTTTCCTTATCTGTTGTGTGCTACAGCTTCCTTCTTTCTGTCCAGCCTGTCAAGCTCCATTCAGCCTCAGTGGCCTTGCCTCAGCAGCTCCCTCTGCTGGCGTTGACTTTCCCTTGCCACCTTAGGGCTGACTTCATATCAGGTCAAGAGCCTTCTATGCAGCAGCTCCCCTGGCCACTCCACCTCAACCACATACCCTGCCTTCTCTTCCCCTCTCCTACTTTCCTGTTCCATTTTCCTTACATTACTTATGGCTTTCTTTTACCCCTGGTAATTTGTTTATTGGCTA
The DNA here is from genome assembly GCA_036971965.1 of Nyctalus aviator. Lineage (NCBI taxonomy): Eukaryota > Metazoa > Chordata > Mammalia > Chiroptera > Vespertilionidae > Nyctalus > Nyctalus aviator. Next base: position 184,537,390 of record CM072923.1, read on the forward strand.
CATCTGTTTCTTCCCAGTGGCTTTAAGTGCCAAGAGGCAGGACCTTGTCTGTCTGGCTTCTGCTGGATCCTCAACGCTGGATTCTGTGCCTGGAACATTAAAATTGCTCAATGAATGTCCTGTGGAATGAACTAATGAATAGAAAATGTGAAAAACAGAACCACCTACCACTAATAAAACTGAATGAGAAAATGCATTTGAGATGCTTGGCCTTGCCACTAAGTGAATGCCAGTGAGTGGGAGGGGTTGAGACATTGCTTCTGCTCTTGCTGCTGTCCTGGCCTCTGAGTGCCTTTTTCTGTCCCGCCGTCACTCGGGTGGAAATGACTCCCAGGCCAGGACCCAGTTGAAAAGTGGCGAAGTCCTTGGGACCGCCCGCTGGTCCTTTCATTGCCTCCATGCTGGGAAAGTGGGTCACGTGATTTATTCCCTCGGGGAACGGTGCTCCTGGGAAGCTTTGCCCTTGAAAAGTCTCCTGGGTGAGGTTTGACCTAAACGTGAGGAGCTCAGATGGTCTGGATTTGATTTTCCAGGTCTTCAGAGACCAGCAAAAGTCTCATCACTTCACTGGCCAAATGAAAGCACCAGAAATCAGAGAGGGAAGGTGATAGGCAAAAAATTCATATTTTTCTGAAAGAGCTTTTTCTTTGAGAGAAATCCTTTTCTCCAAGAGTCCGTTCTCGGAGTTTCTTGAGCTAAGACAAGTGCAGTACCACCTTAGACCTGAGTCTCCAGGGCCCTGCCCTGGGTGGGGCCTTGAAGACCAAGATGATGGGCCTGTGGAGCCAGTGGCCCCATTCTAGACTGTAATCTGCAGTTTCCTCGTTCAAACGGCTGGGTCACCTCCAGGGCCCGTGTAGGTCGTTTGCCCGCATTCTCCCTCTTGCATGAAGGTGACATATGATGCCACATGAACTAGAAATAAGCCAAGCTGCTGGCTGCGAATGAAGGAGATCGGAAATTGGTGTGAGAGAAGGAGTTGATGAATTCAGTTAAGAACTTGGAAGCAGCTAAAACTGCAGGGACTTCTTGATTACAGTGTTTTCAGAAGTCTGGATTGGCTCTCGAAGAGGGCTCTGTGACCCGTTGGCCTTGAACCTCCCTTTCAGTGTAGCAAGGAGGGTATCTTATTATCTATCACAAGGTAACAGGGCCCCGTGTTGTCGGGTGGAAGCTGGTCATAACGGGAGGACATGATGGATGTGAGTGGCTCAAGGAGTGGGCCAATTCGGTGCCATTAAGTGCCTCCCAGATTCTTGCAGCCTCACCTGTGTTTTTGAACTTCAACATTTACTGCATCGGAGCCAGACCCCAAGCTAACAGTGAACCAGGTGTGGTTTCCATCTTTGAGTTGCTCCCAGCCCACCATTCACTCATTTTGTTAGTTAATTAACATCCCATTACATCAGCTATAGAAGACTTTCCATCTCAGATGGTCACCCTTCCGCCACTCAGCGTGAACTTGACCTTCTTGCTATCAGCAGGATGCCAGTTTAACTCCATCCTGAAACTGAGGACAAAATAGAAAAGATGCTTGGAATATGTATGATCTCTGTTACTATATCCCAGAGGCAACAATCATTGAGAAATGGGTACTTCATTCTGTTAGATGGTGTACACTAGGACCCAGAGGCTCAGCTGGCTGCCACAGCAGGTAGCATTCACCCTGACTGGCATCCCACTCAAACTACCTAAGGTCATGGGTGAGAGAAAAACCAGACTTTGGGTTAAGACAGCTCTGGGTTTGGATTCTTACTCTGTCAATTACATACTGCTCATGCATCAGTGGGGGTGTGTGTGTGTATGTGTGCACACATACACACATTTATAGAGTAAACTAGTGTCCCAGTGTCAACCAAATTTAGGATCCACAATGACAGATCAAAACACACATGTGCAGTTGGCACCTGGGAGAGCTTTATATGTATTACCCATGCTTGAGTCAACTTAGCCTTGTATATATAGAGAATAAACTTGATTAATTAGACCAGCTTTTTGCTGTAGCTAAACTTTTTCCAGCCCAATGAAGCACATCAACTTCTCTTGCAAGTAATTGTCAGCAACACAGTACTAAATATCAACACGAAGCAGATTATTATTGTAGATCACTCAGGGAGAACAAAGGATAAAATATTTAACTGCAGCAGTGTTTGACTATATTCCCTGCATTGAGAAAATTGCAAGTCATTTTCAAATTGCACCATTCCTTCTTTTCAGTTGGATCAAGTTTCTAAACTTTCTAAATCTCCATTTTCTCACTAAGGAAAAGAAAATAGGATTCTACCAAGTCTCCTATCTGCCTATTCCAGGACTTCTGTGGGGATCAAATGAGATGAGGCACGGAAAATGCTTCACAGACATTTGGTTAAAGTGTAAAATATTTGCACCTGCCTATAAAGCAAATCGTGAGCATGGGCTGAAGAAACTGCAAGGAGGCTAGTCGCTAGGGAAAGGAAGCCAGGCACTGCTATGTGATGTCATTACCCAGTGCCCACAGTGACCCTTCCATGGTGGGCTGGGCTGTGGGCCGCATTTTGCACCAAGAGGCTTTGGCAACATTGCCTGTGATTTGGTGGGGTGACACTCTGGGGTGGTGATGGGGTTTGTATTCCACTTGGGTGAAGCTGAGTGTTGGTTTGTCAGCACCAGATCTGTAGTGCCATTTCTTTTTATATGGCCAGTGTGCATCATGGCAGCTCCTACAATGAGCATCTGTCCTCTGGTGGTCAGTGTACATCATAGCTATTTGTTGGACAGCTGACCAGATACTTAGGCTTTTATATATATAGACTACAGGCCTGTTGCGCAAAGATTTGTACAAAAATAGGCCTTTCTTCCCTTGGCTTCGTCCTGGCCATCTGGGAGCCTCCAAGTACTTGCTCCCAACTGGAGCATTGCTCTTATAGCTCCCTCTTCCCTCATCTTCTCCCTCATAGTAGGTGTCCCACCCCGCCAGGCAGCTCATTGCCTGTGTATGCAAATTAACCCACCATCTTTGTTGGGTTAATTTGCATACCCACTCCTCATTGGCTGATGGGCATCATGGAGGTATGGTCAATTTGAATATTTCTCTTATATTAGTATAGATTTTCTGAAGTGGAGTTGCTGAGTCAAAGGATAAATGCTTTTATAATTGACTCATTACTTAACCAATTGCATCACACTTTCTCCTCATAAAACACTGTCACCATTTGTTTGTGCAAGCCTCTATTGTATTTTATCCTTTTTTTTCCCCTTTATCTTCCATCTCCACTACCAGTTTATCCTTCATCTGTTCATTTAGATATATGTGTGTGTTTTTTTAAATTATACATAAGATTAATGACACTCTACAGGGGTGGGCAAAAGTAGGCTTACAGTTGTTCCCATGGAAAATAATACAATAATTTATTACTGTAAGAAATTGTTATTACAAGAATACAAGAATAAACTCTGTTTCCATACTCACAACTGTAAACCTATTTTTGTCCACCCCTGTATAATTTCCTTTTCTTCTATTGAGATTGCAAACTGGCCTAGGTTCAATGGCTCCTTTTGCCAGAACCAGCCTGGCCACACCACAGATCTGTGAGAGAAGCTTGGATTGGAAGCACTAACAAAGGAACCTATGCAGGGTCCTGCGAAGAAGAATGAGGCTGAACTCCATGGGTGACTACAGGCTATACCCTGGAGCCTTGCTTCTTTGCCCCGGAAGCCAGAGCTGAGGTGCTCAAATCCAGATACCTTGCCAGGTGAGGAATTGGTGAAGGCAATATTACGGTAGTACTGGCTGCTCATTCATTCTTTCATTACTTCCTCCTCCACCGCAACCCAAAATCCCAGAAGTGGCTGATTTCAACCTCAGGATGGTGCTTCCTGCCCGTGTGACTGCTTTCTGGGTGTTTCATGAGGAAATCCTGACAGAGCAACTGCCAGGCAGGGTGGGGGAAAAGTAGAGATATCAAATGGCAATCTTCTAATCTAGGGCTCACCCCTTCTTCTCCGTGCAAATTATTTACCTGTGTGCACACAACTACACCCACCAAAGGAAGGGAAATATACCACCTGAAACACAATTGTCAGAATATCCTCCTTCTTTTGAACCCCCCACCCCCATGTAAGAATGCAAATACCATTCTTAGTATATAAGCTGTGCAAAGCCAGGCAGCTGAGGGACTTGGCCCACAGGCCGTAGTTTGCTCATTCCCAGATGAGACTATATTGGCTAACATTTGGAGGCTGTCTTAGGCAGAGTAATGCGGTTGCTGATGCTCACTTTCTTTTGAATAGGAAATACAATCACGGGGCTAAAAACCACATATGGAGGAATCTTCTTCTCAAGCATCTGTGCCCGCCCCGTTCCCCTGCTCGCCCTGCTTTCCCTTTCTAGGCAACCGTTTTAATGAACTTCTTGCATGTCCTTTAAGGTTTATGGCAATAGTAGCAAATACGTGTTCACACTTCCACCCTTTCCTACATAAATGCAGCTGCCGCCCGCTGCCCTTCACCTTGTCCCTTTCCCTTGCCGCCCTCATGGAGATTTCCTGTCTGCCACAGAGAAGGCCTCGCTCCCTAAACAGGAATATTCCATTTGGAGGTGTCATTGCTTATTTCATGAGTCCGCTCTACACGGATACTTGGGTTATTTCCAATCCAATTCAGAATAATGTGGCAATAAAACAATTTCCCAGAAATTGCTCTGGGTGTGCCTGTGTGCCTTCATAGAGCACATTTCTAGAAGAGGGGTCACTAAGCCAAAGGACAAACACATTCATAATGTTGATGGACACGCTGATTGGCCCTCAGTGGACATTTTTAAAAAATAATATATTTTATTGATTTTTTACAGAGAGGAAGGGAGAGGCATAGAAAGTCAGAAACATTGATGAGACAGTAATATCGATCAGCTACTTCCTGCACAACCCCCTTTGGGGATGTGCCCACAACCAAGGTAAATGCCGTTAACCAGAATTGAATCTAGGACCTCTGGTCCACAGGCTGACTCTCTATCCACTGAGCCAAACTAGTTTCGGCCTTTGTGGGCATTTTTCCCTCCCACAGCACCAGTTCTCCTTCCCCACAGCCTTGCTGACAGGGCAGGCTGTCTGGCTTTTGAATTTTTATCTATTCGGGTACATACAAATGATATTTCAGTGGAGTTTTAATTTGCATTTATCTTATTGTGAGTACCCGTGGACAGGAGCAGTGAGTGCTAGTGGACAGGCTGTCTTTTAAGTATGAATGATGTTTAAAAATTGTTTCTGAACACTGACGATGCTGAAAGCACTTTTCATCTGAGAACATCCATCCTACGTAAAATTGAACCCACCTTCACCCACTTGCCCAAAACCAATTCCAGCATGTAATAATTACAAGAGTTCCATCAAAAGGTTGATGGGACTTGGGAGGCTCAACAAGGCCTGAGCCACATATATGGTTTACCTGATGGAACGGCTAAACAGCACTTCCCCCAAACCTGAATAGGATGCTTGCTGCCAGACAGCTCAGAGTATCTTAAATCTGCAAATTATGGCCTCCTTTGGCCAAACACCTGAACAGCTGTAGCCTATTCCCCAAACTGACAATACTTCTGTACCTTACCCTTTGAAACCTTACCCTTTGTATGGCTCCACCTTGCCTTAGGACATATTGTGTTAATAAATACCATGGGGTCCTTAGATAAGGAGTAGTCTTCAGTTCCTTTAGCTGAAGCTCCTCTGATCCCCAATTATAGAGGGCCCCCTGGTAATGCACATGGATATTCTTTACATTGATGTCAGCTGAGTCCAAGGTGATTGGCACGGCAGATTCCTGGTATTGACTCTCACTGCATAGATGAAAAGGACTCCCAAATGGCTGGAGACTTATCAATACTGACTTCTTATCTTTATTGGTGTGCTGGGAATGAGGGAATGAATAGGACCTGGGCACACCCAAAATGCCTTTGATCCTAAGCTTTTCAGGGGAACCCCCCTTTATTCTTTTGGAAGTAAATAAATGTGCTGCATGGCTCAGTTGTCATCTGTCTCTCCAGCAGAAAAGGGCAGCGGCCCACCTGGAACCCAGCTTTGAATCTATTTCTGTGTTGGCTCTCTTTATTTCATATATTACACAATCCCAGGATCCTCTACCAAGAACCTTTTTCATCTCTCTTCCAGAGCTGGACACGGAGAAGGGATATCCCTGGAAACTAAGGCTCCCACACCCACTGCCTTTCAAAATTATCTTACGTTTTTTGGACTCCTTTTTAATCATCTATGCTTCAGCTCCTTTCTCCAGAATGCTGAACCCTTCATAATGCTGGGACAAGAATCCCAGCACACACTCTCTCTTGCCACTCCTTCTCCATCTCTATTGCTTCTGCTCCTTGCATTATTCCCACCCAACAGGCTGGCTATATAACGTTTGTGTGTTTTGTTTATTCTTTGTCCTTCTCCACTAAAAAGGCACACCTTGAATACAGGTGTTTGCTTTGTCCACTGATGTATTCCAAGTGCTTAGATTAGTCCTTGGGTGAAGGATGCTGTCAAGAGACCAAATCATGGACTTTGAATTCTTATGGGGAAAGCCTGAAAGGTTGTGACAAGAGTGGCCATGTGGGCTGCCAGCAGAGTCTGAGAGTGCTGCGGCCTGGATGCAGTGCCAGGGCCCCCCAGGATTGGGGCTGTCGGGGAGGCAGTTTGCCTATTGTGGACATGACCCTATTCCAAAACTGCGGTGCTCCACAAAAGACGAAGGTCTATCCTAGCCCCGGACTTAGATTAAAGCAAACAGCTATGAGAGCGAAAATCCCTGGTAACAGAGCTTCCCAGAGGGTGTTGGGGCTGCGAGGCACAATCCTACCAACTGAGTGGCTTAAATGGTGGGATGTGTTGCTTCACCGTACTTGAGGCCAGAAGTCTGAGATCAAGGTGCGAAAGTGGCCGGTCCCTCTGAGAGCCCTAAGAGAGAATCTGATCCATCCTCTCCCGTGGCCGCCAGGGTTTTCCACCACCTTCAGCGTTTCTTGGATTATAGAAGCATGGCTGATCTCAGCCTCCATCCTCACATGGTGTCCTCGCTGCGTGTGTCTGAGCCCAAATCTCCCCTTTTTGTAAAGACACCAGTACTAGTGGACTCGGACTAATAGCTTTATCTTAACCAATCACATCTTCAAAGGCCCTGTTTTCCAATAAGATTACCCTCCGAGATACTGGAAGTTAGGGCTTCCACATAGCACTTGGCCAGGGGGGCTCAGTGCACCCTCACACAGGTCTAGCATTTGCACTAAATTGCATCTCCAAGGTGAACGCTGCCTCGAAGGCTGTTAGCACAGACGAGGCTCTGCTGCAGTCACCTGCAACCTCAGTGACCAGGGACTGAAAACATGTCCTTCTCCCTCAGTCCCTGGAGGGTCTGTGGGTCTCCCCGGGTGGTTCTCTCCTGCCCTGACTCAGGGATCCAACCTGCTGCCTCCTCTGGTCTCAGGAAAGGTCCCTCGGTACCACTGCTCGGATGCTCTAACCGGAACCAGGCCAGGTGGAGTTTTTATGAGCAACGGTCTCTGCCACGCTAGCCGGCTGTCTGGGAGTGTTTACCGCAGGCCCATGCCACTCTCTGGAGCCACTCCCACCCTGTTTGCATACACAACTCCCATCCTTCCCAAGGGGGCAGCTATTTAAGGGGAGCTGGAGTTCAGAGTACACAAGACCAGCACTTGGAGCTATCAACACCGGACATTCTCTGAGAGGTAACACCCCAGAATTCATGCCCTGTCAGAGGTATGGGTCCTGCTTAGTGGCTGCCTTTAAGAGTGGCAGTGCTGTGTATATGTGTCCATGGGTATTTATGCATGTGTATGTTGCATATATGAACATACACATGTATGCACATGATTTTGGGGGATGAGCACAAATATGCTGTGTGGGTATGTGAGTGATTGTATGAAAGGTCTGCATTAGCGGGTGAGCCCAGGAGTGTGTATATGCATGCATATGTGCGTGACTGTATCTGCATTTGTGCATGTGTATATGTGTAAGAGGTTAGAAAGTCTTGCAAAGAGAAGGTACTATGCTTTAGTTTTTGGGGGGGAAATTAGAGACTGGACTTCATAAATGGTAGTCCCAAGTCCGGGATCCGGTTGGAACAAGTAAGCTATGTCTAATGGGCGGTGGGGAAAGGTGCACAAACTATGACCTTGGGAATCTCCGAGTTGGTTGGGATGACCTGGTTGCAACCTCCAGGAACTCTCAATCTGATGGGGACATCTCCCCAGCATACCTTGTGTGGTTTTCCTTGGGTTTGAGGCCTGCATGTGTGTGAAAATAGTCAAACAGAGCTGGCAAGGGTCAGGAGGCCCCGTGTGTGCACACTCCTTGTGTGCTCGTGTGTGAGAAGGTAGTCATCCTGCATCGAGGGGCATGTCTGTGTGTTCCCATGAAGGTTCCTTTCTCCAGGGCTGCTGAGTAGGGGCCAGGACAGAAGCTGGGACCACCTGGGAGAGGAGTCTAGGCCAATCCATCTGCATTTCTCACACAGGGAACTGTACCCATGAAGACCCTTTTGTTGTTGGCCTTGACCATGGCCTTTGGTAAGAGCAAACCCTGACCTCTGGCCACAAGGGGGCAGCCCAAGATGAAAGCAGCCTTAGCCCAGCTTTCCTTCCCATTTCCACAGACCCTCTCTCTCAGTGGGTGGGAGAGAGGCCCTAGTGGGAGGGCGAGGAGCAGGGAGGGACAGAGAAGGAGGACACAGGGCCCTCGGCCCCATCACCAGGCGATGTCCTTCCAGGCCCGCTGCAGACCCACGGGGACTTGCTGGATTTCCAGAAAATGATCAAGTATACCACAGGAAAGAATGCTGTGTCCGATTATGCCTTCTATGGCTGCTACTGTGGCTTAGGCGGCCACGGAACCCCCAAGGATGCAACGGATCGGTGAGGCCATCCCAGCCCTCCCCTCCCTCTGCCCACTCGTGGCCCCCGCAGGGTTAGTAGCTGCCAGGGCAGGGTTGGTGCCCATCGTCACAGAACCCCAGAAGGTCCCAGCTGGGAAAGCAGCCAGCATGTTGGAAACTCTGCTCTAGACCATTGCAAGGTCATTGGGTCTCTGCCCAGGGCCAAGGAGCCAGACCACGGGGGACCAGGCTCCCTGGAGCTGTGGGGAAGCTGTCCCAATCACCTCTCCTCACCACAGATGCTGTGCTGCACATGACTGTTGCTATAGACGCCTGGAGAAGCAGAAATGTGGCACCAAGTTGCTAAAGTACAACGTTACTTTCGCAAAGGGCCAAATCGTCTGCGGTAAGGACGTCCTACAACTTCACCCTGTCTCCTTGGTTTCCCTTATTGAGTGTCCGCTGTGCCAGGCACTGAGCTGACCACCAGAGATAGAAATACAAACGGATGCCCTGGCCCGTTTGGCTCAGTGGGTAGAGCACCAGCTGTGGGTTCAATTCCAGCAGCACCTACCTCTGTTGCAGGCTGGATCCACATCCCCCAGTTGGGTGTGTACAGGAGGCAACCAATCCATGTGTCTCTTTCACATTGTCTTGTCTCTATCTCTGTGTGTCTCTCCCCTTCCCTTCCACTCTCTAAAAATCAATTGGAAAATATCCTCAGGTGAGGATTAAAAAAGAGAGGGGGGTGGGGAGAAATACAAAGGGACAGTGTCCCTGCCTCTGGGAGCTTGAAGGTGAGTGGGAAGTAAAGAAAAGGAAAACACTAGATGGGAGACTCCAATAGGAAGTTAGCAAAAGAGCATGGCCCTGAGCACAGGCTGTGGTCCAAGAAGGCTCCTGACCTCCAAGCTGAGTTTTTAAGGCTGTGCTGGCACCAGGAGAGAGGAGGGCTGGGGTCTTCCTACAGCAGGGTCAAAGGGCTCCAAGGGAGCTGGAACCGTTCTGTGAGCCTGAAGGAGAGATGAGGCTGAAGGAACAGGGAGAGGCCAAGCCAAGCCCAAGGTGATACTGTATTTAGATTTTGTCCTAGAGCAGTAGGGAGCTCTTGAGCAAAGGAGTGGCATGAACTGGTTCACCTGCGACTGATGGAAATGGGGGGCGGGCAGCAGTGAGAAGGCTATTGCCATTGGACATATGACAATGGCAGTCTTGATGGGAAAGGCGGAGAGTGACCTATCAGGTGGAATCAGCAGAGTTTGGTGATTGACTGGGTAGAGGGATAGGGAGCTGTTGGGTGGGTATATGATCCCGTGGATGGAACAGCAGGTTGTCCAGGTGGATGAAGGGAGGAGGAGTTCTATATAGACACGTTTAAGAGGCTTCCAGCATACCCAGGGAGCCGCGAAGCAGGCGGCTGGATGTAGGGATGGGCAGCTCCAGGGAAGGGTCTGGATGGGCCATGGATTCAGGAGTCACAGCAGAAAGCTGAGACTGGATATGTTCACCCATTTGATGTCTAAAGGCCCGGAAAGAAGAGAGGTGGGCTTGTCAGAAAGACAGAGAACTGGGAGAGAAGGTCATGGAGTATACAGCTGCCACTTAACACCAAGTATCCAGGATAAGGGCTGACAAGGCTCCTCAGATTTAGAGGCAGGAAGACCACTGAGGACCTCACTGGGCTGTTGCCATGGAGTGTGAGGGCAAATCCAGATGGGGTGGGGGTAAGGGGCAGCAGGACATAAGGCCAAGACATCCCGGAGCATTTTGGCTCTGAAGGGGAGAAGAGAGTTGGGTGGTCAATGAAAGGGTTTGCCCAGTGCCCCCAGACAGGAGACCCGCTGGTGAGATTTTGAGAAATTATTGCCTCTCCACAACTCTTTAATATCAGAAATGATGTCTCCCTATCATGACCTCTCCATAGGGCCATGTATTTTAGGCTTTGGGTTGTGAGAAGTGACATGCTCATTATCCAAGAGTCTTAGATAATGGGGAAGTCTGACTGGTCTGGAAGAGGGCAGTGCCAGTGTGGAGCAGCTTCTCAACCATGTGGTCAGGGACCCAGCCTTTTCCCCACCTTCTGCTCCCCAACCTTGGGCCATGTGATGCCAAGATGCCCGGTGCCACTCCAACATCATGGCCTTTCCCTATAGATGAGGCTTTCCACCTTGGGCATCTCTATCTGGGGGAGGAAATTAGTCCTTCCCACAGCCCCCAGGAGACACTTCCCCTGGGGCTCATTACCCAGAACAAGGTCACGTGCTCCCAGAGACCAATCACTGAAAGGAAAAGGGGACGAGCATGACTGCTTTACACCAATCACAAGCCATTCCCAGGCCCTAGGGGCTGGGGCTTTGCACCTGGACACAGCTGTTGGGAAGAAAAAAGACAATGGCTGTCAGGAGGAGTCTCCCAGTGCTGTCATCAGACTGGGCGCTCGCTTCCGAGGACAGGAGCTCTGTCTTCCCATCAGACATACCCGGATCCTAGGTGCTTGCCTCGGACTAGGCGCCTCTGGAGGACAGGGGCCCTGTCTTTCCCACAGGCGCCATCAGGTATTACCAAACCCTCTGCCAGTGTTATTGTCTTGTGATTTCAGGGAAGCAGGATTCCTGTCGCAGGCGGCTGTGTGAATGTGATAAAGCCGCTGCCACCTGTTTTGCGAGGAACCGGAAAACCTACAAGAAACAGTACCAGTTCTACCCCAACCAGCTTTGCCGTGGGAAGGGTCCCCAGTGCTGAGGGTCCTGCAGCCTGGAAGCCTCGCTGCCCACACGGAGTTTCCCTCTCTGCCCCTCCTCCCCCGCTAGTTCTCAGAAACGAAGGAAACACCCCTCCACCAAGGAGCCCCTTGACCACCAGAGAGAAGCCTTCCTTCCAGAATGGGAAGCCCCAGGCCTGTGGCCTGTGCCTTTCTGCTCTTTCTTGGGGGCAGGAGGTGTCCCCATCCCCACTGTTCTCCGTGTCCTGCTTCCTGCTTAGCGTGGCGGCCACACGCCCAGGTTTCTTCTAAATAAAGCAATTAGTTCATTGGCAAACTGTGTGTATGTGTGTGTGTGTGTGTGTGTATGAGTGTGCGTGTGAATGTGTGTGAGTGTGTATGTGTGTGAATGTGTGCATGTGAGTGTGGATGTGAATGTGCGTATGTGTGAGTATGTGTGCATATGTGTGAGTGTGCGTATGTGTGTGCGTGTGTCTGCCTGCCTTGTATGTGTGTGAGAATCTGTATGGGAGTGTGTGTGTGTGTGTGTGTGTGTGTGTATGTGTGTGTGTGTGTGTGTGTGTGTGTGTGTGTGAGAGAGAGAGAGAGAGAGAGAGAGAGAGAGAGAGAGAAAGAGAGAATTGGTGTGAGTGTGTGCGCGCGCTTATGTGTGCATGTGAATGTGTGTGTGTGTGTGTGTGTGTGTGCACCTGCGGTGGTATGGGAACACTACAGGCAATAAACACAGATTCAGGTCAGACCGGCTAAGTCAAATCCGCCAGCAGCAGGCCCCCTCCTCTCACTGTCAACCGCTTTGGGCCGTTGGAGAAGTGAGAACAGTGCCGGCGCCAGTGAAGTGGGCTGTGGCTTCTCCTTCCCGGGGCCAGAGCCGCTCCCGCTGGCCTCCTGGGGGAACAGAATTCACACTTCCATGTGCCATATTCTCCTGCGATGCCAGCGGGGGAGGCGGGCAGGGATTGCTGGCCAGCAATGGACCCAGGGCATTACCCCCTCCCTGGGCGGCTTCCCTGGCTGCGAGCCCCGCAGGCCCTGTCCAGAAGGGTATTCCACCTCGTTGCATGCTATGTCCCGGCCATCTTGAAATTCAGCATAACCTAGGGCAGTGCTTTTTATTCTGCACTGAGACCCATAAATGACATAACAATTGGGACTGGCCCTCCTGTCACCCAGGTTCCGCTGGGATAGTCCCACCCGGGCCATCACCATCAGGGCAGCTGGCGTGGGTCCCTGCTTGGGGGCGCAGGTGGGAGCCAGGCCTTAACCCAGGCATGCCCAGAGTGGGTGCCTTCTGTCACTCACCTCCAGGAAGGGCTGCTTTTTTGTAATTCAGCATAAAGATGCTTCCTTTGCTGGCTGGAGCCCTGCTCCTGTCCACAGGTATTCACAATAAGAGAAATTCAAATTAAAACTCCACTGAGACTAAACCAGTTTGGCTCAGTGGATAGAGCGTCGGTCTGTGGACTGAAGGGTCCCAGGTTCGATTCCTGTCAAGGGCATGTACATTGGTTGTGGGCACATCCCAGTAGCGGGTGTGCAAGAGGCAGCTGGTCTCTCTTATCAACGTTTCTAGCTCTCTATCCATCTCCCTTCCTCTCTGTGGAAAATCAATAAAATATATTTTTAAATAAATAAATAAATAAATTTAAAAAAATAAAACTCCACTGATATAAAACTCCACTGATCATTTGTATGTATCAGAATAGATAAAAATCCAAAAGCCAGTCAGCCTGCCCTGTCGGCAAGGCTGTGGGGGGAGGGGTACGGGTGCTGTGGAGGGCAATATGCCCACAGAGGGCCAATCGCTGTGTCCATCAATATCATGAATGTGTTTGTCCTTTGGCTCAGCGACCCCTCTTCTAGAAAGGTGCTCTATGAAGGCACACAGGCACACTCAGAGCAATTCCTGGGAAATTGTTTTATTGCCACATTATTCTGTACCGGATCCAGCCGGTACTACAGGTCCTGAAGATCGGGCTAGGTGGCTCAGGAAAAGAAAGAAAAGAAAAAAGAAAAGGACAAGAACAGCGCGGGTTCAGGAGGGCTGGAATGCTCGATGGCACTGCAGCAGCAAGTTTATTAAAGGCACAAACTCTTTTATACCCTGAAGCTGGGCATTCCTCCAAATGGCCTTCTCTCAGGGCATGATGGCTACATGCCAGTTCCTTAAGACCTACACAGGAAGATAGCTGCCTGGGAAAGTTCATCCAGCTGTACTCTGCTATGTTAATTCAAGGACATGTTTGCAGATTCCAATTTTGCATGCACAGCAGAACGAAGGACACTGTTGCTTGCCACGTCCCCAAGTGACCCGACTCCTGGGGGAGAGCAGGCAGGGCTACCTACCCTTGCTCCATCCCCAATTCTCAGGTCGGTAGGGGACTCAGCTCCCAACAATTCTGAATTGGATTAGAAATAACCAAAGTATCTGTGTAGAGCAGACTCTTGAAACGAACAATAACACCTCCAAATGGAATACGTCTGTTTAGGGAGGGAGGCCTTCTCTGTTCTCTGTGGCAGACAGGAAATCTCCATGAGGGCAGCGAGGGAAAGGAACAAGGTGAAGGGCAGCGCAGGAGGGGGGAGAGGGGTTGCACTTATGTAGGAAAGGGGGAAAGTGTGAACATGTATTTGCTGCTATTGCCATAAACCTTAAAGGATACACAAGAAGTTCATTGAAACGGTTGACTAGGGAGGGAAAGCAGGGCAAGCATGGGAACGGGGCAGGCACAGATGCATGAGAGGAAGATTCCTCACTATGTGATTTTTAGCCCCGTGATGGTATTTCCTATTCAAAAAAAAGTGAGCATCAGTAAACGCATTCCTCTGCCTAAGACAGCCTCCAAATGTTAGACAATATAGTCTCACCCAGGAATGAGCAAACTATGGCCTGTTCGCCAAGACCTGTGTTGCCTGGTTTTGCACAGCTTATACACTAAGAATGGTATTTGTATTTTACATTGGGGGGTTGGAGGAGGGATCAAAAGAAGGAGGATATTCTGACAATTCTGTTTCAGGTGATGTATGTTGTCAACTACATTTCCCTTCCTTTGGTGGGTGTCGTTGTGTGCACACAGGTAAATAATTTGCACGGAGGAGAAGGGGTGAGCCCTAGATTTGAAGATTGCCATTTGGCATCTCCCCTCTTCCCCCACCCTGCCCGGCAGATGCTTGGTCAGAATTTCCTCATGAAACACCCAGAAAGCAGCCACACCAGCAGGAAGCAGCATCCTGAGGTTGAAATCAGCCACTTCTGGGATTTTGGGGTGCGGTGGAGGAGGAAATAATGAAAGAATGGATGAGCAGCCAGGACTACCTTAATATTGTCTTTACCAATTCCTCACCTGGCAAGGTATCTGGACTTGGGCATCTCAGTTCTGACTTCCTGGGCAAAGAGGCAAGGCTCCAGGGCACAGCCCACAGCCACCCACAGAGTTCAGCTTCATTCTTCTTCACAGGACCCTGTTTAGGTTCCTTTGTTAGTGCTTCCAATCCAAGCTTCTCTCATGGACCTGTGGTGTGGCCAAGCTGGTTCTGGCAAAGGGAGGCATCGAACCTAGGCCAGTTTGCAATCTCAACAGAAGAAAAGGAAATTATACAGGGATGGGCAAAAATAGGTTTACAGTTGTGAGTATGGGAAACAGAGTTTATTCTTGTATTATTAATTATTGTTATATTATTTCCCATGGGAACAACTGTAAACCTACTTTTGCCCACCACTGTAGAGTGTCATTATCTTGTGTATAATTTAAAAGCAGGCACACATATATCTAAATGAACAAATGAAGGATAAACTGGTAGTGGAGAAGGAAGATAAAGGGGAAAAAAAAAGGATAAAATACAACAGAGGCTTGCACAAACAAATGGTGATAGTGTTTTATGAGGAGAAATTGTGGTGCAATTGGTTAAGTAATGAGTCAATTATAAATGCATTTATCCTTTAACTCAGCAACTCCAGAAAATCTACACTAGTATAAGAGAAACATTCAAATTGACCATGCCTCCATGACACCCATGGGCCAATCAGGAGTGGGTATGCAAATTAACCCAACAAAGATGGTGGGTTAATTTGCCTACAAGGGCACTGAGCAGCCAGGCGGGGTGGGACACCTACTATTAGAGGGAGGGCAGAGGGAGCCACAGGAGCAACGCTCTCGTTGGTAGCAAGGACTTGGAGGCTCCCAGGCGGCCAGGAGTCAAGCCATGGGAAGGAAAGCCTATTCTTACACAAATCTTTGTGCAAAGGGCCTCTAGTCTATATAGATATATATAAAAGCCTAAGTGTCTGGCCAGCTATCCAACCAATAGTTATGATATGCACTGACCACCAGAGGGCAGATGCTCATTGTAGGAGCTGCCAGGATGCACATGGCCATATAAAACGAAATGGTACTACAGACCTAGTGCTGACAAACCAACATTCAGCTTCCCCCAAGTGGGATACAGGCCCTACCACCACCCCAGAGTGACACCCCACCAGATCACAGCCAATGTTGCCGAAACCCCATGGTGCAAAATGTGGCCCACAGCCCAGCCTACCCTGGAAAGGGTCACTGTGGGCATTGGGTAATGACATCACATAGCAATGCCTGGCTTCCTTTTCCTAGTGACTAGCCTCCTTGCAGTTTCTTCAGCCCAGGCGCACGATTTGCTTTATAGGCAGGTGCAAACATTTTACACTTTGACCAAATGTCTGTGAAGTGTTTTCCCGTGCCTCATCTCATTTGATCCTCACAGAAGTCCTGGAGTAGGCAGATAGGAGTCTCAGTAAAATCCTATTTTCTTTTCCTTAGCTGGAAAACAGAGATTTAGAAAGTTTGGAAACTTGACCTAACTGAAAAGAAGTAAGGAAGGGTAGAACCTGAAAATAACTTCAGATTTTCTCACTTTTGGCAGTGGTTCTTTTCCATCTCAGGATTATGGCTGAAATTTTTCTATTATTTCTTATTTTATATATGAGGAAAAATTACTCATTTCTCTCTTTTTAAAAAACACATCACCTTATTTTGAAACACTTACATTTACAGGGAAGTTGCAGTGGCACATTCCTGTATTTCCCGGGAGTTCCATCTTCCCTGATTGTTTACATCCCACATGTAGCCCTGGCACCTGATAGGAACCAGCAAATGGACACTATTAACGCATCTGCAGACCTTCTTGGAGTGTCAGCAGTTTTCCCACGCATGTCTTTTTTCTTGTCCACGATCCAATCCAGGATGTCACATTGCTCCTTAGTCTTTCTTTGCTTTGTGTGAGCTTTTTGAAGAGTATTGCTTGGGTGTTTCTAGAATGCTCCTCAGTTGGGTTTATCTGGTGTTTTCTCATGACCAGATTGAGGGTATGCATTTTGGGCAAGACTATCACAGAAGTGACAGTGGCCTCTCTCAGGAAAATGGATCAGTGGACCATAATATCAATAGATCATTACTACTGGTGTTCATCTTGATCACTTAGTAAGGTGGTGTCTGCCAGGTATCCCCACTGGAAAATTATTGTTTTTCCTTTTGAAATTAGTACGTATCTTGGAGGGGGAGTTACTTTGAAACCATGCAAGTGTTCCATTTTTGTCAAATTCTCCTTGTACTTCTGCTCACTACAACAATTACTACTATTGTTTTTTATTTCTCACCTTCAACATTAAGAATTTAAATTGTACTGTAGGTAAGAGCTTTTCTTTGTATTTATTTATTCAAATAATTATATATATTAGTATGTGCTCATTATTTTCATCTATGGAGTGAAAATCAATACCATCATTATTTATTTCCTTGCTCATATTGTCTCATCTAGTCCCTGGAAAGCACCTTTATGCTGACACCTTTTGGCATGCCCTTGTCATCATTTTTTTTCTTCTTAGCATTTCGTTATTTTCTGGCATTACAAAATGTTCCTATCTATCTTGTATTTTAACTTTCCAATCATATATTTCTTCTTGGATCCCTGGTTCTTTTCTTTTCTCCACCCCCTTCTTTACTTCCTCCCTCGCTCTCTCCCCTCTTCCTCCCTTCCTTCCTCCCTTCCTCCCTTCCTTCTTCCCTTCCTTTCTTCCTTCTTTCCTTCCTTCCTTTCTTACTTCCTTCTTTCCTTCCTTCCTTCCTTCCTTTTTGAGAATGGTATTTAGAAACAAACATCTGGGAGATTGGATGCTTATTGTTACTGGGATGTCATTGCTTTGCCCTTCTCAACAGTCCAAGTTGAGAAACACACTCCCACACATTCAAAGTGATTAACAAACCCAAGTTCATCTAGACTTTCTCCTATGTTATTGTTCAGTTTTATAGCTTCCTATTTTGCATTGGTGTCTATGATCCGTTTTGAGTTAATTTTTATGAAGCATGTAAGGTCTGTGTCTAGGTTTGTTGCTATTTCTTTTGGTAGATGTTCTTTATCAAGCTGAGGAAATGCCCTTCTAGTCCTCGTTGGCTGAGAGATTTTATCATGAATAAATATTGGATTTTGTCGAATGCTTTTTCTGCATCTATGGTTATGATCATATGATTTTTTTTCCCCCTTTAACATATTGATGGGACCGGAGACATTAATTGATTTTAAAATGTTGAACCAACCTTGCATGTCTGGAATAAATCCCTGTTGGTTGTAAAAGCATAGTTCTTTATATATACTAAGAGATGCAATTTGCTAATATTTTTGAGAACCTTTGTCCTTGTATTCATGAGCAATGTCAGTCCATAGTTTTTGTCTCTTATAATCTTTCTTTTACAATTTATTTTGTTATCAGAGGAAGGCCAGCCTTGTAGAATGAATTAGGGAGAATTCGCTCTGTTTCTATTTTGTAAAGATTGGAATAACTTTTTCTGAAACATTTTGTAGAAATCACCAATGAAACCATCTGGGCCTGGTGGGTTCTGTTTTGGAAAGTTATTAATTATCAACTTGATTTCTTTAATAAATATCCAATGATCTGTGTCTTCTGGTGTAAGTTCCTGTGTGAATGAATGGGAGAAGGGGTGAGATGTAAGTCATCCATTTGCTGGCCTGGTGTTGAGGTAGGGGCATATTCTGGTGATGGAATCTGTGGTAATACCTTCATGGTTTTGGCAGCAGCTTCTTGTTATGGCAGAAGCAGCAGCTCCTTGGCAGACCAACTCTGTGGCTTTGGGAAACTCAGCCTGCATTTTCAGGACTCCCAGTAATTCTGTAGGATTCACTGCCTTAGGCAAACATTTTTATTCTAAATGAGCTAGACCTCCACCCCTGAGTTTCGCCTTATGGGAAGATGGATGGGAGCATTCTAGACAGAAGAGGTTGGAATGTAGGAATAGGAATCTTCTCTGGACCTTCTGCTATGTATCCGTCACACAACTGCTTTCCTTTATTTTCCCATGTTTGTAATTTGACTGTTCCCTCTTCAGGAAACCAAGGGCAAGTTTCATTAACAAAATTTAACAAATCAAGAATCTGACGTACACTTAACAGAACATCCTCTAGCTTTAATCATAGTTTTAAGCATTTGAGAGTAGAGGTCTCTTTCCTGAGACCCTGACTATCCCATGTTTTACACCCAGTTCTTACCTTACGCTCCTTACCTTACTTCTTGAGTTCCTTGTGCAGGAATTCCCGGAGTGTTCCCCTCGCCTGACTTTTGAGAGTTCCCCAGTATTCAGGTCCCTGGATCCAGGTGCCAGATATAAATTTATTTTAGAGATTATATAGCTAGAGATTAGACAGAAGTTCTAAGTAGAGGTATTGGAGATTTTTAAAAAAAATGAGACAGACACAAAGACAGTAGGAAAAGCTAGGGACAGGTTGGACAGCTGTGCTATGATAAAAAGACTGATACAGTGCATTTATTTTATACAGTAAGGTACTAGGAAGTTTTACTAAAGTTTAAAATAAAGAAAATATGTGCATTCTTGTGGCTGCTTTGTAATAATCACTTCTGGGAGGGAATGGATAATCGTGTTTGTTCCTCATGCCTGACTGGATTTAGATAATGAAATCTATGCCCTGGCACCTGAGCTAAAGGTCAGACTGACAATACACCTGCCACTGGCAAGGTATGTTTCCAGGGCATGGCTCTGCTAGGCATCACTGGGTTCAGATGACAATCAACTCAGTGGCCTTTCCCAGGTGCTCTCTACAGGTAGTGTGTCTATGTGTGTATCTGGTGTGTCTGTGTGAGTATGGGTGGCATGTCTGTGCTATGTGGGGTCCTTGGAACATGGGCCCAGTGCAGGGCTTCCTCTGGTCTTCCTCTCAGGTCTGTGCTGTATACTGATCACACCTCCTAGGATGTTCTAGGGGTTTTACATTAAATCCCACCATAACTTTGTGAAGAGAGTGTTTTACAGATGATAAAACAGGTTCAGTGTCTTCCCAAGGAAGCAACCAGCCCAGGACACAGGACTTCCCAATTCACAGGATGAGGCAGAATCCTAATCTGATGCTGTTGCTCCATGCTGCCTCCCAGTGGCGAGTTTAGGGACATGCCTGACTGCTTTCTCACTAATGCCCTGAGGCCCAGGGTCCTGGAAGCTGGTGTCTGTTCCTTGGATGCACTGAGGTTGACCTCAGCAGTCTCCTTTGACCATTTGTGCTTTTATCTTCCAGAGCTCGCTGCTCCATCCTCCCTGGAGGTACCCAGGTGACCTTGGGCCTCTGTTCTGTGATCTGGATTTCATAAAATGGCTGAGCTTCCTCTCTACTGGGATCTATCAGCTGACATCACCAAAGCCCAGTGCTCAGGAATGCTGCTCCTTCAGACCTTTAGGAGCCTGAGGCACAGACTGGAGGGAAGAATCCCAAACAGACGTGAGAGCCCAGGCTTCAGGCTCTGCCACTTACCAACCCACTGCGGCTCCCTGGCTGCTATTTCCTCAGCTGATCTATGAGATGATTGTATGAGACTCTGCTATGGTCCTGCACCTGATGGGATTCTTAGCAAGGGATTCCAGATGTGAAAGGGCCTGGGGCCTAGTTATCTACTGCTGGTGGCAAGCCACCCCAAACACATGGTTGGACTGTGTCTCACCTGGGCTTGCTTGCAGGACTACCATCAGCCAGAGGGTCCACTAGGTTGGGAGGTCCCAATGGCCTCATCACTGTGTCTGCTGGTTGGTGCTGGCTGCCAGCTGGGCATCTCCATTCTCTTTTCCACCAGGATGCAGTGGGACAAATCCTCCTTCAGTTGGTCAACCAGCTTTTTGACCTGAGGTCTTGGCATTCCAGGAGGAAAAGGCAGAAGCTCCACCATCTCTCCAGTCTCTGGCTCTGAAACTCACTTCTGGCAGCTACATTCTATGGGTCAACGTGAGCCCCAGAGCCAGTCCGGATGCCAGGAGGTGGAGAAATGGAGTCTACCTCTGAAAGGTAAGATGGCACATCATATCACAGAGGAATTGATGTTCTGGGAGGGGTGGACATCAGGCAGTTTATCGCAGACGGATGAACAGGCCATCCCTAGGGACAGCTCAAATGACCTTACACCAAAGGTCGGCCAGCTTTTCCTAGAAAAGGCCAGGTAACCCATATTTTAAGTTTTATGCGCCATATGACCTGTCACACTACTTCATTCTGCCCTCATAGCTCAAAAGCAACCACAGGCAGCATGCAAACAGAAGGGTATGCTTGTGTTCCAATAAAACTTTATTTAGTCCTAGCCAGTTTTGTTCAGAGGATAGAGCATCAGCCTAGGGTCTAGGCTGGTCAAGGGCACATACCTTAGTTGCAGGCTCCATCTCTAGCCTCAGTCAGAGTGCATGTGGGAGGCAACCTATTGATGCATCTCTCTCACATTGATGTTTCTCTCTCCCATCCTCCCTTCCATTCTATCTAAAAACCAATTGGGTGACTGTCTCTCCATCAGAGAGATGGAACTCACTTAGCTCCCAGCTTTAATGAATCTATTTCTGCCTCTTGTCTCTTTCTTTCTCTAATTTCTTAATCCCCAGATCCTCCCCTCAGAAACCTGTCGTTTTTCCATGTGGGATGCAGAAAAAGGAGAAACACCACAAATGTCGCCTCGAACAGGGACCTGAGTATGGAGGAAAAAGCGAGGGGTTGCTTCCAAGATGTGTGCACAGAGTAAGGTAAGTTTTTGGGAAGTGTATTGTGTATTGTGAATTGTGAATTCACTTGAATTAAACTAGATGTAAAACACTGGGTAATCTTTATAAATTAAGACTATGCTCAAAGTTTATAGATGCTTTGTTAAGTGTAGTCAAATTCTTGATTTCTTTAAGTTTTATTGATGAAACCTGGGAAAAACACAGAAAGCAGTTGCATGACCAATACTCAGCAGAAAGTCCAGAGAAAATCCCTGTTTTAATTGGTGATGATCTTGATTCAGCACAGGAGAATATAAGAATGTCTAAGTGGGGTGCAGCCATGGCCTTACAGCCCGGAGTGGAAGGGTGCGAATCTTTAAGAATACCATCTGCACAATCTCTGCCTCCATGTGTAAACTACTTGTAACCAGGTAGAAAGGATTAAAGAAATTTCTCAGCAACTGCCAATAATTCTTTATCTTAAAATCTTTCTTTCCTTAAAAATAAAAAAATAAATAAAAATTGAAAAAGTAAAAAAAAAAAAAAAAAAAGTAGATGCCATCACTGAAACTTCCCCTAAAGTAAGCAGGATGTGGGGGCTGTGGTGATCCAATATGAATGCCACTCCCCAAGAAAGCCACAATAAGAGGCCTCATATCATATCTTTCTTTTTCCAGCTAGTGATTTAAAGCTTTTACAAATTCATAATGCATCGGGGATTTCTGTGCTCATGAGAAGCGAAAAGGCCAGTTTAAAAAACGAGTGCACATAGTTTTTGAGCTGGACTTAACTCTTTTTTGTGTACAGAATTAAAAACCCTACATTTTTTAGCTTTAAAGATGGTGGAGATGAACCAGGTAAGAAATACAAGCTAGTTTCCCAAGGCATTTAAAACCGCTTTTGAAATTCCCACCATGAGGCAAGTAACCAACAGGAAGTAGATAGCAAGTTTACATATGAATGGCTGAGAGTTTGCCTCTTTGACTGTTTCAACAGAAAATTTGTGACCTTTTAAAAAGTAGCTATGCCAGGCCTATTGGCTGGAAACTTTTAAAAGAACTTGGAAGTCGAATGGGAGATGAGGATCCAAGATGGCTGCACAGGTAAACACCTAACCACAGCTGCACACAGCAATTTCAATAAAATACAACTAAAATATAAAATGGACATTACCCAGAACTACAGGAAAGTCGACTGACTGGAATTCTACAACGAGAAGCAAGGAGAAAACCAGAAGGAAGAGCAGAGGAGCTGTAAAAGCCTAAGGTACGGAGACACGCGGTGCGTGGAGAGAACTGAGCCGGAGAGGAGGGAGGCTGAGTGCCTGGCTGGCATTCCCTAGTGAGAAGGAGATAAAAGCTCCAGACTGTGCTGAACCCCAGGCCCAACAGCACTGAACCCCAGTTCTAGGCCAGACCCTGGGGACCCAGGCTCATATGGAGGGAGCTGGGATGTAAGGCAGAAATCCAGGGGAGCGGCGAAAGCATAACCCCCGGAGGCACGCACATTGCATGCAGAGAAGGGATGGTTGGCTGTGCCGCAGGAATGCCCTGGCGGGAAGGAGATAAACGCTCCATATAGCTCTGAACCCCACTTCCAATCCCACTTCCAACTGAACTGAACCCCAGTTCTGGGCTCATTGGAGGAGAGATTAGACTGTTTGGTAGCAGGCGAAACTCGAGGGAACCTCACTCTCACAGGTGCTTGCAGCGAGTACCGAAAGGCCCTGAGAAACACTGAGACTCAGGAGCTGCATAGGGCATGTCTGACGAAGCCAAGGCTGTAGGCTCCATCCTGAAACTCCGCCCATCCAAGCAGAACACAGAGACTTTTAAGGATACCAACTCAGGGAAGCTGCAAAAATGCCACGACAAGGAAATAGATCATAAACAAAAGAAATGGAGGACAAAAAGCGACTGGATATAGAGTTCAAAACCACACTTATAAGGTTGTTCAAGAATCTCCTAGAAAAGGCCGATAAAATAAATGAGACCTATGAGGATATAAAAAGGGATCAACTAGAAATAATAAGGGATCAATAAGAAATAATAAGGGATCAACAAGAAATAAAGAATACATTATCTGAATTAAAAATATTATACAGAGTCCTAAAAACAGAATGGAAGATCGCAAGAATCAAGTCAAAGATTTGGAACATAAAGAGCCAGAAGACACTCCTCTGCAGAAGCAAGAAGGCAAGAGAATCCAGAAAGCTGAAGATAATGTAAGAAACCTCTGGGACAACTTCAAGTGAACCAACATCAGAATTATGGGGTTCCCAGAAGATGAGAGAGAGCAAGATATCAAAAACATACTGAAAGAAATAGTGACAGAAAAATTCTTTCACCTGGTGAAAGAATTAGACTTACAAGTCCAGGAAGCGCACAGAACTCCAAACAAAAGGAATCCAAAGAAGACCACACCAAGACAAATTAAAATTCCAAGAGCAAAAGACAAAGAGAGAATACTAAAAGCAGCAAGAGAAAAGCAGGTAGTTACCTATAAAGGAGTACCTATACGATTGTCAGCTGATTTCTCAACAGAAACCATGCAGGCCAGATGGGAATGGCAAGAAATATTCAAGGTGATGAATAGCAAGAACCTACAGCCAAAAATAATCTACCCAGCAAAGCTATCATTCCGAATCGAAGGCCAGATAAAGAGCTTCACCAATAAAAAAAAAAGCTAAAGGAGTTCATCACCACCAAACCAGAATTATATGAATTGCTGAAGGGGGTTCTTTTGGAAGAGAAAGTAAATAAAGATAAAAACTATGAACAACAAATACGTTACCATCAACAAGTGAATCTAAAAACCAAAAAAATCAAAAAAAAAAATCTGATGAACAATATTAACTGTTGAATATAATAGAATTAGAGGTATGGAAGGGGAGTGAACTGATGATTCTTGGGGAAAAGGAGAGTGGGGGTTGTGGGAAGAGACTGAACATAAACTGCACCTATGGATGAGGACAATGAGGGGTGGGGAAAGGGTAGAGGGTGGAGTGGGAACCTGGTGGAGGGGAGCATGAAGGGGAGGGGAAGAGGAACATCTGTAATAATATGGACAATAAAGATTTATAAAAAATAAAAAAATAAAAGAACTTGGAAGTCTATTAAATCAAATGATAAAAACTTAAGTCTAAATGTATTGAGTTGTAGAAATGTTGATCTCTGTATGCCTTGTATGAAGTCTAGATGATGTTAGTTAATCTATTAATTGGATATGTCTTTTAATTGAAATGTATCCTTAAAAATGTAAAAGTATTATTGATTTCAGAAAATGCTAAGTATTTGATTTGCTACCTGAAAAATGTAAAGTTCTGAAAGTTTAAGGTAGAGACTTAAACTTAAATTTAAGTTTAACTTTAAGTTTAAGGATACATTTGCCATAAAGAGGTTTTAAAGCTACACATTATTTTTAATGGAGGAAGGGGAAGACGCCCTTCCCACCCAGAACAGGTAATCCAATTCCAGCCAGCAGCTATCTTTAAAGAATGTGTTCATTTGCATTTAAATGGCTAAAGGTGACTCCTTTGAAATCAGCTTTCTTCTGGTAGCCATTTTTTAGGACAAGTTTACATGTGAATATAATATAAAACTGCTAAACATTTGACTTGCAAGCTCTGAAAGTTTAAGGTTCAGATTGAATTGAGAGAAGTTAAATAACTGTGGTAAATAAATGCCTAAAATATAACTTGTTTTTGAGAAAATAAATTGTGCTTTCTTTTAAATAATTAGGAATTCAAAATATTTTACTTCTTGGTTTGATTTAAAAGAAAGGGGATTAATTCATTGATCCAGTTTGAATGTAATTGATATTTCTTTAAAGTAATTTAGTATATAATCCCTAAATCATATATATAAATATATATTGTATATTGTATATTGTATATTTTGATCTTTCCAAGTATATTTCAAGATTCTGAGAGTGACTTTTAGACATTTCATGGGCCCTGAAATGTTAAAAAGTCTGTTCTCTTAAAAGAAATATTTTTTTAATTAAACAGATTGATACTTGAAATCACATAGAAAGCTTTATCAAATAAAAATTAATATATTTTATTTATATACATATATATAAGTGTTATAAAAACTTTTGCCTGTAAGAAAAGCAAAAACAATGATAAAAAACCAATTCTTTGAATGTTTGGCAGTAATTTAAAAAGTACATGAAAGAATTTAATTCTTTCCACTGTGTGGAAGGCCCCATGCGAAGGACTTAAGCATTCTATATTGGTCCTTCTTGCCAAAGAGGATCCTCTTCTCACAATTCAATTGCCCACAGCTGTTGCTTGAGTTTTCAATTTATGCTAAGGTTGAAGCCTCCTGGTGGCTGGTACCATAGATCTCTCTTGCCCAATGGCATAAACTGGGCCCTCTCCGGAGAAGAAACCTGGGTTCCCCAAGATCACTGCTAAGGCCCCGCCAGCAGGCGAGGGGATCCCAAGGCAAGTACTGGGTGTGGAGGCCATAGGGGCATAGGCTACCAAGGAGACATAATTGAGCCTCACATCACCCTGCTTGGCCCTGGAGAATGGCTGGTTAGTCAATGACGGGTAAGACTCCTCAAGGGAGGGGCAACCTAAGCCAGACACAGCCGCAAGGGGCCATCAGGAGGGAACTTGGGAGTCAACAGAGGTGTGGCACAGATCCTCACACCCCACCCCCACCAACATTACAGGGGCTTGAACACTCACCCCTTCTGAGGGAGGTCTCCTTTCACGCTTCCCATGCCCAGCTCAAATTGGGACCCAGGCAACAAACAGATCTGGCCCAGCTACAAACACAGACTTGGCCCACCCAGCTCATATTGAGACTCAGGCAACAGAGAAGTGGTTGATGGCAACTGCCCTATATCTAAATCTAGCCTAAATCCAGGAATGCTTAGAACTTTCTCAAAGATGCATATAACCCTTTCCATTAATAGTTATAGGGTAAACTAAGATTGTTGTTAAAGTATTAAATTTGACAATAAAATAGTCAAGTTTTCAGACTAATTTAAATCGGCTAAATGAAATAAGTGAATATTCAAGAAAATCTAATTGTACAAAAAAGCTGTTCCTAAAGTATTAACCAAAATTTCTATTGGTAGTTAATTTCATGATAAATTGCTTAACATGCAATTAACCCTAAAGTAATCATATTTTTGTGCAAAAATTAAAATGTAAAGTTATCAAAACTGCATTATAAAAATTTTCTAAAAACCTCTAATAAATAAAATAAAGAGAGGATAGTAGAATAATATCCTGTAAGAAATATCCTATAAGTAAATTATATCAGGCCTTAGTTGATTTAAAGATCTTTGCTTTAAAAAAAAATCTTACTCAGAAAATAATTTCCATTTATAATGCTAACAGCAAGACACATATGATATCAAAATAAGCCTTTAGAAAATTATTTGGATAAAAATCAAAAGGATCCCAAGTCTAATTTATAGAAATGATTTCTTTATTAACCTTTGGTCGAGAATATGTTTATATTTCCAGAAAACTCCAAGACTGTATGGATTCCTGCAACAATGGATCCCAGAGAGGACCTGATAGAATTGTTCCAGCCAGAGAATAAGCAGTGGCTCATAAGAACAGAGAAATAATCCAGATATAAAGATAGTGAAGATGCCTTGCCATGATAGCAGTCAGCACCTGTGCATTGCTGCAGGTTGCACAGGACCAAGGGCAAGGAAAGTCCGTGTGCATGCACTTTTAGACCATGTATACACACCCTTCTGCATAGAAATAAAAATGTTTAATGTTTAATGTTTTTACCAAGACCCTGACTTGGGGTCTTGCTTTATTTCTAACACAGGGAATGGTATTAACTGCCACATTAAAGGAGGTATAATACCTCAATTTAATGAATGGATCCAGTTCTAAAAAAGCCGGATCTACTGCAGTTTTGAGGACAAATGTCCTTCAAACCTCATATTTCAGTAGAAATACAAGCTCTTATTGATGCCTTAACATATTTTACTTCAGAGCCCATCAACCTATAGTAATAGTGCTTTTGTGGTAAGTATAAGCAAAAATTATTGAAGCAGCTACTATAAGGCACGCTAATTTAGAAGAACTTTTCATTTAATTTTCAGCCTTTAAAATGTTAGAGAAGGACAATGTCCATGTTTTATTGGAAGCAAGGTCCTCAGTGTGTTATCCACCTCTCTGTGCCAATTTTAGGGGTAAATCCCCAAGGACCTAAACCTAATCAAATCTGGTAAAATATATGTCACTCAATAGTGGAAAAAGCCAATCGTATTCTTAAAGTCATTTATTAAAACAAAAAAGGGGGAGACAGATGTTATGTGTCACCTCCAGAGAGGCTCTATCATGCTTTTATACTTTAAATTTTTTTAAATTGTTATGCAGAGGATTGTATCAGTAGATGAGTGGATAAAACAGATATGGTACATTTACACAATGGAATACTATGCATGTGTAAAAAAGAAGCTCTTTGCAGCAGCATGGATGGATCTGGAGATAATTATGCTAAGCTGAGTAAACCAGTCAGAGAAAGACAACTATGACACAATCTCAAGTTACACATGGAATCTAATGAACACAATCAGGAGGCCTTTCAGCTCCTAGCCAACACCCTCACGACCCTAAACACAGTACGGTCATAAGACAAGGGCTAAGCCTCTTCTGGGCCCATGTTCAAATGCAACAAGGAAAGACAATGGACCAAGGCCTTCCCAAACCTGAGACCCCTGCTTGGGTCCTGCACAAGGTCCAGAAGAGTAGGTCACTGGAAATCAGACTGTAGTCTGGCCCCTCCAGGTGGGACCTCAGCCAGTCCAGCAAGGCTGCTCTCTGAATCCAATTTGGAGCTCCCAGACCTCCTGGGACTGGCCACCGAAGACTGAAACTGCCCAGGCCCTAACAAGGCTCCTTAGACTTAAATCACCAGGACAGAACCTTGGGTAACAATTGTGGTGGCAGGTAAGCCGATCTCCTTTTTAATTGACACTGGGGCCACTTATTCTGCCACCCTGAATTTGCTGGGAACCTTATCCCCTCCTCAGTCTCTATTATGGGGGTTGTTGGATTAATCTCAAAGCCATTAGTCACCTCACCTCTACACTGCATCTTACTAGACAGCCCCTTTATCCACTCTTTTCTTGGTGCCCAGTCAGGGCTACCATGCATAAAGCCCAGTTGTCCCGAACCACAGTCACCTACCTCAGTTTTACTCTCACCCCACAAAGCTGAGCCATTACCTGAACCCATTATCTCTTCCATGTCTGTCTCCTCCTCTAGACAAGAAATACTCTCCTTTCTTGGGCTAAGCACTTTTGCATCTAGGTTCCCAACTTTAGTCTTCTGGAAAAGCCCCTCTATGGTGTATCAAAAGGACTCCTCACTGAGCCTTTAGATTCCAATGCCAGCATTTTCATCCCTTTAAGGCTCTGAAAATTGCTCTCATCTCAGCACCTTTGTACCTTACTCTTCCCAAAAAACAACTTTTTTTTACTGCAAAACTGCAAAGACTATTTAACAGTCTTACTCCAATCAGAAGCTGAATTCATTACCCAAACCTTAGGATATTATCTCTAAAGAAAAATGTGACAGTTTTAAATCCAAGAGCTAGAGGCCAGGGAATGGGCTGTTGAGCCTGCTCCCCTCCACCCCATAATTTTCCAAAATCTTTGATAACTTAAAGGCTTTGGAACATTGCTGGGTTAAATGATAAACATCTAAATATTTTAAAATAACATAAAATACTAAAACATTGATTTATAGACAAGTTTTAAATCTGCCTACAGAAAGTCCTTTGTACTTTGTTGAAGGTATATTTTCTTGAAAGTAAGAGTGTGTTTAAAGGGTGTTCATAAATGTAAATGCTGGTTGTTTACTTTTTGGCTGGCTTTTTGTGAATGGATAAAAGGCTTGTGAAAATTGTAGGAAAGTTTGTCCAGTGAGTTAAGATATGATCCCCCCTGATATCCTAAGGGATCCCTCTCTCTTAGTAAAGCAACCCCATCCAAACTTGCTCCTATTGCTTATGTCTTTAAGTTGAAGCCTAGACTTTATTTCTACCATTCATTCACAGTCCTTGACATTATCATTGAAAGCTTCAACAGGTCTTTCTGCTTGGTGTTTAGGAATTTCTCTCCCTGTTTCTAGCCTTAAAAGTCATACACTGCAAAGAACACTGAGTCACAGGACAATATAACAATAGGCCATCTCTAATCATCAGCTTACAATATCACAATCAACCTAGAACTACCAAATGATCATTGGTCCCAAGAGATTGACTACCAAGTCTCCCCAGAAGCCAATGGTTATTTCCTACAGCCAGTCCCTTTTACTTCTTATCCAACCACCTGGGCCTTAGGCTTCAACTGCTCCTTTCCTTTATTATCACTTTTCCCTTGGATAACAACCCATTCTAGCTTTCCATCCACTTTCACTGCAATAGAATCTCAATCACTTATATGTCACCCCTTTATGGTAGCTCTCTGTTTGGATCACAGAACTGGTAAAAGCAACTTCATAACCTTTAGTCCACCTCTTCTCCCTACACTTCAGCTTATTGCCATGGTCAAAGATTTTTCTTCCTCTGTGGGAAAAACGTACATCTGCCCCACCAACTGGATAGGAACCTGTACTCTTGTCTAACTATCACCCAATGTAGATGTAGCCCCCAATAATCAGTCTTTACCTGTCCCCATAACTCATCATATCTGATACAAAGGGGAAGTCCAAATAATTCCTCTCCTCATAACCCTCAGCATCACATATGCTGGACTTAACCACTGCTCTATCATACCTTGAAATCCTGTCTCAGGAGCTATAAAAAAAACTCTGGATGCCTAGCAAGGGTCAAAACTGGGAAAACAAGAACCTCACCCCCAAGGTAACCTATCCTCCCCTTTCATGTAACTACCCAGGCAACTTAGACCCTTGATCTTTTCCTCCCTAAAGATAACATATAGACCTCAGTTGTATTGCAGCTTCAGGCCCAGAAAAGCAGCAAAACCAGACAAATGATTTTGCTCCTCAGGACCAGCTTTTACCTTCCAAATCACTCAACAGGACCACTTTTGAGCCTTCACCAACCAATCTCTCAGAGAAATCAGGCTGATATATCCTCTCATTCCAACCATGAGCCATCTATACTGTGTTCCAGCTGACAACAATCAAATCCATGCCCCTATGATCTCGACACCTCCACTCAGAAAGAAGTAACTATGGGAGACATGACCTTCATCCCTATTCCATAAAACAAAAAAGCTGGAATATTAGATCTAACCAAATAATTTAATCGATACTACCTCCCCTGGGAAATTAACTTTTAGGTCGCTTCTCAATGGACATTCCACTTGCTTAGACCAATTTCACTTGCTAAGACCATTATTTCTCCCCTCCGGACTTTCCCAGGATCTGGACCTGCAAAGAAAATTCTCCACCCAGAAAAAGCCCGCCTAGAGTCCTTTAAAATCCCCTGACTCTCCATTTTTGGGTGTTGGTGCCATTTGGGGACTCATCTGATCTAGTATCCAGATGACCTAATAAATATATAATCCCTTACTTAAAAAAAATATAATAATAAAATAAAAATAAATAAATAAATAAATAAAATAAAATAAAATAAAAACCAATTGTAAAATATCCTTGGGTGAGGATTAATAAAAACAAACAAACAAACAAATAAATAAATAAACATTGTACATTTCTTGCTTATAAATCTTGGGGGGGGGGACTTTATTTACAAAAACAGCAGACTGGACCTGGCCCATGGATTGTAGTTTGCCAACCCCTGCCTTACACCTGGGTTGGCGAATACCCTGGAAGGACCTTGAGGGTAGGAGTGGCCACTGCTTTCAGATGTGAGTTGCTCAAATTCACATCAATAGCATCAATCAAGTCCCTTTCAGCTTATGTCTTCACTCAGTAAATAATATTGTGATCCTACCTGTGAGAGTACTGTTCTAGGTATTGGGTAAGCAAGACAGACAGCCCCTTGCTTTCTTGGAACTTACTGACTTTCTACCCATTGTAAAGGACAGAAAAAAAAATAGCTTAACCATTACAAGAAATTCTTGGCTCAACTACCCAAAGCAATCTATAGATTGAAAGAGAGGAGGGAAACAGAGAGAGAGAAAAAGAGAGAGAGAAAGAGAGAGAGGGAGAGAGAGAGAGAGAGAGAGAGAGAGAGAGAGAGAGAGAGAGAGAGAGAGAGAGAGAGAAAGATTTGAATCAGGACTCGGGTTCAGGTCTCTGTGATCATCCACGTGCCTCCTCTCTCCTCCATGTGCTGGACTTGTCCTTTTCATTGTCAGCCTGGTTTCACTCATGCTAGTGATATGAAAACCAGCCAGTGACTTCCTTGGGCTACCTGCTTTCTTGTCCTCATTCAAGAGCGAGACTCCGCCCTGAACCAGCAGCAAGAACCCTGGTTGGTTTGTTTTAGATCTGTGCTGAATGAGCTGATTCTGGTGCCTGGGAAAACACCACATGCTGATTGGCTTAGATCTGGGTTACCAGGACCAATGATTATGGCCAAGAGGATAGTAAGACCCTGATGGCTTACACCAATCCGAACACACTTCCTAGAGCCATACCTGGGGCCATTCCAGCCATTGCTGCTACACATGGTGAGGGTTAGGGTGGATGTCAGAGAGGCCATCACACTGAAAAGGAGACATCAGCATGAAAAGCTCTTTGCCATGGGCATTTCCTGATTATTTCCCTGATTATTCCTGATATCTTGTGGGAATATGGAAACACCCTCTGATTTTTTTGCCTGGAGTGTAGTGGTGGTCAGGGGTAGAGAGATTCTCAGTAGTAGGCATTCTGTGTGTGTATGTGTGTTTATGTGAGTGAGTATGTGTATGTCTGTGTATGTGTGTGAACATTTCTTCTCCATTTTGGTGGTAATAACCATTTTTTACTTTGATAAACAAAGCCATCCTTCACTCAATCCCATGTGATCTTGGAGAGCTATCTATCACGGTGCCCAGCACTTTCCACCACAAGGGCTTACCCGTGCTGTCCAAGCACAGTTCTCCGTGTCTCCTGGTCACAGGGCTATTTCCAGGAGTAGGCACATAAACTTGGCCAATCAGAATCTTTCATTAGACTGGACTGTGGTTCTCCCCTCTCTCTGGGACCTTGATCTATAAAGTTGCTTATAGAATGGAGCCAATATGCTGAGGGGGAAGGGAAGACAGAGAGAGAGAGAGAAAGGAAAGAGAGAGAGAGAGAGAGAGAGAGAGAGAGAGAGAGAGAGAGAGAGAGAAAAGAATACCTTGAGTCAACATTACTTGACTTCTGCTCTGAAGCTTCAGATTATATGAACCAACAAATGATCTTTGGCACTTAAGGTACTTTCACTTGGGTTCATTGGAAGTCAGTTATCTCATTTGCTTTCTTTAAAAAAAAAAAAAAAAAAAACTTTTGTTGATTTCAGACAGGAAGGGAGAGGGAGAGAGATAGAAACATCAATGATGAGAGAAAATCATTGATTGGCTGCCTCCTGCATGCCCCCTGCTGAGGATTGAGCCCATAAGTGGGCATGTGCCTGTAAACATAAAAAACATTCAAACCTGAAAAGAATGTTGTGAGTTTATTTGTGCCAAACTGTCGAATAATTGCTGGAAAGCAGTATCTCAATGAATTGGGCTGATGCTCAGGAGAATGGCGGGTTTTCCTCTATTTTTATACATTACAATCAAAGGAGGGATGTTGATAGGTTACCATATTTTCTGGCGTATAAGACGACCCCCTAATTTTACAGTTAAAACATAGGGTTAGGCCTATATTCTATGTATAAGACTACACCCCACTTCCGAGGCAACACCAGTTCTTTCTTTAATAGACCGCCTCTCTGACTCTGGCCAATCTGAACAGGCTTTTTACCAGAACACAGTGTAGCTTCGGGTACAGAACATGTATAATTTGCATGCATAAAAAGCCTGCTTGGATTGGCTGAGTTAGAGAGGCGGTCTATTAAAAAAAGAACTGATGTTGCCTCGGAAGTGAGGGGTAGTCTTATACAGGGAATATAGGCCTAAACCTATGTTTTAACTGTAAAATTAGGGGGTCGTCTTATACGCCGGAAAATACAGTACATGAAATTCATTGGTGGTACATTAGAGAGGTGGAAGAAAAGAAAACAGGATACCTCTGTTAGGATAAAAAGTAAAATGATAGAATATACTTAGGTGAGTGCAGGATAGCCAACAGTCAATGATTAACATGATAACAATGAAGGAATTTGTGGTATCTATCCTGGTGCCCCAAGGGGTCTGGAAAAAGGGAAGTTACAAGTAACCCAAACATTTCAAGGATATCCTATATAATCCTGTATAATAAAAGCCTAATATGCTAAGCGGCTGGTTATCAGATTAGCCATCCAACCAATCCTATATAATAAAGAGGTAATATGCAAATTGACCATCACTCCAACATACAAAATGGTCACCCCATGTGGTCAAAGATGTCCACAAAGATGACACAAGATGGCCACCACAACATGGCCTGCAGGGGAGGGCAGTTAAGGGTGACCAGGTCTGCAGGGGAGGGCAGTTAGGGGTGACCAGGCTGGCAAGGGAGGGCAGTTAGGGGCAAATGGGCCAGCAGGGGAGCAGTTAGGCATTGATTAGGCTGGCAGGTGACTGGATCAGGTTGGCAGGCAGAATTGGTTAGGGGCAATCAGGCAAGCAGGCAGGTGAGTGGTTTGGAGCCAGCGGTCCTGGATTGTGAGAGGGATGCCTAATTGCCCACCAGGATGAGGCCTATATGGGCAGTCACACCTACCTTGAGAGGTTCCAGATTGGAGAGAGTTCAGGCTGAGCTGAGGGACACACAACCCCTCCAGTGCATGAATTTTATGCATTGAGCCTCTAGTGAAAGCAAATTGCTAATAATATGCTAATGCTATGCTAAAGCTGCTCAACCACTCACTATGACATGCACTGACCACTAGGGTGCAGACAGTTGACTGGTTGACCAATTGATATGATGTGCACTAACCTCAGGGGGCAGATGCTCCTACTGTTAGGTTAGCTTGTTGCTGAGATCCAGTCAATTGGGACTGAGTAAGACAGGCTGGACATGCCCTGGAGGGTCTGCAGACCCTCCCTGGCTGGCCTACTTCCCACATCCCTCCCCAGCCCTGATCGTGCACCAGTGGGGTCCCTTGGTCTGGCCTGTGCCCTCTTGCAATCTGGGATCCCACAGGGGATGTCAGAGAGCCAGTCTTCATCTGATCCTGCAGCCCAGGCCGAGGGACCCCACTGGTGAGTGAATTTGTGCACTGGGCCTCTAGTGTTCTTATAGATGCAAAAAGACAGATAGGCTCAGTTAAGGGGAATGTTAACCTTGTTAGTGAGGATACAGGCCTAGGACGTAACTACCCACCATCAGTGCTTTTAGTTAAAGCTTAATTTCAGACCATGCTTTGTGGTTATTTTAGGTCTTTAAGTTTGCAAAACCACCATGCAGGCCTTTCCTGAGCTTGTCAGGTTCGCATGTGGCCCTTTTCATCCACATGCCCTTGACCAGAATCAAACTGAAGGGTGATGCTCTATCTGCTGAGCCAAACCAGCTAGGGCAGAAAAATGGTAGCTTTTATAACAGGAAAAAAAAATAGAAAAGAAATGGGCTCTCATTATAAAGAAAACATGCCCACTACCTGTAGTGAGGTAGAGGAATGAGTGAAGAAGGCAATTCAAGTGGCTGCATTCAGAATGCTTCTGTCTCTAAGGACCAACTTTGTTCAGGAAATGAAAAAGGAGCCGGAATCCTTGGAGAAGTATGCCTCAGGTTTTTATTTTTTTGTTTATTTGTTTTTAATCTGATCAGGAGCAGTCAAGAAGGAAAACGAAAATAAAGAAGACGGGCAGGTTGATTTAGGGGAGAGAGTTCCTTAGAACAGTGGCACATTACCAGCTGGGGGGAGGGCGGTCCTCCCCCCACAGGGTCTGAACCAGAAACCTTAGGTGTGGGCCCTGGATGTCACTTCTCCAAGCCCTTCAGGTAATTAGGGTGCCCACCTCTGTTGGGGACTCAGTGCCTTGAGAGAAAGGACAAGATATCAGGGGGTTGCCTAGAAACAGGAAAGAACCGATACTGAGCCAGTGAGGAAATGAAGAGGATCCAGGTTGAACCATAATTCCCTTGGATTTCAGCTTGCAAAGTAAAGCCAGATTCTCTTTAATCTAATATGCTTGGATGCTGGCTCTTCTGTGATCTTATCGGAATGGGCGATGGAAGCTTTTTACACACCCAGCTTAAGAATGCCACCAGTCAGACAATTGTAAAATGACATCAATTTTAAGATATGTCCAGATAACATCGAATCTGGATGCATTAAGGTGGCAGGTAAAAGCTGTGCATTGCAGGATAAATAAATTAGGGTGATTTTCAGACTGTACAGTTAGTCTGCTATATCTAAGCAATTGCAGAACAAAAAATATTTGGAAAAGGAAGGTTATGTTGCTGTGACATATACTATATTCATGTATAAAAAATCTATTGATGGAAGAAAGGACAAGACTAGGGGTTTTCAGGTATGGTCTGATCCAGAGGCACATGCTGCTGCTGCCTCTTCCTCTTTTCCTCCTCCTCCCCCTTCTTCTCCTCCTTCTCCTTCTCCTGCTCCTGCTCCTGCTCCTGCTCCTCCTCCTCCTCCTCCTACTTCTCCTCCTCCTCCTTCTTTTTCTCCTCTTCTTTCTCCTGCTTCTTCTCATCTTCCTCTTTCTCCTTCTGCTCCTCCATCCCATCCTCCTCCTACTCCTACTCTTCCCCTCTTCCTCCTCCTCCTCCTCCTCTTCCTCCTCCTCCTCATCCTCCTCCTCCTCCTCATCCTCCTCCTTCTAACCTAGGACTTTTGTTCTATTTCTTTCTTTTTTATTTCCTTGCTTATTTACTTGTGAGGAGATTTCATACCTGGGTAAGAGTAAGCAGATTGCATTTCCTCTGCTCTCCTGCCAGCTAACAGCACCTTCTTTTGGCTTTTTTTCCTTATCTGTTGTGTGCTACAGCTTCCTTCTTTCTGTCCAGCCTGTCAAGCTCCATTCAGCCTCAGTGGCCTTGCCTCAGCAGCTCCCTCTGCTGGCGTTGACTTTCCCTTGCCACCTTAGGGCTGACTTCATATCAGGTCAAGAGCCTTCTTCTATGCAGCAGCTCCCCTGGCCACTCCACCTCAACCACATACCCTGCCTTCTCTTCCCCTCTCCTACTTTCCTGTTCCATTTTCCTTACATTACTTATGGCTTTCTTTTACCCCTGGTAATTTGTTTATTGGCTGCATCTGTTTCCTCCCAGTGACTTATAAGTGCCAAGAGGCAGGGACCTTGCCTGTCTGGCTTTTGCTGGGTCCTCAGCCCTGGATTCTGGGCCTGGAACATAAAAATTGCTCAATGAATGTCCTGTGGAATGAATGAATGGAAAGTGGGGGAAACAGAATCACTTACCTTATGGGACTGCTAATACAACTGAATGAGAAAATGCATTTGAGATGCTTGGCCTGGCACTTGCCACTAAGTGAGTGCCAGTGAGTGGGAGGGGTTGAGACACTGCTTCTGCTCTTGCTGCTGCTGTCCTGGCCTCTGAGTGCCGTTCTCTGTCCCGCTGTCACTCGGGTGGAAATGACTCCCAGGCCAGGTCCCAGTTGAAAAGTGAGGAAGTCCCTGGGCCCACCCGCTGGCCCTTTCATTGCCTCCATGCTGGGGAAAGTGGGTCACGTGATTTATTTCCCTCAGGGAACGGTCCTCATGGGTAGCTTTGCCCTTGAAAAGTCTCCTGGGTAAGGTTTGACCTAAACGTGAGGAGCTCAGATGGTCTGGATTTGATTTTCCAGGTCTTCAGAGACCAGCAAAAGCCTCATCACTTCACTGGCCAAATGAAAGCACCGGAAATCAGAGAGGGAAGGTGATAGGCAAAAAATTCACTTTTCTGAAAGAGCTTTTTCTTTGAGAGACATCATTTTCTCCAAGAGTCCGTTTTCGGAGTTTCTTGAGCTAAGACAAGTGCAGTACCATCCTTAGACCTGAGTCTCCAGGGCCCTGCCCTGGGTGGGGCCCCAAAGACCAAGGGATGTGCCTGTGGAGCCGATGGTTCCCTTCTAGACCGTGCTCTGCAGTTTCCTCGTCCAAATAGCTGAGTCACCTCCAGGGCCCTTATAGGTCGTTTGCCCGAGTTCTCCTTCTTGCGTAAAGGTGACATATGATGCCACAGGAACAAGAAACAAGCCACAGTGCTGGCTCCGAATGAAGGAGATCAGAAATTGGTGTGAGAGGAAGGAGATGATGAATTCAGTTAAAAACTTGGAAGCTGCTGAAACTGCAGGGACTTCTTGATTACAGTCTTTTCAGAAGTCTGGACTGGCTCTCGAAGAGGGCTCTGTGACCCGTTAGCCTTGAACCTCCCTTTCAGTGTAGCAAAGAGGGCATCTTATTATCTATCACAAGGTAACAGGGCCCCGTATTGTCGGGTGGAAGCTGGGTATAACGGGAGGACATGATGGATGTGAGTGGTTCAAGGGGTGGGCCAGTTCGGTGCCATTAAGTGCCTCCCCAGATTCTTGCAGCCTCACCTGTGTTCTTGACCCTCAGCATTTGCTGCATCGGAGCCAGACCCCAAGCTAACAGTGAACCAGGTGTGGTTTCCATCTTTGAGTTGCTCCTAGCCCACCATTCACTCATTTTGTTAATGAATTAACATCCCATTACATCAGCTATTGAAGACTTTCCGTCTAGGGTGGTCATCCTTCTGCCACTCATTGTGAACTTGACCTTACTTGCTCTGCTTGCTATCAGGCAGGATGCCAGTTTAACTCCATCCTGAAACTGATGACAAGATAGAAAAGATGTTTGGAATATGTGTGATCTCTGTTACTATAGCCCAGAGGCAACCATTAAGAAATGGGAACTTCATTTTGTGAGACAGTGTACACAAGGACCCAGAGGCTCAGCTGGCTGCCACAGCAGGTAGCATTCACCCTGACTGGCATCCCACTCAAACTACCTAAGGTCATGGGTGAGAGAAAAACCAGACTTTGGGTTAAGACAGCTCTGGGTTTGGATTCTTACTCTGTCAATTACATACTGCTCATGCATCAATGGGGGTGTGTGTGTGTATGTGTGCACACATACACACATTTATAGAATAAACTAGTCCCAGTGTCAACCAAATTTAAGATCCACAATGACAGATCAAAACACACATGTGCGGTTGGCACCAGGGAGAGCTTTATATGTATTACCCATGCTTGTATATATACAACTTAGCCTTGTATATATAGAGAATAAACTTGCTTAATTAGACCAGCTTTCTGATGTAGCTAAACTTTTTCCAGCCCAATGAAGCACATCAACTTCTCTTGCAAGTAATTGTGAGCAACACAGCAGTAAATATCAACACGAAGCAGATTATTATTGTAGATCACTCAGGGAGAACAAAGGATAAAATATTTAACTGCAGCAGTGTTTGACTATATTCTGCACAGTGAGAAAATCTGAAGTCATTTTCAAGTTGCACCATTCCTTCTTTTCAGTTGGATCAAGTTTCTAAACTTTCTAAATCTCCATTTTCAGGAGGATCCAAGATGGCTGCACAAGTAAACACCTAACCGCAGCCGCACAC
Source organism: Nyctalus aviator (assembly GCA_036971965.1). Taxonomy (NCBI): domain Eukaryota; kingdom Metazoa; phylum Chordata; class Mammalia; order Chiroptera; family Vespertilionidae; genus Nyctalus; species Nyctalus aviator. The sequence continues at coordinate 184,576,559 of CM072923.1, forward strand.
AACAATTTTAATAAAATACAACTAAAATATAAAATGGACAATGCCCAGAGCTACAGGAAGTTGACTGACTGAAAATTCTACAACAAGAAGGAAAGATAAAACCAGAAAGAAAATCAGAGCAGCTGTAAAAGCCTAAGGTACGGAGATATGCTGCATGTACACGGAGAGGAGGGGGAGGCTGAGTTCCTTGCTGGTGTTCCCTAGCAGGAAGGAAATAAAAGCCCCGGACTGGGCTGAACCCCAGAACCGACAGTGCTGAACCCCAGTTCTAGGCCAGACCCTGGGGACCCAGGCTCAAACAGAGGGAGACGGTGCTGTGAGGTGGAACCCCAGGGGAGCGGCGAAAAGCAGAGCCCCTGGAGTCACGCACATTGCACGCAGAGGACGGAATGTTGACTCTGATGCTAGATTGCCCTGGCAGGAAGGAAACAAAGGCTCCTGCTGTGCTGAGCCCCAATTCCGACTGCTCTGAACCCCAGTTCTAGGCCAGATCCTGGGGACCTAGGCTCAAACAGAGGGAGACAGGTCTGTGAGGCAGAATCCCAGGGGAGCAGCAAAAGGCAGAGCCCCCGGAGTCGCGCACATTGCGCACAGAGGACGTTCTGTTGACTGATGCTAGACTGCCCTAGCGGGAAGGAGACAAAAGCTCCAGTCTGGGAAGAATGCGAAGAGGAGCGTGAGCTGCTGCCGGGCACCAGCAAGCTGGGCGCCAGCAAGGAGCCAGGTGACAGGGCCCCTGGGGGGGAGGTGCCGCTGGCCCCTCGACCGCTGATCGCCGGCCATGGAGCCGAGACCGGGGGCTGCTTCCTGGGCAGCGCCGACCCCAGCAACAGGCTGAAGCCATGCAGAAGGCCGTGGAGAACAAAGGGGTGCCGCAGGCCAGCCTGCTGAGCCTCCAGGACGAGGAGGAAGAAATCGAAGAAGTTTTCAATGTGAAGAAATCAAGTTATAGCAAAAGATAGTAAAACTACTTAAGAAAGAATAAAAAGAAGATCTTGAGAAATTGAATATTAAGACAGAACTCAACTCAGCAGCCAACATTGCAACATAAATGCATTTAAAAAAAAAAAAAAAAAAAAAAAAAAAGATAGAATGTTGGAGCAGGGGTGGCAAGGCCCAGAGTGGCCAGGCCCAGGGCAGTGGCAGCCGGGCCCGGAGCAGCAGCAGCCAGGCCCCGGAGCAACAGCAGCCAGAACCAGAACAGCAACAGCCAGACCCAGAGCAGCCAGGCCTGGGGCAGTGGCAGCAAGGCCTGGGGCATAGGTGGCCACGCCCAGGGTGGCCAGGCCCAGAGTAGCCAGACTTGAAGTAGCTGGGTCGGGAGCAGCCAGGCCCAGAGCAGCAGCAGCCAGGCTGGGAGCGGCGAGGCCCGGAGTGGCTGGGGTGGAACAGCCAGGCGCAGAGCAGCAGCAGTCAAGCCCGGAGCAGCCAGACCGGGAGCGGCTGGGCCCGGAGCGGCTGGGCGCGAAGCAGCCGGGCCCGAAGCGGCCGGGCCCAGAGCGGCCAGGCCCGGAGCGGCTGCAGCTAGATCTAGAGCAGCTGATTGTGTAGTGGACCAGAGCAACAGAGGCCAAGCCCGAAGCAGCCAGGCCCAGAACAGCTCCCTCCTCGCCTGCCCATGCCCCAGGGCTCCTTCTCAGACATGGCTGGAAACTTTTGGGGGAACTTGAAGGTCTGCTGAATCAAGTGATGAAGGCTTAGATCTGGATGTGTTGAGTTATTATAGCGCTGGCGTGTTGATCTGTGAGTGCCTTGTGTGAGTTCTGGATGAGGTTGGTTGATCTATTTTGAATTGTCTTTTGTGTGAAGTGTATCCTTGGGCATGTGGAGGTATTATTGATTTGAGAAAATACTAAGTAATTGATTTACTACCTGAAAAATTTAAAGTTCTGAAAGTTTAAGGTCTCTTGCCAAAAGAAGTTTTAAAGCTAACACCCTAATTTCAATGGAGAAAGGGGAGGACAAGCCCTTCCCACCCAGAACAGGTAATCCAATTCCAGCCAGCAGCTATCTTTAAACAATGTGTTCATTTACATTTGAATGGCTAAGCCTTTTGATAGCCTAAGGGCAAGTTTACATGTAAACAAGCTTGCTTCTCAGTTCCCAGGGAAGAAAAAACAAGGTTTAAAATTATTAGATTTTAAAATTTATTCTTAAAAATATAAAAGTTTATTAATTTTTAAAAAAAAACAAGGAAATTAAAAAACCTGATAAACAATATTAACTGTTAATTATAATAGAATCAGAGATACTGGAGGGGAGTGGACTGATAATTCACGGAGGGGGAGGGAGAAGGGGAGTGGTGGATGCCGGGAAGAGAGGACAATGTGGGGTGGGGAAAGGGCAGAGGGTGGGGTGGGAACCTGGTGGAGGGGGGAAGAAATGAGGAACATTTGTAATGATATGAACAGTAAAGATTGATTTTTAAAAAATAAATAAATAAATCTTCATTTTCCAGCTAAGGAAAACAAAATAGGATTCTACCGAGTCTCCTATCTGCCTACTCCAGGACTTCTGTGAGGATCAAATGAGATGAGGCACGGGAAAACACTTCACAGAAATTTAGTTAAAGTGTAAAATGTTTGCACCAGCCTATAAAGCAAATCGTGCACCTGGGCTGAAGAAACTGCAATAAGGCTAGTCACTAGGGAAAGGAAGCCAGGCACTGCTATGTGATGTCATTACCAGTGCCCACAGTGACCATTTCCAGGTTGGGCGGTACTGTGGGACACATTTTGTACCGTGGGGTTTCGGCAATATTGGCTGTGATTTGGAGGGGTATCACTCTGGGGTGGTGGTGGGGCCCGTGTCCCACTTGGAGGAACCTGAGTGTTGGTTTGTCAGCACCAGGTCTATAGTGCCATTTCTTTTTATATGGCCAGTGTGCATCATGGCAGCTCCTACAATGAGCATCTGCCCTCTGGTGTTCGGTGCACATCATAGCTATTGGTTGGATAGCTGTCCAGACACTTAGGCTTTTATATATATAGACTAGAAGCCCAATGCACAAAGATTTGTGTAAGAATAGGCCTTCCTTTCCATGGCTTCACTCCTGGCCACCTGGGAGACTGCAAGTCCTTGCTCACAACTGGAGCATTGCTCCTGTAGCCCCCTCTGCTTTCCCCCTCATAGTAGGTATCCCACCCTGCCTGGCTACTCTGAAGCCAGATCTGAGATGCTCAAATCCATATACCTTGCCAGGCCAGGAATTGGTAAAGACAATACTAGTACTGGCTGCTCATCCACTCTTTCATTACTTCCTCCTCCACCGCACCACAAAATCCCAGGGGTGGCTGATTTTAACCTCAGGATGCTGCTTCCTGCTGGTGTAGCTGCTTTCTGGGTGTTTCATGAGGAAATCCTGACCAAGCATCTGCCAGGCAGGGTGAGTGGAGAGGGGAGATACCAAATGGCAATCTTTAAATCTAGGGTTCACCCCTTCTCCTCAGTGCAAATTATTTACCTGTGTGCACACAACTACACCCACCAAAGGAAGGGGAATGTAGTTGACAACATACACCGCCTGAAACAGAATTGTCAGAATATCCTTATTCTTTTGATCCCCACCCCATCCCCACCTCCCCACCACCTGTAAGAATGCAAATACCACTCTTAGTGTATAAGCTGTGCAAAACCAGGCAGCTGAGAGACTTGGCCAACAGGCCATAGTTTGCTCATTCCCAGATGAGACTATATTGGCTAACATTTGGAGGCTGTCTTAGGAAGAGGTATGCAGTTGCTGATGCTCACTTTCTTTTGAATAGGAAATACAATCACAGGGCTAAAAACCACATATGGAGGAATCTTCTTCTCAAGCATCTGTGCCCACGCCGTTCCCCTGCTTGCCCTGCTTTCCCTCCATAGGCAACCATTTCAATGAACTTCTTGCGTGTCCTTTAAGGTTTATGGCAATAGTAGCAAATACGTGTTCACACTTCCACCCTTTCCTACATAAATGCAGCTGCCGCCCGCTGCCCTTCACCTTGTCCCTTTCCCTTGCCGCCCTCATGGAGATTTCCTGTCTGCCACAGAGAAGGCCTCGCTCCCTAAACAGGTATATTCCATTTGGAGGTGTCATTGCTTATTTCATGAGTCCGCTCTACACGGATACTTGGGTTATTTCCAATCCAATTCAGAATAATGTGGCAATAATACAATTTCCCAGAAATTGCTCTGGGTGTGCCTGTATGCCTTCAAAGAGCACATTTCTAGAAGAGGGGTCACTAAGCCAAAGGACAAACACATTCATGATGTTGATGGACCCGCTGATTGGGCCTCTGTGGATATTCTTTAAAAATAATATATTTTATTGATTTTTCATAGAGAGAATGGGAGAGGCATAGAAAGTCAGAAACATCGATGAGACAGTAATATCGATCAGCTACTTCCTGCACAACCCCCTTTGGGGATGTGCCCACAACCAAGGTACATGCTGTTAACCAGAATTGAATCTAGGACCTTTCTGTCCACAGGCTGACTCTCTATTCACTGAGCCTCTGTGGGCATTTTGCCCTCCCATAGCACTGGTCCCCCTCCCCCACAGCCTTGCTGACAGGGCAGGCTGTCTGTCTTTTGGATTTTTATCTATTCCGGTACATACAAATGTATTTCAGTGGAGTTTTATTCTGCATTTATCTTATTGTGAGTGCCCATGGACAGGAGCAGTGAGTGCCAGGGAACAGGCTGAGTCTTTGAAGTGTGAATGTTTAAAAATTGTTTCTGAACACTGACGATGCTGAAAGCACTTTTCGTCTGAGAACATCCATCCTATGTAAAATTGAACCCACTTTCACCCTCTTGCCCTAAACCAATTCCAGCATGGAATAATTACAAGAGTTCCATCAAAAAGTTGATGGGACTTGGGAGGCACAACAAGGGCTGAGCCACTTATATAGTTTAGCTGATGGAATGGCTAAACGGCACTTCCTCCAAACCTGAATATGATTGCTTGCTGCCAGACAGCTCAGAGCATCTTAAATCTGCAAATTATTGCCTCCTTTGGCCAAACACATGAACAGCTGTAGGCTATTCCCCAAACTGACAATACTTCTGTACCTTACACTTTGAAACCTTACCCTTTGTATGTCTCCACCTTGCCTTAGGACATATTGTGTTAATAAATACCATGGAGTCCTTAGATAAGGAGTAGTCTTCAGTTCCTTTAGCTGAAGCTCCTCTGATCCCCAATTATAGAGGGCCCCCTGGGAATGCACATGGATATTCTTTACATTGATGTCAGCTGAGTCCAAGTTGATTGGCACTGCAGATTCCTGGTATTGACTCTCACTCCATAGATGAAAAGGACTCCCAAATGGCTGGAGACTTACCAATACTGACTTCTTATCTTTATTGGTGTGCTGGGAATGAGGGAATTAATAGGACCTGGGCACACCCAAAATGCCTTTGATCCTAAGCTTTTCAGGGGAACCCCCCTTTATTCTTTTGGAAGTAAATAAATGTGCTGCATGGCTCGGTTGTCATCTGTCTCTGCAACAGAAAAGGGCAGCGGCCCACCTGGAACCCAGCTTTGAATCTATTTCTGTGTCGGCTCTCTTTATTTCATATATTACTCAATCCCAGGCCACCTCTACCAAGAACCTGTTTCATCTCTCTTCCAGCGCTGGACGTGCAGAAGGGATATCCCTGCCAATAAGGCTCCCACACTCAATGCCTTTCAAAATTATCTTTTGGTTTTTGGACTCCTTTTTAATCATCTATGCATCAGCTCCTTTCTCCAGAATGCTGAACCCTTCATAATACTAGAACAAGAATCCCAGCACCCACTCCCTCTTGCCACTCCTTCTCCATCTCTATTGCTTCTGTTCCTTGCATTATTCCCACCCAACAGGCTGGCTATATAATTTTTGTGTGTTTTGCTTATTCTTTGTCCTTCTCCACTAAAAAGGCACACCTTGAGTACAGGTGGTTTGTTTTGTCCACTGGTGCATTCCAAGTGCTTAGATTAGTCCTTGGGTGAAGGATGCTGTCAAGAGACCAAATCATGGACTTTGAATTCTTGTGGGGAAACCCTGAAAGGTTGTGAAAAGAGTGGCTATGTGGGCTGCCAGCAGAGTCGGAGAGTGCTGGGCCTGGATGCAGTGCCAGGGCCCCCCAGGATTGGGGCTGTCGGGGAGGCAGTTTGCCCATTGTGGACGTGAACGTGTTCCAAAACTGCGGTGCTCCACAAAAGACGAAGGTCTACCATAGCCCCTACCCTCTGAACCCTGACTAGGGCTAAAGCAAACAGCTAAAGCAAACAGTGAAAATCCCTGGTGGACATAGATGCCCAGAGGGTGATGGGGCTGCTAGGCACAATCCCACCAACTGAGTGGCTTAAATGGTGGGATGTGTTGCTTCACCGTACTTGAGGCCAGAAGTCTCAGATCAAGGTGCAAACGTGGCTGGTTCCTCTGAGAGAGAATCTGATCCATCCTCTCCCCTAGCTGCTGAGGTTTCCCAACACCTTCAGCGTTTCTTGGCTTATAGAAGCGTGGCCGATCTCAGCCTCCATCTTCACATGGTGTCCTCCCTGTGTATGTCTGAGCCCAAATCTCCCCTTTTTGTAAAGACACCAGTACTAGTGGACTCGGACTAATAGCTTTATCTTAACCAATCACATCTTCAAAGGCCCTGTTTTTCAATAAGATTACCCTCCGAGATACTGGAAGTTAGGGCTTCCACATAGGACTTGGCCAGGGGGGCCCAGTGCACCCTCACACAGGTCTAGCATTTGCACTAAATTGCATCTCCAAGGTGAACGCTGCCTCGAAGGCTGTTAGCACAGACGAGGCTCTGCTGCAGTCACCAGCAACCTCAGTGACCAGGGACTGAAAACATGTCCTTCTCCCTCAGTCCCAGGAGGGTCTGTGGGTCTCCTCCGGGCGGTTTTCTCCTGCCCTGACTCAGGGATCCAACCTGCTGCCTCCTCTGGTCCCAGCACGAGGGATCAGGAAAGGTCCCTCGGTAGCACTGCTCGGATGCTCTAACCGGAACCAGCCAGCTGGAGTGTTTATGAGCACTGGCCTCTGCCACGCTAGCCGGCTGTCAGGGAGTGTTTACGGAAGGCCCATGCCACTCTCTGGAGGCCCTCTCACCTATTTGCATATCCAACTCCCATCCTTCCCAAGGGGGCAACTATATAAGGGGAGCTGGAGTTCAGAGTACACAAGACCAGCACTTGGAGCTATCAACGTTCTCTGAGAGGTAACACCCCTAAATTCATGCCCTGTCTGGGGTATGGGTCCTGCACAGTGGCTGCCTTTAAGAGTGGCAGTGCTGTGTATATGTGTCCATGGGTATTTGTGTATGTTGCATATATGAACATACACATGCATGCACATGATTTGGGGGGATGTGCACAATGTGCTGTGTGGGTATGTGAGTACTTGTATGAAAGGTCTGCATTAGCGGGTGAGCTCAGGAGTGTGTATATGCATGCATATGTGCGTGATTGTATCTGCATTTGCGCGTGTGTATATGTGTAAGGGGTTAGAAAGTCTTGCAAAGAGAAGGTGCTATGCTTTAGTTTTTTGGGGAAAAATTAGAGACTGGACTTCATAAATGGAAGTCCCCAGACCTGAATCCGGTTGGAACAAGTAAGCTATGTCTAATGGGTGGTGGGGAAAGGTGCACAAACTATGACCTTGGGAATCTCCGAGTTGGTTGGGATGACCTGGTTGCAACCTCCAGGAACTCTCAATCTGATGGGGAGCACGAACATCTCCTGAGCGTACCATGTCGGGGTCTCCTTGGGTCTGAGGCCTGCATGTGTGTGAAAACAGTCAAACAGAGCTGGCAAGGATCAGGAGGCCCCGTGTGTGCACACTCCTTATGTGATCGTGTGTGAGAAGGTAGTCATCCTGAATAGAGGGGCATGTCTGTGTGTTCCCATGAAGGTTCCTTTCTCCAGGGCTGCTGAGCAGGGGCCAGGGCAGAAGCTGGGACCACTTGGGAGAGGAGTCTAGGCCAATCCATCTGCATTACTCACACAGGGAACTGTACCCATGAAGACCCTTCTGTTGTTGGCCTTGACCATGGCCTTTGGTAAGAGCAAACCCTGACCTCTGGCCACAAGGGGGCAGACCAAGATGAAAGCAGCCCTACCCCCAGCTTCCCTTCTCATTTCACAGGCCCTCTCTCTCAGTGGGTGGGAGAGAGGCTCTAGTGGGAGGGCAAGGAGCAGGGAGGGACAGAGAAGGAGGACACAGGGTCCCCGGCCCCATCACCAGGCGATGTCCTTCCAGGCCCGCTGCAGACCCACGGGGACTTGCGGGATTTCAAGAAAATGATCAAGTATGCCACAGGAAAGAATGCTGAGTCCAATTATGCCTTCTATGGCTGCTACTGTGGCTTAGGCGGCCACGGAACCCCCAAGGATGCAACGGATCGGTGAGGCCATCCCAGCCCTCCCCTCCTTCTGATCACTTTTGGCCCCAGAGGGCTAGGAGCTGCCAGGGCAGTTTGGTGCCCATCGTCACAGAACCCCAGAAGGTCCCAGCTGGAAAAGCAGCCAGCATGTTGGAAACTCTGCTCTAGACCATTGCAAGGTCATTGTGTCTCCGCCAAGGGCCAAGGGGCAAGACAAAGGGGGACCAGGCTCCCTGGAGCTGTGGGGAAGCTGCCCCAATCATCTCTCCTCACCACAGATGCTGCGCTGCACATGACTGTTGCTACAGACGCCTGATTAGGCAGAAATGTGGCACCAAGTTTCTGAAGTACAACTTTGATTACCGAAAGGGCAAAATCATCTGCGGTAAGGACGTCCTACAACTTCACCCTGTCTCCTTGGTTTCTCTTATTGAGTGTCTGCTGTGCAAGGTACTGAGCTGAGCACCACAGACAGAAGTACAAAGGGATGCCCTGGCCCGTTTGGCTCAGTGGGTAGAGCTGTTGCAGGCTGGATCCCCATCTCCCAGGAGGCAACCAATCCATGTGTCTCTTTCACATTGATCTATCTCTCTCTCTTTGTGTCTCTCCTCTTCCTTTCCACTCTCTCTAAAAATCAATGGGAAAATATCCTCAGGTGAAGATTAAAAAAGGAGAGAGGGGGGGAAGAAATACAAAGGGACAGTGTCCCTGCCTCTGGGAGCTTGAAGGTGAGTGGGAAGTAAAGAAAAGGAAAACACTAGATGGGAGATTCCAATAGGAAGTTAGCCAAAGGGCAGGGCCCTGAGCACAGGCTGCAGTCCAGGAAGGCTCCTGACCTCCAAGCTGAGTCTTTAAGGCTATGCCGGCACCAGGGGAGGGGAAGGGTGGGGGTCTTCCTACAGCAGGGTCAAAGGACCCCAAGGGAGCCGGAACCTTTCTGTGAGCCTGAAGGAGAGATGAGGCTGAAGGAACAGGGAGAGGCCAAGCCAAGCCCAAGGCCATACTGTATTTAGATTTTGTCCTAGAGCAGTAGGGAGCTCTTGAGCAAAGGAGTGGCATGAACTGGTTCACCTGCGACCAATGGAACTTGGGGGCAGGGCAGCAGTGAGGAGACCATTGCCATTGGACATATGACAATGGTAGTCTTGATGGGAAGGGTGGAGATGACCTATCAGGTGGAATCAGCAGAGCTGATTGGGTAGAGGGATAGTGAGCTGCAGGTGGTCCAGGTGGGTGAAGCGAGCAGGAGTTCTATATAGACACGTTTAAGAGGCTTCCAGAACACCCAGGAAGATGTGAAGCAGGCGGCTGGATGTAGGGATGGGCAGCTCCAGGGAAGGGTCTGGATGGGCCACGGGTTCAGGAGTCACAGCAGAGTGGGACAAGTTCACCCATTTGATGTCTAAAGGCCCAAAAGAAGAGAGGAGGGTTTGTTGGGGAGGGAGAGTAGAACTGAGAGAGAAAGTCAAGGAGTGGATAGCAGCCACTTAACACCAAGTCAACAGGATAAGGGCTGACAAGGCTCCTCAGATTTAGAGGCAGGAAGACCACTGAGGACCTCACTGGGCTGTTGCCATGGAGTGTGAGGGCAAATCCAGATGGGGTATGGAGGGGGGAGGGGGGGGGCGCGGGCAGCAGGACATGAAGCCAAGACATCCAGAGCACGTTTGGCTCTGAAGGGGAGGAGAGAGCTGGGTGGTTAATGAAAGGGTTTGCCCAGTGCCTCCAGACAGCAGACCCACTGGTGAGATTTTAAGAAAGTATTGCCTCTCCCCAACTCAGAAATGATGTCTCCCTGTCATGACCTCTCCATAGAGCCATGTATTTTAGGCTTTGGGTTGTGAGAAGTGACATGCCCAACTCCAAGAGGCTTGGATAATGGGGAAGTCTGACTGGTCTGGCAGAGGGCAGTGCCAGGGTGAGGCAGCTTCTCAACCATGTGGTCAGGGACCCAGCCTTTTCCACACTTTCTGCTCCCTGACCTTGGCACTGCCCTCTGCCAGACCAGTCAAATGCCAAGATGCCTGGTGCCACTCTAACATCATGGCCTTTCCCTATAGATGAGGCTTTCCACCTTGGGTATCTCTATCTGGGGAGCAAATTCGTCCTTCCCACAGCCCCCAGGAGACACTTCCCCTGGGGCTCATTGGTCAGAACAAGGTCACGTGCTCCCAGAGACCAATCACTGAAAGGAAAAGGGGACGAGCATGACTGCTTTACACCAATCACAAGCCATTTCCAGGCCCTGGGGCCTGGGGCTTTGCACCTGGACACAGCTGTTGGGAAGAAGAAAGAGACAATGGCTGTCAGGAGGAGTCTCCCAGTGCTGGGGGCTGTGTCCCCATCAGACTGGGTGCTCGCTTCCGAGGACAGGAGCTCTGTCTTCTCATCAGACATACCCGGATCCTAGGTGCTTGTCTCGGACTAGGCGCCTCTGGAGGACAGGGGCCCTGTCTTTCCCACAGGCACCATCAGGTATTACCAAACCCTCAGCCAGTTCTATTGTCTTGTGATTTCAGGGAAGCAGGATTCCTGTCGCAGGCGGCTGTGTGAATGTGATAAAGCCGCTGCCACCTGTTTTGCAAGAAACCTGTATACCTACAATAAACAGTACCAGTACTACCCCAACATATTTTGCCGTGGGAAGGGCCCCCAGTGCTGAGGGTCCTGCAGCCTGAAAGCCTTCCTGCCCACACGGAGTTTCCCTCTCTGCTCCCCGCCTCCCCGCTAGTTCTCAGAAACGAAGGAAACACCCCTCCACCAAGGAGCCCCTTGACCACCAGAGAGAAGCCTTCCTTCCAGAATGGGAAGCCCCAGGCCTGTGGCCTGTGCCTTTCCCCTCTTTCTTGGGGGCAGGAGGTTTCCCCACCCCCATGTTCTTCATGTCCCGCTTCCGGCTTAGCGTGGTGGCCACACGCCCAGGTTTCTTCTAAATAAAGCAATTAGTTCATTGGCAAACTGTGTGTATGTTTGTGTGTGTGTGTGAGCGTGTGTGTGTGCACGCACACATGTGTGAGTATGTGTGTAGGTGTGTGTGTGTGTGTACGTGTGAGTTTTTATGTGTGTGCGTATGTGTCTGCCTGCCTTATATGTGTGAGAATCTGTATGTGTGTGTGTTTATGGGTGATTATGTGAGTGTGTACATGTGTGTGTGTGTGTGAGTGTATGAGTGTGCATGTGAATGTATGTGAGTGTGAGTGTGTGAATTTGTGCATGTGAGTGTGGGTGTGTATGTGAGTATGTGTGCATATGTGTGAGTGTGTGTATGCGTATTCATGTGTCTGCCTGCCTTGTATGTGTGTGAGAATCTTTATGGGAGTGTGCGAGTGTGTGTGTGTGTGTGTGTGTGTGTGTGAGAGAGAGAGAGAGAGAGAGAGAGAATGGGTGTGTGTATGCACATGTATGTGTGCATGTGTGCATGTGAGTGTGTGTGTGTGTGCCTGCCGTGGTGTGGGAACACTACAGGCAATGTAGTGTCGGGGTTATAAACACAGACTCAGGTCAGACGGGCTGAGTCAAATCCGCCAGCAGCAGGTCCCTGAGCCTTTCCCCCTCCTCTCACTGTCAACCGCTTTGGGCCATTGGAGAAGTGAGAGCAGTGCCAGTGCCGGTGAAGCCGGCTGTGGCTGCTCCTTCCCGGGGCCAGAGCCGCTCCTGCTGGCCTCCTGGGGGAACAGCATTCACACCTCCATGTGCCATGTTCTCCTGTGATGCCAGCGGGGGAGGCGGGCAGGGATTGCTGGCCAGCAATGGACCCAGGGCATTACCCCCTCCCTGGGTGGCTTCCCTGACTGTGAGTCCCACAGGCCTGTCCAGAAGGGTACTGCACCTCATTGCATGCTATGTCCCGGCCATCTTGAAATTCAGCATAACCTAGGGCTGCGTTTTTTATTCTGCATTGAGACCATAAATGGCGTAGGGGCTTGGGACTGGCCCTCCTGTCACCCAGGTTCCGCTGGGATAGTCCCACCTGGGCCATCACCATCAGGGCAGCTGGCGTGGGTCCCTGCCTGGGGGCGCAGGTGGGAGCTGGGCCTTAACCCAGGCGTGCCCAGAGTGGGTGCCTTCTGTCACTCACCTCCAGGAAGGGCTGCCTTTTGTAATTGGCATAAAGACGCTTCCTTTGCTGGCGTGAGCCCTGCTGGTGTCCACGGGCACTCAAAATAAAAAAAGTGCAAATTAAAACTCCACTGAAATATCATTTGTATGTACCGGGATAGATTTAAAAAAAGCCAGACAGCCTGCCCTGTCGGCAAGGCTGTGGGGGAGGGATGGGTGCTGTGGAGGGCAAAATGCCCACAGAGGCTGAAACCGGTTTGGCTCAGTGGATAGAGTGTCAGCCTGTGGACTGAAAGGTCCTAGGTTCGATTCCGGTCAAGGACATGTACCTTGGTTGCGGGCACATCTCCAGTGGAGGTTGTGCAGGAGGCAGCTGATCGATATTACTCTCTCATCTATGTTTCTGACTTTCTATCCCTCTTCCTTCCTCTCTGTAAAAAATCAATAAAATATATTATTTTTTAAAATGCCAAAAAAAATATGGGGGAAAAAATGCCCACAGAGGGCCAATCGGTGTGCCCATCAACATCATGAATGTGTTTGTCCTTTGGCTCAGCGACCTCTCTTCTAGAAACGTGCTCTATGAAGGCACACAGGCACACGCAGAGCAATTTCTGGGAAATTGTTTTATTGCCACATTATTCTGAATTGGATTGGAAATAACCCAAGTATCCGTGTAGGGTGGACTCATGAAATAAGCAATGACCCTCCAAATGGAATACGTCTGTTTAAGGAGGGAGGCCTCTTTCTGTGGCATACAGGAAATCTCCATGAGGGCAGCCAGGGAAAGGAACAAGGTGAAGGGCAGCGGGGACGGGAGGATGGAAAGGGGTAAAGGGCAGCATTTATGTAGGAAAGAGGGGAAATGGAAGGTGAACACGTATTTGCTGCTATTGCCATAAACCTTAAAGGACACACAAGAAGTTCATTAAAACGGTTGCCTAGGGAGGAAAAGCAGGGCAAGCATGGGAACAGGGCAGGCACAGATGCATGAGAGGAAGATTCCTCACTATGTGATTTTTAGCCCTGTGATGGTATTTCCTATTCAAAAGAAAGTGAGCATCAGTAAACACATTCCTCTGCCTAAGACAGCCTCCAAATGTTAGACCATATAGTCTCATCCAGGAATGAGCAAACTACGGTCTGTGGGCCAAATCTCTGTGTTGCCTGGTTTTGCACAGCTTATACACTAAGAATGGTGTTTGTATTCTTATATGGCGGGGGAGGAGGGGGGGGCAGAGAAGGGGGGACAGAGGGGGGGATAAAAAGAAGGATGAGACCACACCAAGACACATCATAATTAAAATTCCAAGAGCAAAAGACAAAGAGAGAATATTAAAAGCACCAAGAGAAAAGCAGGTAGTTACCTATAAAGGAGCACCATATGAATGTCAGCTGATTTCTCAAAAAAATCCATGCAGGCCAGACAGGAATAGCAAGAAATATTCAAGGTGATGAATAACAGGAACCTACAGCCAAAAATACTCTACCCAGCAAAGCTAGCACTCAGAATCAAAAGCCAGATAAAGAGCTTCACAAATAAAAAATTTTAAAAAGCTAAAGGAATTCATCACCACCAAACCAGAATTCTATGAATTGCTGAAGGGGGTTTTTTAGGAAGAGGAAGAAGATAAAGATAAAAATTATGATCAATAAATATGTAACTATCAACAAGTGAAACTAAAACCCAAAAAGATCTGATGAACAATATTAACTGGTGAATATAATAGAATCAGAGGTATGGAAGGGGAGTGGACTGATAATTCTCGGGAAAATGAGATTGGGGTTGTGGGAAGAGACCGAACAAAAACTGTGCACCTATGGATGAGGACAATGGGGAGTGGGGAAAGGGCAGAGGGTGGGGTGGGAACATGGTGGAGGGGAGCAATTGAGGGGGGGGAAAGAGGAACATTTGTAATAATCCGAACAATAAAGATTTATATTTTAAAAAAAGGAGGATATTCTGACAATTCTGTTTCAGGTGATGTATGTTGTCAACTACATTTCCTTTCCTTTGGTGAGTGTGGTTGTGTGCACACAGGTAAATTTGTATGGAGAGGAAGGGGTAAGCTCTAGACTTGAACATTGCCATTTGGTATCTCTCCTCTCCACCCACTCTGCCCTCCTGGCAGATGCTTGGTCAGGATTTCCTCATGAAACACCCAGGAAGCAACCACACCAGCAGGAAGCAGCATCCTGAGGTTGAAATCAGCCACCCCTGGGATTTTGGGGTGCGGTGGAGGAGGAAGTAATGAAAGAATGGATGAGCAGCCAGTACTAGTATTGTCTTTACCAATTCCTTGCCCGGCAAGGTATCTGGAGTTGGGCATCTCAGCTCTGGCTTCCGAGGCAAAGAGGCAAGGCTCCAGGGCACAGCCCACAGCCACCCACGAAGTTAAGCTTCATTCTTCCTCGCAAGACCCTGTGTAGGTTCCTTTGTTAGTGCTTCCCATCCAAGCTTCTCTCACGGACCTGTGGTGTGGCCAGGCTGGTGTTCTGGCAAAGGGAGCCAGTTTGCAATCGCAACAAAAAAAAAAAGGAAATTATACAGGGGTAGGCAAAAATAGGTCACAGTTGTGAGTATGGGAAACAGAATTTATTCTTGTATTATTACTTATTGTTATATTATTTTCCATGGGAACAACTGTAAGCCTACTTTTGCCCACCCCTGTAGAGTGTCATTATCTTGTGTATAATTTAAAAGCACTCACACACATATCTAAATAAACAGGTGAAGGATAAACTGGTAGTGGAGATAGAAGATAAAGGGGGAAAAAGGATAAAATACAACAGAGGCTTGCACAAACAAATGGTGATTTATGAGGAGAAAGTGTGGTGCAATTGGTTAAATAATGAGTCAATTATAAATGCATTTATCCTTTAACTCAGCAACTCCACTTCAGAAAATCTACACTAATATAAGAGAAACATTCAAATTGACCATACCTCCATGACGCCCATCAGCCAATAAGGAGTGGGTATGCAAATTAACCCAAAGATGGTGGGTTAATTTGCATACACATGTACTGAGCAGCTAAGCGGGGTGGGACACCTACTATGAGGTGGAGGGCAGAGGGAAGAGGGAGCTACAGGAGCAATGCTCCAGTTGGAAGCAAGGACTTGGAGGCTCCCAGGCGACCAGGAATGAAGCCATAGGAAGGAAGGCCTATTCTTACACAAATCTTAGTGCAACGGGCCTCTAGTCTACATATATAAAAGCTTAAGTATCTGGCCAGCCATCCAACCAATACCTATGCTGTGCACTGACCACCAGAGGGCAGATGCTCATTGTAGGAGCTGCCATGATACACACTGGCCATATAAAAAGTAATGGCACTACAGACCTGGTGCTGACAAACCAACACTCAGCTTCCTCCAACTGGGACATGGGCCCATCAACACCCCAGAGTGACACCCCACCAAATCACAGCCAATGTTGCCGAAACCCCATGGTGCAAAATGCAGCTCACCACCCAGCCCAGCCCAGAAAGGGTCATTGTGGGCACTAGTAATGACATCACATAGCAATGCCTGGCTTCCTTTCCCTAGTGACTAGCCTCATTGCAGTTTCTTCAGGCCAGGCTCACGATTTGCTTTATAGGCAGGTGCAAACATTTTACACTTTAAACAAATGTCTGTGAAGCATTTTCCCATGCCTCATCTCATTTGATTCTCACCAAAGTCCTGGAGTAGGTAGATAGGAGTCTCAGTAGAATCCTATTTTCTTTTCCTTAGCTGGAAAATGGAGATTTAGAAAGTTTAGAAACTTCACCCAACTGAAAAGAAGGAATGGTGCAAATTGAAAATGACTTCAGATTTTCTCACTGTGCAGAATATAGTCAAACACTGCTGCAGTTAAATATTTTTTTCCTTGGTTCTCCCTGAGTGATCTACAATAATAATCTGCTTCGTGTTGATATTTACTGCTGTGTTCCTGACAATTACTTGCAAGAGAAGTTGAGGTGCTTCATTGGGCTGGAAAAAGTTTAGCTACATCAGAAAGATGGTCTAATTAAGCAAGTTTATTCTCTATATATTAAAGACTAAGTTGACTCAAGCATGGGTGATACATATAAAGCTCTCCCTGGTGCCAACTGCACATTGTGTTTTGATGTGTCATTGTTGATCCTGAATTTGGTGACACTTCTATTATAGAGAAAGGGTGAATAGCGATATTAAAATATTTTTTCTCATTAATTTCCTTTTAATGTGCACAAATCTGTACACTGGAACACTAGTTTACTCTATAAATGTGTGTATGTGTGCACACATACATACACACCCCCACTGATGCATGAGCAGTATATAACTGACAGAGTGAGAATCCAAACCCAGAGGTGTCTTAACCCAAAGTCTGGTTTTACTATCACCCATGACCTTAGGTAGCTAGACTGGGATGCTAGTCAGGGTGAATGCTACCTGCTGTGGCAGCCAGCTGAGCCTCTGGGTCCTAGTATACACCGTCTCACAAAATGAAGTACCCATTTCTCAATGATTGTTGCCTCTGGGCTATAGTAACAGAGATCATACATATTCCAAGCATCTTTTCTATTTTGGTCCCAAGTTTCAGGATGAAGTTATACTGGCATCCTGCCTGATAGCAAGGACAGCAAGTAAGGTCAAGTTCACATTGTGTGGCAGAAGGTTGACCATCTGAGACGGAAAGTCTTCTATAGCTGATGTGATGGGATGCTAATTAATTAACAAAATGAGTGAATGGTGGGCTGGGAGCAACTCAAAGATGGAAACCACACCTGGTTCACTGTTAGCTTGGGGTCTGGCTCCGATGCAGCAAATGCAGCAAATGCTGAGGGTCAAGAACACAGGTGAGGCTGCAAGAATCTGGGGAGGCACTTAATGGCACCGAACTGGCCCACCCCTTGAGCCACTCACACCCACCATGTCCTCCCGTTATGCCCAGCTTCCACCCAACAACACAGGGCCTTGTTACTTTGTGATAGATAATAAGATGCCCTCTTTGCTACACTGAAAGGGAGGTTCAAGGCCAACGGGTCACAGAGCCCTCTTCAAGAGCCAGTCCAGACTTCTGAAAACACTGTAATCAAGAAGTCCCTGCAGTTTCAGCAGCTTCCAAGTTCTTAACTGAATTCATCATCTCCTTCCTCTCACACCCATTTCCGATCTCCTCCATTCACAGCCAGCACCTTGGCTTGTTTCTTGCTCATGTTGCATCATATGTTACCTTCACACAAGAGGGAGAATGCGGGCAAACGACCTACACAGGCCCTGGAGGTGACTCAGCTGTTTGGATGAGAAAACTGCAGATCGCGGTCTAGAAGGGAACCACTAGCGCTGGGCTTTGGTGATGTCAGCTGATAGATCCCAGTAGAGAGGAAGCTCAGCCATTTTATGAAATCCAGATCACAGAACAGAGGCCCAAGGTCACCTGGGTACCTCCAGGGAGGATGGAGCAGCGAGCTCTGGAAGATAAAAGCACAAATGGTCAAAGGAGGCAACTGAGGTCAACCTCAGTGCATCCAAGGAACAGACACCAGCTTCCAGGACCCTGGGACTCAGGGCATTAGTGAGAAAGCAGTCAGGCATGTCCCTAAACTCGCCACTGGGAGGCAGCATGGAGCAACAGCATCAGATTAGGATTCTGCCTCATCCTGTGAATTGGGAAGCCTTGTGTCCTGGGCTGGTTGCTTCCTTGGGAAGACACAGCCTATTTCATCATCTGTAAAACACTCTCTTCACAAAGTTATGTGGGAGTTAATGCAAAACCCTTAGAACAACTTAGGAGGTGTGATCAGTACACAGCATAGACCTGAGAGGAAGACCAGAGGAAGCCCTGCACTGGGCCCATGCACCAAGGACCCCACATAGCACAGACATGCCACCTATACTCATACAGACACACCTCACAGACACACACAGACACACCACCTGTACAGAGCACCTGGGAAATACCCCTGAGCTGTTTGTCATCTAAATCCAGTGGTGCCTGGCAGAGCCATGCCCTGGAAACATACCTTGCCAGTGGCAGGTGTGTTGTCAGTCTGATCTTTAGCTCAGGTGCCAGGGCATAGATTTCATTATCTAAATCCAGTCAGGCACCAGGAACAAACACGATTATCCATTCCCTTCCAGAAGTGATGTTTACAAAGAAGCCACAAGAATGCACATATTTTCTTAATCTTAAACTTTAGTAAAACCTCCTGGTACCTTACTGTATAAAAAAAAATGCACTGTATCAGATCTGGTCTCTGTCTCTCCATCAGAGCACAGCTGTCCAACCTGTTCCTAGCTTTCCCTACTGTCTTTGTGTGTGTCTCATTTTTTCCAACCCCCTGTTGCCCCTACTGAGGACAATCTCTAGCTATGCTGGTTTCAGAAAATAAATTTATATTTGGCACCTGGATCCAGGGACCTGAATACTGGAGACCTCTCAAAAGTCAGGTGAGGGGAACACTCTGGGAATTTGCGCACAAGGAACTCAAGAAGTAAGGTAAAGCGAGTAAGGTAAGAACTGGTATAAAACATGGGATATTCAGGGCCTTAGGAAAGAGACCTCTACTCTCAAATGCTTAAAACTATGATTAAAGCTAGAAGA
This sequence comes from Nyctalus aviator, assembly GCA_036971965.1. NCBI lineage: Eukaryota > Metazoa > Chordata > Mammalia > Chiroptera > Vespertilionidae > Nyctalus > Nyctalus aviator. The sequence continues at coordinate 184,595,559 of CM072923.1, forward strand.
TGTTCTGTTAAGTGTAGTCATATTCTTGATTTCTTAAATTTTGTTAATGAAACATGCCCTTGGTTTGCTGAAGAGGGAACCATCAACTTTCAAATGTGGGGAAAGGTAGGAAAGCAGTTGTGTGACCAATACACAGCAGAAGGTCCAGAGAAGATCCCTATTCCTGCATTGACACTAAGGTCTTTAATTCATGATTGCCTTGATCCAGCACAGGAGAGGTTAAGAATGTCTAAGCAGGGTGGGGCTACAGCTTTACAGCCTAGAGTGAAGGGGAGCGAATCTCTAAACATACCACTTCCCTCTGTGCCACCTCCACCTATTGCTTCTGTGACCGCAGTCAAGAGCCCACCTGATAAAGATTTACCTCGTAATTATGAGCAGGAGCTAGAATTTGAAGCAGAGCAGGACAAGAGTCACTATGAGCAGGATGACTCAGATAATAAGAAAGGTTTTGCTCACACCTGCCCAGCCTTTACTGATGGATGCAGGCGCTTGGCTGAAAGTGAAAGCGATTTCATATTTCATTTTGCTGGAGGCTCAAACTACTTGTAGTGGGCTGAACCAAGTTGAAAGGATTAAAGGAATTTCTCAGCAACTGCCAATAATTCTTCATCTTAAAAAATATTTTTCTTTCCCTCCCAGGCCACAAGAAACTCTTAGCTAGTTAAATTTTTCCTATGTGTCTGTATTATCACTTTAATTTGCTTTTCTCTGATTTATGATTTTATTGTGCTGTGTTAAAATTTTAAGATTCTAAGATTAATTTAAAAGTGTAAAAATTGAAAAAAAAATAAATAATAAATAAAAATAAATAAAAATAAAAAAGTGTAAAAATTGCAACCTAGGGAAGTTTAACCAAAGGCCAGTTAATTCCAAGCATGCCTGTGACACATGAACCCACGCAGGCCAGCCCTGAGGATGCGAAGCATGTAAATGGATGCGCAGTAGGCGTGAACTCCCAGCGTTTTCTCTACAATTCAAAGTATATTGTGGAATTAGTAAAATATAAAAATTTACTGGCCAAATTAAAAATAATTATGTGGTCCAGACTAAATCTTTAATATTAAAACTAGTTTAAGTTTTAATAATATTTAAATTGGATATGTTTGACAGCTTTTCCTTATGTAGTATTTCAAGAATTTAACTGAGTGACAGCTTTGTGATATTTCAAGGGCCCTAAGGTAACACAAAGATGTACTCTCTCTGAAAAAGGTATATTGTTAAACTAAATTAGACCAATCCATTATACTTGAAATTACATTAGGAAATAAGCTATGCAGTCTGGGTTGGATAACTAAGGTTAATGCTTCCTTGAGAATGGGCAGTTCTTGCCTGGGGGGCATACAATCCCCAGGCAGATTAGTGTGACCTTTCCTTAAACAGAAAGGACCTTTCCTTAAACAGAAAGGGCAGTCACGGTAATTAATAAAGAACATACTTTAGATAATAATTGGCTTTATAATCTCAAAGTTGTTAAGATATAATAAATAGATATAAATGAGGTAAAAAATTTAGATAACGCTTTTCAGTAGAAATCTAAAAGAAAACAACCGCTGATAGGAATGAGACCCTTGTCCTCAGTCTCACCTGTGGGAGAATCTAAGGAAGCAGCCAAGATAAGAATTTACAACCTCAGCCAAAACCGGTTTAGCTCAGTTGATGGATGGATGATTCTCTCTCATTGATGTTTCTCTTTTTTTAAAAAAGATATATTTTATTGATTTTGTACAGAGAGGAAGGGAGAGAGATAGCGAGTTAGAAACATCGATGAGAGAGAGTCATCGATCAGCTGCCTCTTGCACACCCCCTGCTGGGGATGTGCCCGAAACCAAGATACATGCCCTTGACCGGAATCAAACCTGGGGCCCTTCAGTCCCCAAGCCGACGCTCTATCCACTGAGCCAAACCGGTTTCGGCTCATTGATGTTTCTAACTCTCTATCTCTCTCACTTCCTCTCTATCTCCTCTCTGTAAAAAAATCAATAAAATATATATATATTTTTTAAATTTACAATCTCAGTCTCCCCTCAAGCTCCAAACAGCCCTTTGGCCACTGTGCCACCAGGAACCAGCTTTTCTAGGCTGTAAAAGAAGTTGGAGCCACGGCAGCAAGCTTAGCATGTTATCTCTAAGGAAAATCTGGCAGTTTTAAATCCAAATGGCGAGAATAATAGGTCTTGGAGACAAGATGGCAACCGATCAGATGGATTTGTTCTGAGCCTAGTCCCAGAACAGATAAAATCGGCTTCTAAAAGTCACTCAGGGAGTACAGATTGGAGAGCTAAGGGGTAGCAGAACTCAAAAAAAAAAAAAAAAAAAAAAAAGGTAAGGGGCATCTGGACAGGATTTCCTGACCAAGCAGCCAGCACTGCTGCGGCAGAGACCTCTCCCGGAGCTAAGGGCTCAGAGGGAAAGCTGCGCCCACAGCAGAGGAGAACATCCAGCAGCTGTTGACGCCCCAATCGGCGCAAACACGTGGATTCAAGGGAGTTCTTCAATCACCCACGGAAAGGTCAGAGTTTGCGGGGAAAACGTGAGGGTTCTGGGTCACTGCGCCTGCGGGTACAGTCACCGCCTGCGGCGCGGTGACCCAGAACCCTCACGTTTCACGTTGCAGGCGGTGACTGTACCCGCAGGTGCACCCCATCGGCTCCGCGCCCTGCGCCACGGGCGGCCCTAGTCCTGCGCGGCCCTGCGCCACCAGCAGCCCCGCACCAGGAGCGACCCTGGCCCCACGCCCAGAGCTGTGCCAAGGGAAACAGCGGCTGCAGAGGGAGTCGCACACTGCCGAACCCAGAGCTGGGTTTTGTGTGATATTCCCCAAAATTGGGTCTTTTTTAAAAAACACCAAGGAACGTGGAACAAATGGTTAAGAATCGGGACCGCCCGCCAAAAGCGGAACATCTGGATACCTGGGCGCAGACACATCCTGCGCCTAATCCCCTTCACTCCCTTGCTTCTTAATGCTAGGGAAGGACTGCCCACTTTGGCATATCCTGGAAGACTGCAGGGGGAAATTGCCTTCCTGGAAACAGGGGATCAGAGCGAGAAAGGACAAGTCTGGGGGCCAGCCGGCACCCTGGCAGCCTACCAGGACAAAACATAGAGCCATAGAAAAAGAAGGCTAAAGAAACCAAAAAGACTGGGAAGTCAAACCAGAAACACTGCCACCTAGGGGCTGAATTACAAACTGACTTTTTTTTTTGTTCCCCTTTTTTCCTTTCCTTTTTTTTTTAATTTTTATTTTTTTATTACTTTTAATTAATCAAAAATAAACGGACACAAATAACTAAGATATAGCCTACTTAAAATTAAGGGCTAGCTTACAAAACTGAGGTACAGTGGAATGCTGGGAACTGTAATACTGTCTGGACTGAGAATCAGGCATGCCAAATAGAATAACAGAGGAAGTGAATGACCACTACTGGACATTTTTATGCTAATTTTTCTATTATTTTTTGTTGTTGTTGTTTTGTTTTGTTTTTGCAAATAAAAAGTTTAATTTCAGAAACTGAGTTCCCCATTTATAAATATACCAAAACATAGTCAATGCAAAGTGAGAATAATAATAACAGTATTTTGAGGAAACAGCTTTTCTAAAAGGGCACAGGCAATGAGTGACTTGTTTCACCCAGAATATTTACTTGGTATGAAATAAGAAAAGGGATCCTTTTCTACATGTTGAAGCAAAAACTGAGGACATACTGTTAAAAGAATCTGACAACTGGCATTTCATTCTGATGTCTCTGGGATTCTAAAATACCTGTGATGACTGAGTCTTTCGTATTGTCACAAAACACTGAAGGCTGCTCTTACAACTGTCATGTAACAGTCTTCTTCCCTGTTAACAAGTCACCTCCTCTAAAAAGAATTGTACACGTGATTTGACCAATGGGGTAGGGGAGGCACTACACACATTTCAAAATAGAGACACTATTTTGAAGTCTATAGTTTCAAAGTAGAGACACTAAGTCAGAAGCTTGGAGGTTCAATCACCAGAACTGCTGTAAACGTGTTGGACAACAGGTAGCAAGGAGCACGTTCTAAAGAGTCAGGATGTCTCCAATGTAACTGACCAGGTGAAACCTCAACATGAACACAACATGGGGAAGTTCTTACCAGCACTATGTGACTGACATTCCGTGATACATTTAAGTTTAGTCTTGTCTTCAAATGCCACATCTCTGTTGTAGTCAACAGCATCTTCCACAATATTCTCTGCACTCCTCACATTATGTTAGAGATGCAGGTAAAAACCACTCAGTCAGGATGGCTCCTACTCCATCTATTTCCACATTTTATCTGACAGCCACAAAGGCTGCTTTGTTGCAATTAAAGTAATTTTTAACTAAAATACAGTACCTGATTTGTTGTTCTTACATAACTGGATAAAAAGCCTGTGGAATAAAACTGTTTACATCTTCTGTCTTTCTAGTAAAACAAATAACTAACCCCCAGCTTTTAAAAAACAATTACAGTTATGGATTAAAACCTAAACACCATATCTCATAATTGACAAGACAGGCTATTTCTAGTGGCTTCGAAAAACACGCACCGCGGTACCTGGCTTGAAGGACTAGGAATAAGGCACATAGAGACATTACAGTGAGACTGCAAGAGAAACTCAGTGTGGACCTGAGAGTGCCTGGTCTGATGTCCTCCTTGGCACCGACTGGTGCCAACCAACAGCCTGTGACAAACAGCTGGTGCCTAAAGAGCAACAACATCTGTAGCCTGGTGGCTCCATTGTGATTTCAGTACTGAAAATATATTAATGGAAGATTCACTTTCAAAAAGATAAGTTTTTCAAAATGTTCCATCATGAACCTGGACTGGCCAAAGCTACCGTTCTCAGTGGGAGTGCTGAAGGGACAATACTCGGGGGACAACCCAAAAACCTGACGGCCAAGGCTGAGAATCCTGGCCAGGCAGACTTCTTTAGGTTCCAGTAGGTAAGTGGGTCACAGCTGTGTTCAAGCACCTCCTCCTCCAGGTAAGAAAGCACCATGGCCTCAGGAAGCTTCATCTTTTCTCTTGGGCCTTTCTTTTTTATCTTGGCCATGAGTGACCACAGGCTCTCATCCCCACTGCAGTCTGTCGATGGGGAGCCTGGAGCACACCCATTGGAGACAGGTATGTCCTCTGAGGTAGAATTCAGCATTTCTAGTTCCCTGATTAAATCCTGCTCCACCTCCTCCTCGGAGAACAGGGAGGCTTTGTAACGAGGGTCCAACGGTGTAGCAAAGATGTTACCTGGGATCGTGGAGGGTGGCGGACAGTCAGCTCACCATGGCTTCCTTCAGAGACTTCAGCATGGTGTCGATGCCCATGGTCTCCTCAAACAGCATCTCAATTTTCCTGTTCAGAATGTGGATCATGGGGATGAGCTGGCTGAGGGTGGACATGTGGCTGCTCATCTCCCGACTCGCAGCGTCAAAGGGCTTCAGCGCATGATACACAGACTTCATGACCTCCCACTGGTCGCAACTGATCAGTTCCCTGAAGTTACACTCGATGGACATCTCGTTAATGGCTCTCTTCTGCTCAATGAGCCGCTTGAGCATGTGGAACGAGGTGTTCCATTTGGACGGGACGTCCTGAATAAGATGGTGGGACGGCAACTCATACTCCTTCTGCAGCTCTGCCAGCTTCTCTTTTGCTGCGTGAGAGCACAGCACCCGCTCACATATCTTCAGAGCGATGCTCAGTAAGTTCTGCACCATTCTCCGGCTTTTAATGGCCTCGTGGACAATGAGGTGTGACTGAAGCACTGCACGCTGGAGTGCTCCCCTTCCTTCAGCGTCTTTCCTATGCTGGGATTGTCAGTCACTGTAACGCCAACCTGAAGGCCAGTGGAGGTCACCCAGGCCTCCCACCAACATTCCAGCTGCTTCTGAATGCTGTTGCCGCTATAGTCGCAGTCAATCTGTGACACGTCTAACAGTGCTGAGCAGTGGTGGTCCTCACAGTGATGTCGGACCAACGACTCGAAGGAGACCCAGTGAGCAGTGAGTGTCAAGTACTCCCGGGTCTGGTTACTCATCCATATTCCAGACGTGAAGTGGACCACACCACTCTCAGCCTCCTTAAGGTGTGACATAATGATCTGTTTCACATTATCGTACATTCCTGGAAAAGTAGGAAGGGGAGGGCAAAGAGTACTGAGGTTTCAAGTATTCCAGCAGCCTGTTAAAGCCAACATTATCAACAAAAGAATATGGCTGAAGGTCAAGTGCAATCATTTCAGCTATGAGACTTGTTATCTTTTTGGCAACTGGATGAGAATCATACAACTTCTCACCAGTGTCATCAAAGGAGGAAGCTCCTGACAATTTTGCACTCAGGGACACACTGATGCCTGGAGAAGAGGGCAGCACGGTGTTGGGGCCATCGGTCTTCAACACACTTCCATGGAACCTTTGCAGATGCCTCAGAAGACAGCTGGTGCCCAGGTTAGTGGGCTTCTTGCCCCTGCTTATCGTCCGGCCACAGTGCAAGCACACGACTTTAGTGGGGTCTGCAGAGCAGACAGAAAAGTGATTCCACAGCTTGGAGATCTTTTTGCTGTGAACGGGAAACAGAATGGACTGCTTTTGGTAACCACTGATGGAAGGTCAGTTAATTTGGAGGAAGTTTCTGTGGATGCCAAGGTGCTATATGGAGGATTTGCCAAACCAGCCTCCAGGAAGCCCTTTTGGTTCCCAACAACTTCTGGGTGGCGCCTGTAAAGATGTCTCATCAAACAGCTGGTGCCCATATCACCCTTCTTTCTTCGACTGATGACACAGGCGCAGAGTCTGCACACTGCCTTCAGACTGTCCGTGGGGGCGAGGGAAAAGTGATACCAGACCTCCGACTTCAGTCTCTTCATCACCTTTTGGTTCTGTTGGAAGACAACACCAGATTCCCCCATGTGAGGGCTCGACCCATCACCCTGCTGCTTCTCCAGGGAGGACACCAACGAGGCCTCGCCCACATCATCAGAGGATGACAGCACTGATGCATCTTCCACTGGCGAATCCCCAGGCTTCAGATATGCTTGCAGTTGCTCAGTCAGCTGGTCAGGGGAGGAGGACGCCGAGGGGAGCTCTTGAACTTCGTTGCCTGGCGATGAGGACACCAAGCTTGGATCTCTCTCAGGAGGCAGGAGGGCAGGCAGCAGTGTTGGGGGCGTGGAGTAGGGTGGGGCATGGATGCTCCCCTGCTCTTCTCCTGCAGCACGATGGCACGGTGTGCTCGCCACATGTGCCGGATGAGGCAGCTGGTGCCCAGGTCCTTCCCGTTTTTCCCTCTGCTGAACTCACTCATGCAGTGGATGCACACGGCCTTGGAGCTGTCCAGAGGTGACAGGTAGAAGTGCTTCCAGACCGCGGACCACCTACGCGATCCAGAGGTGCTCTTTGGAAGTGGAAGGCTCTTTTCTGGCCCGCTCTCTGCAGAGTCGTCATGCTGGGGAGTGGGGAGGGCTTGGGGTGGCTCCCCCAGGGCTTCTTCCTGCCTGTACTTCTCAGAGGTGGACACATCAGAGGAGACCTCTTCAGAAGATAGGGCAGATCCAGATTCCTCTGCCACCTGCTCAGAAGACGAGACATTGGAGGCTATTTTCTGGACAAGTTTGATGGGTGACAGTACGGTGCCCAGGTCTCCCAGGGGTATGGGCTGAGGAGGGAGCACCAGTGCAGGGGAGGAGAGGGAGGCCAGGGTAGACACACCGCCTTCCTCCTGGATGAGTGCTGTGGGGTGCGCCCTCCTCACGTGCCGCATGAGACAGCTTGTGCTCAAGTCCTTCTCGTTTTTGCCGCGGCTGAACTCTTTCATGCGGTACACACACACTGCCTTTTTGCTGTCCCGAGGAGAGATGAAGAAATGTTTCCAGGCCGGAGACTACTTCCTGGAGTTCACGCTGCGGCTGGACAGGAAGCTCTGCGTCACAGCTTCCATGGCAACATCGTACAGCATGCTGCTGTACTGTGAGAATAGGGCCCCGTAGCCATCCTCGTGGTCAGCAGGGAAGCACTTCCCCAGGGGCTTACAGCTGTAGCTTGCTTCTCTGATCTCTGCCTGCTCATCACCACTGCCAGCTGCTTTCCTGTCCTCTTGTTCAATCTTAAATGCCATGCTTTCCAGACTGTGATTTGGAATTCCATCATTTTCCTCTTCTATTTTAAAATTTATTTTATCAGACACAAAGTCACCATCCCCCTTGGGGGGATGGGTTTCCTGGTTCTTCTCCATGACTCACCATAACTATCCTGGTTTTGTCATCTGTTGCTATCTTAGGTTGGTAAGAAAATGATCCAAGTTCTCCATTTGCCCCCAGTCATGCATTATCTTCAGTGTTTTCAAAATAATTATATCTTTCAGGATGTTCATGTAGATGGCTAATCCTACATTTTACTGGAAAACACAATATGTAACTCAGGAGCACATCATCTCAGGGTGCAGACCACTGCTTTCCAGGAGTTATATGAAGTACTTCTTGGTGCAGGTGCAAATTCATGCTGTGCAGACCTGCTTGTTGCCTTGGAAACAGGACTGCCGCCATCTTGATGGTCCTGCATTACCGCGGGCACAGGGCTCGTCGGGGGCTCCGGGTCTGCGGGCCACGGTTGCGCAGGCAGACACACTCCCATTCATTGGCCATGGCTTTGTCTGTGCCATGGCTCTCCCGCCGCCGCCGCCACCGCCGCTGCCCGCCAACCGCCCATGGTGACGCCCCCTAATTTTTCTATTCTTTATTTTATTTTCATTTTTTACATCTTTTACTTGAGAAACGAAGTTTTTTTCCTTTTTTCCTTACTTGATTTTACCTTTTCAATTATTACATTTTTCAATTTTCAATCATTATTACTTTTTTGTTTCCTTTTTCTTCTTCCTTTTTTTTTTTTTCTTCAGAACCATTTTACTTTCTATTTTACGTTGGTATTAGTCTTCATTCTATTTTAATCTCTACAATAGCATCGTTCAACCGTATCTCAACTTGACCTTTAGGACATCACTCTATTACTAACCTTTACCCTTTTCGTCTCCTGTTTATCTCATCCCTTTCCGGCTTTAGTTTTCCCCTATTCTTTCTGTATATCCCCTGCTAAAACTCTTACCATACTTATAGACCTAATTTCCAACCCCCTGTTCCAAGTGTATAAATACCACTCTCTTCACTATATTAACTAGTTTAAAAAACAAAACAAAACTGTTCTCCTCTCTATCTTTTTGTTGTTGTTTACATGAATATTGATTACAGTGAATTTTTATGATTTTTAGTGAAATTGTTAGGCTTATTCTTGTGTTGTTATTGTTGCTTGTATTTTTTAAATTCCTTTGTTTTTGTTTGTTTTTTACTTCTGTTTATCGTAGCCTTGCTTAATAATAGTGGATATTTCTAGTTGTATTAATCTCCAAGTATTATTGCTGGCATTTGCTGGGATTAGTGGTTGTTCTATGTGAATTTTCTCCACATATATTTATAGTTTGTTTCCCCTTTCTCTCTTAGTCTGCTTCTTGTCTCTCTCTCTCTCTCTCTCTCTCTCTCTCTCTTTCTCTTCCTCTCTCTCTCTCTCTTTTTTTCTTCTCCCTGTTTTCCAACTTCATTATGACATTACTTTTTTTCTTCTTTTTCTATCACTTTATTTATCACTCCTTTTTTATTTTTTTTATTTTTTTATATATATTTTTTTACCTTTCTTCTTTTTCTCCTATCCCCTAATTTGCCCTTCTCTAGTGGTCTCCTTTAGTAGAGCTTATTAATATCACAAATACATTCTTGTTCAGTGCTTCTTGTGTTGTACCTGGTAGTGTTGTATTTTGTGCCTTTAAATCAACGCAGGAGAAAGATAACCACATAAACAGACATCCTGAAAAGAGAGACCATGGGCAGACAAAGAAATAGCCCGCAAATGAAAGAAAAGCAGGCATCACCAGAAAAGGAAGTAAACGAGTTAGAGGCAAGCAACCTACCAGAGCAGAAATTCAGAGTAATGATCATAAGATGGCTAAAAAGAATGGAAGAGAAATTTGACAATAACCAAGAAGAAATTAAGAAGAACCATGAGGAATTGAAGAAGAACCAAGAGGAAATGAAGATGAACCAAGAAGAAATGAAAAATGACATTGCTACCATGAAGAACTCAATAGAAAGCATCAAGAATAGACTAGAAGAAGCAGAGGACCACATCAGTGAGCTAGAAGACAAGATGGAAAAAAATACCCAATTAGAGCAGCTTCTAGAAAAAAAAAATTAAAAATCAGGAGGAGAGCCTACGGGAGCTTTGGGACAATACAAAACAAAACAATATTCGAATAATAGGGATTCCGAAAAGAAAGGAAACTGAGGTAGACATGGAAAAAGTATTTCAAGAAATAATGACAGAAAAACTTTCCTGAGATAGAGAAGAAAAAAACCCACACAAATCCAAGATGCTCGCAGAGTCCCAAGCAAAATAAATCTCAGAAGACCGACGCCAAGGCACATTATAATTAAATTGGCAAACACCAATGACAAAGTAAGAATCTTAAAAGCAGCCAGAGAGATACAGAAAGTTACATACAAAGGAACCCCCATCAGACTAGCAACTGATTTCTCAACAGAAACTTATCAGGCCAGAAGGGAATGGGATCAAATATACAAAGTCATGCAAAGGAAGGGTCTGAATCCAAGAATACTGTACCCAGCAAGGCTATCAATCAAAATTGAAGGTGAAATCAGGAGCTTCACAGACAAAAAAAGACTGAAGGAATTTATCTCCACCAAACCAGCAATGCAAGAAATGCTAAAGGGTCTACTATAAAAATAAAGAAATAGGAAGCAAAGAAGAAACACAGAGGTATAGAATAAAAATGGCGTCAAATGAGTACCTATCAATAATAACTTTAAATGTAAATGGATTAAATGCTCCAATCAAAAGACATAGGGTAACAGATTGAATAAGATAACAAGATTCATACATCTGTTGTCTACAAGAAACCCACCTCAGAAAAAAATACACACACAGACTGAGGGTGAAGGGATGGAAAAAAGTTTTCCAGGCGAATGGAAATGAAAAAAAAGCTGGGGTAGCAATACTTATATTTGACAAATTAGATCTCAGAGTGAAGGACGTAACAAGAGATAATGAAGGTCATTTCATAATACTAAAGGGAGCAATCCAACAAGAAGAAATAACCTTGGTAAATATATATATGCACCCAATACGGGAGCACCCAAATACATAAAAAAAACAAAAAAACTGATTAAGGGAGGACATTAAGGGAGAGATTAATAGCAATACAATCATAGTAGGAGATTTTAATACCCCACTGTCACCCTTCGACAAGTCATCTAAACAAAATATCAGCAAAGAAATATCAATCCTAAATGACTCACTAGACCAGATGGAATTAATCAACATCTTCAGAACATTCCACCCCAAAGCCACAGAATATACATTCTTCTCAAGTGCACATGGGACATTCTCAAAGATAGACCACATGTTGGGACATAGGCAAAGTCTCTTCAAATTCAAGCAGATAGAAATCATATCAAGCATCTTCTCAGATCATAGTGGCATAAAACTGGAAATTAATTACAATAAAAATAATTCAAAGAAATCAAACACATGGAGACTAAACAGCATGCTATTAAATAAGCACTGGGTTACCAGAGAAATCAAGGAAGAAATTAAAAACATCCTGGAAACAAATGACAATGAAAACACAACAATCCAAAATCTTGGGACACGGCAAAAGCAGTTTTGAGAGGGAAGTTCATATCCCTACAAGCCTATTGCAAAAAAACAAGAAAAAAAATGGAAACAAATTATCTAACTCTACAACTCAAAGAATTAGAAAAAGAGCAACAAGAAAAGCCCAGTGTAAGCAGAAGGAAGGAAATAACAAAAATCAGAGCGGAGATAAATGACATAGAGACCAAAGGAACAATACATAAGATCAACAAAACCAAGAGCTGGTTCTTTGAAAGGATAAACAAGATAGATGAACCTCTAGCCAGGCTAACCAAGAAACAAAGAGAGAGGACTCAAACAAAATCAGAAACTAAAGCGGTGAAATAACAACAGACCCCGCCAAAATACAAAGGATGGTTACAAAATACTATGAACAACTCTATTCCAACAAACTGAACAACCTGGAGGAAATGGACATATTCCTAGAAAAATACAACCTTCCAAAACTCAATCAGGAAGAATCTAAAAATCTCAATAGAAAAGTAACTTGGGAAGAAATTGAAATAGTCATCAAAAAGCTTCCAGCAAACAAAAGCCCAGGGCCAGATGGCTTCACAGGAGAGTTTTACCAAACATTCAAGGAAGAACTAAAACCTATCCTCCTCAGACTATTCCGAAAAATTCAAGAGGAACGAACACTTCCAAACTCCTTCTATGAAGCCAGCATCACCCTAATACCAAAACCAGGTAAAGACAACTCAATGAAAGAGAATTACAGGCCAACATCCCTCATGAACATAGACGCCAAAATCCTCAACAAAATTCTAGCAAATCGGCTCCAGCAGAGCATCACAAAAATCATACACCATTACCAAGTAGGATTTATTCCGGGAATGCAAGGATGGTACAATATTCGCAAATCAATAAACGTGATACATTACATAAACAAATTGAAAGATAAAAATCATATCGTCATATCAATTGATGCAGAAAAAGCATTTGATAAAATCCAACACCCTTTCCTGATAAAAACTCTCAACAAGGTGGGAGTACAAGGATCATACCTCAACATAATAAAAGCTATATACCATAAACCCACATCCAACATCATACTCAATGGGCAAAAACTAAAACCATTCCCTCTAAGAACAGGAACAAGACAGGGATGCCCACTATCACCACTCCTCTTTGACATAGTACTGGAAGTACTAGCCATTGCAATTAGACAAGAGGAGGAAATAAAAGGCATCCAAATTGGAAAAGAAAGAGTAAAGTTATCCTTATTTGCAGACAACATGATATTGTATGTAAAAAACCCAAAAGACTCCATTAAAAAACTAATTGACTTAATAAATGAATTTGGCAATGTAGCAGGATACAAAATTAACGCCAAGAAATCTATGGCATTTCTATACACCAACAGCGAACTTATAGAAACTGAGACTAAAAAAGCAATTCCATTTACCATCGCACCAAAAAAATTAAGATACCTAGGAATAAACTTAACTAAGGAAATAAAGGACCTATATGTGGAAAACTACACGATACTGAAAAAAGAGATAGAGGAAGATGTAAACAGATGGAAGAACATACCATGTTCATGGATTGGTAGAATCAACATCATCAAAATGTCCATACTTCCTAAAGCAATCTATAGGTTCAATGCGCTCCCCATTAAAATACCAGTGGCATATTTCACCGACCTAGAAAGAATTCTTCAAAAGCTCATTTGGAACAATAAAAGACCCCGAATAGCCACAGCAATCCTGAGAAAGAAGAGTAAAGTAGGAGGGATCTCAATACCAGACTTCAAGCTGTATTACAAAGCCACTGTTCTCAAAACAGCCTGGTTCTGGCACAAGAACAGATATATAGATCAATGGAATAGAATGGAAAACCCAGATATCAACCCAAATCACTATGCTCAATTAATATTTGACAAAGGGGGCACAAATATACAATGGAGTCAAGACAGTCTCTTCAATAAATGGTGTTGGGAAAATTGGACAGATACATGCAAAAGAATTAAACCAACTTACACAGACACAAAAATAAACTCAAAATGGATACAGCACTTAAACATAAGACGGGAAACCATAAAAATACTAGAGGCATCCACAGGCAGCAAAATCTCAGACATATGCCAAAAGAATTTCTTCACTGATACTGCCCCTAGGGCAATGGAAGCTAAAGAGAAAAAATAAACAAATGGGACTACATCAAAATAAAAAGCTTTTTTTACAGAAAAAGAAACCATCAACAAAACAACAAGAAAGCCCACTGTATGGGAGAACAAATTTGCAAATGTTATCACTGGTAAAGGTTTAATCTCCAACATCTATAGACAGCTTATACAACTAAATAAAGGGAAAATGAATGATCCAATTAAAAAATGGGCAATGGACCTAAATAGAATATTTTCAAACGAAGACAAAAGGAAGGCCAAGAGGCACATGAAAACATGCTCAAAGTCACTAATTATCCGAGAAATGCAAATCAAAACAACAATGCGGTACCATCTCACACCTGTCAGAATAGCCAACATCAACAAATCAACAAACGACAAGTGTTGGTGAGGTTGTGTAGAAATAGGAACCCTCATACACTGCTGGTGGGAATGCAGACTGGTGCAACCACTATGGAGAACAGTATGGAGTTTCCTCAAAAAACTGAAAATGGAACTCCCATTTGACCCAGTAATCCCACTCCTAGGAATATATCCCAAGAAACTAGAAACACCAATCAGAAAGGATATATGCACCCCTATGTTCATAGCAGCACAATCTACAATATCTAGAATTTGGAAACAGCCTAGGTGCCCGTCAACAGAGGATTGGATCAAAAAACTATGGTACATCTACACAATGGAATACTATGCTGCCATAAAAAAGGATTTCTCATCATTTGCAGCAACCTGGATAGAATTAGAGAACATCATGCTGAGTGAAATAAGCCAGTCAATGAAAGAGAAATACCACATGACCTCACTCACTTATGGATATTAAAGAACATTATAAACTGATGAACCAAAAGACAGATATAAAGACACTAAAGCAACAAGCAGACTGTCAAATTACAGCGGGGAGGGTAGGAATATCTGGGGGAGATAAGAGATCAACCGAAGGACTTGTATACATGCATATAAGTACAACCAATGGACACAAAACTCTGGGGAGGGAGGGTATGTATGGGAAGGAGGGGCAATGTTAAAATATGTACACAGATAGTAATTTAATATAAATAAATAAATAAATAAATAAATAAATAAATAAATAAATCCAAATGGCCCCAAGGCCTGGGAGCCACTATAATGTCAGCTCCCTCGTCCCCCTACCTGTTCTTCAGCGTCATATACCTATATATAATTTTCCAAATCTTTATTAGCTTAAAGATTTTGGAGCATTGCTAGGTTAAATAATAAACATCTAAATATTTTTAAGTAACATAAAATACTAAAACATTAGTTGCTAAATAAGTTTTAATTCACCTGCTCTTACTTTTATTACAGAAGGTCTCTTGGACTTTGTTAAAGACATATTTTCTTTTTTAAAAAAAAATAATTAATTTATTTATTTATTTTAAATCAATCTTTATTGTTCATATTATTACAAAGGTTCCTCATTTCTTCCCCCCTCCACCAGGTTCCCACCCCACCCTCTGCCCCCTCCCCATCCCCCATTGTCCTCATCCATAGGTGCACAGTTTAGGTTCAGTCTCTTCCTCCCTCCCTTTCCCCGATAGTAAATCCCTTTTCAGATAGTAAATCAGTTACTTAGCATTTTCTCATATCAATAATATCTCCACATGCCCAATGATACACTTCACACAAAAGACATTTCCAAATAGGTCAACCAACCTCATCCAGGCCCCGCCCAAGGTACTCACAAATCAACACCCCAACGCTATACTAACTCAACACATCCAAATCTAAGCCTTCATCACTTGATTCAGCAGACCCTCAAGTTCCTGCAAAAGTTTCCAGCCATGTCTGAGAGGCAGCCTTGGGGCGGGTACAGGCGAAGAGCGAGCTGTTCTGGGCCTGGCTGCTCCGGGCCTGGCCTCCGTTGCTCTGGTTCAGCTGCTCCGGGTCTGGCCACTGCCGCTCCTGATCTGGTTGCTCTGGACTTGGCTGCTGCTGCTCCGGGCCTGGCCGCATCCGACCCGGCTGCTCCGGGGGGCCTGGCCACTCCCAGCCTGGCAGCTGCTGCTCCGGGCCTGGCCACTCCCAGCCTTAAAGACATATTTTCTTGAAAGTTAAAGTATATTTAAAGTGTGTTCATAAATGTCAATCTAAGAAATATTGGCTATTTTTTTTTTAATTATCATTGAAAAATTAAGATTTCTAAAAATGCTAATACATTTTAGCCCTAGCTGGTTTGGCTCAGTGGATAGAGCCACTGAGCCAAACCGGTTTTGGCAACCCCTCACTTTTTATTAACACAAATTCCCCTAAAGCAAAGCAGGTACACATATAAAAGGTAAGGTTTGGTATCAAGTTGGGGGAACTGATTTCAGCTGTTCCAGCAGCAGGTAGTAATATATGCAGATTTTCAGCCCTACTCAAAGTCCGAAGTTCACCAACCTTTTGATGAACTTCTGCATTTATGACCTGCTGGAATTAGACCCCAGCATGCAAGTCCATGCATTATGACTCTTATTTGGCTGTTAGTAGCAGTATTACTTGTTGGCACAGAATTGGGGCCTCCCTACAAAGGTCCTTCCTGCCTAGAACCTCCCCCTCTTCTTTTCTGGAGACCTCAAGGACCGGTTCTGGTTGATAGTATTCAGGTTCACCCCTATCATTCTAACCTTTGCGGGGTCTGGGTTCCTCATGCCATGTCTAAATCTTTAAAAGTCATCGATCGATCTGACAGACTGGAAAATGAAGCATGTTCAATCCTTTCTAAATATACTTTCCTAGCTTCAAATTAAAGAATACATGGAAAGCTAATTTTCTTGTGACTGAAAGTCAGAAATATGTCCAAATTGATTGAGTTGAATTATTGATATGTGTGTCTGTGTGTTCTGTGGATGGATTGGTAATGTTTGAATGACTTAGAAAATATAGATATATGTACTTCATAAATTGTTACACATTTATTCCATAAAATTAGTTTCTCATCTCAGCAAATTCTCCAGTTATGTTACAATCAAATTCTTTTGTAATTTATTTTCCTCTGACAGTAATGGCATAAAAAATTTAGAAAGTGCAATTGTACACTCTGGCCAGTGTGTCTCAGCTGGTTGAAGCATCATCCCATGCACCGAAAGCTGGTGGTTTCAGTTCCTGATCAGGGCACATACCTAGGTTGTGGGTTCAATCCTGTTCAGGCTATATATGGGAGGCAACTGATGTTTCTCTCTAACATTGATCTTTCTCCCTCTCTCAATCAACAAAAACATATCTGCAGGTGAGGATTAAAAGTAAAAAATGTAATTGTATTTGAAGTGTATAAAATCCGATTCTTTTTTCAATAAAAACATAAATTAGAGTAAATCTAGAGAAAAAGGTAAAATTATTTTAATATTTCAAAAAGATTTCCTTCTAAAAGAGTCTAAATTCTCTATTAAAATTAAGAGACAAAATATACATTATAGTTAATGAGTATAAAACATTTTAAATAAAATTAGTTGAATAAAGTTGGCTTTAAAAGTTTTTTTTTTCATTGAAATTTAGTTGCATCTTACCTAATATTTCAATAAAAACAAAACCATCTGCCATTCTAGTGTTCAGAATCATCTAGGTGCCGATGTAAAGAGTTGCTCCATGACACAGGTTATGTGTGGACCTGCATTTACATAAATTGATGAGTAAAATGCAGTTCGTTTGCATCACCAGGTGTTCCTTATCGTCCTAAATTTCCCACCAATTCAGCAGCATCTCCAGGCCCCTGAACTGTAGGGAACAGAGGATGGATGTTTAGAATGAACGGGAAGTGGCATTTTGTGATTTAAGACCTGGTGCGCTCAGGCAGCAGGGGAAGATCTGCCAGGGACCGTCCCTGCTGCTCTTGCTGCTCGACCCCTTGGAAGCCGCATCTGCTGTCTCACGATGTGGCCACAGCACAGCCACAGCCTCCCTGGCACTTTGATGTGGTAGTTTTTTGTCTCCAGGACACAAGGCAAAAAACCAGGGGCTGTGTTTCATGGGGGCCTACAAGTGCTAGTTATGAGAGAGGATGTTCAAGGTTGGTAATTGCCCTGCGCCAGTCAGTGCTGAATGCTGGTGAGGGACATAGGCACTCACAGGCCTTGGAGAAAAGTTAGTGTGTGTGTGGATGGGTGTGTGTGTCTGTGTGCGAAGCTCTCACTGCACATAGCCCAAGCCCATGCAACTCAACATTTGAACATTCTGGTGATAGAATGGGGAAATGACACAATCCCCAGAGGAAAGAAAATGAGGAGTCACCAAGAAAGGAAATTAGTGAAATTGAAGCATGCAACATGACAGAAAAAGAATTCAGAGTAATGGTTGTACAATTCATTCACTGGATGGATGAGAAAATCAACAACCTATGCAAGAGTCAGGAAGAAATGAAAAGTGACATAGCTACAATCAAAAACACCATGGCAGGTTTCAACAGTAGACTAGAAGAAGCAGAGGACCGAATTAGTGTGTTAGAAGATAAGGTAGAGAAACAAGTTCAATATGAACAGTAACTGGAGGAAGAAATTTAAAAAGCAGGAGGAGAGCCTAAGGGAGCTTTGGGACAATACAAAACAGAGTAACATATGTATAATAGGGCTGCCAGAAGGACAAGAAGAGTAGCAAGGATTAGAAAATCTATTTGAAGAATAATAACAGAAAACTTCCCAGATATGGGGAAGAAAAAAAGTTACACAAGTACAGAGAGTCCCAAGCAAGATGAATCCCAAAAGACCCACACCAAGACACATTATAATTACAATGGCAAATGTTCACAACAAAGAGAGGATCTTAAAGGCTGCAAGGAGAGAGGGAGAGAGACAGAGAAAGAGAGAGAGAGAGAGATCTACAAAGGCTCCCCCATCAGATTATCAAATGATTTCTCAACAGCAACACATCAAGCTAGAAGGGAATGGAAAGAGGTATACAGAGTGTTGCAAAGCAAAGAACTAAATCCAAGAATACCATATCCAGCAAGACTATCAATCAAAATTAAAGGGGAAATCAGGAGCTTTGCAGACAAAAAAAAAAAAAAGAAAGAAAGAAAAAGAGTTTATCACTACCAAGCCAGCAATGCAAGAAATGCTAAAGGGAATGCTGTAAAAAGAATAAGAAAGAACACAAGCACAAAAATAGAAATGACTACAAAGAAGTACCTTTCAATAATAACTTTAAATGTAAATGAACTAAATGCTCCCATTAAAAGACATTGAGTGGCTGAATGGATTAAATAAATAAATAAATAAATAAATAAGTAAATAAGAAAAGACAATCCATATATATGCTGTCTACAAGAGACCCATCTCAGAACAAGGGACTCTCACAGACTGAAAGTGAAGGGGTAGATGCTGAAACCGGTTTGGCTCAGTGGATAGAGCGTCAGCCTGTGGACTGAAAGGTCTCGGGTTCAATTCCTGTCAAGGGCATGTACCTTAGTTGCAGGCATATCCCCAGTAGGGGGTGTGCAGGAGGCGGCTGATCAATGTTTCTCTCTCATCCATGTTTTTAACTATCTCTCTCCCTTCCTCCCTGTAAAAAATAAAAAATACTTTTTTAATTTATTTTTTTTAAAGTGAGGGGTTCAGAGATTCAGAGAACTTGGTTACTATACTAAGTCTCCTCTGGCATTCCCAAGAATGCCTTCCAAATTTATATTACATGTCTAGTCTCTTTATTAATTTACCTCAGCTCCTTCTCCAGGTTCCTGAAACCTTCTAGATGCTGAGAAACACCTCAGCACCTGCAGGTTCCCCTCAGGTATTATTCTATTAACTCTGCCAACAATGTCACACAACAGATGCTGTTATCTGCCCCACCGTACAGAGGGGTAAATAGAGTCAGGACACCGTAGCACTCAGAGTAAAGGGGCCCCTCACAGGCACTGACAGCAAAACTCACAGGCCTCGTTCTGCATGTGGCACCTGCCCCGGCCTCTGTGGGCATAACTGCTCCCCTGGGCCCTCCCACACCTCCCCACTTGAGTCAGCAGTGATGCATTGTGGGATGAGGGTCCGCAGTTTCCTCTCCCTCCCGTAACCACTGCACCCATGAAGGGGGTGTGGCCCGATGCACTCACACCCCTCCTCAGGCTCTGCCACCCAGCCAGTGCGCCCAGCACAGCCCTGCCCGTCATCTATGCCTGGGGGCACCCTGCTTCCAACCCTCTCTTCCCTCCTATTCGCTCTCCTCTTGGCAGCCAGAGCATCTTGTCCCAAATGGGTATGTGCCCGACACCTCCTTGCTCCAAGCCCTCACTGGCTCCACTGTTCCCTAGACAAACATCAGCAGGGCGTGGCCATATGTTTATAGTGACATTGGTCACCTTATGACAGGGGACAACAGGCCCACACCAAGAGCTCTTGTTCTTGACTCTCCGTCACAAATGGAGAGCCCCGCTGTGATGACAGCTGTTCCCACGGAAGGGACCGGCCTCCCTGGCCTTCGGGTGCCCACAGGGGCTCCCATTTGGGGTGAAAAGAGCTGCCTTGTTCTGTGAACTCTAGGCCACCTGCCCATCAGGCTCAAGCCAAAGGCTCCCGGTGAGGTCAGTGGAAGGGCAAGGTCCCTGGATCAACTTCCCAGTGAATCACAGCCTTCAAGGCTGCCCCATCCCCAGCCCAGCTACCCCGGCCTCCTTTCAGCCCTGCCTGGGTAGCAGGGGCCTTTGCACGGGCTGCTTCTTTAGGTAAATCCTCTCCGCTTCCATCTTCAGCCGGTAAACGTCTTGAGATTCCTGCTAAGTCATTTCTGCCACAGAGACGCCCTCCCTGACCTCCCGCCCAGATCAGACGCCCTGTTAAACGTTCTCATAGCCCCGTGGAACTTACCTCAGTTTGCAAGTTTCCATTCAGCAGGTAGTCTCTAATGTCTGTCTGTCTGCTGGTCTGTCAGACCAGGAGGGCAGGAATTGTACCCGGTTTTGCTCTCCTGCGTATATGCCCAGCACGTAGCAAACCCTCCATCTAGTGTATTGACAGAGCATGCAGGCTCCTCAGGGCACCCCTCTCTGCTGGGAGACTGCAGGATTCTTCGCGGACACAGCAGAAGGGAGAGGCCCAGCCTGGTGCTGGTGCTGGCACTGCGGGAGCTACGCACGCACGTGCAGTCGTCTTGCCGCTGTTGTTGTTAGGATGGTGACGACGATGCCTTCTAAACCCAGAGACGGAGGGCAGAGCTCTGTGCCCTCCACTCCCCTCTGCCCCAGCCACCCTCCGCCGTGGAGCGAAGACCTGCAGAGTAGGGGCAATAATCCCACGGAAATGCTGGGGGCCCTGGCCCAGCTGCGTGGGACCGGGGGTGCTTTGGGGTACCGGCTCGGCAGCTGTCCTCTGTGGCCAGGTAAGGAGGGAGGGAGGGAGCGAGGGAGGGGAGCACCCAGTATTTCTGGACCCTCCTACTGGGCATGGCATCTTGCAAAGGATGCACATGGTTTGTTTGGATGATGAAGCGGGGCCCAGAGAGGTGACAGGACTGGCTAAGGTCACACAGCTTCTTTTTTTCTTTTTCTTTCTTTTTTTTTTTATTAATATATTTTATTGATTTTATACAGAGAGGAAGGGAGAGAGATAGAGAGTTAGAAACATCGATGAGAGTGAGTCATCGATCAGCTGCCTCTTGCACACCCCCTACTGGGGATATGCCCGCAACCAAGGTACATGCCCTTGACCGGAATCGAACCTGGGACCCCCCAGTCCCCAAGCCGACGCTCTATCCACTGAGCCAAACCGGTCCCGGCTTCTTTTTCTTTTTTGTTAATTGATTTTTTACAGAGAGGGAGAGGGATAGTGAGTTAGAAACATCGATGAGAGAGAATCATCGATCACCTGCCTCTTATACACCTCCTACTGGGGATGTGCCCGCAACCAAGGTACATGCCCTTGACCGGAATCGAACCTGGGACCTTTCAGTCCCTAGGCCAACGCTCTATCCACTGAGACAAACCGGTCAGGGCTAAGGTAAGACAGCTTCTGTGGTGGCGCTCACACTCCAGTCCCAGTCTTGCTGATGCAGAGACAATCTGGTAAGAGAACCAGAAAGTCAACCTCATTCCCTGAATGCCTGAAACCCTTCCAAATCCAAGTCTGTCCAACACCCCCACTTCAAACATCAGTCAGGGACACGTCCTCCAGGAAGCCCGCCTGGATTTCCCTGCCTGGCTCCGGCCCTACAGTCCTCAGCTTCCTGTCACAGGTACACGCACTGGCCAGGCCAGGATTCAAAATGGCTCACAAAGGGATTGTCTGAGACACGCCGCCGCCGCCCTCCCGGGAAACACCCTGCAGCGGCTGCAGGAAGGGCTGTGGGCCAGGCCTGCCCAGGACTCAAAGCTAATCTGAGGCTGTTTAGGAGTTAGCTCCTCCGTGACTCACCGTTTGGCGTTTGTGACCAGGCCAGGAGCTGGGGCTGCCAGAGGCGCCCTCATTAAACCAGAAGGCGATGGTGAGCACAGAGGCGCCACTGACTCACCGCAGCCAGGGCGCCGGCCAGGAGGCTCGCCTCTCCGGCCCCTGGGCCCCCAAGTCTGCTCTAAGAGGGTATGAGCCGGCATGAAGAGTCCCAGGAGGAGCTTCTAGCACAAAGTGGGAGGGGCGGGAGGCGGGAGGCGGGGCCGCAACCAAACTCCACTGACTTTACCTTCATGTCAAAAAGCTCTCATGCCAAACCTGTGCCAGGGATCCCAGCCTCCGCCTGCCTGCCCTCTCCCAGGGGACACCTCCCAGGACTCCATCCCGGCGGCGGGGAGAGGGAATCCTGCCTGCAGTGTGCATCCTGCCTCTCCTCTGAAAGGAGGTCAAGGCCAGTCAGCTCCCGAGAGGGTGCTCTGGCCTGCGGTCAGCTCAGGGCTGCAGCACGGCTTCTGTCCTGGGCCCTCGGAAGGAAGGAAGGAAGGAAGGAAGGAAGGAAGGAAGGAAGGAAGGAAGGAAGGAAGGATGCTATGACCTCATTGGTATGAAGAGAAGTAGAATGCAGACTGGATGATAGTCATTCTTCTGATTTTAAAGAAATGAGAACATGGTGAGGCACCGAAAGGCATTGTGGGTGCTGGGCAATGTTGGCAATTAGTTAAGGCCTTTGATCTGCCTGGCCAGATCCTGCTCACCATGGACTTAGCGTGTGCCTCAGTTTGCTTCTTTGTAGAATGGGCATGAGGTAGCAGTCACCTCGTGGGGCTCCGAGAGCCCCTTGAGATCCACTGAGGGGGGCTGGGCATGCGGGCTGCACGTGAGCTTCGCACGAAGGAGGCAAGGGTGCGATGCCTTCTCTCCTCATGACAGGAAAACCAGGCTCTGAGCCAGGAAAGGACCTGCCAGCAGCCACGTAACAGCCCTGTGGCTCAGTGGTTAGAGTATCGGCCCGTGCACCAAAGGGGTGGTGGGTTCAATTCGTAGTCAAGGGCACATGCCTGGGTTGCAGGTCCGTCTCTGACTCCCATCAGGGCATGTGAAGGAGGCAGCTGATTGGTCTTTCTCACATCAATGTTTCTCTCTCTCTCTCTCTCTCTCTCTCCCCCCCTCCCTTCTTCTCTCTTTTCCTCCTTTCCACTGTCTCTAAAAATCAATGGAGAAAATATCCTCGAGTGAGGATTAACAAACAAACAAAGCCACGCGATAAATGGTGGAATTGGGACTCGGAGGCCAGGATGAAGCAGCTCCCAGGCCCCACACGCGGATGGAAGTGGTTGGTCAAGTTATCCCAGTCCCAGGCCAGGAAGAGGGAGGGCTGGCAGGAGGGAGATGCCAGGACCGTGTCTGGCCTCAGTTCTGATGAGTGGCCTGGAGGGAGGGGCAGCCACCGGCAACCCAGGGCTGTGAGTGCAGGGCCCGTGGGATCCGGCGTTTCTCACCAGGACACAGCCTCCCTCTCCTCTCCCCTCTAACCCGGGCACAGCAGCTCGCCGGGGGGACAAGCTGGGCTGGGGGCCACTGTCTCCCCGACCCAGCCCCAGTGACAGCAACAAGCTGGAATGCGGGTTCTGCTGACTCAGGCCCCCTCTCGGGCAGCCACACTGCCCAGCCCGGGGCTGGGGAACTTGGGGAGACAGGACTCACATCTGGAGTGTTTTCACTGCTTGTCAGACCACAGGAGCCTCCCCAGGAAAGAACAGGACGGAAAACCCCGAAGCTCAGCCGGCCAGCTCCCAGGCTTCGGCTGTAGGTTCTCAGACAGAGGCCGCTGAGGCCCGGGGGTCCCGTGGGGGTCCAGCTGCTCTTGGCTTCCCTCTGGGCAGCAGGGAGGCCGGGGTGAGGTGCAGGCGGCTGGAAGGCCTGCTGGAGCAGCCAGCACAGGGAGAAAGGACCGACGTGGCACTCCCAGGCCACGTGAGCGCCTCTCTGGGCCTCAGTTGCTGCATCAGTAAAACAGGGTGAGAAAAAATACCCAGAATGCAAAGCCCCTGGCACAGCCCCTGTCCGGAGCCCGGAGCCCGGAGCCCAGAGCCCGCAGGTCAGGAGCCCGGGGGGGTTGGGGAAGGGTCGCTGAGATGGATGGGAGGCCTGAGAACAGAGCCACAGCGGCCCCTCCCCCGCCTCGGCCTGTCAGACCTGGAAGTGTGTTTGCTCACAGGGCACTCAGGGGTTAATGATGGGGAGTGGACAGGGCCCGGGTATTTAACTATTGAGGAAGCGCCAGCCGCAGACCAGAGGGGCCCCTGCTCACCTCCTTCTTCTCTGCAGCCCAGCTCCCGGCTCCCGGCTCCCGGCCCTGCTCACCGCCCTCCCCTCCGATGAAGCCTCCCCCTCTTCTGGCCTTCCTGGGCCTCCTGGGTAAGTGACCTCTGTGACCTCCTGACCCAGCCAGGAGCCCCAAACTCCCGGAGCCGCCCTGGGAGGGTGTGGCGGGTCATCCTGAGGCCCTTGATCCAGCACTGACCATTGGGGAGCACTGACCAGTGGGGGGGAAGGATACCTCGGAGATGGCCTGGGGGCAAGAGAAAGGAGCTGGCTGAGACTCCACAGAGCACACACTGGGGGCTCCGTCACCCACAGTCCACCCCCCACCCTCGCTTCCACGGTGGAAGGATCTGGAGGAACTGGGGGAGGTCCAGGGGGTTAGGAAGCCCAGCTGGTGGCATCCGGTGGCACTGGGTGGGAACAGGGCGCATCTGAGGGCACAGGCCTGCCACCTGGGGGAGGAGCAGGACCCGGGAGACACTAGGGGAGCAGTGGGGTTATCCTGGGAGGAGGCAGAGGGGAGCGGAGGGGATTGGGTGCAGTGACACGAGGGGGAGGAGAGGAGACCCAGGGGCCATGGCTGTCACGGAGGTATTATTACTGATTGGCGTGATGGATGCTGGGAGGGAGGTGCTGGGGACACGAGGCTAACTGGACGGCCAGAGAGCTGTCTGACTAGGATGGGAGGGGACCTCCGGGGACGCTCAGGGCACCGCCCGCCCCGCAGTGGCCCTGGCCGGCGGGAACCTGGTCCAGTTCGGGGTGATGATTGAGAAGGTGACCGGGAAGTCGGCGCTGCAGTACAACGACTACGGCTGCTACTGCGGCATCGGCGGCTCGCACTGGCCGGTGGACCCCACGGACTGGTGAGCCGGAGGCCGGGGGGGGGGGGGGGGGGGGGGGGGGGGGGGAGGGGCCGGGGGAGCATCCCTGGAGGAGGGAGGAGCCGAGCCATCCGGAAAGCGGGGCTGACAGCTCCTGGGAGCCCCCCAGCAGGCCCCGTGACCCTTCCAGGTGCTGCCACGCCCACGACTGCTGCTACGGGCGCCTGCAGAAGCGGGGCTGCGAGCCCAAGCTGGAGCGGTACCTCTTCTCCGCCAGCAGGAGCAACATCCTCTGCTGTGAGTGCCGGGAGGGGCGGGTCCCTGCCCCGCCTGGCGCCCAATCCAGAGAGCCCTGGCCTCCGGCGCTCCCCCGCCCCCACCCAGAGGCCTCCTGCTCCAGCGGGGAGCCCGGGGCAGAGCTGAGCCAGGCCCCTGAGGAGCCGGACCCACACACCCTCCCCAGGCCTGGCGGCAGCTCTGGGTAAACCCAGGATAGAGCCTCAGGGCACGGGCCCAGGCAGGGAGCTGGGGCTCTGATGGGACAGCAGACCCCGTGCCCGAAGGCCACCTCCCCCTGGGGCTGCCAGGCTGGGCCCCTGTGCTCAGCTCTGCCAGGTCCAAGGCCCGCCTGAACCAGCTCCCTTTCCACCGGTCCCCACCCTGAGAGGCAGCCCGAACCATGTCAGAGTACGAGGGCTTTACACAGCCTAGCCCCTGGGCGCCCTGCGAACCCAAACCCAGCCATCTCCCAGCTGCAAAGCGGGGGTGGCCTGGAGGGAGGGCAGGTGCCATGTGGGGCGCAGGGGCGGCCACAGCAGACTCAGCTCAGACCCGGGCTTGTGCTGGGGGAGGGCAGAGCCAGGACCACCGCCGCCGGGGGCAGATTTGGCTGTTTCTCTCTCCCGCAGCCTTCTCCTCGGCCGAGGCGGCTTGTGAGGGAGTGAGCTCCCCATCCCGGGGGGAAGGGGGAGTGGGGGTGCCTGCAAGGCCAGATGCCCCTGTCAAGGCAGTGCTGTGAGGTGCCAGGTGGGAACCCCTCAGAGGCCGCTGCCTCCTCATCTATAAAGTGGAGGTGGTCACACTTGCTCGCCCAGCTCCGGTCCAGCTCCTGCAAGAACCGCCCAAAAGAACGGGCTCAGCCCTTAAGCCCCTTCCAACTCAGTTTTGCTGAAATGGCAGCACGGAAAGTGGAGAGCGACCGCTGAGGGGGAAAGAGCGGAGGTTCCTGAGCGGGTGGGCGTATTCCTGGGACAGAGAGGAGCCAGAGCCGTGGGGCAGACAGGCGGGGAGGGAGCGAGGCTTAGGACCCTGGGGCCTGGTACCCCCTCTGCTCCGCCTGGGTGTGGGCACACACGTGGAGGGGGGTGGGTAAGGTAAATGTCAGAGAATCGTGTTCCGTCCACTCAGACACAAGCACAGACGGGGGCCCAGCTTCAGGCCCCGCGGCCTCCAGTCTGGGCGCAGGCTGCTCTGGGATTGGGTGGCTGTCATCCGTAATCTTCCTCTCTGCTTGATGGCTGCAATCCACCGTCAGCAGTACTCCACACGGGGCGGGAGCTGCCTAGAAATCCCCTGGTACCCCCCCCCCCCGGACCCTCCCCACACCGCTCCCGCAGATGAGTTAGTGGGCCAGCTGCAGGGTGGAAGCGGGTGGGGGAAGGGGAGGGCAGAGGGGCGAGCTGGGGGAGGAGGGACAAGCTGGCAGCCTCCCAGCGCCCTGGCCGGGCAGCCCTCCTGTGTCCGCCCTCTCTCACCATCCCTGTGACATCCCCATGAGAATGAGCTTCCGGCAGGACAGGGTGAGAATGTGGGCCGGAGCTCGGGTCCCTGACTCGCCTTGTCCCCGCAGCCGGCAGAACCACCTGCCAGCAAGAGACCTGCGAGTGTGACAGGACAGCAGCACTCTGCTTTCGCCAGAACCTGGACACCTATGACCGCAAATACGCCCACTACCCCAACAGGCTGTGCACAGGCCCCACCCCGCCCTGCTGAGGCCGCGCCCCTCCTCCCTGTGGCCTTCCGAGGCCCCGCCTCCTGCTGCCGCAGCCCAGGCCTGGGGAACATCGGCACCAAAGGCCCTCCTTATGGAACATTCCTTTCCTGCAAACCCATCCCGCCCTGAGGATGCCCAGAGTGTGGCCTAGACCATCGCTGGCCTCCCAGGCCATGCACCCTTAGGAAGAGACAGGCCCCAGAAGCTTCAGCGCCCAGTAGATTCTATAATCCACCCCTGGACTCTCAGTTCCCTCTTCTAACTTAATGCTTCCCATCCTATATAATAAAGAGGTAATATGCAAATTAACCCTCACACCCTCACAAGATGGCTGCCTACAACTAAACAACTGAACAAGCAGGCTGCATGGGGCAACTCAGCTGGGGGGGGGGGGGCAGGAGGGAAAACCAAGCTGGAAAGTGGGGGCAGTTGGGGGCAACTAGGCCAGCAGGGGGGGGGTCAGTTGGAGGCAACCAGGCCGGCAGGCAGGGTAGTAAAAGGAGACCCGGCCACTGATGGGGTGGTGGTGGGGGGCTCTTAGGGGCAACTGGGCTGGTGTAGGGGTGCAGTTGGGAGTGACCAAGCTGGTGGGAACGGGCAGTTGGAGGTGATTAGGCTGGCAAGGGGCAGTGAGGGGCGAATAGGCCAGCAGCAGGGAGGCAGTTAAGAGTGACCAGGCCAGCATGGAGGGGTAAGCGACCAGGCTGGTAGGGGGGACAGTTAGGAGCGATCAGGTCAGCACACAGAGGCAGTCAGGGGTGATCAGGCTGGCATGAAGGGGGGGAGGGGTGCAGTTAGGGATGACCAGGCAGGCCGGCAGGTGAGCGATTAGAAGGCAGCGGTCCAGGATTGTGAGAGGGATGTCCAATTGCCAGGGATCAGGCCTAAATCAGCTGCCAGACATTCCCCAAGGGATCCCGGATTGGAGACGGTGCAGATGGGCTGAGAGGATCCCCAAACCACCCACACGAATTTTGTGCACCAAGCCTCTAGTAATTCTAATATTCTCAGATTCTGTCTTTATAGAATTTGATTTCATTCACTCTTTCATTCTTTTTTTTTTTGAGCACCACCCATGTGTGGGCAATGAGCTAAGCACTGGGAAGCAGCTGAAACTAACCAGTAAGGGTGGCCCCTGCATGCGATTCCAACATTCTGTCCTTTTGAAAACCCAATAAACCTGAGGGCTCTCACCCTGCAAGGAGGTGTAGCAATAGTGCCCTCTTGTGAACATTCTGAGAACAGCACCCTAATAAGGAATTAGTTACAACAGTCCCATCTTGTGGACATGGACATTAGGACAACTGACTAGTAAGTGGGTCAGTCACAATAGCGCATTCTGATGGACATTCTGAGGACAGCACCCTAGGAAGGGATTAGTCACCATAGAGTTCTCTGGAGACATTCTGAGAACAGTAAATTAGTAAGATATTAGTTGCAATAAAGTTCTTTGGTGACATTTTCAGGACAGTTCCCTAGTAAGGGGTTAGCTGCAATAATGCCCTCGTGTGGACATCCTGAGAATGGCACCCCAGTAAGGTATTAGCTTGCAAAACTAAGAATGGTACTTCTAAGAATGGTACCCTAGTAATGGATTCTGGAAGTCTAAAAATCTATTAGACAGAGAGGGCTCTCAAAGCCTTTGACATTTACCAGGCACTGTTCTATACAATTTTTTTAAAGATATTTTTATTGATTTCAGAAAGGAAGGGAGAGGGAGAGAGAGATACAGAATCATTGATTGGCTGCCTCCTGCACATCCCCTACTGGGGATCAAGTATGCAATCCAGGCATGTGCTGTTGCTCTATCCACTGAGCCAAACCAGCTAGAGCCGTAATTTTTAATTCATTGAAAGGAAGGGAGGAATGGAGGGAAGGAAATGGGGAAGGGAGGAGAGGGGAGAAGAGGGGAGGGGAAGATCAGCCATAGGGACTATGTCAATGCTGGAGAAGGGACCGTGTTGCCTGATTGTTTCATATCTTGCCTCTCCAATTTTGATGACTGGTATTGGTTTTGCTTTTGTTCTCACTTAGTCCCTAACAAAGCTATTAACGAAGAGCTCAGTTAAATAGCTTGCTTGGCATTCAGAGTTCGATTATGATTCCACGGACAATTGCCTGCTCCTTTGGGGTTCTCTGCAGTGTCGCTGCTAGACAGCGGAATGCTGTATTAGAAGTTCACTCCTCCATAAGCTTTTCTACAAACTGTGTTCCTGGCTCCTTGCCGAATGCTGATGTGTCCAACGAGCAGGCACACCCCGATCATTCCACACCGTAAATGCTGTGACAGCTCAGACTGGCGTTTCAGAGCCAAGGGTTCTTCCCACCGTCCTCCATCCAGTCTCCATCCTGTCCACTGATGCCACCTTCGCCTTCCCGCAGCTTGACTTCCATCACATCACTCCTCCACCACTGAACTGTCGTTAGCTCCCCATTGTTGCCAAACCCTGGCAGTCAAGCTTGGTGCCACCTGCCTTTCCAGCCTTGTTTATCCAGCTATTTCTCGATGCTTCCTGTCATTCCAGAGCACACCTCTGCTTTCCTGCCTTCACACCTCTGTCCAGTAGCTTCCTTCCACCTAAAGCTTCCCTATTCACAGGCTCCCTGTCCCACACGGGGTAGGACACATTTCCGATGCCGCCCTTCCCTAACGCTTTTCCACCAGGGGGATCCGCCCTCCTCTGAACAGCCGAGCAAGGTGTTCCTCCCTCCCCTGGTGCTGCTCACCCGTTATCTGAGTTCTGGGGTTGGGTTCCTATACAGTGGAGGCAGACTGCCCTGGGTTCAAACCTTTGTAAAATGATGACAGAACCACCAGCCTTAGGGTAGCTTTAAGGTTCAAATAAGATGATGTATTCGAAGTGCCTGGAGCATCTAGACTAGGTCACTTGACGTATCTTGCTTCCCCTGCTGTCTCCATCACAGAGTAGATGCTAAATAAATTCTGTCCCTACTGATCACTGGAACTGTTTCAGGGAAGTGGCATGATGCATATGGTAAACAGTATGCTAATATTTTAATAGCCCTCTGGCCCGCTATTCTGTTCATTTATCTTAAGTGGACACACATTTGAAAGTCATTAACCCTCAGTGCCCTAAGCGGATGCCCCAGAGGCAGAGGCAAGAGCACAGAATTCTCCTGGAGGGCTGCTGCCTATGGCGGTGGCCAAGGTCACAGGCACCCACGGGCCAGCTCCTGGCAGAGACAGTCAGAATACGCACTCAGGATCTTTGGAATCCACACAGCACATGGCCAGCCTTTGTAGCTCAGCCTCTCTCCACATGAATTGCACATCCTTAGTCAATTCTGTCCTAAGCTCGTGGGTCGGCCGGCTCTAGAGTTTTATTTATGCTGGTCTTTCTGTCCAAAATGACTTTGACCCCATTTTCACATCCCATCCCCCTTCCATGCCCGGTCCAATGTCACGTCCTCCAAAGAGCCTTCCTGGAGCTCCTTTGAACTCACAGCCCCCCCTCCCTACCCCCCATCAGCCCTTCTTCACGCAGGTCCAAGGCCCAGCCATGAGGACCCTCACACAGCACAGGTGCAGTCAATGCGGATGGGGCCTGGATGTCTGGGTGGGTGAACGAACTGCATAAAAACCGAGTCTCTTGAGATACCCAAGTCCCTCAGCCGCAGGGAGGTCCAGATCGCGCCTCTGGGGTGGAACGTGTTCCTTCTGCCACGCCGGAATCGAGGCAGCGGCAGGACTCTTGCTCCTTTACAACCACAAAAGCTCACCATGGCCCCAGTGCCCGCGGCGGGCAGCCAGAGCCACACTGGCGCAGGGCACCTACTATGGGGATTGCACCTCAAGGCACATGCACTGTGCGCACTGGGAAGGGCTCTGTGGTGTCCCTGCGATGTGGGAGCTCTACCCTGGATTCCCAGCTCGGCTTTCTCTAGGCACCAGGAGCGGTTACCAAGAGACAACCCCCCCACCCCCCACCCCCCACCCCCGTGGTATGTCACCTTTGGCTTCATCAACTGCCACTCAGCCCAGAGGGAAGCATGGTAATAAGTCGCCCAGACCAGGCAGCAGGCCCCTCCACCACCACCCAACCTGTCAGGGGGCCCTCGGCCCCAGCTGAACCCTGAACAGAGAATTAAGGAGGCCACAGTCTCAGGCAGGATGTTTCTAGAAGAACCGCAGGTTTACCGGGTCCAGAGTCTGGGCCCCATGGGCTCTGGAACCTGACAGCGGGCATGGCCCCAAGTCTCTGGGTCACGGGATGAGGTGAAAAACACACAAACGGGAGGAAGAACCTCCTGTTCTAGATACTCTGTATCATCGAGGTCACACGGAGCCCACTCTAAGGCTCCCTGACGCACAGAAACCAGAGGGAGAGCGTGGGAGTCTCGGGTTGCGAGGCCAAGGCGAGGCCTGGTGAACTGTCTTGATCTCAGGGTGACCAGAGCCCTGGTGTGGGCTGGGCCCTGCTGGAGGCGCTGAGGATTCTCCTCCCTCTGCTTTTTTTTTTTTTTTTTTAATATATATTTTATTGATTTTTCACAGAGAGTAAGAGAGAGACAAAGAGTTACAAACATCGATGAGACAGAATCTTCGATCAGCTGCCTCTTGCACACCCCCTACAGGGGATGTGCCCGCAACTAAGGTTCATGCCCTTGACCGGAATCGAACCTGGGACCTTTCAGTCCATAGGCCGATGCTCTATCCACTGAGCCACACCGGTTTGGGCCTCCCTCTGCTTTTTTGTGGCCACCCCCTACCCCTACTCCTACCCCCGCCACTTCGGAGGACGTCTAAGTGAGTCACTGCTGTCCGTGTCTAGCCCCCTCCTAGAATGGAGTTCTGGAGACCCCAGGTGGCAGCCACAGACAGCTGCTCCGGATTTCAGTGCTCCGTCATCAGAGCGGCTTAGGTATCGAGCAGAAGCCCCAGTGTCCAGCCTCGGGATGGCTCTGCTGTGTGCACCCACCAGCACCGACGCTCCGATCCGTGCTCCCCGCTCGGGAGGCCCCCGAGGCCCAGGCAGGGAAAACGCTCCGTGGGAAGGACACATCGTCCGCGCAAAGGTCTCCGAGGACACTCCACAGGTGCTCCCTGACCTGTGACTCATGTGGTCAGACAGGAACGACGCGCAGCTTTGTCGTTAAACTAGAATTTATTGGTATACAATAAATCTGTCATAGATAAAGTGGCACATCTTTGCAGCTTCTATTGCACCAAGTATTGAAGATTAAAAACACAAAGGAAAGAAACATTTGGTTTTGAAAACACTGCAAACAGCCAAGTAACAGTACTTTGGAAAATAAACACAAAAGGGTTGGAATGAACACATAGTGTGGAAGGGACGCACCTAGAGGAACGGGCTGCGGGCGGGGACGGTCACATTTCTCCGTGGCACTCCCAGGAGGGTCATGACCCCACGGAGGTCTTCCGTGTATCTCCGGACTGAAGCCAGAACGGGGACAGGGGAACAAGAGAAGGGTCACAGACACACACCCTCCCTCCCGAGGGGACGGCCGCCCGCCGGCACGTCCACCTCGGCAGCAGGAACACGGAGTCTGAGTCCTGGCTCTTCGCGCTGAGCCCGGTGCTGGTGGAAGATGCTGAAGGGCAGCCAGGGAGGCCGAGGCCCTCCCGCCGGGGAAAATGAACAAGGAGGGGGAAGATGTGAGGAGCCACATCAGCATTCCTCCGGTTTTGGTTGAGGGACTCCCAGGGGATCGAACCGCAGGCGGAATCAGGGCTGCGCTCTAACGCTTGCTGTGGACAGCTGGCAAGAGCGGCCTGCGGGGTGTGGACCGCAAAGGTCAGGGCAGACCACGGAGGTGCTGTCCAGTGATCACTACCTTCCACGGTCCCAGCACATTGAGCTGGGATGCCCTCCTTAAAATCACGTCACCAGGCAGTTCTGCTTTTACAGAAATACGCTCTGCACTGGACCACCCCCTTTTAAAATATTGCATGGACGCTCCCCATTGTCATGGAGCTATAAAATAGCCTTAAGGACGACAGAGACTAGAAAGTAACCCTGAAGGAATGGCTCAGAGCCTGAGGTGTTGAGGAATTTAGGTTGGGACTAAACAGGGCCGGGCAGCCCCCGGCCGGCTCTTCGTGGGGTCAGGCCGCGATGCACGTTGGCCCCATGCTGTGCAAACAGGTTGTGACTGGTGCTCACTATCTCCACTTCCGTGGTCCCTGTCCCCGTATTGGAACGAGATTGTGGGGGATTTGCTACGATTTATGCCACCTGGATCTCCAATTCAACATCAGCGGAAGAACACGATTTGCTTTAAAGTCAGGAAAACATGACTTGCAAAGAGTTCGTGATTGAATCACGTCAGAAAGACAGCTGGAAGGCCCCAGAGTTCACACCTGTTCCGCGAGCTGAGCTGATGAGCCGTGGACACTGAGAATGGCAAACAGGAAACTGCACCGCACTCTGTTCTAAAGGTTTGCTACGGAGCCTGGAGGTAAAAAGGTTCAGAGTTATGCATCTGCCCAGAGGGAGTCAGAGAGGCCACAGGTGTGATGCTGAAACCATTGCGACGAAGACCCTTCTGGTCAGAGCGACTTAATTGGCTCTGACTAGGAATCCAAGTGTCCTTTAACTGACGATTTGAGCTGGACGTTTCAGAGGTAAACTGATAGCATTTTCTGTTAACCCAGTAAAACCCAGGCAGAGGCTCAAGTTTCTCAGCATGAGAGAAGCTGCACATTGATGACGGACTCACCAGGAGTGCAGTTCAAGGCCAAGTCCTTCTAATATCTACCACCACCCCCAACAGTATTGTTTCCCATCGCAGAAGCATCGGGGGTGCAGGGCAGTGTACACTACCCAGCAAGGCTCCCTTGAAGCCCAGCACCTACTGCCTCAGTCAAAAGGGGTTTGGAAATGCTTCCGGAGCTTATAGAAGAAACCACACCACCTCAACTTCCATTTGAGATTCTCCTTTCCGCCACCGTTCCTCCGCCAGTGCGGAAAGCACATGTTCCACACCGAAAAGTTAGAATACACACATCCATGCCCTCTCTCTAGCATCTCCTGTGGCAACTATATTACTAGCAGTTGTGGTTCTATGTTGTTTTAATACATCTATCTCTAGGACAAAGCTGTTGCCGCTACAATTTTGACTTTTAAAAAATCTTTTTATTTTTTTAATCCTCACCCAAGAATATGTTTTTATTGATTTTAGAGGAGGGAGGAAGAGAGAGGGAGAGAGAAACATCAATCAGCCACAGCCTGTACACACCTAGACGAGGGATGGAACCTGCAACCTGGGTATGTGCCCTGACCAGGAATCAAACTGTCTTTGCTAATAGGATGATGCTCCAACCAACAGAGCCACCTGGCCAGAGCTAAGAATATATATTTTTAAAATTCTTAAAACCTTTATATAGAGTTTATAAGACTAGGAAGCAGCTATGATCACTGCTCCAACGCTTCCTCCTGGCCTCATTACAAACTACTGAGACAATCCCATCTATCTACACTAATAAGAGAAAGATGCAAATTGACCGTACCTTTGTAACGCCCACCAGCCAATCAGTAGTATTCAAATTATCCCAACAAAGATGGCAGGTTAATTTGCATAAGCAGACGCCTAGCGGCCTGAGTGGGGTGAGACTCTTGCATTGTCACCATGGTGACGACGCAGGCGTTCCACACCACTCCAGCAGCTCCGGGCCTCTGGGCAGCGTGGGAAGGCAAAAAGGGCAGGGTGGCACAGGCCTCCATGTGCCTGTGCTGGAGGAGGACCTGATCAGCAGTGGCCACGGCTGCTGTGGGGCCTGGGGAGTGAGGCAGGGCCAGGCTGGTGACCCGAGGGTGGGCAACACCACACAATTTCAAATCGCATGCTGGGCTCCTGGTGTAACATAAATCTCTAAAAGCCAAGATGTGACGTAAGTTACAAAGACTCATTCCTAACTTGGAGAGCACACGAGTAACTGTGGTAGGTACCAGTTACTGACAGTAGCCATTCAGGACTAAACACAGCCTCCATTTTGACTGCCAATAAAGTAATTTTCAAGTGACTATGAAAGCAACTAAATATATGGATTTCATGCACCTCATACTTCAGTGACACAGAGCAATAAAATCTAAATTCAAACCTTAGCTAGAAGTTATCACTGAAGTTGGATACACATATCCCATCCTATATAATAAAAGCCTAATATGCTAAGTGTCCGACCAGTTGCCCACCAGGGGGCAGGTGCTCCAACCAGCAGGTTAACTTGCTGCTGGGGTCCAACCAATCAGAACTGGGTGAGATGGGCTGGACACACCCTGGAGCCCTTCCATGGTCCCTCTCCAGCTGGCCAACCTCACATGGTCCCTGCCCGGACCCGATCATGCACCACTGGGGTCCCGTGGCCTGGCCTGCACCCTCTCTCAATCTGGGGCCCTTCAGGGGATACAGGAGAGTGGTTTTGGCCCAATCCATGCAGGCCAGGCCGAGGGACCCCGCCAGTGCTATGCATTGGCCTCTAGTCCTGAATAATGAGAGGAATATGCTAATTAGTCAGGATATGCTAATTAATCACAACCAGTAAGATGCTTAATAGTCATGACCAGTCAGGTGCAGCCCAGTAGTGGCACCCAGAGGGAGTGTCCACCTGCGAGGCCGTCATGATCCTGCACTCCCAGTTCCTGGATGCCAGACGGAAACGCCGGAACTTCGGCAAACAGGCCACTAACGTCCTAAAGGAGTATTTCTATTCCCACCTGAGTAACCGTATCTCGGTGAGGAGGCTAAGAAGGAGTTCACCAAGAGGTCTGCATCACCATCTCTCAGATTTCTAACTGGTTTGGCAACAAGCGGATTCACTATAAGAAAAGTATCACAAAGTTTCAAGAAGAGGCAAACATCTATACCATCAAGACTGCCATGTCTGTCACCCACGGGGCCACAGCCAAACCAGCTCCCCAACACCCCTTCCTCCGCAGGCTCTGGCGGCTCTTCCAATCTTCAGGATCCGGAGTCATGTTTCTGGGAAATTCCTACCCTGCTTCCCAGGTGAATCACTCTGACCCTTGATGAGCCCCGGGGGCTACGGAGATAACTTCGGGGGAGGCCAGATGTAGAGCCCTCAGGAAATGAGGGACAAACGGCGGCTGGCAAGAGGCTGTGACCCCGTCCTCAGTGACATCCCCAAAGGAAGGACCAGGGAGCATTCATTCCGAACTTCCAACTGATCTCACCCCTCAGGCCACAGGATGGGGGCACGAAGTGACTCTTGACGAAAGGACAAACGCATCCAGAGGACAAGCCCCAGACACAGGAGAAGCACAAGGTGGAGAAGGGCAAATGGGGTTCCCCTTCCCCAGCCGACTCAGTGCTGGGGTTGCCGACTACATGGCAAGGAGAAGGGGGTCCCCTAAGGGGAAGGTGGCGTCTGTCTCCCCTTTTGTCTCTTCAATTCTCTTTTCCCGGGGCTGGTGATGGTCATGGGAGCCTGCAGGTGTAGCTTGGTGCGGCCACCCTCACCTCCCTGGGCCGGCGATGGTCGCAGGAGACTACGGCGTGGCTTGGCACCGCTGCCCTCACCTCCCAGAGCGGGAATGGTCCCGGAGGCTGTGGGTTTGGAGCCATTACCCAGGCTACTTGGCACCACCTTGAATGCAAATTAACCTGCCATCTTTGTTG
The DNA here is from genome assembly GCA_036971965.1 of Nyctalus aviator. Taxonomy (NCBI): domain Eukaryota; kingdom Metazoa; phylum Chordata; class Mammalia; order Chiroptera; family Vespertilionidae; genus Nyctalus; species Nyctalus aviator. The sequence goes on from CM072923.1 coordinate 184,632,470, forward strand.
GGTTTATTTGCATACCCACTTCTGATTGGCTGGTGGGTGTTGCAGAGATATGGTCAACTTGCATCTTTCTCTTTTATTAGCTTGCTTCCTCATCGCCTCTGTGGAAATACCAGGGAACAGGAAGTCCTCCCCCTCCTTGCCAGGGCAACCACTGAGAGAAGGGGAGTGCCCCGAGACCAAAGCAAGCCCAGCAACCCACATGCTCTGGGCCTCTCTTGGCAGTGACAGAGGCAGAGTGAGGGGGTGTACATGGGGTGCCTCCGGGGCTGCTGCCACCATCTTTGTGGCTATGGGTGCCATTTTTGTCACAGAGTGATGGTCAATTAGAATATAACCCTTTTATCGGTATAATTTTTTTGCAGCTTCTAAAACTTCTAAAGTCTAGTAGTGCCCAAGGCCACCTTCATTAACCAAGTAAAGCAATTCCACTTAAGGGTCTCCCTTAAGCTATTTCTGACTCCTATTCTGCTTAATTTCTGGCACACAATCTTGCCTGTGCTGAGAAAATGTGGTCTCCCCCACTCTTGTAGTACAAAACCAACAAGGAATGTTCATTCCGAGGACAGCTGGAGTCAGGACTCACCCAGAGGTGGAAGCCCTGACCTCACGGTGGGGACAGTGAGGCCGCAGGGACCTGGCTCTGGCGCTCACACTCAGGACTCGGCAAGAGGCAAGGGGAAAGGCTGTGCAGCTTCTCAGACGGCTAAGTACTACGATGTATTACACCAGGAAGATGCCCAAACCATAATGTCCTGGGAGCAATTCCTAGAGACAATTGATGCTCCAACCACAAAGAAAAAAAAGCTAAACTTAAAACATCATTAATCTGAAGAAAGCAAACCACTCTGACAGACAATTGGATGAATCCAGGGCCGGCCCAGGCTAAATGCCTACACAGGTCAGTGCTTTCTTGTAGTTTCTTAGTCTCGGGCCTTTGAGATCTAAGGTGGGGGAGATGACAATTCACCTTTTGATTCAGCATTCCTTATTCGTTGAAATACTAGGTCCCCAAAGACAAAGACTGTCCAAAACTGGCCACTTCCAATGTCAGTTTTAAAGCTCACATCCACCTAAGTCAGTTTTAGGAAGATCGGCTCTCCACTGCTCAGAACCGTGGAGTCACCCGGAGTCCTCAGCCAAAGCACACCCTCTGCCCTGCTAGTCCCACCCAATTCCCTGACAGTCTGGGATGGGCGCTGGAGATCTCTAACAGTGTCAGAATCCCCAAGGGTTTTATATAAAGAGAAATAAATGCAGCATTTTATGGGATTTCATTTTTCACAATACTAAAAAACTTAGCAACAGGCCAAGTTACCTTTTATTTTTCTGAAGGCAGCTAAGTCTAGAAAAGTGGGGAAGGAAACGGTTATTTACAATGTGAAGGCAAAAAACCTTATTCTTCCAGACATTCTCTCCTACAAAGTCAAGTAACTCTTTAGACACTTCCCAGGCAAACACTCAAGGATCCCTCGATTTCTGCCTTCCATACTATCCGAATCCAGAACTGTATTATCTTCCCATCTTCCAAAAACTCAACAACACTATCACTTTAATTAAGCAAAGCCCAGGCTTACTTAACAGTCAGGTGCATGTATCTATGGCTTGAGTGTAAACGAACTAGCAGCACCTGCATCCTGTCTGCAATGACATCAGATCTGGAAGGAGAGATGCAGTTGACTCCCCCCTGACTGCAGGCCACACCCTCCCTCGCGTTACTTTGGGAGAACACTTCCTGAAGTATTTTCTGATTAACTTGGATTAAAAGAAAAATAAACCTAAACATGTTCCTGAGTTGCGGATCATTTACAAACTATCCTGCATATTAACGTATCTGTTTGAAAATGAAGGAGAATCAAAGGAAACTTGTCATTCTGCGCTTCTAACAATCTAAACCACTTCATGAACAGTTTCAGCAAAACTCACCCCAAAGGTTAAGGGAATATCCCAGGGTCACAGAACTCTTGATTTCAGAACAAATCAAACCATACCTGACAGGTTTTCCCTGATCTACTACTCTCCACCCTAACACTCAAACTTTTTATCACAGAATGTGAGTGGCTTCACTGAACTTTCATGAAATAAAACACATCTCTAACAGAAGGCTGGCAGAAAAAGGTGACCTGAGGTCACTAACGCCGAGGTTGTGCTCCTGGGTGGGTTCTGGGCGGTCCTAAGGCCTGCCTCCCGGAAGCCGGGGCACGGCACCCCACTTCCACTCGCTTCTTACGACTCCGGCAGGCAGTGGCGTCAGATGTTGAGAGCGGCGAAGGTCTTCACCAAGGTGACCTGCTCGCTGGCCTCCGCTTCGCTCCCGTTGTCCCTGTGGCCGCTCCTGCTCTCGAGGGCTTTGAGCCGGTGCCGCTCCTCCTGCCGCTTCTTCTTCTCCAAGCGCTGCTGCTCCCGGCGCTGCTTGTTGGTGACCTGGAGGAGGAGACGCTGGGTGAGCCGTCTGCGAAGGAGATGCGGGGCTGACAGAGCAAAGAGCACAGCTGCCTTCCAACAAGACGGAACAGAGAAAACCCACCTACCAGACCAAACACAATGGGGTTTCCATTACTGCTCAAACTTCCATGTAAATGTATCTCCCCTTGCTGAGCTAGCAAACAAACCAATCCCGTTCTCCTCATAAACCGATCAAAGTGACCTAAGAAACATTCACCCTGCTCCAACAGAGACAACCCTCAGACAGGCCACAGGCCGCCTTCCCTGCAGCCGAATGCTCAGGGGACCCTCACCAACGCCGCAGGTTAGCCTCTGCCTGTGGCCTTTTACTTTATGCTGCATTCGGAGCTAGAACTTCCTGTGAAAGTCTTTAAAATGGTGTCATATATTACCTGTGGGCATGCGGGGAGGGAGATATACAACTTCTTGACAATTTACCAAGAAGCCTTTAAAATTTTCAAATATCCATGCCCTCTAGCCAGCCTGTCAAGTCCTCTTCTGGGGCTCTAGCCAAGAAAGCAATGCAAAATACACAGATTCATACAAATAAACTATGAGAGTGTTCACTGCAGATGATGGTATGTGTAAACATGGGATGCTACAGCGTGAATGCCTGTGGACAGCAGCCATCCACAGGGTGGGAGGTGGGACAGTGTCTACAGAGTACAATCCAGCGTGCACTTCCTTCCAGTCATCACTGCGTATGCCAGACAGGACAAGCGAGATCTTCGCTCAGTTTCCTGCTACACCTGTATGTACTCCCCATATTTTCTACAATCACTACTTATAAATGGAAAGAAAAATTACACAGTGAAATGAGCTCCACGTTCCCACCACTGCCACCGGATGACAGCAGCCCACCCTCTGCCCTGGAAGCCCCTTCCGTACCTTTGGGAGGTTGTTTTTATTTGCTTTGTTCTCTTCACTAGGGCTGGCCTGCGCCTTAGTATTTTCAGTTCTGCCTTCATGTAAGCCCTGATTTCCAAAGATTCTGGAGCCACTGCCACCCTCCTCCCATAAAGGACCACTCTGCTTCAGCACTCGGCCACGGGACTCGAGGTTCTGCTCTGCATCTTCCAAAGAAAGACATTTTATTAAAACTGAGAACTAAGAGAGTCACACAACTCGGTGCTTGTTAAATGATTCAAAAGTACCTGGGACCCTCACTCACCGTCATTTGGAGACCAAGTATCTTAATAACAAGTCAGTACAGTGGGGAACACGGGGAAATTTTGATAAAATTTGGAAGGTAAGTTTAACAGTAATCTGCTAGCCATCAGCTTCCCACCAGCAGACTGATTTGTTTCATTAGACAAACCACTTCTAATGTAAGTATTTAGGGGGAAATCTTTCATTTGCAGCCAAAGAGAAAACAGGCTATAAGATGTGCCATACAGTAGAGGAGCCACGAGCTACATGTGACTATTTAAATTAAATTTAAAATGAATTCTTCAGTCTCAGCCACATGTCAAATACACAACATGCTAGAGACAGCACAGACACCAAATAGTGCCGTTTTTAAATCACAAAGACTGAGTTATTGCTTTCTAAAAGGCACAGCATATATATAAAGTGGATAATAAAATGCCCCATCACATAGAAAGCTATGCCTGGAACAGTATATGGCTCATAATAAGTCTTAAAATCATTTTATTTTTTTAAATATGTTTTCTTTATTTCATAGAGGAAGGGAGAGAGAGAGAGAGAGAGAGAGAGAGAGAGAGAAACATCAATAATGAGGGAGAATCATTGATCGGCTGCTTCCTGCACACCCCACACTGGGATGGAGCCCACAACCTGGCATGTGCCCTGACTGGGAATTGAACCCTGAGCTCCTGTTCATTTGTCGACGCTAAACCACTGAGCCACGGCGGCCAGGCTGGAAATCATTTTAAATAAATGACTTGAGAAAACAGTTACGACATCATATCTTTTTGCTTTCCTATCACAAAATTAAACTCAGTTCAAGTAAAAATAATTCTGAATTAGCACCAGTTGATAGATGCTAGCAATCTAAATATTTCCATTACAAAAATAAGGTATTTTTCTCTCCATTTTAATTATCATTTTTATTTTACGAAGAAGTCTTATTTCTAAAAGGATAAAGTGTTCCCTGACGCTCTCCACCCCTCCAAAACTGGGGGAGGTGGCCTTTCCACACCTTCCCCTGGCACCGTGAACCTCCACCTCCATTACGTACTGCTGTGCCCGTTTACTTATCTGTCTCCCCATCCCCACTGACTACTCTCCCCCAGATGCAGGACAAGAACCTAGAAAACCAGCTTGCATAGAAGTGCTCAATAAACAAGTGCTGGATGAGTGAGGAAAAGGACAGTATAATTACTACGGGTGACTTGATTAAACATCAGTATTTGAGAAATCACCAATACAATCATTTTGAAAGCTTATAAATATCAACCATGGACTTACTATTTCTTTTCCCCTGGTTCATCTGAAGCATGGCAATTATTGCAGATTCAATATTATAATTTTCAGCTTCCAGGTTCTGGACTACCAAATTAAAATCCTATCCAAGAAACAAAGAAACACTTCAAGACTCTAGGAATACTTTCCTCTCTCTCTCCTTCTTCTCTCTACTTCAATAACTTGGTAAACGAAATAATGTAATAATGAGGATTAAGACAAGGTTTCAAGATCTTTTCCATTTAGAATATGTCAATTTTCAATAAGGTTGGTCACGTGAAAAACCAGTTACTATAAATGAATTCCCTTTTAAAATGCTTTTACTTATAAAAACACGAATCAGAATAAAATAAATCCATATACTTCCTTAGGATTTTGAGCAGTATTGGGTCAAGTCTAGCAAACAGGAGAGAAATGAATAAACAGCTCTCATTAAGTCGTATCACACCACCTCATCAAACTACAAAGAGCACATGGACCTGCTTTGGCCCATCAGGTGTTGGCATGCTAACCGCGCTAAAAACTAGCAGGGGAACTAGGCACAGCAACGCTTGCTTATAAACCAGGGCTACTGCGGATAGGAATACTAACTGAACAGCCAGTCGCATTGCAAACTTTCTGAACTGCATCTTCCACCTCATCTCGCAGGTCGTCTTCAAAGTCGACTCCCTTTGTCTTGACCTTTTCTCTTTTATTTGATTCATCTTGACGAAGTATCTGAAACTATAAAAGGAATATTCAGAGTCATCACCATGGAACTCTTGCAAACTATGTTCAGAATCTTCAACACAGGAAGAAACTCTAATCTCAAAAACACTCACATCAATAGGGGGAAATTCCACAAACAACCTTAAGAGCTATGATTAGGCTCAATTTCACCCAGACAGTTCATCCAACCTACAATACAAGTATTAGAGAGAACGACCCATGAAGCGGTAGGAAGTGCTCAGTAAGAATGGCATTAGCGCTCCTTTGGTTTCCAGATGCTTATGTTTTGGCCATGGCTGCTGACTCAAATGGCACACATTTCTCAGCTGATTTCCAGAGGCGTGAGCCTAGCAAGTGATCCTCTGTCCTAGCACCTGCAGCAGGACAGCGCGTCTCAAAGACACAGGCATACGCCTCTCAGCTGGCTCCCTAAGCCTTTGTAAGCATCAGCAAGCTCTGAATTCCGGTCCCAGTTGGACAGTCACAGTGGCATGGCTCATCCAACCTCACGTGTGCACCACCACGCTCAAGGGAACCTGTCAATCCAAACCTGGCACCACAAAGAGCAGTCCCCTAGGATCCATGCAGCCTTTGCAGCCTATGCCTAAACCAGAAGGGCCCAAGGCATCCCTTTGCAGCTGCTCAGTCCCTGCTCCTCTGCTTGCTATTAATGCAGGGAGACGGGAGCTGGGCAAGGACCTTTCTATTTTCTGCATGTGAAAGTGTAAGTGCCGGACGCAGTGTTAATAAAAAGCAACCCATTATGAAAGTATATTCTAACAATTTGGCAATGTGTATCAGGAGTCTTTGAAATGTATCCAAAGAATTAATGTCAAGTACAGAAAGGACTTACATAAAAGTGCTCATCAAATTGCCAAACAGTGGTGAATAACTGACAACAAGCTATCGGTTTCATGGTGTGGGGGAGGCTAAATAACCACGGTAAATCCACAGAATGATGCCTCATGCCCACTAAAGGAAGGAACACACCACTACCATTATTATTTAACAATGTACAGGAGGCATTAGTCAATGCAATTAGCCAAAAGAAAAAAAAATTATAAATATCAAATTAAAAAGGAATAAAAGTTATTATTGTCAGACAATTCTATATCTAAAAATACTACACAAACAAAAAGAATTCTAACAAATCATATATTTTATAAAAATTTAATATCCAGAATATATAAAGAACTCTTACAACTCAACAACAACGAAAGTACAAATAACCCAATTAGAACCTGGGCAACGGCATTTCTTCAAAGATACAAATGGTCAAGAAGCTCAACATCATTAGCCATTAAGGAAATGCAAATCCAAACCACAAGGTACCACTTCACACCTGCAGGATGGCCATAGCCGTAATTTTAAAAAGGAAGAAAAAGGTAAGTATTGGTGGAGATGTGGAGAAAGTGGAATCCTCAGAGCAGTGCTAGTGGGAATGTAAACTAGTGCAGCCACTGTGGAAAACGGTGTGGCAGTTTCTCTCAGAGTCAAATATAGAATTATCGATCTTATGACCAGCAAGTCCACTCCTAGTATAAACCCAAAAGATTAAAAACAGGCACTCAAACAACTTTACACATAGATATTCATAGCAGAGTACTATTGATCTCTTCTGCAACCCCCCCACACACACACACCTCCCCGCCATTCCCTCTGAGATCTGTCATTCTGTTCCATGTATACATGTCTGTGGATCTATTTTGTTCGTCAGTTTATTTTGTTCATTAGATTCCACATATAAGTGAGATCATGCGATACTTGTTTTTCTCCAACTGGCTTATTTCGTTTAGCATAATCATCTCCAGGTCCAGAAGCATGGATTAAATTTAAAATTAAAAGTAATTTAAAATTTCTATATAAATTCTATCCATGGAATCAGAACTATCAGCTATTAGGAAAAGCAAAAGAATGGCAAGCAATTTTATCTGTCACTCTCATCTGAGCTAAAAAAGTAAAAACGAGTAAAACCCACAGATTCTTAAAGGCAATTCCATAAAAACATCACTGTTTTTAGCTCCAGGCACCCAGCCCACCTGGCTCCTTCTGAGCTGAGACTACAGAACACGGAGGCCTCACTCACATCAGTCTGGAGGTGAGCAGGAGCTTCCGAGTTGTCATTGATCCTCCTAACGCTGTCATAGTGCTCGCCGTATCGATATGCGATGTGTAACTCCCGCACGCTGCTTTTATCTGTACCTCGAATCTGGAAGCAAGAGAAAGGAGATGCTGGTGAGGATTTGGTTGGTGTCAACACATGGAGAGAAATGATACCCAGGAAGCCCAATCTACAGGCTGAATGTGAAATAAATTAGGAATAAGACTGGGTATGTCCAGAGCAACTTCTGACTTATCCTTCTCCCTTCCATGCATGTTTGCTTCACTGTATTTAGTATGGAACTGCATGCTGTACTGTGCTTAGTATGGAACTGTATGATTCAATGTGCTTAGTATGGAACTGTATGCTGCACTCTGCTTAGTATGGGACTGTATGGAACTATATGGAAATAAATCCATATAAAAACACACATTCAACAACCAAGGAAGATCCACAGTGAAGTTCAACTGGCGAAAGTTTCAGGCATTAGTGCCTCTCCAGATGCACAGGCTCCTTACAAGAGGGAAGGCCTATGGGCACAGCAAATTCGCTGGGCTAAAAGCACAAACAATTTGGAGGTGCTCTTTGAGAAAAAGAAAAATACAAGATTGCAAATATAGAAATGCCACAGCCCTTCCTAGGACCTAGAAGGAGGGCCATAAAAATGAGGCCTTCCACTTATGCTTCAATACTTCACAATATGCGTGTCCCTGTTGGTACAACAAAAATAGCGTTTTCCATTAACCACACACTGAGCAACACAAGCAAACTCAAACCTCCCACTTACATCAAGTTCAAAACAGTATTATTTAAAGTCAAGGGACACTACTTCCCTGGACACCTTGGAGGCACTCCTCACAAGACATTCTACATCAGTGTATCCCAAACTTTTGACATATGTGTACCCTTCTATAATTTTCGTAACGCTGAGTACCCCTCGTACTCATGAGAACATAGAATTAGGCGCAGCTAAGCACGGTGCAGTGCATATCCCCACCAAACTCCGGTGCAACGTGTACCCCCACCAAACTCTTCCCATACCCCTGGGGGGACGCGTACTACACTTTGGGAAACACTGTTAGGTGAACAGTACCCCTGGACCACTCCCCAGCAAGAGCAGCTCTCCCCAGAGTCACGTCACAAGGGTCAGCTTGGATGTACCCACCAAACACACCTCCTGACAGAAACTCTGAGTGATTCTGAATCTGCCATTTAGAAAGCCCAGTAACCATCTCTTTGTTAAAACTCTAAAATGTTAGCACTTCCTTCTTGTTTGACTGACAGTCAGGCACTACTGTTCATTTTAACACTATGTCTGCCCTAAAAGTACAGCAAAAACCATGGAACAAACAGGAACCACAAGGAACCAAAAGCTGCAACCATGAAGTTTTCTGCAGGTAAACCATTTAGGTCTCAAAGTACAGATGGTCTGCTTTTCACATGTACAAATACAGACAGCATCATTTATCTCCCAGGGGGAGTACTGGGAAAGGAAATTCGTTATTAGAATATCTGAATGACATAATCCCTAAAGTACTTACATATTCAAGTCATACTACTACATACACAGTATGAATAGGAAAAAAATAGGAAGAATAGTCACCAACAGTTGATTGCAATTTGCATGAGTAGGGAAGATTACAGAGGACTTTCACTTTCTACATCATGCAGGTCTATACCGTTCACAGAAGCATAGATTCCATTTGTAATCAGGGAAGAATGTAGGTTTCATATTCCCATTATTGTATGAGCCTACCATTTCAATGCGAGAGTTCTTACCCAGGAAGTAACAATCAAAACAATTTCAATTCTTAAATTTCATAAGATGCTTCACTGGGGTGAAGAGATATGGGGGGCGGGGAACCAGTGGACAGTTCCATTATACAACAAATATATTTATTTCAAACACATATACTTTCAATGTTCAGCAATCCATGAAAGATAGCTCTATAGAAATGTATTTTAAAACATTCTACCTATGCAGATTTATCTTTCACAACGACTTAGATAATTAAGAAATTAATATAAAGTTATCACCGGGACCGGGTTGGCTCAGTGGATAGAGCGTCGGCCTGCGGACTGAAAGGTCCCGGGTTCGATTCCGGTCAAGGGCATGTACCTTGGTTGCAGGCACATCCCAAGTAGGGGGTGTGCAGGAGGCAGCTGGTCGGTGTTTCTCTCTCATCGACGTTTCTAACTCTCTGTCCCTCTCAATTCCTCTCTGTATAAAATCAATAAAATATATTTTTAAAAATAAATAAATAAAATAATATAAAGTTATCGATGGAGAAAAAGCAGGCTATGGCTACTGAGTTGGCACTGAGTACTTTCCTCAAGAATGGGTCATTATGCTGTATATTCAAATTACTTTGATGACTTCTGCTGAACAGTAATCATTTAATGACAAAACATTGGAACAATGAAGAAGGTAACTGTTGGCTCACAGCCCACCCTCAGAGAATACCTCACTAAAGACATATAGCTCTCCCTGGTGTCGGTACACCCAACAACACTGCCCCAAAGGACAAACACACACATCATTTCCCTCACAGTAAAATCCCTCACCAGCCCATAAATTTTCTAATTTATTTTGCTTTAATTTTATTAAAAGGACATTATGCCGGACATAAAGGCTATATACAGCCAATTAGATAACATTCTAGAAAAGCAAAACTGTAAGAAACCAATCAGATTAGTGGTTATTGGGAGTGGAGACATGGGGAGCGAACTAGTGACTCAAAGAGGCATGAGGAAACTTTTGGGGGTAATGAAAATATTCTATGTGTTGTCCGTGGTGGTGGTTACAAGACTATTTTGTAAAAAAAAAAAAAAAAAAAGTATGCCTAAGAAGGGTTAATTCTGCTATATGCAAATTATATCTCTGTAAACTCCACTTTATTTTTAATAATCAAAGACTATGAATAAACAACTTACAAAGGAAAACATTTGCTGGTGGTCTATAAAAAGTGAGAAAAAAGGCCACAGTTGCCTTTATAATAATGATGATAACAATAATAATAATAATAAATAGAGATACATAAGTGTGTGTGTACATATAGACATGTCTGTATTTGTGTAGATTTGTTTAAAGGGTGTATAAAACACTGTGATACATATCTTTCCATATGTGTATAGCTAAGAATATGTGTGAATGACAGGGATACACACTAAAATTTTAACAGTAATAACCTTTAGGGAATGTGACTCTGGCTGATTTTTATTTGCCTTTATTAGTTTTTCTGAATTTTCAAATTTTTCTACATTTAGTATGTCTTACCTAATTTAAAAAAAAAGTTAGACCCAGAGGAGCACTAGAGGGGAGGACTGATAGAAATCACACACCCAGTCTGCAGGAGGAGAGCTACAAAGGACAGAAAGCACTCTGAATAAAAGGAGGAAAAGAAAGAGGGTGGCCTGCATATACTTTCTCCTCGACCTCTGACCTTCCAAACACAATGTTTGGTTTGATGGGTTGGGAGAGCAGGGTAATTCAGGATACCAAAGGTAAAGAAAGCTGAATGGACGGCTACTTCACCCAGTGGCTCCACAATGTGCTGTGCCACCCTCCAGCACAAACTGAACATTTCCTGTACGATTTCATCTGCCGTAGAAAACCACTGGGACCACAGATACAGCTGAGCGGTTCAGAGCAATGGAGCCTGCCATCCTACGCCATGAAATAAATTTTGTTATTCAGAATATCCTTTGTAGCAATGGTTAGTATAGTAAATCTGGTCTCACCTAAAAAACACAAACATGGTTGTGGGACTAGGTATACGTCAAAACTAAAGTTGTGTGCACTGATCCTTTAAAACCTCGCTTAGATATTTTACAGAATTATAGACAGTATTTCCACATCAGGCTCTCTGCCCCAAACTACCCAACTGACTGACTGTTGGATAATGTTTCTGAATTATACTCCAGACTCCATGTGAACTTGGCACAGGGTAATCGCAATCCACTAAATGCTTCTAGTCTTTGGTTAGGCTCAAAATCCAAGTTACCCTATACCAGTGGTCGGCAAACTCATTAGTCAACAGAGCCAAATATCAACAGTAAAATGATTGAAATTTCTTTTGAGAGCCGAAAACCTACTTCTGTGCATGGGCCACGAAGTTTCAATCGCACTGTACACGTGTGCGCCCACACGTGGTATTTTGTGGAAGAGCCACACTCAAGGGGCCAAAGAGCCATATGTGGCTCGCAAGCCGTGGTTTGCCGACCACTGCCCTATACAGTTCAATAGCACAGGTCATGCCTCGTCATCTTAGGACATCCCAAAAGCTAAGTTATAATGAAGAGCTTCAGATAAGCTATTTTTTTGTTTTTCTTAATCCTCACCCAAGGATATTTTTTCCATTGAGTTTTAGAGAGAGAGGAAGAGAGGGAGGGAGGGAGGATGAGGAAGAGAGAGAAAAAAAAACAAAAACACTGATGTGAGAGAGACACATGGATTGGATGCCTCCCACATGTGACCCAACCGGGGCCAGGGATTGAATCTGCAACCCAGGTACATGCCCGTGACTGGGAATTGAACCCACGACCTTTCAGTGTGTAGGCTGACGCACTAACCACTTAGGAAAACTGGTCAGGGCCAGATAAACTTTTGAATAGGTGACCTACCTGCCACAAAGGGGCATTAAGTTGATGAATCACCACATTCAATTGATGATTTCTTGCAAAGGCTACAATCGCATCATTGCCAGCAAATGTACCAGGCTTTGCCAAACTGGCCACTGGATGGAAATAGGAGAGAGAGAGAAATGAAGTCTTTATAATGGAAAAACCCAAACGCAAACATGCTTTAGTGCTTATTTAGCTCTAAATAATGAGAAACAAGGGTAGACGCTACAACGTCTGTCCATTAGCATTGTCAGAGTCTAGGAACTCAGATGCTTAAAGAGTATGTACACACGGGCACCGACCGTTCTAAAGAAAAGGACTCGTTTATTCTTTCAATAAATGTTTGCTGAATGTTTCTTATAAGCCTAACTCTAAAAAAAGACCCAGGAAATGTAACAATAAGCAATGATTATAATAGCTTGCATTAATGAATGCATATGATGTGTCAAGCACTGTGCTGCTCCTCAAGGATTATCACTTTTAATCCTCAAAACAATCCTGGGACAGGCATTATCATGCACACCACCTTAGAGATGAGGCACAGGGTAAGGTCACAACACCAGGACAAAACAGCTGAGATCACATCCCAGGCATCCTGACTCTAAGATCCTGGCTTTTGGTGACTCCATTATACAGCCAGTCAGTTTGCCCTTGAGAAGTTTATAACCGATGGGGCAAATAAGAAAACACATTACTGAAGCATAGAAGTGCTACAGGAAAGGATGTGTTGTAAAGAATCTGGCCTTACCCAAAGTTCTGACCTTTATCCCTGGCTCCTGAGAGATAACCTCTAACCCTTCAAATTTCCCAAGTGATAGGATGTCTTTGTTATTCAGTGGGCTCCTCTGCCACACCTGACAGTTTAAGTTAATGAGGTGACTCTTTGACCATACAATATCAGCCAGATCTGGAAAAGGAGCTAGGCAATCAATCAAACCCACACAATGAAACGCCAATAAAAACTCTGGACACCAAAGTTCAGGTGAGCTTCGTGGCTGACAATATCTATCCCACATGGATGCCAGGAGGAGGATGCATCCTGAGGACAAAAAAAGCTTTGTGTTTGGAACATTCCCACTCTGCCCGTTGGCTAATTTTGAACTTTAACCCTGCCGTGTAATAAACTATACCTGTGAATATAAGGGCCTTCAGTGAGTTCTGTGAGTCCTTGTAGCAAATCATTGAGCCGGAGAGTGGTTCAGGAACCCCAAACTTGTAACTGGTGTCAGAAGCGAGGGAAGTCTTGGGGAAGACTGTATGTGCCCTAAAACTTTGTAGCTTGGCTAACTCCAGATGCAGGAGCATAAGTCAGTTTGGTAGTAGGGAGGGGGAGGTAAGGTGTATCAGATAAGCTTCTTGACTTAGACAACTAAGCTAATTCCCAAATGACAGGAGACAGAAATGATGTTCCAGGCAGAGAGGGGGGAGAGGGGGAAAGAGAGGGGGGGGAGAGAAAGAGAAAAAGAGAAAGAGAAAGAGAAAGAGAACGAGAACGAGAGAGAGAGAGAGAGAGAGAGAGAGAGAGAGAGAGAGAGAGAGAGAGAGATATGAGTGGGATAGAGAGAGGAGTCTGTGGGCTATACAGTTTTGCAGGAATTTAAAATGCTAAGACAGCAGGGTGGAGGTGAGAATAGATAAGTAAGAAAATCACAGATAGTAAAGGGCTCAAGAGTTTGGCCTTTATCCTGACTGAGGTCAATGGGGAGCAGCCAATGGGTTGTATATATTTATTTTTAGGTCACTACTCCATCTGCAAAAACAACCAAACTGAATGGGTCAAGTGGCAATGAGACCAGTCAAAAAAGTATTGCAGAAATCTAGGCTAATGACCACAGAGGCCTGATTTTACAAGGTGGTAGCAGTCAGAGAAAAAATATCAAGGCAGATGTGACAAAACTTAATGACTGGGTATGTAGAGGGAGAAAGAGCAGCATTAAGAACAATGAGGATTGTAATCTGGATATTTGTACAATGGGGGTGGGGGGGAAACATGTTGCTGATTCTCTAGCCAAAACTGGTTGGCTCAGTGGATAGCGCATTGGCCTGTGAACTGAAGGTCCCAGGTTCGATTCTGGTCAAGGGTATGTACCCTGGTTGCGGGCACATCCCCAGTAGGGGGTGTGCCAGAGGCAGCTGATCAATGTTTCTCTCTCATCGATGTTTCTAACTCTCTATCCCTCTCTCTTCCTCTCTGTAAAAAAAATCAATAAAATAAAAATAAAGGAAAATAATAATTCTAGTAGAGCCAGATGCAGGGTAACTGTAGGTCCTGAAAAGTTAAGTGAGCCATTCGTTTATCCATTCAACAAACATCTTAGGAGTGCCTATCATTACCAGGTTGGGGAAAAGACACAGTCCCTGCCCTCAAGAATCTCAGTGTAACAAGGTAGACAGATGTTAAAAACGCGTAACTATGATACGAGGGATAATGTCATAATTCTAGTCTTCAACTGGCACACAAGCATAATGTGCAGACATGTAGGCTTCTTTACACTTCTGCTATGGCAGTCAGAGCCACTCCCCGCTTTGAAGCACAAATTCTTTATGAAGCACCAACCAGCAATCAGGAACACACAGTGACATTTCAAGCAAACAATTTCCCATTGTACTTCTAAAGTGACTATCACACTGGACACAAGTCCCTGACCCTGTCATACCTCCAACTCAACCACTTCATTCAAGATGTTCAAAGTGGAATTTCAAGCCACAAACTAAAAACTCACTTCATCAAATATATTTTAATTGGACCAATGACAACTCATTTTATTTAGCTAAACTACAAAACATGCCCCGTTTACCCGAATTTAATTTGTAAATTGCTGACCATCTGGTAAACTGTGCCTATGTGCTAGACAAAAAGTGATCAGAGAGAGGGACCATTAACTCAGTGGATACTATCAACTCCTCAGGGGGAGTTTTATTGCTGTGCCTAGTGAATGAGTTCTCCCCTTCTGAGTTATGAACCACTGATTAGTTCCCCACCCCCAAGACGTCCTCCTATGGCCCTCTACCTAGCCATTCCCAGACAGCATCTTCAGAATCACTTCTGCCTCTCCTCTCTCCACCTCCAATGAGTCCTGCCAATTACACTACCAGGTGTATTGGTCTGAGCCCGCTCATCATCCCCAGCAGCTGTCTTGGTGGAGACCCTCTCACTGTCTCATCCGGCCAATGTGGACAGCTCCTAACTCATCTCCCTTCTCAGTCTCTCTCCCCATTCTTTCCTGGCACAGTTCCCAAAGTTAGCACTCTAAAACACAGGAAATGTTCTCTCTCTTTCCTGATAAGAGACAGATAAGACTGAACTCTGTGATAAAAATGTTATTGTAAAACATAAATATATCAGCACCTAGCACAGAAAGTCCTCAGTAAATAATTGTCAAATTAAAGTTTAAAAGTTTATATGTACTTTCTTACTAGATTTGTACCTATACGGAACGAATTAAAATCGCTAAATAATTTGCCTCAAAGAAGACAGATTGTATCTGGGCTTTGGGTGAGAAATTAAAATGACTTGATTGATTTTTCTGGTTAAAAAGTAACACATGGTCATTTAAAATCAGAAATATCTATAGAAGACACTTTAAGTTATAAATAGACCCATCATCCCCAGATGACAAACAGTTAAGAACTTATTTTAATTACATCTTTCAATCTTCATCAAAAAAGTCTATAATAGGTGCTTTAATTATCTCCCCTTTACAGATGTGTAAAGGGAGTAAAAAATAAGTGGAGCCAAGAATAAACAATCATGAAGTGTTAGTATTTTACAAGAATTTTTCTAGTATGCTTCTCTGTGTGTATACCTTTTAAAAATAGGACACTATTTCACAGCCTGCTTCCCCCACCACCCCATTGAATAAGAAGTCATGAACAGCTTTTCAGGTCACTGAACATCAGTCATCATTGTTATTAAGGGCATACTCATCTAAACCTACCGAAACCCAACTGCCTAGCATGTCGCCTATTACAGAGCAGACGAATAGTATTTGTTGAATACGCGCCATAGCTTATGTAAGCAAATCCCTGGCTGGAAGGGTGGGGGGTGCTGATGGATTTAGTTACCCAATGAATTACTCCTGGAGGATCCAGTGTCCCACGGGAACCTACCATGTTTCTCAAAGGGAATGTCATCTTCTACAAAGGGTTCGAAATCTTCCCGCTGCTTGATCATGTAGTCTACGGTCTCTTGTCGGTGCTGGAGATGATTTCGTGAGTGTCCCTCCAACTGATCACCAAGAGCTCTGAACAGGCAATTACTATCAAAACAAAAATGTTGGTCACAACCTTTTAAAAATTTAGTTCGTCGAAAACAGCAATGCGTCATGCCAGGCCATCCACGGACGTCCTCCACACAGACAAGAGAAAGCCTCAACTCTGACACTCCATGGTTCTTCCCAGATATTGAGCGAGAGCACGCGGGCAGATGTCCAACCACATTACCTTCCTGAGAGGCACAAACAGGATCTCTATTCCCCACTGACCAGCTGGCCCTCTCAGCAAATCATTCAACATCCCTGGGCCTCAGCTGCTTCAGCAGGGAGGCTGGTGACACACTAACCACCTGAAGACGGGGTCCCACACTACAGGCCATTTCTCCAGGGCTCTGGTTCCCACAGGCTCTTCCGAAATGTCAAAGCGTATCCACTGCCTCTTTCCTGAAACAAGTTTCACTAGAGCTGCCCAGCTGACTAGCCACTCACCTAACAGAGAGAACCCAAAAGAGTAATCTGCCCACCTCCCGATACAAACAACTGCACTGGGCACCCCAGTCTTAAGAACACAGGGGAGAGAGCATGGGAGGTGCTTGGCCAGGGCACAGCACACTACACAGCGACCCGCTCCCTCCTCCTTGGCTCACTTCTCCCCCAGCGAGCTGCAATGCTCTTGTTATTCCTGCTAAATGAAAACTTCAGACACAGTCTTTACTTTGTTTTGTCTCTAAAATTAAAATGCTGGCAACAAACTTTAAGACTTATTACTTTCAAACCCCTCGAAGGCTTCTAAAATCCCAAACTGTATCACAAACACAGAGCCCAGATACTCAGAGACAAACACAATCTGGTATCCTTAAAACGAAGGAAACACAAAACTCCGAAGCCAAACGGTCGCCCAGTTTCACGCCAAACTGTTTCCTCTTCCAAATGAAAACACATGACGCTCGGTAATTCCAAAACATAAACGTGTCCCTTCCAGAAGGACTTTCAGATGCAAAGGCATACGAGAAAGATTTTTTTTGTCTTTCAGTTCAGAAAAATGAATTTTCAGTAGAAAGTTATACAGAGGCAGGCATCTCTTCAAAAGTATAAGGATTCATACTATTTTTTTTGCAAGGGAGAAGGAAATATTTAAAGATGACAGATTCTACAAACTAGAAACCAAGAAGCTTTGCCTCAATCTGAGGCAAGATTCTAGAAGGGACAGGAATACAGCAGTTGGATACCAGACTGAGGTGTCTGTTGCTGAAATCTAACAATGGCAGTCCTTGTTCAACCATGGGGGAGGGGGAAGTAGGCTAATGAATAAAGTGTTTTCAATTTTAAGCTTTTCTCTCAAACTTTTCTGAAACCTGTAGGTCTATTCTTTATTCTTTAAAAAGGTGTCACTTAGCCCAAAATTGTGTATTTAGTTCTTTTATATTTAATATATCAAAATACAGAAAGTAACATGCTTTCTAAGTACTTTTAGTAACATGGGCACATTTTCTCCATATAAGCCAAAAAAGTAGGTATACACTACATTGCGTGAGCTCAAATGTGTTCATCTGCACACTGCACACAAATGTACGCAAGGAAAATTAAACATCTCTTACAATATGCCCAGCACTGCTGGAAACACTTTACAGGTATTAAAAGTGCTCAGTCTTCATAACGCTGAGCTAGGCACTATCCCCCTAGGGGAACTCACTCAAGGTCACATAACTGTATGTAGTGGACCAAAATTCAAACCCAGCCACCAAAATGTCAGTTACTCCTAGGTAATAGAATTAGAAATAAATGTTAAATTATATGTTATTTAATATACTTCTCTCTATTTACCAAACTTTCCTGAAATCACTCAAAATAGTCAAAATGAAAAATCACAATAGACAAATCACCTCCTTTTCTGAGAGTTGCAAGGTAAGGACACAGGAAATGTGAACAATCAGCAGAGGGACCTGAGTTCCCTGGGGAGCCCGCAGTGAGAGCACTCTGAACAAAGCCTCATTGCTCAGAGGGCCTCTGGGATCCCACTGTGTCCGGAGTCCACACCCTCACACACCACAGCGGGGCTTCTCAAACCCCACACTACTGACATTTGGGGATAGTTCTTTGTTGTGGGGGCTGTCCTGTTAACTGCAGAACGTTTATTAGGAGTATCCTTGGCCTCTACCAACCACCACCATCACCATCCTCCAGGCCAGTTGTGACACCAAAAATGCCTCCGACATTGCCAAAAGGTCACCCTTCTCCCGGGGAATAAAATTATTCCCACTTAAGAACCACTGTGCTACCGAAACTGGTTTGGCTCAATGAATAAAGCGTCCCAGGTTTGATTCTGGCCAAGGGCATGTACCTTGGTTGTGGGCACATCCCCAGTGGGGGGTGTGCAAGAGGCAGCTGATCGATGATTCTCTCTCCTCAATGTTTCTAACTCTCTATCCCTCTCTCTTCCTCTCTTGTAAAAAAATTAATAATATATATATATGTATATATATATTTTTTTAAAGAACCACTGTGCTATAGGGAGGATATATATAAAGGTCTTGTTTTTGAATCCATAAAGCCACCAAGTACACAAAGTAGTAAGGGTTTTAGGGGCTTAATAATTTAGCATGGGCCACTATTATAAGATAGACATCAAAAAAATTAATGGGCTCCTAGGTTACAGTAATACTAGTCCATGTGCAGAAAAAGGAGGGGGACAGGTTCTGTTCTCTGAGATCAGCTAGAAGATTGGGTACCATTCTAGTTACTGCACGTTAAGAGACATGTTCAGATAAAATGATGTGGTTTTAAAGTGCATAATGAGAAGAACATAAACAATTACTAATGTTTAGGCTAACGGAGGCTCGTCTAGAACCTAGACTCTAATAAATAAGTGGTTTTAATTATGACTGCACGTAAGAATCACCTGTGGACCTTTGCAAGTCATCAGTGACCAGGCTGCACTGCCTGGGATTCTGGTGTTGCTGATCCAGGGGAGCCCGGGCACCGTAGTTTTTCCAAAGTCCCCCAGGTGATTCCACTGTGCCACCAGGTGACAACCACTGTGCCCGAAACTAAAGCAGAGGCTGCCGCACAGGCGATGCAGGGAACTGACAGGCAAGATGGCGTGTAAATGCCCTTCCACCAGGATCCTACAGTTCTAAGAATAAAAAATAAAACAACTTGTTTTATTATCAGAGCTAAATGGCTTAGTGATTCTTTAATGTTTTAGAACACTACCAATTAGCTATGTAATTTAGACTATATTTAGTGAGATATAACTAGACATAGCTCAGAAAGATCAGAGGTTCTTTTCACCCTACAGCCAATGATGTTTTTCAGGACAACATCAAAGTTAAAATGTCTCTCTTGTTTTGAAATTGAATCCAATTTATGTGGGTCCACGTCAAACAACATAACAAATCTGAAGGTGGCCCATGATACATTACAAAACCCCATAGCTTCCCTCATTAATCTATGCTAAACTGACTAAAGTAAGGGAAACATTAGACTCAGAGGACACGCGCTAATTTTATCCCCAAGGACCCGGAGGTCCCAGAGTGCCACAGGACCACACCATCAACAATGAACATGCCTACATAGCAAGATGCTCTCTCAGGCTACTCAATGTTGTAATCAGACCAGAATGGAAAGACAGAAGAGTGAAGGCTGTCAACCATTTCTTATGCTACCATAACTTTACTACAGATCACCAAAGAGTACTCAATACATATTAGCAAAAGGAGATGCTGACACCTGCCAGCTCGTCACATACAGAGTCAACACCATTCACTCAGGGATAAAACCCATCGCATAACCCTAAGCACAATGCTAAGGAGGGGTGACCCCCAGGCCACCTCGTGTGCCCATGGGAAGACCTGGGTAGCCTCGTGAAGCCCACAGAAGAGGAATCATCGCTTTACCTAACACTGTCCAAAGAATAAAGACCTTGGAAGTGAACACAAGCTTTCCAGTCAAGTTGACCTCTGGCCTCTGCACCTGATTGGCCCTGACTTCTGCCCTTGTATCCTACACTCCTGTCATCCTGATGCCTTTACATGTATTACTCCTCAGTCTGGAAAGTTCTCTTGGCATATTCCTATTGATCCTTCATGACCAGTCTGCATGTGACCTCCTCTGAGCAGCTTCTAGCAGAGTGCAGGGTTCAATGAGAATTTCTGAGTGAATGAAGACTCCCTAACCACTTCAGGGAGTGTCAACCGCCTCCATCTCAAAAGTGCCATGATAATCAATCACTATTAAGAATACATCAAACTTTATCTTATTTACATAATCCATGCTCACAGTGTGGCCCAGTTTAAGGGCTCGGGGAAAAGTACCTCTGAGACCCTTTCAGGGTATCCGTGAGTTCAAAACAAAGGTGTTATTTATCTTTTTCACTCTCGAACTCTCACAAGTGTACAGTGGAGTTTTCCAGAGGCTAGCTGAGAAATGAGATTCTCTCTCTGACAGCTAATGGAATGTTTGCGTTTTCTCGGTTTAAATTTTTCTTTTGCTTTCTTATATAGTAAATACTGCTAGCTGTAACCCACATAAACAAAAGCTCTTTGGAGTCCCCAGTAATTTTTAACAGTGTAAAGGGGTTCTAAGGCCAAAATGCTTGAGACTCACTATTATGTTTCTCTCTTACTAAGCTATGAACTCCTTAAGTATCTTATCATCAATGGATTCCCAGCTCCTTGCTTAACCGATGTTTGCCGAATTAACTCAAGTATGCTCTCTTTGATGGTTGGTGGCGAGGGCGAGATAGAACCCCCAAAGTTTCCCATAGCATTAGGAAACTCCTTCAAGATTTTACAACTCCCTGTGGTGTGATTTCTAAGCAACCTTCTGTTGAGTATTCCCGTTTCCTTAGCACCCTAACATTGAGAATACCATGCCTAGCCGAGACTGGTTTGGCTCAATGGATAGAGCGTCAACTTGGGGACTGAAGGGTCCCGGGTTCGATTCCCATCAAGGGAATCTTGGTTGCTGGCATATCCCCAGTAGGGGGTGTGCAAGAGGCAGTTGATCGATGACTCTCTCTCATCGATGTCTCTAACTATCTCTCTCCCTTCCTCTCTGTACAAAATCAATAAAATATTTTTTTTAAAAAAAGAGAGAGAATACCATGCCTAGTATAGCAAACACAAACAATCCAATCATTTGCAAGGAGTAGCCCACCCAAATCCCACTGAAAAGCATTCAACTGGAGCAGTGCCTTTTGCTTGTGAGTTTGATTCAAGTAAGTAAGGCCCTGAATTGTTAAAGTCTTTGTATGTGACAAAGATCAAGGTACTAGGTGAAGAGCAAGGCAAGCCTTTCACTGGAGTGGCTCCACTAAGGAAATGCCCCTTTGAGAGGCCCTGCTGAGGGTCTAGCTGGCCTCCCTCTCTACTGCTATCATTCCTTCATTCCTTCACCAAAAACATGCGCTGAATGCCTCTATGCACTGGGCACTGTGCTAGGTGGTGGTGACTACAATGTCATCAAACTAAATCCAATTAGCCTAAAGCACTGAGAACACGCTCCATAGGAAAGGGAAGTAAACCTGAGCCAGTTCATAAACAGGATCCATCATTACCGATCTCCTCCCCTCTCCCCTGCCTCCCCTTCTCCCATCCATTCTCCAGTTTCCACATCCCCTTTCCTGAAGCCATTTTTCCTTCCTTTCTCCCATCCTCTCCCTCCTACCCATTTATTTACCCCGTGTCCCCCAAAGAGGCTGGCTCTAGACTCCAGTCCGATCTGAAGCCCATGGGAGAGTCAGCAACACCGGGCCCTCAGAGAACTAAGTCCCCAAGGGGCAGGTAAGGACTCTAAGGAGGCCAAGCGCCGCACCAGTGACCACGCCCCCACCGATCTGAGCCTGCCCTGCGCTCCATCCCGCTCTCCGGGTGACTGCTCCCTCTCGTCCCTGCTGGTCTCAGCCTAAATGTCACCTTTCGGAGAGGCCTTCCGGGACACGGATCCAAAGGAGACCTGCTCCGGTGTTCTAGTGACTCCGGACCACTTTACAGCCTCCTCCCGGCCTCGGCCGCGATTAGGGGGTTTGGGGTTTCTGGGAAGTCTCCGGGGAGGGGCCTGGCCGCCTCGCCCGCCGCCGCGGGACCCCCTGCCCCGGGGAGCCGGCTGGCTCGCGGCCGGGGCTCGGGCCGCCCGAACGGGTGGGTGGACGAGAGCGGGCGGCGGCCGCCAAGCCCGGCGCGTCCCCCGGCGCCGCCTCCCGCGCTCCCGGGCCCGCCTCACCCGTCCCCCGGCACCTCCCGCAGCTTCAGCCCCAGGGCCTGCAGCTGGTTGGCGAAGCTCACGAACTCCTCCTCGCCGCCGCCGCCGCCGCCGCCGGGCTCCGGCCGGCTCCGCCGCTCCTTGGCCAGGGCCCGGCGCGCCGCCCGCTCGTCCCGCTTGCGCTCGGCCTCGGCTTTCCGGCCGCCGCTGCCCGGCCGGCTCTTGGCCGCCTGCTTCCGGGACATGGCCTCGGCCCCGCGGCCGCAGCGGCCGGAGGAGAAGCCGCAGGACCGCGGGGCGGCAGCCCAGGCGCACCGAGAGCGGAGCGGAGCGGACGGCGCGCCCACGGCGTCTGCGCCGACCTGGCATCCAGGTCACGTGGCAGGGCCCCGCCCCCTCCGCTCAGGTGGAAGGCCGGCGCCATAGAGAGCTCCCCCCTGGGAGGGCTAGAGAGGCGCCCATCCTTGTTGGTTCCGCGCTGCTCCCCTAGCGGTGGGTGGTCTTCCAAGCGGGGAGCCAGTGAGTCCGGAGAACAAATGAAAAAGTGGAAAGGGTAGATGAAGGTAGAGGGAGAGGTGAGAATAGCGGCAAAAGGGAGGAAAGAATGGACACTAAAACTTTTTTTTAAAAAAATATATTTTATTAATTTTTTACAGAGAGGAAGGGAGAGAGATAGTTATAAATATCGATCAGCTGCCCCCTCCACACCCCCTAATGGGGACGTAGCCCACAACCAAAGTATATGCCCTTGACTGGAATCGAACCTGGGGCCTTTCAGTCCAACAGGCTGACGCTCTATCCACTGAACCAAACTGGTTTCGGCTGGATACTAAAACTTTTAACTCTAACTGTGAGCCTACAGTTGAGATAGGCGTTTTCACTCATTCTTGTTTAATTGTCCCAAATTACAGGAAACTGAATCTGAGAGGTTAACTATGTTCAAGATCGCACAGCTCGGATGCAGAGCTTTTCCCTGGTTCCAAAGCCACATGCTTTGTTGATTTAACCTGCCTTTC
Organism: Nyctalus aviator; assembly: GCA_036971965.1. Lineage (NCBI taxonomy): Eukaryota > Metazoa > Chordata > Mammalia > Chiroptera > Vespertilionidae > Nyctalus > Nyctalus aviator. Next base: position 184,656,199 of record CM072923.1, read on the forward strand.
TCGACCTCTCTACTCTGTCCCTCCTAATCCAAGGGAGAGGTACTCTTCATTCCAGCCTAGGTTTTCCTGGACTAAGGAAGGGTCTTCCTGGGACACAGGAGTTGCCCTTTTAAAACCGGGGCAGTCCCCCGGCATACCAGGACAGTTGGCCATCCTATTCCACACCCACCTACTCTGGAAGCTAACTCCATCAGCAATCCCAGCTGCTTCCTCATCCCCTGCTCCTCTTCTCTATAGCCTCCACTTCCTCGGTTTCAATTAACATCTGTATTTATCTTTGATGTGTAAATAACTCTCATTTCAGGCCTGTGCTGGTGCCAGGTGTAACACTGAAGCAAGGAGACATAGCAGCTGCTCTCAGGAAGCCCAGATTCAAGTGGGACACAGGCAAGGATACAGCAATTATAATAATACTCCATGACAAATGCTATCAAGGAGGAGGTACAGGGTGCTATAAGGAAAAAAGGAGTGAAAAAAATACAAAAAGATCCTGGCAGCGGCTCCGTAGTTGACTATCAACCTAGGAACCAGGAGGTCACAGTTCAATTCCTGGTCAGGGCATATGCCCGGGTTATGGGCTCAATACCTAGTGTAGGGTATGCAGAAGGCAACCAATCAATGATTCTCTCTCATCGATGTTTCTATCTCTCTGTCCTGTAGGGAGAGGTTATAAGGGTTAAACCTAGGACTAACCTGCTGGCAAAGCCATAAATAAGTCCCAACTTAGGGCACAGCCCTGTTAGCATAATTAAGCTTGACCTTATGACCCTCCCTAGATCCTTCCTGGGTAGCTAATGGGCTGTGGGCGGGCAGCAAGTGCTGCCAAAACAAGTGAAACTCACAAGAACATTGTAACTATGGTGACCACTATCTTGTTTACCTCTGACTATAAAATAAAGCATCAGCTTGCCATCTGGATCTGTTCTGTGGTCTCAGCCAGGCACAGAAGATCCACCTACACACAGCTTATTCTGTTTGCCTTTTCTTCATCCTTCACCGGCCTCCTCAGGCTCGCCGAACCCTTGGCTGTGCTGTCGCGGCACACTGTCCCTCTCCCTTCCCCTTTGAATTCAATAAAAATGTATATATGTATATTTTAAAATCTATTTTTTTTAAAAAGGCTTCCCAGAATACCTGAGTTCTATGCAGAAGCTTAAGGGATGAGAAGGACTTGACCAGACTGAAAATGCTCAAAGCAAAAGGGATTGTGTATCCAACACCGAAGCTCGGTTTCGAGGAACTGAAGGAAGTGCAATCTAATAGGAGCACAGGGCTTGAGCCATGAGACCGGAAGCAGAAGGAAGGCTCAGCTTTGGACAATCTCACAGGACTAATGGAAGAGTTTTACTCCAAAGCCTTAGAGCCAGGGGGAGCCATTGAAGGATTTTAATCAGGGAACTGCCATGATCAGGTCTATTTTAGAAATATGTATTTGGCTATAGTGAGGAGAATGGGTTAAAGGTGGAATGCCAGGTAGGAGGCCCCTCTAGATGTCTGAAGACAGGTGATGGTGATGGTGATGGTGATGGTGATGGTGATGGTGATGGTGATGGTGATGGTTAAGGTTGATGGTGATGGCTGGGACTGGGATGAAAGGGAAGAAAAATAGAGTGAAAAGGTAGATTCACACGTTAGTAAAAAATTCATGTAACAAAATTGGACTGAAGTGTTGTGGAATGTGTTACAAGCTGCACTCAAGTTCCTGAAATTCTTTCTTGACAGATCCTTCTTTGATTCTCAGGAAGAAGAGAGCCTGAATTATGACCGGCCCCGCCTTTTCTTGAACAGACATTCCAAGCCTGCAATGACCCACACCTCTGCTTGTATTTAGTGAAGTTGGAAGGCCGTGTGAGGAGGGGAAAACCCCCGCAGGGAAGACAGAGACCCAGATTCCTGTCCAGGTCCATCACTGACTGACTCCATGATCTTGGGTTAGTTGCTTCCCCTCCATAGTATCCTTTCCCTCACCGGTAAAGTGGGGATAACAGCAAAGACCAAATACAATAATAACGATCATAATGACAAACTTTTATAGCGTTTACTATGTACAGGCACCATTCTAATTGCTTCACAGCAATTAGAATTATCTTATTAGTCATTGCAACAACCCAATGAAACGGGAATTTTATTTTAATTTCTGCTTTGTAGATGAGAAGACGAAGGCACCGAGAGGTTAAGTAACTTTCCCAAAGTCACATGGCTAGCAAGTGGCAGAGCCATGATTTGAAGCCAGGCCATCTGGCTCCAGAGTATATGCTTTTAACCACTATATTATACTGTTCATGTAATTTGTTATAAACTGTAAAGAACTCTACATTATACACGAATTTTTCATTATTGACTCTCATATGCTTCCATATTTGTCCCTACTACAATCTTTCTACCATAGCTGTTGTCCCATATCATAATTGCCTCATTTTCTGCTTCACTTTGCCTCCATTAAAACAGATCATAAAGATGTAGAGCCTCGCCGAAACTGGTTTGGCTCAATGGTAGAGCGTCGGTCTGCGAACTGAGGGGTCCCAGGTTCGATTCCGGTCAGGGGCATGTACATTGGTTGCGGGCACATCCCCAGTAGGGGGTGTGCAGGAGGCAGCTGGTCGATGTTTCTCTCTCATCGACGTTTCTAGCTCTCTGTCTCTCTCCTTTCCTCTCTGTAAGAAATAATCAGTAAAATATATTTTTTTAAAAAAGATATAGAGCCTGCTAGGCTTGGGTTTCCATCCTAATTTCACCTCAGGTGAATTATTTAACTTCTGAACCTCAGTTTTCTATTCTGCAAAATCACTAGGTAACATAAGAAAGGAGGGTAGTAAAGATTAAAGAAAAATGCAAAGCCCAAGGCCCCAGCAAATACCAGCTTAATGAAGTTCTTCGAATCATTCCCCTGTGGAAGGTTTGGGACTGACACTGCAAAGCTCAGAAACTAGGGAAGAAGGGTTTGTCACCACAAAACGTGGAAATGCAGAACATGTGAAAACGTCGACAGACGTGCAAACACTTGTCCTTCTTGGAAACACCCTTCCTTGCATAAGCCCTTGGCCTATCGACCCAAGCCGAGAATTGTGAATGAGCTAGTTGCTCTTCTCTCAGCAGCGGTGTATGTTAGACAGTGTCTCCCTTTGAGTGCAAATCAATACTGCTTACAAATCATATCTGAAGGTCAGAACAAAGGAGTACTTGTGAATTACATGGGTGCTCTACCAACATCACCAGCGTGAATTAAAAGAATCATCAAACCTCATGGGGTGGTATTTGGTACAAATCAGTAAAAAAAAAATTGTGACTAGGAGAATTATAGTGAAGAATGCACAAGAACACACCACCAAGAAAGTGCACAAAGGAGGACCTCACCCACTGCTGTTGGAAGGCAAAGTAGTCTGGCTGCTTTGGGGAGCAGTTGGGCAATCTCTGGTAACATCCTAGAAGCCAGGTGACCCAGAAATACCACAGATCGTTATCTATCCTAGAAATCTTGCACCCATGCACTCGGAGATGTGTCCAAGAATGCTCAAGGCATAATGGAATAAAAAAGTAAGTAATTAAAAACAATGTAAACATCCATCAATAGGAAAAAGGCTTCTTAAATTATGAAACAGTCATTTGTCAAAGAGTCTGCAATAGTTGAAAAGGATGAGGTGGAAGGGAAATGAGGTAGGTCTACATGAACTCATATGGATGCTTCCCTAGACACGTGGCAGAGTGAGCCATTCTGGGTATCCTGTACGTAAAACAGAACAGCATGAAACAAAACAGAAAAACTGTATTGTTTTCTGCAAGTATACAGGTGCACTTAAATACATAGAAAATGGCCAGAAAAGATAAAGCCCAAATTGGTAAGAGTGGGAAGGGAGGAAAGAGTGAGTGTGACCTTACTTTTATATGTAATTATTTTGTCGTTGTGAATCCTCATCCCGAGGATATTTTTCCATTGATTTTTAGGGAGAGTGGAAGAGAGAGGGAGAGACAGAGAAATATCGATTGGGAGAAACACATCTGATTGGTTGCTTCCTGCACGCACTCCAACCAGGGCCCAGGCCAGAGAGGAACCTGCAACCAACCCTGGAACGTGACCCTGACCGGAATCAAACCCAAGACCCGTTGGTCCGCAGGCCAAAATTCTATCCACTGAGCCAAACTGGCTAGGGCTGTAATTCTTTTTAATGAGGAGAAGGTAATTGTGTATTATGTGTATAATTAGTAAAATTATTTTAGTGGACTAGCAAAATCTATTCTTCCTTTCGGAGTTCTTTTGGGGATCTGCTTGATCCGCTAACTTGAACTTGTAACAAGCATATTGCTTTTCCTGCGCATGGCCGTTACAGCCTCATTAGACCCAGGAGCCAAAGGATACTCTCCTTGCAGGAAAGCCACTTCAGCCCCAGCAGCTCTTGCCACATCAACAGAAGAAACAGCCGTGGGCTCTTCCCTCTGCACTGATGTTCCTCGGGCGATGGAAGCTTTATTACATCCCCATCACACTCAACATCTTTCCGCAAGCTGTCTTACCTCTTATGGAATCCTGTTCCTGCTTCTTCCCACATCACACTCTCTCACTGCAATCATCTGAACCCTGCAACTCACCTTTCTCCGCCTTTGGAGGAGACGTCTCATGACAGTGTGACTTTGACTTTGACCAACTACTGACACCTAGAGCTAATTTACGTGAAACTCCTATTAGGAAGGCCAACCTCTCGCGGTTCACGGATGGTTCCTATTTAAGATGAAAGTGGTCTAAGCAGCTGTGCTGCCAACAGTCACTTCAAGTCAACAGGCTGAGCTCTATGCCTCACCTGGAGCTGGCACTTTAGCAAATGGTAAAGCTGCAAACATTTACACAGACAGTCCTTCCCCCTTTGGAGCCGCTCATGATTTGGTGTGATCTGGAAACAGAGAGGATTTCTCATCTCTGAGGATCTCAAATTAAGAATGGGCTCTTTGTTAACAAATGACTAGTCACAGTCCAACTTCTCTATGCCTTGGCCATCAACAAAGTTCCTGGCCATTCAAAATAAGACTCAGAAGAAGGTAAAGGCAACAATTTGGCTGATCAAGTAGTGAGAACTGCTACATCTTTCAAAACTAAGGCCCACAGAGCCAACATTAACTTACTTCCCAAAGGGAAATCTAAAATTCATTATTAAGGACTAGAGGCCCAATACATGAAGATTCATGCAAGAATGGGCCTTCCTTCCCCTGGCTGCCAGCACTGCCTTCTCTCCAGCCAGGAGCCGCCTTCCCACGCTGCCCAGAGGTCCTGAGCAGCTGGGGAGGTGTGGAATGCCTGCTTCATTGCCATGGCGACGATGAAAGTGTCCCACCCCCAGCAGCTCAGCGCCTGTGTATGCAAATTAATCTTTGTTGGATTAATTTGCATGCTCCTGATTGGCTGGTGGATGTCTTGGAGGTACGGTCAATTTGCTTCTTTCTTTCTTTTTTAAAAATATATTTTATTGATTTTTTACAGAGGGGAAGAGAGAGGGATAGAGAGTTAGAAACATCAATGAGAGAGAATCGTCGATTAGCTGCCTCTTGCACACCCCCCAATGGGGATGGGCCCACAACCAAGGTACATGCCCTTGACCGGAATTGAACCCGGGACCTTTCAGTCCTCAGGCCGACGCTCTATCCATTGAGCCAAACCTGTTTCGGCCAATTTGCTTCTTTCTCTTTTATTAGTGTAGATGCTCAATCTAAGGCAGCCTACAAGGAAAAACTTGATTGAGCTGACAGTGGTTATAGTTTCAGTCCACTGTCCAGTTTGCAGTATGGCCCAAACAAGAAACCAATCCTTCCAGAGTCCATGAAAAGACCCCGAATAGAAATGACTCATCAGACAATCCACTGGGCAGCTGATAAACCTATAAGTTTCATGGACCAATACTGGTGGGGAGATATATCAAGGGCCACCAAAGAGATACAATGGACTTGTACTGTATGTGCTATGTACAATCCAGAAAAGACTATCCTTTCATCCCCTGGACATTCTGACTTTCCCAAAGGACCTTTCAAAGCATGTCAAGTGGATTTTATTCAGCTGCCTCCTTCCTGAGGTTGTAAATTTATTCTTGTTATGGTTTGCATGTTTTCTCATTCGGTTAAAGCATTCCCTTGTTGACAAGCCACTTCTTTGGCAGTTGCAAAATATGATTAGGAAAGATCATACCCACTAGGGGCATACCCTCAGAACTGTATAGTTACTGAGGAATGTACAGGGGTGGGCAAAGTAAGTTTACTGTTGTGAGTATGTGAAAAGACAGAGTTTATTCTTGTTATTATTTACTTATTTATTATTGTATTGTTTATTATTATTATTATTATTGTTAACCTACTTTTGCCCACGCCTGTATTTTATGGGCCACGTTATGAAATCAGTCTGTGAGGTTGGCCTATTCAATAGCATTTTCTTTTTTCTTTTTGTAAAAATATATTTTTTGATTTTTTTACAGAGAGGAAGGGAGAGAGAGAGAGAGAGAGAGAGCTAGAAATGTCGATTAGAGAAAAACATCTACCAGCTGCTTCCTGCACACCCCCCACCAGGGATGTGCCCGCAACCAACGTACATGCCCCTGACCGGAATCGAACCTGGGACCTCTCATCCGCAGACCGACGCTCTACCACTGAGCCAAACCGGCTTCGGCTTCAATAGCATTTTCATTGTGCTTATCACCCTCAGTCCTCTAGACTGATAGAAAGAACAAATGGCATTTTTAAAGATCAATTGGCAAAAAGGTTCCTTCCTCCCTCTCCCATGATTCTCTGTTGTTGTTTTTTCCCCCCTTCCTCATCACACCCATTCTCTTCACTTTTCTTTAAAGGCTATGAAACTGAAATACATTGCATATAATAATTATTTCTATATGTAAAATGAATCGTTTCATATCCTCCATTGTTACTTTTTTCTGGCAACGAAATAGAGCATCTCACACTGCTCTCCAGGGGAATGAAAGACATCGGTTTTTGTTCTCATGAGACTCTCACTCGATGTCTCCATTTCATCAATGGCTCTTGCAGGGAGGGAAAGGCTGTGGGTATAGGGATTGCAGCTCCTATCCCTGAATTAGACATTCATGTTCATTCAATGACTCCGCTAGTCCTTGAGCGTCAGGATTTACTTTTACAGCTCTGTAACAATTTCTTTGTTTGATGTCTGTTGTTATAATCACCTAGCTGCATAAACCACATGGTACTGACCCCGCCCTGTGGCACAGGTTAACCAATCTGGCCTGTGACCGGAAGGGAAGCCCTGTGCTGTCGGGCACACAAGGGGGCAGCAGAAAGACAACTTTCTCTCTTTCACACATGCACATGCAAACTTTCTGGTATGAAAAATATAACATGTTCATGGTAGAAAATGTAAAAATACATTAAAGAATTAAAAAAAAGGAAAAACATACCCATAATCCCACTCTCAGAGATAGTGATTATTGTCAGTTTGGTGTATTAGGTCGAACCATATAAGATTGCTGATATTCATCTATTTTTAACCTGCAAAATTGAATATTTCATATGACTTAGCCTAATATATTCTCCCACCTATTTTTATTGATTTCAGAGAGAAAGGGAGAGGGAGAGAGAGATAGAAACATCAATGATAGGAGAGAATCATTGCTAGGCTGCCTCCTGCACACCCCACACTGGGGATCCAGCCCACAATCCTGGATGCTCTATCCATTGAGCCAATCCAGCTAGGACTATTCTCCCACCTTTTCACTACAATGAACATAAATGTATTTTTAAATACAAAATTGAGATAGGCTTATATGTGTATATATGTGTTATCTTTGAAGCCTGTCTTGTTAAATAAAATATTAATGATTATAAATATATAGAATTAGGAATGTCATGTACACTAGTATGTGTAACAGTTCCCTTGGGAAATAAGATGTCACACATACAACTGAAGCCCCATGAGCAGCCTTCCCCAAAAGTCACCCCTTCTCTAGCTTCCTGAGGTAATCAGCCTCATAAATTTGGAGTTTATCGTATAGGTTTGTACCACTATACAATATATAGGATTGTTTAGCCTTTGGGAAGGAGGATATTTTTTCCATTGATTTTTAGAGAGTGGAAGGAAGGTGGAAAGAGAGAGAGAGCGAGAGAGAGCGAGAGAGAGAGAGAGAGAGAGAGAGAGAGAGAGAGAGAGAGAGAGAGAGAGAGAGAGAGAAGGGAAACCTCAAAGTGAGAGAGACACATCAATTGGTTGCCTCCCACATGCACACCAACAGGGCCAGATATTGAGCCTGCTGAGGTATGTGCCCTTGACCGGAATCGAACTCATGACTCTTCAGTTAACGGGCTGAGGCTCTAACCACTTAGCAAAACTGGCCAGGGCAGCATTTTAAACTTTACATAAAGACACCAAAGTAGATATATTACTCTGTGACTTTTATTACTTACAGATTGTTACATTTTTGAATATGTATGCATATGGATGCATGTAGCTTTTGCTTATTCGTTTTCAATGTTTAGTTATTAATTATTTCGATTTGCTCTCTGCTTCTCCCCACTAGACTCAGCTTGTTCATGCTGAGGACTCAGTCATCTGTGGCCAGAGAGGCTCCAGAAATGCGTGTCCAGTGGATTAGACAGATGCAGGAAGGGAAAGAATGAGAACCAAGCCCAGCCGAGGCAGATGGCACTGATGATAAGGTTTCTGAGAGAAGCAGATAGCAAAGTTGGCCATTTCGTGATGATGTCACCTTTCCGGTGCCAGACTTGGGGGGCTAGGGCATCCCACCCGAACTTCAGGAGAGGGGCTAGAGCCTGGAGAACGCTTCTCAACTGCCCTAAAGGCACTCCTGGAAGACGAGTGGTTTCCTTTCACCGTGGCCACCGGAAGCCCACATGTCCTGAGAAAGGCGTGGACATGCTCTTAGGGTTCTTTAATTATATTTTCCTCCAAGTTTTTCAGCTAATTAAAATATATTGCTGGTAGAAAATGGTATTGCTGAAGCCTTAAAACACAGACAACCAAAAAAAAATTGCTTTAATAGTCAGAATCTCCCTAACCCTGAGGAGTTTAAGGTATACTTATTAATTGAACTGCAAAACACCGGGTCAGCAATCCAGCACAGTAGCTGGGAGGCATACTAGCAAGAGATTACTGGCTCTCAGTCAGACAAAACCCAGTTAGATTCCTGACTTGGCCTTCCTGGGTGTGTGATCCTGGAGTTAGCTAACTCCCTTGCCACTCTGTCTCTTTAACTGCAAGCCGCAGACACCAATGCCCACTTCGCAAGTCCACGGGTTGAAAATGCTAGTTTACTGCCCGGTGCACATTCCATCCATGCGAGCTACTTTATTAGCAATCTGGTTTGGCCGGGAACTGCCATTGACTATTGTAGCTGAACCCACGTGGTCACTGAGCAGGAATGAAAACTCCTCACTGTTACAAAAACCCGGAATCCGCCAGTGACTGCTGTCCTGTCCCGCGGCTGGAAACCACGGTTCACGGCCCTTCTCGAGAGAAGGCCTGTCGTTTGAAGAAGGCACATCCCTGGCATCCCAGGAAACTGCCTTTGGTTCTATGGCCACATCTCTTCTTGGAGGACATGGGGGGAATACAGGGCACGGACCGGCTAGTCCAGGAGACACTCAGACCTAGAGATGGGGGCTCTCCAATGATGTGAACGTTTCAGACTCCTGTGGCCTCTCCAGATGCAAAAGCACAAACTCAAAAGTGTCCTGAAAGAAGGTGAAATCTGATGGTTTCACCGCCCCTGCTACTGCCCAGGCAAACCTCTCTCTCTCTCTCTCTCTCTCTCTCTCTCTCTCTCTCGCTCTCGCTCTCGCTCTCGCTCTCTCTCTTTCTTTCTCTCTCTCTCTCTTTCTTCTTCTTCTTCCCCTTCTCTTCTTCTTCTCCTCCTTCTTCTCCTCCTCCTCCTTCCTCATTCTCTCTTCATCTCTTTCTCTTTCTTGATTAGAAGAAAAAGGTATTGGAGTCAAATGATCTGTTTGGGATAGATCTATTCAAAGAAATGAGTATTTCATTTTTATATCCATGGTTCACCATAATATCTCTCTCTCTCTCTCTCTCTCTCTCTCTCTCTCTCTCTCTCTCTTTCACACACACACACACACACACACACACACACTTTCTTTAAATTAGCTTTTGTTTTCATCCTCACAGCTAGAGTCACTGGGATTTCTCCATTTTGCAGGTGAAAAATAAGTCATCCATATGGTGCCAGAAAGTTACTAGAATTTTCATGGCGATTACTTCATAAGGTTTATAGATATCGAATTACTATGCTCTGCACCAGAAACTAATGTCAACTATACTTAATTTTTAAAATGGGTCATGCTTCAAAGATATGTGCACTGTTTGATGCTTAAACTCAAATATAATAGTTATGGCATTTATTATCATGGGAAATAGTAAGCAGCCTAAATGTCTACCAATAGCATGTTTTGTTGTTGTTGTTTTTTACAAATAAGCTAGATGCCACCATACCATAGAATAATCTGTAGGCATTCCAAGCAGTCTGGCAGAAAATGAGCAGTCAAATAAAATGAAATGGAATAATGTATATAATGTGTTATGAGGTGAAAAAAGGAGTTTGTAAAGATATAAGGATCCCATTTCTGTAAAAAAGACATTTACAAAGAGAAAGAATGAAAGAATAGAAATCAAAATGCCCAGTTGAATCCGGCCAATACTGCTCTTTGGTTAAGCATCCACCCAGGAACCAAGAGGTCACTGTGGCCAATCCTGATCAGCCACATGCCCTGGTTTCAGGCTCATCCCCAGTAGGGGGCGTTCAGAAGGCAGCCTATTGATGATGTTTTCCTCTCACTGATGTTTCTCTCTATCCCTCTCCCTTCCCCTCTCTCTAAAAACCAATAAAAACATATATTTAAAAAATATATCACCTTTAAAAAACGAAAACACAAACACACACAAAAGGCTCAGTTGATTACCTCTAGGCTCTTGGAAATGAAGGTGATTTTTATTTTATTTGTTTGCATCATTGCGTGTTTATATTTTTCTGAATTTCAGACATTGGAATTTTATTATAATGGTCATAAGAAGAAGTGCCCCCAAAGATGTGAATAATTCTTGGAACACCTGGGTCTTAGCTCTAATCCTATTCCCTAAAGCTTCCCTCGGCCCCAGGGCTCCCAATGCCAAGCAGCCTTTTGTGAGGCGAGGCCAAATATTCCATTCTTCCAGCAGCAAATCCTACTTTTGATTGATGCCAGGCATGTCACTTGTGACATTATCTAAGCTTATTCATTAGAATCAGGAATGGAATACAAATTGTTGGCTTGGCTTGCCCAAAAGGAACATTGGAGAGTAGAAACTCAAAATTAAAAAAAAGAAAAAAAGAAAAACTCCTTGGGGACATTCATGCTTACAGCTGTGGCACTAGCATTGCTGTGGCATCAGGAATTTGAGATGAGCTGGCCATCACATGGATGGCTGGGTCATTTTATTTATAGGCAAAGAAGGCTGCCAGCCTTCTTCCGAACCTATAGCCTGCCCTTGGCCCCCTCTCAGTGAGAAAGGAAGGACAAGCCCATCTTGACACCTTAGCCCATTGTGAGTCTATTCTCTACTCTTTTTTTTTTTTAATTTTTTAAAATTGATTTTAGAGAGGAAGGGAGAGAGAGATAGAAACATCAATGATGAGAGAAGCATTGATTGGCTGCCTTCTGTTTATTGTTTAGATGGTTCAGGAGCTTTGCAGTCATAAACTGGTTGCCAGGCTGGTCTCCTTGCTGAACAACAGTAGTTTACAAAGCTGGGGAGCAATGCATCTGGTAACAGATCAAAAGAAAGTGAAAAGTGTAAAAAAAAAAAAAAAAAAAAAAAAGGTAATAGGACACGCCCTTTCCAACTCATAGTTAAATATTCTTTATATATATATATATATATATATATATATATATATATTTATTTTATTTTTTTTTTTTTTTACAGAGAGGAAGGGAGAGAGATAGAGAGCTAGAAACGTTGATGAGAGAGAAATATCGACCAGCTGCCTCCTGCACATCCCCTACTGGGGATGTGCCCGCAACCGATGTACATGCCCTTGACCGGAATTGAACCTGGGACCTTTCAGTCCGCAGACCGATGCTCTACCACTGAGCCAAACCGGCTTCGGCCACAGTTAAATATTCTTCCAGCTCTAACATCACCACCTACAAGAAGCCTTCAGGTTTCATAGTCCTTAGAATAAGGGCTGTCGCCCGAAACCAGTTTGGCTCAGAGGTAGAGCGTCAGTCTGCTGACTGAAAGGTCCCAGGTTCGATTTCAGTCAAGGGCATGTATGTTGGTTGCGGGCACATCCCCGGTAGGGGGTGTGCAAGAGGCAGCTGGTCAATATTTCTCTTTCATTGGATGTTTCTAGCTCTCTATCTCTCTCCCTTCCTCTCTGTAAAAAATCAATAAAATATATTTAGAAGAAGAAGAAGAAGAAGAAGAAGAAGAAGAAGGAGGAGGAGGAGGAGGAGGAGGAGGAGGAGGAGGAGGAGGAGGAGGAAGGCTGTCTTCTCTCTATCCTCAGATCAGACCCTGGCATTTGAGAAAGTGTCTATGAATGAATGAATGAACGAACAAACGAACGAACTCCTTTGTGATTAAATAAATGTGAGAATGAATAAATGAATGTATCTGCTCTGACAGCACTTTGTAGATATGCCTACTCATGCATTTCACAAAAATGCATTGAAGATTTCCTGTGTGCCAGGCCCTTAAATGGGCACTGGAATACAAAGTGAGCAACACAGACAAGCTCCTCTCTCTCAGGAAGACAGTCAATCCACAAGGAACGTAGGGACGTGCCTGATCTCAGATGGTGATGGCACCATGAAGAAAATACACAAAATTACATGAAATAGAGGACCTGGGGTTCGGGGTGGTTGGAAGACGAGGGGAGCAGGGAAGACTCTTCTGAGAATGTAGCTTTTGAGTTCTGACTTTGATGGACTAGGAAAGTACTTGCTTTCAAGTGCTCACTTAGCTTATTTCAAGTGTTTTATTCTTGGAGATAAAATTTCAAGGACAAATCTGACATCGCCTTTCTCTTGATAGTGGGAACTATATCTTATAATCACGGTTAGCTAGCAGGATACAGTGGCAAGCACCTGAAATTTACAATTGGACTACCTAGGTTCAAATCCTGCCTCCATCGTTTGCTGGCTACAGACCTTGGGGAAGTTACCTAAACACTGGAGACTCAGTTTCCCTATCCAAGAATGGGAATGATGGTGATAATGATGATGATGATGATGGTGATAAAGACAAGGTTAATAATAATACTTTCACTGAGAAATGGCTATCTGCCCATCAAAAACCCATGCTTCCTCTTCTGTAGTGTGACGTTGTTGCTAAAAGGCAGCTGCCCAACCATGGGTTCCATTTTCCAGTTCCTCTTGCATCCAGATGTGGCCAAGGGCAAATTTCTACCACTGAGATGTAAACAGAAGTGATGTGTATCACCCATGCCTGGGTCTCTGAGTCACCATATGGAGAAAAACCATCCCTTTATCAGGGATGCCCTCATTGGACTGTAAACGGGAGAAAAGCAAACTTTGATTATGTTCCGCTTCTGAATTTTAGGGTATATTTGTTATAACATGTAGCATTATTATACTAACTAATGCAAGCTTAAAGTGTTATAAAAATTGTATGTGTCATACATTGCCTATTCAAAGTGAATGCTGGATGAACATAACTGAGTATAGGGTTTGAATCTTATTAAACCAGTCTCATGAGACCAGGGCTCGTGTCAGGGAGGAGATTGCAACCAAGGTATGTGCCCTTGACTGGAATCAAACCAGGACCCTTCAGTCCACAGGCCAACATTCTATCCACTGAGCCAAACCACTAGGACAGATTAAAAAAAAAAAAAAAAAAGAACCAAATAGAAAATCTAGAACTGAAACTTATAAGAAATAAAGTGGAGAACACAATGCATCAGATAAGATACAGCTAAAGAAAGAATTAATTAATAGCAGTGAACTGCAAGACAAGTCCAAAGGAAATCTCCAGAAAAAAGAACAGGGAGTAAAAATATGTGTGAGCTACAGAAGAGAGGCAAATGACATGGAATGTCTGATTTAGGATTAATTAGAATCTTAGAGGTAAAAACAGAATGGAGACAAGCTATCAATCATGTTGTAGTGGGATTTTAACCCTTTCCCCCTTCTTGCATTTCCAAAAGGGGATATTTTTTACTGTACTGAATATTTATTTTATTTTATTTTATTTTTATATATTTTATGGATTTTTTACAGAGAGGAAGGGAGAGGGATAGAGAGCTAGAAACATCGACCAGCTGCCTCCTGCACACCCCCAACCAGGGATGTGCCCACAACCAACATACATGCCTTTGACCTGAATCGAACCTGGGACCTTTCAGTCTGCAGATCGATGCTCTATCCACTGAGCCAAACCAGTTTCTTTTATTGGAAGGTTAGTGACTTAGGAAGAGGAATATTAGGCCCTCAGGACCTTGCAGATTTGTTACCAAAAAAAATTTAATTGCCTGGGGATATAGGAGGAGAGAATCTTGCTGAACTAAGTAATCTCCCTCCCCCTTGAGCTCAGTTTGCAGTGGAGCTTGAAAATCAAGACCTTCCCCGGGATATAAAACATCTTTTCTCTTTCCCCTTCTTCCTCTAGGACAGTTCTATAAGGATATCCCTGAAAGGCTTTTAGTTCTCAAGCATCTGAGAGGGAAGAAGAGAACTGCATACCTCATATTTTCATCCACTTTAAAAATGAGATAATGAATATAAAGCTCCTAGCAAAACAAATGGCACATAGTAGGAATTTGACAAACGGGCCTGGCTTCCCTTTTGCTCATCAACCCCTATTAGCTCACCATCCACTACAACTTGATTGATAGCTTGTCTCCATTCTGTTTTTTCCTCTAAGATTCTAATTAATCCTAAATTAGACATTCCATGTCATTTGCCTCTCTTCTGTAGCTCACACATATTTTTACTCCCTGTTCTTTTTTCTGGAGATTTTCTTTGGACTTGTCTTGCAGTTCACTGCTATTAATTAATTCTTTCTTTAGCTGTATCTTATCTGATGCATTGTGTTCTCCACTTTATTTCTTATAAGTTTCAGTTCTAGATTTTCTATTTGGTTCTTTAAAAAAAAAAATCTGCTATGTCATTTTTTTATCACTTCCTGTTTCCTGACAAAAATTTTCAGCTTAGTTTGTATCTCCTTGAACATAGTAAGTACAGTTGTTTTATTGTTGATTCCTGGTTAATATAACAACAGTAGTTCCCATGGGTCTGTTTCTGTTGTCTGTTGCTTCTGTTGACTCTTGCTTATGGTGTCTTATCTTTTGGTATGCTGGTTATCTTTAATTACTTATTGGATATTGTATTTTTAAACCTATTTGTTAAAATAATTTGAGGTCTAAGATGATATGTTCTTCCAAAGAGGATTTTCATTAGGGTCTATCAAACAATTGTCCTACTATCTGTCTAGAAGGTCACACTGAATATTCAAAGACTGACTACAGTCTGTGCTACAGCTGGTTTGCTTCTATTTTACCCTTTTTCCTAGACCATACCCCTTTTGATCCTCAGCTAAAAATTAAAATTATTTGCCAAAATGACTACCCTTGATGGAATTCAAAATCCTACTTCAGTGCCCCTACCTCTGAGAGACTGTCAGAAGTTCAGCTCAGTCTTTCAATTGCCTATTTGGTGTAGCTAATGTTTCTGAGCACATGGATTCAGGCACAAATACCAATCCTAGGACTATTGGTTCTCCAAGAATGAGTGAGCTTCATACTATGTCCACCTATACCTGCCTGAGTCCAGATAGAACACAGTCTTCAGTTACAGGTACCAGGAAGGATTGCTTTGAAAACAAATCCTCGTACCTATAAACTATGGCTAATCTCGTCACTTCGGACAGGTGTTATTTTGCAAGGAAGACCAGACAGTTTACAAGCTAGTCATTGCTCCTGCCAGCCTCATAAATTGGGAAACAAGGGTAGGGCAGTAAAGGGGGAAATGTTTTATTGTCCCCATTTTCAAAGGCAGATTCCAAGTCAAAGCAGGTGCGTCATAACAAAGATCAGAAACCAACACGCAGTCTGTTCCACCCCCCTGGATTTCCTCCTGTAGTGGGGAACTTTACCCCATACAGAAAGCCACTTCTTTTCTAGGAAATATGCAAAGTAGACTCTGGGCCATAAGGGAGAGGACAGTGGGAGACAGGTGCATGCCAGGTTCATGAGTCTCCCTAAGGATTGGATGACACCATATCTTGACTTTTCAGTACATTTATAATCATCCAAGTTACCATTAATTAAGCATTCACTCCTATGCTGAAGCATGTTCATGCATTATTTTATTTAATGCCCACACAACTCTCTAATAAAGATTCTACCATTTTTATCACTTTCTGAGGCCCAGAGAGGTTAAGACCCCTGCCATGGCCACCTATTTAGGAAGCAGCAGACATTTGGTCTGACACTCACATCAGTGATCCTTCCGCCTACATACGTGTTTCTCGAGAGACAGAGACGGAACAGAGGGCTTCCCTGGGGGCCAGCCTCACTCAGTCAGCTGAGGAAGATGAACCCCAGAGAAAAGAGCACCAGGAAGAGGAGAGGGTTTCTCTGAAAACAGCAAGGTGGGTGCAGATGGCAACCTGGACACACCTGTTCCAGCACCTAGATGGCTGTTAATGGGTTAAGTGTCATGCTCTTTTTTTTTTAAATATTTTTTTTTATTGATTTTGTACAGAGAGAAAGGGAGAGAGATAGAGAGTGAGAAACATCGACGAGAGAGAGTCATCGATCAGCTGCCTCTTGCACACCCCCACTGGGGATATGCCCGCAACCAAGGTACATGCCCTTGACCGGAATCGAACCCAGGACCCTTCAATCCCCAAGCCGACGCTCTATCCATTTGAGCCAAACCAGTTTCAGCAAGTGTCATGCTCTTGCAGTTGCTATTTTCTTCTCATTTCTTCAAAGTTGTACAGAGGTTAACTCCCATCAGAGGGTTTCCCATGGATCCCTCTCTCCATCTTACGTTAGAATGAAGTCTGAAGAATGTTTTGCCACTACGGCCCACCCCTTGGAAAGGCCTCTGCCAGGACAAGGAAAGTGCTGCCTCAATTTCATCAGTTCGAGTCGCTATTTGTCCCTGCCCCCAAATAGATCTCCTCCACTGACGAGTCACTCTGGCTAAAATTCCACCAACAGGGCTTCAAGCGTGCAAGAGTTAGCAAGTAAAACTATCGGTAAGTAATGAACAGTTTCCGGTATAAGTGTTCATTGTTGTTTATCTGAAGTTCAAATTCAACTGACTGTCCTGAATTTTATCTGGCAACCCACCCTTTATAGACAGTTACTAAGGAGAGTATACAAATCTCGTGCACATATCATTCTTAAAAGTTGAACAAAGAATGTAAAGTGTCTGGTGCTCAGTGAGGTTTAAGTCCCCTGGGTGTTGAGCAGTGGGACTGTGGTCTTGTCAGGGTGATCTAGATTGGTTTCTCTCTTTGCACTCAGTTTCCCCTTCTGAAGGATGTTGAGTTGCTCTGATCATCATTCAGGACCCTGAAGCAGCAGTGCCCAACCCCATCATCTTATATATGAAGAAAGGGACTTTTCCTGCTACGGAAGCCACATCAGCTCAATTTCCCACTGACTATTTTCAGAGGCCAGGATCCCGTTGGTAGTTGTTGGAGCCACATGTTGAAAAGCTGAAATTGTATTCAGCTGAATGAAGCTGGAGCCGAGTTTCTGAGTCCCTGCTCTGCTGAATTCAAGTCCTGGAAGATGTTCTATCTAAAAAGAGAAGAGGGGGTTCCATGATCAAATAAATTTGGGAAACATTGTGAGATATGTCTCCCCCATCATCCCGTGTCAATTCCAATGCACGTGTTTGTATAAGAACGTGTGCAGAATCAAATCCTGCTTCACTTACTTAACACCCCATTTTCCAAGCTTGTTTGCCAGTGGAATCCTTGTTTGCAAAGCATCTCCTCCAATAGCTGTCCCATGGCACTCACTTTGGACACTAAGCTGTAAGAACCAAGGCTGCCATTATAGTGGGGTGTCTAAGATGTTAGTCAACACCAATTTCCTACTCCTGGGGTAACTTTGAATCAGGACAGGTACTAATTGGGACTCAGAGAAATACAGCATCGATTTCCTTTTAACATTTATCTTATTTTCTATTTGGAAGTGGATGGAGAGCCTGGGAACTGTGTAAGGCAACCAAGTGGGGCTAAACACAGAACAGACTCAGACCCAGAAAAGGAAGATGTGAATCCTTGCTCTGCCACTTCCTACCTGGGTGACCTTGGGCCTGCTCATCAGTGTTTCTAAACCTTACATGTTACATCTGAAAACCAGGCCCAGTTATACCTACCACATGAAGAGTAAATGAGGTACCATTCGAAAATGCCTCGCATGACGCCTGACATATAGGAGCTGCTCATTACATATATCTGTCTGTTGGATTTGAACCAGTTGTTGAAGCAAAGAAACAGAAGTGTCCTCATGTTGACAAGATTAGAATTGATGGGGATAACAGCCAGGTACGGAGTACTGATGGGGGACAGAAACAGGTTATGGAGTAGTCTCCTATGCATAGGACAAGGCAGAATAAAGGAGAACGAACTAGAGAAGCCAAATGTTGGCAAATTTTAAGGCCAGCAGAAGCCACGACAAGACTGGAAATGCTGGCAGTCAATCTGAAGACTGGGTGGAACAGGTTGGGGCCCAACGTAGGCCTCCAAGGACACAGAAAGGAGCCATGAAAGACTTCTTTATGGATCAGATTTCTCTCTGGGCGTCAGCAAATTAGACAATACCTGCCTTATTCACCATCAAAGTGTAATGTGAGGATAAAATGAGATTTTGTATGTGGCAGTGGATTTTTGGAATCTTGTCAAGTATTCAATGGAATAAATACACTTATATAGATAAAAATTGAAAGTAAAAGAAATATATAAAAATTGTTATTTGTCTAAGTCAGTGTTTTTTTTTTGTTGTTTTTTTTTAATATATTTTATTGATTTTGTACAGAGAGGAAGGAAGAGAGATAGAGAGCCAGAAACATCGATGAGAGAGAGTCATCGATCAACTGCCTCTTGCACACCCCCTACTGGGGATATGCCCGCAACCAAGGTACATGCCCTTGACCGGAATCGAACCCGGGACCCTTCAGTCCCCAAGCCGACGCTCTATCCATTGAGCCAAACCGGTCCCGGCCTAAGTCAGTGTTTTTTAATGGGTGTTCATTGAACTCCCTAACAAACTGGTGTAAGAAAATGCTCATTCTGTAAATCTAATATTTGCCTGGCTGCAGGAAAATCCCACCTCGGTCACATTTTCCAAGGCCCTCCTCTCGCGAGGATTGTGCAAAAG
Organism: Nyctalus aviator; assembly: GCA_036971965.1. Lineage (NCBI taxonomy): Eukaryota > Metazoa > Chordata > Mammalia > Chiroptera > Vespertilionidae > Nyctalus > Nyctalus aviator. The sequence continues at coordinate 184,675,566 of CM072923.1, forward strand.
CTCTCGAGGTTTGTGCAATCTAGAACATTCTGGAAGAGACCTACGAATTGTCAGCCCACACTGGACTTGATAGGTTCACCATCCTAGCCTACCTTGAAGAAGGCATTTCTGATGCCTTCGAGCTACTGTGAGCACAGGAGTTGGTGTGTCTGGGGTCAGAACCCCCTCTGCTCAGCCCATAATGATTCCCATCTGAGGTCCTGACTGCTCCACTTTTCTGGAACTCTTTCAATCTCTCTGACCTAAAGTTATTATTCTCTGGGGAAGCTCTCTTAAATTTCTCCTCTGTCCTCTCCCTACGGGTTGCCTTATCTCAACCCTTGGTGCCCCATATTCTCTCTTACAATCCCACTCTGGTCATTCAGGGAAACTCAGTTGTGGGGAGACTCTGCTGAAAGAGAGCCTGGAAACTTCTGCTTCTGACTACCTTCTTAGGATGAAGGAGGAGAAACTATGCACCATGATGAGAACAAAAATACAGACTTATCTGTAAATGTCACATATATACAAGTGATATATCCTTCACACTCCTTAATCAAAGTCTGACTTAAGGGGAATTGCTTGGATTGATTTCCATTTTATTTTTAATAAGAAATCCTTTTCTTTTTTCTTTCTTTTTTCTTTTTTTTTCTTTTTTTGCCAGTAAACTTACACAGCTTTGACCTTAGTACCAACACCAACTGGAATAGTTGCTGTCGTAGTTGTTTTAGAAGTTGTTTTCTTGAAGATAAATGGGCACTGCTGACTCTATAGGGCAAAGACAGTCCCCACAGAAGGTGAACAAAAAAGAAGAAAAATATTCCAAGCCCACCTTTCACCCTTGCACAACCCTCTCGCTCTTACATTTGGAACATATTCTGTCTTTCCTTCCTCCTTTTTTCAGGTCATAGCTGCTCATTTTAGAGGACAAGGTCACCCGTCAAGGAAAATACTAACAACCCTGGTGATTTTTCCTGTGACGTAGGGACAAGGCTGGGGCAAGACTACAAACCAGGACTTTACTCTGAGATGGAAATAAATCTCGAGGCCTCTGCAGAGGAGGGTGGCTTGATTGCTGGTGAGATGATGTTGTGCTATTTTTATGAAAGAGATAAATAAAATCAAGGTCGACAGAGAAAAGAGAGGGAGAAGGCAGGGGTGTAGCAGTGGGGAATTGTAACCTACCCCATCATTCTTTCGACATTGTTTCCGTAAATGCTGACTCTGACTAATATGTAGCTTGTACATAAACAGCATGTTTGTATAAGAATCTTCAAAACTAACTTCAAAAGAGGCAGGCTCTGATGTTCAGGCATTCTGGCTCCAAGAGATTTGCTGACCTTCAAATAAAAACGAGGAGGATGCACACCAGATCATCATTTGACTAGTTTCAGGGTCCTTCCCAGAACAGACTTTCCAGACCCCAACCCTTGATTTATTTGTTCTGATTCCCCTCTCCCTCCTTATAAAAACCTCTGCCTACACGGAGGCAGGTGGCCAACACGTGAATAAACCTCTTTCCTTTCACACCAGCACCTGCCTTATGAGTTTGGCTGTAGTTGCATCAGGCAGCTGAACCTGGGTTTCAGTTATAGGTGGAGCTCTTTTCCAGAGAAAACACTAATGCTCCACGATCATCAGAGGTACCTAGGAATTTGCAGTCCAGTGTGAATCAGAGGAAAACACAAATGCATAGCTACAGGCCTGAAGGAGAACCCCAAACTGATGTGAGAGGCTAGCCCTGTAGAAAGGATGGGATGGGGCCATGGAAGTTGTGTTGGAGGGACTAAATGGCTGATCCTTGAACACATTCAGCAAATGCTAACTCTTGTGAGAGCCACGTTGGCAAGGCTTACCTAAAGCCAGACCACCTATGGACTTCTCAGTCACATGAGCCAAGAAGCATCCTTTATTTGTGAGCTATGCAAGCTTGAGTTGAGGTATCTGACTCTAGAACCAGAGATTACTAGGCTCAGACACTCTTTTAATCTCCATTAGGCAGATGAGGAAACTAAAAATCAGAGACATGAAGTTGGTTGCTCAAGGACACACAGCTAAGATTTAAACACAGCTGTGTTGGATCAGCCAGTCAGCCTTCCCACTACTGATTCAAAGCCCAGATGCCCAGGAACCTCCATTACTTCTAGTCAAGTGTGTTTCTCCCAGGGGGACTCTGAAAAGGCCAGTACTAGACATTGTGAGAGAAAAGGAGCTGGTTTGACAGCCTCTGACCTTGGCCTGACCATCCTGCAGAGTAGCTTAATGGGTCACAGACTGTGCTTGGGAGGATTAATGTTCACATGGTCCAGTGGCCCTGATCCCAGGTCTGTGCTCCCTGGAATGTGGTGTGCAGTGGACAGTGGAGAGGTGTTTTGAGATAGGCACATGTCGTCTCCAAGCCTCGAGTATCTAGGACAGCATGAGTCTGAGGAGGCGAGAGTTCATGGGTTTAATCTCAAGAGAGATGCCAGGCTGCACGCCCACACTCTCAATCCCCACCTCTGCCTTCTGTCCCATATTTACCAATTCTTCCTCTTATTTTTTCCTTCTTCTTCTCCTTCTTCTTTCTTCTTCTTCTTCATACATCTCCTCTTTCCAAAACGATTTCAGAACAATTTACAGAAAATATATACAAGGATTAGGTAAATAATAAACTAGTAAAGGAAGGGGAAGTATAGACTATTAGGATAGGGAAGGACTGCAGTACCACATGCCAAATGTGACATTTTACAGTTGCTATCATGGAGCTTTCTGGTGGCCAAAGCAAAAATGGGAAAGAGTCAATTATGTAGATTCATAAGCTTCTTTCTTAGAGTGTCCTTTGAAGGAAGGCAACAAAGTCGCCCCAAAATACAACTCTTGAGAGCCTCTAGAAAGCAGAGTCAAATGCAAGGTTCTGATGATTTAGGTGATTCAACAGCATTTCCCAAACTCTCAAAACCTCAGTTGTACACAGCATTAATGACTGTTTGAAAAGAAGAGAGTTTCACAGGAAGATTAGTTTGAGATAAAATCAGAATTAAAAGGCAATCTAGCTTTTTACTTTAGAATTTCCAAGAGCTTGTCACAATCTAATGCCATGTGACTCTACCAACTGGATGGAACCTTCCTTTACATCCACCCCCAGTTTTCTCAGGAGTGTTGTCTTAAAGGTCACAGAAAGCTAGAGACCATGTTTGAGATGTATGGACCACAGTTTAAGGAATGCTGATCAAGAGGAATGGCTGAGCTGAACTCCTCCAAATAGAAGTTCTCTCAACCAGGCATTGAGTAGAGTTGGCCATCTGATAGCTTAAGGCAACAGCATCCAACATGGCCCAGACTTCAGATCCGGGTACTCTAGTGATGAAATAAGAACGCCTCTTTCTCCAACTCCTCTTCTCCTTAGTCAGAACAACTAGAGGAAATGGTAAAGAGGCTACAGAGGGTGAAGTTAAGACCCTCTTGTGAGATCCTCCCTCCCCCAACTGGTGGGCAGAGTTATGACATTACTGGCATCTGCTGCTGAGACATCCCCAAGACATTGAACCACCAATCAGCGTGTGACGAGTGCCCTGGAGCCCACCCCTTCCTGTTCCACCCTGGGTCCAACCCTTTCCTGTCCCTCCCCTCAAAAGGCTTCTTCACTGCTCCACATGTTGCTGTTCTCTCTGTTTAAGAGTCAGCCCGGTTGGATCCCTCCTTCTCTCCCTCCTTTAATTCGGATTTCTCTACCCCCATAATGAATCTCACTCATTACTGGGGAATAAACCTTCCTTTAATATGTCTTGGTGGTCTCCGACTCCAGTTTCCTGCGCCTCAAACCTTACACCTCTCACAGACTGTGAGTGACTCCATCTCTACGAAGGTGGGGCCTGGGTCAGGCACATGGGTGGGGTTCCCTTTACCACTGGCTTAGCTGCATAGAATTAAAGGAACAGTCAAGAGAATGGCATCTTAAAGACATGCTGCATGTTCCCCAAGAGACAGTCAGAAGTAGGTCAAGGATGAGTTTCAAGTTGAAGTCTGAGCCGAAACCGGTTTGGCTCAATGGATAGAGCGTCGGCTTGGGGACTGGAGGGTCCCGGGTTCGATTCTGGTCAAGGGCATGTACCTTGGTTGCGGGCATATCCCCAGTGGGGGGTGTGCAAGAGGCAGCTGATCGATGACCCTCTCTCATCGATGTTTCTAACTCTCTATCTCTCTCCCTTCCTCTCTGTACAAAATCAATAAAATATATTAAAAAAAAAAAAAAAAAAAAGTTGAAGTCTGAACTAGAGCTGGCCAAAGAGATAGGGGCTGGGAGGGAAATGAGTCTGGACTGTAGAATCATCCTAAATTCGAAAAATGTGGACCTACAGGTTCCTTATCTGGTCTGTAACCTTGGGACTCGATGTAATGTGATAATTCTGAGTCGGACAAAAGTGGTTTCATCTATTGCTCCTCAACAATAGTTCCCAACCTTCATGCCTTAAATCAAATTCATAAACAACTCAGCATAGATTAAAGTTTGGGACCGAAACCACCAGATGCTCTGAGCCAAAAAGACAGATAGAGAAGATAACATGCAGAATGCAACTTTGAAAGGGCAAGGATGCTCGTCACAGGACTGTTAATAACAGTGGAAAATGGGGGGGAAAACTCAACATTCCTCTCATGGGAACTGACTAGGCAAAGTATGCTATGTTCAGATGATAGAACAACCTTCACGAATGAGTTGAAATGTATTTATTAATATGCAAAAGAGATGTAAGATAAGCTATTAAGTAAAATACACTTTGCCAAAATATAAATAGCAGAGTCCAGTTTTAATGAAAGAAAAGGGTTTTTGTGCAAGTATGCAATGAAAGAAGTCTAAAGGCACATTTCAGAATTAGAACTGATTCTCTATGGGCTGTGAGGTCGCTGATTACTGATGCCTTTCTCTTTATGATCATCAGTAATTATTATTTTTTTTACATCAAATGTGGTTTTTAAAACATAATTATTCTTAGAAGCAGAAAAAGAAAACAAGTGCAGTTTCCAACTTCCTACAATTGGAAAATAAGGCACTTTCTCTTTGCATCATTTCACCATGCTTAATCTTCACTGTCCTATCAGTTTGGTTCCTAATCCCCTTCCTCTGTCTCCCCCACCAATCCAACCTCAGACACACAGATGCTGTGAGAGGGATGGAGGTGTAGCCTCAGGGGCACAGAGGTCGGAAATCTAGAATAAGGCTTGGGTGCTGGGTATTTGGCTGGGACAGGGCTCTCTGCAGCTACTGGAGTGTGGAGTGAGAGTGGGTTGGTCAAGATCAAAGACCAGGCATGATCTGACAGTTTGACCTCTGGATAGTGCCGCTCCCTCACTCCGGTTCCCAAGGAACTTGATGCAAAGCCTACAACTCAGGTCAAAAGTGTCCTTTGGAAGGCGTGGGTCTGTGGTTACCAGCACAGCAGGCTTTCAGAGTGGTCCAACCGGGCTCCGATTTCCCCACTTGTAGCCGGGTGTGAAATTCTAACCCAGCTTGAGACTGAGCTTCTCAAACTCCTCCTCTAACCCCTGGAGTATTTGAAGTCACAAGATGAAAGAAATTGCATTTCAAGGAGGGGGGAAAAATTTACTGAGAATTAAGGAGTTCATATTTGTACAGCAATTAAAAAAAACAAACATGTTTTATTTGGAGATTTGGATCGGACTCCGAGTTTTTTAATTATAATGTTACAGCAAGCACAAATACAGCACAGACAAGAATGAGAAATCTAAATGAATTCAACATTTTAAGGCTCAGTAGACATGGTGTACTTCCCCCGGGGTCAGACCTGCTCCAGGCTGTGCTCCAGATCCTGCCCACATTCACTGCTCTTTAAGGAGCACTGGGGGTTAGGGGTTGGTGGGTCAATGGAGAAAAAGGGGAACATCTGTAATACTTTCAACAATAAAGATACATTTAATTTTTTAATTTAAAAAAAAAGTATTGGAAGAGCAGATCACCAGTGTCTTGTCTAGTGCTCCTGAAGGGATCAATTACATTGCGGTCACTTACAAAGCCAGGTGCATAAATTACTGAGCCTCCTGTGAGCAGGTCTGGATGGAGGTGGGAGGTTAAGTCATCTCCCACAATCCCCTGCAGTGTGTTTGTCTCCATTTTATCAAACTTAAAAAACTGAGCCTCGGTGAAGTGGAAATGACTCACCCAAGGTCACTAGTAAAGCGACAGGAGCTGGATGTCCAACTCCAAAGCCAGTTAAGCCAAGGCACCTGGCAGGGACAAGGTGGCAGGATGGGGCAACGTGAAGGATCAGGCTGTTATAAGCCGTCATTTCCTCAAGGCATGGAACTTTCTCAAAGAGACGTTCACATTCTGCTTAATGTATTTCTGTAATATTTGGGTGGTTATAATCCATGTGTTTTCTTCATTGTTTTTTCCCCAACAATTGCACATGGTCATTCTTTAGACATTAACCCCAAGGAACTGCCCTTGGTCTGATTTCAACCTCACCTAGCGATCTTCCTGATTATTTGGCTTCCACTAGAGCTGGCTAGTGGAAGAGGGGGCATTGGCCACGCTGACTTCACCATATTGTCCACTGGAATGTCTATTTCTCAATATAAATGAATGCAGCGCCACAAATATTTTCTCTTCTTATCCCCAGATTTTCCCAGGGCTCAGCAAACAGAAAGGAGCATTATAAAGTGCCAGTCAAAGCAGAGAAGAGAAATAGTGTCTTTAAGCCTAGAAACACGGGCACTGGCTCACTCTTGGCCACGTGCAGGCTGGTTGTCTGGTTGATGTTTGACCCTGTGTCAGACACCAAATAAAAGCTTCTTCATCTACTGCTGTGTTATAATTTCCCTTGGTTCTGGCTCTAGAATAAACATTGGGGTGAATTTTAGAAGTTAATATAACGGGGAAAAGCCAAAGATAAAGCTCTGACTTCAAGCATGGCTGGATCCAGGCATTCAATATCATCAACCCTTTTCTGACTCTTCTCTATTTTTATTACTATTATTAGAGGCCTGGTGCACGACATTCATGCACTGGGGGCAAGCGGTGGGGAGGGTCCCTCAGTCTGACCTGTGCCCTCTCGCAGTTCGACATCCCCCAAGGGGTCCTTAATGCTGCTGCAGAGGCAGGAAAGGCTCCCACCACTGCTACTGCACTCACCAGCAATGAGCCCAACTTCTGACTGAGTGGGTGCACCCCCTGTGGAAGCACACTGACCACCAGGGGGCAGCTCCTGCATTGAGCATCTGCCCCCTGGTGGTCAGTGCTTGTCATAGCTACTGGTCATTCTGTGGTTCGGTCGATTTGCATAGTAGGGTTTTATTATAAAGGATGTGTGTGTGTGTGTGTGTGTGTGTGTGTGTGTGGGTGAGTGTGTGTGACCTTACTCTTAGGCAGTTTCTTTGCATGCAGTGGTCCTGGCAGCTCCAGAGTTCCATTCCTTAGTTTGGAAATCAAGCAGAGAAATTTCTCAGTAGTCTCAACACAAGTCCCAGACTTGAATCTTATTGGCTCGGCTTAGATCAGATACCTACGTCTGAACCAATGGCTGTAGCCAGCAGGACGGAATACTCTGATTCATCTTCCCTGACTCCTATCACCTCCCGCTTCCACAGAACTGGGAACCACACAGAATGACTGTGGGAGCAATGTTTGCTCAAAGGGAACACAGGGCACCGTAGAAGGAAAAGCGGATGCCCAGTGCTCTGTCCGAGATCCCCTTCATCTTGATCTGGGGTGAAACAGGATGGAAAGAAAGAACTGACAGTCAAACTGAAGACTAAGGAGAAGAGCTGCCATGGTCAGGGGCGGGGAGAGGGGTCAGGGAAAGGGGAGGAGAGATTAGATTTCAGAGACTGAGGGTCCAGGGGAGGGTGAAGCCAGAGGGCACTGCCTGCCCCTTGGGGTAGGGAAGAGCTGGATCAGAAACGCTGGATTCTGCGTGGCTCTCCACAGGTGAGCGAGGCAGCTGTCTGAGGGAGTGGACTCGCCATCCCGCCCGCCCTCTGACGCTCAGGGCCAGGTAAAGGGATTACGTTTCCTTAACTGCCATGCTGCCCGTCTCGCGGTCCCACGGAGTCCTGCTAACTTGAGTCACCTTCCTGGAAGCTTATTGCCCACACACAAACTGATGAGATTGGGTTCCCGGCCACAAGAGGCTGGGAACCTGACCTTGGACGCTAATAGATTCCTGCCCCGTGGAAGGCCCCTTGGCAGACAGCCAGCAGGCCTGCCCTGACCCCGGCCGCCTCCGCTGCCAGGCCCCCAGTGTCTCCTTTCCGCTCTGGGCCAGAGGCTAAGACAGGACTCCTGGCAGCGGGCTTCCTCAGAGTCGGCCAGATAAACGGCAGCTGTTCTGTGCCATGTGATGTGCCCAGCAGTTAGGTGTGCGAAGAGCACAGCAGGGCACCGAGGAGATGCTCAGGAAGCAGTAACTGTAAATCCACTGTTTGGCTGGGCTTCCCTCCCCAAACTTCTCTGAACACGTTCCCTCTCTCTTTCTCATGGGCCACCTGCTCGTAAATGTGTTCAAAGCACAGACAGACATTTATCCCCACGGATCCTGACACCCACAGGTTGAGTCTGAGACCGCCTGTGGCAGCGCTTCTGAAAGTGGGGCCCTCGTCCCCCTATGTTGGCACGGCAGTTGGAACTGTAAATTCTCGGATCCCCTCCAGACCTGCTGGGTCTGTCTCTGGGTTTCAGGGCTAGAGATCTGCCTGTTCAAAGGCTTCAGGGGGCCCTGACCAGTTTGGCTCAGTGGATAGAGCGTCGGCCTGTGGACTGAAGGGTCCCGGGTTCAATTCCAGCCAAGGGCATGTACCTTGGTTGTGGGCACATCCCCAGTAGGAGACAGCTGATAGATGTTTCTCTCTCATTGATGTTTCTAACTCTCTATCCCTCTCCCTTCCCCTCTCTCTCTCTCTCTCTCTCTCTCTCTCTCTCTCTATATATATATATATATATATATATATATATATATATATTTTATTTTTTTTTTATTTTTTTTTTTTAAGTCTCCAGGGTTGGCCTGGTGGTGGTGGTGGAGGTGGTGGGAATTCTAATGCATCCTGAAGCTCACAAGCCCCGAGGCACCTGGCCCCAACTGAGCGGTTCTGATTCATTAATAGGCCCTGCCCACTTTGGCCCTTCTATCGGGCAATTCAAAGTCTCCAGCCTGCTGGTTACTGATTAACCCCGGGAAAGAAATAATAATAATCGAAGGGGCAACACAAGCCCAGAGGCAAGCGGGACAGCCCTGGAGAGCGGGGCCAGACGGCCGCTGTCACCAGGCGCCTCACAGAAGGACCAGGAGGCTGACCTGCCGTCTGAGGTCAGACGAGGTCCCCGCAGCGCCTGGTCCATGCCCAGGCCCTGAGCTGCCCCGTCCAGCCGGCCCCCCTGCCCAGAATGGCCTGCCCCGAGGCCCCCCAGCAGCCAGCCGCCCACCAGCCCCAGCCCATCTCGGGAGGAACCACCACCACAGGCCCCGCTGGGGGGCACCGTGGCTCCTTGGGCCCCGACCTGGAGTGCCTGGTGTGCCGGGAGCCCTACAGCTGTGCCCGACGCCCCAAGCTGCTGGGCTGCCAGCACTCCTTCTGTGCCGTCTGCCTGAAGCTCCTGCTGTGCCCACAGAACGACAGCTGGTCCGTCACCTGCCCGCTGTGCCGCCAGGCCACCGCCGTCCCCGGGGGCCTCATCTGCAGCCTGCGTGACCAGGAGGCCATGGTGGGCCGGCTGGCCCGGCCATGCCCAGAAGTGTGGCTCTGTCCTCAGGAGCTGGTGTCTCCCGCCGCTGCCGCCGCCGCCTTGACAGCAGGGCACCCCGGCTTGGCGGGAGGGGATGGGCAGGACGTGGCCAGTGCCAACCGCGTGGCAGCCCGGCGCCTGGTGGCACACCTGCTCCTGCTGGCCCTGCTCATCGTCCTCATCCTGCCCTTCATCTACCCCGGCCTCATGCAGTGGACGCTCACCTTCATCATCGCGCTGGCCCTGCTGGTGGCCTCCCTCTTCTGCTGTCACCTCCGCAGCCGGGGCCGCGGCCGGCCGGCCCCCAGGACCCTCTTCTGCGGGGAGCAGAAACACAGCGAGGTCTTCTCCGTGGCCTGCGTGCGCCCCGTCCAGGCACCCACAGCGCCGTGTGCCTCTGCAGCCCCCGTATTCTCACAGGGAACGGGGTAAGGGACTGTGAAGGAAGGATGCTCCCTCGGGAGACGGAATGCCGGCCAGACTTGCAATAAAGCCAGATGCTGTCTCGGGTCCGGAACTTGGGACGACAGACCTATGCCTGCCCCGGGGATGGCATGGCTGAGCTGTCCGGGGTGAAGAGGAGACACAAATGACTTGAGCCCTGCATGGGGGCCTCCTGTCCCTCTGACTCAGTGCTCGGGGTTTTCCTTCCTGTACCGTGAGGAAAGTAGTGCAATAGGAACGTGTTGAAGGACAAATAGAACCAGAACACCGCTTTTACCGTTTTGTAACGTATGCAGCTGGTTTTATTTCATGGGTCGGTTTGGGGCTGGGTTTGTGTGTGGGGGGTCGTTTGTTCATATTCCTGGCTGCTACACATTTTCCCTCCTGGGAAGTCGGAACTCACGGGACGTCCTCCTGTGTCCCCACCCACGCTGCCCGTCTCATGCCCACCCCACCTCGCCAAAGGTGCTGGCAGTTTGGGTCTTGTATCGCCACGCCACCCTTCCCCACAAGAACGGAGGGAGAGAAGCTGTATGGATAAGTGGTACTCCTGATGCCAGCAGGAGCCCCCACATTTAGTTGGCAGAGCTGGGAGGGGAAGGGAAAGTGGGTGGGTCTGGAAATTCCCAGGTCCGTGTTTTCCGGCCCCCTGACTTAACGGAGAATCTCCGAGTTGCAAGGGCTTCCCCCATGCTGGCCCCGCTGACCACCTGCCCCGCACTCCAGAACTGGAAATTGTGAGTGCTTCTTTCTTTACTATTGCATCTCCCTTCCTACTTGAGCATTTGTCTTAAAAAGGCCTCGTAAATGCAACGGTCCTCTCTCCAGTAACCCCTCCTTTCCCACCTCACCCCGAGAACCGCAGTCATCTGAAAGGCTTTTGTGTTTTTTCTTGGTCATTTCAGCTCCGTAGCACGGAGGAATGACCTTCCACGGTCACCCAGGTCAAGCCTCAGCCGGGGAGACCCGTGGGGTGCAGGGGAGCGGAGGGTGAGCGATGACATGCTATTTCCTTCCAAAGGCCGTCATAGGAAAGCAGACTTGAGACCTCAGACAGGCTCCCCAAGCACAATCTGTTGTCCTGTCCTGAGACTCGCTATGGTTGACAGTACCTCTGTCGGGAGGGAGGTGAGAACTCTGCCACCGGAGCACAGGGGTGGACCCCGTGCTGGTGAACAGGGTCCTGCTTCTCAGAGCTTCCCTTTCCCCGAAAAGAGCTGGTAGAACTGGAATATTCCTAACACCCCAGCAGCCCAGCAGCTGAGGGCACTGCCAGCCCCCAAGAAATGGACTTGCATTGGTCACATCCCCTGTGGCCTTGTGCAAAGAAAGGTCAAGATACAAGTGTGGGTGCAATCAACTGTTCTTAAATCGGGGTGCCTCTATTTTTCTCTTATAAGGTCCTTCCAGGGTAACTCAGTGACACCCACGCTATTGGCTTTTTGGGCTCCTGGTGCTGGGAGAGAATGTGTGAGTGGATGCGGGCATGTGTTGCCCACACTGTTAAGCTAGACAGGGGAACCCTGTCTCACCCTAGCCGGTTTTGCTCAGTGGATAGAGCATCAGCCTATGGACTGAAGGGTCCCAGGTTCAATTCCAGTCAAGGGCACGTACCCCGGTTGCAGGCTTCTCCCCGACCTCGGCCCTGGTCAGGGCTCATGCAGGAGGCAACCAATCGCTGTGTTTCTCTTACATGGGTATGTCTATCTTTCCCTCTCTCTTCCACTCTCTCTAAAAATCAATGGAAAAATCCTTTGGTAGAAGAAAAGAATATCCTGTCTCCCCAGGAGGAGTTAGTGACAAAAATTGTTTGTCATTTCCTGAGCTGGCCTCGGGCATGTGTGTTTTGGGATGGGTGCCAGTAGGGTAGACAAAGAACATTCTCTCTCCTCTCACCACCATTCCAATTCCATCTAGTTCTTGGACCCTCCACCACCAAGAAAATCTTCCCCAAGATTTCTGTTGTTAATGACAGCACCATTTCTACCATCATAATGGTGGCTGCATGTTTATTGAGTGCATACTATGTGCCAAGCCCTGCCAAACTGCTTTATGTGCTTTATCTAGCTGAATCTTCATGATAACCTATGCAAGTAAAAATCATTTGCCGATGAGGAGACTGAGGATCAGAGAGGTAAATTCATCTGCTTGGGGCTGCACAGGAGGCGACTTTCAGAGCTCTTTCTGCTCCATCATGCAGTTCCAAAACAACCAGGAAGCTAGTGGCCACTTGGGTTTGCAAGGGAGAGTAGAAGACTAAGCTCAGGAGCCTCCAAATTCCAATGGCTAGGCACTCAGAGAGGCCAGAGAATTCCAGAACCTGTCAACTCTGCTAAAGAGAAAGATACAAATGAGATGGCTTTCCTACAGACTTTTACCACCCAGTCCCAGCCTCCCCTGCAGGGAGCTCTGTTGTCACATGGTCCCCAACCAGTGTACCCTCCCTCCCCCTGAGCAAAGATGTCCTGACACTGCTGTCTCCACCCACTCCCCCGGAAGCCCAGCTGGTCCCAAAGACCTTCTGGCCCCTGCGGTATGGGGACAGGGAGCCCATAGGCCAGTATCAGGCCAGGCTGCCCTGCAGGGGAGCAGAGGAAACAGGCAGTGTGCAAAAAGGGTGTGCGTGGGAGACACCAGGGAGTCAGGCCAAGGTTCAAAGCTAAGTTCTGACCCAGCATGGGGCCAGTTACAGAACTTCTCTGAGCCTCAGCTTGCTCACCTGTGAAGTTGGGAAGGACAGGACTCACCTCCAGAGTCTCCATGACGATTCAAAGCGCTCCCAGAGGAGAACCCTCTGTCCTAATGAGTGGTCTTTGTCATTAATTCTTGGCCCCTGGGGTAAATGGGTTCCTTGGGGCCTGTTCAGGGGGCTGGCTTTGATGATAGGATAGAGAAGCCAATCCAAAGTGGAAACATTGTCCAGGGCAGGCAATCTGGTGGAGAACTTTGTGCTTAGGTCCTAAGGGGAGGTCCAAAGGATGAAGAATTGGGGGGAGGAAGGGTTGGGCAAATTTTATCCGCATCAGAACCATCTCCCAATCTGTGGCCTTGCAGTCAAATACACCTGCCTTGAATTCCAGCTTCACCACTTACAAGTCCCCTTACCTGTCTGAGTCTCAGGTTCCTTACCGAGGAGACAGAGTTTACAGTCCCCATTTCATAGGGTTGCTGGAGGAATTAACGAAATAACCCTTGGTGAGCATTCAAGATCATACAGAGGTAAAGCAGAGAAATGAAAAAACAAGGAGAGTTCTAACAAGATGAGATCAGACTCCTCTTATTTTATTCGATCTTATTAAAACCTGGTCACTAGAATTCACCTCCCCATGACCAGCCTCAGCAGCAGCCATGTCCTCAGCAAAATATAAGAAAAACAATCATGGCTAGCATGATTCTAATGCATTGTGGGTGGCATATTGCATGTGTTAAGTTTCCTCTGCTATAAGGTAGATACTATGATTACCCCCAAGTTACAAACAGGGATACTGAGACACAGAGAAGTTAAGCAACTTGCTGGAGATCACACAGCGATGCAGTGGTGGGCCAAGAGTAGACTGCAGAAGCCCAGCTCCAGAATGTAGACTTGGAGTCACTTTGGCGTATCAAACGGAACATTTCCGGCACATCGTAAGCCCTCAAGATATGTGGGCCCCTGGCCTGAAGGGTAAAGAATTCAGAAGAGTTGGCATTCCCCCATTTGATTATAGCTTCCTGACTTCATGGGTGTCTGGGGCTGAGGCTGTGGGAGCCTTCCTGCCCCATTACCCACCGCCATGTTCTCACCTCACCTTCCAGCACCTGTTCGTGGTGGGAACCTCTTTGCAATTTGCTCTTTGTGACAAAGGCAAGCCTTTCCAGAATGAAAGACCTTCCTGCAATTTCTCAGACTGTGGGAACAGCATGGAGCACGTTCAAAGGGATATCAGATCTCCGCTCTGGAAACTGCCTGGAGCCATTCGTCTGAACTTTGTATTCTCGTCAAAAGATCTTGAGATCCCTCTTTTCAAAGGAGGACTATTTACCGGGTCAGTAGAGAACTGTGAACAATTCAGAACACCATGAGATCTTCGGCCCATCCATGCATTTACATGTTCAACAAATATTGATTGAGCGTCTGCTCTGTTCCAAGCAGTGATCAGAGTATTTCATCTTGTTTGATGGGGCACTTTGATGAGGAAGGAAAACTAACACGTGCAAAGCGCCTGTCACGGGTTGAACTGTGTCCCCCTCCCTCAAAAAAGCTAGGTTGAGGCCCTAACCCCACCACCCAGAATGTGATCTCGTTTGGAAACAGGGTTTTTACAGGGATGATAATCAAGTTAAAATGAAGTCAAGGGTGGGCCCTAAAACAATATGATTGGTGTCCTTATAAACAGGTGACATTTGGACCCTGAGGCAGACACACACAGAGGGAGGACAAGGTGAAGACACATGGGGAGGATGCCATGTGATGATGCAGGCGGAGGCCAGGGTGATGAGAAGAAGCCACAGAAAGCCAACAGTGGCCAGCAAGCCAGCAGGAGCCAGGAGAGAGGCCTGGAGCGGATTCCCCCACAGAGTTCTCAGCAGGAGCCCACCCTGCCCGCACCTCGATCTTGTAGCCTCTGGAATTGTTGAGCCCATACATGCCTGTCGTTTAAGAAACAAGGTGTGCTGAAACCAGTTTGGCTCAATGGATAGAGCATTGGCTTGGAGACTGGAGGGTCCCGGGTTCAATTCCAGTCAAGGGCATGTGCCTTGGCTGCGGGCATATCCCCAGTGGGGGTGTGCAAGAGGCAGCTGATCGATGACTCTCTCTCATCGATGTTTGTAACTCTATCTCTCCCCCTTCCTCTCTGTACAAATCAATAAAATATATATTAAAAAGAAAAAGAAAAAAAAAGAAAGAAACAGGGTGTGTTGGGTATCAAAAGAACTGGTGGCCCAGAAAGAAACTCACTACAGACTGATTCATATGCTTTTCAGCATAATGATTATTGCTTGTCTCATTTTTGATTCTTATAAGTATATTTCCAGTAGGACATGATCTCACTCATCTAGGGTAAATGGCGAACAACATAGACTGATGAACAAGAACAGACCCAGAGATAAGGAGCCATGGGTCAGTCTGTTGGACCTCAAAGGGAGGGTGGGAATAAAAGGGAGAGATCAACCAAAGGACTTGTGTGCATACATATAAGCCTAACCAGTGGTCAAGGACAATAGGGGGTGGGGGCATGAGTGGGAGGGGTGAGGGATTGGAATAGGGGGTTGAGGACAAATATGTGATACCTTAATCAATAAAGAAATTAATAAAAATAAAAAAATAAAAACAAGGTGTTGTGATACCTGCCATCCAAGGACACCAATAGAGGACCTCTCCTGTACCTGTGCTTGCACCATGCTCCTTCGCTGGGTTATTTCAACTTAAAGCTAAAGAACTTGCCCAGAGTCTTGTAGTGCGTGCGTGGCCATGATGGACTGGTAATTAAGTCTGCTGGAATCTCAAGTTAGATCTTACTTCTCCCATTTTGTGGGTGGGAAACCGAAGTTCACGGAAGCTCTGATATTCCTCCACACACAAAAAAGTGCCCACTCTATCAGAGATGGAGTTGGAATCGCAACCCACAATTCCTAATATATCTTTAATCTATGCAACAACCATATGAGAATTACTTATTGCCCCCCATTTCACAAATTAAAGAGTTAAAACCTAGGGCATTAAGGCACTTACTTGACGAAGGTCACAAGCGCGTGAGGGAGGTACCAGAATTTGAACTCACTGACCCCAGAGCTATCTCTGCACTTCCCACTGCTCCACACTGCTTCCGTCTGCAGCCTGCCAGCATTGAGAGGCCGGCAACCTTGTCCTTCAGGATGCCTGAATGCCCACCTTAAGGGCTTGTTTGCTCAAAGAGGACAAAGCTGTAGTGGACATTTGTCTTCTCTTCTTTCCTTTGTCTTATATTCAACCACCTCCCTCCACTTACCCTACTCCCCCTTCTCCCTTTCTAAGATAACTGCTCTCTGGTTAATCTTATTGAAGAGTTCTCCCACTTCACCAACTGGTCCTTCTACTTGGTCCTTCTACTACTCACCTCCTATTTCTCCTGAGGTGGTCATATGATATAGGTCACATGATCTTTCCCAGAACTTGAGGCTAGAAACGAATAGGGTGGGGTGGGACATGTGGGGGGGGGGGGGGGAGAATAGTGATGGAGGGATCCAAGTTTGAAAGTGGCAGTGGCAGCAGCAGACCAGACGGTCTCCATGGCTCTGGTCCTTGAGCCACTGGTTGATTCAGTGAACACTCGGGTTTCTTCTCTACAATTATTATTTTTCTTTAGCTAGCCAGAATCCGTTTCTGTTGCTTGCAATCAATATTCCTAAACCAATACAGTAGCTGTCTAAGTCCCTGGTTTCCTAAAAAAAAATTCCACCATGACCTGCAGCAAACAAGCTGCCACAAACCAAGGAGCCAGGGAACAAAGACAGGTTGCTGCTGGGCCTTGGCAATGATGACACTAAGACCTAGGCCTTCCTTAAGACTGTTCCTCTCCACTTCTGTCTCCTGGCGCAGACTCCGTGGGTAGGAACAGGACAGTCTTAATATTTGCAAATCTCAGGACAAGAACACAAGAGGATAAATAAGACATGTCCTAAATCTCCTAACAGACAAGAACAATGGGGGGAAAATATTAACCCAAATGGCTTTGACCTCAAACTCCCTGCCACATAGCTAATTCCAGCTGATGGTCCAATTAACAAGAAGATGTTAAGTTCCTTGGAAACATAAACAAGAGATTGCTCAGCAAGGACGGTATCCATGGTAACCACAAATCATCAGCGCCTTGACCTTCCTCTAAAGGTGTGTCCAGTCCCTCCCCACCGGAGCCCTGTCTATTCTGCACGTCATTTAGGAAAGAAGTGACCATAAACCATCTTCTGAGTCACTCAGTCTCAAGTTCATCCTGACGGCCTCATAACGATGCCCGGTGGGAAGGGATGTGGGGTGCCTCCGGTGACATCACCCAGGTATTCAAAATCCCAGGCCGGGCCAGGCCCCACCCATGTCCTGGGAAGATGGCCATCTATGGGGCAGAGCAAAGGAGTCATTCCCTGCTGGGGATCCTTTATTTACAACTCATATAAAGATCTCTGTGCCTGTATTGATGTTTAAGCCTATGAAACATAGGCTTAGCAGAGTCAGCCAGATCTGGGATCCAATCCTGGCTCTGATATCTTACAGTTCGGTGACCCTGGCCAGTTATGTAACCTCTCTGAGCCTCAGTTGCTTCCTTCCTCTGTGAAATGGGACTAATAATAGTATAAAGTACAGAGGATTAAATGATATGAAGTCTGTGTGAAAAGCATGCAGAGCCAGCCACAAGGGTAATGCTAACCACGAATAACCAGTATTCGTGGTTATTTCTGTAATTCCTGAGACAATAGAATCCAATCGTTTAGTTGCTCCAAGTCTGATTATCCACTGGACTCATCAAGGGAACTTGTTGTTGTTATTGTTTCTTTTTCTTTTCCCAGGGAAACTTGTTAAAAATATAAATTCCTAGGCTTCCAGACCCCCAAGAAATTCTACACTGGGTGGGTCTGGGCAGAACTCAAGAACCTATATCTCCATTATACGCTTTTATTGTGCTTAGCCCATTGTAGGCACTCAACAAATCCAGGCCCTTCCTGGCCTGGACGATTCCAACAGCTTCCTAACTGGTTACCTGTATCTACACTTATCCCTCTGACCTCCACAAAGAACCAGTGAGATCCTTTTGAAAGATGAGGCCACGTCACATCACTGCCCCAAACCCTCCACTATTGACTGCAATGATTCATGCTTCCGCTCTGGTACTCATTAGCTCTGTGGCTTCTGCATGGCCCAGACCTGAGCCTCAGTCTCCTGTCCTGCCGAATGGGTATAAGCATGCATAGGGTAGCTAAAGGAACAAGATCCGTTCATGAATCCATTCAACGACTCTGAGCACCTACCAAGAGCCTGGCACAGCCCCTGGGGCTGGGCACATAGCAGAGGACAAGGCAGCCAAGACCCCCATTCTCTGGGCTTTTAAATTCTAGTGCGGATGGCAGATAATAAATTGCAAACTGAAAACGAAAAAGGTAATTCCACCGGGTCAGAAATACTACTATTAACTAGAACAGGGCTAGGAGCCCGGTATGTGATTCCCCTGCATGTAGAACAGTACCTGGCACATAGTAGGTGCTCAGTAAACCTGTGTTCGATGACTGTGCGTTGCTGGGTGGTTCGGGAAGACTCACAGATGCCAGCCTGAGTGGACGCCGCAGTGAAAAGCTGGAAACAGACGCAGGAAGAGGAAGATCTGGGGGCAGAGTGCCAGGCGCCGGCACCTCACGTGCAAGGTCCTAAGGCTGAACAAGAGTTAGCTTTAGAGAAACTGAAAGAAAAAATCAGCCAACGCATGGATACCCCAACAACATCCGTAAGCTTCCATGGGCCGCCTGAGTGCCCGGGGAGGGTGTTTCTGGGGCTGGCTATTTGGCTTTCCATCATTTACTTTGGAAGATTCCCATCCAAGTCGCTTCTCAGGCCTCCCCTTCAGTGTTTCCCAAAGTGTGGGACGCGAACCCCCAGGGGTACGGGAAGAGTTTGGTGGGGGTACACGTTGCACCGGAGTTTGGTGGGGATATGCACTGCACCGCGCTTAGCTGCGCCTAATTCTACGGTCTCACGAGTACGAGGGGTACTCAGCGTTATGAAAATTATAGAACGGGTACGCATATGTCAAAAGTTTTGGGAACACTGCAAGCTAAGGTGCCCAGACGTCCCGCTTTGGGCGGGACAGTCCCGATGTTTCACAATGTGCCTGGCGTCCCCGCGGCGTTTTAAAAAAGGTCCCGATTTAAAAAAAAAAAAAAAAAAAAAAAAATCGGGACTTTTTTAAAAACGCCGCGGAACACATTGTGGGAAAGCGGGACTGTCCCGCCCAAAGCGGGACGCCTGGGCACCTTACCCCTGAGCCCTTTCTGCAGACACCCCGCAGGGCTGCGCCGCCTCGCGCAGGGCCTGCACCCACACCCCAGTTTCGCGCCGGACTTGGCCGTCACTTCCTGACGCCGGCACCCTGTCCGGGTGGGCACCCCTGTCCGGGTGGCAGGTGGCGGAGGGACAAGCATGGGGTCCGGAGGGGGCCCCCCCCGCTGGAGCCCGTAAGGCCGGATCCCAGCGCACGTCCCCCGGGGGGGCGGCCCGACCAGCGCGGGGCGGGCTGTGCAGGGCGCAGGGCGGGCGGCGGGACGGGGCCGGGCCGGCGCGGGGCGGGCGGCGGGACGGGACAGGCCAGCGCCGGGCGGCGGGGCCGGGTCAGGGGAGGAGCTGGGCGGGAGGAGCCCGAGCCGCCTTCCCCTTCGTGCCAACCGCCGCCTTCCGTCCAGGTAAGGGGCCCCTCCCCGCCGCCACCCCTGGGCCCCACGCGGGAGCTCCGATCGCCCCCCCCACCTGGCCCCCCGCCCCTCGTGGGCGCCGCTGCACCGGGAGTGCCCGGGAGACTGGGCTGTCAGGCCGTTGCTTGTTTTCTTTCCGATCCGGAAGTGCCCTTAAAAACCACGTGGGGAGGCAGCTGGGGAAACTGAGGCGGGGCGGAGCCTGGGGCTGTCTCCTGCGTCCTAGCTCCGAGCCCTTAGCGGCCACCCAGCCCCTCCGTTGGTGAGTGAGGCCGCTGCTCTGGTCCCAGGGGGAGAAGGTACTTGCTCAAGGTCACCTGGGGTCCCTGGGGGTCCCTGGGCGTCCCTGTTCCCACGCAGCTCCCCCGGCACCCCTTCTCCTCTCCCTCCCCCTTTTTTCTTACCCCTGTAGCCTCTGAGCTCCTATCAGACCCTCCAGCTGGAGCAAAGCCGGGCCCCCAGTGTTACAGGCCCGGCCTGAGTCCTCAGCCAGCCGCCGTGGTTAGAGGAGGGAGAATTGCTGCTGCTGACTTCAGGGTGGAGTCTGCAGCTCAGGAAGCTGAAGCTCAGGGAGATGGGGTGATTCCCCCCCCCACCCCGCCCTCCAGACCACACAGCGAGGGAGGAGAACAGGATGAGAACCTGGGATACCCCACCCTGCAGCCTGACCCAGTGCCTGGCACAGAGTAGGCCTTCACAGTGCCCTTCTCTGCCCTGCCCTGGCTCACACAGGGAGTCAGGAGCACAGACAGGCCTGAGCCAAGGTCTTGGCCTGGAGACTACTGAAGAACACAGAGCAGGAGTCAACAGATGGTTCTCCTTTCCCTAATCCAGTTCATTTCACTGCAGAAAACAGGTAACCCCTTTAAGTTTTAGCGGTATCCACTCATTCATTCAACAACTATTTCTTGAGCAACTACTGTGTGCCGGTGTGTGCATTGTTTAGGCTCTGAGCATACGGCAGTGAACAAGAGTGCACCCCAGAAAGTGGAATAGAACACTGCCCTTCAGTGGAGGGTGAGGGGGTGGGGAGGAGGGTTTGGGGGATGGGACTGGGCAGAGAGGAGAGACCATTGGAATCTTCCCACCCTGTGAAATATGTAGAGAGGACAAAGAAAGGCTGAACAGCCTCCAACCCTCTGAGCCTCTGACCCTTGCTTGTTGGAGATGCTCTGCCAGCTCAAGCTTTCACCCCACCCCCAGAGGTTTGAGGGTGAGGGGGCGAGGTGGGTAGAAAGTGGTCCAAAGGAAGCTCTAAACCAAACACCTCAGCGCCTGGAAGCCTGGCACTGCCACTTCCTGGCTGTGTGGTCTTGCCACGCTACCTCTCTGGGCCTTTGCTCTCTAATACAGTGGGGGTCATAAGACGTACACAGAGCTGATGATACTATGTTGAAATGCTTCATAAATGGCAAAGCACAATCCAAAGCATGGCCTGTGTCAGAGGTCCTGTCATGTCAGGGGTAAGCCAGGGTGTTTCTTTAGACCACTGGTGGTCCATGAGGTCTGAAAGGTGGCGACTGCTGCTTTACAGGCTCTAGGAACCCGGCCGGTCACCTGCTATTGCTCTCAGAAGATGTGAGAGGCAGCGATGGGGTGGCTGAGTTCCAGGCGAGGAGACCACCCGGCACTAGAAGTGGGATGCTCATGCCACAGTCAGCACGTTAGCGTTTGCAGCCCTGGCAGTCAGGAGTGCAGCATCCGACAGATGTGGGCTCAGATCCTACCTCTGCGGCTTCTTCACTGAGTCCTCTTGGACAGTGTTCTCATTTGTAAAATCCCTGTCTCCGAGCTTGACATGAGGATGGGAAGAGCCACAAAGAGCCCCGGGCAGTGACTGCCTTTTTGCGTTATAGGCCTGAGGCCCAGGAGCGGTAGGAGGGGCGCGGTTGCCTGACTAGGTAGCATAGCTCAGCGTGGAAACTTACCAGGGTCTGAGCCTGCAGAATTTCTCATCCGCCTGAACCCAGCTGTCCCTATCTGGTACCACTAGTGACAGTGGTTGCTCGGCCATCGGGGCTTGTGCATGGGGACCTGAGAGGACTGCTGTACGCTGTACACTGGGGCCTCCGATGAGATGGGGGCCCGCGGCCTTGGATGTGGTACAGTGGGCAGAGGGGGGCTGGAATGGGGCCACACCACTTTCTTTGTATTTTTAGAAAATTATTATTTTTTTAAATATATCTTATTGATTTTCCACAGAGAGGAAGGGAGAGGGATAGAGAGCTAGAAACGTCGATGAGAGAGAAACATCGACCAGCTGCCTCCTGTACACCCCCTACTGGGGATGTGCCCGCCACCAACGTACATGCCCTTGACCGGAATCGAACCTGGGACCTTACAGTCCGCAGACTGATGCTCTAGCCACTGAGCCAAACCAGTTCTGGCTAAAATTATTTTTTATAGTTTGTGTTTTTTGTTGTTGTTAATCCTTACCCGAGGATATTTTTCCATTGATTTTCAGAGAGAGTGGGAGGGAGAGGGGGAGACAGAGAGAAACATCAATGTGAGAGAGACCCATCAATTGGTTGCCTCCTGCCTGCACCCCAACCAGGGCTGGGGAACCTGTAACCAAGGTATGTGTTCTTGACCAGATTCGAACCCTGGACCCTTCTGCCCACGGGGGCTGATGCTCTATCCACTGATCCAAACCGGCTAGGGCCAACCTCTTTCCACTTAGCTCCCCTCCACTGGGCAGCCTGACGGATTTGATGGTTCCATCCTCTGTGTAAACCCCGCTGCAGCTGCACATTTTTTTTAGCGTGAAGAACAAAAGCCTTAGCATGGACCACAAGGCTCTGCACAGCCCGGGCCCCACCTACACTGGGCCTCCTCCAGCCTGTCTGAGAGCACGTTGTCAATGGCCCTCTATGCTGGAGGCGCCCTGCTCCCTCCCTCTCCTGAGCCTTTGCCCATGCTCCTCTGGACGACTCCTCTCCCTGTCTCCCTTTTCCTGGTTAACACCTCCTCATCCTTCAGATCTGAGCCAAATTAGACTCGTACCACAGGTCACAGGACGTCCCAGGTACATAGGTGGGAGGTGTAGCTCAGGTGGATTTTTACACTCTTCACTGGGAGTAATTTCTGCCTATACCCTGCACTCCACCTGGACCATAACTCCCAGGTCTTCTGGGGTAGGTCCATGTTCGCTTAGCAGTGTTTCCCAAACTTGTGACATATGTATACCCCTTCTATAATTTTCGTAACACTGAGTACCCCTCGTACTCATGAGAACGTAGAATTAGGCACAGCTAAGCACGGTGCAGTGCATATCCCCACCAAACTTCGGTGCAACGTGTACCCCCACCAAACTCTTCCCGTACCCCTGGGGGTACGTGTATCACACTTTGGGAAACACTGGCTTAGAGGGATGCTCAGTAATGAAATCTACCTTTAGGGGTAGCTCTTGAGCAAATAACAGGGGCCTCGCTTTATATAAAACTATATTACCCTGACTGGTTTGACTCACTGGATAGAGCGTAGGGTCCCGGGTTCAATTCTGGTCAAGGGCATGCACCTAGGTTGCAGGCTCTTCCCCAGCCCAGGCTCTGGTTGGGGCTCATGTAGAGGCAACCAATCGATGTATTTCTCTCACATCGGGTCTAAATGGGCAGTTGAACATCCCTCAAGGGGTCCCAGATTGGAGAGGGTGCAGGCTGGACTGAGGGACGCCCCCCACACCCTGTGCATGAATTTCGTGCACTGGGCCTCTAGTTGTTAATAATGCTGCTGTGAACATATTGGTACACCCTTTTTGAGGCCCTGCTGTCTGTTTTCTGAGGTCTACACCCAGGAATTATTTACGGTTATAATTTGAAGGCAGGGCGTTGAGGGCTCCCACGGTACTTCCTCTTGGCCACCAGAGTAGAGAAGTCCCTGGAGCCCTATGGAACAGTTTGAAAAACAGGAAGTCAAACAAACCATTGCAGACGGTGCCATTTCTCCCCCTTGCTTCCCAGGCAGATTTGCCTCTTGAATTATTTTTTTTTTAATGATGCCAAGTGGGAACCTCTATTCATTCAACAAATGATTGTTAAGTGCCTACTGTGCTTACGTGTGGGCAGAGGGAGGTAGACAGTAAGCAGTAAACATACACAAGTAAATGACACAGTGTGTCAGACAGTGATGTGTGTTCTGGAGCAAGCAAGGAGCCAGCTAAAAGGGCCCGGGATGAGGAGCTGGGACAGGGTAGCTTCAGTGAGCTGTGAGATCGGAGCCAAGGCCTGAGGGAGGTAAGGGAGTTGGCCAGGTGGTTATCTGGGGGAGGAAGAGTATACCCAGCAGAGGGAACAGCCAAAGCTAAGGCCTTGAGGTGGGAATGTGCCTGATGGGATCCAGGGTGGCGTTGCTGGAGCAGAATGAGCGAAGGGGACAGAAGAAGGAGGGCAGATTGCCCGTGGCCCGGTTGCCATTATAAGGATTGTGACTGGGGGTGAGGAGGGTGTCGTTGGAGATGTGGAGCAGAGAAGGGGCATGGTCTGACTTCAGGCTGGGTGCTGGGTGGTGGATAGCTAGGGGTGAGGGCAGAAAGAAGTGGGAGATGAGGAGGCTCCTGCCGTAGAGAGGATGGCAGCTTGAATTGGAGTGTGAGTTGGGGAAGAAGGCACATGATAAATATGGACAACGTGTTATAGAGCCTGGGCACCCCCCTGATGGCATCCGTTCACCCCAGCACCCGCCCATCCTCCAGATTGCTGAAGTGAGGCTGGGATGGGAACTTTTTGTGCCAACGTCCCTTTTTTCTTCTGGTCTGTAGTGGGATTGTCCAGAACCTCTGGGTTCTCCTCTGTTGGAACTGTTGCCATGGAGACCTCCTGAGATGCTGCAGCATTTACCAGTGGCTTCCAACTTAACTTCCAGATAGAGGTACAGAATGAATGGGTTTCTCTCCCAAATTGCTGGAGAGGAGAATGGGGAGTAAACTGGGCCTGCCTGAATTCTCCATTCTGAGACCATCTCAAGTGTGTGTGTGTGTGTGTGTGTGTGTGAACTTTGATCTACAGTCTTTCGAGTTTCTGGCTAAAATCAGTGCTATAGCTCTATTTTTTATAAAGGATTTCTTCAACCAGACTCTTCCCCTTCTCCTTGGCTCTAGAACAATTAGATAATGAGTTCTCGGCCTTCCTGCGACTCTGTAGCCATTTCTCTAGTTAAAATGCTCATTTTATTGTACTGCAGACTCATTTAAAAATGCAGTTAACCAGAAATGAGAAAGAGAACAACACGCCCACATTGGCACAGGCACATCAAATTTCACCTTGGCCTTCACTGGCTGCTCCAAGTTAAAAAAAAAAAAAAAAAAAAAAAAAAAAAAAAAAGTAAAATAAAGGCCGTCACTGGAGCATGTAAAGAAAAACAAAAGTAATGTATTCTTGCATGTGATCTTCTAAGGGCCCAGGTCGCAGGGCGTTAAGGGCGATTTAAAAGATTTTTTAAATATATTTTATTGATTTTATACAGAGAGGAAGGGAGAGAGATAGTTAGAAACATCAATGAAAGAGAGTCATCGATCAGCTGCCTCTTGCACACCCCATACTGGGGATGTTCCCCACAACCAAGGTACATGCCCTTGACTGGAATCGAACCCGGGACCCTTCAGTCCCCAAGCCGACGCTCTATCCATTGAGCCAAACCGTTTTTGGCTTAAGGATGATATTGATCAGATTTGATTTTCTCCTCAATGCTGACTTCAGAATTTTTCCATCTTCCTGAGGAGAAACTCCACGTGTTGTTTCTGGCGTTAGTCAACAAACATTGGTGAACACCCACTGTGGGTGCTTGCAGACTAAGGAGAGATGTTTGTAGAATGGCTGTCTACTCCCACTACTGACAAAAATACCGCAGCCAGTGTTTTCTTTGGTGGCGGGTAATGTGACTGGCAAAACCATAGTCATAGGGCATCGAGACAAGGTCCTAGACAAGACAAGGTCCCTGTCCATCCCATAGCTGGTCTCTGCAGTCTGGCCATGGTTCAGTGTTCGCTTGCTCTTCTCACTGTGTCTTTGTTGTTTCTCTGAGAGTCGGAGCTCTTCTGGGTCCAGTGCAGGCCCCTGAGGGCCAGTAGGCCCAGTTCAGTTGGCACATCCCCTCACCTCACAGCTGCCACACACACCCACAGCGGGAATAGTTTGGGGCCCAGCCCATCTGACTGGGCAATCCATGGAGTTGGAACCCTGGGCACCTCCATCTCGCCATGGTGGATGGCTGGAAATCCTGTCTGTCCAGCCAACCCTTATATCCTTTTTGTTGATAACAGAACCTGTTGGTCAGAGGAGTGGGACTTAACTGTGACCTCAGCTCTGCCAGGCTCGCTGGTCCGCACAAGGCCGGACTCTCTGAGATAAAGCACTCCCCTTCTAGGGATTAAGAACAGAATTGGCATTTTTTTAATTAAAGCTGTTTTTTTCTATGATAAAAGCACCAATAAGCTTGTGACAGAAAATGTTAAAAATACCACAAAAATGCAAAGAACACATACCAGTTACTTCTTGTCCCACAGCCCTATCCCTGAGAGACAATGGTCGTTAACATTCTGATGTAGTTCCTTGTGATCTTCTTGCTCCATGAAACATTTTTAAAAGCATAACTGGAGTTTTATCATATAGACATTGGTATGCTTTTCACCACCTCTCTGAAAAATAAAATTCCTCCTCTGTAACATTTGCCAATCCCTGTGGTGTAAATACTCCCGTCAGGACCCATTTCAAGGCACTAGCATCACTTCTCACCAGCCAGTATGAGCCTGTAGCAGCACATCATATTCTAATTTAAAATCGCATCTATTTTTTTCTGATTTTAAAAGCAGTACATGCTCATGATTAAAAATTCATAAAGCAGAAACGTAAAAGGAAAATTTAAAAATAATCCACAATCAATCCTTCCCTCCCCCTGCTTAGAGACAGCCACTGTCATCATCCTGATACAATCCTAACAGTCCCCTCGCTATGGATAGAGACATAAAATATTTTTTTTTGCACTAAGTGCAAAACTAGTGCATATATATGGCAGAAAGTTGGGGAATCCAGAAAATTCTCTGGCATCTCAACTTCAGAAATAATTTTGGAGGATATTCTCCCAGCCATTTTTCTTCTCTGCACTTTTTAATATGGTTGGACTTGTAGCTTGATTCTCTTCGTTCATAAGGTACAGGCACATTCCCATGCCCCATAGAAGGTGAACATCCAGGGGAAGAGTGTTATCACTGATAACTTATTACAAACCCTCTGGAGGCTTAAAGAGGCAGAAAATAATATTCTAGTTGCTTGGGATGAAAACAGGCCATTAGGATGAAGTTCAGGTTATTTGAAGCTTTGGGGAACCCTGGGTTTGGGGTTCTGGCACATCTGGGTTTGGGTAATTCAGACACTTGGCCCTTGGCCCATCTCTGTCCTTCATCTCATGCTCCTTGGGAGGGTAAGAATAGGAGAGAAATAACCAGGAACATCTAGCTCTCACATAAGCCTCCGAAACTAGTTCATTTATCGGTCCATCCATCCATTCACGTAGCAGGCATTTTCTGATCACTCAGTCTATGGCAGCTAAAGGTTGGGCATGGGAATGGAAGGGATCCGGTGTCTGCCCTCTATTGCCAAGCTAACCAAGGAGTTAGTACAGCAACCACAGCTCAGGGTACGAGGAGTTAGAACAGACAATTCCAGCAAAGTCCAGGGCTGCCTGAGGCCCTACTGAGAAAGAGATCCCAGGTAGAGGCACCTGCGGGGCAAAGGCCCAAAGGAAAGTAGTAGCGGAGACTTCCTGAGCCTGGGGAACCGGATCCCTGTCTCCCACAGGCCTCCAGACTCCACGCCCTGTGGACCCACAGGCTGGTTTTTCTGGTTTGCTCTTCCGGGACAATTTGCATATTTCCCAGAAGAACCATCCAGAAGCTGGCAGCTGTTTTGAGACCTTGAGGGGAGGCCCACAGTTGTTTCTTGAAATCTGGGTAAATGTTATTTAAGGTTTCTTTCCCTTCAGAACCCTCATCATTGTTTCAAATGGTCTTTTTGTAAATGTGCTGAGTTTACACATTGTTGTCTGCCCCGCTGGAATACAGCTCCGTGATGGAGGGTTGTTGTCTGTCTGTCTTAGTCACTGCTGTGTCCCCAGCATGCAGGACAGTCCTGGCAAATAGTAGGGCAATACGTGTTTATTAAATTCACTAACTGGTTAATTCTGGGAGGTGGTGAGTTTTTATTTTTAGTTTACTTAGACCTTAAGAAAAGGTCTTTCAAATTCTATAGAGACACTCCACTGCTTTTAATTAATTAATTAATTTATTTATTTATTTATTAAATATATTTTATTGATTTTTTACAGAGAGGAAGGGAGAGGAATAGAGAGCTAGAAACATTGATGAGAGAGAGACATCCATCAGCTGCCTCTTGCACACCCCCTACGGGGGATGTGCCCGCAACCAAGGTACATGCCCTTGACCAGAATCGAACCTGGGACCTTTCAGTCCGCAGGCCGACGCTCTATCCACTGAGCCAAACCGGTTTCGGCGCTTTTTATTTTAAAATAATTATAGACTACAGGCAGTTGTAAAAATAGTATGGGAGGTCCTGCATATCCTCACAGCTCCCAGCATGGCCGTGGCCTTACAGTTCAGTCTGACTCCTTAGCTGGGAGAACTTCGTCCGTCATGGTCTGGCTCCGGCAACATCTCCTCCAACCTCGTCTACCCCTCCACACCCACTCGCTCAAATCCTGGCTGCACTGAGCATCTTCAGGGCTCTTAAAAAGCATTTCCTCCCTTCTACCCTCTGCCCAGAACATGTTCTTCCTCCCCACCCCACCCCTGTCTGACATCACCTTCTCCAGGAAGCCAATTCTTCATTCCAGGCGCCTTCTTTTTACCCCTCTCTATGTGTTTCCTTCTTCGCAGCATTTAGTCTGCTGGTTTGTCATCGTCTGTTTACTTGTCTGTCTCTTCTACTGTCCTGTTTCTTCACCTGGATTACTCTCCCCCCTATCGGCAGGGCTGTCCCCTTTACTTCCCGCCGCCTCTGCTGGAAGGACACCTGTCATCTGCAGACCACAGCCGCGTCCCTCCTGCCCATCACTTCCTATCCCCTCACTGCCTTATTGGGCCCCGCCCCCATGACCACTTCCTGACCAAATGTTTACTGATTTATTTGGCTGACTGTTAAGGGCATGGATCCTATAAACAGACCACTCACATGCAAATCTTGATTCCACCACTTACTAGCTATGTAATCTTGGGCAAGTTATTTAAATTATTATGATCATTATGTATTGGTGTATTATTATTATTTCCTGTGTCCCACAGAACATAAGCCCCTGGAGAGCAGGGAATTTGTCAGTTTTGTCCCCTGATCTGCCCCAAGGCCCAGAGCAGGACATCATATATCATATATCCTTCTTCATTCATCCAGCAAGTAGTTAATTGAATGCCTATAACATTCAGGGCCTGCTCCGAAATCTGGGGTACACCCATGAGGAAATAACCAGGGGCCTGCTTTGAAAAGCAGATATTCTGTTTGTATAAATAAGTGAATATGTATACAGACAGAATATTTTAAAATATATTATTTAAGATAGAACTAAGTATTATGAAACTAGACAGGATGCTGGGAGAGAGGGACAGAAGACATTCGGGCTGAGGCCAAAGGATGTCAAGGTCAAGGGAGGAGTGTTGCAGGCAGGGGGAATGGCA
Source organism: Nyctalus aviator (assembly GCA_036971965.1). NCBI lineage: Eukaryota > Metazoa > Chordata > Mammalia > Chiroptera > Vespertilionidae > Nyctalus > Nyctalus aviator. The sequence continues at coordinate 184,704,794 of CM072923.1, forward strand.
ATGGAAGGAGACCGGTGTGGGTGTTGGAAGAGCAGAAAGACAGCCAGTGTGGCTGAAACCGGTTTGGCTCAGTGGACAGAGCATCGGGCTGCGGACTGAAGGGTCCCAGGTTCGATTCCGGTTAAGGGCGTGTGCACATCCCCGGTAGGGGGTGTGCAGGAGGCAGCTAGTCGATGATTCTCTTTCATTGATGTTTCTAGCTATCTATCCCTCTCCCTTCCTCTCTGTGTGAAAAAGATCAATAAAATATGTTAATTAAAAAAAAGAAAAAAGAAAAGAAAGACAGCCAGTGTGGCCGCAGTGTAGTGAACAAGCCGGGCGTGGGGGGCACAAGAAGGTTGGGGGCAGGCGGGGCTCTCACACAGGGAGTCGTAGGCCATCCGAAGGGGATTGTACTCATCCTGGTGCATGGGAAGCCTTCGGAGGCTTTTAAGCAGGCGAGTGACAGGGTTGGTGTATGTGAAAAAAAGGCCATGTGGGCCACTGTGGGGAGGACGGATTATAGGGCTTCAGGAGTGTATTTGTTGAATGAGTGAATGAATGAATGAATGCATTTGGCCTGAGCTGAGCTTTTGTGCATTAAGTCCGGGGCGTGGGAATGTTATGGCTGTTCATATATAAAATCATACAATAATTATTAAATAATAATACAAAATAAACTTTGAGTTTCAAGTACAACTATAAACCTACTTACCCCTGTTTCTCCCCTTCTCGCTGTGGTTAGAAGCAGGCCAGCTTACACTTCTCTGATTCGAAGGTTGTTTATTCTTTTTTTTTAAATATGTTTTTATTGATTTTAGAGAAAGAGGGAGAGAGAGAAATGGGAACATCTATGAGAGAGAAACATTGATCAGCTGTCTCCTGCTGATCACAACCCGGGCATGCGCCCTGACCGGCAATCCAACCACTGGCATCTTGGTTCATGGGTCAACGCTCAATCAACACACAACCAACACTCACACCAGCCGTGCAAGGTTGTTTAATCTTGAACTGAAAGCCAATGTGAGTCTCCCTGGAGATCAGCCTAATAAAATGCTGTCTTGGTTAATAAGCACAATTACCTCAGCCTCTAAGTTGAAAATATCTCCTACTAGTGTTTGGTATGTCTTTTCACTTTCTTAAGGATGATGAAGTTCTTAATTTCAAGGAACCTTTCTTCTCAGGGTTGGGAATTTTTGTGTCCCATTAAGTAACCTTTGCCTACCCCTGATGCATTGCTCACTGGGGTTTTTTTTTCCTACAGGACTGGAAATGGCCACATGGGGCAGGCCCAGCCCCCAGCTGCATCAGGAGACTGAGCCAGCTGTGGAGAGGGACCCACGTCTGCCCACGGGCCGGGAGCTGTCGGAGGCCAACCGCTTTGCCTATGCTGCCCTCTGTGGCATATCCCTGTCTCAGCTATTTCCAGAACCTGAGCAAAGGTGAGTGCGTTTGTCTCACAGAGGGAAGGTCGTGCTTCCTCAGAGGTACCAAGCAGCCCACAAGTGGGGGAGAGTCATTGTTCTTGCTTTTAAGGAGCTCACAGCCTGACAGGGGAATATGACCTCTCATCCTGCACTCATACCTTCACCAAGCATTTTCTGAACACCTACTGTGTGCCAGCCATCGTTTGAAGTACAGAGAAGGTATAGATGAACAAAGCAGACAGAATCCCTGCCCTCAGGTATGACTCAGTTTAATAGGGGAATGAGATATCTATTCATTCATGTGACTTGCACTTATTGAACTCCTATTGTGTGCTGTGTGTACTACAAGACCCTGTTCAAGCATGTCGAACTCAAAGGCTAACACGGGCCAAATAAATAAGGTTTAAGTTTATGCGGACTGCAAAAGCTTCAATTTTCATAGAAACATAGGTTTATTTCAATAGAGACATGCTGAATACAAAAGGCTGAAATATATGAATAATCATTAACATAAAATATAGAACATTTTAATAAAAATTAATATTTTTTCTTGAACATTAACTTACCAGACACTGAATAAATTCACAAATTAATAAGTGTAACACAAATAAACCTGGTTTTTTGTTCTCCAAAAATGAAATACTTCCTGTTGTGCACACCAAGCAAGTCAGTGAAAGACTAAAGATGTGGCACAATCGGCTGCTAACATATTCACTGCCAGTATTAGTGGAGAGGAATGTTGTGCCTGCGCATAAGGTGCATAAGGGAAATGAATGCAACACGATTATAATAATTAGTCATTAGAGAACGTTGTAGTTTGTTATTAATAATTATGTATAACAGGATATTGTACAAATTAAGTTGTGAAATTTTTATTAAAACGTTTCTTACATACCGTTATATTGGCAGGGCCGCAAAAATATTCTTTGTGGGCCGTGAGTTTGACATGCTTGCTGTAGATAAAACAAAGAAGAGCAAGGAGTGGCTCCAGCCCTCCAGGCGCTTACAATTAAGGGGAGGGTACACACGTGACTGATTGTAATAGTGGACAGATGGGATGTCATGGGAGCAAAAGAGTGAGAGTTCGAATTACAGTGTTAATATCTGCCTTTGTCAATATCTAGCACGTGCATTAGATGTACATCTAAAATTCTAATAGAGGACTTGGTAAGAGCTCAGGCTTTGGCTTTGAAGGGATTCAGTGATTCTATGGGGAAAGTTTGGAGGCAGGAGGAGGCAGTGAGGAGGCTGATGGAGTCACCCGGGAAAGCAGGACAGTGACCGAGAGGGGGAGGAGTTCTAAATGTATAGCAGTTAGGACCGATTCAGACCTAACTGCCAGGTCTGACAGAACGGGCTAACAATACTCACCCTCGCAGGGTGATCACAAGAGCTAAATGATTGAAGAAAGGAGGTAAAAGGTACAAACTTTCATACAAGATAAATAAGTGCTAAGAATGTAATATACAGCATGACTGTGCCAGCACTGATGTGTGATACACAGGAAAGTTGTTAAAAGAGTCAATTCTAAGAGTTCTCATCGAAAGGAACACACTTGTTCTTTTTATGCTTTCTCTTTTAATTGTGTTTATATGAGGTGCTGCAAGCTAACTAAGGCTATTGTGGTAATCATTTCACAATGCATGTAAGTTAAACCGTATCCCTTAAACTTACACAGTGACATACACACACACACACACACACACACACACTGAGTGGCCAGATTATTATGATCTCTGGACATATATTAATCTGGCCACTCAGCATCAATTCATTCATGGGGTCCAGCCAGCCTGGCCAGGGGAAAGGGACATGGGCGGTTGGCCAACCGGCCTGCTGCTCGAACTCCTGGTTGAGGGGACAATTTGCATATTAGCCTTTTATTTATAGGATATACACTGAGTGGCCAGAGATCATAATAATCTGGCCACTCAGTGTGTGTGTGTGTGTGTGTACAAAATGGAGGGGGGTGGATTAGATAATGTAGCACAGTGCTGGCACATAGTAGGTGTTCAATAAATGTACTGGCTACTTGCTAACGCTGGGACTTATTGTATTTGCCCCAGTTCCCTCATCTGTAAAATGGGGACAATTGGCACTTCCTCCTACCAGTCAGGGTATTTGGAGCTGCAAGTAACAGGACACTGCACTAACAGAGATTTAAAGAATAGGTTTTCCCTCCTCACTTAATAGGAAATCAAAAGGCTTGATCAGTGCCTCAGAAAGCCTTTGGGTCAGCTTCTCTGCATTCTCTTGGCCTTCCTCTCCCAGATCACAACATGGCTGCTCCGCTCCACACATCACCTCCTCACAGGAAAAGGCCCGGGTGCACAAAGGAGGCAGGCAGGGATTCCCCTCAATCTCTCTCATCGGGAGGAAATCTCTCCCAGAATATGCCACGAAGGATTCTGGCTAGCTCCAGTCACTTGCTCGAGCCTCACCTGCAAGGTGTGGGAGCTGGGGAAGAATCCAGGCCCTTGCCATTCCTGACATCCACAGGAGAGTGGGTTCTGCTGGCCAGGAAGGGGGTTCTGTTGGGAGTCACTGCCTCAGAGAAGCAGCACCGTCAGAGAGGGCTCTTGTGAGGAGGGAATGTGTGGGTGGCCCTGCAGAGCCGAGCTACTGCCCAACACAGGTTGAATATTCTCATCATTAATAATGGGATCACATCACATCCTCTGTCTGAGGTTAGACTATATCTCGTTGGATATTCTGTTCCCTGCAAAGGCCCAACTCTCCCCTGCTCCTGCCTGTGCCATATCTGGGAAGCCTCCATCTTTCCAGAAGCTTCCTCTAGCCTGATCATCCCCTGCCTGATACGCTGATGCATAGATAGGGAAGAGCTCTGTGTACTTTGTTCACATAGCAAACATGTATGAGCCTAGACAGTGTGTCAGGCCTGTGCCTGGGAGAGCACGTCGGAAAGTGGGTTATTGTCCAGGGTCTCCCCCCATTCCGCGTTCCCCCCAACCCCCCCAATGAGTTCTAAGCACAAGGGCCTGGAAGCATTTGCCTTGGGGCACTCCTTCCTGAAAGTTTCTGATTTGGTTTCTTTCCACCAAAGGTTTCTTTCCTGTCCCAATAAAACACAATCTGCAGGAACGGGCTGCAGGCCAGAAGTGGCGGCCTGAGGGAGTGCAGGCCCCTGGGGACTAGGAGGAGCTCTGGACTCAAGTTCAGGCTCCCTGGACCCCGGGTGGCGCCCTTGATAAGGCGTTTAATCTCTGCCGCCCGGGCTGCCAGCTGCCAGGTGCGGCGAGGATGAAAGGGAACGTTGGATGCACCTGCTCCGCCAGCGCCCGGCACAGGGTGAGGCCCGGGTCTGTAACCCCTGGAGAGGGCAGTCCCTGCAGTGGGGAAGCGTGGCCTCTGAGCCAGGCAGCGGTGGCCTTGAACCCTGGAGCTGTCCCATACCCCTCCGGGCCTGGTGTCCTTATTCCTAGCATGGGGCTGAAAGCAGTACCTCCCTCCCTCATGGGGACTGGTGGGAAGGAAACAGGCAGCGTGCTTAAAGCACTTAGCACAGGGACTGAGGGGTCGCTACTCTGTGATTGTCATTGCTGCTCTCGATTTTCTTGTATCTCAATGAGACCACCCACCACTTCAGACAGTCCCAAGGCTCCGCCCATCTAAAATACCTGTGCCCTCTCGCAATCTGGGACCCCTGCTGGCAGCTGGCCCCGCCCCCACCTCTGCCACTGCTTGTCCTCTGTGCAGAGCTGCAGTGCCTCCCTCTGTGGACAATAGGCTTGGGGGGCAATCGTTTGGCTGGCCTGGGCCTCCCTCTATGGGGCGATCATGGGGCGATGGTGGGGGGGCCCCCAACCAATCTCATCACACCTGCCTTGTCTGGCCTGGTGCCAGTGCGTGTCATACATGGGTGTCCGGAAGGTCATCCAGACGGTTGTTCTGCTGTTCAGTTGTTCAGGCGATTTGCATATTATGCTTTTATTATTATAGATTGTTGTTCCGCCACTTTACATATATATTTATTAATTCCGTTGCTCATTTAAAGAAACATATAGAGTGCCTTATATGTGCCAGGTAGTATTCTAAACACACGGCAGATGTTAACTTAGTTGATCCTTTTAACAACCCTATGAAATAGGTTTCGTCATTATCACCTGTTTTACAGACAAAGAAACTGAAGCACAGAGAGGTTAGGTAACATGTCCAAGGTCACACAGCTAGTGGCAGAGCTGTTAACTTGCCTCCACTCTTGTTAGGAGATGCTTCTCTGCATCCAGACGTTCTCTGCGGACACGGGGCCACGCTGCTGCCCTCAGCCCCGCGCCCTTTCTGCAGAAAAGCTTACCCCTGAGTGCTCTTCAGTTCACAGAGTCATCTCGTGGCTCCCGAACCCACCCACACCCCATCCCGGGTAACCCCGGTAATGGCAGCGAGTTCCATCACGTGATTGTAATAGCAGTAGCTAACATTTACTGAGGGTTATCGGGTGCCAGGCGCTGTTACTGTGACATTTAATCTTTCCAACCAACCTACGAGGTATGTCTGTTACCCTCTGCATTTTCCAGCAGAGAAAAATGAAGAAAAGGCAGGAAGGGGACTCCCCAAGGGGGCCTTCAACTCTGCACCCTGTTCTCCACTACCTCTCTTGGCTGGCTTATAAATAAAAGTAGTGCCACTAGCTAGCTTAAGCTGAACAGCTACTCCATACCAAGCCTTCCTCTGGGTGTTTCATATGTATCATCTCATTTAAATCAAACAACCTTATGAAGTTGATATCTCCCTTCCTCCCACTCTCTCTCTCTCTCTCTCTCTTTTAGCATATTTTTACTGATTTTAGAGAGGAAGGAAGAGAAAAGAGAGAGAGAAAACATCAATCAGCTGCTTCCTGCATATCCCCTCCTAGAGATTGAGCCCCAAATCTGGGTATATATGTGCCCTGACCAGGAATTGAACCAACAACCTTTTGGTGCACAGAACAACACCCAACCCACTGAGCCACACTGGCCAGGGCTGTAGTTGATCTCTTAAACCCATTTCAGATAAGGAAACTGAGGCACAGAGGAGTCAAGTTACTTTTGCAAGGTGTTCCATCGCCCAGATGCCCCTTTAAGAATGAAAAACTGTCCCCCGGCTGCTGAGAGGGCTGCCAGCACCGCCTGGACCTGTCGCAGCGGAAGCGAGACTCCTCGCCCACGGTCCTATCCCCTTCCCGGGGCAGCCTGCATCCGATGGCTGGCGGATGTGGCGGCATAAGGCCCAGCCCTCTCACCCCACCGCAGCTCTGAAGGGTCACTCATCTTCAGAACTCCCTGCAGGGCTGCCTGAAGCTTTCTCAGAGGCTGCCTGGCAACTCCGCTGCTCCCTGCCCACTCCTGCCTCCTCCCTGACTGCCCACAGGCACCGGTCCCAAGAGGACCCGAATACTGAATTCACCTCAGAGCTGCCTCCTGGGGACTGGGCTGTCATAGGGGTGGACCAGGGCTGGAACCTGAGCATTTCACCGCTCCTGCCGGGGGCCTGGCCTGCAGCACTCTGCACTGGGCTTCGGCCGCCCCAGCTCTGAGGACCGGGATGAGTGGGCTGCCTGGGACCCGTGGGCCTGGGGGATCAGGTGGTGCAAGCAGGAGGCCTTCTGACATTGTCCCCGCCACTGGGGAGCTCTGCTTGTCCGTAGGAGGCCTGATTCCACCCGATCTGGCCAGCACGAGGGGTGTAGGACCCAGTACAGGGAGCCCCAGGACAGTGGGGGTGAGGCAGGCTGGGCTGCTGGGTTTAGAGAGAGGCCTGTCTCTGGACTGGTGTGATCACCTTCTCACTAACGCCTGTGCTCCCCATCTCCTGCCCCCCCACCGTGCTCACAGTTCTCGCTGCCACGAGCGGAAGCTTTAAAGCCTGACGTATCCCCAAATGCCACGTGCTTCCTGCAGCCGTGTCTCAGCTCTAAGGGCTCCTTCTCCCCTAGAGCGATCCAGCCATCCTCCAGCCAGGGACTCCTGGGGACTCAACTCCAATGCCTGCTGCGGAGAGAGGCCCACAGCGGCAGTGGGCATGGGGAGGACAGACTGCGCTTTAACTGCTGCTGAGTGACTGACTTTTCCTGAGAAAGCACACCTGGGTGCTCCCCAATAGCAGCAAGTCTCCTTCTGTGGGAACCCTTTTCTAGTCGCTGCTCCTCTCCTCCCCAGCCAGTCTGGGGCTCCCTCGGGGCTCACCAGGGCTCGATCCCTGCCCCTCTCCTCGCAGACCTCACGCCACCGGGATGAGTTCGTTGTTTCCCTGTCTCCCTGCACAGTGAGCTGCTCATCAGAGCCGCACCTCGCTCTCTCTGGTTCCTCAGCCCCCAGCACAGCCCCAGCCCAGGCCGGGCCCGGGGCACGTGGCCTCATTCCTGTGGTTTATCAGCCTCGTTGGTCAGAGGTTTGGTGGGGGAAGAAGCTAGAATCCCGCCACCCGAGATAAGGTTTGGGCCCCTCTGTATCCCGTGGACTGCAGGCACCATGGTGATGTCAGATGGGCTGGCTGTTTCCATTGTGAATGTGGCTCCTCTGAGCTTCCCAGCGGCCTTGCGAAGTGCAATCGGGAAACTTTCGGATTTGAGTCATGTCTGTCTTTCAGCTCCTTCTGCATAGAGTTTGTGACGGGCCTGGCCAAGTGGCTGGAGTTGTCCGAAGCCGTCCTGCCGACCATGACTGCGTTTGCCAGCGGCCTGGGAGGCGAAGGAGCTGATATGTTTGCTCAGATCTTAACGAAGGACCCCGTCTTGAAGGATGACCCGTTGGTGATCACCCAGGTACACCCATCCCCCGGGTGGCGGCTGCTAGGGCAACCAGAACAAAAGGTTTTTTAGGTCAGGCTCAAACTACATCTAGTGGGGGTTGGAAGATAAAATATTTCATCAGAATAATGTACGATGATGATGATGATGATGATCATAGCTATGTGAAGTGATCATTATTGAATATCTACTATTGATTTCATGTATTACTTAAATAGTGCTTCGTATGTGCTAGTAACTTAACAAATATTAACTCATTTATCAAATATTATCTCAAAGCAAATTTATAAGGTTGGTAGTGTGAGCATTCCCATTTTTAAAAAAAATAATTTTATTGATTTTTTACAGAGAGGAAGGGAGACGGATAGAGAGCTAGAAACATCGATGAGAGAGAAACATGGACCAGCTGCCTCCTGCACACCCCTACTAGGGAAGTACCCGAAACCAAGGTACATGCCCTTGACGGGAATCGAACCTGGGACACCTGAGTCCGCAGGCCGATGCTCTATCCACTGAGCCAAACCGGTCAGGGCACATTCCCCTTTTGTAGATGAGAAAACGGAGGAACACGGAGATTAAGTACCTTGTTGTTCAAGGTCGTGCAGCTCACACGTGGCTGAGCCCGGATTTGGGCACTCTGACTCCAGAATCATGGCTCCTGCTGCCACGCTGTGGTGCTTTCATTCAGAAGCAGCAGCTCTGCTGTGTGCCCTTGGGCATGTGCCTCACTGGCTCTGCGTGCGGTGAAAACAGGCAGCTTGTGACAGGGGGTCAACCTCATTTCACTCCAGGAAGTGCTCACTCGTTTGTCTGGCTCACCACTGGAGTATAAGGCAGAGATGTTGTCTGTCTTGTTCTCCCACTTAGTAGGCGTCAATACATATGTGTCACATGAGCAGGCTGATTACATATCAACTTACTGTCCATTTCTGTTCCTTTCCCCCAGGACCTGCTGAGCTTCTCCCTCAAGGACGGTGAGTTGATTCTCTACGCTCCGTAAATTGTGGGTACTCATCTTCCCCCGGAAAAGCCGGGGATGGGCTGCCACCCGTGGCCTGGTTCCCTGTGGTCATTTTGGTAAAAAGGTAGGGAAGGTTCCCTGTGGTCATTTTGGTACAAGCCGGGGAGCCGGAAGCATTTCATTCGTGCCAAGCGCTGTGGGGCACTTCTTAGCGGTTACCTCATTTCTTCCTCGCCATGCCTGTGGTTTTGCCTTCTGAGTAGTTCTTGAATCCAGCCCCGTCTTCACCTACACCCGCCACCCTGGTCTGAGCCACCATCACCCCCTCCTGGATAACAGCAGGGGTCTCCTCCCGGGTCTTCCTGCCATCACTCTGACCTGCAGTTTGGCCTCTACCCTGCACGTCCACAATGCTGCCTCCTGGCTCCAAACCGGGTCCACTCCCCCGCCTCCTGGTGGGCTGGCCCCTCCCCCTCCTCACCTCTTACACACGCCCTCCCCTCTTGAGTGCACCTGCTCCTGGCACCATGGATCTTTGCATGGTGCCAGGAGAAAGTGTTGCTCCTCTTGCCCGGTGCTCTCTCCCTCTCCTTCATCCCTCCGCTCAGTCACCACTTCCCAGGGAAAGCCTCCGGCACGCCTCGGTATGATGTCCGCCAAGATTGAACACCCAGCTGCATGCTGCTTTGCTTGGTGACTGACTGGCTTGCCCTCCTCCAACCGTCAGCTCCATGGGGGCAGAGCCTTGCCCGATTTTCTTCACCACATACTTCCAGCTCCTGCATGTAGCAAACACTCCGCAAACATCTGCACAAGAAATAATGGGATGGATCCTAGTGTTCTGTTTTATGGATGAGGACGTTGGCTCAGAGCGGGTAAGCACTTTACCCACGCTTGCTCATAAGTGGCAGTTCAGGATTTCACTACATCCGTTTCCTAGGGCTGTCGTAACCAAGTACCTTAGATGGGTGGCTTAAAGCTACAGAAATGTATTCTCTCACAGTCCTGGAAGCCAAAAGTGTGAAAGCAAGGTGTCAGCCGGGTCCTGCTCTCTCTGAAGGCTGTGGGCGAGAATCCCTCATGCCTTTAGAAATCCCTCATGCCGACAGCTCCAGGTGCTCCTTGGCTATGGCTGCATCACTGCCGTCTCTGCTCCATCCTCCAGGGCTTCCTCCTCCCCCTTCCCCCTTCCTTTCCTCTCCTCTGCATGTCTCTCATAAGGACATTGTGCAAGGTGACTTCACCTTGAGATCTCTAACTGAATGACAGTAATCCGCCCCCCCTCCTCTGCAGTTTCCCTTTCCATGGTTTCAGTTACCCGCGGTGTACCACGGTTTGAAAATATTAAGTGGAAATTTCCAAAAATAAGCAATTCGTAGCTTTAAACTGCACACCGTTTCTGAGTGTGTGATGAACTCTTGAAGTCCTGCTTCATCTGGCCTGGGATGTGAATCATCCCTTTGTCCCGCATATCTGTGTCATGTATGTCACCCTCCCATTAGTCACAGAATAGCCTCCTCACTTATCAAATGTTTATCAGAGAGAGAGCACCGTCATATAATTTTTATTCCAGATATTGTTATAATTGTTCTATTTTCTTACTAGTCATTGTTTCTCTCTTACTGTGCCTAATTTATAAATTACACTTCCTCACAGGTCTGTATGTAAAGGAAAAAACGTGGCCTATATAGAGTTCAGTACTGCCCACAGTTTGGCATCTACTGGGGGTCTGGAACAGTATCATAGTTGGGCCATCTATTCAAGTCCCTTCTCACAGACTTCATGAGGGCAGGGCCTTGTCTGGATTGCATATCATTGCATCTCAGCATCTACAGCACTTTTGGGCATGCGGTGGGCATTTAGTACTGGATGGATGGATGGATGGATGGATAGACGGATAGACAGACAGATGAAAGGATAAATGGATAGGATGATGGATATATGAATGCACACATACATGGATGGATGGGGGGATGGATGGATGGATGGATGAAAGGACGGGTAGGATGGACAGATGGCCTTTCTTCAGGGGACAAGCTTACGCACTCGCAGGGTTCCATCTCCACGGCAGACCTTGATGAGGTGGGCACACAGCTGAGGAGGAGGCTCTGTCTGGATTTCCCTCGGGTGTGAGGCGAGTGATGAGTCATGAGATCAGCACAGGAGATCAACATGAAAAGCTGCATTTCTCAGAACTTCCTGGAAGGTTGACCTTTACGGACAGTGTGGGGATCTGAGTCACAGAATGATGCCATTTGGGCAGCTGAGTGGAATTTTTGGAGAGTGCTAATCACTTATTTCTCCTCATCCTGTAACAACCCACAAAGCTCTTAGCACACACAACGGAAACAAGACGTCCTTTGTGTGTTGAAGGTTAACCTGAATGTGAGCTGACTCTAAGCCGGGCTTTCTGTTTTAGACACAGTGGCCATTGGGGCTGGGTCCTTCTCTGGGGGGGCCCTCCTGTGCAGTGTAGGATGCTTAGCTGCATCCCCGGCCTCCAGTCAATTAGACACCGGAAGCACTTCCTGAGTGGTGACAACCAGAAAAGTCTCCATACATTGTCACATGTTCTCGGGGGCCGGGGGGAGGGGAAGTCGGGGGTGCGCAGCAAACACAGCCCTGGTCAGAAGCCAATGCTCTAGGACCCCAAACTTGGCCATCTCAGGAGGGGCTGCTTTATTTGTAGTCAGCAATCTTTACAAGGTATTCTAGTTACTCTTCTAGGTCCCAAACATAGCTTGTGAGGAATTGCATAGCATCTAATCCTCAGATCAACTGCTCAGGCCGGTCCTGTTATGCCCACTGGCAGGAGAAGAGAGCCTACTCGGTAGGTTAAGTAGCCCAGGACTTCCTTTCAGACATTCAAAATGCCATTTAAAGCAAAGCCGGTCTCCTCGTGAACTCTGCGTTGGTGCCCTGGAGACTTAAACTTGAATCGTTGTTTTTGCCCTCTGAACTCTGAAGCCAAAGATGGCATCACCTCTAGGCCAAGGGGCCTGTGGAGGTGCACGCTGCATGGGACAGAGCAGTCCCTGCCGCAAACTTGGCTCTCCTCTCTGGCTTGGTCTTTATTCTTGAAACGAAAGCCCTGCCTCCCTGATGAATCAGAAGGGTTAGAGATACTGGTCTCCGGTTGTGGTGAAAGGCAAACATTGTTGCCGAGACCGGTTTGGCTCAGTGGATAGAGCGTCGGCCTGGGGACTGAAAGGTCCCGGGTTCGATTCCGGTCAAGGGCATGTACCTTGGTTGCGGGCATATCCCCAGTAGGGGGTGTGCAAGAGGCAGCTGGTCGATGACTCTCTCTCTCATCGATGTTTCTAGCTCTCTATCTCTCTCCTTTCCTCTCTGTACAAAATCAATAAAATATATTTAAAAAAAAAAAAAGAAAAGAAAAGAAAGGCAAACATTGTCACCTGGTCGCTGTATTCTCCATCAGCATCCTAGAGCGTTGTTACCAGCATTAACACTGGCTGGACCATCCATTCAGCAAATAGGAACTGAGCACCCAGTGCCTGCGCCAGGCCCTCTGCTGGGCCCTGGGAGTAAATTTAACCATAGCTGGTCCTCAGCGAGTGCCTGTGTCTTATGCTAATTTTGTCAACCCCTCAGCAGCTCTGGGATGTCAACCCCAAGTCCAGCAGCCTGGCCACCAAGATCCTTGAAGTGACTCTTCCACGAGGCTGCCACTGAGAGCCCCGTGCCTGAGAATGCCTTGGGAGATTACCTGTGCCCCTGGCAGCCTTCCACTGCAGCCTTAACGAATGGAATAAAAATTAGTCACTAATTATAATTGCCACCGATTAAGCCACCACGGCCAAGGCTTGGTTAATTTCCACGGCTCGGTTATCACCTGGTGCGATAGTCTGATCCTGTGAAGGCACAGCGAGCTCCTTTGTTTGGAGCTTTAATTGACTCAATAACCCCAAGATATAACACGCAGGTGTCTGTTCCCCAGCACGTAGACAGTTCCACACCGAGGAAGGCAGCCAAGGGCGGCTGGGCAAATGCTGCCGGACCGCAGCTCGCTCTGGGGACCCTAGTTCAAGGACACCTCAAACTTCAGGACTTGAGGCTGCATCTTGTCGAAGGCTAGCCACTACTACTTTAGTATAATATTCCTAGAGACCTGTTACATGAAAATTCATGCACTGGAGGGGGCGTCCCTCAGCCTGGCCTGCCCCCTCTCAAAGTCTGGGAACCCTCGGGGGTGGGAGACGACCCAGTGATCAGGGGGAGGCAATGCCCCCATCATACCTCTACTGCTGCCACTGCTGGCAGCACAAGCTTGGGTGGCCCTGGTTACCTGAGCCTCGGGCAGCCCTGGGCGGCTGGACAGCTGCCATCCGAGACTGGCCTGCGCCTTAGGCCGGTCCTGAGTGGCTGAGGGGCTGAGGGGACTGGGGAACTCCGGAGGCAGGCGCACAGAGTGGCCGGACCCACCAGGGCTGAAAGGATTGGGCACTGCCATCTTGTGGCTGTGGGCACCACCATCTTTGAGGGTGTGACAGTCAATTAACATATTCTCTCCTTATTGCCTGTGGGTGCCACCATCTTTTGTGAGAGTGTGATGGTCAATTAGCATATTCCCTCTTTATTAGATAGGATTGCCCAGCAAAGGAGACAATTCTGTAACATTTGTTGGGGCTTGTCATAGAACAGGTGTCCTCTCCTCAGAACTTTGTGATGTGCATTTTAGACAGCGCACCTCATCAGACAGCCTATACGAAAGTGGGTGCAGAACAGCGGGATACTAGGTCCTTGTGGTTTCCCCTCTTTATCAAAAAGATCCAATATGGAAGCCTGTCTTATCACCGGACTTCCTGGGCCAAGAGGGATGCATCTCTTCTTCCCATGTTTTTAAATGGTGATAAAATACATGTAACATAAAATGCAGCACCTTACCCATTTGTAAGTGTACAGTTTAGTGGCATTAGGTACAGTTACATGATGAACCATCACCACCGTCCCTCCCTCTTCATCTTGCAGAACTGGGACTCTGTCTCCATTAAACAATAGTTCCTCATCCTCCCCTTTTCAATGCCCTTCCTCCCCAGTATCCACCATTCTACTTTCTGGCCCTATGATTTTGGGGTGAGGGCAGGAGAAAATGCACATTTTTTTAAGTTTTTGATATAAATATTGTCAGACTTCACAATCGCCAGGCTAGCATGTTTCAGTGGTTGAGTGTCGACCTATGAACCAGGAGGTCACTTTAATTCCCTGTCAGGAAACAGGTTATCAGGGCTCAGTCCCCGGTGTGGGGCCTGTGAGAGGCAGCCAATCAATGGTTCTCTACCATCATTGATATTTCTCTCTCTCCATCACTCTTCCTCTCTGAAATCAATAAAAACATATATTTAATAAATAAATAAATATTGTCAGATTACACACTCCCACCGGAGCACCGTGTTCACCACCTCTTTAACAGCTTTGGGTTTTTTTTAAAAAAATGACCTTTGCTAATTTGGTGAAAAAGTACTACCTTGCTTTTAAGATACCTAGGAATAAATTTAACTAAGGAGATAAAAGACCTATACTCGGAAAACTACAGGACACTGAAAAAAGAGATAAAGGAAGACATAAACAGATGGAAGAACATACCATGTTCATGGATTGGTAGAGTCAACATCATCAAAATGATTAATATTTTTAATAGTTGCACATATTCCATCCAGGAAGCTGTGCTATTGTTTAATTGACTCTCATGGGTTGCGTGTTTAGGATGTTTCTAGGGTTTGGGTTTTATCTGTTATCTGCTGTTAACGTCTCTGTTCTTAAAGGCAAACTGACTCCCTGCCCATGTTGTTTCTCTCTTTTGAGGGCGATACGATGCTCGGGCCCGGGTCCTCATCTGCCACGTGACCTTCCTCCTCCGCCTGCCTTTGGGGGAGCTAGATCTCCTGGAAGAGACGTTCCTTGAAAGCCTGAAGGAAACCAAAGAGGAGGAATCTGAGTAAGCAAGCCCCGAGACTAGCCACATCTGCCAGAAATCCAGAACTGCCACTTGAATGCACTTTTCAGATAAAAACCCCCTCTTTCCATGAAAAGACAGTGCACAGAGAGTCCCGAGGCAGCCAGATTGGATGTGTGGCCTTCACCAGTCACTTGCCCTCTCTGGGCCCCAGGCCTCATTTCTAGGAAAAGGAGACTGAAGGGTGATTGCTGAGGGCTTGTACTTGAACATTCTGTGGTCCCAAGACCTGGTGTCACACCGGGTTCTTGTCCTTGGGCTGGAGTGGCCTGGGTTCAAATCCTACCTCTGACATCCATTCACCTTTTTTGACCTTGGGCAGGTGTTCTCCCTTCTCTAAAATGCAATATTCTTATCTGTCAAACGGGAACAAGGATAGCGTCCTGCCAGGGTGGCTGTGAAAAATGAATGTGACCATGTTAGAAGGTGCTTGGCCCAGGGCTGGCATTAGCAAGTGGGCAGTATGTGAGTCCTTCCCATCCCCCCCTGCCCATGTGTCCCGGGACATACCAGCTGTGCTATCTATGCATTGTCAGGAGTGTGTAGAGGGAAATTATCCTGGCAACTTGGCCAGAGCTCAGCTCTTTGCTAAACACACAGAATCTAATCCCAGAGCAATCAATCGATCCAGTCACAGCCTAATTGCAGGCTCCGTGCACCAGGCACGTCTCCCAGCCTTGGGTTTTGTTTAGACATGGTGACTGTCTGAGCAGCCAGGTCGTGCCAGCTCAGGCCGGCTGGGAATTTAGCTCTGAAGCCACGTTCAGGCCTGGAGCCGCCCTCCTGCCAGGGTTTAGAGGGCAAAAGGAGAGGAGGTTTGCTTGAGAAAGGCAGAAGCTTGGTCTGTTTTAAAAACCTAACAGACTTGGTCTGTTTTAAAAACCTGACTCCCAGAACTGTGTTAGGTAAGAACCAGGTCAGTGACCACCTTCACGAGGGCTGTTCAGCGTCTGGAAATGTATTGGACATTTGCAGTGTTTCAGGTGCCTTGAAATGGAGGAAACTCGCAGCTGTCGTTTGCAAAACTTGTTGTCAGAAAGAAACACATTGCCAGAGGATTTGCCCTGATGATACCGGTAGTCAGATCAGGGAATGTTGGAAACAGAAGAAGTTCTAACACAGCCCAGCTCTGCCACTTGCGTGTGACCTTGGACAAGTTAGTTCACTTCTCTGAGCCTCAGTTTCCTCACCTGCAAAATGGGGATAATGATAGGACCCTGCATCCTAACCGGTTTAGCTCAGGGGATAGAGCGTCGGCCTGTGGACTCAAGGGTCCCAGGTTCGATTTTGGTCAAGGGTATGTACCTTGGTTTCAGGCACATCCTCAGTAGGGGGTGTGCAGGAGGCAGCTGATTGATGTTTCTCTCTCATCGATGTTTCTTTTTTTTTTCTTTTTTTAATATATTTTATTGATTTTTGTACAGAGAGGAAGGGAGAGAGACAGAGAGTTAGAAACATCAATGAGAGAGAGTCATTGATCAGCTGCCTCTTGCACACCCCCTACTGGGGATATGCCCGCAACCAAGGTACATGCCCTTGACCGGAATCAAACCCGGGGCCCTTCAGTCCCCAAGCCGACGCTCTATCCATTGAGCCAAACCAGTCCCGGCTCTCATCGATGTTTCTAACTCTCTCTCCCTCTCTGTAAAAAAAATCAATAAAATATATATATTTTTAAGTAATAGCATCCTGTTCATAGGGTTCTCATGGAGCTCAAATGAGTTCATACATGTGATGTACTTCAGATAGGCCTTGGACAGAGCAACTGGCTGACAAATCTCATTATTTGTTATAGTATCTGTTATCGTGGCTGTTATTACTATGTATGAACCCTTCCCTCAGAAAAATACTCCACGTGTGGAATTTTTTAATTCAATGTTAGGGATTTTGGAGAAGCCTCAGGTTCTGTCTGTGGTCTCTGGAAGGACCTGAGGCCCAGGAAAATAGCACGTGTTCAGCCTGGTGCTTGGTTTGATTCCGCTGCCCAGTCTCTGTGTGAGCCTGGACATGCCGCTTTCCCTCTCCGGCACCAGCACCAGCACCAGCACCAGCTTCTTCACCAATACAAGCAGAGGATCGGATTGCATGTAGGTTTCCTTTAACTCGAAGGTTTTGTGTTTCTGCAAGGTGAGCTTATCACTCGGCACTCCAAGGTGATCCTTCGCAGCTGGGGTTCAGGCTGTGACATACCTCCTTTCTGTCCTTGGGTCCCTGTCTGAGTCCTTAAGCCATCCAAGTTTTCCCCGTTTCTTTGATGATTTCGCTCCTTTGTGCCTTGGTTTCTTCCTCAGACTTGGGGATAATGGTAGAATCTCCATTAGGCAGTTCAAAGGCTTCAGTTAATGAATGCATATCAAAAGCTTGGAACAGGGCCCGGCACATAGTCTGTCTCAGTGAACCTTAGGGAAAGTTCTGCTGGAGGTTGACACCGGTCACACCTGATGACATAAGAACATGGTTATCATCTAATTTCTATCGAGTGTTTACTGATGTAGCACACGAGGTCTCCTCATTGGGTGTTCTAACGGTCTCACAGGGGAAGAAACAGGAAGTCAAAGGAGGGACTTAACTTGCCCAAGGTCACCCGTGGTCAGTTGACTCAACCACCTATCCAGTCTGCACGTCACTCACTGCCGCATCCCGCAAGGCATGGTGGACCGTCCAGGTTCCCCCCTTAATTCTGAAGAAAGCAGCAAAGGAAGTTCTTTTATGGAGCTTTCTGATCTTTTACTAGGAAGTGTCTAGATAATCCCAGAGATAAGCTCTCATCTCCATCCACTGGAGAAGGTGACTAAAACCAAGAAGAGGGTGGGGTAAGGATGACTGGGCAAGGAGCACCCTCCCAGGGAGATAAGCTGGCGGGGATTGAAACCTACGTGTGAGACTGGGAGATGGGCAGGGTGACCTCTTGCTTTTGGTTAAACATCTGTGTTTTCAGCCTGGGGTTTGGCCCAGATCTGTGTTTAAACACCTGCCTCTGTCTTCAGAAGGCAGACATGGAAGGCCAGCTCAGGGTCCTCTCTGGCCTTCCAGAACCTGAGTGTGGCCAGGGACTAGGATGGCGGAGATTGCCATGGTACCTAACCAACAGGCAAAGTCAATAGCAGGAACAGAGTTCGTTTGAATTGGGATAGGACAGACATATCGTCCATGTCACTCCGAGTGAATGCCTCCAGCTTTCCGTGTTGACATTCAGACAAGGGAAGTAATAGCAGGAGGAAAACGCTGGGATAATTGATGATGACTGGCAAAGCTCTTCGTGTTATGTACAAAACAGCTATGAAGGACGTTCAGGTGCTTACATAAATAAGGAAGTAGATTGGCAGTTCAGGTGAATGCCAGGAGAGAGTGACTCAGCAAATGTTTATAAACATTTCACTCATAATACAAAGCAGAATGCGGGAGATTAGAGTAATGGTCCATCTAACCTTGGCAAAATGGATGTGATACACTAGCATTCACACCTTTAGATACAACAGCCTCAAGAACTATTTTTATTTTTTAATTCTTATCTTCCCTCGAGGCTATGAGTCTCCCCTCCATAAGCTCAGCTAAACACGATGATTAGTGTCATAGACATGCTGATGTCACTGCAGGAACCATCTAGAAGCAGACGGGGCTGACAGATGTCAAGGGCACCAGCTCAAAAATGTGACTGTGTTCTTAAAAACAAATCTGTAGTAAGCATTAAAATGTTATAACATTCCAGATTTGTTCTAATACCCCAGAATTTTATTCTTTTTAAAATAATTTTATTTATTTAAATTACAGTTTACATTCAATATGATTTTGTATTAGTTTCAAAAGGATAGCATAGTGGTTAGACAATCATATAAATTACCACATGTTTTCCACAATATTTCTAGTACCTACCTTATACCATACATAGCTATTGCAACCAGAATTTCATTCTTTTTTTAAAAGATATTTTTATTGATTTCATTTCAGAGGAAGAGAGAAGAATAGATAGAAATATCAATGATGAGAGAGAATCATTGATCAGCTGCCTCCTGCACAGCCCCTACTAGAGACAAAGACACAACCAGGGCATATATGCTAATTGGGAATTGAATTGTAACCTCTTGGTTCCTAGGTCAATGTCCTGGTTCATAGGTCGATACTCAACCACCGATCCACACTGGTCCGCCAGAATTTCATTCTCGATGGTGATTGGTTTATGCTCTGAACCGTGCCCCTCTGATTTTCATAGATGTGGACGACAAGTGTGGGAGGATAGATCGCTGCAGCAATAGGTTCAGGGTCAATCCTGGTCAGAATGACTCGGTTCTGTTCAAGAAACACTTTCTGAGCACCTTCCCCATCCTAGCCCAGGGCCTGCTGCTGAGGGTGGAAAGCAGGAAAGGCTCGGCCTGAGCCTTGAAGGTCTGGCCCTACGGTTCTCAAACTAGGAAACTAGATCCCTGGAGAGCTGGTTACAGGTAGTTTACGCACGCTCACACCCAGAGCTCCTGGCCCAGGAAAGCTGTGCTTTTAACGGCTACCCTCCGGGGATTCTGATACAGTTGATCCAGAGCCCATCCCCTGAGAACTGATGGCCTAGGAGTGCAGGCTGAGACCACCAGACAGATGACAACATGCCAGGGTTGAATGTGGACTGTTGCCCAGAACTCTCACCATACCCTGGGAATTAAGTATTGTTACCCCCACCCCCCACCCCCACCCCTTGTTGGGCATGTGCCCTGAATAGGAATCAAACCGGGACCTCCTGGTTCATAGGTCAGTGCTCAACCACCACGCCACACTGACCAGGCCAGGCGAGCTATTTCTCACCATCTTGTGCAGTTCATGAGGGAAGAGGTGGGAAGGAAACAGATGCTGGTCCAGACTGCCGATCCCTGGTACCGGGAAGGGCCCCCAGGTCGTCCACTCTTAGTCAGTGTGTTGACTGAATGAATGAAGAAGGAATGGATTTAATCTTCTCAAACCAACTACTTTAAGAGGTAGGAGTTGTTGTCCCCATTTTACTAAAGAGGAAACTGAGGCTCGGGCAGAAGCAGGAGCCACGGTTAGTCAGCATTCACCACGTGCCATGGTGCCGCATGGTTGACAGACTTCCTCTTCACCCATCCCCACAGCCCCTCGAGGGGGGATCTTAGCCCTGACTTTGCAACATGGGGACAATAGTGACACGGCTTGAAGAGTAAGATAAACTACATGATACATGCAGGAATTCCACAATCAATATTAACTATTCCTCTTGTATCATCATCGTCGGCTAACGCTCTACACATTGAATTGTCCCAACTCCAACTTCAGTTCAGAGTTCGTGCCCCTAATGACCTCTTTGTCCTACTCCTTAGTGGCTCAAAGCACTGAGGACCGGGTGTCCGTCAGGAAAACAGGCTGAGTGACGCTCTGAGCACTCACATTGGCAATTCTTAGGATTCAACTGACCCAAATCACTCTAAATGCTTCCCTCCTGCTACATCTTATAGCTTTTACCTTTCCAGTCCGAACGATTCTAGCTATTGCCCCACGGCCACGGTCTCCAGAGCAGACATGCCTCTAACCCATCTTTGAAGTGATGATTCTGAAAGAAATTGGTTTCCAAATATCCCAGAAGGAGGCGAGCGCAGATGTCAGGGGGAAGGGGAGGAAGGAGGGAGGCGAGGGAGTCTGTGATTCTATCCGGTACTCGTCCCGGTCCATCTGTGAAAAGATATT
Organism: Nyctalus aviator; assembly: GCA_036971965.1. Lineage (NCBI taxonomy): Eukaryota > Metazoa > Chordata > Mammalia > Chiroptera > Vespertilionidae > Nyctalus > Nyctalus aviator. The sequence goes on from CM072923.1 coordinate 184,725,565, forward strand.
TTTGCGCTTCTTTTACTGTTATTGTTATTTTTTGTCTTCCCGTCATTCAAATTGCAACCCTGTTAGGATGGATCCTTTGGGTAAGTAGTGCATCCCACACTCTGGGATTCCCCAGCTGGGTTTTAAAATGCTTTCAGCTTTTTAAAAGCACCGATGGGCCCAGGGTGACCTTGGTACCTTGCTCTGAAGGACAGTTGATCCCAGCTTGGGGGTTGGTGAGGCAGAGGGATCCCAAGGGGTGCCAGGCACAACTGACCCTAAGGACCAACCTCTTCTCCCTCAGAACGGCTGAGGCGTCCAGGAAGAAGAAAGAAAACCGGAGGAAATGGAAGCGCTATCTCCTGATAGGCCTGGCGACTGTCGGAGGCGGGACAGTGATCGGTAAGGCCAGCTCAAGCCGGGGTGGTGGCACGTGGGTCAGTGCAGTGCAGAGTGACGGGGGATGTCAGGCTGGGAGTGGAGAGGAGATGGGCTGACAGGTGTCCCCGGGCACAGCAGGTGCTCCATCAGCAGTGTGTTCCTTAGTGTGCCTCTGTGGAAGGCAGTGGGTAGCTGATGGGAGAATAACCCAGCAGGCCACATCCTCACTCCCACCTTTACCCAACTTTCTGCTTTCTTTGCAGGAGTGACCGGGGGTCTGGCTGCCCCTCTTATTGCCGCCGGGACCGCCACGATCATTGGCAGCGCTGGGGCAGCGGCTCTGGGCTCGGTGGCCGGCATAGCTGTTATGACGTCGCTGTTCGGTGCAGCTGGAGCTAGTCTGACAGGTAAGGTTCCAGAGGAGGGGGCAGTGAGGAGGGTGTACCCACCCAGATTCTCCCCAGTGATGGCTCCCCGGGAGATGGAGGAGGAGCACACAGCCTTTCTCATGCTGGGTCCCAGGCCTGCCAGAACTGGCAGCAGGCTTCCCAGAGAACTGGGCGATCGCTCGACACGGGTGAGTGTAAGGGTTGCGCTTGAGAAAATGCATCTTGTGTAGTCGTCCTGGGAAAGGTCTCATTGGACCTCCCTGTCACCATTTAGGAAGTTTCCAGACAGGCCTCCTCGGAGACACTTGGGCTTCCTCATGTAAGAGAGCACATGGCTGCTCTTCATTTCCCAGCATCTCCTGGGGGAGTTTTCCTAAGTCATATATGTCAGCAGCCCCCCACATTCCTATTGGGGGGCTTCTGACACATATGACTTGGGGTGGGGCAAACTCTTCACATGGAGAATCTTGGTCCGTTGGGTCCACTTTTACTGAAAGGAGTGTGTTGTACCCCTGAAGTCTGTGGGCAGGAAAAACAACATGGAACCGACTGAGTCAGGACGGAGTGGTAGTGATGAGCCTGGGCACTGAGCTCCAACCCCAGCTCTGCCACTCGGGGGCAGGCCAGCCTCTGGAAGCCTCTTGCCCTCATCTGTAATTGGGGACAATGATGGCACCTACCTTAGTGAGTTGGAAAATGAGAGACGTGTCCAAGGGCAGGGCACATGGCTGGCACTTACTGTGTGAGTTGTGAACACAGAGCGCCACTCTGACTAACCCTCCCCGGGGACCCCAGGTCACCTCCATTCTCATTTTTGTGTCTGGATCTTTAGGATACAAGATGAAGAAGCGTGTCGGGGCCATTGAGGAGTTCACATTCCTGCCGCTGACGGAAGGCAGGCAGCTGCACATCACCATTGCCATCACGGGGTGGCTGGCATCCGGAAAATACCGTGAGGACCAGAGAGGAGTGGACCAGGGTGTAGAGGGGGTAGATGTTGGCTGAGCCGGCCTGTTGTGGGGGCCTGACCTGGCTCTGGCCTGTGTGTGTCTTTAGAGGGTGGGTAAGGGAGCCCCATTTTGCAGAGGAGGAAACTGAGGCTCAGAGAAGTAAGGAGACTTCATTCCACATCCATCTGCTCATCCATTCATCTGTCACCCATCATCCATTCATACAGTTGTCTATCCATTCACCCATCCACCCAGCTGTCTACACATCCATCCATCATCTATCCTTCCATCCGTCATCCATCCAACTATCCATGCATCCTAATATCCATCCATCTATATCCATCTATCCACCCATCTACCCATCAATAAATCCACCCACTCAACAGTATGTATAGAGTACACACCATGGGCCTCTTGTCCATCCCCAAGGGTTAGTGGTCTCCTGTCTGGGAAAGCGGGGCGGGGCATCCTCTAACACAGACAGGAGAGACCCCACCTACCTGCGTCCTCCCCAGGCACCTTCAGTGCTCCGTGGGCTGCCCTGGCACGCAGCTGCGAGCAGTACTGCCTGGCCTGGGAGGCCAAGTACCTGATGGAGCTCGGCAATGCCCTGGAGACCATCCTCAGCGGCCTTGCAAACATCGTCGCCCAGGAGGCCCTGAAGTACACGGTGTTGTCTGGTAAGTCCTCCTGTCTACCGCCAGCTGCATGCCCCCTGCTCCCAATCCACGCTGGTACCAAACCTTTGCATACCTGAGGCCCCAGGTGAGCCAGGCACTGTGCTGGCCTGGGAACATGGAGAGGTTAAGTCACTGAGTTCCTGTCTGTGGGAAGTGTAGGGTCTTTGTGGGGAGGAGACGGGTAAACGACCAATCCCATTATCACATGATGTATCAGTTGGTTATTGCTGCATAAGAAGCCACCCCAAAATTCAGCCAATGAATAAATATCCATCACTTATAATAATCCGGAGTCATGAGTCTACAGTTGGCTGATCTTTGCTGGTCTGCTTGTGTATCTGTGGGTCAGCTGACTGTCCACCGATCTAGCTAGCCTGGGCTGGGGCAACCAGGGCAACTTGGCTCTGTCACATGTGTCTTTCCTCCTCCTCCTGGGATCAGCAGGCTAGCCTACATCAGTGGTGGAGTACATGGGAGGCTGGCCTCCATGCACAAGTCCATTTGAAGTCTCACATCTAGTAGCATCTCATTGGCCAAAGCAAGTCACATGGCTGAGCCCACAGTGGAGGGGCAGGGCAGGGGCGGGACACTGCAGAGTTACCAGGCTAAGTGGGAGGGTACCAGGTGGAGGGACAAAATGGGGTCATCTTTGGAATCTCCCACATGACAGATGCCTGAACAGAAGGGATCTAGGCCATGTGTCAGAAACGCATGAGCGTCAAGTTTCTTCTCTGCTGTGTAGCAGTTTGACAACACTGGGAGAACTTATAGGTTCCAAGGCAGAGATGCCACACGCACTCACTCTGGCATCCAGTAGCCGGCCAGCCCCTTCCCCAAAAGGACCCCGACTGCCTTCATCACGGACATTTCACCTCCCCAGGCATTACGGCTGCCCTGACCTGGCCGGCCTCACTCCTCTCTGTCGCCAACATCATCGACAACCCCTGGGGCGTCTGTCTCCATCGGTCAGCAGAGGTTGGCAAACACCTGGCCCACGTTCTGCTCTCCCGGCAGCAGGTACCTGGGAACGGCTGTGGCTGGGGGCCCGGAGGGGAATGAGGGGGCTGGCACAGACGTCAGCCCTAAATCCATCGGTGTGGGGGGAGCCCAGTGGCTTTGGGGGGGTGGGCGGTCTTCACTGCTCCTCCGACCCCAGTCACAAAAGTACCCTAGGACAGACCAGTAAGAATCATGGACTGTGCATCCCTGGCAGGTAAGTAGGTGAGGACTGGATAAGGGAGGCACCCCTAGGGAAGGACAAAGCCAGGTGTTTCTTCATAGAAGTGCGGAGCTCTGGCCCGCAGGCAGGGCTCAGTGGTTGAACGTTGACCTATGAGCCAGGTAACAGTTCGATTCCCGGTCAGGGCACATGCCTAGGGTAGGATGTGCAGGAAGCAGCTGGTCAATGACTCTCTCTCATCATTGATGTTTCTATCTCTCTCTCCCTCTCCCTTCCTCTCTCTGAAATCAATAAAAATGTACATATTTTTAAAAAGAAGAAGTATAGAGCTCCCCTCTGAGCAGATCATCAGTGGTCCATATACCATGTAATATGTCCCAGGTTACATCCACATTGTCCCAAACCGTCAGAGGCAGGCGAGTGGAGTGAAGGGCATGCCTGGAAGTCACACCAGTTGCTTCCTTCACACCCCTGGCCCGGGCTCGGCCTGTGGCCGTCCCTCGCTATAGGAGAGTTACAAACGTTGCCTGTGGCTGGGAGCCAGGAAAACTCAGTTCTGTCTCCACGGATTGGGGCGGGGAAGGGTGGGGGGTAGGGATGTTGGGAGCTGAGTAGCAGCCTCTGCCATCAGGGTCCTCAGAGCTGGAGTCCTATTTAATGGCTGTCAACGGCAGTAAATGGAGGTGGGCACATGTGTTGACACAAAAACAAGGAAAAGGGATAGACCGGTGAGACCGGACTGGGCCTTGGGAGCTCATCTGCTCCAAGCAGAACCTGTGCCCAGATACCCCAAATAACTTCCTTTTTCTTATGTGTTACCTTTTCTACTAGTTCTTTAGTCAGAAAGTTCCTCTTTACGCCTAACTTGACTCCCTACTCCTATCACGTAAGGCCAGTATTTCATGCCCCACCTGCCTGTCTAGAGAGAGAACAGCTGGCCCTCCCATGTCACTCTGCTTTTTCCCCTTCGCATCTGGGGTACCTTCCCCCTCCTCTCCCCGGCTCCAGAATGGCCCCACTTCCCTGCAGTCATTGGCCACGAGGTAGATGAGTCCTGTCTCCGGGGACAGAAGAGATGGCAGCTGGATTATGGTTTGAGGTGAAAGGGGATAAACCCAGCCAGCGGCTGCCTGTGGGCCGTGGAGGCAGCCGACTCTGGGGTCAGGTGTGATCCTGTGTGACGAGGGCCTGACTCTCCCGATTGGGCCATCGGAGTTCGGGGGGCGGGAGAGGCACGTGCACCTTGCATCACGTTCACGGCAGGCACTGAGGAGTGGGCAAGGGCCGCCCTCTTCAGAGCTGGTGTTCTGCTAGAACCAGTGGTGTGCCCTCCCAGACACCTGTGTCCTTCTCCCCCAGGGCCGGCGGCCTGTCACTTTGATTGGCTTCAGCCTGGGAGCCAGAGTCATCTACTTCTGCCTGCACGAGATGGCGCAGGAGAAAGGTGAGTCTGGCTGCTGTCACAGGCGAGCCCCCTCCCCACATTCACACCCAGTCCAGAGGTTTGGGACCTGGGGTCGTGAGTCTGTGACTGTGTTCGCAGCTTTTAGACATGGACTGGGGGTCAGAGCTGTTTTCTCGGTTGCACAGACAAGGGGGACGTGCCATCCTCAGCGTTCAGTGTGGAAGGGCCATGCCCTGTGTGTGAGCACCGCGCGGGGCCTCCCACTTCTCTGTGCCATTTGGGAGGCCCCGGAGGCCCCCTACAGCTCTCAGCGGCCTCCTTTCCACCTGGTTTGTCCACATCAGTAAACAGTGTCCCATTCCCAGTGTGGGACCGCCATGCAGAAGGCCCTGGGGAGGCTGAGCTGTTTTCAGCAGGAAAATCCAGCCTGGGGTCAGAGGTCAGGCAGTAACCACTGAGGAGGCTGAATCTGGAGCTCTGGTGAAGGCGGGCGTTGTGCCTTCCCTCTCTATATATGAGCTTCCCCTTCCCAGCATCAGCAGAGACAGAGCAAGTCAAAAAGGCACCCTTTGCCTGCCTTTCCTGTTCTGCCTGCCAGAGATAATCCACCTGGGGCCTCATGGCCTGCTGGGAGGGCCCCCTTGGGTCCCCCCAACGTCTCCCCATCCTTAGCTCTTCATCCCCTCCAGTAAATGGCTTTGCTGAGCTGCAGAAATGCCATTGGCTCCTACTGCATAACGCCTTGTTCCGTCTTTCTGCAGCTTTGTACAGATAATACCTATATCGCCACCGAAACCTCTCTCGGGAAAAACAGGGGGACTGTCTCTCACACAGAACACAGTCCTTGCTATGAAAACGTGTGGGATATAGAGAGGCAGAACGGGTGTATCAGTCAGCTAGTGCTACTGTGACGCCACATAACAAACCACCCCCAAGCAGATATTTTCACGCCCAGGATCTCGAATAGCCTGTGTCTGGCTGTAAGCGGCATAGGCTTGGGCCCAGACGGCAAGCTGAGCTCGGATCTGCTCCACGTGCCTTTGTCCGGGTGAGGCTGAAGGGCAGCAGCCGCTGGGGCATGCTCTTCCAGTTTATCACGAGAGCGCGGAGCCAGGCCAGGCCACACATGCACATTCAGAACTTTGCTCACATCATATTTACTAGCATTCTGTATCAGTTAATTATTACTGCTGACAACCTGCCCACACAGTGGCTCAAAACAGCCATCACTGATTACTGGTGGCAATTGACTAGGCCAGTGGTCGGCAAACTCATTAGTCAACAGAGCCAAATATCAACAGTGCAACATTTGAAATTTCTTTTGAGAGCCAAATTTTTTAAACTTAAACTTCTTCAAAATAGACTCGCCCAGGCAGTGGCATTTTGTGAAAGAGCCACACTCAGGGGTCAAAGAGCCGCATGTGGCTCGCAAACCGCAGTTTGCCGACCCTGGGACTAGGCAGTTCCTCTCCTCGTCTCACTCGGCAGTTGCCCTCAGAGCTGGAATGCCTGGGCCATCCAAGTCTGTCCCACTCACAGTCTGGCCATGGGCGCTGGCAGCCGCCCGGGCTCCTCAGCCCCTCCCCAGACCTCTCACCCCCACGAGGCCTGACTTCCTTAGATGGTGTCCTCAGGCAGCCTTTTAAGATGGCAAGAGTGAAACCCGAGATTCCAGAAGGCAGCTCTTCTGCCACGTTCTGTTGGTTAAACCAAGCGGCAGGCCTGGTCAGATTCAAAGGGTCCAAGGGGAGGTCGATTCCTCTTCTGGGCGGGAGAAGTGGCAAAGAATTCTGGGAAATCTTTAAAACTTGGATTTTTAAGGGGGGCAGGGAGAGAGAGAGAAAGAGAAACATGGGTGTGAAAGGGCTGCCTCCCGCACACAACCTTCTGGTGTACGAGACGACACTCCGGGGCTCGGCAATTTTCAATCTTCCACGTGTTCTGCTTGCCAAAGCAAACGATTGCCGAGGCCTGGGTGTAAGGTGGGGCAGTGCACTCCGCCCATAATGCCAGGCAGTAACCCAGACTCCAACAGCAACCCCGACTCCAACCATAACCCAGCCTCCGACGGCAACCCAGACTCCGACGGCAACCCAGCCTCCGATGGCAACCCAGACTCTGACAGCAACCCAGCCTCCAATGGCAACCCAGCCTCCAACGGCAACCCAGCCTCCAATGGCAAGCCAGCCTCCAATGGCAACCCAGCCTCCAATGACAACCCAGCCTCCAATGGCAACCCAGCCTCCAATGGCAACCCAGCCTCCAACGGCAACCCAGCCTTCAATGGCAACCCAGCCTCCGATGGCAACCCAGCCTCCGATGGCAACCCAGACTCTGACAGCAACCCAGCCTCCGATGGCAACCCAGATTCCGATGGCAACCCAGATTCCAATGGCAACCCAGCCTCCGACGGCAACCCAGCCTCCAATGGCAAGCCAGCCTCCAATGGCAACCCAGCCTCCAATGGCAAGCCAGCCTCCAATGGCAACCCAGCCTCCAATGGCAAGCCAGCCTCCAATGGCAACCCAGCCTCCAATGGCAACCCAGCCTCCAATGGCAACCCAGCCTCCAACGGCAACCCAGCCTCCAATGGCAAGCCAGCCTCCAATGGCAACCCAGCCTCCAATGGCAACCCAGCCTCCAACGGCAACCCAGCCTTCAATGGCAACCCAGCCTCCGATGGCAACCCAGCCTCCAATGGCAACCCAGCCTCCAATGGCAACCCAGCCTCCAATGGCAACCCAGCCTCCGATGGCAACCCAGACTCTGACAGCAACCCAGCCTCCAATGGCAACCCAGCCTCCGATGGCAACCCAGCCTCCAATGGCAACCCAGCCTCTGACGGCAACCCAGCCTCCGATGGCAACACAGCCTCCGATGGCAACACAGATTCCAATGGCAACCCAGCCTCCGATGGCAACCCAGCCTCCGATGGCAACCCAGATTCCAATGGCAACCCCGACTCCAACCATAACCCAGCCTCCGATGGCAACCCAGCCTCCGACAATAACCCAGCCTCCGATGGCAACCCAGCCTCCGACAATAACCCAGCCTCCGATGGCAACCCAGCCTCCGATGGCAACCCAGCCTCCGACAATAACCCAGCCCTCCGACAATAACCCAGCCTCCGATGGCAACCCAGCCTCCGACAATAACCCAGCCTCCGACAATAACCCAGCCTCCAACAATAACCCAGCCTCCGACGATAACCCAGCCTCCGACGATAACCCAGCCCCCGACAATAACCCAGCCTCCGATGGTAACCCAGCCTCCGATGGTAACCCAGCCTCCGACAATAACCCAGCCTCCAACAATAACCCAGCCTCCGACAATAACCCAGCCTCCGATGGTAACCCAGCCTCCGACAATAACCCAGCCTCCGACAATAACCCAGCCTCCGACGGCAACCCAGACTCATATTGGGGAAAGGAAAGCATGGGCTTTGCTGTCAGTGAAACCTGGTTCTGAGTCTTGCCTCTGGATAGCCTGGGTTAGGCAAGGACACAGCCTCCCTGGACATCTATCTCTCCATGTGCAATAAGAAATTCAAGTCCCCACTGGTCAGTGGCGAAGGCCAGAGAGTAGGAAGTCAGGCAGGCAACCCAGACTGGGTCCTGGTCAACACATCCTCTCACAGCCTCCAGGCTGAGGTCCCTGCAGGTCCAGGGTGGCTGCAGACTCCCTGGGTCTCTAAAACTGCTCCCCCTGCCCCGGGGGAGGCTCCTGAAAAGCTGTCCTTCTCTGTGCTGTCATCGTTTTGTTCCTTTCCTCGTCATCCTTCCCCCCAGCCCCTGCAGCACACCATCTGCCAGGCTCCTCATTACCGGGAGTGACGTGCTCTTATTAATAGGACCGATTCTCCATTTAGAGGAGCGAGGCCTGTCTTTGGCTGCAATTAGCATAAATTACACGATAACTTCAGATCGGTAACGCAGGCCAAATCTTCCGTTCCCCTATGGATCCAGCTGAATCAATTACCATTTTCCACTTGGCCGTGGCAATCGGAAGTGAGGCTGGAAGCTGGTGGAGGGAGGCAGGTGGCACCTCTGGGTGGCAGGGCCGGTTCGGGAGACACTGAGATGTCCCTGCACCTCTGTTTTCGGGGATGGTTCCCAAAGCAGCTGCCTTCCTGCCTCTTTCCTGGTCGCTGCTCCCTCCCCGGCATCTTCACGGATGGCCCAACGGAAAGAACTGGGGTTTTGCTGGTAGGCGGGCCTGGATTTGGGGCCTGACCAGCTGTGGGACCAGGGGGAGGTCATTGAATCGCTCTGAACCTCAGCTTCCTCATCTGAAGGTGGACTTAGAGCATTCAAAGGCTCGTGGGGAGGTTAAAATGAGACGATGAGAATTGGCTCTGCGGTCTGACCCTCGGGTCTGGGTTGGCAGAGGGGCATCGGGGGCTGGACCCTGCTCGCTGTGTATCATCCTGGAGATGCGTGAGGCAGCTTCGGAGCTCTCTCCATCTGTTCCTCCAGTTCTCAGAGCAGCCTTGCCATGTACTCAGATGCGCCCGGGCTGGGTGGGAAGGACGGGCTCCCAGGGGGAGTCGCTTGCCTTCTGGATGAGCATTTGAATGTTCGGTGTGGCTGAGGCATCGTCTCTTCAGACAGAAAGAGAGCCTGCTTGCTTCGTCCTGTCACCATCTTGCCAGCTGTCATTTAATCCTCACAGTAATCCTAGGAGGTTGTCACTGCGCCCACTTTACATGTGAGGAAACTGAGGCTTACAGTCACTGGCCCAACCTTCTAGTGACCCAGGACACTTGGGCCACCCCACTTCCGGACTGCCCAGCAGGCACGATCAGCCAGCACACGCACACCCATGCAGTGATCCTGCCCACTCGACACCCCAAGACAAGAGCACACCTGTCACGTGTGTGTGTGTTCGGACAGGACATGAGCGTAGCCAGAACGCCCAGAGACGAGCAGGCACGTCTGACGGCCCACCTGCCAGCCAGCAGGGTGGGCGCGCTTTGGGAGTGACTGATCCTCTGACCCAGGGTGTTTCTGGCCCCAGCAGGTGGCAAGGGCAGGGGTGGCAGTGCCTGATGCCAACAAGAGCCACTCTCCAAGTCTCCCTGAGAGACCCGGGCCCCAGACCACAGTGGAATGCTCATGTCTCTGTGTATTTGCTTTTCAAAGGCTTCAAAAATTAACTGGTTGGAAAGTGAGCTCCATTCAAACGGACTTGTGGTTGCTGGCTGGGCCAGGCAATGGCCTCATGAACCAAGAAATCAGTTCTTCCTCGGCTGACATATGCATCTGCTCTCCTCTTCATTCCCGGAGGATTTGGAGGGAGTGAACTAGAGGCATTGTCTCTGCCCGGGGCCCCGTCCACCCCGTGGGAGAGACATCCCGAGATGAGTCGGTGTATCCACTCAGCAAATAAAACCCATGGGGCTGCTGGACCCTGGCACCGCCACCCACTAATTAGGACAGTCCTGGCTCCCCCACCCCCTCTCCACCTGTAAGCTGCCTCCATTGAATCACTCCCCCCGTGTCTTCAAGATGCACAGGCCCGTGGCA